>JARKIP010000022.1:39072500-40322500 GCA_029990175.1 Petunia secreta
ATGCTAGGGAATAGGTCCATAAGAAAAGTGGAAATCCCAAAGCAATGGTTGCAGGATGGCAAGACAGTGAAGACGAAATAACTGATGATGATCTGGATAAGGATCTTGCTCTAATGGCTCTTGGAGATTCAAAAAATGAAGAAGATGCTGAGGTATTTGTTTCTAAACTTAAACAAGATGTAAAGAGCATGTCTAGAGAAAAATTGGTTAAAGTATTTCATACTGTGCTAAATGAATTTAAATCTCTAAGGAATGGCAATCATCAACTGCATGATGAAATTGATTGTTTAGAAGCAGAATGCAAATAGGAAATAATTAAAAATGATTTTCTGAAAAGAAAGATTAGCATGCTTGAGGAACAGGTCCTCACACTTGAATCAACAGTTCAGGAATTAGAAAATGTTAAAACAGCTGAAAAAGGTAAAGGTATTGCTAATTCTCATCAGATCATTGCTGAAGAGAAACTGAAAGTCACAGTTGATGAACTGTGCAAAAAAGATGAGAAGATAAGATCTTTGGAAGAAGACTTGGTTAAAACAAAAATGGAGCTAAGAAAAACTATATAATGGAACAAGTCTTCTGAAGCACTAGAATGGTTACAAGAAAATCATAGTAGTAACAGGAAGGGTATTGGATTCATGAAAGCACAGTCTTCATCCAAATGGGATCCAAAGAGTAAGTACTTATCACTTCCTGAAAACTGGCTATGCACTCATTGTGGGAACACTGGTCACCGGAAAGAAAATTGTCAATCTTTAAAAAGGGCTGCCCAGAGGAACAGGTCCTATAAACCTGTTCAAAATTCTGTGAGACAGAGGAATAGTACCTATAAACCTGTTCAACATTCTGTAAAAGAGAAAACTGTTCACACAAAGAAACCATTACCATTTTAGGCTACGAGAGATCTGATTCATCCTTTTTCTAAAGGAAAGGAACCCAAACTAGTTTGGGTTCTTAAAATTAACCCCTAGTTTTCTTTTGCAGGCTAGAGTGAAGGAGATAAACCACAAATGGTACATGGACAGTGGTTGCTCAAGGCACATGACAGGACATAAGGAACTGTTCCTTTCACTCTCAGCATTCCAAGGAGGAAGTGTTTCCTTCGGTAATGGTAAGAAAGGGGAAATCATTGGCATTGGAAAGGTAGGTAGGTCTGATTCACATAGTATAGATAATGTGTTTCTAGTAGATGGGCTGAAGCATTGCTTATTGAGTATATCTCAATTGTGTGACATAGGTAACAATGTTAATCTTTCATCTACTGGATGCACTGTGACTAACCAAACTTCTGGAGAGATTATTTTGCAGGGAAATAGGCATGGAAACATCTACAAAGTAGACTTGCTAACACTATCTGATGGAAGCTTGAGCTGCTTGAGTGTGGTGCAAAATGATCCCTTCCTATGGCACAAAAGACTAGGACATGCCAGTCTTTCACAATTGAACAAACTTGTGTCTAAGGACTTGGTGATAGGTCTTCCTAACATCAAGTTTAAAGATGAAAAAGTATGTGAAGAATTTGCCAGGGGGAAGCAGGTAAAATCCTCCTTCAAACCGAAGAAACAGGTAAGTACCACTAAACCTTTGGAACTGGTCCATATGGATTTATGTGGTCCAATGAGAACAATGAGTCGTGGAGATAAGAAGTATGTTATGGTATTGGTGGATGATTACTCCAGATTTACATGGACTATATTTCTTGCATCTAAAGAAGAAGCATTTACTGCATTTTTAATTTTTGCTAAGAAAGCTCAAAGAACTCTAGATAATCATATTGTTGCCATTAGGTCGGATCATGGAACTGAATTTGAAAATCATATGTTTTTCAATTTCTGCAATGAAAATGGCATTAATCATAATTTTTCTTCACCTAGAACTCCACAACAAAATGGTGTAGTGGAAAGGAAAAATAGGACTCTAGAAGAAATGGCAAGGACTATGTTAATATCTGAAAATCTTCCATAAAACTTTTGGGCTGAGGCTATTAATATTGCATGCTACATAATAAATAGATGTATGACAAGGCCATTAATAGAAAAAACCCCATATGAATTGCTTAAGGGAAGAAAATCAAATATTTCTCATCTTAGGGCTTTTGGTTGCAAATGTTTTATACATAACAATGGGAAAGATGCCTTAGGAAAATTTGATCCTAGAAGTGATGAGGGCATATTTGTTGGTTATTCTTTAAATAGTAAATCTTATAAGGTGTTTAACAAGAAAACATTGAAAATTGAAGAAAGCATGCATGTTAAATTTGATGAAACTGACAGTCTCACTCAAGAACAGGTACAGGAGGATGAAGAATTTGGAATGCTGAACGATTATGAACTTAATCCACAAATGCAGACTCTGGACATGAGAAGTGAACTGCTAGGAACTGTTCCTCAAGACAGAGTTAAGAAGACTGGCACTGAAACAGGGGGAACAAATGTTGGTTCCACCTCACAAACTGGTAGTGCTACTCTATTAGGAACTGTTCCTCAGCAGAGGACTTCTGACAATGCATTGACACCCAAGCCTTACAAGTATCAAGGGTCACATCCTGTGGATAAAATAATCTCAGATAAGACTGCAAGGATTCAAACTACATAAGCAGTCAAAAATCACAATATGCGCGCTTTTAGTGCTTTCTTATCTCTTGTTGAACCCAAAAATGTGAAAGAAGCACTGAAGGATGCAGATTGGATTAATGCTATACTGGAGGAATTGAATCAATTCCAAAGGAGTTAAGTTTGGCATCTGGAACCCAAGCCAAGGAACAGGTCCATAATTGGAACAAAATGGGTTTTCAGAAACAAACTTGATGAGGATGGAATGGTAACAAGAAATAAGGCCAGGCTAGTTGTTTAGGGATATAGTCAAGAGAAGGGCATCGACTATGATGAGACTTTTGTTCCAGTTGCAAGACTGGAAGCAATAAGACTTCTTATAGCCTTTGCTACATACATGAAATTTACTCTAAATCAAATGGATGTTAAGAGTGCATTTCTGAATGGTTACTTGAAAGAAGAAGTGTATGTCAAGCAACCTCCAAGTTTTGAAAATGAACAGTTCCCTGAATATGTGTACAAGTTGGACAAGACCTTGTATGGGCTCAAGCAGGCACCAAGAGCATGGTATGAAAGGCTATCAAAATTTCTACTCCAGCATGGATACAAGAGAGGTAAAATTGATAGTACATTGTTTTTGAAAGGAAAAGGTAAGCATCTCTTAATTGTTCAAATCTATGTAGATGATATAATCTTTGGTTCTACTTGTAAAATTTAAGTAAGGAATTTGCAAACTTGATGGGGAGTGAGTTTGAGATGAGTATGATGGGTGAACTCAATTTCTTTTTGGGTTTATAAATTAAGCAAACCTCAAATGGAATTATGATCCATCAACAAAAATATGTTAAGGAATTACTTAAAAGATTTGATATGGATAATGCTAAGGAAATTGACACACCTATTGCTACTGCCACAAAATTGGATCTTGATGAACATGGAATATCAGTTGATCAAAAATTGTATAGGGCTATGATAGGTTCTCTACTTTATCTAACTGCTAGCAGACCTGATATTGTGTTCAGTGTTGGTTTGTGTGCTAGGTTTCAATCAGATCCTAAGGAATCTCATTTGAAAGCTGATAAGAGAATATTGAGGTATCTGAAAGGAACAGGTCCCTTGGGACTTTGGTATCCAAAAGGTGGTAGTTTTAATCTTGTTGGATATACTGATGCCGACTATGCAGGTTTCCTTGTTGATAGAAAAAGTACCTCAGGTATGGCACATTTTTTTAGTGAGTGCTTGGTTTCTTGGGGAACCAAGAAACAAAATTTAGTGGCACTTTCCACTTCTGAGGCTGAATATGTGGCAGCTGCTTCATGTTGTTCACAGTTATTACGGATCAAACAACAATTACAGGATTTTGGTGTTGATGTAGGAACTGTTCCTATCTATTGTGATAACACTAGTGCTATTAACATGACAAAAAATCCAGTGCATCACAAAAGGACTAAACACATTGATATAAGACATCATTTCCTGAGAGACAACTTTGAAAAAGGTTTGATCACCATAGCATTTGTCCCACTGAAAAGAAAATTGCTAACATCTTTACAAAAGCTCTAGGTAGAGATGATTTTGAAAGAAATAGGTTGGAATTAGGAATAATTAAATTCACATAAAATCATCAATGCTTTACTTCATAATTGGCTAGAAAATTGCATTTACAATGAATTTTATTCAAGTCATTATGAATGATTCAGTCCAGCTTAATACTTAAATGTATACTCTTATGCCATATTTCTTATTTAGAGTTGCTAAAATTGAATGACGTTACCCTTATGCTCTTAGAATTTCAGATTGATCAAAATGTTGTAAATTGGAAGGACACTGAATTGTAGTGTTAAAATCAGGTATGTACTCGTTATTATTCAGTTCATTTAGAAGTGCAAAGGCTATAGGTAACTTGTAATTAGGATAAATCCCACTAAGTTTCCTAACCATATCCAAACTGCATAAGAGTCCCATCGGAGGAACAGTTCCCACTCTGAAAAGGAGACTTAACAGTCCAACGGCTCTAGTTCTCCGGGAGACTCCCAAGAGTTCATAACGGCTGCATGCTGTGCTGAGGTAATTGTGTTCGTTTCCTACTCTATCTCTACTACCTAATTCATCCTATAAATACACTCCTTCTCCCCCATTATTCTTTTACTTTGCTCACAAACTGAATAAATTATTGAGCAGGTTGAGGATTTGTCACGAGCTATGGTTCTGTATCAGTATCAGGTAAATTTTACCTATCCTTTGAATGTTGTGATAGATGAGGAGGAAAAGGGAGAGGGGTCTGAGGCTGTTCTTGAGGGGGAAGAAGAAACAGTTAAGAGTTTGGAAGCACCCATGCATGGGTCATCGGGGTTTCCAGAGGTTGCCTTTAGAGCACCCATGGAGGATGTTATAGATGTTGATGATGCTATAAGTGATAGTGATAGGCCTCTTGTTGATTTGATCAACATTAGGAGTTTGAAAAGAAAATTAGCTAGAAAGGGACTCATTGATGACCAAGTGTCTGCTGAAATTACTGCTAAGTTGAAGAAAATCAGTGATAGTTATAAGCCCAGAATTAAGAAGAAATGTGAAAGTTCCTCCAAGGCAAAAAGACTTGTTTCTTCTGTCTCAACCCCTATTTCTGGGGTTAGGAGGACAAGAAGTGCTGCTAAAGCTGCTGATAAACACTTTGCTGCTAAAGCTAAAAGAAGCAGAAAAGGGAAAAGAAAACAGGTTGTTGACCCTGTTGAAGAGGAAGAAGTGGAGGAGATAGATGGTGTTGGTGAAGATGATGAGATGGCAGATGCTGAGGAGGTTGTGCCTCAGTCGAAGAAAAGAAAAGTGACTCAAAGACGAGTAACACGAAGTTCTGTGAAGGCTACAGAAAAGTCTGCTAAGAGGACCAGGTCCTCTAAAAGAACTGTTGTGACTGAAAGTTCTGCTAGTGATAGTGATGAGTTCTTTGTTGGGGATGAAAGTGACAGTGAAGTTGAGGGAGATGAAGCTGTCCATTGTGTTCATGATGACATGCTTACTAGGAAAGTGTTGAAGGGAAGAGTATTATCTGATGTACAAGAAGAAGGAATGCTATGGTTGTTACAAAAACTGCATGCTCAGGGCTGGAGGGACATGGTCCTTCAGATTTCTGGCAGATGTGCAAAAGGGATGGTGCAAGAGTTCTACAAGAACTGTTCCATCAAAGATGACAAGATTACTGATGCAATCGAAAATACGAAAGCGATAAAGAGATAAAAGCGAGACGAGACTTACACTAAAGTTCGAGTAGCAACGAAGAACTAGTTCCGTTACACCCCAAACGATTGGAAAGAATCACCTAACACTATGCAACGATCCTCAAGAGTCACGAGGCTCGAGCAAATAGAATGATCGAAGACGGATTGAAGAACAACTTGGATTCATCCAATTGATTTCAAGCCAAAAGTGTTACAAGGTTCAAGAGCATTGCTCATTTAATGTTTTGTGTTCAAAGTAAGCTAAAAAGGCAATAAATGAGGTAGGGGTGTATTTATAACACCCCAATACAATGTTTACAAGATTCTGGTCCGCTGCTCTTTAAGTTCCCTTCGCGATCGCGTCAGATTATATGCGATCGCGTGGAGAACTTAATGCTGAGGCGCGCGATCGCGCGAGACAGAACGCGAGGGCGAAGAACAAAAGAAGACTCTTCGCGATCGCGAAGAACAAAATTCCAGCGTTAGGCAGTAAGCTCAGCAGACTTCCCCTGTTTTTGCCCTGTTTTGCTCCCCTGCTTCTTGCACTGTTTCCTGCCCTGTTTCCACATGGATTGAGCTCCAATGCATTGTCTTTAAGTCCTCTCCCGAGCTCGTATCATCCACGCCTCTCCAAACCAAGTGTAGGTGAGCGTCTTGTATATCCTGGCTTGACTTCGAGTGAATGGTCTCGATGCAATTTGGGTTGCATCATCCTCCCCTTCTTGAGAAGATTTCGTCCTCGAAATTGAGGCGTCCTCCTCCAAGGTATCATCTCCTACATCACAAGAAGTCAAGTCACTAACATTGAAAGTAGTCGACACATTATACTCACCGGGCAAATCTATCACGTATGCATTGTTGTTGATCTTGGACAACACTTGGAATGGTCCATCGCGCCTTGGTGCCAACTTCCCCTTCCTTTGGTTGGGAAATCGTTCCTTGCGGAAGTGCACCCATACCCAATCTCCCTTCTTGAAGTCCACCTTCTTTTTTCCTTTGTTTTTCTTGGTTGCTATCTTCTCATAGGCCTCCTCCAAAGTCTTCCGCGCCTTGGCATGAAGTTCAAGCAATGCTTTGGCCCGAGCTTTACCTTCAAAATCAACAACCATATCCCTTGGCAAAGGGGTAAGATCAAGAGGAATCAATGGGTTAAAACCATAAACACACTCAAATGGAGTCATGCCAATCATGCGATGTAAAGTGCGGTTATATGCAAACTCCATGAGTGGTAGCTTATCAATCCAAGTCCCGGCCTTTCCTTTGGTCATAGCTCGAAGTAGAGCTCCCAAAGTCCGGTTCACCACCTCGGTTTGTCCATCGGTTTGAGGGTGGTGGGACGTGGAGAAGAGCAACTTGGTGCCAAGAGCACCCCACAAACACTTCCAAAAATGGCTAAGGAACTTGGAGTCCCTATCACTAACAATGGTGCGAGGTACCCCATGCAATTTCAAGACATGATCAATAAATCAGGAAGCTACATGTTGGGCATCATTAGTCTTTTTGCACGGAATGAAGTGAGCCATTTTGGAGAAACGGTCAACGACAACAAAAATGCTATCGTGTCCTCCTCTAGTCCGGGGTAAAGCCATAACAAAATCCATAGAAAGATCAACCCACGGACTAGTAGGAATGGGCAAAGGAGTGTATAGACCTTGGTTGTTGGATCTAGACTTGGCCCTCTTGCAATCCAAGCAAGCATTGCAAAATCGCTCCACAAGAGGCCTCATTTTTGGCCAATGGAATTGCTCTTTAAGTATGGCCATAGTCTTATCCACCCCAAAGTGACCCATCAAGCCCCCGCAATGTGCTTCTTGCACTAGCACATCTCTCCAAGAGGACTCGGGGACACACACTCGCCCATGCTTGAAAATGTAGCCATCTACCCATTGGTATTTCTCTACCCTTCCCCCACTCACTAGAGCATCATGAATGCTCTTGAGCTTTGGGTCATGAGCGTACAATGACTTGATACTCTCAAAACCCACAAGTCTAGAAGCGAGAGTGGTGGCAAGAGCGAATTTTCTTGAAAGCGCATCGGCCACAATATTGTCCTTACCCTTTTTGTAATGAATTACATAAGGAAAGGACTCAATGAACTCCACCCACTTGGCATGTCTCTTGTTCAACTTTTCTTGACCTCTTAGATGCTTGAGTTACTCATGGTCACTCTTGATCACAAATTCCCGAGGCCATAGATAGTGTTGCCAATGGGCTAAAGCTCTCACGAGGGCATACAACTCCTTGTCATACGTGGAGTAATTCAAGGTTGCGCCCTTCAACTTCTCACTAAAGTAGGCAACGGGCTTCCCTTCTTGCATGAGAACACCCCCAATTCCCACCCCCGAGGCATCACATTCAACCTCAAAAGCCTTCCCGAAGTCGGGCAATTGTAGCAAGGGGGCGGTACTCAACCTACCTTTCAATTCTTGGAAAGCTCTCTCTTGAGACTCTCCCCACACAAAGGGTTTATCTTTCTTCACCAACTCGGTGAGTGGTGCGGCAATGGTGCTAAAGTCTCTAACAAAGCGCCGTTAGAAACTAGCAAGGCCATGGAAACTCCTCACATGAGAAACGGTGGCAGGAGTAGGCCAATCTCTAATGGCTTCAACTTTGGACTCATCAACTTCCACACCATTGACACTAACAACAAAGCCCAAAAAGACAACCTTTTCAACACAAAAGGCACACTTCTTAAAGTTGGCATAGAGCTTTTCGGCTCGTAGCACTTCAAGCACTTGACTCAAGTGGCCCACATGGTCGTCTAGTGACTTGCTATAAATCAATATGTCATCAAAGTAGACGACCACGAATTTATTGATGAATGGCTTAAGCACGTGGTTCATTAATCTCATGAAAGTGCTAGGTGCGTTGGAGAGGCCGAAGGGCATCACCAACCATTCATATAGACCAAACTTGGTCTTGAATGCGGTCTTCCATTCATCCCCGGGTTTCATCCGGATTTGATGGTAGCCGGACCTAAGGTCTATTTTAGAAAAGACACTAGAACCACTAAGCTCATCCAAACGAGGTATGGGGTGTCGATACTTTACCGTGATCTTGTTGACCGCTCGACAATCCACACACATCCTCCAAGTGCCATCCTTCTTTGGAACGAGGATCACGGGCACGGCACAAGGGCTCAAGCTTTCCCTCACCAAGCCCTTTGTAAGCAATTCATCAATTTGTTTTTTCAACTCCCTTGTGTCCTCGGGATTGCTCCTATATGCCGGCTTGTTGGGGATTTGAGATCTCGGGACAAAATCAATTTGATGTTCAATACCTCTCAAGGGAGGTAGTCCATCCGGCATCTCTTCCGGAAACATGTCCTCGTAGACCTTCAAGACATTGTCAATGGCACTAGGCAAAGGGTTAGGGTTAGATAAATAATCACTTTCGGAATTTAAAACCATACCTTTGTGCACTAGGCATATGAGCATCTTGGTGCCATCATTACCTCTCAAAACCTCACCCGGTTGCATCATGGCACACATGCGACCGGTGGAAGACGGTGGAATCTCGGCCAAAGATTTGGCCACAATCGGGGACTTGGCCTTAGCCGCTTCCCTCAACTCTTTCATGTGCCGATAGTCTTCACTTACTTGCTTCGGGGTCAAAGGTGTAAGCACAAACCTTTTTCCCTCATGTTTCACCGTGTAAGTGTTGGCCCGGCCATCATGAACCACTTGTTTGTCGTATTGCCAAGGCCTTCCAAACAAAAGATGGCAAGCTTGCATTGGCACCACGTCAAACATGTGTTCATCTTGATAGTTTCCAATCTTGAACCTAATCAAGACTTGCTTCACTACCCTCAATTCTCCACACTCACTTAGCCATTGCAAACGGTAGGGGCTCGGGTGTTTAATGATAGTCAACTTCAATTGTGAGACCAAAGATTGGCTCACCACATTTGCACAACTACCCGAGTCAATAATCATGGAACAAACTTGCCCCTTCACTCTACAACGGGCATGGAACAAGTTCTCCCTTTGCTCATCTTCCCTCTCCTCACTCAACATAGTTCCCAAAATGCGGCGTACCACAAGGAACATATTAGGATCATCCCCCTCCGTCGCTCTCTCCTCACCTTCACCCTCAACTTCCTCACTCTCCTCCTCATCATCTCCCTCGGGCTCACTTTCCCCCTCATAGACCAACCCATCATCCATTACAATCATTGTTTTCCGGGTAGGGCACTCTTTGGCAAAGTGGCCATAACCCTTGCATTTATGACATTGGAAGGAAGAAGAAGAAGGAGTATTTAAAGTAGTTTTAGAAGTACCTCCAACTTTTTTGTGGTCGCTCTTCGGGGTAGCCTTCTCAAAAGGCTTCTTTACATCTCGACTCCCACTTGCCCCACTAGCATATGGGCTCTTCCATTCTTTGGTGCGAGTTGAAGGAGTGGTAGTAGTAGTACTCCTATAGCGAGGAGCCTTTTCTTCTTTGAGCCATTTCTCGGCTTCAACCGCGGCATCACAAACATCTTGTAAGGAGTGAAAGATGTGAAGTCTCAATTGGGATGCAATCTCCCTACTCAAACCACTTTTGAAACGGATGATAGCTTGTTCCTCATCTTCCGTTTCCATATCAAGAGCCATCCGATTTTTCTCAAAGTCGTTGAAATATTCATCAACGGACTTGTAACCTTGTTTCAATTCATAGAGCCTTTTGAATTGCTGTTGTCGATACTTGGGAGTCACATATTTGTTGTTCATTATTTCTTTCAACTCTTCCCAAGTAATGTTCATCCGCAACCCAAGTCGTCTCCTTGATCGCTTCATGGATTCCCACCATGTAGATGCATAAGACTCAAATGATGATATAGCATAGGTGGCCTTCTTCTCCTCGGTCATATCATTTGTGTCAAAGACCCGCTCTAGTTGGATCTTCCATTCAAGAAATGCTTCCGGATCACTAGCCCCTTTGAAAGGAGGGATAGTGATCTTGACACTATTGAGATTAGTGTCACGACCCCCACGGTGTTGTTCCGGTTGAACCCCATAGTTGTCATCAATATCTTCATATTCCCTTCCCAAGTTCCTTCCCATATAAGCTCTTGGTGGTCCTCGACCTCGACCATGACCTCTATCTATACCTCGACCTCCATTCATCGCCCTCCTATTTGGATAGGGGACATCAAAGTAATCATCATCAAGTCCGAGGCCCTCCCCTTCTTGAGCTTCATCAACTTGCTCAAGAGGTGCAATGTTTCTCCGTGGCCTTAGGAATGGAACATCTCCTTGGGGATTGCCCAAGGGTTGGGGATTGCCCAACATTCTTTCTCTAGCAAGAGCCTCATCCCTCAACCGTTGTCGACGAACTAGCTCCGCATAATGATCCGGCTTCATGATGGAATCATCACTAGTGCCTTCATTGGGGTCCTTTTGGACACTCGGGGTCCTCTCCTTTTCAAGAGCCTCCATTCTAAGGTTTAGGGCCTTCACCTCGGCTAACAAACTAGCCAAGACGTCGGTTGGAACCTCAATGGTACTCTTTGCTTTCTCCTCCGCCATGTACCTACAACAATCAAAACAAGAAAGGAAGATTAGAGTAAAAGCCCTCACTCACTCCCTCACTTTTGTTTATCAATTGGGTTCACTCAAGCTTGGGTTGGTTTCACACAATTTGAAATCAATGGCCTCCTCGTAGTTGCGCAACCTCCTCGATGATCAAACCAAAATACAAGAACCAAATGCTCTTCGGGAAGAGTGGATTCAATGGGACTCGATCAATGCCAAGCTATTTGGTGCGCACTTGAACCAAACAATTAACTACGAATCTTCTTTGAAATCTACTCTCCTTCTAGGCACGAGTATTCTAATCGAACGAGGGATTAGTACTAATTGGGTAGAAGTGTTACCCTCAAAGTACTAACCGGAAGTGGCGCGATCAAATGTTCAAAGATCGAATCGCCACTAAACGGATTCGGAATTGGATGAATTTTGGTTTGTGATCTAGAAACTCACCATATTTGATGATGCTATGGGAGTTTTGGTGGTTGGAAACTGTTACGACGCCTTTGCGAACATTCTGTCCAACTTCAGGAAATTCTGGAAATTGGTACCCTTCGCGATCGCGTGCAGAGGGGCGCGATCGCGATGAACAATAATTCGGAATTGGCGCGATAGCGCGAGGCCTTGCGCGATCGCGCAGGTTTGTTCAGCTGAACCAGAAACTCGACAGAAAACAGCAGTTTTGGCACACACAACAACCCAAATTCAACTTATTTCAGTTTTCAAGCTTGCAAGAGGTGTTTTCAACTGTGGTAAACAATCCACAATGGTTCTAACACAAAAACAACCATCAAACAACTTGTTTTTCAATGATTTTGGGTCAAGTTCTTCAATTTTTCAAAACCTTCAAAGTTCAAAAGTTCGATTTTCACTACAATACTCCAAATGATGTTATGATGGTATCAAATCAACGGGAAAACTATAGCGAACAATCCCCGATACCAAACAACCACAAAATCATAACATCAATTGAGTTCTAGCAAATTTTGCAAATTCTTCAACCTAGGGTTTAAATTTCCACCCTTTGATTTTCAACTCCAAAATGTGTTTTGTTGGTTCCCAATTGTCGAGATTACATAAACATACAATCCCCGATAATCAATACCAACAAAATCGTAACAACAAACGATTTCCTTCAAATTTTTGGGTTTTCAAGTTTTTGAATTGTTTTTTTTTTCCTTCTTTTTTCAATATAACAAGAACAAGAACACGAAAATAAATGCGGAACAAAGATGACAAGCACGAAGAGTAGGACGAGGGCTCGTAAGAACGCAACCCTAGCCTTGCTCTGATACCAACTGATGCAATCAAAAATACGAAAGCGATAAAGAGATAAAAGCGAGACGAGACTTACACTAAAGTTCGAGTAGCAACGGAGAACTAGTTCCGTTACACCCCAAACGATTGGAAAGAATCACCTAACACTATGCAACTATCCTCAAGAGTCACGAGGCTCGAGCAAATAGAATGATCGAAGACGGATTGAAGAACAACTTGGATTCATCCAATTGATTTCAAGCCAAAAGTGTTACAAGGTTCAAGAGCATTGCTCATTTAATGTTTTGTGTTCAAAGTAAGCTAAAAAGGCAATAAATGAGGTAGGGGTGTATTTATAACACCCCAATACAATTTTTACAAGATTCTGGTCCGCTGCTCTTTAAGTTCCCTTCGCGATCGCGTCAGATTATATGCGATCGCGTGGAGAACTTAATGCTGAGGCGCGCGATCGCGCGAGACAGAACGCGAGGGCGAAGAACAAAAGAAGACTCTTCGCGATCGCGAAGGTGATGCACGCGATCGCGAAGAACAAAATTCCAGCGTTAGGCAGTAAGCTCAGCAGACTTCCCCTGTTTTTGCCCTGTTTTGCTCCCCTGCTTCTTGCACTGTTTCCTGCCCTGTTTCCACATGGATTGAGCTCCAATGCATTGTCTTTAAGTCCTCTCCCGAGCTCGTATCATCCACGCCTCTCCAAACCAAGTGTAGGTGAGCATCTTGTATATCCTTGGCTTGACTTCGAGTGAATGGTCTCGATGCAATTTGGGTTGCATCAATTACTACCTCTGTCAATGATAATGTGATTATGTTTGATACCAGGGAACTTGGTGAGCTGTTGGGGATTCCTTTTACTGGGTATGACAGTTATGTCAAGAAGGTATGGCCTGACTTGACAAACTTGCCAACTGATTTGGAGATCACTAGGAAGTTTTCTGAGAATGAAGGGGAAGAAAAACCCAGGGCTGTGCAGAAAAGTGAGCTGCACCCACAGCATCAAGTGTTGTTCGAGTTTGTGAACAATATTGTAATGCCAAGGCAGGAGAAAAGAGGAATTGCCAGTTTCATGGACCTGGTCCTTATGGAATTGTTGGACACTGAAAAGCAGATCAACTAGCCCAGTTTTATGATCCACCTGATAAAAAGGGTGAGAGCTGGGAAGAGAAAGCATTCCTTGCCGTTTGGTTTCATCTTAACTGATGTGTTTGTGAAATTGAAGATTCCCTTGGAAGGGGTAGTGAAGGCTACTAAGAAGGAAAATTTTGGTTGTGCCACATTGATTAGTTGTGATTTGCCTGTTCAGGCTGATCCTCCACAGGCTGGTGTTGGGAGGCAGCCATTGAACAACAAGGTAAGGGCACTGAGGCAACAGGTTGCTATCCAGGCTGCTGAAATAGCAAGGTTGGAAGAGGAGAAAAATTACTGGAAGGTAGAGGCCACAAAGGCAAAGGAGACCAATGAGGGAATGCTCCAGCAGATGTTTGAGTTGCTTAACAAGTCTCAGGGACCTGGTCCTTCCACATCCTGACCACCTTAGCCTTAAGCCATCTTTTGTCTCAGTGGGATTTAGCCTAGCCTAGTGCCTTAGTCTTTTCCTTCTTTAGTCTTTGAATAATTATGTAGTACTTGCTTGTATCCCCTGGTTCACAGTTTGATTAAATGAATTGTCTTTGATGGCTAATATCATTGTTTTGCAGTTGCTTTAATCTGATTTATGTTTGCATTTTGAGTTGCCTCAATGGCCATGTGCTGATTAATTCTAACACTTGAGTTATATTTTTTATGCAACCTTTTCAATGATGCCAAAAGGGGGAAGAGTAAGTCTGATTTTGCGTGAAGTTATACCTAATTGAAACTCTGTTCCTTAATGATAAACTCTCCACCACTAATTGATTGTTTTTTGAGCTTACGTTGTACTTCAGGACATTAAGGATATGCAGCTATGCTTATGAATTTTTCATCATCAAAAAGGGGGAAAATGTTAGATTGGATAAGGTTGGAGTTTTGACTGATGATTAAGGAACTGATTCAAAGGACCTGTTCCTTTGAATCACACTGTAGCTAAATAGTTAATTCATGCAAAATCGTTTAAATTGAGATATTATTAATTATCCTAAAACTAATTTTTATCTTGATAATTATGCAGGTCGAAACGGATACGAAAAGATTGCATAAATAAAGGATAAAGGATAGAAGATCCGGATTCTAAAGAGAAGAATCCAATTAGGACTCAAAATCATGGGAGCTTTGGAGTTCTAACTGATCAAGACTTCTTGGCTGCTGGAGCTATAAAATGTGGAGCATATCAGCTATTGAAGTATGCACAAATATAGAGAGCATCGAGCAAAGCTTAAAAGAGTCATTAGCTTATTTGTGTAATCAGTTAGGTACAATGCAACTAAGTTAGAACCTGTTCCTTAGATTGAGTCTTGTAAAAGTTCAAGTCTTAGTTCAACTGTAGTAAGCAATAATCAAGTTGTAACTTTCTGCTTCAAGTCGTGGACTTGACAAAACTTCACTGATCGTGAGAAAGATCACTAAAGAATTAGAGTTAGTCCTAGGTTAGTAAGAAGGAGTCTTGTAACCAAGTGGGTCTTTTTACATAGTGAAGTTGAAATCCTACTTGAGAAGTAGGTCGTGGTTTTTTTGATCCCAAGTCAAGGGGTTTTTCCACGCTAATATCTGATGTTTATTTACTTACAGTTTTAATTCCGCATATAGTTTAGTAAAGGAACACATTTTAAAGAACTGGTCCTTAAAACAGTAAAGTGGTGTATCGTGGGATTTAACAGATTGGGTGGCTTAATGTTATGGATCCTGTTGCACTTGCTGAGATATACATTGTTGGTCGTGTGTTATTAGGTGGTAGGCCTTCAAAAGTTGTACCAACCAAGTTTGTTAGGTTGATTTAGGACAGAAGCCTAGTCTTTAAGTTTGCATGGGGGTCGATAGCTAATGAAGAAACTGTGTCTTCATTGAAGAATGTGTTTGCTAATGGTACTAAACGTCCGAATTCATTGTTTCAGCTTACAGGATTCCCCTTTGCTTTTATTGTCTGGGGTTGGGATATTTTCCCTTCATACAGGAAAGCGTTCGTTGAAATACATTACCAGAGAAAGCATCCCGTCAATTCGAGTCTGTCATGTCAATGTTTGTGCCGAAGCATTTGAAATATTTAAGTGTTTTTTATTTTATTTTTGTTTTTAAGCTTGTGATTTTTGGAAATGTTTTCTGCTTTTATAGTAGTTCGATTCTTTTATTTAATTGGTAGAAACCTAAAGCTCCTATCGAGCCTTTCACTCTTGTCAATGAGCTACCAAAGAGGGATCTTCCAAGCCCTACTTCTGTTGCTGGTGATACTGGAGGTCATTATCATGCTTTGAGCAAGCGTCTTGACGTATGTCTTTCTTGCCTGTTTTGCTCAATTCATTATAAAAACATAAGAACTTGTTTTCTTATGTTTTGATGCTTTTGGATATTTCTCCTTTTGTGCAGAAAATGGAGAAGAGATGGCAAAAGTCCTTGAATGGTATTTTGAAGGAGTAGTGTTCGATCAAGCAGCAGCTTGGTGAGCTTGTTGATTTGGTGAAGAAAGGGAGAGTTGGTGGATTGGGTGGAGAATATAGCTAAGGTCGTGAACTGTCTCCTATTTATGCATCTCCTGTGTCCATCGGTGGTATGGAAGCTGCGTATCCATCTCGTGGAGTGTCAATTGGTGCTAGAGTTGAAGGTGATTTGGTTAGGAAGGAGGAAGAGCAGTCTGTGCAGTTAATGGATGTTGATATGAGTGTAGAGAGAGTTAGTGATGCTCGGGATAGGGATGTCAGGGCTGATGATAATAGGTTGTTGGATGTTTCGAATAATGAAGAAAGGTAGATAGATGTTGGTGGTGGTGAGGAGGTAGGTCGAGTACCAAAGCCAGTTGAAGTTGTTGTTTCGAATGATCCTAAGATGGATGCATTGGTCAGTTGTGGACGGTTGAGTGATCTTGCCGATGAAGCTGTTGCTGATATACAATTCGATTGTGGTGTAGGAGTAGATTCTGTTGGTGTTGAAGTTGGAGTGAGTGATAAGCAAGTTGAGAGTGAAGAGCATGGTGTTGCAGTTGTAGGAGATTCTGACGTATTAGCTCGTGCTATGGTTAGCGATGTCCTTGCAGATTTGAATGTTCAATGCGATGCTTTTTCAACGCCTGATGCTGCCGAGCAAGAGGTATTGGTAAGTGTCGTGTATTGTGCAAGTATTTTTTGTTTAGATCATTTTGTACGTTGGCACATTTTATAGTTGGCCTTGCTTCATAGTGTAAAGTCCTGGCCATTGCCAAGACATGGAGATGCGTTCCCTGCATATGGGACCTCCACTAGAGCTTAAACTCTTGGCTATGGCCAAGACTTACAGAGACCCTTGCAACAGAGGTGAAAGTCTTAACTATAGCCAAGATCTGTATAGACTAGACCTTCCTTGTTCTATTAAGGAGTATTGATTTTATTTTATTTGTTTGTAGGATGGTGGTGAAGCTGATAGTCTGGATGTTTCACTTGCTTCTTTGAGAACCAAAGTTGTTTGTAAGAGAAAGGTTGATGACACAGGTCTTGGTGATATTAATGAGGGACGAGCGATGAAGGGTGCTCCGGCTGTTGCTGATGAGTTGGATGAGCAGGGAAGGCCCAAAAGGGTTCCAAAGCCAAGCTGGGCTTTGTTATCTCCTTTTCAAGATTATGGTCGTAATCATGGGAAGTCTGTTAGTGATTGGAAATGTAACTACAGACGTCGATGCCCATTTCATTATGCCGGTATTCTGCCCAATGTTCCAAATTTCAGACTCTTCATCAATCCAAACAACCTTGCTCCTCAAGTATTCTACAAGAGAGTGTACGTTTGATTGAGTTGTCTCTTTTGCTATTTATTATAAGTACTTTGCTTTATGGTCTGTGCTTCATGCAGGTATGAGAAAAGTGTTTATGCTGATGGCGAGAATGTTGCGCCTTATACTTATAAACTCGGTTCTGCTTCCATTTCTAACCGAAGTTGGTTTCTTGAGTTGTCGTGTGATAAGTTTACCCTCACTGATGAGGTTTGTAACTTTCTTTCATTCTTGTGTTTTCTTGTTTTATATAGTAGTTTTAGTTTCCAGCTTTAATTCTTCGCAGTAGCCAATAGTTGCAGAGTTTTTCTCTTCAAACTTGCCTTTCTACATGGCTTGAAGTGTTGTCAATAGCCAAGAAGTCTGTGTGTTGGCAACAACCAAGACTTGCATAGACTTTTTCTGTTACTTATCCATTTTAACAGGCCTTTATTTTATTATTTGTTTGTGCAGCATGTGGAAGTCTGTTTGTATTATTTGAAGAAGCGGTGTTTGTACCATCCTTTTGATGGTCAGTTGAGATATGCAAGCACGTCTCTTGTCTTCGATTGTTGGTTTATGGTGACATGCAGTTTAAATCTAATAATGGGAATTATTCTTGGGGTGCTGATCCAAATTATGAGCTTTTTATTGATAGTATAGTTTCAAAGGACGTTAAGGGTGGGATGTCTTGGGAGCTTGCTGATTGTGTCTTGTTTCCTATTCGGCTGGGTGATGAAAGCACAGAAACTACCCATTATATTCTTGCAGTTTTCTCATTGGATGAGCATCTTCTTGAAATATATGACTCTATTTATGGGGAGCGTGACCCAAGGGTGATGGAGCATGTCGATAGCTATTCTAAGATGATTCCATCATTGCTTGAATTGATTAATTTTCACCGTTATCGACCATTATATGGAGACGTGTATGAGCCATTGAATGTCAAGTGGGTAAAATGCCCCAAGCAGACCAACGTGTATGCATTCTTTGACTTGGAATTTTTTATATTAATTAATTATTATTATGTTTATTATTATTTTCGTTGCTGTTTTATTTTCATTATTATTATTCAGGTTTTGTGTTTAATTTTGGTGCAGTTATGACTGTGGTGCTTTTGTGATAAGATTTGCTGACCTGTTGATGGATGGGAAGAATGTTTCAAAGTACAAGTTCAGCCAGCTTAGGCAGTATCGGATTGACTTTGCTACTAATCTGTGGTGTCATGCCACTCCGAAGGTCACTGATGGCTATGAGACTCCCCCAGAGATTGTAGGACACGATTACCATGAATATAATATGTCGACCTGTCCACGTCCGATTGGTGCACCATTTCTTCCTGGGCATAATTGACCATGTTGTAGTTCTGTGAATTATTGACAATACAATTGTTTAATTACAATATTTTTTAGTGTAAGGATGAAACTTTATTTTATATTGTGTATGCCTACAACTCTTTATATTTTTAGGTGAATGAATGAATTGTCTGTCCTCTTTATATGTATTATTTTTTTATTTATCAGTGTTTGCTGGTGGGTGTGGAATACGTTTTTTTTTTTTTTTTTTTTTTTTGGCTGTCGAAGTGGTCAATTGCAAGTGTTGGTTTTGCCAAGACTTCAAGGCATTTTATATGTAAGTAAGTGAACATTTGCAGAGAAGTTTCCCCTTTCTAATAGGGCTTAAACTCTTGGCAATAGCAAAGAGAACCAGTGCCATTTGTTATTGCACTACACGTTTAAGTCTTGTCAATTAACAAGAAGTATGAAATACAAATGTTTGTAAATTCTTGGCAATAGGCATAAAGTTGTGGCAAGTGCCAAGATTTTTTGGAGTCCTTGTCTTCAAGCCCGCATCTCAAATGTATTTAAACTATTGACAATTTCCAATAGAGCTTAGGCGATGGTTACCTCGTTACCTGAACTTTCAGCAAATTACAAATGTCCAGACCTTAAAGTCTTGACAATTGCCAAGACTCTTAGGGAATTTTTCTTCGAGGGGGCATTGGAAACATATTGCAAGTATTGGAAATTGCTAGTATTTGTAAGTTCTTGGAAATAGGCAAGACTTGAGAGAATTCATACATTGCCTATAGCTGCAGTCAAGCACAAAGTAATGGCAATTGCCAAGACTTTTGGAGTCAGTCTCCATTGCCGTATTTTCGAGTATGTTTAAAGTCTTGGCAATTGCCAATATTTGAGAGAATTCATTTATTCGGCTTAGCAGTGGGTTAGCTCTTTGCGTGATCTTTCAGTTAAGTACAGACTTCCAAGTCTTGGCATAGCCAAGATGCTTAGGGATATTGTCTAGAAGTCCTCATTGAAAACGTGTTGAAAGTATTGGCAATTGGCAATACATGACAGGATACTTTCTGATAAAGTGGGAGTGGGGTTGGACAATTAAAATTTAAAATTAAGATTTATTGAGGATATTAAGTTCACCAGCTGTGCAAATTATAGGCAATGTTTAATATATAAAATTATAATTCATAGGAGTAATTAAAATGAATCATGGTGTAACTTTCTTTCTATATTTTCTTGCATGTGGATTGAGTACTGGAGTGTAGACACAGTTGGTTCTGTTGTGTCCTGTCCTTTTGCATCTTGAACATTGAGCTCTAGCCTTTAGAAACTCTCCTCTTGAAGCATATCTCTTTGTTTTCCTTCTTCCCCGCTTAATTTTTGTATTGGGTGGTTTTGTGATGAAATCCTTGACCGTTTTTGGGACATCCCACGATTTTGAACTTTCTACTGGTAGAATTTCACCCTTGTAAGTTTCTTGCCAAGCATGTCTTGTGAACCACTGTGCGCAGTAGCTAGACTTCTGTAGATTTCTTCTATCTATTGCTACAATGGCGTGGGTGCATGGTAGCTCGTCTGTTTGATATTGCAAGCACTTGCAGGTTCTCTCTTTTAAGTCGACCGTAAACTTATCGTCTCCATCAGCTACTGTAGATCTTGTGTCACTAATAGGATCAACCTGCGAATGAAGTCAATAAGCAAATGTTGATTCTACAGATTTTTGTTTCTGAAACTTTTCGTAAGAAATATTACTTACTATCATCCTGTATGCAAATGGAATCTTTCCGGTCAGCTCTTGTTCTGCCCAACTTGTGAGCTGATGATAAGTTCCTTGTGTCTGACTTTATCTCTCAAAAAAACAACTCTGTAGCTTGCTTTGAATGTAGTCAATTAACCCCTATTATTGGCAGATTTCTGGCTTTTGCAAGAACGCTATTCATAGTCTCAACATTGTTTGTTGTTAGCATGTTGTATCTTCTGTTGATGTGGAACGAACGTGCCCATCTTTCTGGTGGCTCCTCCTTTATGTATTTTGCAGCATTTTTGTCAAGATTTTCAATCTCAGTCATATACGTATAAAAATCTGTGCGATTGTAAGTAGTTGCTGCATTGTAAAAATATGAGATCACCGCGTCAGAGTAGAATCTGCTCCTTAGATTCTTCTCCATGTGATAAATGCATATGTCATGCTGACAGTCTGGATAGACGTTAGCGATGGCATTTGCAATGGAGGGGTGGCAATCTGATAGGGTTGAGAGTTGTTCACGTGTCCCTATCGCAATTCTCAACTGGCGGAAGAACCAGTTGTAGGCTTTGTTGTTTTCTGAATCTGCAATCCCAAACGCCAAAGGAAAGATTTTGTTGTTTCCGTCTTTAGAGACTGCTACTATGAGAATACCATGGTATTTTCCCTGCAAAAATGTTGCGTCTACCATTATTACTTGCTTGCAGTGTCTCTATCCTTGTATTGAAGTGCCGTACGCAAAGAATGCATGCTGAAACCTGCATGGGGGAAGCAGAAAATTTATTAGTTAAGTGTTGGAGTTATGTGGCAGAGGGGAGGGAAAGTATTGTGAAATGCCAATATTTCAAGAAAAGTGATATGTGTGGTATGTGTGTGAATCTAAGAAAGTCTTGCCTTATTGCCAATAGATGAAAATTTAATTGTATGTGCAGTGTTTTAGACTGTGCATCCCTATTCTCGCCGTCCTTGTTGATGTTGACGTACGTGCCAGGGTTGTTTTCTTTCATTATATGTAGATAGGAAGGCAGAATAATGTAATTCTCTTCAGGTGTCCCTCTCAACACAGAATAAGCATGTTGTATTGAGCGCCATCCCTTGTGGTAGGTGATTGTAATTCCAAATTTCCTTCTCATTTCCTGTACCACAAATTTAGGTGTGATGACATTATCGTTTTGTCGTATGAGCTCCACAATGTAGTCACTGATCATTTTTGATGTTGCATTCTGTTGGTCAGATTTAATGAAGTCAATGGAGCATGTGTGTGTCTTTCAAAGCTGTCCACCTTGAAAAGCATAGAATTTGGTATCTTTGATGCATGGAAACGCCAAGTGCATTTGGTATCAACACACCTCAGCCAATATCTTGTCTTGCATGATTTAGCAACCTTGAACTATATGTTTTTTGTAATTGTAATGATAGACATAGACTTCTTCATACTCTATTTGTCTTGGAAGATAGATTTTTCAGTTATGTCATCCACAGATGCATTACTCCCTAGAATGGTTGTTTCAATGTCAAGTTATGTCTCTTTGATCTGTTTACCATGGTTGGCTCTCGTGTTTCTTCCATTGTTGGTGGTGGAATGATTGATTCAATGTCTATTATTGTCGACTGGTCGGTGATGATTGTTTGTGGTTCACTGTGTATCACTAAAGCTCTGCATCTGGTGACCTCATCGTTGGTTTCTCCTTGTTCATGCTGTGCATTATAACTTTCTTGGTCAGTCATGGAGATTACATCCTCATTTTGGTCTATAAGGTCAATAAATTGCCCTTCCTTTTGATTCAATACCATGGTATGGTCTGTTTTACTCAGAAAGATTTTGCATGTAGTTGGTGTGGTGGTGTTGTTACTTGAGAGTTCAGTCCTTTTAATTACTTCTACTATGAAGCAGGATTTTCTAAAATTCTCATCATTTTCAGCTGAAACATGCAAGTCGCAAGTTCTTGATCGTTTTCCTCTGCACATTTCGAGATTTGTGTGAAACCTTATCTTTACTTCAGTTTCAGCAGTGTTGATGGTTAGAGCATTACAAACTTCTTTTCTAAATGTGTGGTAGCTTATACCGTCTTCGACAAGTATCAACTTTATATCATGGTTGATGTATTTGCTGTTTGCATCCCAATTCCCATTATAAGCTATATAAATGCAGCGAGTCGCCATAGTGGTAATCCTACACATAATCAAGACAAATAATATGCTTTAATAGAAGCATGATCATTGGTAAAAGTGTTGCCCTCTTCTGGGCTTAAGGTCTTGAAAAGAAGTCTCTCTTAGGTGCTTATTGCACCAGAGCTGCAACTCTTGGCAATAGCCAAGACTTGGAGAGACTTTGTCTGCAAGCCCCCCATAAACAGTCTTTAAGTGTTGGCAATAGGTAAGAAGTCTCTCCTAGGTGCCTATTGCACCAGAGCTGCAACTCTTGGCAATAGCCAAGACTTGCAAAGATTTTGTGTAAATGCCCCTCATAGCAACAGTCAGAAAGTCTTGGCAATAGCCAAGAAGTTTCTCCTACGTGCTTATTCCACTAGAGTTGCAAGTCTTGGCAATAGCCAAGACTTGTAGAGACTTTGTCTGCAAGTCCCCGATAGCAACAGGTCTAAAAGTCTTGGCAATAGCCAAGAAGTCTCTGCTTTGTGCTTATTGAACCAGAGCTGCAACTCTTGGCAATAGCCAAGACTAGCAGAGATTTGTGTGCATGCCCCTCATAGCAATAGTCTGAAAGTCTTGGCAATAGCCAAGAAGTTTCTCCTAGGTGCTTATGGAAACCAGAGTTGCAAGTCTTGGCAATAGCCCAGACTTGCAGAGACTTTGTCTGCAAGTACCCCATTGCAACAGGTCTGTAAGTCTTAGCAATAGGGAAGAAGTGTCTACAAGGACCCCATTGCATCAGAGCTGCAAGTCTTGGCTATTGCCCCTCATTGTAATAGGGTTGAAAGTCTTGGCAATAGGCAATAGGCAATAGGCAATAACTTTGTACAAGCCTCCCATTGTACCAGAGCTTAAACTATTGTCAATAAGCCAAGACTTTTCCATAATTGATAGATTTTGATTTTTTTATGAAAGTGAATATTACAATTACTGTAATCAATCTAATGTCATGTGTTTTGTGATTATTATGAATAACAACCATATCTCATTTGGTTTATATAGAATTTTAACCAAAGTTAAGCATAATATAAATGAAACTACAACTGTTAGTAAAATTCAATAGCAATTTGAAGAAATCTTACCGTGAACCTTTGCTTAAACTGAGCAATCTCTAAAAAGAATGAGGCTTTAGGGTTGCTGTGATCGCGTGAATACTGAAAAGGAAGGGGATGGATTGTGCGCATCTTTTTATTGGTTTGTAGGGGTATTTTGGTCCGAAAAAAGTTTCATTAAACTAATAAGGGCATTTTTGCTAAACATCTGTTAGTGAAGGCAATTTGGCAAACCATAGATTCCAGTAGCATATTTTTGCAATTCAACCCCAAAAGTAACCAAATCTTTACTTTGTACAAGGACTTTATTTATCCTAAATTGATCCTAATGTGACCAAGTATGAAAAATCATTATGCAAGAGACAAAACATCATTTAAAGACTCCAAAACAAGATCCTAAAACATGTCAGATGGAGGATTTTAACATAGACAAACACTTGCATAATCACAGCTTACATGAAAAAATTATCAAATAAACTTCACTCATATTTCATTATAGCATGGCCAGAATAGCGAAACAATTAATTCTTCAAGATGCAACCATATATGTGTTTTCTTTTACACATTAATAATAAACGAAAACAACGTAAAAAGTATTCACCGAATTATTTTTTATTATGATTAAGTGTGTAAGCTATGAACTAATTAACAAATGAACTTGTTATAATAAAAAAACTAGAAAAATAAAGGAGACATATAAAATAAGACTTACATGTGTGGGGCATTGAAATTCTGCATATATTGGGGAAAAATTAAAAATTAGGGTTTTTCATTTTTTTTTGAGAAAATAAAAAGAAAAGAAAAAAAATATAAGACTTATCGAAATTCTGTCTAAGTAAGAAGCGTCGCTGCCAAAGGTTGTATATAAGTGATAAGTTGGTATTTTACCATTTTAGAGACCTCTTTTATAGGACCTTTATGTGACTTTAAGCTAATTTCATGGCATAATCTTATGTAATGTTGCATTATTCCAGATTCTAATAGATTAAGTGGCTTGAGGCTAGCAAAAGATCAAGAAAATTGCAAAAGAAAGTCGATCGGACTCAAGGTTGGCATCATTGCAAAAAGAGATAAGTGTTAGATGAAAGTGCTAGGCCGCACAAATTTGTGCGGGCTGCACATTCGAGAAATTAAGACCTCAGCACAATTGAAAATGGAAGAAAACCTGCCCAGCAAAAAGAAGGCATTGTGCAGGCCCACAAAGTTCTGTGCCTCCATACAATTGCATTGCACAATTGGAAAAATGAAGGAAAAGTGCATGGACGCACAAATTTTTGTGCCCAAGCACACCCATACAGTAGCCAATCCTAAATTTTTAAGATTTGTGCGGTTCAGCAAATTTTTGTGCGTCCCGCACAATTCCAAAACAGGAAGATATAAAGGTTGCACAATGATGTGGAAACAAAAATGCAAAGGGCAGGCGAGCAATTGTGCGCCCAGCACAATTTTGTGCGGGTAAGCACAATCAAGACGGGAACTAATTTTGTGTAATTTTTCCTAGCACTATAAATAGAACAATATTAGGATTTTCATGGATATCTTACATTTCATTGAGCAAGATACAATTCCAAAAAATTGGTAGGTAAATTCCATCTTTTTGTAAGATCAACAATAATATTTGGGTAATCATTCCTCTCTTAGATCTATAAAAATCATGTTGAATGCTCCATGTCTATATGTTGGGTTCTTCATTATTATGAGTAGTTAAGTTTATTTACTAGGGTTGTAGACCAACCATAAGTGTGTTCTTGATGTGTGGTTATCAATATCATTGTTTAAGTGTAAGTTGTGATTTTCCAAGTAATTTCATGCTAAAATTCTAGGGTTGTGGTTGCAAACACTAACCCCATTCCTATTTTTCTTTTTTACTCGCTTAAGAAGGTAGGAATAAGGTTGGGTAACTATTAGTTAGCAAGGATTAGAGATTTACAAACCCGATCTAAAAAAAGTGAACTAGAGATAGGAATCTTCTTACTTGGCTCTTTAGATTTGCTCTTCACGTAATCCGAGAAAAATTAAGAGATTCTTTATGATCAGGCTTACTAGTAATCGAGAGATATTAGTAAGTAATTAAAAGTGTGATCACTAAAACAACCTATTTAATAAGGCAAATTCTAGTTGACAATCCCATTGAGTACATGCTTAGGTGAGGAATACTACGCTTGTTCTCCTTACACATTTGATAATAATCTTTAATTGCCTCCATTAGTTTACATTCTTAGTTATAACTTATAGTATTAGTTCAAAACAAACTTGACTCAAGAAAGTGCTAAACTAAGTAAACCAAATTAGTGAAATCATATCTCAATTAATCTAGCTAGCTCTCTGTGGATTCGACTAAGACTTGTTATACATTATATTTGCATCGATCGTGTCACTCTCATTTGTGGGTAAACTTTGGACGTATCAATAAGCTTGCTTTTGAGAGAGAAAGAGTGAAGAGAGAGTGAAGAGAGTTGAGACAGTGGAGAGAGTGAAGACACAAAGAAGGGGGGGGGGGGGGGGAAACGTGTCCCACGTCTATCGGAAGTCATTTAAAATAATTTATATTTTTCTTTTCAAAAAAAGTAATGGATGGGAAAATGTATAGAAGATATTTTATATTTTTTTAAATTGCGAATAGATTACTGTCGGGGGGTTTTGTTGCGATACTATTAGCCTACCGCGATATTTGTACAACGATACTTGATATATCAAGCTCTCAAGTTTTATTAAGCTCACGGTATCGTTCATTAGCTAGATCTTAAAAGGAATCACTAATCTTGATATAACACCTTGTTTGGCGCTCACCTGGGCTAGAAAAAGGTGTTAGTCAAAGTTCTAGAAGATTTTCGAAGAGCTTAATATCTTCTTCTTTTTTTTCACTACTAGAAATAAGGTGATCTCTGACAAATGGTTCTGAAGGCGATACTTGAGCCGGAAGTTCCAATGACTTTCAGTCGGAACACAAAACTTGAGAGCTTAAAATTGCGATTTGTATCGTTGCGAATAAATAACCTCTTCCACTAGTAAGTTTTGTTGTATGTTATTACAAGTGGTGGAAGAGGTTATTTATAATATTTTCTAACTCTAAACATTTCATGTGCATTCTTTGACGTGTGCCTCTCTGGATAAGAATTTATCCTTTCATAGAATTTTAGACATTGGTGTTAGTGTACTAGTTTGCATATTCTTTATATTGTCGTATGGACCCAGATATCCCTTAACTTTTCGGGAAGTAAGTCCTTTGTTAGGCCTTGGGATCTAGTCCCATCATAGTTTTGATAAGACTACCCGATACTTAACTCAATGACTTTCTTACAAATATTTTATTCTTGATTCATATCGTCATCTTTTGACACGTCACTTGAAACCAGAATTTTAAGTTGTTTCCATTTGATCGGTGAGAGTTTTCACCAATAAAATAGATAAGAACTACAAACCCAAGCGTAAATGAGATGAAATATATAGAGTCATCTATAATACTTGGTATACTTTCGATGAGCCAACTGGAACACCTAACAAGTTAAAATGAGCTAGGCTGCATTAAGAGAAAGGTGGATAGTTTATCGTGACAGGAGTAACTAAACATAAAATATATATGTAACGTTGTCTGTAATAGTAACTGTATTGGGCGTGACGTTTTCCATCCTCATTAGTAACTTATATAATACATTCATGTTATGCAAATGAATACCCAAACAAATCAAATAAATATATGAGCATAACTATCTGATCTAGTTAAGCAAATACCACTAAGCACATAGCTTAGTGGCTAATTTTGTTAATAATAATAAACAACAAAATAAATAAAGTCTTTACATCATTGAATGAAATATAAACTTGCTAAAACTAAATAATACCTAGAATGTGGTAAAAAGTAGCAACATATCCGAGCATTGTGTCTATCTCATTGGATTGTCCATCATACAATGATAATACCATCAATTGAAGTAAAGTTAAATCTTGAATAATGAGCTTTACATGAACCACCACCATGCCTAGGAATATAGTTAATGCAAAATAATGCAAGTATGTTTCAAAAAATAATGCTAACAAAATCCATAATAATGTTCTTGAAAAGAGTCTTTGGCTTGCTTGAGAAGAATTCAAGATGAAGCTCCCAAAATAATGTGATTGAAGGCCAAAATATGTATAAACAGCCCCCTCAAGAAGGCTCATTGAGGAGCTCGTTGAGCTTGTCCAAAATCTTCCCGCTTCCGAGGAAAACAAGGAACTTTACTCGCTAGGAGCTCGTTGACCGCGAGCTCTTTCTGTCGAAGCACTGCTCCGCACTATAAAATACTCCCATACTCGCTCGTTGAGTTTGCTCATTGAGCTACCAAGGATTGTACCCACCTGCTGCCTAAAATTCTCACTGTCTCACCTTGCTCGCTGAGTTTGCTCGTTGAGCTAGGAGCAATTCTAGACGCTGCATAAAACCTCCAAGGCCGCTCGCTGACTATGGTCGTTGAGCATTGGAAAATTCTGGCCGCTTCTTATTGATGCTCGCTGCGTGCGCTTGTTGAGCGAGCAAAGAATCTGCCCGCTTGAAGTTTCCTTCGTCCACTCCAAAGCTTAGCTCGCCAACCTCGCTCGTTGAGGTAATAAAAATTCTGCCCATCCCTTATAATACCATGCTACAACGCTGCCTAACTGCTACTCTATATCAACATCAAAACATCACCATGAACATAGCGTATTCCAATCTTGAAACAATAAAAAATACACACGAGTTCCATGCTATTGTTTTTTGTTCCATTCCAATGACACGAAATATCATAAAAGAACTTCACACCATGAATTATAAACTTGGAAGTACCTACAAAAAAGAAAACAAAATTAGTAGTAAAAGCCTCCATGCTCTCCTCTACATAGATTTGAGCATGAAGGAAAATTTCACCTCCCTTGTTTCTAAACATTCCTCCTCGGCCTAGTACGAATGTAAGGCTCATTACACTTATCCATGTTCACCAACCTCCTATCCATGCTATCCAACTTAGGAAACGAATTCACCACGACATCTCCTTGATCAATCCCCAAGTTTGCCAAGTGATCCACCAATTTATTACCTTCTCTAAACACATGCATTACTACTACCTCTATGCCCTCCATCAAACTCCAAATTTTCTCCATTATTTGCACAATTTGCCAAGACACCTCCCAAGTCTTAGTCACTACATTCTTGAGGAACATTGAGTCCGTTTTAACAATAACTTGTGAATAACCACGTACCTCAAGGCCATAAGAATTTCCGTTGCTTCCGCTTGAGTATTCGTTGTTATGAAATCTTCTATCTTGTTTGCACAAGCATAAACAATATCCCCCCTATCGTTCCAAACACAGAAAGCCCAAGAACTAACAGATGGATTACCTCTAGAAGCTCCATCCATATTACATTTAATCCACCCTACCTGAGGCAGACTCCAAACAACTTTTGTCATCACAAGCTTAGGCGTATGATCCCTTAACACCGATAACAAGTCCTCCCACCTACCAGGTGTATACTGAAAGTTCCTCCTGCGAACTCTCAGCAACATGATAATATGCTGAGTGACAAGATACACCAACCTATGACGTGAGGTCCACCCACCATGCCATAAATTATTCCTCAGTTTCCACAACTCCCACAAAATAAAAATGGAAATAGCATGGTAAATCAACCTCAGGACCGGACTACCAGGAGTATCCCACACAAATTTATAACTTGTGTCAAGTGCAACCCATCAAAACTGAGACCAGCAGCCCCTCAAAAATATTTCCAGAAATAATGTGCTACAGGTGCATTCAGAAACACATGTGAAACAGTCTCCACATCAGGGTTTACACTACAATGATACCTTAAGGGGAATTGAATTCCCCAACCTCTTCAACATATCATCTAAGGGCAACTTAAATTTCCACAACTTCCATAAAAAAATAACATCTTAAATACCTTTAATCTAAATGTGTTTGTAAAGATCACTTAGCTTCTTCCTTTGCCTCACCACATAACTAGCTTAGCTATCTGTATGCACAAAAAACGAATATTTAGGCTTGTATTAAATGTTAACATAGTTAATAAATAACCATATCTAGGCATGCATAAGCTGGTCCCATTACAGATGACACACACAGACAATACGTATAACTAGTATCTTCAAAACAAGCGGAACTTTAGAGTAACCATCTTTTAAGAGTCGAAGCCTAACATACGTCGCAATTGAGCTACCCACTAATCCAAATTAGCTTTTCTTGTTCTCTTTCTGTCAAGCACTTCGTACCTAAACAAAAGATCATTATCTAGTGTTAATTAACAAAGAAAATTCAGATAAATTTTCAGTTTCTGGTCGAATTTAAATTGACCCCCAAAAGTGAACTACTCAAAATATGAAACAAATTAAACTTTTAGGTTACCCATAATTCAAGGAATTTATATATGTTCATCGGTCTCTGGTTATGTGAAACAATTTTCTCATTAGCATTGCCAAAGAAAAAGAAAGAAACACATTTCTATTTTCAAAAGGAATTTAACATAAACTTACTATTTTACTATTAAAATAAAATCTTTTATCTCACATAACTCCCATAATATTGCACATGATATGTTTAATATCACATATTTAAAAATTTTTTAATTCATCTTAAATTCGATGTCGAATCAAAATATGTAATACAGTATGTCATAATTTTTATAATTTTTTTCTAATCGTGAATTCAATAGTAAGGAGGAACAAAAATGATTGGCTCTTTTGTCATAAAAGGTCGCTAGCAATTCTTGGGGTTGAAGCATTCCATCAGTTTGCATGTCAGGAGGGTTCTGCCAGGACTATCTGTGGTGGTGGTCAATCACACGTGTATTCTAGAGGATAATATAATGTGATTACTTAGCTTACTAAGAGCCAGTTTTTCTATAGAATTGTTTTCACTTCTTTTTTATGATGCTTTCGTAAATATGTTTGCTCATAAAAAACTGTCAGTTTTTGAAGATTTTTAAAAATAATTTTGTAAAAATCGAAAGTTCTATCGATCTCTTTTCAAAATTTTCTAAAAATCAATCTTCTCCAATCACAAAACATCAATTATTTTGCAAGTAAAATTTATGTTCAGACACAAATTTAACTTTCAAATTTAATTTTTCAACTCAACTTTAAAAAAATTATTTTTTAACTTTTTTTTTTAAATCAATGGCCAAACGGCTACTATAATGGAGTAAGATATTTCACAATAGTTAGCCGCCAAGGTGTGGTCAGACGGTGCAGACCATTTTTGGAGTAAGATATTTCACAATAGTTAGCCGCCAAGGTGTGGTCAGACGGTGCAGACCATTTGATCGAGGTTTTTTATATATTTATTTACGTAGGATTCTCTGGATACCTTTATTAGTTATCTAATTATCTCATAGGTCTCTCTCTAGCTTTGTTAGTAGTTGTATATACTATATAAAATTAACCCTTTCACCACTTGGCATTTCTTTGAGGAATATATGCTCGGGGCTGGGGCATCAAACCTGTGGGCGAGTTTATGTCCTGATTAGAGTAACAATATTTCGTTAAAACTGTGTACTTTTGAATCTGGAGTAATTGTTTATACATAAAAATTACTTAATAGGTTAAATAAATAAATTTAGAAGGGATCACAAATAATAAAATAAATATAAAGAAATAATAGAGAAAAAGTAGAAAAATAGTGATTGTATTCATTGAGAATAGCGGATTGTTAGGGAATCGCTTTATATTGAGTACAATGGGGGAGAGGGGGTAGATATAGCTATAGATTTACCTCAATCCTAATTATGGTAAAATACTATGTTTATAGGTCATTGGCCTGATTACATGAGATGGCGATACTAAAAAAACCTAACTAGGAGACTGTAAACCCAAGGCAGGGGGGTGTGCACCTTAAAACCCTGGGCTCGTGCCTGATGAACGGTCATGGCTATGAGGTAGGCGTATATCCTTAGCACTCGGTGACTTGTAGACTAAGTCTAGTTTCTTCAAGATATGGATTTGTATCCCCATAATCATAGGTGGTGTATCTTTACCCACACAGTTAGTTCCCCCACTTGCTGAGCGCTAGCGTAAAAGAGGCATCCGAAGGAGAAGTTTGAAAAGATATCTAACTGACTCCCTGAATTTCGCGACCATTTTGACCGGAACAGATGCTTCATGCCTTCCAAAGTTCCACCCGTCTTCATCTGAATAGCTTCCCCGATCCTTTGCATCTTCCCAATAACTGCCATTTACTACTCCGGATCGTTTCATTTCCCTTGCCACAATGACTTCTTGACCTTGGCGTGCTCTTCCTTATCCCTTTTTTTCCGGTATAAAGGGCCTTCTTCTGCTGATTATCTTCACAAAATTTTCATCTCCCAAATACCTTATTTCTTCAAAATATGTTTCTCTTATTTATAAGAATAAATCAGCCTTCCATTCTAAATGTTCATCTTCGATCCTGGCTCTTTTCGTTTTCCAAAATATCACCTTTCTCAAGAGTGGACGGTGTGAGAAAACTACCATGAAGGCGGTAGTCTTCTTCTTTCTTCATCCTTCTGTTTATGTTGAGAAAGACGGAGTCCCCAGAGTTATGAGACTTAAGCGGGATCCTAATTGCATTCTTCAGAATGTCTTTATCATAGAACATGCACTGATTACGCTGCGCTTGTTTTCAAACACATCATTTGATGTGATATTTGTCTTGTTAGCCAAAACCAGGCGGCCTAGCCTTTTTCATCGTCATGAGTCTTCTCCTCCAGGTCGCTTCCAGCATGTTGGGGGCCCTTCTGATGGTGAATTGGTCGTGATCCACTGCATGGCTCCATTCCTTGGCCGACAACGAGATTTAGCCTAACGCCGTCAGCAGGTTATGGATGCTTTACACTCCATGCCTGCTCGAGGCCCGAGGCCATCCCCTCTTTTGGTCAGTTCAGGCGAGTTGCACTTTCGACGTCTTCCCGACCACTAGCTTCGGCCTGCTCCAAGATACGACTCTCCTCTTGTGCAGGTTCCTAGTCTCGACCCTCTCCTCTTCGATAAGCTCCCTATTGTGCTTGAAGATAATCTCCAAACTCTACTGATCTCCGGGCATTCGTGGCTCGGGTTTTCTTTGAGTTCCATCATCACTGTGAGGGCTCTTCTTAATTCAGAAGCTTCCAAAGTCCTTTCCAGAGAAAATAATGTTGTAATCAGCTCAAGTATCTGGTATGGGCACCAGAAATGAGAGTTCTTAAACTGGCTTGCCATCTAGGTGGGGGTTGTTTTTTCCAGCCATGCAAAAATTAGAAGACTTTTCAGATAGAGTCCCCTAGAACCTTTTTACAGTTAGAGAGAACTGATGTAAACATCATTGTATACAGAATTCAATTTTATATTGTAGCCCAAGAGAGTGCTCAAACTGGCTTTCCATCTATGTGGGGATTTCTTTTTCTGGTCGTGCAAAAATCAGAAGACTTATCAGATAGAGTCCCCTCAGACCTTGTAATAGATAGAGAGAACTGTTGTAAACAACATTGTATATAGAATTCAGTTTTATATTGTAGCCTTTTGGCCATTGATATTAATGAAAAAGGATGTTCATCAACATTTATTTTTTTGGGTGCGTGCTTTTTCACTTGAACGTAGCCAAGCAGTGTTATGCACCTATTCGAGCGTGTGTCTTTTGAAGCCGTATGTGCGCTCGTAGAAAGCGACTTTTATTATACATCAGTAGATGATGGCTTAATTGCGTCCGTAGTATAAGTCTTTAGGTAGGGCATGGCCCGCGCCCTCAAGGGGACAATTTTAGTCCATTGAAATGGAGCATTTTTACGTTCATAGAAAATGGTTGTGCTTGTCCACTCGAGTGCTTAAATCTTTACGGAACTATGTAGGCGGGCGTCCCCGACCTACGTAGGTGCAACTGTTTAATTGATGATTATTACTGACAGTAATGCCTAGTGGCTTAACTATAATTAATCTAGCCTAAGAGAGTGTTTTAACTCTAACTCGAAATACGGAGTAAGAGTTTTACTTCAACTTAAAGTATGGCTGAGGCCTAAGAATTAGTGGATCTAGATGATCTGCGATAAAATTGACTAGAAATGAAATAGTAGTTTTATTAAAAAAAGAAGACGCATGGGCCAAATAAAGTTTAATGAACTTTAATAATATTATTTGGGGCTAGATACCCTTTTGTAATAGATAAACAAGAAAGAAAGTAAATATTATAAGTAAATGGGCCTACAGGCTTTTCAATTATAATATTTCTTTAGCCAAGTGATATTCCAGTTCTTTGATGTTCCTTCCATATCTTCTAGGGTGTACGCTCCTTTTCCAATGATGCCCCAGATTTTGTATGGCCCTTCCCAATTCAGGGCTAGCTTGCCAGCATTAGCTTCCTTGGCGCTCTGAGACACTTTTGGGAGGACCAAATCCCCTATATTAGAGGAGCGTAAATTAGTCATGCGCTGTGGTACTGCTTCACTCATTGTTTTGGGACCATTCGGCGAATTATCGCTAGTTTTGGACGCTCATCCAAAAAGTAGAGCGCGACTATTAAGGCCTCATTGTTGGGCCCCTCTCAACAAATGACCGGCACACAGTGGACTCGTCTATCTTGATAGACATCATGGCATCTACTTCGTACTTCAGTGAGAAGGGGGTTTCCCATGTTCCTGCTTTCGCAGTTGTGGGATAGGCCCATAGGATTCTTAGTAGCTCCTCCGGCCACTTGCTTTTAGCTTCCTCGGGCTGCTTCTTCAGACTATCCATGATGGTTTTGTTTTATTATTTGGCTTGGATGTTCACTGAATGGTGATAAGGCGTGAGGTTATCCTTTTGATTTTTCGATTCCTTCAAGGACTCTATGACCTTGGCTCCTATGAACTGAGGTCCGTTATCAATAGTGATCTAGGCAGGAACTCCAAAACAACACATGATATTCTTCCAGATGAACTGTATCACCTCTTGCTCTTAGACCTGGGCGTAGGGTGCCGCTTCATCCCACTTGGTAAAGTACTTGGTCATCATGAGAAGGAATTTGACGCCTCCGGGTGCTTTGGGCATCGACCATCCCCCATTTTACCAAAGGCCAAGGCGCGACTACTAAGTGTAGCATCTCTAGTGGCTGATGAAGGGCATGGGAGAATCGCTGGCAACTGTCACATGCTCTAACAAGTTTGCAAGCACAGTTCTCTATAGGGAGCCAGTAATAACCTGCTCTGATTACCTTACGGGCTAGGACCCTTCCTCCTGAATTTGGTTTTTGCAATGTCCTTCGTGAATCTTCCTCGGTACATAGTCGACTTGTGTCGAGCCTAAGCCGGCCGTTGAAGATACAACCGTACAAATCTCCTTGGATAAGGCAATAGCTAGCCGCTTGCATCCTTAGCCATTTGCTCTTATTCATCAAGGACTTATCCAAATATTCAATTAGCGTGTGGCGCTAGTCTTAGATGAGTCCGGTGGTGTTAACTTTAAGATGCTTCAAGTCTGTGTTAGTTAATTCAATCACCGCCTCAAGGCCATCTGCATTCATGCCTGCGGCTGATGCTAGGCTGGCTAGTGCATCGACTTCCGTAATCTCCTCCCTTGGCACCTGAGCAAACTTTCCACTTGTGAAATTTTTTCAAAAGGGTCTGCACTTTAGCTAGTAAGTCCTGCATATGAGCATAAATGGTCGCAAATACTCCATTCACTTTGTTGACCGCCAATTGTGAGTTGTTATGACGAATGACCTCCCTGGCCCAAAATAAGTAAGCTAATTCAAGGGCTTGCCTTATGGCTTAATATTCTGCTTCATTATTCGTGATCAATGGGTAGCTGACAGCCTTTCAAAAAACCTACTGGATGGGGTCTTAATCCATAGGCCAGGTTTGGCTCCGTTGACGTTCGACGCCCAATCCATGTAAACTAGCCATTCCACGGGAGTGACTCCTCCCATTATCTGCAATTCATCTTCTGCCTTTGGCAACGTATCAGTGCTGAAATCAGCGGCAAAGTCTATGAGGACTTGTGATATGATGGTCGATGTTGTTGTATTCCACCAGTTCCACGATCCACTTTGCAAGCCTTCCCTAGAGCTCGGGCCTGTGCAAAATGGTTCATTGTGAGAAAGAATAGAATACAACAATTCTGTGGATCTGAAAACATGGCTATAGCTTCCCGGCTGCAACAACTAATGCCAACGCGAGCTTCTCCAAGTGTTGGTAGCGTGTCTCCGCCTCTAGAAAAGACTTGCTGGCACTATGGGAGACTGTACTCTTTTTTCTTCTCGTATGAGGACAACGCTCACTTCTACTTCTCCACCTATTTATGGATTGTCTAGCCCTTCTCTCAAATGATCGGCCGCTTATTTTGTTTAACTAGCTTGAAACCAAGGTTGACATTCAGGTTGTGCATTATTACGTCAGAGGTCCCAGGCATGTCGGTGTGCGTCTAGGCAAAGGTCGACATTCAAGTTGTGCACAATATATTGATTAATTCTTGCTTGCCTTTGACCGAAAGTTTGGCCCCCATATAAAATTTCTTATCTGGGGACTTTTCTTCGAAGAATAGGGGATGATCATCCACGCTGGCTTTGGCAGCGTTTTCTTCTCTATTAGAATCTCACATCATGACAGATGACTCCCAAGGTCCGACGACCTTATGTTCGTCTGACTCAAACGGGACGCTCGTTACTAGGTAGGGCCCGAGTAACTTGTCCAACAACATTTTTTAATTATTCACGTCCTTTTTCACTGCGCACGTGACGACAGTCACGTTACAGCTTTTGGACAACTTCTACTCCCCTCGTACCTCCTTCACCCCTCACGGGGTAGGGTACTTGAGGACTTTATGAAGAGTTGAGGGTGTTGTACATACTTTGTGAATCCTTTGCCTTCATAGGATGATATATGATAGGTCGCATGTCATCACCTGGAAAGATGTTGTCTTCGTTACCCCTAGGAAACGAACTGGGAGGACTAGTTCTCCAACAGATTTCTTGCTAGAGCTATTGAAGCTAGTTATCATATATGGGTTTGGGATTATCTCGTGCTATACCTCTATTTTGTAGATGGTTTCTCATTAGATAATGTTGACAGCGCTACTCGGGTCCACCAGTATGCGCTTAATCTGGGTATCAGGTACCCTATGGGAGATGATCAGAGCATCGTCGTATGGATAGGGAAGCTCTCTTCTGTCATTCCCGTAGAACTCGATCACAATGATGCGAGGTTTCTTTTTCACCGCCTGGTGGGCTTTACAAACCATCATTGCTCTAGCTTTCTCTATATCGACCCATGACCTCCGAAGATAGCATTAATAGTCTGTCGATTTTCCTAGTCAGAGGTTGCTGATTCTAAGGAATCTCTCATGGGCTAGGATCCTCGCGGGGATAGTGTCCTCGGTAGCAAACCAGCGAATAGTGCTTCCCGAGGTTTGTCATAATTTAGCTCACGGTGGCTGAGTTATGAGCTATTTGTATTTCGTGAAAGCTGGTGAAGATGTCTTCGTGTTTATTGTTGTCGGCCCTAGCGGGGCTTCCGTGCTGCTGATCGTTGTTGTAATTGCTTTCGATGGAGATTGGCCCTTTGGATGTACCCTTCGGCTGTTCGTCAAGATCACTGGGATCCTTTAAAGTGTTGTTAACCACGTTAGTAGTGTTCTTTGGGACATCATCATTGTTATTTGACATGGTCATGCCTTTCCTTCGTAATACATGTGTGGGTAAAAATACGTCACCTATAATTACGGGGATACGAGTCCAACTAGCAAAGACTAGAATTAATCTACAAGCCACTGGGCACAGAGGATACACGCCTGCTCCTAAGCCACGACCTCTTTGGAGGCACGGGCCTTAGGATGCAAGGCATACATCCCGCCATCTTAGGGTTTACAGTCCCCTAGTTAGGGTTAGTATATACCAGCGCCTTGAGTAAACAGGCCAACAACCTTATTAGTGCTTGTATTTTACCATAATTATGATTGGTAAATCATAGCAATAAATACCCCTCCCTACATTGTATTGACTATTATCAAGGAATACAACTACTTATTTTTTTGCTCAATTATTCATTCTTAAGCTTAATTTACTTTTTCTTGTTGTTTGTTATATTGCTTGTGACCCTACTATAAATTTTATTTTTTTACCTAGGAGGCAATTTTTAGCCATAAATAGTTTGGCGCCCACAATAGGGCCCAGGCAATTGTAGGTTTCTAAGGAGGGAAAGCACGACCATGTCAAGCGGTAATGCCGGTGTCTTGGAGAATAATACGGTTGCGACGTTCTCGGTAACCCGGATGATCTCGCCAGCCGAACAAGGAAAACCTCCTGTAACGAATGAACGGTTCATAACTTGGCCAATATGGCTGAAACTATGACCGGATGTCAAGAATCGACGTATCTCAACTCGCTATTGAAGCCAGCATCCCACCGAGGATCTACGCCATATAGGGACCACCTCAAAGTCGTCACATAGATTAGGGAATCCCACAGTCCATAATCACGATCTTTGGGGGATCCGGAGTTGAAGCCGACGGAGCCATAGCAATCATGGTTTGAGAAACCCACCAGGAGGTGACAAATAAACCTCGCATCAACGACATAGAGTTTAGTGATAACGACGAGTATGAGGTTTTCTGCACGCACCACGATGCCCTGATCATTACTCTTAGGGTATGTGATGCCCAGGTCAAACGTGTGATAGTAGGTCCGGGTAGCACTGTAAACATTATCCAGTAGGAAGAAGTCGTTTGCCAGATAGAGGTGCAACATCAGATAATCCGCAGCTCATACACAATAATTAGCTTCAATAGCTCTAGCGTGAAGTCTGTAGGGGAAATGATCCTGCTTGTTCTCATCCTGGGGGAACGAAATTAACGTTTTTCTAGGTAATGACATGCGTTCTCTCGTATAATATTATATTAGGAAGAACTTGGATTCACGAAGTATGTGTAGTGCCGTTAACATTTCATCTAGTCCTTAAATACCCTACAGCATGGGGATTGAAGGAGATTCGAGGAGAGCAGATGCTTCCAAAAGCTGCTGTGTGGCTGTCGTCACATGCACAGTAAAGAAAGAGGTCAAGAAATAGCAGAAACTGTTGGACAAACTGCTCGAGCCATGGCTAGTAACCAACATACTGTTTGAATCTGAAAGACGTGAGAGAACCAGACCCTGAGAGCCATCTATCACGCCCTAAGATTAAGACTATGAGCAACAGACTGTCAAGGCTACTGTAGACAACCTTGATCCACTGGTCAAGCAAGAGTTCGACAACTTCCTACTAGCTCGGTCAGGCACTTTCGCTTGGACACATACCGACATGCCCCAGATTTCAACTGATATCATAATACACAATTTAAATGTCGACCCTAGCTTCAAACAAGTGAAATAGAAGAAGCGGCCTATCAATCAAGAAAGGCAGTCCATGAAGAGGTAGAGAAGCTGCTGAACAACGGGTCCATCCGCGAGGTCCAGTACCCTGACTGGTTCTCAAAAGTTGTGGCCATCCCAAAGATGAACGGAAAGTGGAGGATGTGTATTTATTTCACCGATCTGAATAAGGCGTGTCTAAATACCCTACATTGATCAGCTCATCGATTCGATGGAAGGTCACAAAGCCCTCAACTTCTTAGACGCCTACTGCTACTGGATGATGCCTTTTGGTTTGAAGAACGTTGGAGCAACTTACCAAAGATTGGTAAACTCTGATGTTCAAGGATCAAATCGAAAAAAACCATAGAGGTTTACATCAACGACATGTTGGTAAAATTAGAATTCGCCATGATCACATTAACCACTTGGAAATAACATTCGACATCTTGGATAGATATGGTATGAAACTCAATCCTGAAAAGTGAGTCTTCGGTGTATCATCACGAATGTTTCTTAGGTTCATTGTGTTAAATAGATGAATAGAGGCCAACCCTACCAATATCGAAGCAATCGAAGCCATACTGGAGGTGCTGAAAGTGAAGTAGAAGTGAAGAAGCTCAATAGTCGGATAGCCGCGTTCAAGCGGTTTACTTCACGTTCTTTAGAAAGGCATCACAAGTTCTTCAATAATCCTAAAGAAGAATAAAAGCTTCGAATGGCCAGAACAGTGCAGTCAAGCGCTCAGAGAACTGAAAAAGTACCTCTCCAATCCCCCATTGCTAACCACGTCACGTGATGGAAAATTATTGTTATCATATCTGGCAGAATCTGAAGTAGCCATCAGTGCAGTTCTTTTATGAGAAAAGAAAGGAGTGCAATCTCCCATATACTACTTCAGCAAATCTCTCTTTGACGCAGAAACAAGTTATCAGCATTTGGAAAAGCTCGTGCTTGCTTTAGTAGTGGAAGCCTGGAAGTTACGGCCATACTCCTAGAGTCATACGATCACCGTGGTCTCTTCCTTCCTGCTATTTACCATCTTGCACAAACCCAAACTGTCGGAGAGGCTAGGAAATTGGGGTTTGGAATTAAGGGAATACGATATCACTTATCAGCCACGCATGACCATCAAATCACAAATCCTTGCAGACTTCGTTGCTGACTTTAGCACTGACATGATGCCGAAGGCTAAGGTCGAGTAGAGGATTATGGAAGGCATCACCCCTGGAGAATGGGTGATCCACACAGATGGAGCGTCAAACTTTAAGGGAGGTGTGCTTGATTTCGTGATCAAGTCTCTGACTGAGAACATCTTTTAGAACGCCGTCATTTGTCCACCGATCACGAACAATGAAGCAGAATATGAAGCTGTAATCCAAGCACTTGAATTAGTTTACATACTAGGGGCCAGGGAGATCAGTCTCTATAGCGACTCCCAGCTGGTGGTCAACCAGATAAATGAAGCTTTTTCAGCCAAAGATGCTCGTATGAAGGAGTAGCTAGCTAAAGTAGAGGCCCATTTGAAAATTTTTCAGAAGGGGCAGGTTGACCAAGTACCAAAAGAAGAAAACACAGAGGATGATGCCCTAGCCGATCTAGCTGCCACTACAAATATGAATGTAGACAGCCCGGGAGCCGTGATCGAATTAACTTATTCAGACATTAAGCACCATGAAGTTAATGTCACAGGACTCTCCTGGGATTGACGACACTCAATAATCGAACATCTGGACAAAGGGACACTCCCCAAAGACAGAAATGAGAGCAAGAGGTTGAGAGTAGAACCAGCTCGGTACTGCTTAATAGACAGAGAATTGTACCGTTGGATATTCAGTGGCCTCTTGACTAAATGCTTAGGGCTGGCACAAGCTGACTACGTATTGAGAGAGATCCATGAGGGATAGTATGGGAACCACTCTGGAGGAACGTCCCTGGCTCGTAAGATAACGAGGGCGGGCTATTTCTTGCCTCGAATAAAGGATGATGCGAGCATGTTCATCAGAGCATGCGACAGTTGTGATAGATTCTCCCATGCACTTAATCAGCCAGCAGAGCTTTTACACTTAGTAATTGCATCATGGCCTTTCGTGAAATAGGGGATGGATATTGTAAGACCCATGCCCAAAGCACCTGAAGGTGTCAAATTCCTGCTCGTCATGACAAACTATTTCACTAAGTGGGTTGAAGCAGCAGCCTACTCTCGAATCCTGGAATATGAGGTGATACAGTTCATTTGGAAGAACATCATGTGCCGGTTCAGCATCCCTGCGGATATCACATGTATAACGGACCTCAGTTCATAGCGGTCGAAATCACAGCATTCTTTAAAGAATGGGAGATAAAAAGGATAATATTAACGCCTTATCACCCTGCAGCCAATGGTCAAGCCTAGTCCTCTAATAAGAATATTGTGGAGAGTCTGAAGAAACGACTCAAAGAAGCCAAGGGAAAATGGCTGGAGGAGCTACCAGGAGTTCTGTGGGCCTATCGCACCACGGTAAAATCCAACTCAAGGGAAACTCCATTCTCACTGACATATGATCATTCACCGAAGAAGGACCAAATAACGAGGTTCTAGCAGCTTCACTTTACTTCCTAGATGAGCGACGAGAGATAGCAGTTGTGCGCCTAGCAGCCCAGAAGCAACGGGTGAAGCAGTACTATAATGCACGGACCAACCTGCATTCCTTCAGTGTAGGGGACCTAGTTTTTCACAAAGTATCTCAGAACACCAAAGAGGCGAACGTAGTCAAGCTAGCTCCAACCTGGGAAGGGCCATACAAGATTCGAGGCATAGCCAGAAAAGGTGCATACATCCTTGAGGACATGGAAGAAACATCCATTCCAAATAACTGGAACATCTCTTGGCTTAAGAAGTACTATTCTTGAAAGATCAGCTAGGCCATTATACTCGAGACATGCATTTTCTCCTTTTCTTGTTCTTTCCTTTTATTGTTACTTTAATGGGCACTCAACCCCATTTTTGTTAATTAAAGCTTGCTAAACTTTCACTGGCTCGCCCTCTTTATCAATAAACTATTATTCTACTTAGTTAGTTTTGCAATTAGATCCATCTACGATCCAATTATTCATAGCCCTGGCCATAGTTAAGTTGTAGTAACTTTCATTACAAAAGTAGAGTAAACTGCTCACTTAAAGCTATATCATTTCTAGGTAAGCCACCAGGCATTATTGTATGTTGAAATCGTCAGTTCAGCACTTGCACTAACATGTCGGTGGGGATGGCTGTGGGTATCGTGCCAGTTAAGACTTAAGCACTCGAGTGGACAAGCAGAAGCGTTCTAGCTTGAATGCAAAAATGCCCTATTACATACAACGGGCTAAAGACGTTCCCTTGCGGGCGCAGGCCTTGCCTTAATTTTGAGTCATCTATCACAGACGCAATCTAAGCCATCACTTGTTGATGCATAAAACAGCATCCAACAAGAGCATACATGTCTTTAAAAGACAAACGCACAGAAAGGCACCCAGACAATGCTGCTTGACTACATTACAAGTAACTACGCAAGTATGCACACAAAACACATATTGATGAACATCTGTTTTCATTAATATTAAAAGCCCGTAGGCTTACAATATACAATCAAGTTCTTTCAAATACAATACTATTTATTACAAGTATTTTAATGAAAGCTAAGAGTGTCAAGACACTAAAACTGCAAGTTCCTCTGAATTTAGCACGACCGAGATCCTTCATCTGGATGTAGCTCTTGCATCAAGATCTCTCTCGACACGCAGAGGGCAACATTACCAACCCCAAGCAGCAACATCATGACGTTGTCCCATAGGCGTTAAAAAACCCATCCAGGTGAGGAAGCCCTCACTAGAACAGTGAAAGAAGCAGCACGCAAGCCATCAATTTCAGTTGGCACCGCATAGAGAGATACCAACATGGAACCACCAGTGGCTGCGGGAGCACCATGTTCCCCCTTTTCTCCTAACGATTGGAAGCTAATGCAACCTCCAAACTGTAAAGAAGGGGAGATGTACGCGACTGCACTGGATGCAAAGGTTCTAGAGAAATTTGTTACATATTAATAACCCAAAGAAGGAGAGAAGACCATAGCAAGGACCCCTCCGTGTTTGGTGGCGCTATCTCTGGACTATTTGTCCCACAGAGCCAAAAGACGAGCATATGTAGAAGTCCTGCTTGGCAGGCATTCTTCTGCTGAAGAGCCCTACATGATTAGAGAAATATTACAGCAATCGCTGCATTAGACAATGAGCGCACCGTAATCAGTGTACGTGTCATAAAGAAGACATTCGGGAGAATGTCATTAGGATACCGTTTAAACTTCATGACTCGAGGGACTTTATTCATCTTATCATTGATGGAGGAACAAAGAAGGATAATTATGGAAGTTTCCTTGCTTTCAGTTTTCTCAAAAACCATCCATTTCGAATAAAGAAGTTTTTCTAGAAATATCAAACCAGGATCAAAGGCAAACATTTTGGAAAAGATGAGTTATTCTTTCATGAAAAAGTTCTATAGATGATAATATGTATTCTAAATAAGTTTGTGATTTGCATCTACTATGAAGCCCCTTTTGTAGGCGAAATGAGATAAAGATGGAGCACGAAACGATCAATAGAATTATGGACTGGAGATATGAAAAAATTCGGCGCAGTAAAAAGAAATTATGGAAAAGGTACATGGATTCGACATCAGCCAATCAAATGAAGATGCATGGGATTTCAGAAGAAATTAGGCGTCTATCTCGGTCACAGAGACTGATAATTTCAAGGAGTCGGTGAGATATCTTTTTACACTTCTCTTTCGTATACCTCTTTCATTTCCTGACCGGTTACGTCAGCACTCAGCATGCAGGGGGACTGATTGTGTGAGTAAAAATTTGCCACCTATAATTACGGGGATATAAGTCCAACTGGCAAAGACTAGACTTAATCTACAAGTCACTGGGCAAAGAGGATACATGCCCGGTCCCAAGCCACATCCTCTCAATAGGAACGAGGGATAGGATGTAAGGCATACATCCCGCCGCCTTAGGGTTTACAGTCTCCTAGTTATGGTTACTCCACCGCCTTGAATAAATAAGCCCAAGGCTTTATTAGTCTTTGTATTTTACCATAATTAGGACATGGTATATCATAGCTACCCCTTCCTACATTGTATTGTACAAGCAAATGGTTCACACAGAATCCAACTATTCTCAAGGAATAGAACTACTTGCTTTTCTGCTCAAATACTTATTACTTAGCTTTATTTACTTTTCCTCGTATTTTACCGTATTTCTTGTGACGCTACTATAAATTTAATTGTTTAACCTAGGAGGCAAATCTTAGGCATAAACGACACCCTACAATTGCCTTGGCTCTACGGTGGGTGTTAAACTGTGTCTGCCTAAAAATTGCTTAATAGGGTAAACAAATAAAAAGAGGATCACAAGAAATACAATAAATACTAAGAAAAAGTAAATAAAGCATAATATATGAGATTGTATTCCTTGAGAATAGTCAGATTCTTGGAGAATTGCTTGATGAATAATACAATAGGGGAGAGGGGTATTTATAGTTATAAGTTTACCCCAGTCCTAATTATGGTAAAATTCAATGACTATAGGTCATGGGCCTTTTAACTCGAGGCGATGATACTAATTAACCCTAACTAGGAGACTGTAACCCAAAGGCGGTTCATTTTGCAGGTCTTACATGTTCCATCTGGTGCTAATACATACTTCTAATTTTTCAAGGAGTACAAGAGGCTTATACATGTTTTTGAATAGGAGGAGCAGCATGTACATTGGTGTTCCATTTATTTGGCACAAAGGATCTTCGAGGAGTAGATATTTTCAAGAGTGGAACTACAAGTTTGGAGCTTTAATTTTCAATTTCATGCCATCTTCTTCAAGCTACTGGGCATTCACAAAGGATCTTGCCTTCTTCATGCTTTCATTGGAGCAGCATCTATGCTCGATTATTTTACTGGAGGGCCATCTAAGTTGTGGCATTGGAGGAGCAGGAATGTTCCACTGCTTGCTTCAACAACCAAGTACAATCCAACTTTAATTCTGGGATTCCTCAGTTGCCAGGCTTTTATGAATTCACAAGTACTTCAACTCAATTGCAGCTTGTTCATTCTCTGTGCTACCTACAGTTTAATTGGGAAAATCAATTAAGGGAAGCGTTGCAAGTGCTTTGTGATTACACATTTTCAAGGAAAAGACAGTATTACTTTTGGTCATTTATATACATGCTAGTAATAGTAGCTAGTACATTTTTTGTTAAATGCATTGTCAATGGGATACATGACCCTAGGTTGGTGGTATTAGCATGTAATCATGCTCAATCCAATTGGAAAAGTATAATTCAAGGACATATATATAGGAGAGTACTAGCTAGACAATATTTAATACGTGCAAGTTCTTGTTTTTCCATTATGTAAAGACCTTTATTTTGTTTATCATTATTAATAAAATGTGTCACTAGGCAGCATGCCTAGTGATATTCAAACCCTAAGACGGCGGAATGTTTGCCTTGCATTCCAAGGCCTGTGCCTACTGAGCAGTCGTGGCTTGTGGAGCGTATATCCTCAGCACCTGGTGACTTATAGAGAAAGTCTAGTCTTCGTCAACTGGATTCGTATCCCTGTGATCATAGGTAGCATATTTTACCCACACAATTATGTTTCTAAAGGCTCATAGCCTGATCAGTCCAACTATTTTATCCTGGATAAAATGAGAATCCACTTTAATATGCTTTGTTCACACTAGTGGAAATTAGGTCTATGGCAATGCAGGAAAAATTGTTGCAATAAATTCCAAAACCGTCCCTATACATATATGGCAACGGTTTAACAACCGCTTCATTTGCTCGCGTTGCCATAGTTTTATTGCAACGATTTATGGAACGGTTTGCAACTGTTGTCGTTGACTGCCTTATTGGAACAGTTTTTTACCTTGCCTATTGCGACTGTAATGTTGGGTAAAAAGGAACGGTTTATAACCGTTCCAATAGAATTATGTTGTTATGGTTAGGACATGCATTGCAACGGTTTTCTGGAGATAATGTGACGGCTTATGGAACGAATTAATCTTGTACTTTATTAATCTATTGCAACGGTTTTAAAGTGTAATGCAACAGTTTTAAAGTGTATAACTAGCTAGCAGGATGGTTTTTGCACCTATATATTATAACCTTGCGAGTAAATAAACATATCATAAATGGAAATAAATTCATAAAGGAAATCATAATTTATATGAGTATCCATCCATAGATATAGAAGCAAAATATACCATAGTAATGCATGTTTTTGACAATTTAAGAGTTTGCATGCAGGAGAGTTTCATAATCTCCCAAAACTATGGATTCCTAGAACATCAAAAGTTTCAAAAGTCAACCAATACTGTTAGGTAAGGTCTTCAGGGTCTTGATCATAACTCCTTCCATCTTCATTTTGTGAATTTGCTTCACCTACAAATATGATTAATTAAGATTATTAACCTCCAAGTTCTAGTAGACATGTTTTCAATAATGGTATAGTATGCCTGCAGTAGAACCGGCAAAGAACCGCCTTTTGATCATCAAAACAACCAATAAAAGAATCATTTAGCATATATCTCATGTATTATTACCAAGAATGACAAAGTAACCCGTCTCTACATATTCAAAGGCTTACCCTATCTTGAACAGTAAGCTAGACTCAATCCACTCTCTTCCTAAGTTAGTCCACAAATATAATTCAATTTAGCTCAAAAAAGCTTAGCACCAAGTGAATTCAGTTCAAAATGTCTTTAAAAGCAAAAGACTCATTCAATCTCAGCAAATTCGAACATAATACCAAGAATGACTTAGTAACCAGTGACGCGGTGTAAAGAAGAAAAAAAAATAGGGAAAGCAGCTTGTTGATGAATGCTCTCTAAGTAATAAAGACAATAGATGAATCATTTTCAAGTAATTAATAAACACATACTAATAAAGAACATAAAAGAGTGAGCAAATTAGAGAATAACCAAACCAAGAAGTCTTCTGCTTGTGATCATGGAAATATTGCACTTAGTGCATGTCAAAATGAGGATAAATATAAAATTCAAGTATGTCTATTAGTGTTTGGAAGGGTCTTCGTTGGAGACCAGCAGATTGCAGTGAATGGAACATCGCAAATTTTTTGTTTCAGACAAAAAAATAAATACGTACATATAAACGGAAGTTTCCCATACATTGAAGTTTGAACAGATTATCAAGAAAGATCTTTAGCAAAAGTCACACTCATACATTGAACGGTTTAGCAAGAAACATCACAAAATTATCAATCTTCATATATTCAAACACTCATTCAATCTTGGACATGTCAGTGCCATTTCTTAAGCAAAACTCCAACAAATATGACAGTAAGTAGAGTAAATCCAGTCTCTTTCAAACTTGGTTCACAGACATTATTTAATTTAGCTCAATAGTTAAATTAAACGCAGTGTCTAGTAATTTCAGTTCATTATAATGTCTTTAACAGCATCCAAGAGGCATCTATTAACCTGCTAATAGACCAATATTAGTCTATCAGTAACCTGATCATTGAGTAGTGTACTGATAGTATCCAAGAGACAATGCAATGTAGTGTACTCATAGTATCCAAGAGGCATCTATCAGTAACTTGATCATTGAGTAGTCTACTGATAGTAGACTATTTTAAACTTCACAAAGCTATAAACCAACTTAAAAGTTTAGTCGCTTGTAAATAAGGTTTCATTTGGGATTTTTGTCGAGCACCTAAAGTGCACATCAAAGCTCTTTAGAATTTTAAAAACTGGATACATCATACTCCCACAATTTTTGAGAAAAATAGCACAAAAGCAATTTTTTAGAACGACACTCACAAATACTCCAACCAATGTCACCAAAGAAGAAGAAGAATAAGAAGAGGAGTAGGAGGAAGAAGAAGATAATCGACCTTGATTGTTGCTATCAGTAGAACACAATGCAGCAAGTGTTTTAGCATCAAGGGGAAATTCTGGGTTCAAACGCTTAAGTTTTGTAATGGAGTGTACTGCAAATTCTTGGCTCATAGTTTTCTTTTGTTCCTCAAACCTTTTCTCCATTCTTTGTCGCATCCTCTCTTCCATTTCCTCCATTTTCTGATCCATTCTCTCATTGGTAGCATCTAAGGAAGGTTCGAAATGTCCCACTTTTCCTTTCAAAACAGTTTTTATAACTCCCCGTCCATACAATCTTATGCGCCCTGGATGTTCAGGTCCCATGACCGATGCAAATGAATCAACCAATTGACTATCATCTTCAATTTTTGACTTATTTTTGGAGAGAGAAAAACTTAAGTGGGTTTAAGTGGGGACCAGGGACTGGATTAGTACTCTTAGAAACTTGTGGGTGCAAAACAATAATTCCTTAGGGTGCAAAACATAAAAAAAACTTGTGAGCTCTTTTTGAAATAAAAAAAAGTACCCGGGTAATTTAAACAATAACGGATACTACATCTCCTCTGTTTGGTTGATCATACACCACTGCGTTCCATTCCAATTTTCACGCTCAACTTCTCCTATTTTTTCTCTATCAACTGCCTGCACGGCTTCAACTGCTGTGAGTGTCTTTTTGGAGTTATTTAAAGGATCTCTGTGGGTTAAGCACATTATCGACGAACAACATAAACAGGTACGCATCGAGATTTTGTTAGGGTTTTTATTTGAAATTTAACTATGTATTTTCTACGATTAATGGCTATTCTGCATCTTTACATCTTGATTTCGGGCAATGGGTGTTGTTATTTTACCGGTTCATACGCAATTTTCGATTCTGGTTTACAGTTTAATTTTTGGGGGTTTTTCTTTAACTTTCGTATTAAAATGTGGTTTGTGTACGTGTAATTATTGGGGGTTTTTTCTTTAACTTTCGTTGTAAAACTGTGTTGTGTTTAGGTGATTAAATGCCTAGGGTAAAGCACACCGTTCCTAAAGGAAAAGGTCCGCGAACTTGGGAACAGCGTAGAGCGGAGCTTTTAGAAGAGAGGAGAGCTAGGGAACAACATATAGGTACGCGTAGGTGGTCCATGCGCAAAGCAGCACAATCAGCTTGGGTGTCTGCGAACATCCCCTCAGATTTTGTCAAGTGCAAAAGAAGAAGGGTGGAGGAAGAACATGATGACAGTGATGCCACATCAACTGATAAAGATGTTGGTGGTGGTCAAACGGAGGTGGGTGACAACTTGAGTTCAAAAGGTGCATCTGCTGATACCTTTGATCAGATTGACAGATTTCAAGCTGAAGATGGAGTTGGTAGTAGTGCTGCTGCTGCAGCAAAAAGAAGAGGAAAAACTGTTGTGATTGATGATGATGAGGATGAGGGTGATTCTGGGGAGGCAAGTAGGAAGAGTGATGGAGAGGAGGATCAGGCTGGTGATAGGGATGATGGAGTTGATAAAGGGGTTGATAGGGATCAGGCTGGTGAGAGGGATGATGGAGCAGGTGATGGAGTTGATAAAGAGGGAGATGAGGATGATGAAGAGGATGTGCATCCTCTTGACAGATTAAGCATTCCACAGAAGGTGATTGACATTGATGTCAGTACCTTTAGGTTCAAAACCTGGTTGTCCAGGTTTGAATCATTTAATGCAAAGTTCTCTGTGAGATCTTCAGTTAAAAAATTTTATGACTTCAAGACCAAGCTGGCAAAGTTGGGTCTTGAAAAGATGTTTAGGAGATCAGTTTTTGGGGATTTCTTAAACCTTTCTGAGAACTGGACCTTCAATGGTCAGTTGGTGCACTCAGTGCTTTTGAGGACTATTAGACAGTCCAAGAAAAAGCATGAGATGTGGTTCTTAATTGATAGTAAGCCAGTCTGTTTTGGCTTGAGAGAGTTCTACCTGATGACTGGCTTAAACTGTTGTGAAGAGCCAGATACCAAATTGAAGGCCAAGTTCTTGGCAAATGGTGAAGGATTTCTAAAGAAGGTCTGTGGTGGTGGGGATGTGAGGGCAGAAAATCTACTGTACTTGATGGAGCAGAGACAGTTCTCTAAGGAAGAGAAGCTAAAGTTGGCTCTCCTGTGGTTCCTCCATACTGTCTTGATGGCCAGGGACAAAACTAAAAATGTTGAGAAATGGTGGATCCAATGTGTGGATAACCTGGACTTTTTCAGCAAGTACCCCTGGGGCAGGCTTTGTTATGACCTGACAGTGGACTACCTCTACAATAAAGTGGATTTTGCGAAGACCCATCGACAGCATGTAGAGGGTAAAACTGCTGGTTATGCACTGTTTGGATTCCCATGGGCCTTCCTTGTAAGTATTATTATTTTATTTTCCAGTTTTATTAAGAATGATTGTGTGAAAACATAAGTAATGTGACTGTGGCATTCATGGCAGGCATGGATATATGAGGCTGTACCCTTGGTTGGCCGTAATGCTGGGAAATCTGAACAGTCCCCCTTGCCAATCCCAAGGATGCTGAGGTGGCAGCATACAAGAAGAAATGTGGGAGATGTTGATGCAGGCCATCAAGGAGCTAGACAGGTATGTACCAATTCAATTTATTAATTATGTTATCATTTAATGATTAATTAATTTATTAATTATTTTATCATTTGATGACAGGTTTTGCACCCTTTCTTGATCCCAACAGTGCAAGAAGTTGAGGGTTGCAAAAAATTTGTCTCTCCTCATGCTGATGAGGTCGAGGATCCTGCATTGGACAAGGTGAGGGCTATGCTGGAGGGGGTCACTGGGATTAAGTACATTGTGGAGGAGTATGCTGATGAAATGCACAAAACTGAAAGCCAGGAAGATAGGGTTGATGATGTTGCTGATGGTGATGATGCTGTTGCTGGTGATGGTGTTGATGGTGGTAGCAGGGGAACTTGCAGGCACTGTGGGCATGTGCAAGGTGTTCTGACAAGAATGTTGGAGGTGAGTGAGGAGATTTTAAAATTGTTGAAAGAGAAGAAGGTGAACAGTGAAAGGAAAACAAAGTTCAGGAACTTGATGAAGAGGAAGCTGTTCAAGCAAAGGAAGCTTGTGAAGAGGAAAAAGAAAGGTATGTATATTCATTTTAATGATAATTTGATTATTTTTGTCAATTTCTAAGTATTTCCTTTTAGTTGAAGTAAATGAAGGGAATAATGATGAAGAGAAGAATGAAGATGTGAGAGAAAACAATGCGGCAGTCGATGAAGAAGAAGAGGTTTTCCATGATGCTCAAGTTCATGGAGCAGATGAAGAGATGACTGCAGATGCTGCAGATGCAGAAGATGCCAGAAATGCAGCTCAAGTTGATGGAGTAGATGAAGAGAAGTCTGAAGAAGGAGACAATGCAGAGATTGTTGAAGAAGCTAGAAATGAAGAGATTGTTGAAGAAAATCGCGAGACACAAGCGGCATTGCATGTGGATGAAGCTAATGTTGTTGTGAATGAAGTTCTTGCAAGTCTGAATGTTCAGTTTCCTTCAGAGAATATTGGAACAGATAATGTTTGATGGGTTCAGTATTAATGATTGGTTTCCTGGTTTTGTATAAGTTGAATGTTGAACTAGTAGTTTATAACAGTAGTTGATGGTTAACTTTAAATTTGTTAAGGTATATTCTATTGATGACAGTCTAGTATATTCTATTATGGTTATCTCTGGTTATCTCCTGGTTAGTCATAGACAAGTGTATGGTGGCTGACCTTGTTTTTGGACATGAACAGTGGGTTTATCAATGCAGGGTACTTGTTAGGAGAGAACTCATTTCATTCATTGTTCAATGTTTCAATCATGGTTTGCAACTAATAACATGTTTCTCTTCTTATGTGCTCGCAACTCAAACAATAACGAAGATTTTATAACAAAAACAAAACAGAGCTTTCCCAACTACATTACAATATCGATGCTTTTATACAAAAACAGCCAAATTATTTATTGGCCTTAAGTTTATACAATAACAGCCAAGTTATTGGCCTTTATACAAAAACGGCCAAGTTATTGGCCTTTATACAAAAACGGCCAAACGATTGACCTTATGTTAACACAGCGTCAAAATAATAATACACATATCCGAATTATGAACAAAATGTACACAGCCCCAAAATACTACACATACTAAAAGAAGCGAACTACTAGGAGATCCATTTAAAAACGGCGCAGATAACACAACCAGCTACCATCGACTTAATCAACACCTTAAGTCGATGATTCTTCTGCTCAGCTTCTTCCCTCTTCTTCTCAGCTTCTTTCAACTTCATTTCACCATCCCTCAGCATGATTTTTAGAAAACTATTCTGCTCTTCACATTCACTCAGTAGTTGTCTCAGTAAAACACAATTGTCTTCGGTATCCTTAAGCTTTCTAACCAGATTCCCAATCACACTCGATGCTGCTGCAGGCAGTGGTCCACCATCAAACCACCGAAAGTAGTCGCACCCACCACTTGACTGCATTATTTAACAAAACCCAAGAAAAAATCACTACACTAACAAATAATCAAAAACAAAAAACGAAAATAGTCGCACCCACCAGTTGACTGCATTATTTAACAAAACCCAAGAAAAAATCACTACACTAACAAATAATCAAAAACAAAAACAAAACTATAATGTATGAGTAACTCACCTTTGGAGTTTTACAACTCCAAAATCTGCGTCAAGGGTTTGTATTAGTGCGCGATGTCCTCAGCTTCGTACTTTTGCCGCAGAAACAGATATCGGCTTCTACGTTGGAGCTGGACGAATCTTCACTCATGATTGTCTTTGAGTTGTTTGATTTTTCAGCTGGTGAAAGAGGGGTCGTGAAAGAGAAGGTTTTGAAGAATTGGGTGGGTTAGGTTAGAAATTGGGGGAAATTATTGGGGTTCTCTAGAAATTGTTTGGGGAATCGTTAAATCAGCTTTTATATATTTGGGGATTTGTTTTAAAATATTAAAGTTAATGGAGATTTAAGTGAGGCGGGAAATTTGGGCTCCAATTTCCGCTCAAACTTTTTGACTTTTACCTAAGCCGCGTGACCAAGGGCGTGACGTGTTCCGTGTTTGGGTTCGGGGTTTGGGGATTTGGGGTTGGGGGTTTGGGTTTAGGGATAATCGACATATAGTTGTCGATAATCAACTTTGTATCTTGAAAATTAACATATTGAATTATTCTCGAATCCAAGAATAGAAATTAGTAGGTATAACAAGAATAGACATAGTAGGCTTATGTATACATGAGATTTTCCCTTGTAGGCATCAATGAGTTGTTATAATGTACTAAATTGGTCAATAATACTCAAATGGGGTCCATATACCATCACATATGGTGTAACAAGACATATGAGTCATGACACTAAGGCATTGCTTAACAAGAATAGACATAGTAGGCTTATGTATACATGAGATTTTCCCTTGTAGGCATCAATGAGTTGTTATAATGTACTAAATTGGTCAATAATACTCAAATGGGGTCCATATACCATCACATATGGTGTAACAAGACATATGAGTCATGACACTAAGGCATTGCTTAACAAGAATAGACATAGTAGGCTTATGTATACATGAGATTTTCCCTTGTAGGCATCAATGAGTTGTTATAATGTACTAAATTGGTCAATAATACTCAAATGGGGTCCATATACCATCACATATGGTGTATCAAGACATATGAGTCATGACACTAAGGCATTGCTTAACAAGAATAGACATAGTAGGCTTATGTATACATGAGATTTTCCCTTGTAGGCATCAATGAGTTGTTATAATGTACTAAATTGGTCAATAATACTCAAATGGGGTCCATATACCATCACATATGGTGTAACAAGACATATGAGTCATGACACTAAGGCATTGCTTAACAAGAATAGACATAGTAGGCTTATGTATACATGAGATTTTCCCTTGTATGCATCAATGAGTTGTTATAATGTACTAAATTGGTCAATAATACTCAAATGGGGTCCATATACCATCACATATGGTGTAACAAGACATATGAGTCATGACACTAAGGCATTGCTTAACAAGAATAGACATAGTAGGCTTATGTATACATGAGATTTTCCCTTGTAGGCATCAATGAGTTGTTATAATGTACTAAATTGGTCAATAATACTCAAATGGGGTCCATATACCATCACATATGGTGTAACAAGACATTTTAGTCATGATTTTTTTGATTTTATTTGAAATTACACTAGGTCGATAATCAACCCTTTCGGGGTTGATTTGGTTAATAGTCGATTACCTTTGTCCATTCAAGTCCCGACTTCAGAAAATCCTGCCATTACTTAAATATTTTTCGTATTACTTAATATTTATTTTATTTACATTTTCCAGTAAATATTATTATCGTAATTTATTACTTTACTTTTATCTTTTTCTATTTATATTTTTGTTTTTGGTCATTTTCTGATTATTTCCATTTTTGCGAACCTATCTATCGATTTATCTACTTGGTGTTGGTTGATTATAAACCAAAATGGAGTATGGACAGTTCATCAAGAATACGCAAAAAAAATGGGGGAGCGGGAAACTGAACGAGAAATTAAATGCACAATCATAGTTAATAATAACCCAGGGGGCTTTTCATATATAATATTTTTAAAGAAAAGAGCAATCATAATGAAAACTCTTTTCTTTTTACATTTAAAAATTAAAAAAAAAAAACTAATTATTACGAGGGGAGGGGGGAGGGGTGATGTAGTTGTCCAGATCCTCCCCTGCTCGTTCCATGAGCACCCTCAACATCCTAGCAGTACGGCGGATGTTCATCTCCTGCCTCCTGCGATCTTCACACAGGAGGCGGATAAGCCTGTCTATGTCAGCACGGATCAGCAGCACCTCTGGGTCGTTGTTCCTGAGAGTGACATTGCCATTGTTGTTGTTTCTGGTGGCACTTCCTGGAGCTCTTGCCATTATAAGATGTTTCTGATTCTTGAGTTGTGTTGTGGATTGTTGGATCTAATGCCTCTATTTATAGGCTCCAAATCGATGCAACCTTTGGTGTTCCCAGAAAAAGAAAAGTCTTATCGTTTCAAGTGGCAATTATGAACTGCCACTTCGTTTAACCCAATTCCGGCTGCTTTCAATGACGGGGCGCACGCGTCTATTAAATGAGTTCAATCACTTTATCAACTGCATTGGGTCTATTAATCGAAATTGTAAATACTCAACTGGTTGTAAGCATGTCCAGCATTTGCTGAACTCAAATATGAAGAACTTCTTATACAAGACACTTAAAATAGAAATAAAATACAGTAACGAAACTATTACAATCAGTTCAAATTGTTCCAACAAATAACACAGTACCAAATTAAGACAACCACATCTAACACTACTTAAACACACCAAATATGAAGAACTTAAGCTAATACACCAAATCAAAATTGCAAGGTTGATTATCAACCTCGTACCAAAGCAGGGCAGGTTGTCCTCTTATGGCCACTTCTCTTGCAGTTTGAACATCTATTTTGCCTCTTCCTTGAGAAAAAAGTTTCACCAACTGAGGGAAAACGATTAATTCTCCTTCTACCCTTTTTGGGATCGACCATCGGCGGAAGAATTCTTCTATGAACTACCTCTGGAGGAACCATCCATTCTTGCTCCGGTGGCATTGGATAAACATTTTCTTCATACGCACACATGTAAGTCTGAAGCCTATAAAATGGACAAGTGTAATGGTACGCGCTAGCACCATATTCATCTCCATACCTTATCCTCAACACTGCAAACGCATGCTTGCATGGTATCTTGTCCAGGTCAAACTCCCTGCATGTACACGTTCTGAAATGAAGATTGACAGTGTGGGATAGGCCATCTCCAACCACAGTGTACTTCGGTACTTCCACGCTCCCGCCTGCATGATAAGCAATCAATTTGTTTCCTTCAAGCATATTCTGATTCAATTTTGTTTCAGCACTGGGCACCAAAATGGTGTTGTGTTTCTTCATCTCCTCACGCCTCTCATTGAACTTGTCAGTAAACCTGCGAGTAATAGTATTGCACAGTCCCAGGATGGGGTATTCTCTCTCGTCCTTGAACATTGCGTTGAGGGACTCGGAAAGGTTTGTCGTCATTACATCATACCTGTTTCCTGGAAAAAATGCTCTCGTCCACTTATGGAAGCCCACTTCATCCTTAAGACAAGCAGCTGCAGCAGGGCATTTTGACGCGAGCTGGTTAAAAGCATCGCTGAACACTTCAAAACGGTACGCCTTCGCAGCGGTGTAATAATCCTTCAAAAATGATCCACACTTGAACCTTACGCGCATGTTCTCAGCAAGGTGCTTGGTGCAACAGCCATGAGATGCTAAGGTATACACCCTTCTAATCCCATTTGCTATGGCCTTGGCGCGATCGGAAATTATGCACAGGTCCGGTGTATTGGGGACTACGTGAGCCAGCTGTTCAAAAAAGAATAGCCATGAGCTATCGCACTCCTTGTCTACCACACAGAAAGCCAATGGATAAATGTGGTTCTCCGTGTCCTGCGCGACAGCCGTCAATAAAACACCGCCGTAGGTGGACGATAAATGTGTCCCATCGACTGATATCACCTTCCTCATATATGTAAACCCTCTAACCCAAGCTCCGTAAGCTACAAAAAAATACTTGAACCTCCCCTGTTCATCAACCCTTAACCCAGTCTTGCTGCCAGGATTTAGGCTTTCCAACACAAAACTGTACGCATCTAAAATTGCGTAACTGTGCTCCGGACTGCCCCTAACTAAAGCCTTTGCAATTTCTCTTCCTTTCCAGCACTTCCAATAACTTACCTTACTATTCAGTTGTTGATCCAAAGCGCTCTTGATATCTTTTGTCGTCAACCCTTTGCCTTCAATAAACCTGTTCTTGAAATATTCTCCGATGACATCCGCTGAAGCATGTGGATGATGGCTTGGTAGATGTTGCACCCCACATGTGTGCTCTTTAAAGTATTTGGTGATCACAAACCTGTTGGAATTAACATACTTCATGGCGCGCACCATCCACCTGCAGCGCGCTTCTACACATGCCACGACATACAGGGATTTAGTACTCTTCTTTGTTTTGAATGTGAATGGCTTCTTCATTGAACCCATCTTCAAAGCCACAACCAGGCTCTTCTTAGAATTTAAAGTTATAAGGAAGTGTACAATGGTATGTATTTTAATACAATTTCCTTATTTATGATCACTAATCTTCCTTGTATGTCTATTGTGAAAACTTTTCCTTATTATTTACAACTGGAAATTGCCTCCCCTTTAATCGAGGACTGAATGTTATCCTTAATTTTGGACAATCAAATATTGCATTTTTTCTTTATAAAAGAGCTTGTATCTTTTGTGCCTTGATTGGAGGATACAATACTCCTCAGTTCCTAAATTTGTGAACTTCCAAGACCTCTCTTTAACTATAAATACTAGCTCTTATGCACACTTTAGGATCATCTTGGATACACCTCTGGACCTCTCACACACTGATACATAATTCAGCACCTTTGAAAATACCTTTACAGGCTGAATACATAAACAATACACTACCCTACTCTTTTCTTCTCATTCTTTACAATCTATACACCGAAATATAGGGCTGAAAACCACCTCCAGCACCTTCCATGCACTTTTCTTCCTTGCTTTAATCCTGGAAAGCCTCTTTCTGCACTTCTCCCCTCTCCTCTAAAAAGCATAAGGGCTGCCTGATCTTTCTCTATTTTGTTTTGCTGGTTGATAACTAAGAGAGTGAAATCTGCTTCTTTCAAGTGCCATTATTGCATACTCTGTCCCTTGTCGTTTATATTACTGCCTGCACCTTCTTTGCGTACTGTTACGAATTGCTATCAAGGTTAGTTCTCTATTAAGTGCTAATTGTAGGATTGCATGCACCTCTGGTAAGTAAAAAGTTAGTCTTGGTTGGTCGCTCTTTATCTGTATTGCCCTTGGCAGGCTGCCCTTTATTGCTTTGTGTGTATGTCCTTGTTTGGGTAAGTTAGGGCCACCCTCTAACCTTTTATTGCAGTTTATAGGATAGCCAAAGAGTTAATCCTTCCTAGTAATCTCTATGCAGGTTGTCAAAAGCTGGAATAAATATGGGACAAAGGCCCTTCTTCTTATCTTTATTTCTTATTCTTGTGATGTATTATTATAATTAGGATTGAATATTTGAAATCAGGTATTTTTTAGGGCTAGTGATAGTTTGTATAAGTATCATAAGGTGCTTTTATTCGTGTAGGACGGGTACTGTGTGATGTACATTGTCAAAAGAAATGACATTGGCTAACAAGGGCCATCTCTAACCTTTTTATTTATTTTTATGTGTTAAAATCGTAGCATGAGTTGAAAATTAGTTTACTTGTGCAAATGATTTTTTGGAAATTACAACGGTATGTGGACAGTTTAAAACTGAAATTTTAATGTCAATTTAGACTTTTTATGCAATTTATTAAACTCTGTAATTGGATCATTTTCGAAAATAGGGCTAAAATTGCAATAAAGGCTGAAAACTGGCTTATTTGTGCAAAATAATTTTTTGGAAAATTGCAGCAGTGTCGAGAATGTTTTAAACTGAAAGTTTAATATTTATCTAGACCATTTTTGAAATTTAAAAGTACTAGAATTAGACTATATCAGCTAATAGGCTAAAAATGCAAAAGTGTATGAAATCGAATCATTTCCGCAATTGTTTTATGCTGAAATGCTCTAAGCACGTAACTGTTTTATCCTTTTAGAAGTGGTTAGAACTGAAATTAGCCTATTTTTGCAAATCTGAACATACCTTGTTAATCTCTATTACATTTCACTTGTTTTAATTTGGAGGCCTACTTTTAAAGTTTTCGAAGTTATTTTGCTTACATGATATTATTTGACTTGTGTGATTTGCATGACCGTACTCTTTATGTGACAACTAGAAGAGTCTAGATTGGGGTATTAACACATTTAGGAAGTCTTAATATTTTACATTTATATTAGTAGTCTCAATGGTCTCCGAGACATTAATTGGGACGCTAGCAGACTTTTAGGACGTTTAAAATATTAGCTAACGCTTTAGTTAAAAACCTAAAGAGGGTATGGGGGTTAAGGGTAATTTAAGCCCCTCAGATATGATGGAAACTACCCGAGCGATATTTGATAGTGGATTCTGAAACTATCGTCCCTTACGAAAGCCGGGTTCTGATCCGAATAGGATAATAAAACTTAGGATTATTAGTTAGCTATTTATTATTTCGTGGCTATTTGTACAATATGATTATCATTTTAAATTGTTTATGCAAATACCTTAAACTACCTATTTACTTATTTTGCACCCCATATATCTTTTGTTTATTTTATTTAGATTTTGTCCTTTTATAAGCAATATGTTAAACCCAATATAGAAATCGGTCGGGAACCATGTTTAGTGGAACCTAGGAGGTGCCTAACCCCTTCCTTCTAGGTCATTTCGAACACTTATCCGAATCTCTGACTGATAGACCAACTCAGAGTTAATTCTTTAAATGGAATTAGAAATTAATAGGTGACTTAATACGCCTAGGAAATTTATTCGGTGGCGACCCCAAAACTCTAACTCCAAACGAGTTTACCCAGTCAAATCCGAAACTCGACTCGCCCGGAGTTGAGTCCAAAATCGGGTATGATAGAATGACAACTCCGCTGGGGATTAAATGTTCTAACCATTACGATTTTTGTATTGGGTTTATTATTGCTTTTATTATTCAATACTAACGTTTTCTTTTTGCAGGTGGGTAGCCTTTTATATTTTTGTAATTTTTGATAATATGATATTTAGTATATTATTGTACTATTTGTTGTATTTCGTTCATACTCATCCACTCCTGAAAAATTGACACTTGTACACACACAAACGATTACGTGGATCTCACGATCGTTTCACTCTCAAAAAAACCCTTTAGGAAGAACGGTTAGAATCTAGTTGGTCCGTGGTACATCCAACAATTCTAAACGTTCCCACCCCTTGGTTGTCCACCTTGGGGAACCATTCTAGATTAGCCAACTCTTAATGAAGACTCTTTTTAGGGGTCATTCATCATGTCATGTCATATCTAGGACCATTTTGACTTCGGCTCATGTCTAAGTCTACTAGTTCACCATATTTGAATGAACCGAACGGGTTTTCGACCCTAAGGAACATTTAAATGTGCTACGTGTGCATCTATTTAAAGTTGAATATATCTAATGTAGACTATTTATTTTCAAAAGTGTGGATCATCCAATTATTTATTTTTGTTGGAGGATGTCAGAAGCCACGAAGATTTTGAAGATCAAATAAAATAAACTTTAAATTGAGTCTTCTACTTTTGTGTAACAAAATCAATTATTTATTTCTATAAATGGAAATTGTTATAGAAATCAATTATTTATTTCTATCTACGTATGAATTTTTCTTTATTCATACAAAACCAACTATTTTATAAAATTATTTTCGGGTTTTGAACGAAATTAATTTTTCTATTTTTATGAAAACCAAATCATAGACTTTACACTAATTTCTTCTACTTTTAATGTAGCGAGATCAATTAGTATTTCTATTTACCCAAAGATGTTATTCTACATTTATACAATAAAATCAATTATTTTTTTCTACTAATTTTAGGATTATGAGAACAAATGGATGACGTACGATACACGTTCAATTTTAAATATCATACTCAAACATAGGAAGATTTAACATCCTTGGCATGTTAAAAGTCTATTAGCCAACTTCGTCCAAATGACGCCTATAATGCATATTATGTGTGTTGATCTTGTTAGGCCTAACCTCCGGCACATGAGAGGTCCCTTGCATTATAAGGAGTGATATGTTTTGCATTTGGTAATTATTACCTCGACACTAATTTATTGATTTCATGTTTAAGTTTTACTCCCACTCCTGAGATTGACTTGTGCATTCTGACCGAGCATCAGTACCGGACGAGAGCCAAGGGACCCGTTACAACTCCTCCCCCCTCACAAACTAGAAGAAGAGGAAAGCAAAACATCATGTCTGAGTTGAATAATGCTGCTCTTAGTGACGATAACATCGGGAATAATGGAACACCCCACAAACTTGTCTTGGTTGGGTATGATGAACATGTTGCTACTTTAGAGAAAAGAATTAAAGAACTGGAAGAGAAACTTACAATGGCCAGTTTACCCGTTGGTAACTCCGCCTATTCAAGGGAATCAGTCGATCCAAGTGGGTCAGCCCGCCCTAATGGAAAAGACCTTACACACCCAACTGATCCACCTGCTACTTACCAAACAGTACCACCAGCCACATACCAAACAGCACCATCAGCCACATACCAAATGGCACCACCTGCTACTTACCAAACAACACAACCAGCTCCTTACCAAACAGCACCACCTGCTACCTACCAAAGCGCACCAACCGCCACATATCAAGCACCGCCTCCCTATCAAGCACCACCATCTACTTATCAAGCACCACCTTCTGCATACCCTACTTACCCAAACACAATCCTACCTCACACTAATATCACAAATCTGCAACCTTACAATCCTATGTTCACTGTTAAAGCTAAACAACTCACTTCACCCGTCAAAGACCATCAAAAACTATGAATGGGTGGAGGATGAAACCAATGATGATTGGACAAAAGAGAAAGTTCGTAAGCTAGAGGCAGCCTTTAAGAAGTTCGAGTTAGGAAAAACTACTAAAGGGTTAGCTTATGAATATTTGTGTATCTATCCTACTTTGAAATTACCTGACAGATACAAGATACCAAAGTTCGACTTGTTCAATGGCACTGGCGGTCCTATGTCACATCTGAGAACATATTGTGACAAGTTGATTGGAGCAGGGGAAGATGAGAAAGTACGAGTAAAGCTATTCAGTCGAAGCCTGACTGGAGATGCTTTAAGTTGGTTTTCTAAATAAAAACCAGGCACATGGCTCGGTTGGGAAGATATGGCAGCAGAATTTGTAGAAACATTTGGGTACAACACCGAAATGGTACCGGATCGCTTCTATTTAGAAAAGTTGAAAAAGAAAGCCACAGAGACATTCAGGGAATATGCTATTAGGTGGAGAGCAGAAGCTGCCAAGGTGCAACCCGCCATGAGCGAGAAAAAAATAGTCAACATATTCATTCGCGTACAAGAGGATGTATATTACGACAAATTGTTGCATATGAAGAACCAAAAGTTTACAGATGTAGTGTTGATGGGAGATGACATAGAAGAAGGGTTGAAAAATGGAAAGATTATTAGCTTAGCTGCACTACAAGCTGCTAATAAGGCTATCCAGGCTGGAAATGTGAGTCTCTACAAAAAGAAGAAGGATGAAGTCTCTTTTGCTGCAAATATTCAAGACCCCGCTCCCAACCACTATTATCAAACACCACCACCATACCATCCCTACCCTTATACACCATCTGAAAAATCCGTTTACAACGCTCAACCCACTCGGCCGATATTCCAGACCCTAGCACCAAGCCGTCCATCATACCAGGAAAATACTCAAACCAGCTATCGAAATGCATCACCATACTCTCCTAGGCCTCGCCCTGAGGTAAACTAAAGACCCAAAAGAAACTACACTGCATTAGCTGAATCCCGCACCCAATTGTTCGAGAGGTTGAGAGCTGCTGGGCTTACTGTCCCAATACCTCAAAAGGTGCCAGACAATCCTTCACCACACTTTGATTACAGCAAGAGGTGTACATACTACTCAGGTGGACCGGGGCATGAGAAAGAGAGATGTTTTGCATTAAAAGATAAGATTCAAGACCTAATAGATGAAAAGGTCATTCATTTGAAGACGCCAAATGTGAACAATAACCCACTCCCCAATCATGGAAATGAGAAGGTGAATATGATTGACTTTGGCGAAGAATACAACCTAGAATGTACAATCATAAAAGAGAAAACAGTGTTCGATGAATACAAGTTTGGCATGGGGTACATCCTGGTTTGCAAAAGGAGAGAACACTACAAGAGATTATCATTCACTAGAGCAAATTATTCCAACTCTGTAACAGGCATCCATCCTCTCAAGCTACATGAAAACTCTCGAGGGAGGAGGAATTTCCAAAGGAGTTCATGATGTAGAAGATGAGTTGACCGGTCTGAAGGAGCTATTCATAGAAGAATATGATGCAGTCACCGAAAAGCATACTGAGGCCCTGAACATCCTGGAAGCTAAAACTCGATTTATGCCAAACAACTGAACCTACAGCACATTTCGAAGATGCCGAGAACCTTAGTGGAGCTGGGGCAATAGTTGTTTTCCTAAATAAAACACGACTCCGAGTCGTTAGCTTTTGCTTTCTTTTATTTTTCAACTTTGTTTCATCGTCGTTTCCTTTTGAAGACTGTTTCTCAAGTCAAATAATAAAAGCATTCCCTCTTTTTATGCATCATTCATTTTCTGCAAAATCATTTTAATTCCATTGAATCTATGACTGCGATGCGAGAAAGCAATCCAAAACGACGAGTACAAACCAGGCTATAGTAGAAGACATTTTAAGGAACTTCATGAAGACCTTATAGCAGACAACTAAGACAAGAGCACATTTTAGGAAGATGACTTACAATTCAAGGGGAAATAGTAGAAATACATATAAGGAGCATAATTAGACAATCCCAAGCGGACCAAAAGCATACTCGAGTAAGTGACGCTTATGGAGAGCAAAGAATGAGCACAAAAAGCAATAGAATGACAAAGGCGTTTGCCAAGAAAGTTAGAGGAAGACGGTTGATCCTATAATAGAATTTTCTAAATCGAGACAAAACTCAGATACAATCAAGAGAAACTACAAATCAAGCTACATTTATCTTTAATGGACTTGAACTACGTAGCGACCTGATTCCTAAAACGGGATACATAGGCAGCCTACTCAAGATTCGGTCACATCATAAGAGAATTTTATTAAACACATAGGCATAATTTTTTGACGGAAATTTTTTGAGTTTTCCTCAAAAAATTCAAAGAGTACATTATAACACACTGGGGCAGAATTTTTGAGGGACCTTAAAAATTCAAGGAAAATACAAGCAGCACACTGGGGCAGAAATTTTGAGCTTCCCTCAAAATTTCAAGATGAAAGATCTTTGAACAACAAATGGATATAGAGGAGATTATGTCCAAACATGCATCGTAGTCTATGATACAATGGAATAAATTTACATTACTCTTTATACATTATTTTTCTCAAAACACATGCATATTCCCTTTTGTTCTCCCTTTTTGCCCACAGCTCGACTAAGGTTTGACGCTTGAAAAGAGGGATATGGCAAGAAGACAATTATACAAGATGCAGCAGCAGTGTACAGTACAATGAATGTGCAAGTCAACCTCCACCCAAAAACTCACAAATTTTATTTGATCGCATGTTTACACAGGTACCGAGTATACCTAACAACTCTCGCAATGCGAAACATGACATCATTTTGACATATATAGAATCCATGTTGGGGGATACATAGGGTCCGCATCGGTGGGCATGACAAGCATAGAATCCATGTTAGTGGATACATAGGGTCCGCGTCGGTGGGCATGACATGCATAGAATCCATATCGGTGGATACAAAGGGTCCGCGTCGGTGGACATGACATCATTTTGACATATATAGAATCCATGTCGGTGGATATATAGGGTCTGCATTGGTGGGCATGACATGCGTAGAATCCATGTCGGTGGATATATAGGGTCCGCATCGGTGGGCATGACATACATAGAATCCATGTCGGTGGATATATAGGGTCCGCATCGGTGGGCATGACAAGCATAGAATCCATGTCGGTGGATATGTAGGGTCCGCATCGGTGGGCATGACAAGCATAGATCCATGTCGGTGGATACGTAGGGTCCGCGTCAGTGGGCATGACATGCATAGAATCCATGTCGGTGGATATATAGGGTCCGCATCGGTGGACATAATATCATTTTGACATATGCAGAATCCATGTCGGTGGATATATAGGGTCCGGATCGGTGGGCATGACATGCATAGAATCCATGTCGGTGGAAATATAGGGTCTGCAGCGGTGGACATCATATCGTTTGAAGGAGAATAGAATCTGCATCGGCAGATATATAGGGTTCTTAGTGGTGAAAATGACAACAATTTGCAGCAGAGTAAGGTCCGCATCGGTGGGCACAACAGTGGAAAATACTTGGATGAGACATCAATCAAGCAATCATAAGACAAAACAACCACTCGGCTCAAGAAGGAAGTTTACTTTACCTTTATCTTTATATTTATTGCATTTATCATGATTTTGCTGCATGGTACTCCCCGATCTCTCGACAAATCCCTGTGCCATACTCTCACGCCTACTCCCAAAATCACGGCAAATTAGGCAACCACAAAACCTCGAACGCACACAAAGCAAAGCCTAACCCTATAGAAGATGCCTGTTGCTACACCTGCGAGCTACATATTTTTCCGAGTTCCAAGCTACAAGTCCATACTAGTACTTGTGATCTGCCTAATCTCCCTTTGCCGATTGGGTGTCAGCTTCGTGTTCCCTCCTAATTCGTGCCCATCTGCATCAATCGTGCGTATTTTCGTACTTAATTGTGCCCGTCTGCTTGAATTGTGCGCATTCATAAAACTTGCTCCCCAAATGTTTCCCAGCTCAGTCAAGGAAATATTGAAGGAGAGACTGCTTATTTATCGAGATGAAGTGGAAACTATGTACATATAAACTCCTCTTTATGGGTGTGTCGTGCACCACATCTTCATAACTAGAATGATTCTAAGCCTCTTTTCCCACGCTCGATTTATCGATGTTATTTCATCTCCGACAATATCTTTGCTTTATTCTTCATTCATCTTTCTAAAAGGCAAACCATACACGAATCTAAACTTTACATACTTGGATAAGTTTAGTCTTTACATCCAAAATCGTGCGTCATAAACATATCACACAGGCAACATGTCGTTGTTCTAGAACTACACATGGCCTGATTCTCGTGAAACCCGAGATATGCAGGCAACTCAGAGACCGGGTTCGGCCAAAAACATCCCAAAACTCCCATTTTTCCCCTTTCAATCTTTTTGCCTACCAGTCGTGACAAAATTGGCTATTCCGTCAACTATCTTTGCCCGAAGACTCTTTCATCATCCCCGGGCAAAGAGGAGCAACTGTTGACACCCAATTTTGTCCCTCCGTTTTTCACAATTTAGCTATATTTAACTAAAATCGATAATAGTGATTTTTCAAACAAAATAGCATTAGACAACCTGCATCTATGTGCGTGATATTATTATTAATCCTCTATTTATATTATTCCTTACTTAATTGTGACTATATTACGTAATTACATTCATTTAGGCTATTTTCTAAAATTACATATTCTATTTGCACAATTTAATGCATTACGACATCATTTATATAATTATTTGTGGCTATTTATATGTAACTAGTATTATTTGTGGTCATCTTTATTTATTTATAGTTAAATACATTTATTTGTAATTATTTACAAAATTTTCTATTTTTATACTAATTATTTATATTTACAAGTATTTTAATTAAAAACTAGCCAAGTTGTTAATTTACAGCTCATTCCCGTTACATTTAGTCCACATCGTCACTCTTTGTCCACGTGTATACCACATAAGCAACCAGCTCATCTATACGCACACACTAGGCACCCGTGTACAACTCGCTCCAGCACATGGTACAACCCCCAAAGCACATTGTCATAACACCTCCACAACACAGAGCTATATACGTGTAGATGCACTCATCCTCAATACGCCTACGTGGCATAATCTAAGCCCTTTATATCCCTTATCAAATGGCTAGAAATAAACCTTGCTTCTAAATATCTATACCCCCTCCACCTACCAAATAAACCCTAAACACTTTCCCCTCTCTCTTCTTTACACAAACCAGTCATCGACCCCACAAACTCTCTCCTCCCCTGCACTAAATCATGTCCAGATTCAGCCTGTCGACGTCTTTTCCATCTCCACCGTGACCCCCTCCTCCTTCCTATCTCTGATTACACGGGGACAAATCTCCCTCTCCCACTCTCTTTGCCTCGTGGAATCCGGAATAGGAACAAGGAATCGGGCACCAAATCAAGAGGGATTTGTACCAAATCAGGGTGGATATAACACACAAGGCAAGTAATTAACCATTCAAATATGAAATGTTGAAAACGAACAAGAACTGAATCGGGTCAGTCTTGATCCAACCCGACGCCAAAATGGGTAACGTCTTTCCCTTTTTCTGTTTTGTTTTATTTTCGCTTTTCGTATTCTGAAATTATGAATCACATGCCTATCTTTGTTCCACGATTATATGCTCAAATTCTTGAAGTTAATTAAATATGAGAAAGCAAATAGTTTTAAATTATGTCTATTGTGAAAACTTTTCCTTATTATTTACAACTGGAAATGGTCTCCCCTTTAATCGAGGACTGAATGTTATCCTTAATTTTGGGCAATCAAATATTGCATTTCCTTTATCATAGAGCTTGTATCTTTTGTGCCTTGATTGGAGGATAAATTACTCCTCAGTTCCTGAATTTTTGAACTGCCAAGACCTCTCTTTAACTATAAATACTAGCTCTTATGCACACTTTAGGATCATATTGGATACACCTCTGCACCTCTCACACACTGATACATACTTCAGCACCTTTGAAAACACCTTTACAGGCTGAATACATAAACAATACACTACCCTACTCTTTTCTTCTCTTTTTTTACAATCTATACACTAAAATACAGGGCTGAAAACCACTTCCAGCACCTCCCATGCACTTTTCTTCCTTGCTTTACACCTGGAAGGCCTCTTTCTGCACTTCTCCCCTCTGCATTAAAAAGCACAAGGGCTGCCTGATCTTTCTCTATTTTGTCTTGTTGGTTGATAACTAAGAGACTGAAGGCTGCTTGTTTCAATTGCCATTATTGCATACTCTGTCCCTGGTCGTTTATGTTACTGCCTGCACCTTCTTTGTGTACTGTTACGAATTGCTATCAAGGTTAGTTCGCTGTTAAGTGCTAATTGTAGGGTTGCATGCACCTCTTGTAAGTGAAAAGTTAGTCTGGGTTGGTCGCTCTTTATTTGTATTGCCCTTGGCAGGCTGCCCTTTATTGCTTTGTGTGTATGTCCTTGTTTGGGTAAGTTAGGGCCACCCTCTAACCCTTTAATTGCAGTTTATAGGATAGCTAAAGAGCTATGCCTTCCTAGTAATCTATATGCAGGTTGTCAAAAGCTGGAATAAATATGGGACAAAGGCCCTTTTTTCTCCTCTTTATTTCTTATTCTTGTGATGTATTATTATAATTAGGATTGAATATTGAAATCATGTATTTGTTAGGGCTCGTGATAATTTGTATAAGCATCATAAGGTGCTTTTATTCGTGTAGGACAGGTACTTTGTGATGTACATTGTCAAAAGCAATGACATTGGCTAACAGGAGCCATCTCTAACCTTTTTATTTATTTTTATGTGTTAAAATCGTAGCATGAGTTGAAAATGGGTTTACTTGTGCACATGATTTTCCAGAAATTACAACGGTATGTGGACATTTTAAAACTGAAAGTTTAATGTCAATTTAGACTTTTTATGCAATTTATTAAACTATGTTATTGGATCATTTTCGGAAATAGGGCTAAAATCGCAGTAAAGGCTGAAAACTGGCCAATTTGTGCAAAATAATTTTCTGAAAAATTGCAGGAGTGTCGAGAATGTTTTAAACTGAAAGTTTAATATTTATCTAGACCATTTGTGCAGTTTAAAAGTACTAGAATTAGACTATATCAGCTAATAGGCTAAAAATACAAAACTATATGAAACAGGATCATTTCCGCAATTGTTATATTCTGAAATGCTCTAAGTACGTAACTGTTTTATCCTTTTAGAAGTGGCTAGGACTGAAATTAGCCTATTTCTGCAAATCTGAACATAACTTGTTAATCTCTATTACATTTCACTTGTTTTAATTTGGAGGCCTACTTTTAAAGTTTTCAAAGTTATTTTGCTTACATGATATTATTTGACTTGTGTGATTTGCATGACCGTACTCTTTATGTGATGACTAGAAGAGTCTAGATTGGGGCATTAACACATTTAGGGAGTCTAAATATTTTACATTTATATTAGTAGTCTCAATGGCCTCCGAGACATTAAGTAGGACGCTAGCAGACCTTTAGGACGTTTAAAATATTAGCCAACGCTTTAGTTAAAAACTTAAAGAGGGCATGGGGATTAAGGGTAATTTAAGCCCCTCAGATATGATGGAAACTACCCTAGCTATATTTGATAGTGGATTCTGAAACTATCGTCCCTTAAGAAAGTCTGTTTCTGATCCGAATAGGATAATAAAACCTAGGGTTATTAGTTAGCTATTTATTATTTCGTGGCTATTTGTACAATATGATTATCATTTTAAATTGTTTATGCGAATACCTTAAACTACCTATTTACTTATTTTGCACCCCATATCTCTTTTGTTTATTTTATTTAGATTTTATCCTTTTATAAGCAATATTTTAAATCCAATATAGAAATCGGCCGGGAACCACATTTAATGGAACCTAAGAGGTGCCTAACCCCTTCCTTCTAGGTTATTTCAAACACTTACCCGAATCTCTGACTCGGAGAACTCGGAGTTAATTCTTTAAATGGAATTAGAAATTAATAGGTGACCTAATACGCCTAGAAAATTTATTAGGTGGCGACTCCAAGACTCTAACTCCAAATGAGTTTACCCAGTCAAATCCAAAACCCGACTCACCCCGAGTTGAGTCCAAAATCGGGTATAACACCGCCTCCATCAAATCCCAATCACTATTGTCGAAATTAGCCTCCTCTTATGATGTTTCCATAGGTATGTCTTCTAATTGTTGCGCATAAGATGGAATATCAACGACAACACCAGGTACATCTTCTCTTGTAAATCTAACTTCAACATGAGGTACTCTATTTGATGAAGTATTAGTGTCTTCATTAGCCTCCATCTAGTATGTTTCTCCAACATTAGGACAATTCTCCTCCTCCAAATCATACAAGTCAACAGGGACTTTATTCATCGCATATAAAACATCTTTCTCAATTGGATCCTCCACATAAAAAATTTGATGCACTTGAGACGCTAAAACAAAAGGGTCTTCTGTACTGCATAATCTGTTGAAGTAAACTCATGTTAACCCAAATTCATCAATTTCATTACGAAACCAATCAAATCTTAATAGTACATCACTAAAAAAAATCCAATAATCAATTTCAATGATATCTTGAATAGCTCCATGATAAATAACCTCTCCATTAATAGGATTTTGGTCCCTAGAACTAGCAAAACTATCAGTTGTTGCTGTTAAGGTCACTCCACTTGTTAGCTTGGATAAGCTTGAAGTTTTGATTGATGACTAAGGAACAGATCTAAGGACATGGTTTTTTGAATCACTGCAGCTGAATAAATAATTCATGCAAAATCATTTAAGCGAGAATATAAATCATTATCCTAAAACTAATGTTTATCTTGATAATTATGCAGGACTACACGAGATATGAAAATATTGCATAAGAGTAGATAAGAGCTAAGGGATTTCGGGTAACCAAGGAGAGAGTTCAATTAGGACTCAAACTCTTGGAAGCTTTGGAGTTCTAATTGTTCAAGACTTCTCGTGTTTTGGAAGCTATAAAAGCAGAAGCATTTCAGCTGTTGAAGTGTGCACAAATACAGAGAGAATTGAGCCATAGCATTCAAAGAGTCTTTATCTTATTTGTGTAATCATTAAGCTATAGGGAACTAAGTAAAGAACCTATTCCTTAGATTGAGTCTTGTCAAAGTTCAGTCTTAGTTCATCTGTAGTAGGTACTATCGAGTTGTGTCATTTTAATTCAAGTCGTGTACTTGAAGAAACTTCACTGATCGTAAAAAAGGTCACTAGAGGATTAGAGTTAGTCCTAGGTTAGCAAGAAGGTGGTCTTGTAACCAAGTGAGGCTTTTTACATAGTGAAGTTGAAATCCTACTTGGAAGAGTAGGTCGTGGTTTTTTTGTCCCTAGTTAATGGGTTTTTTCTACGCTAATATCAAGTGTTAATTTACTTACAGTTTTAATTCCGCATATAATAAAGTAAAGGAACACATTGAAGAAACTGGTCCTTAAAATAGTAAGTGGTGTTTCTTGGGAAATAACAAATTGTATCAGAGCGGGTTATCCTTGAAATGGCAAACACCTAGGATTAGAATGAGTACATCACAAGAGAATGGTGAGGGTCAGTCTACTGTTAGGGCACCTTTGTTCAATGGAAAATACTACTCATGGTAGAAGGAAAGGAGGAGAGATCATCTTCAAGCGGAGGACTAGGAGCTGTGGGACATAGTTACTGAAGGTCCCATGATTCCAATGAAGAAAGATGCTGATGGAAATGATGTTCCCAAAACCAGAAGGGAATGCAATGCTGAAGAATTAAGGCAATGGGAAAAGAATTCCAAAGCAAGGAAGTGGCTTGTCTGTGGACTCAGCCCTGATGAGTGCACTAGAATTAGAGGGTATACCACTGTAAAGGACATTTGGGATGCTCTATATGTTGCTCATGAAGGGAAAAGTCAGGTTAAGGGATCTAGAGGTACACTTCTTCTTGCTGAATATGAAAGTTTTAAATGAAAGAAGAAGAATCAATTTCTAAAATGTACACTAGGTTTAATGTTATTTCATCTGAACTTATCTCTTTGGGAAGGGTTTTAACTGTTGAAGATAGAGTTGAAAAAATCTTAACTAGAGTTCTTCCAGATTCTTGGGAGATTAAGGCTTGTTCCATCATAGAAAGCAATGATCTTACCACTTTATCCTTAGATGAACTTATAGGTAATTTGAAAACTTATGAACTAAGGAAAAAGGTTAAGAACATAGGTGAACCAGTTAAAACTGAACCTAACCTAGCCTTACCTGCTACTGATAAGCCTGTTGATGATAAGGAACTGGTCCTTATATCTAAAAGTGTCCAAAGATACTTGAATAACAAAAAGGGGGTTAGTGGACAGGGTAGGTCTTCTAACATAAAACAGGCTGGAGAATGCTTCAACTGTGGAAGCATGGAGCACTACATCAGCAAATGTCCATTTATGGAAGGAGAATGGAGAAAGAGATATGTTGAGGAAAGAAGAAAAGCTAGGGAACAGGTCCGGAAGAAAAGTGGAAATCCCAATACAATGGTTACTGGCTGGAAAGATAGTGAAGATGAACAATCTAATGATGACCTAGATTATGATCTTGCTCTAATGGCTCCTGAAGACTCAGATAATGAAGAAGATGCTGAGGTATTTGTTTCTACACTTAAAGAAGATGTGAAAAACATGCCTAGAGAGAGATTAGTTAAGGTATTTCATACTATGCTAAATGAGTTTAAATCTCTAAGGGATGGTAAAGATCAACTGCATGATGAAATTGAAAGTTTAGGAACAAAATATAAAAAGGCAGTAATTAAAAATGATTCTCTGAAAAGAAAAATTAGCATGCTAGAGGAACAGGTCCTGACACTTGAATCAACTGTCCAGGAACTAGAAAATGAGAAATTAAAAGTTAAAACAGTTGAAAATGGTAAGGGTATTGCTAATTCTCATCATATCATTGCTGAAGAGAAAATGAAAGTTACAATTGATGAACTGTGCAAGAAAGATGAAAAGATAAGATCTTTGGAAGAGGACTTAGTTAAAACAAAAATGGAGTTAAGAAAAACTGTAAAAGGGAACAAGTCCTCTGAAGCACTAGAATGGCTACAGGAAAATCATAGTAGTAACAGGAAGGGTATTGGATTCATGAAATCTCAGTCATCATCCAAATGGGATCCAAATAGTAAGTATCTAACACTTCCTGAAAATTGGTTATGCACTCATTGTGGGAACACTAGTCACTTGAAAAGAAACTGTCAATCTCTAGAAATGGCTGCACAAAGGAACAGGTCCTATAAACCAATTCAAAACTTTGTGATAAAGAAAACTGTTCACACAAAGAAATCATTACCATTCTGGGCTAAGAGGGATCTGATTCATCCCTTTTCTCAAGGAAAGGGTTCTTAAAAATAACCCCTAGTTTTCTTTTGCAGAAGGAGAGGAACCGCAAATGGTACATGGACAGTGGTTGCTCAAGACATATGACAGGACATAAGGAACCGTTCCTTTCACTCTCAGACTTTCAAGGAGGAAGTGTTTCCTTCGGTAATGGTAAGAAAGGGGAAATTATTGGCATTGGAAAGGTAGGTAGGTCTTATTCACACAGTATACACAATGTGTTTCTAGTAGATGGGTTGAAGCATTGCTTATTGAGTATATCTCAATTGTGTGACAAAGGTAATAATGTTAATTTTTCATCTACTGGGTGCACTTTGACTAACCAAACTTCTGGAGAGATTATTTTGCAGAGAAATAGACATGGAAATATCTACAAGGTAGATCTATTGACACTATCCGATGGAAGCATGAGTTGTCTAAGTGTAGTGCAAAATGATCCCCTCCTATGGCACAAAAGACTTGGCCATGCCAGTCTTTCATAAATGAACAAGCTTGTTTCCAAGGATTTGGTGATAGGTCTTCCTAACATCAAATTCAAGGATGAAAAGGTATGTGAAGCTTGTGCCAGGGGGAAGCAGGTAAAATCCTCCTTTAAACCAAATAAACTGATAAGTACTACCAAACCTTTGGAACTGGTCCATATGGGTCTTTGTGTACCAATGAGAACAATGAGCCATGGAGGTAAGAAGTATGTTATGGTATTAGTTGATGATCACGCCAGATTTACATGGACTATATTTCTTGCATCTAAGGAAGAAGCTTTTAATGCATTTTTCATTTTTGCTAAGAAAGCTCAAAGGACTCTAGATAGTCACATTGTTGCCATTAGATCAGATCATGGAACTGAATTTGAAAATCATATGTTTTTTAATTTTTGTAATGAAAATGGCATTAATAACAATTTCTCCTCATCTAGAACTCCACAACAAAATAGTATAGTTGAAAGGAAAAATAGGACCTTAAAAGAAATGGCTAGGACTATACTAATCTATGGTAATCTTCCACAAAGCTTTTGGGCTGATGCCATTAACACTGCATGCTATATAATTAATAGATGTCTGACAAGACAACTGATAGAAAAGATACCATAGGAGTTGCTTAATGGAAGAAAACCAAATATTTCTCATCTTAGGGCTTTTGGTTGCAAATGTTTCATACATAACAATGGAAAGGATTCCTTAGGAAAATTTGATCCTAGAAGTAATGACGGAAACTTTGTTGGTTATTCTTCAAATAGTAAATCTTATTGATGCGGGGCATACAACCTCAAGGCCTTTCACTAGAAGTCAAGCCAAATTGATTCAAGACATTCATCTCCACTTGACTTGGAAGGACATGGAAGAAGACTCCGAGAGTGCTTTGAAGATCATGCATTGGAGTGCCATGGATGGACGATCACCTAGGCTACTTGGAGAGGCATCCGGGACACATTTGGAAGCATTTCAAGAACCCCCAGGAATTGGCGCACCGCCTACTTCAACAGGCGGACCGCCTACTTAAAATCAGCACTCTGGATTTTGTACTGCTTACTAAAGGGGCGGACCGCCCACTCTGGCCTCCTACTTCACTTTCAGCCTTCCAGGAAACTAGGCGGGGCGCCTAGTAGAATAGGCTGGGCGCCTACTTTGCTGAAGCCTTGACGGGACTCCTCACTTCTTTGTTATGTTTTTACTATTATAGCCCTACGTGGCCTTTGTTATTTAAACCCACTTTGGGGGTACTTTAGGGCTTTCATTATGTCTAGGTGAAGCCTATAAATATTTCATTAGTCATCATTGAACCTTAGCTTACTTAGATTATTGATGAATGTTGAATAGAGATGAACTCTTGAGTTATGAAGAAAATCCTTTTTTTGGCTTGAATTCACTAGCGGATCCTAGTTGATTGTCGAACCAACACCCGATAACTCTACTTGCGGGTCCAGAGTTTGATTCGAGGGTAGTTTCTTAGCGTAGGCTCTTCTTGAAACCGATACGAAGGTTCCACGGAACAAGTTCTCCGTGGATACTTTGTAGGGTGTTCGAGACGCATCTCGTTCCATTTATCGTTCTTTTTGTCTCTTGATTTCGATCCTTATCATCTTGGTATCAGAGCAAGGCTCGGGTTTTATTTTTATAAACCCCCGACTCTTGATTCTTCGTGCCTAGGTTGGTTTCTATCTTAGTTTCTTGTTTGTTGTTGAGAAAAAGAAGAAAAACACAAAAAATAGAAAAAGTTGAAAAACACCAAAAATTTGATCATGTGTTCTTGGATTTGATGACCCGTTGTGAGATTGATATTGGGGTTTGTTCCCTGTTGGAAACCCGTCATTTTGGTACCTAGAACTCTTGATTTGAAGTTGTATTCCAAGATTTGAAAATTTGAAACCCTTGAAAAATTTGAAAATTTGAAAGCCTAGCTATGAACTTGATGAACATGGTGAATTGATTGTTTTTTATTGGGGTTAGTTAAAAATCATTGGGGTTTGATTCTTGTAGTTGAAAACACGATTGGGTATCTTCAAATTGAAAAAACATCTTGAAAATTGTTGGATTTTGGGTGCTAAAAACCAAGAAACACGTTATTGGACTGTGCTGAAACTTGCAGTAGGTGGGGCGCCTAGTGTAGGAGGCGGACTGCCCGATTTGTGTTAGCTCTCTGGACTTTCGGCCGCCTGTTTTTCCGGCAGAACGCCCACTTCTCTCTGCTGTGAACCAGGCGGACCATCCACTGGGAAAAGGTTGGGGCACCTACTTCTGTGAAGTGTGGTTTTGGGTAGTTTTCGTCGGATCTCTTGTTTCTTTGATTGCATTGCATCTAGCTAGTACTTCTTGGAGTAACATTTCTACTTAATTGGTGCTAGTTCTTTAAAGCTTTTAGGAAACTCAAGCCTAGTTAAGAGAGTAGAAATCGAAGAAGACTCGTAGTAACTTTTGGCTCAAGTCCTCGCTTTAAAAGCTTATTATTCAATAGAGTCATATCAACTCCACTCACCTCGGAGTGCATTTGGCTTGTGAATTGAGTGATTAAGTTGCGGTTTGTTGATCAACTTAGTAAAGCTTTTAGTCTTTCAGCTTGAGTGAAATATCCACCACCACTAAACGAGTGAACCGAGTGAAACACTAGTGAGGGTGTGAGTGAGGTTATTTCACTAACGTTTGCTCATTTTGTTGGTACGATGGCCAATGAAAGTGATGATTTCACAAAGAATACCTTTGCTACTATCCTTGCCAAATTGGATAGTATGAATCTATGGATTGAAAGTCTTGAGAGGGTGATATCAAGTACCCTACTTGAGCAAGGAAACTCAAATACCCAAGCGGAGAAAGGGACCCCGAGTGTCCAAGTTGAGAAAGGGGCCCCGAGTGTCCAAGTTGAAGCCGTTGAAGGCACAAGTAGTTCAACCTTTACCCCGGAAAAAGTTGTTGAGTTGCGTAGACAACAGCAACGGGTAAGGGAGGACCGTGATTAAAATGAGCAAGTGTTGGGCAATACCCAACGAGTAAGCATTCCTCACCTAATGGGCAATCCCCAAAGAATCATTCCACTTCCCGGACCTATTCGAAATGTTCAACCTCTTGGGCAAATTGATGAAGCCCAAGAATGGGAGAAGGAAGAGTATGGTGGTAGTGACTATGAAGCTCCTAATCCATGGCCATGAAGCTCCTAACAATAGTAGTGACTATGAAGCTCCTAACAATAGTAGGAAACGTAATGTGGATAAGGGTAGAGGCCGAGGTCGAGGGCCACCCATGGGGTATGTTGGAGGGAATACTAGGAGGGATTATGGTGGTTGTGGAGACAACTTTGGAGGCCAACCGGAGCCTTACCAAGGGGGTCGAGATAACAACAATCTTAATAGTATTCCCTCCAACATACCCCATGGGTGGCCCGGTGGAGTACATTGATTAGAAGTTGTCCATGGAGCAAATATTTGACACCAATGATATGCCCGAGAAGAAGAAGGCCAAGTATGCAATATCTTCCTTTCAGTCCTTTGCTTCCACTTGGTGGGAGTCGATCAAGAGGAATAGAAGGAGGATGGGTATGGCTATCAATGTTACTTGGGGTGAATTGATTCGTGTGATGGATGAGAAGTACTTGACTTACCAATACCGTGTGGACCAATACAAACGTCTCTATGAGCTGAATCAAGGTTACAAAACGGTTGGGGAGTACTTCAATGAATTTGAGCAAGTCCGGATGTCCCTAAACTTGGATGAGGAAGACGATGAGCCGGCCATGATTCGATTTAGAAGTGGTTTGAACCAAGACATAGCTTCACAATTGGAGTTTCACAAGTATGAAGACCACTATGAGCTATACAAAGATGCGGTTGAAGCCGAGAAATGGCTCAAAGATGAGAAGTCCGCTCGCTACAAGAGTAGCGCTGCTACTCCCATGAGTAAGCCAAAGGAGTGGAAGACTTCTACTCCAAATGCAAGATTCCCAAATGCAAGTGCTGCAATTGCTAGCAAAGATGTGAAGAAGCCTTATGAGAAGTCCACACCACATGTAGGAGGTAACTCTAAAACTCACTTGAGCAATCCTACTTCTACTTCTACTCAATGCTATAAATGTAAAGGTTATGGACATATTGCCAAAGATTGCCCTACCCGAAAAACTATGGTTGTGGTGGGTGAATTGGTGTATGAACAAGATAGTGAACCCGAGGATGGGGGAGTAGAGGGTGATGAGGGGGTTGATGTGGAGGAGGATGCAATTGAGGATGATGATCCTCATGCCTTCCTTGTTGTGAGGAGGAGTTTAGGTGCCATGTTTGTGGAGGTTAGTGAGACTTTGCAAAGGGAAAATCTCTTTCATGCTAGATGCCGAGTCATGGGTATTTTATGTTCCATGATTATTGACTCGGGAAGTTGTGCCAATGTCATTAGCCAAACACTGGTTTCCTAATTGAAGATACCCACCTTGAAACACCCCAATCCTTATCGTTTGCAATGGCTTAGCGAGTGTGGTGAAGCGAAGGTGGTAAAGCAAGTCATGATAAAGTTCCAGATAGGGAACTATGTGGATGAACACATGTTTGATATGGTACCTATGCAAGCATGCCATCTTCTATTTGGAAGGCCATGGCAATTTGATAGGCATGTGGTTCATGATGGTCGTGCTAACACCTACACGGTCAAGCATGAGGGAAAGAAGTTTATGCTTAAAACCTTAACTCCCAATCAAGTAAGTGATGATTACAAGCGTATAAGGGAGTTAAGAGAGGCGGCTAAGGCTAAGTCGGTTGTTGAGACTAGTCCTTTGTCCGAGAGTTTAATAGTGACTCCACCATCTTCTACCGGTAGCATATGTGCCATGATGCAACCGGGTGAACTTTTGAAAGGAAATGATGGCAACAAACTACTCATTTGCCTAGTGCACAAAGGTATGATTCTTACATCCGATCTTGATTATTTCACTAACCCTTTACCTAATGCAATTGAGAATGTTTTGAAGGTATTTGAAGAAATGTTCCTGGAAGAGATGCCGAGTGGTCTTCCTCCATTGAGGGGGATCGAGCACCAAATTGATTTTATCCCGGGGTCTGAAATCCCAAACAAATCGGCTTATAGGAGCAACCCGGAGGACACAAGAGAATTGCAAAAGCAAGTGGATGACTTGCTCACTAAAGGCTTGGTCCAAGAAAGCTTGAGTCCATACGATGTACCGGTCATCCTTATACCAAAGAAGGATGGGACATGGAGAATGTGCGTCGATTGCTGAGCCGTAAACAAGATAACGGTAAAGTATCGTCATCCCATTCCTAGACTTGATGGCATGCTTGATAATTGAGTGGTTCATGTGTCTTTACCAAAATAGACCTTAGCTCCGGTTACCATCAAATCCGGATGAAACCCGGGGACGAATGGAAAACCGCATTCAAGACCAAGTTTTGTCTCTATAAATGGTTGGTGATGCCCTTTGGGCTCTCCAACGCACCTAGTACTTTTATGAGGCTAATGAACCATGTCTTGAAGCCGTTTATCAACAAATTCGTGGTTGTCTACTTTGATGATACTTTGATTTATAGCAAGTCATTAGACGACCATGTTGATCATTTAAGGCAAGTGCTTGAAGTGTTGAGAGCCGAAAAGCTCTATGCTAATTTTATGAAATGTGCCTTTGGTGTTGAAAAGGTAGTCTTCCTTGGGTTTGTTGTGAGTGCCCAAAGAGTGGAGGTGGATGAGTCTAAGGTAGAGGCCATTCGTGATTGGCCTACTCCCACTACTATGACTCAAGTGAATAGCTTTCATGGTCTTGCTAGTTTTTATAGACGAATTGTGAAAGACTTTAGCTCCATTGCGGCTCCACTCACCGAATTGGTGAAGAAGGACAAACCTTTTGTTTGGGGAGAGCCTCAAGAGAAGGCCTTCAAGGAATTGAAAAGTAGGTTGAGTACCGCCCCTCTATCGCAATTGCTCGACTTGGGAAAGGCATTTGAGGTCGAATGTGATGCCTCGGTGGTGGGAATTGGTGGTGTTTTAATGCAAGATGGAAATCCCATAGCCTACTTTAGTGGGAAATTGAAGGGTGCCTCCTTCAACTATTCTACATATGACAAGGAGATGTATGGCCTAGTGAGAGCTTTATGGATATAATTTATTTATATATTTTCATAGTTAAATATTAAGTATTTTTAAATAAAACGTTAATAAATATATCAATCTCTCGCATATTTTTTAACATATTTTGCAGGAAGAAGTACATATTAAAAATGAAGAAAAAGAATGGAACGGCCATCAATGACTATATTTGTCATAGTGCAATTATAGCACCGATGATTCATGTCTATAATTTTAATACGATGAAGAGCAAAGTGCAATTGGATGAAAAAATCATCAAGTCAAGACACCTTTGCTACTACGGGAAATACCAAGACCTTGCCTAACTTTCATCAAAGACATTTAGAATCAATTGCTAGATTCATCTAAAGAGCAAAAGCAAGATTCTTGCTAAATTAATCTAAGGAGCAAAAGCAAGATTTATCTAGGCACCTTTGCAAATACACTCGGTAGAAATTTCTAGAAATAGGCACATGTGCTATAAGGCAAATCATCCATTCTATTTTTTTTTCCAATTCACTTGCCGAGACAAAAAATAGTCTTGCTCTCTTTTGTTTCTTTCTTTCTTAATTTCTTTGTCTTTTATAGTTTTAAGCTTTTGTAGTTTCCTCATTTAGAAGAAATACTACTTCTTCTTAGTTTTTATATTTTTAAATTTTTTATTACTCCATAATAGAGTAATCTCTTTTGTTGGGATAGTTGATGAAACTTGGTAATTTTATAATACTTATCTCAATTTTAATACATGCTTGGCTTGAAACTTTTTAATCACATTTTAAAACTATGCTGGAGTGATAGATTTTACTAAATCATTATTTTTACAGCCGTCTATTTTATCTGTAAGGTATTGTTATATCAATTTTGTAATTCTCACGGAGCAAAATTAATGTATGATAACCATTGAATAAAATAGCAGAGTGAAAGCTATTATTCCAAGTCCGTAGTCTTGCTTGCTTCAGTTTTAATTCTCACGGAGGAATTGCCGTAGACAAGATTATTGATTTTTAATGAAAATATTCTCTCGATTTTTTACTACTTTTGAGCACAATTCAGGCAAGAATCTTTTTTGTTTAATCGTCACTAATTATAATTCAATTAATATGCATAACCTCACGGAGTGTTATTAATTGATTATTTTTTAGTGAGATAAATATAATTGAATTAGCAATAAGCAATTATTCTTAAGAGAAATACATGTCAAAGTTGAGATATTTATTATAAGTATTACTAAGTGAATTCAATGATTCCCAACTTTTTTTAAAATAGAAATCTTCTGGAAGTTGTTTGTTTTAGTTTAAGTAAATCAAAATTAAAAATTCAAAAATACACCTTTCATCAGTTTGATTCTCTCAAATAGTAATAAAAATATTACAAGTCTGTAGCATAGCATACCCAATCTCTGTGGGACGATATCATAAACAATACTAGAATTTGACACGAACGAGCAGAAAAATCCTATACATATTGACCTCATCAAATTTTTGGCGCCGTTGCCGGAGATTGGCGTACATATACTTCAGATTAAATATTTTGTTACTAATTAAAGAATTTATTGTTACTTAGTATTATATTATTGTTATGTTTATTTTAGTTAATATATTATACGTATCACTATTTCTTACGAAGTAGTAAGATTTCTTCTCCTAAAGTCTACTAGCTCTCTCTCATTGACAAGAGTTCTACCTACTTTTCTCATTAGTGTTTCTTTACGTAGTATATTTACTATCCTACTATTGTGCCTAACTTTTGTATTTCACTCTTTTGTACCTAACTACTTCTTTCACTTTTTATCACAAACTAGCCTAGTAGTCATTGTAATATTTTTATTTATTATCAAAAATATAAATAATAGTAGATCTATCTAGTAGATATAATAATAGCATTTTATTATTTCTCTAGATTGTTAACAATTCTCTTTAGTTTTTCTACGTCTACTACTTTTAAGTACTAACTACTATCTACTTTTGTTGTTTTAAATCTTTCTTGTGAAGCATTACTATTATTACATCAGCAACCAACTTCAACCTTATTTCTTTTTCCATAGAATATATTAGCTACTATTTACTTTTATTATCATTTTTTTTTGTCTCTTCTATTGTGCCGGTTTATTTTTGATATTACTACATTGATTACTATTCATTTTCCTTGTATTCTTCGTTGTAGCTCCACCCTTGACTACAGTGTTATTGTTAATTGAAAAAAAAAATTTCACTATAGTCTCTTTTTGTGTGTGTGTGTGTGTGTGTGTGTGTGTGTGTGTGTGTGTGTATATATATATATATATTGCTATTTCATTAATAGTAATTACCCCTAGTAAGAATATTAATTTTCTTTTTCTTCTACCTACGCATTTTTCAAGTTTGTACTTATTAATATATCGATCTATAGTACAATATTACCATCTCGTCTTTCATAGTTTAATTACCCTATTATCTACAATTCCTATTTCCTATGTACTACTAGTGTTACAATAATAATAGTAGTAGTAGTATTTTATTGTTTGTCTTGATAGTTAGTACATATATTACATGTTTGCGTCATTTTTATTATTAGTACTATAATTATCATTTTACTATACTACTTATAGATAATAATAATTTTGTACTATTTGTTTCTTTTATAATAACTTTTTTATTTTTAGTAATGTTCTTTACTTTGTTTCTTAATATTATCGTATTACGTTCACCACCGTTCTTATTTATTTTTATATATGTTATAATAATATGATAATTCTTCTTATCTTCTTCTTTCATTTATAGTATTATTATCTACACTATTTTTTTTTTCTTTCATAACTTTTTTGTTTTGTTTTTGTTTCTATTTTAATCTATTGTGATTAAGTAATAAGTAATACTATTAAGTGTTGTTACTATATCTATATTCTTTTTAATATTTTCTTTTGGAACTGTTACTTTATTACTACTCTATTAAGTAATTTTAATTTTTTTTTTTGTTAAAAAAAAATCAAGTAGTTTATGACCCGCTCCTCTAAGAAAGAGTTGGTTATTTACAATCCTGAAATTGAAAAATCTTTACGATTGCGTAGGAAAGGACAATCATCATCTTCTAAAAGCACAACTTGTGAAAAAATGGAGAACCAATTAGGAGATGACAACAACCCATTGGGAGTGGCACCACCAGTCCATGTAGAGGATTAATTTGATGAAGTGGCGGCAAGACCAGCAAACAGAATCCTAAGGGATTATGCTAGATCTGATCGTTTCAACTGTGAATCAAGTGTGAGGAAACCCCCAGTTGCAGCCAACAACTTTGAAATCAGGACCAACCTGATTCAAACAATTCAACAATCCTGTACTTTCACCGGTGATCCAAGTGAAGATCCACACAGTCATTTAATTGATTCTTGGAACTAGTTAAAACTGCTAAATATAATGGAGTATCTCCTGAAGGAATCAAGTTAAGGCTATTTCCTTTTTCTTTAAAATGAGATGCCAAGACTTGGTTGCGGAGGTTACCTCAAGGTTCTATTACTACGTGGGACCAGATGACTCATAAATTTTTAAATAAATATTTTTCCCCTGCTAAAACAACAAAGTTAAGAACAGATATTTCTAATTTCTTGCAGACTGACACTGAGTCAGTTTATCAAGCATGGGAAAGATTAAAAACAATGCTAAGAAAATGTCCACATCATGACATTCCTGAACATATGCAGTTGTACATTTTCTATCATGGGCTAAAACCATCTTCTAGAAATGTGATAAATGCAGCTGCAAGAGGTTCCATAATGGGCAAAACCACCGTTGAAGCATTGCAATTGTTGAATGAAATTTCTGAAAATGCTATTCAATGGCGATCTGATCGTGTAGTAATAAAAAGAGCTGCTACAGTAAATCATGCATACTCTTTAAATACACTAACACAACAAATTGTTTCTTTGGCACAAAAGTTTGAATCTTTTCAGGTTAATACACAACAACCAAGCCAGTCTGAGACTTGCGACATGTGTGGAGGAAACCATCTGAACCAGGAATGCCAAGCAACCAATCAGAATGATGAACATGTCAATGCCATCGCATACAAGCCATACCCTTTTGGAAATCCAATGGCACAAAAACATCCAGGATTTCAATGGAGCAATCCAAATGGTGCTGAGAATTCTCAAAGCTTCCAGAAGCAACAGGTACAAGGACCACCTGGATACCAGAATCAAAAATCGCATACAACCGAATTTCAGGCCATATCAGCAAGCAGTTCCGTATCAACAAAGGCCTCAACAAGCCCATCAAAGTCTAGATGACCTTTTGTATAAGTACATTAAGGCCACTGACGAGAAAATGGAAAGCCAAAATTCTGCCCTTAAGAATTTGGAAATTCAGGTAAGACAATTGGCAACTCTTGTTTCAGAAAAGATTCAAGGTCCCTTACCAAGCAATACAGAGAAAAATCCAAAAGAACACCTTAAGTACATCGCCTTACGGTCAAGTAAGAATCTTGATGATCCATATGCTGAAAAACAGGAAAAGAACCAGCCAGAGCAACAGGTAGACAAAGATAAGAATGTTGAAACACCCAGTGAACTGTCACAAGAGAAAGAAGTCTAGAAAAAAGAAAAATATATTGAAAAAGTAACTCCTCTCCCTGTGACAATTCCTTTTCCAAAGAAAATGAAAAGAGAAAGCTTGACAATCAATTTGCAAAGTTTTTGAAAATTTTAAAGAAAATTCACATTAATATTCCTTTTACTGATGCTTTGTTGCAAATGCCTTCATATGCCAAATTTTTTAAAAAAATCTTGTCAAGCAAAAGAAAATTGGAAGAAGTTTCTATGGTAATGCTTACTGAAAAATGCAGTGCTATACTTCAAAATAAGCTACCACAAAAGCTCGGTGATCCAGGAAGTTTTACAATTCCATGTACTTTGGGAGGATTACATTTTGAAAAAGCACTTTGTGATTCTGGAGCTTCAATTGTTTTGATGCCATTTTTTATTTTTAGAAAATTGGATCTTGGTGAGATGAAAAATACAGTTGTTTCTCTTCAATTTGCAGATCAAAGTATTAAGAAACCTACGGGAATAATTGAAAATGTTCTAGTGAGAGTGGACAAGTTTGTTTACCCTGTAGATTTCATAGTACTTGAAATGGAAGAATGTCCTGATGAACCAATAATTTTAGGTTGAACTTTTCTTGCTACAGGTAGAGCAATCATAGATGTTCATCAAGGACAACTGATTTTAAGAGTTGATGAAGAAAGAGTCATCTTTGATATGCAAAAGATTTTAAAATTTTCAGGGGATGAGACATCATCTTCTTGTTTTTCAATTGACATAATTGGTGATCTTGCAGATGAATTTAAAGATGATCAATTGATTTTAGACTCAATGGAGAGATGTTTGGCTAAATCAGGCACCACATAGGATGATGATCTTGTAGTCAGAAGTGAAGCAAAATTATTGGAGCATGATTCTAAGGAAGAGGATGAAATGCAATCAGAAGAAGTTCACACAAAAATTGAACTCAAAATTCTCACTCCCCATTTGAAATATGTTTATCTTGAGCCTGAATTATTTCCAATAATAATTTCATCTTCTCTGACTGCAGAACAAGAACATAAATTGATTAAAGTACTCAGAGCACATAAAGGAGCCATAGAGTGGACTATAGCAGACATCAAAGGCATTAGTCCAGCAATTTGCACACACAGCATCCTCATGGAGGATAGCTACAAGCCAATAGTCCAACCCCAAATGAGATTGAATCCAGCAATGCAAGAAGTGGTAAAAAAATGAAGTTATTAAGCTTCTCGCAGCACGTATGATTTACCCCATTTCTGACAGCCCTTGGGTAAATCCTGTTCAGATGGTATCAAAGAAAGGAGGTATGACGGTAATAAAAAATGAAAATAATGAACTCATACCTACCAGAACAGTTAAAAGATGGAGAGTCTATATTGATTACAGACGTCTCAATGATGCCACCAGAAAAGACCATTTTCCTTTACCATTTATTGATATAATGTTAGAAAGAGTAGAAGGATATGGTTTTTATTATTTTCCTGATGGATATTCAGGGTATAACCAGATACCAATTGCACCAGAAGATCAGGATAAGACAACTTTCACATGTCCTCATGGAACCTATGCATTTAGGAGAATGCCATTTGGTTTATGCAATGCACCTGCTACATTTCAGCGATGTATGTCTGCAATTTTCTTTGACATGACTGAAAAAATTTTGAAAATCTTTATGGATGATTTCACCCTTTTTGGTAAAACATTTGAAGATTGTCTCCACCATTTGACCTTAGTTCTTAAGAGATGTGAAGAGACAAACTTGATTCTTAATTGGGAGAAATGTCATTTTATGGTTACTGAGGGAATAGTTTTAGGACATAAAATCATTGCTAAAGGGATAGAAGTTGATAAGGCTAAAATTGATCTTATAACAGTATTACCCCCTCCCACAACTGTTAAAGGCATTAGAAGTTTTTTAGGCCATGCAGATTTTTACAAACGGTTTATAAAAGATTTTTCAAAAATTTCAAAACCGCTGACTAACCTTTTGATGAAAGATGTCAAGTTTGATTTTTCAGGTGATTGTTTAGAAGCTTTTGAAACTCTTAAGGAGAAATTATCATTTGCCCATGTAGTTGTATCCCCTGATTGGAGCCAACCTTTTGAGGTCATGTGTGATGCTAGTGATACAGCTGTTGGAGCTGTTTTAGGCTAGAGGAAAGATAAAAATTTTCGTCCCATATACTATGCCAGTAGGACTTTGAATGAAGCTCAGCTGAATTATGCCACAACAGAAAAAGAACTATTGGCAGTAGTATTTGCTTTTGATAAGTTTCGTTCTTATTTGATAAGAACCAAGGTCATTGTTTTCACTGATCATGCAGCTTTAAAATACCTATTAACAAAGAAAGATGTCCGACATGGATTTTACTTCTCCAAGAGTTTGACCTTGAAGTAAACGACAAAAAGGGAACCGAAAATCAAGTAACTGACCATTTGTCTAGATTTGAGAACCCTCCTTGTGAGTCTTGTGAAATAAAAGAAGAATTCCCTGATGAACATATCTTTTCTGTCAGCTCAGTTGTGACTCAACCATCCTGGTTTGCGGACATTGCAAATTACTTGGTTGGAAAGTGGACACCCCGAGATCTCTCTTACCAACAAAGGAAACAACTTATATCTGATGCTAAATATTATTTGTGGGATGATCCTTACTTTTTTAGAATTTGTGAAGATAATATCATTAGAAGATGTGTACCTGAAGATGAAATGCCAAAGATTTTGTTTCATTGTCATGATGGAGCAATTGGAAGACATTATGCTGCAAACCGAACTGCTTTTAAGGTTTTGGAAGCTGGATTCTTCTGGCCAACACTTTTCAAGGACTCTCGTGTGTATGTTGCACAATGTGACAGGTGTCAGAGAACAGGTAACATCACTAAAAGAGATGAAATATCACTGCAATCAATTCAAGTATGTGAAATATTTTATGTCTGGGGTGTAGATTTTATGGGACCATTTTCTTCATCTCATTCATTTGAATATATCCTTGTGGCTGTTGATTATACTTCACGATGGGTTGAAGTCATTCCCACAAGAAAGAATGATGCCCGAACTGTGTGCAATTTTCTCAGAAAAAATATTTTCACCAAATTTGGCACACCACGAGTTATCATCAGTGACCAAGGCACTTATTTCATAAATAGACAATTTTCTGCCTTGCTATCAAAATATGGTGCAACTCATAAAACAGGAACATCATATCATGCTCAAACTCAAGGTCAAGTTGAGGTGTCTAACCGTGAATTAAAAAGGATACTTGAAAAAATGGGTGAAATCTCAAGAAAAGACTGGGTTTTAAAATTAAATGATGCATTATGGGCATACCGAACGGTATTTAAAACACAAATTGGAACATCCCCATATAGATTTGTCTTTGGAAAAGCATGCCATTTGCCAGTCGAATTAGAACACACAGCTTTTTTGGGCATTAAAAGTACTGAATTTTGATTTAACATCTGTTGGTAAAAATAGATTTTTTCAGATTAATGAATTGGAAGAGCTGAGGGTGGAAGCTTATGAAAATGCCAATATTTATAAAGAAAAAATAAAAAAATGGCATGAGAACTTGATCCGACAGAAAAGCTTCAAAATTTGAGATCAAGTACATATGTACAATAGCCGACTCAGGCTATTTCCTGGAAAATTGAAATCCAGGTGGACAGGTCCTTACATTGTTACAGATGTTACTCTATATGAAGCAATTGAAATTCAGCAGATTAATGGATGAGACAAGTTTAAAGTCAATGGCCACAGGTTAAAATTATATTTTGGAGGACACTTTGAGCAACAACCATCAGTAACCATGATAGACTGATGAGTTTCGCAGTTATTATGTCGAGCTGACGACGTTAAACTCAGAACTGAGCTTTCTTACCTGTAGCCATTGAGGGTGAAGCAATGGAGCCTTATAAGTCCAATATAGATCTGACTAATTAAATGCTTGACCAATTGATCTGGTCAATATCCAGATTATTGTACAACCGGAACATCTCATGAAGGCCTCTACAAAAACAGAGTCACCTAGACAGGATTAACTCCATGGTGATCGGTATGCCTAAGTTACTGGTTGGTGAACCATTCAATTGTGAAATTCTAATGTTGGCACAGGTAATTTTATGGTTTATATTCAAACCAGAACCTCATGACTGTTAAGGTGTTAAATTAGTCAGTCTATTATACATAGAATATGTGTGGTCACAGTTTCTTTCAAGCTTTCTTCTGTGATTGTAAATTTGAAAGCCAAAAATATTTTTATATTTAATTATGAAGTAGTATTTTCTATTTTTGATTATCCTTAAAAAAAATTCTTTTACTCCCTTTCACTTGTGTTGAAACGTGTTTTCATTCAGGGGAATGAAATCTCAGGTGTGGGGGAGGATTATTCTAATTTATATATTTCTAAATATAATATCTTCTTTTAAACTATGACTTTTTGTAGATATTTAATTAACAACATAAATTCTAACATTATTCTCAATATTATTTCTTTTTATTTTTTACCATATTCTTTTTCATGTATGATTTTGATTTTGTGAAAACAGTAGCAAGCATCTTCTACTCAGAAAATCATTGGAATTGAGAAAAATTATGATCACAAAGAAGGTAGAATCAATAAACTTTGCTAGAACTTGCTCTGAATGTTCTTCGAGACGAAATAATAGATGATACTAATTTTTGAAAAATTAAATTAGGCCCTTTGATAAACAATTCAAGCCTCTCAATTTTCTATCCAATTATACATATTTTGCCTTTTAGAACCCTTCTTCGAGCCTTAATCCTATTTTTTTTACACCATGATATATTACCAAAAAAAAATTTATATATATGATATATGTATACATTGTTTGCATATATATAAAGAAAAAAAAGAGTTATTATTTCTTCAAACTTTGAATAAGCAAAGATTAAACATCACCAAAAGGAAGAAATACTACAAAAAGACACAATGTTGTGAATATTTGAATATGTATGAGATTAAAAAAAAATTGACGGAAAAAAAAAGTATTACCTAATGGATAAATTTTTGAGAAATGTTTGCTCCAAGCTAGAAGAAAAACAGTCACTATCAAATATCCTTATCCTACCTACCTGAAGCCTAACATTACAAGCCATGAAAAGTCCTAAAAAGATTTTGAAAAACAGTATTAGATCTATATTAGTGGAGATGACCATGAAGAGCAAGCCTATGGACAAGACTATGATACTTACTGAATACATGATCATAACTCTATCAATTTTGAAAGATTTAAGGAGAGAAGGGTGCAAGTTCTTATTGATCAAGACAAAATTCAGAAAAATACAAAGAATTTGGTGAAGAAAAAAAAATGGCATTGAGCATGATGAAGGAAGTTTCTCTTTAATAAATTTTCTACCCTACCATGAATATGAATTTTATTTTAAAAAAAAATATTTTTCCTTGAGGACGAGCAAAGATTCAAGTATGGGGGAATTTGATGGATATAATTTATTCATATATTTTCATAGTTAAATATTAAGTATTTTTAAATAAAATGTGAATAAATATATCCATCTCTCGCATATTTTTTAACATATTTTGCAGGAAGAAGTACATATTAAAAATGAAGAAAAAGAATGGAATGGCCATCAATGACTATTTTTGATAGTGCAATTATAGCACCGATGATTCATGTCTACAATTTTACTACAATGAAGAGCAAAGTGTAATTGGAAGAAAAAGTCATCAATTCAAGACACCTTTGCTACTACGGGAAATATAAAGACCTTACCTAACTTTCATCAAAGACATTTGAGAATCTTTTATAGGAGAAAAAAATGGCGAATTGAAGAAGAGCAATACATAAGAAGAACAAGATTCATCTAAATCAATTGCTAGATTCATCTAAAGAGCAAAAGCAAGATTCTTGATAAATTAATCTAAGGAGCAAAAGCAAGATTTATCTCACTCGGCAGAAATTTCTATAAATAGGCACATGTGCTATAATGCAAATCATCCATTCTATTCTTTTCCAATTCACTTGCTGAGACAAAAAAATAATCTTGCTCTCTTTCTTTCTTTCTTTCTTTCTTAATTTCTTTGTCTTTTATAGTTTTAAGCTTTTGTAGTTTCCTCATTTAGAAGAAATACTACTTCTTCTTAATTTTTATATTTTAAAGTTTTTTATTACTCCATAATGGAGTAATCTATTTTGTTGGGATAGTTGATGAAACTTGGTAATATTTATAATACTTATCTCAATTTTAATACATGCTTGGCTTGAAACTTTTTAATCACATTTTAAAACTGTACTGGAGTGATAGATTTTACTAAATTATTATTTTTACATGTCTATTTTATCCGTAAAGTATTGTTATATTAATTTTGTAGTTCTCACGGAGCAAAATTAATGTATGATAACCGTTGAATAAAATAGCATAGTGAAAGCTATTATTCCAAGTCCGTAGTCTTGCTTGCTTCAGTTTTAATTCTCACGGAGGAATTGTCATAGACAAAATTATTGATTTTTAGTGAAAATATTCTCACGAAATTTTTACTACTTTTGAGCACAATTCAGGCAAGAATTTTTTTTTGTTTAATCGTCACTAATTATAATTCAATTAATAGGCATAACCTCACGGAATTTTATTAATTGATTATTTTTTAGTGAGCAAAATATAATTGAATTAGAAATAAGCAATTATTCTTAAGAGAAATACATGTCAAAGTTGAGATATTTATTATAAGTATTACTAAGTGAATTCAATGATTCCTAACTCTTTTTAAATTAGAAATCTTCTGGAAGTTGTTTGTTTTAGTTTAAGTAAATTAAAACTAAAAATTCAAAAATACACCTTTCATCTATTTGATTCTCTCAAATAGTAATGAAAATATTACAAGTTTGTAGCATAGAATACCCAATCTCTGTGGGGCGATATCATAAACTATACTAGAATTTGACAAGAACGAGCAGAAAAATCCTATGCACTTTGGACTTGTCAGAGCTCTTGCTCATTGGCAACATTATCTTTGGCCTAGGGAATTTGTGATTAAGAGTGATCATGAGTCACACAAACATCTTAGGGGCCAAGAGAAATTGAACAAGCGTCATGCCAAGTGGGTAGAGTTCATTGAGTCTTTTCCCTATATCATTCAATATAAAAAGGGGAAAGGCAATGTTGTGGCGGATGCACTTTCTAGGAAGTTTGCTCTAGCCACCACTCTTGCCTCCAAGCTCATGGGTTTTGAGAGCATTAAGTTGATGTATGCTTAAGACTCTAAGCTAAAGAGCATTCATGAAGCTCTTGAGAAGGGAGAAAGAGTTGAGAAGTACCAATGGGTTGACGGCTATATCTTTAAAAATGGTAGAGTTTGTGTTCCCGAGTCCTCTCGGAGAGAATTGCTTATTCGTGAAGCACATTGTGGGGGCTTGATGGGACACTCTGGGAGAAACAAGACCTTGGCCGTTCTCATGGAACAATTCCATTAGCCAAAGATGGGGGTGCAAGTTGAAAAGCTTTGCAAAAATTGCCTTTAGTGCAAGCATGCTAAATCTAAAGCTAACCCCCATGGTTTGTATACTCCTCTCCCCGTACCTACTAGCCCGTGGATAGATATTTCTATGGATTTTGTTATGGGATTGCTACGGTCTAGGAGGGACATGATAGCATTTATGTTGTCGTGGATAGGTTTTCCAAAATGGCTCACTTCATTCCATATAAAAAGTGTGATGATGCACAACATGTTGCCTTTTTGTTCATTGATAATGTGTTAAAGTTGCATGGTGTGCCTCGAACCATTGTGAGTGATAGGGACACCAAGTTCCTTAGCCATTTTTGGAGAAGCTTGTGGGGTGCTCTTGGCACCAAGCTTTTATTCTCCACATCCCACCACCCTCAAACAGATGGGCAAACCGAGGTGGTGAACCGAACTTTGGGTGCTCTTCTTAGAGCCATGACCCGAGGTAAGGCCGGGACTTGGGTTGATAAGTTGCCTGAGTTTGTCTATAATTGTACCTTGTATAGTTTGATTGGTATGACACCATTTGAGTGTGTGTATGGCTTTAATCCTTTAATTCCACTTGATCTAACCCAATTGCCCAAAGATTTTGTTGTGAGTTTTGAAGGTAAAAGATGAGAAAAGGCTATGGTTGATCTCCATGCTAAAGCAAAGAAGAACTTGGAGGAAGCCTATGCAAAGGTTGCTTCCAAGATGAACAAGGGAATGAAGAAGCTAGAGCTCAAAAAAGGAGATTGGGTGTGGATGCACTTCCACAAAGAAAGGTTTCCAAACCTTAGGAAAGGGAAGTTGCCACCTCGTGGAGATGGACCATTTCAAGTGCTTTCCAAGATCAACAACAATGCCTATGTAATTGATCTACCTGGTAAGTATAACGTCTCAAATACTTTTAATGTTACTGACTTGACCCCTTTTGATGTAGGGGATGGTGATGCCATAGAGGAAGATGCCATGGTTTCAAGGACGAAACCTTCCCTAGAAGGGGAGGATGATGCGGGGCATACTACCTCAAGGCCTTTCACTAGAAGTCATCTCCACTTGACTTGGAAGGACATGGAAGAAGACTCTGAGAGCGCCTTGAAGATCATGCATTGGAGTGCCATGGATGGAGGATCACCTAGGCTACTTCGAGACGCATCCGGGACACATTTGGAAGCATTTCAAGAGCCCCCAGGAATAGGCAGACCGCCTACTTCAACAGGCGGACCGCCTCTTAAAATCAGCTCTCTGGATTTTGCACTACCTACTAAAGGGGCGGACCGCCCACTCTGGCCGCCTACTTCACTTTCAGCCTTCCAGGCAACTAGGCGGGGCGCCTACTTTGCAGAAGCCTTGACGAGACACCTCACTTATTTGTTATGTTTTGACTATTATAGCCCTATGTGGCCTTTGTTATTTAAACCCACTTTGGGGGTACTTTAGGGCTTTCATTATGTATAGGTGAAGCCTATAAATACTTCATTGGTGTTCATTGAACCTTAGCTTACTTTGATTATTGATGAATATTGAATAGAGATGAACTCTTGAGTTATGAAGAAAACCCTTTTGTTGGCTTGAATTCACTAGTGGATCCTAATTGATTGTCCAACCAACACCCGATCACTCTACTTGCGGGTCCCGAGTGCGATTCGAGGGTAGTTTCTTAGTGTATGCTCTTCTTGACATCGATACGAAGGTTCTACGGAACAAGTTCTCCGTGGATACTTTGTAGGGAGTTCGAGACGCGTCTCGTTCCCTTTATCATTCTTTTGGTCTTTTGATTTCGATCCTTATCACTTATAGAGTCTTTAACAAGAAAACATTAAACTTGGAGAAAGCATGCATATTAAATTTGATGAAACTGACAGTTTGACTCAAGAATAGGTACAGGAAGATGAGGAGATTGGAATGCTGAAACACGGTGAACTTGATCCTCAACAAATGCAGACATTGGACGGGAATGCTGTGAGAAATGAACTGCAAGGAACTGTTCCTCAAGATAGAATTGAAAAGAGTAGCAATGAAACAGGGGGAACAAATGATGGATCCACCTCACAAACTGGCAGTACTACTCCATCAGGAACTGTTCCTCAGCAAGGGACTTCAAAAAATGGTCTGATACTCAAGCCTTACAAGTATCAAGGTTCACATCCTGTGGATCAGATACTATCAGATAAGGCTGCTGGAATTCTAACTAGATCAGTAGTTAAAAATACAATTTGTGTGCCTTTAGTGCCTTCTTATCTCTTGTTGAACACAAAAATATGAAAGAGGCACTGACGGATGCAGATTGGATCAATGCTATGCAGGAGGAGTTGAATCAATTCCAAAGAAGTCAAGTTTGGCATCTGGAACCCAAGCCAAGGCACAGGTCCATCATATGAACAAAATAGGTTTTCAGGAACAAACTTGATGAGGATGGTGTGGTAACAAGAAATAAGGCTCGATTAGTTGTTCAGGGGTATAGTCAAGAGGAAGAAATTGACTATGATGAGACTTTTGCTCCAGTTGAAAGATTGGAAGCAATAAGATTTCTTATAGCATTTTCTACATACTTGGAATTTACTCTACATCAAATGGATGTTAAGAGTGCATTCTGAATGGTTACTTAAAGGAAGAAGTCTATGTCAAGCAACCTCCAGGTTTTGAGAATGAACAGTTCCCTGAACATGTGTACAAGTTAGACAAAGCCTTATATGGACTCAAGCAGGCACCAAGAGCTTGGTATGAACGTCTATCAAAATTCTTACTTCAACATGTGTATAAAAAAGGTAAAATTTGATAGCACACTGTTTTTGAAAGAAAAAGGTAAGCACCTCTTAATTGTTCAAATATATGTAGATGATACAATCTTTCACTACTAAAAAAACAGGATTTTTTGACCGCTAAATCGGTCGGACAACGGTAGACATGTCGACCGGTCTTCGACCGATTGAGGTTGTCGAATAAAATTAGGTCGAAATAGGCCTTCGATAGAAAGTCAGTCGAAATTTCGACCGGCTTTCGACCGACTTCCGGTCGAAGAACATGGAACATTTTTTTAAACTGACCAGTTCTTCAACCGAAAGTCGTTCGACCTTTCGACCGACTTTCAGTCGAAGGCCTATCGACCGAATTTCGGTCGAAGGGCCTTTCGACCGACTTTCGGTCGAAGGGCCTTTCGACCGACTTTCGGTCGAAAGTTTGGTAAATTGTTTTGACCAACTTTTCGAAAATCGGTCGAAAACCTGTAAAAACCTGCAGCATAAAATCTGCAATTAGCCCTACACCACCTGTAAGTTCAGCAACACGCAGAAAAACCAGACAAAGCACATTCATAAGCGATATTCAACAAGGCTAACAAAGCCAAACAATAGAAAAAAGTCTGTCAACATCAATAATAGTGTTACAATTATCAAATAAACTTAACAAACAGTTTATGGTTCAACTATCACTACTACTGGTTAGAACCCGAACTAGACTTGGCATCAGACCCAGACGACGAACTGTGTCGACGTCTGCTCTTTCGCTTTCCTTTGCCTTTTTTTTTGGCGCTTAAGGAGCTTTTGCATCATTTCATGCATTTCTCTTTGATGAGCCTCATTTGCTAGAACACGAGCCCAAATAGTTCGATTTATGCTTGCCAGATGAATAGAGTGTTGCAAGACCATATGCGGACCCCTTCTTCACCCCTCCATTAACATCCAACCATAAATTGGTTTCTTGCTCGAGCGTTAGGGGTGCTGGGGTACTGCTTCCGCATTCAGATTATTGAGTCGAGGTCCACTCTTCAACGGCCTTTGTAGCTCTTTCCTGAAAAATAGAAATATATCAACGGTACAAATATGAAGTATAAACGTTGAAGGATTGGCGCGAAAAAAGTTTGAATTTAATAACTTACCCAGGCCTCTTTTGCGCGGGGTTCGACCCAGACTTCTCCGCCCTTTTTATCACTCTTGATATGTCGGATCTTGTGTATTTCAGAGATTGGAATTGTCCGATTATCTTTCTTTTTCTACAAATTAAAGAAGAGAACAAGTTAGATAAAAAATAAACGATTATAGTAATTCATATAAATTAAATTACTTTACCAATCGCATCTTCTGCGTCGCAGCGCTAACTGAGCCACCGGTATGGAGCGATCCACCCTCACTTGATGCTCGCGCTTTCTTCCCTTGTTCGCTCTTCTTCAAAAATTCGGGAGTCTCCCAATATTGCTGCAGCTCTCTCCATTGATGACCATAGAGGAAGCCAGACATTTCTCCTTTTTTACGCAGAACATAGATTGCGTTCTTGAATAACTCACCGCATTTCTTTGGGAAGTTTGAACGGACTTTATAGTCCAGAGCCGGATTACACTTACACTCAGCCTGGCAATATTCATCAAAATATTTTATTTAAACATTATCATTAGAAAACCGCAATTAGTAATAAACCTGATGCATATTTATCACCTCAAAAGCCTGCTTTATCCGCTGCTTTAATTGAGGGGGCACAACGCCCCAGGATGGCCACGATTCTTTCCATTGAGATCTCATGCATCTCGTCAGTAAAGGAGTAGCATCAGTGTTGGGGCAAAAGCTACATAAAAATCAGAAGCGTTAATAGAAATACTAACAATTAAACGTTAACTAATTACTAAATAGATAAGAACTTCAAAAATAAGATACTTACCTGTTATCCCCCTCGGGATAAATAATCAACTGCCCTCTTGGTATCAATGGAACGGTTGAGACCTCGTTCTGGTATGCAACATCTAACAGATCAGGTACTTCAACTAATCCCACCAGTTTTCCTTTTAGAACTTCCCACCAATGGGCTTTGGCCTTTGATTTTGCTGTGTTCTTTGTCCGAGGGTAAGGAACAAACCACACTTGCTTTACATAAGCTGGAAAGTCATTTATAGTCCACATCAAAGAAGCACACATTTGGAAGTTCTGTTTCGTTGATATGTCATAGGTTTCAACTCCTTCATGCCAAAGTATCTGCAACTCATCAAGCAAAGGCTGCAAATATACATCAATAGAGGCTTTCGGGTTATGTGGACCTGGTATTATACAATTCAAAAACAGATAAGGACTGGTCATGCACATTCCGGCAGGCAATTGTAAGGAGTGACAAATACGGGCCAACAAGAATAGGGCGTAGAGGAGACATCAAAAGGGGTGAACCCATCAGAACATAGACCCAACCTTACATGCCTTGGCTCACTAGCAAATGCCGGATACACTTGATCAAAGTGTTTCCATGCCTCACCATCAGACGGATGGGATAGAATACCCGGCTGCTTGGTACGGTCATGAAACCATCTCATGTGAGAAGCAGAACTCATCGAAGCATAAAACCTCTTTAACCGGGGTATAAAGGGCAAGTAATGCATCGATTTAACAGGCTTCGACTTCTTTTTAGGATTTTTCTCAGGCTTGTATCGAGGCTCCTCACAAAATCTACATGTCACGAGGTCTGCATCATCCTTATAATACAACATGCAACCATTAACACAACAATGAATCTTCTTGGCAGACAGGCCTAACGAGGAAACCAACTTCTTAGTGTAGTAATAGTTAGTTGGAAAGGCCATCTTAGTCGGATTGAGTTCATTCATAAGGCCAAAGATGGAATCCATGGCAGCTTGAGAAGTACTAAAATCTGATTTTATACTTAGCAATCTAACAGCAACCGACAACAGGGAATGCACCGAGCCCTCATACAATGGACGACTTGCTTCCTCCAACCGTTTATAGAATTGATTTGCCTCAGCATTGGGAATGTGCTCAATGTTTGGCTGTGATGTATCCGGCTGTAGGGGATCATTAGCCGGGTACATCCCAAAAGCATCATGTACCATATCCTCCATTCTATAATTGTTAAGGTCTGGTTCTACAACCGGGAACTCCTACCGCCATGAATATTTTCTAGATTTTGAAGGTGCTCCTACAAATCCCACGGCTCTCCATGATTATACCAAATGTAGTAATTTGGCATAAACCCCTTCTTATAAAGATGTACCTCTACATTCTCCAAATCTTGTGTCTTTACGCATTTGCATTTTTCACATGGACACTTAATTTTCCCATGCCTTAAATAATCGTCTGTTGTGCGGGCTATATCAAGAAATTCCATAACACCCGCTACAAACGAAGGCCTCAACCCCCGCCGCTCGGGAAAATTTTTAGTATCCATCCACAAACGACGTCGATTAATGTCCATATCTACACAAACATTGCAAGATTGAGAAACAATATGTTGACTTTTTTAAATATAAGATTATCAATTTTTAATTACTAAATTATAAAGTTTTATGTCATGCTTTACCTAATGCAATAAATTTTTTGTCTTAGCTTGCCACTTTTTTGTAATCACTATAGCAAGATTAATGTGGTCGGGTTTGTTAATGCTCGCACTTGTTTGATGAAATGCCCCAAACAAACAATATTTCCTTATAACACCCTATTAATTACTATTATTAAAGCAATTCAAACCAACAAAAACTTATTCGTTTTAGGCATAACATGTTCATCTTTTCAACAATACCAAAGTAACAACACATTCCAAACACCACTACCAAACAATTCCAACAATTCCCAACAACTACAACAATCCCAAACAACACAAACCTAACTTTATTAGAGCTAACAACACCAAACAAGTTCTTCAACATCAACAATAACTACAATAAACAAATTTACTAATAATTAACTACCTATGCAACATTATAGGCCGAAATTAAAAAAAAATTAAAAAAACAATTAAATTCAGATTTAATAAAAAACAAAAATAAAAAAAATTACCTCGAGGTTGATATGTGCTCCAATAGCACCTAATAATGATTCCCCACTAGTTATATGCTTAAGAACTACAAAAAAAATGAGTTAAAAAGTAAGGGTTTAAGTTTTAGAAAATAATTAAAATAACACTAAAACTAAGAATTTACCTTGAATTTCTTGTTATATATAGTGTTTAGGAGGGTAGAATGTGTTTGATTTTTGAATTTAGGGGTGGGTTATGGTGGTTTTTGGGTATAGAGGTTTGGGGGGGGGAGGGGGTTTAGAGAGAGTTTAAGTGTTTTAGGGAAGAAGATAGAAATGGGGAATGGGGGTTCTGCTGAATATAATTTCGGGCCTACCGACCGCACCTTCGACCGAAATACCTTCGACCGAATTTCGGTCGATAGCTTTTTAGGTCGAAATTTTTTTTTCCGACCGAAAATCGGTCGAAATAGTGGTTCGACCGATTTTCGGTCGAAAAACACTGTTATTTTAGTAGTGTTTGGTGCCACTTGTGAAAATTTAAGTAAGGAATTTGCAAATTTGATGGGCAGTGAGTTTGAGATGAGCATGATGGATGAACTCAATTTCTTTCTGGGTTTACAACTCAAGCAAACCTCAAATGGAATTATGATCTATCAACAAAAATATGTTAAGGAATTACTTAAAAGGTTTGATATGGACAATGCTAAGGAAATTGATAGACCCATTGCAATTGCCACAAAATTGGATCTTGATGAACATGGAATTTTAGTTGATCAAAAATTGTATAGGGGCATGATTGGTTCTCGACTTTACTTAACTGCTAGCAGGCCTGACATTGTGTTTAGTGTTGGTTTGTGTGCTAGGTTTCTGTGAGATCCTAAGAAATCTCATTTGAAAGCTATTAAAAGAATATTGAGATACTTGAAAAGAACAGGTTCCTTGGGACTTTGGTATCCAAAAGGTGATAATTTTAATCTTGTTGGATATACTGATGCTGACTATGCATGTTTTCTTGTTGATAGAAAGAATACCTCAGGTATGGCACACTTTCTTGGTGAGTGTTTGGTTTCATGAGGGAATCAAGAAATAAAATTCAGTGGTACTTTCCACTGCTGAAGCTGAATATGTGGCAGCTGCCTCATGTTGTTCACAATTATTGTGGATCAAACAGTACTTACAAGATTTTGGTGTTGATGTAGGAACTGTTGGAACTGTTCCTATCTATTGTGATAACACAAGTGCTATAAACATGACAAAAAATCTAGTGCATCACAAAAGGACTAAACACATTGATATAAGACACCATTTCTTGAGAGACAATTATGAAAAGGGTTTGATCACTATAGCATTTTGTCCTATTGAGAAGCAGATTACTGACATTTTTACAAAAGCTTTAGGGAGAGATCATTTTGAAATGAATAGGTTGGAATTAGGGATGATTAAATTCACCTAAATCTACTAATACTTTACTTCAAAATTGGCTAGAAAATTGTACTTAAAATGAATTTTATCAAAGTCAATTTGAAATTTTCAGTTCAGTTTCTTACTTAATTGTATACTCATGTGCCATGATTTCTTTTTAAAGTTGCTAAAATTTAATGATGTTACTCTTATGTTCTTAGAATTTTAAGTTGAGCAAATTTGATTAAATTGGGATGGACACTGTTTTTGTGATAATATTCAGGTATGTGCTCTTTTTTATTCAATTATATTAGAAGGTTAAGACTATAGGTAACTTGAATTTAGGATAAAATCTCACTAGAAATCCTAATCATATCAGTTCTGCGTAAGAGTCCCATCGGAGGAACCAGTTCCCAATCCCATCAAGAAACTCAAATCATAACGGCTCTTTTCCGGGGACTCCCAAGAGTCCTTTAGGTTATAAATTGCGCAAGCAAAATCAAAACTTACTCTTCCCCCTTTTGGCATCATCGAAAAGGTTGCATAAGTTAGATATATCAAGTATTAGAATAATCAACTCATGGCCATTTAGGCAACTCAAAATGCAAGCATAATTCAAAATAAAGCAACTGCAAGACAATGATATTAGCCATCGAAGATAAGTCATCATTAACAAAAAGTTAAACCAGGGGATACAAGCAGATACTACTAAATTATTCAAAAACTAGAAAAGGAAAAGACTAAGGTACTATAACTAGTCTAAATCCCACTAGACAAAAGATGGAGTTTGGTTAAGGTGTTCAGGATGTGGAAGGACCAGGTCCCTAAGACTTTTCCTGCAGCAACTCAAACATTTGTTTGAGCATTCCCTCATTTGTCTCCTTTGCTTTAGAAGCCTCTGCCTTCCAGTAGTTCCTCTCTTTCTCGAACCTAGCTATCTCAGCAGCTTGTATGGCAACTTGTTGCCTCAAAGCCATCACCTTGTTGTTCAAAGGTTGTTTGCCAACACCAGCTAGGGGAATATCAGCTTGAACATGCAAATCACAGCTGATCAGGGCAGATCACAACCAAATTTCTCGTTCTTTGTAGCATTGACTACCCCTCCAAAGAAATTCCCAATTTAGCAAACAAATCAGTCAAGATAAAACCAAAGGACAATGAGTGTTTTTTCTTCAGAGTAATAACCCTCTTAATCAGATGAATCATGAACCTGGGCCAGTTAATCTGCTTATCATTGTCCAGCAGTTCCATAAGGACCAGGTCCATAAAACTAGCAATCCTTGTTTTCTCCTGCCTTGGGAGCAGAATTTTGTTCACAAATTCAAATAACACATGGTTCTGAGGGTGCATTTCACTCTTCTGCAGAGCCCTAGGCTTCTTCTCCTCATCATTTTCAGCAAATTTCCTATTGATTTCTATACTAGTAGGGAGATTTGTCAGATCAGGCCACACCTTTTTGATGTAGCTTTCATACCCCACTGATGGAATACCCAGTAATTCACCCAGCTCCTTAGTGTCAAAAGTGATTTCTTGATCATGGACAAAAGTGGTGATCCTATCCCTTTTTATGGAACAATTCTTGTAGAATTTCCGAACCATCACCTTTGCACACTTTCCTTTGATCTGAAGGACCATGTCCCTCCGGCCTTGAACCTGCAATTTTTGCAGCAACCACAGCATACCTTCTTCCTCAACATCAGAAAGTACCCTTCCCTTCAGAACTCTTCTCATCATAATGTCCTCATGCACACAACGTTGAACCTCATCTCCCTCATTCTCACTTTCACTATCCTCACCCTCAACAGACTCATCAGAACTCGAATCAGAAGTTTCATCAACCAAAGTTCTTTTTGAGGACCTGGTCCTCTTGGTAGATTTCCCAACAGCAGTTTTCACAGAACCCCTCGTCACACGCCCTTGTGAAACTTTTCTCTTCTTAGACTGAGGAGCAACTTCCTCAAAATCCTCCATCACATCATCTTCTTCATCCACAAGCTCTCTCTGTTTTTCTATAAAATCAGTTTCTTCTTCAACAACAGGATAAACAACCTGTTTTCCCTTTCCTTTCCTGCTTTTTTCCATTGCAGCAGCCAGTTTTTCATCTACAGCCTTGACTGCACTTCTTGTTCTTTAACCCCACTGGCTGGGGTAGAGGCAGAAGGAACAGTTCCTTTTGCCTTGGAAGAACTTTAACCTTTTTCTTAAGACCTGGCTTATGGCTATCACCAATCTTTTTTCAACTTAGCAGCAATCTCAGCAGACAACTTATCATCAATTGGACACTTCCTAGCAAGTTTCCTTTTCAGACTCCTTAAGTTAATAAGGTCAATAATTGGCCTATCACTATCACTCATAGCATCATCTAAATCCACCACATTGACTTCCTCCATGGGTGCTCTAAAAGCAACCTCTGGAGACCCTGGTGACCCATGCGTGGAAGTAGGGGTGCATATCGGTCGGTTCGGTTCGGTTTTGCATCTTATCGGTTTGGACTATCGGTTTTCAGTTTTTAAAAGTGCTAAACCAATAACCGAACCAATAAGCTATCGGTTATCGATTTTCGGGTTATCGGTTTTAGGTTCTTATCGGTTCGATTTTCGGTTTAACCATTAAGAAACTTAGGCCTAACAGGTGTAAAAAAAAAACCTCTTAAACGATTGCATCCAATACAAAATCGGTTTTATTCACAGCGAATTCAAATGCCTCTTATAGCATTCGCCATTTTCAAAAAAACAACCAACAATAGATTCAAATATACTTCATTATTCTATAAACTAATGGAGGAGGCAAGGAGTGAAATAGTAAATCGGTGGTTGAAATGGATAGGGAGACTTGAAAGTTACACAAGTAAAATAAGACTAGAGTTTGAGGTTTCCAAGATCCAACTAATAGTAATTAAGTATACTACTTTTATTCATATAAGCGCAATATAGTAAATTTGAAAATATTTTGGGTTATCGGTTTAACCAATAAGAAAATGTACAAAACCGACAACCAAACCGATAACCCAATAAAATTTTTTTTCAAACCGTTAAATAACCGATAACCCAATATTTATAAACCATTAACTTTTTATTGGTTCAGTTTATCGATTTAAACAAAAAGAAATGAACAGCCCTACGTGGAAGCCTCCAAACGTTTCACAGTTTCACTTTCCCCCTCAGGAACATACCCAAACCCCTCTACATTCTCCCCTTCATCTTCAACTATATTTAAAGGAGAAGCATAGCTTACCTGATACTGATAGACAATCATAGCCCTGGACAAGTCCTCAACTTGTTCTAGAATCGATTCAGCAGTGGGAACTGGTCCTTCCCCCTGAATTTCTGCCTTAGGATTTTGGGGAATCTGGTGCTCATGGTTTGTTGTGTCCATGGGTGAAGGAGGGTTGGGTGGTTTTGGTTGATCAGAAGTGGGAATGGATGGTGAGTTTTTATGTGAGAGACATTGTAAGTATACGTTTTGAGAGATAATTCACTATTTTTTCTGAAATTGTTGAGAATTTGTTTATGAGCAAAGTGAAAAATAATAAGGAAGTAGAAGTGTTTATGTATAGTGAGATAAGTAGTGGATATTGAGTGCAAAACAGATACTATTACCTCATTGAAGGAATTTCAGACGAGATATGAAAAGATTGCATAAGAGTGGATAAGAGCTAAGGGATTTCGGGTAACCAAGGAGAGAGTTCAATTAGGACTCAAACTCTTGGAAACTTTGGAGTTCTAATTGTTCAAGACTTCTCGTGTTCTGGAAGCTATATAAGAAGAAGTGTTTCAGCTGTTGAAGTGTGCACAAATACAGAGAGAATTGAGCCATAGCATTGAAAGAGTCTTTATCTTATTTGTGTAATCATTAAGCTACAGGGAACTAAGTAAAGAACCTGTTCCTTAGATTGAGTCATGTCAAAGTTCAGTCTTAGTTCATCTATAGTAGGTACTATTGAGTTGTATCATTTTAATTTAAGTCGTATAGTTGAAGAAACATCACTGATCGTGAAAGGGGTCACTAGAGGATTAGAGTTAGTCCTAGGTTAGTAAAAAGGTAGTCTTGTAACCAAGTGAGTCTTTTACATAGTGAAGTTGAAATCCTACTTGGAAGAGTAGGTCGTGGTTTTTTGGTCCCTAGTTAACGTGGTTTTTCCACGCTAACATCAAGTGTTCATTTACTTACAGTTTTAATTCCGCATATAATAAATTAAAGGAACACATTGAAGAAACTGGTCCTTAAAATAGTAAGTGGCGTGTCTTGGGAAATAACACCACTATTTTGAGTCTTACATGTGCAATCTCATTTTATCGTATGAAATCGATATCCATTAATGAAATATGCACTATATCTTTTCGCCACCATATTAGGCCCTTTAGATAACAATCATATATGATCTGGCACTTCAATATTTTCAACTTTCTCTTTAAACCAATTTCCAAATTCTTGACAATGAGTCTGTGTGCTCACCCATGCATCTGATCTAGTACGATTATCTTTTAAATTCTTGTGTTCACAGCAAGCATAAATGTTTCAAGTTCAATCATTAGGCTTTTACATATAACATAAATAAAGTGGAAAGAAAATATATATTTAATTATTGTATATTTTATCTTACTTGATAACTCCTCCATTTGCTCATCTCCAGTATTGAATAGAACATATTTATGTGCTTCATAACAGTACTGTAGATCCATGGGGAAAGTCTTGCCATTTTTTTTCTCCTCATTTCCAATTGGATGGCCTATCTTAGGGAATATAGGTGACACATTTTGAATGCACTCATCATCCTCAGTTTGGTACCTACTAAATCTTTCCTTCACCCCATCACGTAGGTATCTAGAAAAAAGGTCAAACACTCTTCCGCAACAAACCCCTCCGCTATTGATACTTCTGCATGAGAACGATTCCTAACAAATGTTTTAAAGTTACATAGCTCCCTCTCAGTTGAGTACATCCAACGAAGATGAGCCGGACCACCAAGTTTAATTTCATTTACTAAATAAATGGGGATCTATATCAAAATATGTTAGAAGAAAAATTGTTTCAAGCTCACATGTTACTTCTTCAATTTCAGACTTTAATTTTTCAAGATCGCTTTGCCTTATAACGTTACTATATATGGCTTTGAAAAAATTGCCCAACCTAATAAGGCTAAAGACACATTCTTGGGCAAAACGTGTCTAACTGCAACCTGGAGCAAGTAATGCATCATAACATGAGCATCATAACTCTTATATCCTGATATTTTCATCTCATTCAATTGCACATGTCTTGAAATATTTGAACCACACCCTATTGGTAATTTGGCATTTTTTTTATCATACTGCAAAACAACTTTTTCTCTTCTACCTTCACGAAGTAACAAACTCCAGCCAAATAAATTTATCCACCACCATCCTTTAATGGTTGAAGCTCCTTTCGTATCCCCATTTCTTGGAAGTCATAGCGAGCATTTACATGATCCTTTGACTTTGATCCATGTCAAATAAAATCTGAAGCACACTATCCAATATATTTTTCTGTATATGCATCACATCAAGGTTGTGCCTCAATTTGTTATGTGCCCAATATGGTAATTCAAAAAAAATGGATCTTTTCTTCCACGTTTTCCCTTTGCCAAAGACATTTTTGAACTCACGCAATTCTTTAAACACATCAACACCAGACAAGGGAGTAGGTGCAAGTCTATGCTCCTCTTTACCATCAAACAATTTCTTATCTTTTCTCATTGGATGACCAGGAGGTGAAAATCTTCGGTGATCCATGTAACACATCTTACGACTATGTTTAAGATATTAGAGCATGTGCTGGAATTACAAGTAGGACATGCCAATCTCGCCTTGGTGCTCCATTCTGAAAGCATTGCCAATGCATGAAAAAAACTAATTTTCCATAATAAGGCAGCACATTTGAAATGTTTGTTAGGTTTCAGAATCATATGTTTCTACCTCGGTTTCCCAAAGTTCTTTCAATTCAGATATTAATGGTTGCAGGTACACATCTATATCATTTCCTGGAAATGATGGAACTGGAATGATCATTGACAATATTATATACTCTGGCTTCATGCAAATCCACGGTGCTAAATTATAATTCATTAACAAAACATGACATATACTATGGGAAATGCTCATGGTTCTGAATGGGTTGAAACCATCACTTGAGAGACCCAATCTAACATTACGAGGATCACTAGAGAAGCCAGGGTGCAAAGAATCAAAACCCTTCCAAGCTTTGCTGTCGGTAGGATGTCTTAAATTTCCATCATTAGGTCGTTCTGTAGCATGCCACCTCATCGCAACAGCTGTTTCACAATGCATGAATACCCTTTGAAGCCTAGGCTTTAAGGGAATGTACCTTAAACACCTTTGCAGAAATTTTAGATCATCCATTAGTCACTCCATTAACAACATTCTTCCATGTAGAAGACCCAGACACAGAGCAATTATCTGCCTTCTTACTTTCTTTCCAAAATAACAAGCAATCATTAGGGCATGAATCTATCTTTTCATAATCAATACCCAAATCATTTATGATATTTTTAGCCTTATTGAAAGACTCACGTAGTTGACAAAGGGAAATGCCTCTTTAAGCAAGTCTAGCATGTCAAAAAATGCAACATTACTCAACCCATGCAAGTATTTAAATAAGTACAACTGAATTGTGAAACTCAATTTAGTGAAATTTTCACAACCTGGATATAATTCTTTCTTCCCTTCCTCTAATAATTTAAAAACTCTCTTTGCATCTTCAGATAGTCCTTCTCTCACTCCTTCTTCATGCCCCGATTCACCCTCTGCATTTCTAAACGTATCATGAAGTAATCCATCTATATCATCATTCATGTTAGAACCTTCGTCATCATTAATCAAATGTGGTGTATTTATCGAGAAAAATCCTTCTCTATGTAAAACCCAGTTGGTGTATCCATTCCTCAAAAATCCCAAATGCAGCCAAACATGGTAAGAAAGCAGGTACGTTTTCTAATTTGTCCTTTTATAAAGAAAAACCTAAATTAGCTACAAACCCTAAACAAAACTCTACTTCTAGTAATTTTATTAATAATAATAATAATAAATTCTCTTCTCTATCCTCACTTACTTCTGATCTTACTACAAATCAAATTAACAATGACATGCAAATTGATATTTCCCATGCGTCCCCATTGTCTCCCATTACTGAAAATTCTCTCAAAAGTTCTACATGTGAAGACATGCAAACTTCGTTAATCCCAATGCATACTTTGACCTTGCATGCTGACGTCACTAACTCGCCTACCCACGTGGAGTCTCAGAACAAACAACTCCTATATGATATAAACACTAAAAAACAAAATACACTATCCTATTGTCATCAAATTCTTCACAAGACTTTAACAAACCCGATATTTATTCTTCTACATCGGATGATGTCAATACCCACTATATTCTTCCTACACCGACCACCCAAGCCACTCCATGCATAAACCTAACTGACATCCAAATTCCAAAAGCCTGCAAACCTTTATCCAAGCCAAACTTTGGATACTTACACAAGCAATTGACCATGCAAGACGAGTTGAAAAGCTCACATTTCTCCCATTTTATAACTCCTACTACAAATGACGAAATTCTCTCTAAGGAGGCATCTTCGACTCCAAATCAAAGAACTCTACAAGCTACATCAAGTAAGAAAGAAAACTCTATCGAAAATGAATCCAAACATGATCCCTCCATTGAATCAAATACCACCACTACTTCAACCCATGATATTTACTCTCCCCGCTCCTCAGAACCTTGTTCCACAGTCATGGTTAGAATCGACCCTATGGGGTCAAGCAATTTCAATTCCACTGGAAATAATGGGTCAGCCGGCTCTTGTAGTGATTCAAAACCCTGCCTTTCTTGCATCAATTGTAAGCGAAGGAATGCATCTCACGATGCAAAATTACATGAACAATATGTGGCCACAGTTTATGCAGGGAAAGCACCACCAGGAGCCTTCTCTACAAGACCTTCCATTCTTTCCTCCACGTGCTTTTCCTCCAGAGAATCCGATCTTCATTCCTTGGGACCTAGCTCAGAATCAACAACTACAAGGTCAAAGAAGGGAGAATGTGATGGCACCACAAATGATCAATCTGGGAGCAAATGTTCCTCACATGCAAATGAAAATGGTGAACCCTCCTCAGCCAAATATGCAGATGAAGGTGCCACCACCTCCAGCACCACCTCCCTCTCCGGAACGCCATCCCAGTGCACAAGAACAAGAAAGAAATGAGGGGAGAGTGCTAGAACAACTCGCAGCAAGGGGGAGAGAGAGTCAAGTGGAGTTTGTAAACCTAAGGGAAATAGCTATCATGTTATTCAAGGAAAAGGTAGACATAAAGGTAATTTTCAATGGTCATCCCTCCCTTTACAAGTGCTCACTGGATGTGAGAGCACCTGTCAATCGACTTGTGGGGAAATACGCAGTGGTATTGAACCCAACTCTTAGAACTGAATTCGAAATGGACATGATATTTGATGAAAACCCTAACCCTAATAATATGGTTAACATGAATAGACAACTTAATATTATAATTTGGAATGTTAGAGGATCAAACAACGCAAATTTTAACAGAAACTTTGAGGTTCTGCTAGACATACACAAACCAGTAATGGTTGCACTACTTGAAACAAAAATGGATGATCATCATGACTTGCGTGTTAGATTTGATTTTACGGATTATGTTGAAGTTCCTGCTGTTGGGCGATCTGGGGGAATTGTGTTGCTGTGGAAAACTGATATTGTTACGGTTACTAATGTCAACATTAATGGTAATGAAGTTCATGCCATGATCAAGGTAAACAATTCTCCCAATCAAATCCCTTGGCTTTTTTCTACTGTTTATGCAAGTACTTTTTCTGCTAATCGTAGTATATTATGGCATGATCTAGCTAATATATCTGATAATTATAAGGGTCCCTGGCTCATTGGTGGAGATTTTAACCAAATTTTATCTCAAAATGACAAACTTGGAGGGCGACCTATTTTTGCTAGAAATGCTAATAGTTTTTGGAACTGCATTAACTATTGTAACCTTGTGGATTTAGGATTTAAAGGTCCTAGAGATACTTGGTCTAATCATAGTCAAATGAAAGCTAACCTTATTATGGAGAGACTAGATAGATGTTTAGCGAACAATGAATGGATCTCCTTGTTTAAAGATGCGTCTATAATCCACCTGCCTAAAACCTACTCTGATCATCATCCTATTCTTATTAGTCTCAATAAAAAACCTTCTAATGGTAGGAAACCCTTTAGACTAGAAACTATGTGGACTTCACATCCTGATTTTCGTAACATTGTAAACTCTATCTGGATGAATAACTCTTTTATTGAAGCCTCTAAAACCTTTGAGGAGGAAATTACTATTTGGAACAAATCTGTTTTTGGTAACATATTTAAAGAAAAATCTACTCTCTTGGCCAGGATTAATGGTATTCAATCTTCTCCAAACTTTCCCACTAGTTACTTCCTCCAAAATTTGGAGAAAAATCTGGTAACTGACTTTAATAATCTCTTGAAGAATGAAGAAGAATTCTGGAGACTCAAATCTAGAATTAATTGGCTAAATCAAGGGGGTGCTAACACAAAATTTTTCCAAGTTACCACCTTAAACCGTAGAAGGAAAAATAGAATTACTCACTTTCAGGACGATCAAGGAAATATTATTTTTGATCATGCTGCTATAGCAAGCCATGTTACTACCTACTTTGCTAATCTCTTTCATACAAGTCAAATTTCAAGTAATTTTACTCCCCTTAAGGTGGAGTCTGCTTGGTTTAATAAAACAGATCTTTCAAATCTTGATCGTCCTTTAGCCGATAATGAGATCACCCAGGCAGTCTTCTCCTTCCAACCTTATAAGGCTCCTGGTCCCGATGGGTTACATCCATTTTTCTTTCAGAAATACTGGGATATCATTGGCCCCTCAGTCAAAAGTTTCTGTCACCAGGTTTTCTCCTCTAATACTATCCCCCAATATGCAAACTCTACCTATCTATGCTTAATCCCAAAGTTCAAAAATGCGGTCAACCTTAAAAACTTCAGACCCATTGGCTTATGTAATACAATTTACAAAATCATAACCAAGATAATCTCCAACCGTATTAAACCTTACTTGGATAATCTAATAAATCCCTGTCAAGCTAGTTTCCTTAAGAACAGTAGAGCTTCCGATAATGCTATCATAATTCAAGAGATCTTAAATAAATTCTCACATGAAAGGTGCTAAAGGTGAGATGTTAATTAAAATAGACCTTGAAAAAGCTTTTGATCGCCTTGAATGGTCCTTTATACGTACCATGTTAGCCTTTTTTAAATTCCCTCCTAAAATTTCAAAGCTTATCCTATCATGTGTCTCATCTTCCTCAATATCAATTCTTGTCAATGGCACTAAGACACCTTCTTTTTACCCTACTAGGGGAATACGTCAGGGGGACCCCATGTCCCCCCTACATATTTATTCTTTGCCTTGAACTCCTAACAGTTTATATTAATCATAAGGTCGACCTCAACTTGTGGAATCCAGTTAAATTATCACCACAAGGTCCTGAAATTTCCCATCTCCTATTTGCGGACGACCTTACTTTCATGTCCAAAGCTAATGTTAGGTCAGTCTCTGCCATAAAAGAAACTTTAGACCTTTTTTGTGATCTTTCAGGAGAGAAAGTTAATACCGCCAAATCTAAAATAGTTTTCTCTCGAAATATCTCTCCTCAGGTTGCCAGACATCTAGGGGACATCCTCAAAATGAACATTAGTAAATCATTTGGTAAATATCTTGGTTTTCCTATGCTTAATTCTAAACCAAGGCATAAAGATTACCAATTTCTTATTGACAATCTCCAGACTAAGCTCTCAAATTGGAAAACAAACTTTCTTAACATGGCTGGTAGAACTACCCTTGTTAAATCTACTCTTAATACTATTCCAAATCACATAATGCAATATCACTTCCTTCCTATCCGGACTCTTAAGACAATAGACAAAATCCAGAGAAATTTTCTTTGGGGTACCACTTCAGCAAAGAAAAAGCTCCATCTCATTTCTTGGGATACCATCACAAAACCAAAACATCTGGGTGGTCTGGCTATAGTTAAAGCTAAAACTAAAAACCTAGCCTTGTTAACAAGTCTAGCTTGGCGATGTTTCTCCTCATCATCATCCCTATGGGCTCGTGTTATAATTAATAAATATGTCTCAAATCGTGTAACACAGTCCAAATCTTTTATCTGGCATAATATTTCTACAGTCTGGCCAATCTGCAATGACCACTCTCATTGGATTGTGGGGAATGACAAATCTATATCTTCTGGAATCAGAGTTGGCTTCCTACCAGCACTCCTATTAGAACTCTTATTAGTGGCCCTCTAACAAGGACATATGTTAATCTTAAAGTGGCTGATGTAATCTCAAACCCAAGTCAGTTATCTTTTGACCTCCCTGACAGAATCACTCTCGACCTAAATCATCTTTTACCCAGCACTCAACACTCGGATATAGATTATCCTATATGGAATCTCAATAGTAATGGGCTTTTTACTATCAAATCAACTTACAATACTATTGAACCTCATACCCCCATCACCCAGGATTTTGGTTGGATCTGGTCTATTAATACTCTCAATAAAATCAATTTCTTCCTGTGGCAATGCCTCCACAACAAGCTCCCTACCCGTTCTTACTTGCAGAAAATTGGTATTAATGTTGATGCAACATGCCCTGGTTGCAAGTTAAAAAATGAGGACCCCTATCACATTTTTGTGGGTTGCCCTCTTGCAAAAAAGTTTTGGGATAGTTGCGCTATCTGTATGAATTTTCCTATTTGTACAGATTGGCTGACTAAATTAAAAGACCTCTCCCCAAGCCTAAACTCAACCTATTATGGCTGGCTCGAATTCCTACCTTTTGCCCTTAGGAACTTATGGCTCAACCGTAATAATAACAATATTAATGATTTGGATAAATCCTTAAATTATGAACACGTCCACTCTAAAACACTAGAATTTATCCTCCTCACTAAAAGAGATATCAGAATTAATCGTCAGATCAACATTAATGTATCATGGTTCCCTCCTCCTCGTGGCACTATTAAACTTAACATAGATGGCGCCTACTCTAAAACTCATAATAGAGCCAGTGTTGGTGGTGTTTTCCGTAATACAAATGGTGATTGGATCCTTGGCTTCCATAAAAAAGTACACGGCCAAAACCATTTGCATGTAGAATTGTTAGCTTTATTCCATGGGCTAACCCTAGCAATCAACCAAAACTTTACTTCATTAGAAGTAGAATCAGACTCCTCTGACCTACTAAGATTAATAGCGAAACCAACCCCTACTTATACTTCTCTTATTTTAACTTGCAGGTCAATGATGATCCAGCTGAACGTGCAAACATTTAGACATAACTTTCGGCAAGGAAATAGAGTTGCTCACCTCTTGGCAAAAGGGGCTCCCAACCAGTCTACCATCTTTTCTAGTCATTATGCACTACCTCCGGTTTTTGTCCAGCAATGCTTGTTGGAAGATAGAGAGGGCAGTGCTTTTATCATTAGGTCTTCGGAAAATAATTGTGTTATGTTGTCTACTTTAGGGAACCTGAATGCGCTAAATGCCATTTCCTCCCCCCGTAATGTTTGTTGTAATAATAAGAGCAATACGGCTTCTCGTAATAGCCGTATAAACGCTCTTTGTACTGTTCCGTAATTGTCTTTAATATAACGTCGTGTTTCTACCAAAAAAAAAAAAAGTTGGTGTATCCATCAAAAAAACAATGAACAGTCAAGTGATCATCCACCACATTTCTTTGATGCCAATAACGATTAATGCAAATTTTGCACGAGCATAATATTTCATTTCTTTGTGAAGCTCGTTCAAATGCCTTGTCAAGAAAATAAGTCACTATGTTAGCATACTCTTTGGTGGTTTTTCGAAGACTCATCCAATATTTATCTTCATTATCCATTGGAAAATCCTATGTACCACAAGAAAATCACTAAAATTAATATAATACTAAGCTTAAAAACAAAACAGAAGTCCTTGCAAAGTATGTCATACAGTAATTTTACGACATAGTTGATAAAAACTAGTTTATATATATATATATATATATATATATATATATATATATAGAAGGCTATCACATTACATCGTTAGTAAAAATTTAGGAAAAAGTTTCCTTAAAACTGAAAGGACATTACTTATTTCTTTCTTCAAGTATATCATACAGAACAAAACTTAAGGAAGAACTCACCTTCCAACAGGTAGGTAATATATTAACAAATTAAAGCACGAATGAACCTAGAATGGAAAGGAGATATAGTAAGGAATGATGACTTTATAATTTAACCGTATGCTAATCCTTAATCAGAAAGACAAAAAATAAATAGAACAAACAAAAAATTAAATGGCTTGAATGAAAATTGAACTCACATTAAACAACCAGTGGTATGAGTTTTAAGTTTGTCTCTCCTCCTCAACTTGTTTTACCCAAGTCTATACACAATACTGCTTCTATCAACTAGAGATATACATCAATAAAAAAAGTACGGAAATCGAACCATTAGAAATTCACATTTTTCTCTTTTTTTTCTTTTCCGGATAAATAATAGTTCAATGTTTAATTTTTTTCCCAGTAAATCAAGCATTAAAGAAATAGATTTATCAAATTTAGAACACAAAGTGGGTGCTATAAATTAGAAAAAAAATCAGTTGTTAATATTGTCAAATATAGAGAAAACTACATGTGACATTAGTTCTTGCAGTTCCAACTAGAAAAAACCATTCCTAAATCATGAATAGTGTTATAAATTCATTTATTTGTGTGGATGATCACTACTCACCATTATTCAATTGTAACATATGGTTTACTACCCCAGTTTCTCCTACTTAATTCCTCCCCACTAAGTGACCACTAATTTCTTATTAAGTCACTACTTAATTCTTATAACCTTTGCGTTTATTTGTAACCTATGTATTTGTATCATATAAATAGAGCTCATTTAGCTCTATGGAAGAGACACTTGAAACACTTTGAGAATAATACAAGTTCTCCCTTCTCCTCTCATATATTTTGTCTTGTTCTTACACTACTTTACTATTAGTTTTACAACACGTTATCAGCACGAGTCTCTATTTTATTACAAGATTTAGAAGAAAGGAAAAGTAAATTATGATGCAATTGATAGAAGCCAATGTTCTGGTTGCTAACACAAGATAAATTTTTTTTTTTTGTTTCTAAATTCATTCATATTATGGTTTTTGTTAATCTCAAAATTAATAGTACCCTATTTTCATTTGGTTTTATACCACTTTAAATTGTGGAAACCTTTCACCGACTACAACTTTTGTCTATTCTTCCATTGTTTGGTTGATTTTGTAGCTATCCTTTGACAATAATTTAAGGGTGCATGGCCTAGCAACATGATATTGTAGATCAGTTCTACTCATGTTTCAAGGTAAACTGCTTGTGAGAGCAAACATGGATTATGTAGTATGGTTAATATTTTACTCTCACATGGATATATGGAATGAAAAAAATATGGTAACTTTTAAAGAATACTTCTTTGATTTATGATTTTTATACTTATTTTTATGATACTTGATTACAATACTATATTTCAATTACACGAAGCATGAGTACCTTTGAGTATTGTACTTCAAATCGCATCATATGTACACACTTTGGCCTATTATGTCATTAGTTAAGGGTAAGACATCATATTCAACTCCTAATACATAATGGCGTAACACGCTTTTGCGATAATAAGATGTTGATAGCATAATGATGATTGAGGCAAACTAAAGTATTATCAAAAAGATAAAGTATTTTTGATAAAAATCATGAAGTCTGTCCACTAAATAGGCTCCATTCATAGAGGTGAATGTTGTAGCAATATATGCTCCATTCCCTAAGATGAATGTGGGAGCAAGACAAGCTCCATTCCATAAGGTGAATGTGGAAGCATAACATAATGCTCCATTCTCAGATGTGAATGTAGTAGCAATACATAATATGCCTGAAAGAAGACAAATTATCATTATGTCTGAAAGAAGACACAACATAATATGCCTGAAAGAAGGGAAAATATCTTTATGTGTGAAAGAAGACACAATATTTTATGTCTGAAAGAAGGCAAATAATTTTATGTCTATCAGACAATAAAATAATTACCATGATAGAGACCATGGACGTGGACGTGGCAAGGGATGAAAAAATATTATCACTGTGAAATAAATAAGAGAACAATAAGGGTTCTCAAAAAGTAACCGTTCAAACGGTAAATATAATAATGCCTTCAATATATTATATGAGCATGAGGCAAGTCCAGATGATTATGGTCCATTCCTTGTAGTGAATCAGACAATTCATAAAAAATATTATGAGTATAGACCCATTCACCGAAGTGAATGTGGCAATATGTGATAAAATATCAAAACTCGCCTCCAGAAGAGGTTCGAGAAAGATGAATATGGACATGCCCATGCGTGGTTGAAAAAGTACCACAATTCACCTCTAGAAAAGGTTCGACTATAATAATTCTATTATTTATTGTGGTATAAATGGTCATTGCTCTCGTACAGAACGTACGCCATAATTATGTATTATTATGAATTACATAAGAGCAAGTGAAGCAAGAAATTGATCTTGCCTATACTGATTTTTCCATGACAAAAATAATATGATTTTCTCCTTGAAAAGGGATATTTACCATATAGTTGGTGTAATAAAATATATGGTAGTACAATGGTCCGGAAGAGCCAAAATATTACTACCTGGAGGAATGAGATTAATAAAATATTTATTATAGTATGTCTCGAAAGAAACTTGTTAAGTTTCAAATACATTTGCTAAAAAGGCTAAGAGACTAAATTTGATAGAAAGATATGAATATCTTTATATTACAACAAGAATGTCGGGAGAGATATATGTGCTTGAAAAGCTCCCCGCCTCTTCCTCGAGTATGTACTACTCAAAATATAGGTGTGGTAAAATTATATGTGCATGCCACAATAAACTTTTAGTTTATTGTTACAATGTCTATGCTATAGTAAACCAGAAGTTTACTAGATGAATAAATTTATGAGTTGGCATGACCAGTTTGACCATCCTGGTTCAAATATGATGCACAAAATATATAAATAAGAATTCGCATGGGTATATACTGAAGAATCAGGATTCTTCAAGAATTCTTTTTGTGCCATTTGTTCTCAAAATAAATAAATTATTGGACCAACTAAATTTGGGATCAGGATCCCGGTACTTCTGGAATGTATAAAAGGTGAATATGGGCCTGTTCACCTGCCATGTGGACCATATAATTATTATAAATAGATGCATCTATGATAAAGTCACATGTACATTTATTACAGACCCGCAATGGTACTTGCGAGGTTAAGTGTTTGTTCAAATAAATTTTATTATGAGCATATTTTCATATTATGCAATCAAGACAAGTTATCTTGATAATGTTAGCAAGCAAGTTTAGCAGATTTATATATTGAAAGCCTCCAATGGCTAAACCATGCATATGAGAACAAAGCTTCCTAAATCATGTTTGAGACATGGTATCTCCATAAAGCAGCACTTGCGCATGATATGCCACAAAATGAATTCTCCCTCATAATTGGTTCAGGGTCAGGAATCAAATATTTTCCATCTAATAATTTTAATGTGCGGTATATTATCAATTATTCCACCGCAACGCACAAAGATGGGTCTCATATAAAGTTGGGAACGAATGTTAGTTTGGCTAACATTAGGGGAAGAAATTAAAGCAGCTGAGGAATAAATAAATTAAATTATCATTTGATTATGATCCTTATATAAAGATAATGCAAGTCACTGCCAGACGCATTACTGACCCAAAGAAAAATATAATATTCCAGTTGCTAATGCTCCTGATGTCCTGGTGAGACAATCTATTTATGTGAATGAGTCTAAGGCACGCCCGAAGCGTGGTAGACCATTCGGTTCCAAAGGTAAAAGTCAATGAAAAGGACATGAGCAAATATTTGAGATGGTCAAATAAGGATGCAGGCTCTAGAAGAGTCCACGACATAACATTTCATAAAACCTCCTCAGGAGAGGTTCAGGTACCTGAAAATTTATGAATGTGAAGAGATCTCAATATGTTATGTCGGATTGGGAACCAAGATATGAAATTATCGTCGACGGTATCTTACATATATTATAAAGCTCAATATTTATATGATTATGAGGATCTTGAGCTTAAGTCTGTTAGGAATACAGACATGAAATTATTGGCCAAAAATAGCAAAATGCATTCAAGCAAAAATTGGCTTCACTCGAGTGACGTGAAGTTTTTGGACTTATAGTCCAAAACCTGAAAGTGCAAAGCCAGTGGTGTACAAAGATTTTTTTGTGCAAAAATATTGATAATAATAAGTCGTTAAAAATAAAGTACGGTTAGAGGCACAAAGATCTGACATTGATTATATGGAGCTATATTCTCCTTTTGGTGGATGCAATCACCTTCAGGTATGTTATATGTCCGGCAGTGCATGAAAGACTTGATATGCGTATGAATGTTGCAACAGCCTTCTCATTGAGCAACAATATATTTATCCTTGAAGGATTCAAAATCCTAGAAGCATGTGAAGGTTCCCGGGAAATCTATTCAATGAAGCTTCATAAATATTTATACGGATTAAAACAATCCGGCCACATGTCGTAAAATTGCGTTTGCGAGCTTCTTGATATTGAAATATTATATTTTAATACAATTGATGCATTGAAGTATCTTATCAAATATACTCCACTGGTTATAGCTTTTGTGAAACGACCTCGGTCAGTCGTTTCGGAAGTAAGGACTCCGATTGGCGTGCCGATAATTTTAAAATATTTTTAATGTCTATTAGAACCTGTCTGTAAAATTTGAGCTAAATCAGACCTCGTTTGGTAGGCATCGGAAGAAGGTTTCAGTTTTTATTGGCGATAAATATTAAAAAGAGATTTTCGAGCTCGGTTCTGCTGAATGAGCTCCGATTCGAAATCCGAAAGCGTCGTTGGGTTTGTATGATTATTTATGACCATTGTGAAATTTCGAAAGTGAATTTCGATGTTGTTCGGCTAGTTTCCGCTAAAATGCCGAAAGTTAAATAATTTGACCTTTTTCATTTAAATTCGCATCTTGAGTTTCGGGAGTCCAATTTGAAATCCGCCTTCGCGAGTATGTTACATATATTTTGGTCGGTGGGGTATTGAATAATTCAACGCAAAACACAAGCAAAAGTGAGCGAAAGCAGAATCTGAGAAAATGAAAAACAACGAAACTTATCGGGAAAAAAATGCCAGAAAATGAGAAAAGGGGCCGGAAAAAAGTAGAATTTTCACCCTGAAACATTCAGGTAATGATCCTAATATAGCATTTGAGTTTATTACGTGTGTTTAAATATATTTTTACGGTAAAAATAGGGATATTAGACATCGCCCTACTGACGTAAATTGATAGTTTAAAAGGTCAAATGGACCCCGATAATGAAATTGATTATATATTCGTGTTCAGTGAGTTATGGGCAACTTATAAATGTAATTTATTTGGGGTTTGGTTATGTGACCTTAGACCCTGTATATAGGTCTGGCCTACGTATTGCGTATACAAATAGGGTATTAGGTTCCTACCCGGATTACCCTAAGACATAAGGAATGAAGCCTTTGGCCTAATTTGATATATTTTTCTGCTTATTGATCACAGTGGGATCGTTTGGCAATGAATTCAAAAAATAACGCGGTTGTTGGTCGCAATGCTAATTTTTTAGAAAGGTAAGTGTTTATATCCATTTCTTTGGAGGCACCTGGCCTCGTGGATTTTCTACCACGTGTTCCTTACGTGTGTAGCTGCCGATAGGCGTATTCATTACGCCTTAGCTTTGGATTTATATTCTATATTACATATTATGTCCTGTTATTGGTATTGCATTGAGAATCTGAGTATTGTACTTTCGTTGTGAGTTGGTATATACTTTCCAGCTGTCGATGAGAGTCCCGCGCTGGTGATGGGTTATTATTGCATCATGTTGTATTCGTATGCACATTGCATCATATTGAGGGTAGGAGGATTCCGCCCCCGGAGCAGGAGGATTCCGCTCCATCTATTTGGCACATGTGACACCATTGCATCATACTGCATTCATCCCATTTCATTGCACCGCGTGCTGATTATTGTGTGACTATCGTGTTGTGTTTTATATATGCGGTATGTATACTGTATCTCAGTTTGCCTATATATTTCTGGCTATCCCGGGTTGCACGTCGCGACAATATAAATACATGGATCGGATCGGGTTGCACGCCGTAACAGTATAAATATACGAAACGGGTTGCACGCCGCAACAGTATGGATATATGGATCGGGTTGCACGCCGCAACAGGATGTATTTCTGATTGTCGACATGTTCAGGATATCTATATGTTCTGTCTACCTTATGTCCCTGGCTGTTTATGATTCCATACGTGTTTTCAGTTATTATTTGGCTTTGCCTGTTTATAGATCAAATAAGATGGATTTAGTTTATCTGTTTTTCTTCTCCCTGGCTAGCTATCCTATTCTTTGAGGTGGCTAGTCTGCCCCACTTATTGAGTCCTTTTGACTCACCCTTGTTTGTTGTTTGTTTCTTGTCCATCTGTTTCTTTTCGGCAGGTTCGCTCCAGGATTGAGTTCGCCACGTTGTGAAGGAGCGAAGACGACTTCAGCTGTCAGGGTGAGCCAGCTTTTATTCCGGATGGCCACCAGTTTATTGGTTATTATTTTCAATTTCATTTTGCTCCCTTCAGGAGGTATTTGTCTTCTTTTGTACTCTTAGATGTCTAGTCTGGATAACCCTAAACCTAGTATGTTGGGTAGTCAGTTGAAATTTTCTTTCGTACAGCTTAGAGGTGTCAATATATCTGTATTTTTTTTGTCATGTCTTTATTTATGAATTGTTATATTTATTTTCCTGATTTAATTGGTAAGGGTTCGCCCGACGGGTCTAGGGGAGGATTTCGGTTGCCTGCACGACCTAATTGGATTCCGGGTCGTGTCAGTTGGTATCAGAGCCCAGTTTAGAGTCTATCCAGACTAAGACAGTGTCTAGTAGAGTCTCACTGATGGGTACGTAGACGTCCGTACTTATCTACGAGAGGCTATGATGGCATCTAGGAAGTTTCACTTCCTTCATTTCTGATCTTGCAGCGGTCTAGGATTCAAAAGTATTTTCGTTAATTCGTTAATTCTTTTGTGGAAATTATGAACCTTCGTGCAACGAATCAGCAAACAGTATGAGTTCAAGACGAAGCAGTGTAGCCTGGGGCTAGCACTGACGAAGTTTCGAGAGTTTTTATCGTGTTGACGATCTAGTTACGGAGGTCCTAGCGGTACGAGCTTGTGATGGGCAAGGGAGCAGGGCCTTGTGGTTCCCTTTGCTCTCTACGATGCTTTTACGAGAATTTTAGCAACGCAGATATCGTAAGAACCTATTACTCGCTGGGCAGCCTTTCAGGTTGCCGCAGGTGCAGACGTTTGGTCTCGGGGAGCTCCTGTTCTAGTTCTTAATGTTACCACAGTAAATTATGTTCCATAAGCACTATGTGTTGCGCCACCAATTGTTCTGGCTGGTTAGCCAGCCGAGGTAACGGTTCAATCCGAGTGCCCAAAGAGGTTGCATTATTTTACGCGGTTGAACCTTCCGAAATTCTAAAGCAATGCATCAGATAAACCTCGTGATTCTTTTTTAAAATAAAATGATGTCAGCATATCCTTCAGGCTCTTGATTATATCGAGCGATATGGTGTTGATTATTCTTCTTTCCAGTTTCAGGGGTCCAGCCTTGAATTTGTGGGCCGCTATCTTATTAGTTAACTTGATTCGGTTTTTCCTCTAGATTCGTGGAAAAGTTCCTTTCGAGTAGAGAACGAGATGAAAAGTGTTACCAGTTCGAGTAGATTTGACAGGGTAGCCTGTCGGTTAGCCTGTTGGTGCTTCAGAATATGAGATTGAATTCTATAGAATAGCTGGATATGCATTAGAACTAGTTCATGAGTCTTTCGAGAGATTCAAAGATTTATTGATGACCTTTATTTTTCCTTGAAATCCCAGATGGCTCGAGAAATTGAGGTCTGGATTTCATTTGATGCTGCTATTGATATTACCCGAAGGTACGAGGCATACCGTAAATTAGAACGGGAAGAGTTAGAGCGGGAGAGCAAAAGATCTCCTGGCCCTAGTGGGCAACCATGGTACCTTATTTAGAGGTAAGAGTTCTGATTATTTGGGGAGGTCACCTTCTAGGTTATCTCAACTTGTGTCACTCAAATCTTACAGTGCGCCAGTAGCTCATCAAGATCAGATTCAGTCTTCTCTTTACAGCTATCAATAATCTGTCCAGTTTCCATATTCAGCAAAAAGGTGTTATCATTGTCGTGAGTCTGATTATCCTTTGAGGAGTTTTCCTGTTATCATTGTTGTGAGTTTGGCTATCCTTTGAAGAGTTTTTCCTTATTCCGACAAGTTAGCAGTCGTCTTTTCTCTCGTCAGCAGGCACCTGCACAGTCGCAGGAATTTTATTTAAATGTTAATCAATCAGAGAAATGCCACCATCCAGTAGAGGTCGAGAGCGTGGTGGCAGTTATTCTTCAGAAGGTAATTATCAGTGTAGCGGCTTAGTTCAGCCACAGAGGCAGTTTTATGAACTGCCAGTCTGGCAGGATGCTGAGGCATCCGATGTAGTAGACCCGAGTATTTCTTCTTCTCTTAAATGTGAGTGAGATTTGATTTTTTCGATTTGTCTGGAAATGGTGTGTCTTATCATGTTTCGACGGTTTCCTTGGATATTGTCGTAATTAAGAATCGATTGCGGTAGAAGGGTGAGTTTCTGATACGATTTATTCCTGGCATTTATGAGACCCTACTAGTTTATCTGATCTAAATATAAGAGATTTGACGGTGAGTATTGCTATTTCCTGCTTGGCATCCTGTTATGCCACCTTGTGTTATTATATCAAATCAGTTTACCTCTCTTCTCGGAATTTCGTGTTGGTAGGATAATGGGATCCTAATTCTTCACCATCAGCAAGTGTTATCGTTTCTTCCAGCGTAAAGTGATTAGTAAGTAATATTCGATCTATGTATCTCCTTTTGGTTCAAAACGCTAATAAAGTCGTGTTATTCTATGAGCTTGTCTGGGTTATAAAAGGGTTTCTGGTAAATTGTCAGAGTTTCCTTCTTATGGGGAGATTAAATTGACATAGATTTTGTTTCATAAAGCTCATTTAATGTCTATTTCTTCAATTGCGGTTCTTTGGCTAGCCTAACTCGGAAGTAATCTAGCTCTGGTAGCCAAGTAAATAAGAAGATGAGCTTCCTGAAGCTCGAATTATTTCTATCCTCAATCTATTTCCATTTCTTCTTCGTCCGGCACTAGTGAGCTTGGGCGATTGGTAGCCGCTTGTGACGTTCCCTGTGTTGAGCCAGAGTACGTGTTATTGTGGCCGGGTAAGCATATCATTGTTTTGGAAGCATATTATTGTTTTGGTCCAGTTGTCTCATCTTGTTATCCATTTAACATGTTCATGTTATCAGTTTATCCGGGTATCCATTCCCATGTATAGTATAGTGTTGGTTCTGTTTTTGCGGATCATCCAGTTTCAGGGGAAACTCTGCCTAAATTTTTATATAGAAGTACCATCCATCGGGCGGTGGTGTTTACGGCAAAGTTATGGAGTTGTGAACTCAAGAGTTGCAGCTAGTTAGCAACTCAAAAGGGTAGTTTGGTAGTTTAGGTCTCCCTATGTTCAGCTTTTAGCTAGGTCCTCTTTATTCCAACAGGTTGTGCGAGGATGACTATTTCTATTCAAATTAGTTGTATGAGTTTATGCTTTAAGTGGAGGAGTCTTCCTCCAATTGATACCAAATCATAATATTAAATCTCTAAGGCGTTGCTGAAGCGTAAGCTAATTCTTAGTTCCATCGACCTGTTCTATATCGAAAGGTATATCGAAGAGGTAATTATCGGCTGAATCATGTTAATCCATTCAAAGTTCCATATATCTTTGCTTCGAAAATATAAAACTCCTCTCTCATGATTGAGAAAAGGTCGGCTTAGTCCGAATAAGTTGGGCAATGATGTTATCATATTATCCAAATATGTTTTATCCTAGAGTTTGATGTGCGTGTTATAACTCTGATTATGTAATTATGAGATAATATCTGTGGAGTAGTTTATGAAGGTTGTGCAAGTTCTCTTGTTATCTGCATAAATCTTGCCTTAGATTTAGGCTCGTTCGAGGACGAACGAGAGTTTAAGTGGAGGAGAATGAAACGACCTCGGTCAGTCGTTTCGAAAGTTAGGACTCCGATTAGCGTGCCGATAATTTTAAATTATTCGTAATGTCTATTAGAACCTGTATGTAAAATTTGAGCTAAATCAGACCTCTTTTGGTAGGCATCGGAAGAAGGTTTCAGTTTTTATTGGCGATAAATATTAAAAAGAGATTTTCGAGCTCGGTTCTGCCGAATGAGCTCCGATTTGAAATCCGAAAGCGCCGTTGGGTTTGTATGATTATTTATGACCATTGTGAACTTTCGAAAGTGAATTTCGATGTTGTTCGACTAGTTTCCGCTAAAATGCCGAAAGTTAAATAATTTGACCTTTTTCATTTAAATTCGCAATCTGAGTTTCGGGAGTCCAATTTGAAATCCGCCTTCGCGAGTATGTTACATATATTTTGTATAACTTGTATGCAAAAGTTGGAATTATTTCGAATATCGTAAAGTACCGTTTTAATTTTTACCGTAACAGCGAATTAAAAAAAAGAATTAAAATGAAATGTTGGTCGGTGGGTCCTTAGCTTAACCAGGTAGTATTGAATAATTCAACGCAAAACACAAGCAAAAGTGAGCGAAAGCAGAATCTGAGAAAATGAAAAACAACGAAACTTATCAGGAAAAAAATACCAGAAAATGAGAAAAAGGCCCGGAAAAAAGTAGAATTTTCACCCTGAAACATTCAGGTAATGATCCTAATATAGCATTTGAGTTTATTACGTGTGTTTAAATATATTTTTACGGTAAAAATAGGGATATTAGACATCGCCCTAATGACGTAAATTGATAGTTTAAAGGGTCAAATGGACCCCGATAATGAAATTGATTATATATTCGTGTTCAGTGAGTTATGGGCAACTTATAAATGTAATTTATTTGGAGTTTGGTTATGTGACCTTAGACCCTGTATATAGGCTTGGCCTACGTATTGCGTATACAAATAGGGTATTAGGTTCCCACCCGAATTACCCTAAGACATAAGGAATGAAGCCTTTGGCCTAATTTGATATATTTTTCTGCTTATTGATCACAGTGGGATCGTTTGGCAATGAATTCAAAAAATAACGCGGTTGTTGGTCGCAATGCTAATTTTTTAGAAAGGTAAGTGTTTATATCCATTTCTTTGGAGGCACCTGGCCTCGTGGATTTTCTACCACGTGTTCCTTACGTGTGTAGTTGCCGATAGGCGTACTCATTACGCCTTAGCTTTGGATTTATATTCTATATTACGTATTATGTCCTGTTATTGGTATTGTATTGAGAATCTCAGTATTGTACTTCGGTTGTGAGTTGGTATATACTTTCCAGCTGTCGATGAGAGTCTCGCGCTGGTGATGGGCTATTATTGCATCATGTTGTATTCGTATGCACATTGCATCATATTGAGGGTAGGAGGATTCCGCCCCCGGAGCAGGAGGATTCCGCTCCATCTATTTGGCACATGTGACACCATAGCATCATACTGCATTCATCCCATTTCATTGCACCGCGTGCTGATTATTGTGTGACTATTGTGTTGTGTTTTATATATGCGGTATGTATACCGTATCTCAGTTTGCCTATATATTTCTGGCTCGTATCTCGGGTTGCATGTCGCGACAATATAAATACATGGATCGGATTGGGTTGCACGCCGCAACAGTATAAATATACGAAACGGGTTGCCCGCCGCAACAGTATGAATATATGGATCGGGTTGCACGCCGCAACAGGATGTATTTCTGATTGTCGACATGTTCAGGATATCTATATGTTCTGTCTACCTTATGTCCCTGGCTGTTTATGATTCCATACGTGTTTTCAGTTATTATTTGGCTTTGCCTGTTTATAGTTCAAATAAGATGGATTTAGTTTTCTGTTTTTCTTCTCCCTGGCTAGCTATCCTATTCTTTGAGGTGGCTAGTCTGCCCCATTTATTGAGTCCTTTTGACTCACCCTTGTTTGTTGTTTGTTTCTTGTCCATCTGTTTCGTTTCGGCAGGTTCGCTCCAGGATTGAGTTCGCCACGTTGTGAAGGAGCGAAGACGACTTCAGCTGTCAGGGTGAGCCAGCTTTTATTCCGGATGGCCACCAGTTTATTGGTTATTATTTTCAATTTCATTTTGCTCCCTTCAGGAGGTATTTGTCTTCTTTTGTACTCTTAGATGTCTAGTCTGGATAACCCTAAACCTAGTATGTTGGGTAGTCAGTTTAAATTTTCTTTCGTACAGCTTAGAGGTGTCAATATATCTGTATGTTTTTTTTGTCATGTCTTTATTTATGAATTGTTATATTTATTTTCCTGATTCAATTGGTAAGGGTTCGCCCGACGGGTCTAGGGGAGGATTTCGGGTGCCCGCACGACCTAATTGGATTCCGGGTCGTGTCATTTTGTTATAAGCTTATTGGTAAGATTTAGTTCTTCCTCAATGCGAAGACATCAGAAGAATACATGGTATCTGTTGACACCCATTTTTGTCCCGGATTTTAATTAAAAGTATAATAATTTTGAAATTAAGTTTAATTTTGAAGATTGCAAATAAATAGCTAATTTTAAAGGGAAATGACCAAAATCGCAAGTCGTCCCTTCATTTGCAGCGTGCTATGTAATTACTTGTTTAATTTAATTAAAGGGCTAAATCTGTTTTGAATTTTAATTTATGATCATTTCTAAAAGCCCACACACAAAAGCCCCAGCCCATTTAATCATCATCTTCCTTATATCTCAAAAACCCTACACATATCTTAGAAGGGAGCAGCCGAGCCCCTCATTTTCTCTCCCTCACAAGACCATAAGCACCAACGGCTCCTTTCATCTTCTCCTCATTACACTAACACACCACTCCCACACAAAAAAGGGCACGAGCAGGTATACACATACACCAAATCGATTAGAAACAGGGGAAGACTAGGAGATCGGAAAACCTACCGAATCTTAGTTTGATTGGTTCTTATGTTCCGTTATCGGAACAAAAGGGAAAGTAAGCGGGAGTAAGGGGTAGCAGTGACGCCGTAAACGGTAGTCGCTCCTCCGCCGTTCCTTTGGGTCACTGATTTGATGTTGTTCATGTTTGTTTCACCGGAAAAACCCATTTCCGGCGACCCTATTCCTTGTTTCCAGTGAACTGCGTTGAAATCGAAACGAGGACCTCGAGGTGGGAGTTGTAGTGACGCCACTACCCAGCTGGTGTCGCTCCTCCTACTCGACTCCAATGTTTGCTCTGCTCGTCGTTGTCTCTGAATCGCCGGATCTATTTATTCTTGCCCTTTCCGTTGACTGCGATTTCGATAGTTGGTGTGCTCACCGGAAATTTGTCTGCGAGCCCGTTTGTTCATTGTCACTGTCTTAATTGATTGTTGGGAAATATGGCTCGATATTGTTCTGGTTTTTGACCCTGCAGATTTGTTATCAAAAAATTAGAACTGGTTCTCTGATGTGCGTCACTTTTTATTTGGGCTATTGATATTGCCCTCTGTTTTGGCTGAATCTTGATGCTTCTCTCACAGATTTTGTTTATATTTTCGTTGCATATGCTAACTGTGCTTGTTTGTGAAGTTTTGAAGTTCTTGCCGGAGATTTCGTTACTGGTTCCTGTTGGTTAACCCGTTTACTTGGCTAGATTATCCTGTTGCTTTGCCCTGTTCTTGGACTTTTCCCCTTGCAGCTTGGTCCGTTTGGCTCTATTAGATTGCTTGGCTGAAGATCTGCCCGTTTAGTCTACTGGATCATTTTTTGCAGTTCGATCTATGTCCTGATTAGATGACTTTGTTCTCTATGGATTTTGCTGATTTGAACACATACACTATATCCAGAATCATGGCAAAGGAAAATATTAGATAATTAATTTGAGGCTTTACGGACTGATTCGAACAGATACTACACCATTTTGGCCAATGAGAATATATATATATATATATATATATATATATATATATATATATATATATATATATATATATATATACGTATTGAGGCCTACCCAATGAATTGACGGATTTCGAACGGATACTACACTTGAACAGTCCCGTCCCCATGTCCCTAAAGCAAATAGGCGATGATGAATGCATTTTAATGCTAAGCAAGTTGAATAGAGTAGTGGGTTTGGTGCTTTGGCACGGCAACACGGCCCGGGCTCCGTGTTTGCAACCGTACCAAATCCCGAGCCTCTATTCGACGCGCCATACAAACCTGAGCCTAAATTTTGCAAAAACAACCCCTTTATTACTATTATTATTATTATTATTATTATTATTATTATTATTATTATTATTATTATTATTATTATTATTATTATTATTATTATATATTTTATTATTATTATTATTATTACTTTATTACTTTATTATTGTTATTTTATTTTATTAATCATTATATTTTATTATCGTACTAATCCAGTTTAATTCCCATTTTATTGCGAGGTACATCTTGGCACGAGCAATTCGGGAACGCTTTTGGCTAATTTACAAACGGGAATAACCCATTGCATTAAAGGCATTTGGAGATTGAATTCGGACCCGAGCATTCAGAAATAAGACTTAGGAATTTTAGAAAAATCAAGACTCCCGCGAGTTGATCAATTTTCCGGTTCTATCTTTAACTTTACCTTCCTTTCCTTAGATATTTATGTAAATAAAATGTGTGAATTATTTATTTGACAATAATATTTGATTGTTTGTATGTCGCTTTACTTTATGTCCATTACCTTTTATTGTGAAGTCGTTATTTAATTTATTGCAAATTGAGGCCAATTAGCAAAATGCGTGCAAATTAAAGTAGTTTTCATAAATAAGTTTTATTTCAATTAATTATTTTAGATAAATTTTCTAGAAAAGTATATTTTGCAAATATTTTGGAAACCTGTCGGATTAACCGTATTTTACGGAATTTCGGAAGTGCCTTAAAAACCTTCTTCCGAAATTAATAAAACCTCTTACCTTTAGAATCTCTGAAAGAAAGAGCGTCTTTTTTGTAAAAATGGAGTTTTGCACGTATTTGTTAATTTGGTTCACTATTTTCCTTAAATTGGGTGGCGACTCCAAAAACTCCAAAGGAGTTAGCCCATCCTGTCGATATTCCGGAATTTATCCTTTTCGGGGTAATTTTTGGGGTTCAACAGTATCTACTTGATACACAAAGCCCGATAGTAACTTGATGTTTATTTATTGTGGTAGAATACCTATATTATGGTATTTTATAAAATCAATTGTTGCTGCTACATCTTCAATTTATGAAGAGATAATAGCCATGCTTGAAGCTATGCGAGAATATTGGTGACTGAGATCAAGGACTCAACATATTCAGCAACAATGTGGTATTTCTTTGAAGACGATGATCCCAGTAATATTAGATGAAATATTGCATGTATAGTTCAGCTAAAAGGAAGTTACAACTGAGGAGACAAATATTTAACAAGATTCTTTTTCAGTCGCGATCTTCAAAAGAATGATGAAGTTAATGCGGAAGATATCACTCTAGTGATAGTTTGGCAGAGCTGTCATCTAAGTCATTACCAATCTCAACATTTGAGAAGCTGACTTACAAGATTGGAATGTGTTGTCTTCAAGATATTGAATGATGTTTTCATCAGGGGGAGTAAAGTACGCGCTGCACTCTTTTTCCCTTAACAAGGTTTTATCCCACTTGGCTTTTACTTGTAAGGTTTTTAATAAGGCAGCTCTAAAGGCGTATTACAGGATGTGTGTACTCTTTTTTCTTTACTAGGCTTTTTTCCATCGCGTTTTTACTTGTAAGATCTTAACGAGGCACATTATCTTCTAAATGGTCATCCTATGAGGAGTGTTATAAATTTATTTATTTGTATGGATGACCACTACTCACCATTATTCAATTGTAACATATGGTTTACTACCTCACTTTCTCCTACTTAATTCCTCCCCACTAAGTGACCACTAATTCCTTATTAAGTCACTACTTAATTCTTATAACCTATGCCCAATTATTTGTAACCTCTGTATTTGTATCCTATAAATAGAGCACATTTGGCTCTATGGAATAGACAATTGAAACACTTTGAGAATAATACAAGTTCTTCATTCTCTTCTCATATATTTTATCTTGTTCTTGCACTACTTTACTATTAGTTTTTACAACAAATAGCCTGAAACGACCTTGGTCAGTCGTTTCAGAAGTTAGGACTTCGATTAGTGTGCCGATAATTTTAAAATATTTGTAATGTCCATTAGAACTTGTCTGTAAAATTTGAGCTAAATCAGACCTCGTTTGGTAGGCATCGGAAGAAGGTTTCAGTTTTTATTGTCAATAAATATTAAAAAAAGAGTTTTGAGCTCCGTTTTGGCGAATGGGATCCGATTCGAAATCCGACAGCGCCGTTAGGTTCGTATGATTATTTGTGACTTTTGTAAAATTTCGAAAGTGAACTTCGATGTTGTTCGGCTAGTTTCCGCTAAAATGCCGAAAGTTAAATAATTTGACTTTTTCCATTTAAATTCGCATCTTGAGTTTCGGGAACCTGATTTGAGATCCGCCTTCGCGAGTATATTACATATATTTTATATAACTTGTATGCAAAATTTTGAATTATTTCGAATATCGTAGGGTACCGTTTTAATTTTTGTCGCGAAAAAAATAAAAGAAAAGAAAAAAAGAGAAAAGGACAAAAAAAGGAAAGAAAATTTAAGGGCGGTGGACCCTTAGTATATAAACTAACTATCCAAAAACGAAACAGAGAAACAGAAATATAAAAAATAATCAGAAAATTGAAAAAGGAAAGGAAAAGGAGCCGGAGAAAAATAGGATTTTCACCCCGAAACATCCAGGTAATGATGTTGACTCATTATCTTAGCTTATTACGTGTGTTTGAAAATATTTTTACGGTAAAAATAAGGATATTAGACATCGCCCTAATGACTTAAATTGATAGTTTAAAGGGTCAATTGGACCCCGGTGATGGAAATGATTATATATTCGTACTCAGTGAGTTATGGGCAACATATAAATGTAATTTATTTAGGGTTTGGTTATGGGACTTTAAACCCTGTACATAGGTCTGGCCTGCGTATTGCGTATGCGAATAGGGTATCAGGTTCCTAACTGGATTGCCCTAAGACATAAGGAATGGAGCCTTTAGTTTTATTTGATATAATTTTTCTACTTATTGAATAGAGCGGGATCGTTTGGCAGTTAATCCAAAGGAAAAAGGAGTTGTTGAGTAGCAGGGCTAGCTTTGGAATACGGTAAGTGTTTATATACATTTCTTTGGAGGCACCTGGCCTCGTGGATTTCTACCACGTATTACTTACGTGTGTAGCTGCCGATAGGCGTACTCATTACGCCTTAGCTTTGGATTTACCTTGTATATTATATAATAATGTTATGTCCCGTTGTTGGTCTTGCATTGAGGATCTGAGCATTGTACTCTGGCTCTGAGCTGACATATACTTCCCGGCAGTCGATGAGAGCCCCACGCCGGTGAAGGGTTATCATTGTATCATATTGAGGGTACGAGGATTCCGCCCTCGGAGCAGGAGGATTCCGCTCCATTGCATCATATTGAGGGTTGGAGGATTCCGCCCTCGGAGCAGGAGGATTCCGCTCCATTGCATCATGTTGAGGGTAGGAGGTTCCGCCCTCGGAGCAGGAGGATTCCGCTCCATTGCATCATATTGAGGGTAGGAGATTCTGCCCTCGGAGCAGGAGGATTCCGCTCCATTCATTTGGCACATGTGACCCTTTGCATCAGATTTCATTTCATCTCATTTTATTTCATTTCTTTTCATACCATTGTGTAGACTTGTGGCACATAACTACTGTTCTGCTTATATGTGCATTGCTTATTTTTTGATATGTTTCTGGCTCGTATTCCTGGCTGGGTTTATGGTTTCATACGTGTTTCCGGTTATTATCTGGCTGGGTTTATGATTTCGCTCCGATTCCGCTCCATAGCATCATATTGAGGGTAGGAGGATTCCGCCCTCGGAGCAAGAGGATTCCACTCCATTGCATCATATTGAGGGTAGAAGGATTCCGCCCTCGGAGCAGGAGGATTTCGCTCCATTGCATCACGTTGAGGGCAGGAGGATTCCGCCCTCGGAGTAGGAGGATTCTGCTCCATTGCATCATATTAAGGGTAGGAGGATTCCGCCCTCGAAGCAGGAGGATTCCGCTCCATTCATTTGGCACATGTGACCCTTTGCATCAGATTTCATTTCATTTCATTTCATCTCATTTCTTTTCATACCATTGTGTAGACTTGTGGTACATAACTACTGTTCTGCTTATACGTGCATTGCTTATTTGTTGATATATTTCTCGCTCGTATCCCTGGCTGAGTTTATGGTTTCATATGTGTTTTCGGTTATTATTTGGCTTCACCTTTTTTATAATTTAAATAAGAGGAACTTGGTTTATCTGTTTCTTCTCCCTGGCTAGCTATCCTATTCTTTGAGGATGCTAGTCTGCCCCACTTATTGAGTCCTTTTGACTCACCCTTGTTTGTTGTTTGTTTCTTGTCTATCTATTTCGTTTCGGCAGGTTCGCTCCAAGATTGAGTTCGCCGCGTTGTTAAGGAGCGAAGACGACTTCAGCTGTCAGGGTGAGCCAGCTTTATTCCGCATGGCCACCAGTTTATTGTTTATTATTTTAGTTGCATTTTTCTCCCTTCAAGAGGTATCTGTTTTCTTTTGTACTCTTAGATGTCTAGTCTGGATAACCGTAAACCAAGTATGTTGGGTAGTCAGCTGTAATTTCGTGTGTACAGCTTAGAGGTATCAATATGTCTGTGTTTTTGTTTTAAGTCTTGTCCTTATTTATGAATTGTTATATTTATTTCCCTAATTTAATTGGTACGGATTCGCCCAACGAGTCTATGGGAGGATGTTGGGTACCCGCACGACCTAACCGGATTTCGGGTCGTGTCATAGCCACTTCTATTAGCACATAATTAGGTCTACGGCAAAAATAAAGTTGCTAGAGTTAGAAATGCGAACAGTTTTTTCTTGCAGTAAAACAAAAGAAGGTAAAAAAAATGTGGTGCTTGTCTGAGATGGAAAAAGACACCAAAACAGAGAAATCTCACTTTAAATTTAAGGGCTCCACCTTAGATTACAACATTAAGAAACAACAACAAGCTTATACACACAAAACACTTTTTTTTAATACCAAGTACTTCTTAAAATCACTCAAAAGTTCTTAATAGGGACCATAATCCCCACTGTTTCTACTTCTGAAAAGGACAAACAAAAAGAACTAGACTACTACTACTAGTTCAAGAACCCTCCTAGCTAATTTTCCCCTTTGTTCTTTTGTGTCTCTATTTTTAGAAGCAAACACAAAGAATTATAGATATTCAACTGCTCATTGAAATTTAATCTTCATGTAACTCTGGCTTTTACTTCTACTGCTCAATTCCCGTTACAAGCAAGAGAAATTCTTAATGCAAAAACCCAAATACCCTAAGACAAAAAAAAAAAGGGCAAACAAATTCTATTATATAGAAATCTGAGAAAAAGTGGAAAAAAACATAGACACATTGAGAAATTATGAAGAAAAATTTTAAACTACTAAAGAAAAAAGGAACATGCTTTGTTGTCCTAGTCTCCAAAAGCAAATCTCAAGCAAAGTCTCATCATAAGATTTGGGATCTTTGAATTTGCTCTACTACGCTCTTTTCTAACAATACAACATCCTATTGTTCCAGAAACCATTTATAATTTCCCAACTTGCTCAAAAGATTTTCTTCAAAAATGGATTTACTTTAATATTCATAGCCTTAGTGATTGATAACCCAAGGAGCTTGAAATAACTTAATGAGTAGCACTGTCCTAACAACAACAATGTAGCTCAGCAGGTTAGAAAAAGGCAAACTCAATATCTAGTTTTGGCATACTCTTTTTGAGAGATTGGCAAACTTTGACAATTTTGACAAAAGCAGTGCCTCCACAATCTTATTTCACAGAGGAGCATGTGCTCTATTTCCTTTCTATAACATAATGTAGCGGTGTTGCTTTTCAATGTGAAGAAATCTATAAACTATTAGTATATGTACATAGCGCAACTTTTGTCTGTGCAAACAAAAAGCTCATAAACAACTTTTCAGTATAAACCGCAAAAACAATAGTGGAAAACTCAAAAAATGAAAAACGAAATTGTAAATATTACAATAGAAAGAAGACCAAGATGAAAATTAACAAAAACAAATAAAAATTTTAGAGGGCTGTTGAAAGCCCTAACTCCCCATGAAACACATAGCGTCGATTTTAAGTAAAGAACATAATGAATCTGTCCTCAAAAAAATATAGAAACTTACAACTACTTCATAAATCGATTCCCAGAGATTAATTGAAAAGCTTTAGGGAAGAGATGCTTTAGACTGATCCCGCAAGATCCATGCTTTAGAGTTTTTTTTTTTTTTTTTTTTTTTTTTATTTTTTTTTTATTTTTGGGGTTTTTGTGTTTGTTGGTTCTTACAGCTTATTTGGATGGTTTTGTATAACGGAAAAAGGTCATATTTACCCCCTCTAATATAGTTTAATATATTAGCCTAACCTCCGTTATACTATTCGTCCATATCTGCCCCTACCGTCAAAGTATTGAATTTATTTGTCATTTTCCTAACGTCCGTGACACGTGGCAGTTGCTTAACACAACAATCTTAATTACACTACCTAAAACTTCCAAATCTATTACCTATAATTTATCCAAATCCACACGATACAAATTACCCAACCCGAACCAAAAACCCACCACCTAAAAATTGTATAGTTTGTGTCATCTTCCTCAATAACCCTTAATCGTCTTCTTCTTTATTATCACATGAAATAACCAGCACTACCCTTCTCTGTCCAATAAAATTCTTCTTCTCCTTCCAGTAATTGAGGAAAACAGAACAAGAAAAAAATATGAAAAAATTGAGAACAGTAGAAGAAGCAGATAATGGAGTCATAGAAGGTGGGAAGACAAGAAGAATACACAAGTTCCTTGAAGCTCTTCAACGTTTGGAGAAATTTGGGCTTAACATACACTTGATTTCAGAAAGTTCATACAGAAATGAAAGCTTCACTATTTAATTTTCATTTTGATTATTTAGGTTTATGGTAAATGGAAGAAGATATAGAATTTTTTAGTATAAAAAGATAATAATTCAAGTGCCCCCTTCAATTAATTCTTTAAGATAATAATTCAAGTGCCCCGTAAAATTCGTGTCTATAAATATTTGTGGAGAAATCGTTCAAGCGGCAGTGACCAATTTTGGGTTGCAGGGTGGCTTTAATTTTGTACGGGTTACTCTATAAGACAAATTAATTGATGTATGTGGTGTAATTTTTATGGTGGGAGGCTGCTAATGGTGTATTTTCATGATGGTTTGGAGAGGGAAGAAGGGGAAGATGATGGCTTATTCTAAATTGGGTTTGGGTGTCGGGTCATACAGATGGAAATATAGAATCCGAGTGGCTGAGTAATGTGCAAGGGTCTGAATTGTTCTTAATTGGGTTTTTATTTTTGTTTTAAGGCCTCCACGTATCCCCTCCGTTAAGATAGGGGCACTTTTATTCAAAAGTTGGATGATAAGGGTAAATTTATTTGAAAGTTGGAAGATAAGGATAAATATGGACGAATAGCATAATGGAGGTTAGGCTAATACATTAAACTCTATTAGAGGGGTAAATATGACCCTTTTCCGTTTTTAGAATAAAATAATAAAAAGTGGGAGTAAAGGGCGTGTAGTGAAATTTTATGCGGGCAACGTAATTTAGGTGGGAATTCATATAAACCGTCCCAATTGATATTTACTTCAAACAAAGTGTCCCCAACGACCCATCTATAGGAAAGGTTAAAAAAAGGGTCTCCGTAGAAAAAACTATGGCAGCTGTTTATATACAATTTCAACAGTTTTCCTGCTAAAACATCTCGGATACCCTTAGGTCATTATGCTACGATTCAAACTGTTGCAATATGCTATTTATTGGAACGGTTTTATAACCGTTGCTATGACTGGCGTTGCCGTAGGCGCAGTTTCCAATAGTGTCATTCATAAAACACAGGATTCCTCACAATATATAAAGATGTTTGATCATAACAATTTAGTCGTATCGTAAACTAATGGTTTATCCCAATATACTTTAGAATACCTTTAAGCCACTTCAATTCATAAATGGTCATTGCCATATATCGATATTCAGCCTCTAGTGATGATTTTGATAATGTACCATGCTTATTAGTTTTCCAAGGAATAGGTGAGTCCCTGAGACAAACATACTACCCTGTGAGTGATCGTTGGATTAGCGGATGGTTAGCCCAATCAAAATCACACCGACCGTATAGTTGAAGGCCACAGTTGAAGCTCACCACAATTCCTTTCCCTTTGACTTCCTTGCAAATAGCGCCACAACTTGTAGAGCTGCATCCCAATGCTCCAATTGGTGGTTGTTGCATAAACTGAGATAACACGTGGATATTATAGGATAGATCCGGGCATGAGAAATAAAGATAAATGAGACGACTAGCTATAGCCGTCGATACCGATCCGAATCCTCAAAATATCGGTCAGTTGCAAGTGCCAATCAATAATTCTGCTCCATGCGGTACTGATTGATTTTCCTCCTAATAAACTGCCATCGAACATTATATCCAAGGCATAGTTTCGTTGACATAGATAAATTTTTTTAAGACCTCTTGCAAATTGGACACACAGAAAATACTTTAAGATATCCATATCCTTTACGTGGAAACATTTTTGAAAGATATATCTAGTATTTTGTATAGCTTTTGAATTATTCTTGAAGATGATCAAATCATCCAAAAAAAAAAAAAAAAAAAAAGAACAAGCACATTCAGCTGTACTCCCCCCTTCCTCAAAGTAAGGAGCAAGTAGTCAGATTAATGTTGCCTAAAACCATAGGCCTTTAATGATGCCAATAATTTCACTAACCAACACCTTAGTGTATGCTTACAAAGACTTCTGGAATGATACACATTTCTGAAACCTTCATTCGGATACCTCAGAGGGAACTTCATATAAAGTTCTTCTTGTAGATCACCATGTAGAAAAACATTATGTACATTCATTTTATGTAACTCCAAATTTATAACTCCAATTAGACCAAAGGTCTCTGTGTAGTCGATTGCTTCTGCCTAGTGACTGCCAAATATAACTGACCCTGCCTTGTACCGTTCAATGTAACCATCAGAATTGTACTTGATTTTGTAAACCCATCTATATCTGAGTGTTATTTTAGGTTCTCGAGCATCCATGTCCCATAATCTTCAAAAGCTTGTGTTTCTTGCTACATCACTTTCCTCCAACGACCATCTTTCATTACCTCTGGGAGTTAGTTTGGCTCATGCCCCATTATTTCTACAAGAAAACTACAGTGTCATGGAGAATAGTTACCATAATTCAAATAGTGCGCTAAAGGGTACGACGTGCCCAAAGTGCATTGCGGCTCAAATAGACATTAATAATGATGATCACTTAATTTCTAGACAGTACAAAATCATGTAAAAACACATTATCTTTACGCTTTCCTGGCCCCAATTCTTCCTCCACGATACTTGAACTTTCGAGAATCACTCCTACTGTCAGAAGTACTTCTATTTCTGTTTTCAAATTTACTTCCTCCATCATATGCTCGTACACTGGGAGCCTCAGTACGCTCCATTACGACATCAATGTCATTTTCACAAACCACTTTCGAATCATCAACAAAATGTTGAATTCACAACTCATTTTAACAAAATTTTGGTGCAAAGGAAAAATTTGCCTCGTTGAACATAGCATCTGTCAAAGTCAACTAACTCTTTTATGGCCAGGTATTAAACTTTCCAACTATTCTTCCCGTAGGATATCCAACAAACACATGTCTACAATCTTACTTTCAAATATATCTCGCAATTTCCTGTTTTTACAAGCACAACACAAAGAACCAAATACTCTTGAATGATCGTACCCTACTATTTTCACATAAAAGGTCGTATGGAGTATTCCATTTCAGCACCGCAGATGGAGTATGATTGATCAAATAACAGGCTATGAAGACACAGTCTCCCCAAAAGTCAACAGGAAAGTGTGCTTGAAATCGAAGTGGTCAGGCGACATTTAGGATGTGTAAGTGTTCCCTTTTACTCTTCCATTTTGTTGGGGAGTTTCGGCACAAGATGTTTGAAATTTTATTCCTTGTTCAAGAAAGTAATTTCTAAACAAGTAAATTCAGCTTGATTATCACTTCGAACAATTTTAATTTGTTTGTTAAATTGACTTCCAACCATGGCAAAGAAATGTTTTCATAGTATGGCTAACCTCTTTCTTATCTATCAACAAAACTAATAACATATCACGAGAATAGTCATAAAAAATTGTTAAAAAATATGAAACACCACACGAGGATTCAATTTAATAAAGTCCCGACATATCACAATACATTAGTTCAAAATTTTTAGAAGCTCAGCTTTTCCCTGTGGCATACATCACATATTTTTTCATTTTAGCTAGCATTAAATTCCTTTGCTTCTAAAATTGTAAGATATACCAATTTTCAATGCTATTATGTGCGGTATAGTCCGAAAATAGTAGTGTCTGTCCTGTCGTTCACCTGTACTAATCAACGTCTGTAATGTCTGATCCTGCATAGCAAACAAGTTGTTTGTGAATTGCATAATAAATTCAAGTTGATCAATTAATTGTTGATGTTTGGCATTTTATGCCTATATTTTCTTAATATTTCCTCACGTTTTAGTACCTTATTCGCTCGTTTTATAGTTTATGAACGTGGTTTTACACTGATTTTATGTCGTGTGTATGTAGGTTGTTATGCGGTGTAATTGGAGCTTTTAAGAGCATGATTGAGCAAGAAAAGATTGGATTTTGATTGAGGATTGGATCGAGCACACGAAGGCACGACACGAGCGAGCAAAGGAGCGAGAAAACACGAAAATTGGCCGGGCGCTGTAGGGCACGCCCCGCGCCCCCTACCGCGGCCAGTACCCCTGCGCGTTTTTCAGCACGCCGCATGCCCAAGGCGGCCAACTTTCGACGTCCTCTGTCCATCCTCACGCGATCGTGGGCGCGGGGCGCCCGTTATAGCGCCCCTGGTGCGCGATTTTATGTCCTATTTCGTCTAGGCTTGGGTCTAACTTATTACTAGGTGTTTGTAAACTCTATAAATACTCTTTTACTTAGTTTTTCACAGGAGTTCAGACTTTGGAGCAAATTTGAGAGCTCATAACATCAAGACAAGGGTTTTTCTTCCTTCCATTAATATATTACATCATTATTTCATTATTACATCAATTCCTTGTGTTGTTATTATGAGTATGCGTAGCTAATCCTATCGTTCTAGGGTTAGAGTATTACATGAAGGTTGATGTTTGAAGATTGATTTCCATTAATTGAATCCCATTACGGGTTACTTATTCTTTCTTGATTTCACTTGTGTAATTGTCAGGGCCCGATTATTACGCATTATCTATGGTTTTTAGATTGAACTCGAAAGATGGAATTTAATTACGCAATAAGAAAGAATAGGACTAGTTTGTGAACCCGGGCATCGGTGAACCAATTTGTGAGTAGGATAGACATATACTTGCTCGCCTAGTTTAACTAATTACAGAATTCGTTAATGCGTGCACGTGATTCAACCCATAGACATATAGGGATTGGAGGAGCCTGCATAGACCGTGAAGAACTGAAAGGTTTTCACGGGTACATTTAATCTGTTAGTTAGTAACCCGGGATTTAAGAAGTGGAATCAATTGGAAAACTCAACTGGATTGTTCGTAACTCTGACCCTGGACCGTCTCCTTATTACTGATAACAACTTAGAATTTGCTCTGTTACTTGATTTCAATTACTTGTTTTTATTACTGCATTTAGTTAGTAAATTCTCAACCATTGGAAAGAGATCCCTGAATAGTTTTTAGGAAATTGTTTGCTAGAATTCAGTCTGAATAGTCCTCGTGGGAACGATACTCTACTTATCACTTTATTACTTGTCGACCACGTATACTTGCGTGTGCGTTGGGAGCAACAAGTTTTTGGCGCCGTTGCCGGGGACTAATTATTGACTGATTTCTTTTTGAACAGTTTATTACTTACTATTCAGGTTTAATTTTTGTTTTGAGTTTTGTGCTGTTTCAGGTATTAGGTCCTGCTCGATCTTTACCTACAGGAATGGCAGAAGACCAAGCTTTAGCTGTGCGAGATGTTGCTCTCCCCAGCCTGGAGGGAGTAGCATCGAGCATAGTTAAGCCCGCTATCACTGGGGGCTTTGAGATTAAGTCCGGCATGATTCAGTTGCTGCATGTGACTGGACAATATGGTGGATTACTTCATGAGGATCCGCAGCAACACATTCAGAACTTTCTGGAGATCAGTGATACTTATACACCAGCGGGTGTTCCTACTGATTATGTTCGCTTGACGTTGTTCCCGTTTTCACTGATTGGGGCAGCAAAGAAGTGGTTAAAGGCTGAAAAGTCTGGGTCTATCACTACTTGGGAGGATTTGGCTAAGAAGTTCTTGGCTAAATTTTATCCGTCTGCCAAGACAGCTCGGCTGAGGAGCGAAATTATGTCCTTCAGACAGTTAGAAGGAGAATCATTGTATTCAGCCTGGGAGCGATTCAAAGCTCTATTGAGAGATTGTCCACACCACAACCAATCCAATGAGGTTGTTGCACACACTTTTGTTGAGGGGCTGAACCAACACACTAAGATCGTGGTTGATGCTGCTGCTGGAGGCCAAGTACTGGCCTTAAATTTTGATCAGATTTATGATTTACTTGACAAGTTTTCGCAGAGCAATCCTGATTGGCAGGGAGATAGTAGAGCTATTACGCAGAAACCTGCAGGGGTACTTCAGTTAGATGCAGTTTCAGAGCTAAGGGCGAGGATGGATGTTATTTCCAATCAAATTAGCAAGTTAGCTCTGCAAAAGGCTCAGCAACCAGTGGCTCCAGTGCAACAACTCCAGAGCTTTTGTGAGGTTTGTGGTCAAGACCATGCTACAGAGGTTTGCTCTTCTAATCCAGAGTTAGTTTATTACGTGGGTAATCAAAACAGGCTGCAGGGTCAAAACCAGTTGGGTAATGGGTATTATCAAAGCAATACGAGAGCCCCGAATAATTACCACCCACTTCCACCTCCACCACAGCAGGTTAGCAGTTCAGTTGAAGATATGCTAAAGTAGATAATGGCAGGCCAGCAGAGAATGATAGCTGACACTGCAGCCCATGCACAAGCCATACAAGATCTTGCCAATGCTCACAAGAACCTAGAGCACCAGTTGGGGCAGTTGGTGGGAGAAATAAGCACTATGAAAAAAGAGCCTGAACAATGTCTTGCAGTGACTTTAATAGAAGGTGGAGAGCTGATGGCCAAGTCCGAGGAGAGAGCTGAGATAGAAAAAGTTGAAAAAGTGGAGAAGGTAAAGAAGAAAGAAGAGAGAAAGGAGGCACCTCTGCCACCTCCACCATTCCCACAGAGACTTATACCATCGAAGGACCTGGCCCAGTATCAAAAATTTGTGAGTATGTTGAAAGAACTTCAAGTTAATATTCCTTTGACTGATGTGTTTGAATTGATGCCATCCTTTGTGAAGTTCTTAAAAGAGATTTTAGTCAAGAATAAAAAGCCTCAAGAGATAGATACAGTTGATTTAGTTGAGGAGTGTAGCACAATCTTGAGTAAGCTACCTCCAAAACTTCAAGATCCTGGGAGGTTTACTATTCCTTGTACCATTGGAGGGCATAATATCACTGGTGCCTTGTGTGATTTGGGTGCGAGCATCAATCTCATGCCTCTGTCTGTTTGCAAAAGGTTAGGGCTAGGAGCAATCAAGCCCTCTTCAGTTACTCTTAAGATGGCAGATGGATCTCTCACTCACCCTGATGGTAAGTTGGAGGATGTGTTGCTAAAAGTTGGTAAGTTTACATTCTCTGCTGATTTTGTAGTCCTAGATTATGAAGAGGACCGAGAAGCACCAATCATTTTGGGGAGACCATTCTTAGTCACCTCGAAGGCAATTATTGACATGGAGCTGGGTGAGATGACTGTTAGAGCGCATGGAGAAAAGGTTACTTTCAAGGTTTATAATGAGAAGGAGCACATAGCTAAGGTGGAAGAGTGCTCTATGATTGAATGTGTCAAACAAGAAGATGGAAGTAAACCACATGTGAAGTTGAAGATGGGTTCTCTAAAAGAAGGGAAGAAAGCAAAAGTTCGGCGAAAGAAGAGAAGACATAAATGTTGGAAGTGAGCTAAAAGTGTCGTCGTGCCACGACGTTAACTAAGGCGCTTCTCGGGAGGCAACCCGAGTTTGTACTTGTATTATTTTATTTATAGTGTCATGTAGTTGTTGTTTTTCCTTGGATTGCAGGTTCATGTAATGTCGAGGCTAAGTGTGGGGTGTCCTCACCCTTGCCTAATGTTGATGACCTGATGAGGGAAGTCTGAGTACCTCATACGATATGGAAGCTTGGAGGATGCTAGCACCAAGGACTAGAATCTTCAGGGAAGTTTTCTTTACCTTGCACTTGCTTATTTTTAGCACTGAGTACAGTGCTTAGTTTAAGTGTGGGGTGGGAAACTACCCCTTATTTATTTTTGAGGTTAGGGATGCATGTACCATAGGATTTTTCTTTTGTCACTTGACTTTATTTTGATTTGTTTCTTGCTTTAATAAATGAAAAAAAAAAATAGAAAACCAATGAAAAATTCCAAAAAGATTTTCCGTTTAGTTTTATTAGTGGTACATGTCATCCACCCCGTGGTTTTTCTTATGGCCTCGGTTCTTTTCCACGGGGAGGCCTTTGAACCGGGTAGTGTTTTATTTTTAGGATTAGAATAATTAGTTGTAGATGACCCTAGACGAAAGGAATAGGTGGAATGCTAGGTGCCTTTGATTTGTTTGATACCGGTGGACTTGAATTGATTGCATGTGCTATTTGTGGTGTCCTTGGGTTTTAATTTGATGCATGCCTAGGAAAAACATGGAACGACCCCCTTGAGATGCTTGAGTCTGCTCACTTGACTTTGTGGTGAACCTTTGTGCATTAGTGCTTAAATTTCCACAAGTTGCACTCTAGATGCTTGATTGAGAGTTGTTGATGGAATCTTTTTGTGTGGATCATGTGCAATGTGTGTTGTGAGGCATGTTCTTATTTACTCCATGTTGCATGTTAATGTCTAGAACTTGCCCCGTGTGTGTGCAAAGCGAAATCCTAGGTTTGCTCTAGTTGGGAAATGATACTAGGCCTTCTTTTGATTTGCCTACCCTTACATATATACCTTGGAAAAATTGTTGTTGTGATTTCTTTGACCCTTTTTGTTGGTACCCACACCCCGAGCCTACCCATTTGTTCTTAATTGACTCTTTTGGCCCTTTACTCCTTAAGCACTTTATTGATATTGTGTAGATGATTGGAGTTGTGGTTGGATGTTGGGAGGTTCTTGAGTGGAACTAATAAAGGGGAATACTTGTGAAAATTGTGAAGTAGTGGAAAACATTGGCAAGGATGGAAGTTAAGGAAATTGAGAAAAAAATGAAATGATAAGAAAAGGAAAAAATAGCAAAGTTGAAAAGAATTGTGAAAAAGAAATAAAGAGAAAAGAATATCCATTCCTTGCTAGTGTGTGCTTGAAAATAAAAATGCTACTTGTTGGAAAGGTGTATGTGTGATACTTGTGATTGGGTGGTTTGATGAGAATTGTGTTTGAAATTAAGTGTGATGTATTAAAGTGCTTAGGGAGGTAGTCACTATTACCATATGTATCCTACCCGCCCCTTAGCCTACATTACGACCTTTCTAAAAGTCCTAGTTAATCCTGATTGGAGTGAGCCTAAATTAGTGGAGTCCTACACTACGGGCAAGCCTATGGTACGTTGTGTGTGACATGTGAGCCTTTCATGAGAGTGAGTGAATTCGTTTGCTATTGTCCCCAATCTATTCTTGATATTCATGGTTGTGTGTGATATTTGGGGGACACTCTTTTGCTTCATATTGGTGAGGGCACGTGGTTTGCATGAAGTAGGTGAAGTTGATGCTTCTTGGTTGAGTAGATAGGTGTGATTTTGTGGGAGCATGGTTGCATTAAGTTGAGTTTGTGCACTTGAGCTATTTTGGGGTGGTTGTTCTCTTATTTTTTGGTTTTGGTAAATTGTTGGATTGCTGTGGATCCATAGTAGTCATGTGTGCATTGGTTCAATGGTCGGTATCAACCATAGTCATAAGCAGACCTGTTTTACCTAGGTTGGAAGTTATTTGTGCTTGCTCGAGGACGAGCAAAGGTTCATGTGTGGGGTGGTGATGTTTGGCATTTTATGCCTATATTTTCTTAATATTTCCTCACGTTTTAGTACCTTATTCGCTCGTTTTATAGTTTATGAACGTGGTTTTACACTGATTTTATGTCGTGTGTATGTAGGTTGTTATGCGGTGTAATTGGAGCTTTTAAGAGCATGATTGAGCAAGAAAAGATTGGATTTTGATTGAGGATTGGATCGAGCACACGAAGGCACGACACGAGCGAGCAAAGGAGCGAGAAAACACGAAAATTGGCCGGGCGCTGTAGGGCACGCCCCGCGCCCCCTACCGCGGCCAGTACCCCTGCGCGTTTTTCAGCACGCCGCATGCCCAAGGCGGCCAACTTTCGACGTCCTCTGTCCATCCTCACGCGATCGTGGGCGCGGGGCGCCCGTTATAGCGCCCCTGGTGCGCGATTTTATGTCCTATTTCGTCTAGGCTTGGGTCTAACTTATTACTAGGTGTTTGTAAACTCTATAAATACTCTTTTACTTAGTTTTTCACAGGAGTTCAGACTTTGGAGCAAATTTGAGAGCTCATAACATCAAGACAAGGGTTTTTCTTCCTTCCATTAATCTATTACATCATTATTTCATTATTACATCAATTCCTTGTGTTGTTATTATGAGTATGCGTAGCTAATCCTATCGTTCTAGGGTTAGAGTATTACATGAAGGTTGATGTTTGAAGATTGATTTCCATTAATTGAATCCCATTACGGGTTACTTATTCTTTCTTGATTTCACTTGTGTAATTGTCAGAGCCCGATTATTACGCATTATCTATGGTTTTTAGATTGAACTCGAAAGATGGAATTTAATTACGCAATAAGAAAGAATAGGACTAGTTTGTGAACCCGGGCATCGGTGAACCAATTTGTGAGTAGGATAGACATATACTTGCTCGCCTAGTTTAACTAATTACAGAATTCGTTAATGCGTGCACGTGATTCAACCCATAGACATATAGGGATTGGAGGAGCCTGCATAGACCGTGAAGAACTGAAAGGTTTTCACGGGTACATTTAATCTGTTAGTTAGTAACCCGGGATTTAAGAAGTAGAATCAATTGGAAAACTCAACTGGATTGTTCGTAACTCTGACCCTGGACCGTCTCCTTATTACTGATAACAACTTAGAATTTGCTCTGTTACTTGATTTCAATTACTTGTTTTTATTACTGCATTTAGTTAGTAAATTCTCAACCATTGGAAAGAGATCCCTGAATAGTTTTTAGGAAATTGTTTGCTAGAATTCAGTCTGAATAGTCCTCGTGGGAACGATACTCTACTTATCACTTTATTACTTGTCGACCACGTATACTTGCGTGTGCGTTGGGAGCAACAATTGTCACCAAAATCAGATTGCATATCTAAGCACATAAAGGAATTCTCAAAGAGTCATACGATCGTTCATCTTGCTATATCCCTCTTTGGTAACTTTGGAACTGCGTCCGTCAGGTAGACTTACCGAACAATGTGGGATTTCTTGTAGGTCGCCCAAGATATTCAGCTCGGCTGTCACATGATTTGATCCTCCAGTGTCAATTATCTGTGGAAAACGGTCTATCTTACCATTCTCGTGGCTACTCTTTCCTGCCCTATCTTGATTCAATAGACCAAGCACATTTGAACATGTTCATTAGTTAATCGGGGTACACCAGGCCGCTCACTGGAATGCTCAAAATTCACAGCCTTCTTGTTTCCTATCTAAGCCACGTGCATCCCGTACTTCCACGGCCATGTTCTCCAAACGAACCACTTTGTCTGTTCTATTGTTGGCCTCTTCCTCGATTGCTGGAAAAATTTTCAGTTACACCTCTTCAACGGCTACTTATCACACTATCAATTCAAGCACTCGGAAAATTCTCATTTCGATCATTTGGTGCATTCTCATTCTGAGAATTGAAATCCCACCCGTCTTGGTGTCCCTTATTTCATAACACCGATCCGAATAATGTCTAGAATGTTCACTGTATGGATATTTTATTCCCGCTTCCATCTATTTTCACTACCTTTCCGAAAGGTTGATTCTCCCCGTGCAGCAAAGGCCACGACTTTTCATCTTTCTTCTTGGCTTCGCACCACTCTTTTTACTCTTGGCCACGACTCTTTTTACTTCGTGTAGCAAAGGCCACTCTCATTTTTGATAAACTTTGTTCAAAGATGGCAAGGGATCTTGCACTAGCAGATTTGAACGTACAATACGATAAACGTTCACATTTAATTCCATCAAGAATAGATGCACCGTTTCTTCTTACTTCTTCTTTTCCAATTCTGAGATTACACCTGCACTTTCCGCACAAGCAAGTCGGATATTGCTCATAATTTTCATTTTTTTCACACAATGACATCAATTTTCATAATAATTGGCAATATAAATACCTTTTGGTTTGCACCCGGCAAGAGCCGCTTTCTACTCTTGTTTCGTTGGACTATTCTAAAGAGAAAATCATTTTCGGATACTCTTCCACAAGTCTCAGGCCACCTCCATATATGTATGAGATGGTTGTCCTTGTAGAGAATAGCAGAAGCAAAGGTTAGTGTTGGAAACCTTCTGCTAGCCCAAGATCGTTAGCAAGATATAGGAAGATTCAACTAAAGAAGAGGAAGCTTTTGAAAAGAAGAAGGAAAGTTGGAAGAAAGAACTTTGTAAACTAGAAATGTTTTCTTGATTTGCTTGGTTACAAATGAGTAAGACCACCCTTATTTATACTTGACAAGGGATGGTTCTAGATGCATTTCTAGATACATCCATAAGAGTATTCAAGCTATCCAAGACTCTAGAATATCTAGAATATATCTAGATATTTCTTTCTTTCTAAAATATCTATACTATGCACTTAGTATTCTACACTAGATTATTCTAGAGTATCTTGATATTTCTTCAATCCAAGATACTACTTTACATTATTCTAGAACCTCTCCAAAAAATCTACTTTACTATTTTTCACACTCCCCCTTAAAGTGATTTTTTGGAAACTACTCCAATCTTGTCACGGAGGAACTCAAACGAACCTTTGGAAAGTGACTTCGTGCAGATATCAGCGATATTTTCCTGACTCCGCACCTCCAACGTAGTTACTGTACCATCAAGAACCTTTTCTCGGATAAAGTGATGTTCCACCTCAATGTGTTTAGTTCTTGCATGGAACACCGGATTATTTGCCAGCTTGATTGCACTTTGGTTGTCTCCAAAAATTGCCGTTGGTTTTGATATCGGTATGTGCAAGTCTTCAGCGAGTCTTTGGAGCCATACACATTCTTGAGCAGCAAGAGCAGCTGCTTTATATTCCGCCTCCGTGGTTGATAAAGAAACCGAGTCTTGCTTCTTGCTTAGCCAAGAAACACTTGTTCCACCGCAGAGAAAGTTATAGCCTGATGTTGATCTTCGATCATCCAAATCACCAGCAAAATCAGCATCTGTGTATCCAATTAATACCAAATTGTTCTTCTTCTAGAAGAATAAACCCAAATCTGGTGTTGAGTTGATATACTTCAGAATCCTCTTTGCAGCTTCCCAGTGAGGCTTTCTTGGTGACTGCATAAACCTGCTGACATATCCAACAGAGAAAGCAATATCTGGCCTCGTAATAGTCAAATATAGAAGACTACCGACAAGAGCTCGAAAAAGCCTGGGGTCTGCAAGAAGTGAGCCTTCTTCGCGCCTTAACCTTGTGTTTATCTCAAGAGGAGTAGAGCACTTTTTGCTTTGTTTCATCCCAAACCTATCAATAAGTTTCTTGGCATATCCTTCTTGGGTGACAAAAATTCCTTTATCCGTGTTTGTCACCTCTAAGCCAAGAAAATGATGTAGCTCTCCCAACTTCTTGATGTCAAATCTTATAGCAAGCTCCTCTTGAAGCTTTGAAACTTCATCTTCATTGTTTCCTGTTATTATCATATCATCCACATATAACAGAACAACCATATGCAGATCCCCTTGTTTCTTAACAAACAAGCTAGGATCCGAATATGACGCAGCATAACCACAGAAATATAGATATTGTGCAATTTTCCCATACCATGCTCGTGGAGCTTGTTTGAGTCCATAAAGAGCCTTTTTAAGTTTGCAGACATAATCAGGATGTAGATTAGATACATACCCGGGTGGCTGCTCCATATAAATATCTTTGTCAAGCTCACCATACAAGAAAGCATTCTTCACGTCGAGTTGCCATAATCTCCAATTACGCGAGGCTGCCAGTGCTAGCACAACTCGGACTGAGATCATCTTTGCTACGGGACTGAAAGTTTCTTCATAGTCTTCTCCGTACTTCTGAGAAAATCCTCGAGCAACCAGCCTTGCCTTGTATCTATCGATGCTACCATCTGCCTTTCTTTTAATCTTGTAAACCCATTTACAAGAAACGGGTTTCACATCCTTAGGCTTCGGTACGAGACTCCAAGTTTGATTTTTCATTAGAGCCTCCATCTCCTCATCCATTGCAAGCTCCCACTGCTTGACTCCTTTTGCTTCTTCAAATGATGAAGGTTCTTCGTCATCTATTGGTCCTGCAAGGAAGCAGGAATATGTACTGACAAAATTCTCATCTCTGTAGCGGGTTGGCTTCCTGATAACTCTTTTTGGCCGTTGTGAACTCCGTGAATCATCTATTTGTTGGGATTCACATTGTGGAGTTCCTGGACTCCCCCTTTCAATTAGCTCCTCGTCAGCTGCATTATCTGGAGAAACATCTATGACAGGCAAGCTCGAAGCTTCAGGGTTCAGTGTGCTAGAACCCGCTCCTTCTGACTCGGCTCCATAATATAAAGAAACTTCATCAAATATGACATCCCTCGAACTAACGAAGCGATGAGTTTCTGGATCCATGCACTTCCAGCCTTTCTTTCTTTCATCATATCCGACAAAGATGCACTTCCTGGCTTTGGCATCCAACTTGCTTCGCTGAGAATCTGGGATATGAACATAACATATGGAGCCAAACACTCTAAGATGCTTGACACTTGGCTTTTCTCCAAACATCAGTTCATAGGGCGACTTCATGTTGTTTGGAGAAAGTGGCATCCTGTTAATCACATATGCTGCACAATTCATACCTTCAGCCCATAGTGCTTTGGGTAAATTTTTGGCATGAAGCCAACTCTTACAAGTCTCTGTTAAGTGCCGAATCTTCCGTTCCGCCACTCCATTTTGTTGTGGCGTATAAGCACAGGTGAGTTCTCTCTTAATCCCATATTGACGACAAAATAAGAGGAACTCTTCTGAAGTGAACTCACCGCCATTATCGGTTCGCAACCTCCTTATTCTGGAACCAAGCTCGCCTTCAACTGTTTCCTTGAATTCCATAAACTTGTTGAAGACTTCTGACTTATTTTTCACGAAATAAACCCACGTGAATCTAGTAAAATCATCAATAAAAATTAGCATATAAGAGTACCCAGAGAATGAAGGAGTTCTTGTTGGCCCCATCAAATCACTGTGAATTAGTTCTAGTGGAGCATTGCACCTTGACAAGGATTTGTCAAACGAAAGTCGATGTGACTTTCCCTATTGACATCCCTCGCAAATCTCTCCTCCACCAAAGTTTCTTAAGTTAGGCAAACCTTTTACTAGATTAAATTTCACCATGGCTTTTAATTTATCCATGTTAACATGTCCAAGTCTAGCGTGCCATAGATGCGCATTATCATTGCCACTCATTTTCTCAACATATGAATCAGAGGCAGATAAAACATATAGATCATTAACTCTCTTACCGGTGTGAATAATATCCGCCTTGAGTTCCTTGATATTTCGAAGGAACTTCACGTCACGTGGGCCAAATAGTAGGTAGCTTCCAGCATCTACAACATTTGCAACTGAGAAGAGATTTTTCTTCATACCTGGAACATGGAAGACGCTGGTGAGAGTGATAGGGCCTTCTTGCTTCTCGTTGATGACCACAGTGCCTTCCTTCTCCACCTGATGGACTGTATTATCTGCCGTTACAATGACGTCATGGCCATTGTAATCTCGAAGGGTGGAAAACTTGGATTGGTCACCAGTAAGATGATGCCCACATCCTGAATCCACGATCCAATCTTTTTCAAAGTTGATGGAAGCCATGGCATCTACTGATCGTGTTTCAGCCATGAAGCACTTCCCCCAGTCTTCTTTTACCTCAGCGGCTTTTTCAGCTCGAGCTATATTGCCTTCTTTGGCCCGGCAATATCTTTTTAGATGCCCTACTTTGCCACACCGGTAGCACTTAAAAGTCTTCTTACCAGAATTATGAGAAGACCCTTCTTTCTTCTCGGGCGAGCTTGAATCACCTTGGGATTGAGAGTGTGACCTCTCACTTGAGCCACCTTGCTTTTGTTTTCCTCTAAAATTCCTCTTGTTTGCTACAAGAGCACTTCCTTCTCCTTCTTTGATCGATACACCAGCCATTTGTTTGGCTAGTAGCTCCTGTGATGACAACAAATTCTCGAACTCCTCCAAGGATGGTTGTTGGGCCCATCCTTGAATTGATGTAACAAAGGGAATATATTCGGGCTTCAATCCACGAATGATAGTTCTTCTCATTCGTGCTTCGGAGATAGCCTCGTCCGGATTTAATAGAGAAATTTCGGAACATAAATTTTTAATCTTCAAAAAATACTCGGCGATGGAAAGATTACCTTGAGTTGTGTTAGCCAATTCATTCTCCAATATCTGTAGCCGAGCTTCGTCCTTCTTGTTGAACAACCGGTCGAGGGTACTCCATATTTCATGAGCCGACTTGCACCTTATAATATGGTCAAACAAATTGTGAGATATTGACCTCTTTAGAATAAACTCCGCCTTAGCATTCGTCTGCCTCCACTTCTTGAGTGCATTGCTATTTTCCGGCTTGTCGGCAGGAGGATTTGTGTTACTACCATTGACAACTTCCCTCAAATCCTCGCCAACAAGGTAAGACTCCATACAAGTCTTCCAAACCTTGTAGTTGGATTGGTTCAATAATTCCATCCCCAATCCACCAACACGACCACTCAAATCCATTTAGATAAACCAGTTGAATCTACCACCAAAACCCGATCTTGAAAAATACTCTAGATGCCAACCTATGGCTCTGATACCATGTAGAGAATAGCAGAAGCAAAGGTTAGTGTTGGAAACCTTCTGCTAGCCCAAGATCGTTAGCAAGATATAGGAAGATTCAACTAAAGAAGAGGAAGCTTTTGAAAAGAAGAAGGAAAGTTGGAAGAAAGAACTTTGTAAACTAGAAATGTTTTCTTGATTTGCTTGGTTACAAATGAGTAAGACCACCCTTATTTATACTTGACAAGGGATGGTTCTAGATGCATTTCTAGATACATCCATAAGAGTATTCAAGCTATCCAAGACTCTAGAATATCTAGAATATATCTAGATATTTCTTTCTTTCTAAAATATCTATACTATGCACTTAGTATTCTACACTAGATTATTCTAGAGTATCTTGATATTTCTTCAATCCAAGATACTACTCTACATTATTCTAGAACCTCTCCAAAAAATCTACTTTACTATTTTTCACAGTCCTCTGCGTGTGTTATATTGTTTCGGATCTATGACACCAGCAGAAAGTTGATACTTCACCAATCTTCAAAATCTAAAGAATCCTCTTCGGATTTCTAAATGGTTGCATTTACTTAAAATTTCTTCAAGAATATTAAGGCTGTCTGTACAGACCTTTCCCATTCTTCATAAATTTCACCCGTCAACTGTACTTGGGTGATTATCTAACACTTATTTAGAATCCAATATCCTTGGTTCGATACAAAGATCTGATACCATATTAAAATGAAATCGACAATTAAAATATTAGGATGAAAACTCTCACATTTTATATTGGTGTAAAGAAATATTAATACAAGTGTAATAATCCCTCAAACTAAGCCTATGAGAAGATGTCCTCCGCCAAAAGTCTAACATATATACTAGTTACATTTATACGTACCGCCGCTACAATATTTACACTTATGTCATTAATTACTCAGGTAGACATTTATATTTAGTAAGAGGATGTCCTCCGGGTACTTGATGTGTATGTAACGATGGCTTACTTTGAAATTAGATAAGAGTTTAAGAAATAAATAGAGTCTCTTGAAAGATGTGGTGTATATATTTATGTGATTATAAATCATCTCACTAAAAATAAATAAAAAATAAAATATATCATTCAATCAAATAAGTGAATTATGTCATCATTCTGGAAAGAGTATAAATCTGCAAAAGTCGCTCAGAATTCCATCATCACACACTATCATTTGTTACCATTCAGTTTAAGAATGATCTCAGCGAACGTCAGGCTAATTATATGTTGGTCACGGCTACTTCAAATTTTGTCCCTTTATATAATCTCCAACAGTTGGCTTGCCGACCTTTTTTTCAGGTCAGTAGGACTGCGGCGCCGCGTTATCCTGTTAAACAGTTTGGCTCGAACACCCTGTCACAAGATTGGAAAAATACTCTCATTTTACGAGACATGGCACGGCACATAAAAATGAAACCGACTAATATTATGTTACAACTCTAACCCAGAATCTTCAATATTTTCAAAATGAAATTGTACATATTAGTAAATTAGGTAAGAAATACAAAAGTAACTATAATTTATAAAGCAAAATATGCGACAAAGTGATAAAAAATTCACTCATTTGACCTTCGAAATAGTCATTTTGTGTCATATAAGTGCAACAAAAGGAGTAAATAAATAAAAGACATTGGCGCCCAACCACAGGTTTCCCGGTATAAAATCAAGCATTAAACTACAAATTATCCAACACAAGTACAACACGAAAAATATTCATCAAACTAGAATTATTCAACCACACGCGGTACAACCATGCATCTCTTTTCCCAAAAAAAAAAAAAAAAAGAAAAAAAAAAGAGGATTTTGGGCAGAAAGAAAACTAATCGATCAATTTATTAGGTGCTATGGTCGGGATCCCTCTTTTGGCCCCATTGTTGAACACAAAACCTAATCTTCTTAGCTGCTGCTAAGTATTCCACTGCCTGACCTGGTTTAAATATGCTTAAAATTTGCTTCAATGTCTTCATCCTCAAATCATCAGCTTCTTTCATTACATTTGCCATCTGGTGGCTATGTTCATCTAAAGGTCCTTCTGCATCCTCACACTCTCCATCCTCACATTCTCCATCTCCTACAGCCTCATTTTTCTTCATCATGCTGGCCAACGGCTGGTCTACTATGTCTTCTTGCAAGCTAGCCAATTTTGAAGAAAGATCTCTCTCTTCCCGAATAGTTTGTTTGTGCAACTCGTCGATCATGCTCATTTGTTCACCTGTTAAATCGCTAAGCTCGCCATCGTTTTTAATCCCCTGAAGGAAATCAGTGAGACGAGATTCAACTTCCATGCCACAGAGAGCATAAATTAGACGTACAAAAGAAGTTGGTCTGCAGCCAGTGATCCATAGGGCTGAGTTTTCCAATGGGGTGCAAGAATTTGGTGCAAAGAATGGTGACACATCTTTTTGGGCAAGGCGGCTACGGTTATTAACGTAATCTTGGAAATTGTTTATAATCCTTTGAATAAGTTGAGTCAGTTCTTGTTCATCTTTTAGGCCATTTTTGATCTGAGCTGCAGCTTGTTCAAGCTCCTTGAGTTCTTCATGTTGAAGATTCAACCATGTCTCGTGCAAGCATTCTTCCTCCTTTCGATCAGTGTAGCTGTTACATGGACTTCTCATTTTCTCTTTCCAATAATGTAACAAGTTACTTCATGGATGCGGTGGTGTATGTCTATATTTGGTGACATATATAAGGCTCAAACACATGAAAATGACAAACAGGCCGCGAAAAGGAAAACGGATCCTGAAAAATGACAAAGAAGGATGTGGGCTAATAGATATTTTTCCGTGCAACTGTGTTACTCCCGATGATTGCTTATTAATCAATTCCAATAAGAATGTAAATATTTTTGTGGTGTTACTCCCAAGGTTTCCTTATTAATCAATTAAAAAAATGGTGTTTTTTAAATTTAAATACGATATAATTTTATCTTGAGTAAATTACACTGTATGTCATTTTAGGGCATTTTTTTTAAAAAAATATAGCAATATTTTGTTACCTAACCAAACGTAGCAACATTTTCAAAAATGCTACCAAACATGTCACAAAAAAAAAAAAACCCTAATCCCTCTTTCTCTCTTCTCTCTTCTCTCCACTCTCATTCCCCGTCGACCCCTACTGTTTTTCCGGCCAGCCTCAACGCCGCCCATCCCGTCATCGTGCCGCCTCCCCCATCCCCAACGTGGCCATGTTCGAGCCAAAACAGCATCGCAGCTGCAGATCCAAGCCCGCAGCTGCAGATCCTATTTTTTGTTTTACTGTAGATCTGATGCATCGTCGCCGGCGGATTTACGGTCCTCCGTCGATGACGACACTGTGGATCGGATCAATTCGATTTCTTTTTTTTTTTTCAAGTTTTCCGGTGACTTGGTGGTTTGCAGATCTGAAATATATATATATATATGTAATGTATGGTGGCTGGTCCGGTAGATCCGGTGGCGGAACTGCTTTGTTCCGGCGGAAGACAGTGTTCTGGTCCTTTTTTTTTCTTTTTTTTTTGTTTCTTGAGTTTTTCGGTGGAAGAAGGCGGAACCGCGGCGGCGGTGGTGTATGTTTGATGTTTGTGGACTGTATGGAATGTATGTCGTGCGTATTTCCATTGTATGTGCAGTGTATGCACTGTGTATACATTGAATATACACCGGACATACAATGTATAAACAGTTGTCATACAATACATATACATGTATGTATGTTTGTTTGTTGGTTTCTTCGGCGGTGCAGGGTAGTTGTTGGTGGTGGTGGAGGCAAAAGAAACTTTTTTTCATGTGTATATCCAATGTAAGTCACCGGACATACACTAGATATACACCTCATATACAATAGGTATAAGTGTATTTTTGTGTTTATTCATTTGTATATGTTGTGTATGGCTTATTGATGTAGATCCACACACTTTACATACACTGTGCATACAAAAAATATACATGTGACATACACTGAAAATACACAACACGTACATGGCTTATGTATGTAGATTCACACACTTTACCTTCACTGTGAATACAAAAAATATATATGCGACATACACTAAAAATACACAACACATACAGCAGCAGTGCTTGGGGGTGGTGGCTGGGGTTGGTAGGAGGAAAATCTAGGATTTTTAGCACCATTTTGTGCATTTTTCTATGTTTTGAAAAAATATTGCTATGTTTTGAAAATGGGAAAATGTTGACATTTTAGTGTAAGAAAGAGTGTTAGTTTGTATAGCTTTGTGAATTGCCCTTTTATCTTTAACGAGATACATTAATAAATATTTAACATTTATTTTAAATTTCACAATTTTAAAGTTTTTCTTTTGTTCGTAAACTCTACATCTATTTGAATCATAAAACACACGCCGGTCAAGTTTATATGACAATTTTGGATAGACATGAAAATTAAGAAACACATAAATATCTTTAAAAATAGGTCTCATAATACATTCCATAATGTTTTTGTCCCTATAAAAGCTTATAATTAAGGGTAAAATAGTAAGGTAAGTATGAATAGAATTGCTTCTACTTTTAGAAAATTGTCTTTTTTTTTAAAGGTTAACAAAAATATTGTTGCATCAATTGAAAAACTTTGAAACACAGGAAGTATTCCCTAAATCTCATTTTATTTTCCATGGATACTAAAAATATTTGTATAACATATTTGTCGTTTTAGAATATAAAGGTAGAATTAATTATTTTCTTCCCGCTTTATCTTTAGTGTTGATAGATTTTGAAAGTAAAAACTAGAGTGAAATATTTATTGGAGAGAGATTAATTTGGCGGAATATTATAGATTTAAATTGACGAGTAGATAGTTAAATGAATTAAATGTGCTCTCTCTAACAATTTAAACTTTTAGTGAAATAGTAACATAATTAAACATGGTTTCAGAGCAGACAGAGATCCAAACTTTTAGTCTCACTGCTACAATAGAACAAAATGAATTTCACGTGGTTGACCATGCTAAAAAATTAATCAGATCTGCACATGAGGAGAGTGTGTTGAAAAGTCAATGAAATGAATAAAGTGTGTTCTTTCTAACATCTCGAGCTTTTAGATGGGATGATCATACAATTCAACAGAAATAAGGTAAATTGTCAAAAAAGCACTCCTCATTAGTAATATCTTTTAAAAGCGCGTGCAAAATAAAAACATGATAAATCCTCAATATGCAGGATGCAGCAGAGAAAATCATCAATTTTTTTTTCTTGACTTGCTAGGCTGTCCTAAACTGTTTATTTTCTCGAGGGTTCAGTTACACTATAGGACAAATCAAAACACATTGTAAAATAAAGGTAAAAGAGAGAAAAAATGTAAAGAAATTATAAAAAATATAGAGTTTCTTGTTATCTTCTGAGCATTCAAGTTTATTCTTCAATGGTGAAGAATATTACAATTTATAGGATGAAAATGTCATCTAAATGTTATAAATATGAAGTGCCATAAGCAATAGGGTTATGTAACCTACAGAAGGTTCACTGTATAGAAAGTAGTGGACAAGTGAATAGACATCCACAGTAAAGTTGATTTATAAACGCTCCCATTTGGATGTCCATTAAAGATAATGTGCCTCGTTAAAACGTTACTAAGAAAAACCTGGTGGGAAAAAGCTTAGTGAAGGAAAAAGAGTCACACATCCAGTAATACACGCTAAAAGATGCCTCATTAAAAAACCTTACAAGAAAAATCCAATTTGGACAGAACCTGTTAAGGAAAAAAGAGTACAACACATATTGTATTCCCCCTAATGAAATCATCGATTAATATATATCTTGAAGACGATACATTTCAATCTTGTATATCTGCTTCTCAAAATTGAGGTTGAAAATGACTTAGTGAACAGATCTGCCAAACTATCACTGGAATGAATTCTTCAACATTAATTTTATCACTCTCTTGAAGGTCATGATATATTGAAAAATGAATTTTGCTGCATATCTGTCTCCTTAGTTGTATCTTCCTTTTAGCTGAATTATCCATGTGATATTTCATATAATATTGTTGGGATCTTCGTCTTCAACGAAAGACCACATCGTTGCTGAAAATGTCGAGTCCTTAATCTCAATCATTGATATTATCGGCTAGCTTCTTCCATAGCTATTCTTCTTCATGATTTTAAAATATAGCAACTATAATTTGTAGAACCCCATAATATAGTTGTACCTCCACAAGTTAATAAATATCTTGTTCAGATCGGGCTTTATATGGATCAATGAGATATTTTGTATTCTTCCAATATCTTTGTATTTGGGAAGAATTCAATCTTGCCAATAAGCTTATAACAAAAGCTATAACTAGTAGAGTATGGTTGGCAAGATACTTCAATGCAGCTATTGCATGAAAATATGATATTTATATACCAAGAAGCTTGCTAAGGCGATTTTACTACATCTAGCCAAATTGTTTTAAAACTTTAGTGAACAATTCTTTCAGGTTATTTAGAATTCTTCTAGAATTTTCAAAAATATTTGTGCCATATTAAACAGGTTATGACAGCATTCATAATACGCATATCAAGTCTTTCATGCACTGCCACACATACAGGATACCAGAAGGTGATTGCATCCACCAAAGGAGAGTATATCTCCATATAATCAATGCAAGATCTTTGTGCCTCAAATCATATTTCATATTTAGCGACTTTATTTTTCTCAATGTTTTCGAACAAAAACTTATATGTACGCCATTGGTTTTACACCTTAAGATGTTTGGACCATAAGTCTGAATCATTAACTCCTCCAAGTAAAGTCAAGTCTGCTTGAATGTATTTTTTTTCATTCTTGGCCAATAATTTTATGGTTGTATTCGTAACAGGCTTAAGCTCAAGATCCTCATCATCATTTATAATACTGATCTTTATAATATATGTAAGAAATCGTTGACAATATTTGTATATCTGTTCTCAGTGTGAAATAACATATTGAGATCTCTTCATATTCATAATTTTCAGGTACTTGAACCTCTCTTGATGAGATTTCATGAAATGTTATATTGTGTGCTCTTTTAGAGTCGTGCCTCCTCATTTGACCACCTTAAAACATTTTCTCCTTTCATTTTTCAAGGATTTTTACCTTTGAAATTGAATGATCTACCACACTTTAGGCGTGCCTTAGACTCATTTGTATAAACAGATTGTCCTACCCGGACATCAAATTAATTTGGAGCATTAGCAGCTATATAGACTTGGTTTAGCGACGTTCCCAACATTCTTTGGGATCCATCTTTGTGCGATGTGGTGTAGAAATTGATAATATACCCCACACTAAAATTATTAGATGGAAAATATTTCGTTCACAACCCTAAAAGCAATTATGAGGGAGAATATATTTGTTCTCATGTCGCGTACAAGTGTTGGTTTATGGATATACCATATCTCATACCAGTTTAAGAACCTTTTTTCTCAATCATATGCACGATTTAGCCATTAGTTGAAGGCTTTCAATATATATAAATCTGATAAACCAATTTACCAATATTATCAAGATAGATTGTCCTGATTTTATAATCTGGAATATATTTTTAATAAAATTAATTTGAGAGCAAATACTTAACCTTTCGAGTACCAGTGTAGTTTTTTAATAACGCACATGTGACCTTCTCATAGATGCATCTAATATCCATATTGCAGGTGAGAGGACCCATATACACCTTTTATATATTCCAGAAGTATAGGGATCCTGATTTCAAATTTAGTTGGTATAATAATTAATTTATAATGAGAACAAGCAGCACATTGAGAATTCTTGAAGAATCCTGATTTTTCAATATATACCCATGTCAATTCTCAATTATTTAGCGCATCATTTCTTTTTAACCGGGATGGTCTAACCAGTCATGCCAATTGATAAAATTATTCACTCTAGTAAACTTCTTGTTTACTATAGCATAGGTTTTTTTGTATCAGTAAAATTTTAGTTTATTATGGCTTGCATGTGACTCTGACATTCTTAAATTTATGTAGTATAAATTGGAGGAAGAGGCGGGTAACCCTTTATATACATATTTCTTACCCGCTATGACTGTAGTAACATGAGCATATTAAATCTTCTAATATTTGTGGTCTCAATATGAATCCATTTTGGTAAATATATGTTAAGCTTACAAAATTTATTTTCAGACACAATATAGTAAATATTTGATCCATCTCATTCCTCGAGGTAGTAATGATTTTGCTCTTTCGGAGCTCTCAATTAATTTTATACTACCATATATTTCATTAAACAATCCATATGGTTAATATCTCCTTAAAGAAGTGTAATCACCTAACTTTGGTGCGAATAAAAAAAATAGCGTAAGATAGCGACGCTAATTTTCTAGGATTTGTGCCTACTATTCTAGATTTTGTCATTTTATTTCTAGCTACTTTATTGGTTAATTAGAAGAAAAAATATTAAAATTGCACAATAAATTAATGTTAATTGTACAATTGTTGTTTTAGTTTTGTGTGATTAGCATAATTTTATGAATTTTAATCAAGTTAATTAGTAAAATTTGTTAATTATGTAGACTTTTGAGTAATGAATTTTGTAATTAGTCTATATTGGACCATCTGAAAAAATAGAAAACCAGCCCAACCCCTGTCCTACCCATTAACCCATTAGCCCAGACCCGAAAACCCCTGGGTATTTAAGAGAGTTCACCTCATTTTTCATTTACACCCCTAAGCCCTCTTTGGCTCGGGGAATTACTTCTGAAATTAATTCAAGCCACCGCAAAAAAAGTTACACAGCCGTCTCGCACCGCGGCCGGACCACCACCAGTTGTGGCCGGAAAAATTACAACCATACCTTCCCGGAATTTTCATTGTCGTTCCATTTCTACCACCCATTTTGCTAAAAAAATCTTTCAATCAGCGTAGATCCGGTTTGGACAATCAAGAAGTTTCTTTTCTTCTTTTTTCTTCTGTTCCCACCAAGGTTAATGCCCTTGCCTTCCCTTTATCCAGGCCGTGTTTAATCACGAGCTTGAAACAAGGGAAACCAAGAATCTTTGCTCGTGTGATGGCAGAGATGGTGACGATGTAGTAGTGGAAGCGAGGCAGCGATGAAGCAGCTCAGGCAACGATGAGGCGTTGGTGACTTTCCGTTTAGTTTAGTGACGGGTTAGGCTTGATTAAATCTTTAGTTGTTTTCCTTTATGTGTTTTCTCATTATTTCTTGTTGATCATTAGTTAATGAAAATGGTGTTTGGTGATAGTATGTTTGTGTGTATGGTGGGGAGGGGCTTCCATTTTTAATTCTTATATGATGATGATGGTGAGAAGATGTGTGATGGTAGCAATAGTGATGTTTTTGACGCTGCTATGGCGGGACACATTGGTTCTAGGGTTGATTCATTGAGTTGTGGTAATGGTGCTGATTCGGCTTTGGCACCAGTGGCATAGACAAGGTCGTGGCAGTGGTGTTAGCATTGAGGAAGCTGCATCATTGAGGCAATACCATGGTGGCTGCCCCATTTGAAACAATGGTGGCGATGAAACGGCTAATGCGATGCTATGGCGTTTCTGATGGCGTTGGAAGTTCACTATTTGGTGCAGCAGCTTAGCTTGGCGGTTAAAAACTTTAATCTTCTTTGTTTGAAGTTAATTTCCTTTGCCTTTTGTTTTGATTAGGATAGCAATTTCAGATATGGATGTGTATTGGATAAAAGCTGACAACACCTGAAAGATGATAGGTGGCACGGGCAGAAGTTTCACCGGTCAGATATCTAACGGACAGACAGTTATCACGACCAGACCCAAAGCAATTATGAGACGCTTCACCAGTCAACACGATCTGAGTAAGCAGTTATTAACCAAATCATGCGCGCTCACTCAATTAATGATCATAAAGACAATCATTACAACCCAGCGGTTACATATCCAACGGATACGTGCCCAGGGTTACATATCCACCAAATATGTGCTCAGCGGTTACAAAAACCCAAGGACGCCTATCAGACCTATAAATAGCATTTGTTCTAAAACCATTGTAACACAACTTGACTTCCTGTCTACAATATCAATAAGAATACTCTCTCACTCTTGCTCAAATCTGACTGCTTACTTACATTCATCTCTCTAATTTTCTAAAGTATGATTAGTATTGAAGAGGCTCTCACCGGAGATAAACGATACAGTACAGTTACTTCTGTTTGCCCCTATTTACGCTTTATCTTTGCTAATTCCTGTTTGAATCTAACGCTGCTTTAGTTCGTATTTCAAACTCTTAATCTAAACTATTGATCGTGACTCCGCAAATATAAATTTAATTGTTAATTGACCTAAAATTGGATCTAGGTTAAACAATTTGGAGACCACAGTTGGAGCCGATCAATAGCCTTCGTAGGTTAATAGTTTATCTTTTCTGATAATTTACCTCTTTTCGTCGATCTTTATTGCTCTACAACTAACATGGCAGAAACCAATTCGCAATGAACAATCGTGGGCAGGAATCAGGTAAGTACCCACGTAGAGAATATTTTTGAAATCAAACAAAGGCCCGATGAGTCTCTCCGCAAATACGCGGATCGCTTCCAAAGAGAGCGAATGATGCTTCCAAAAGTACCGGACAGATGGGCAGTGATCGCGTTTACTAACGGTCTGGATATTAGGAGCTCAGGGGCCACACGCAGACTTTATGAGTCTTTTCGCGAGTCCCCAGCAGTCAGTTGGACGGATGTCTGCAATCGCTACAACTCAAGGGTAAGTATCGACGAATTCGAGTGAGAAGACTCTTGGCGAGATTACCCTGACAACTCTCGCCGAAGGAGTAGCGAAGGAGACAACTTTTCATGTCGTTGATACAGACCTAGCCTACAATATCATCATGGGGAGATCTTGGATCCATGATATGCAGGCTGTTCCCTCAACTTATCATCAAATGTTGAAGTTCCCATCCGAATGGGGGGTACATGAGGTCCGAGGAGAGCAGCGCTCTGCCCGAGATTGCTATTCAGTGGCTCTCAAATTGCCTGAAGTGAACAAATAGCAATTACAGAAACTGGGACCAGACGCACCACATGAAGAAGCGAAGTATAAGGTCCCAGAATTCATCACGAAGATGGATGAGAGAGAAAGCCACATGCTGACCGTGGAGGCTTTGGAACCCGAAGAATTGTTCGCAGATAAGCCGGAACGGAAAGTATACTTAGGGACCAAATTGAGCGAACGTCTACGAGGAGATGTCCTCCAGTTCCTCAAGGAGCGGCATACAACGTTCGCCTAGTCTCACACAGATATGACAGGTATTTCTCCAGAGATTATTACTCACAAGTTGAACGTCGACCCATACTATCGCCCGGTAAAGCATAAGACGCGCCAACAAGGAGCTTTTCGGAATCAGGTCATCAATGATGAGGTTGATCGGCTGTTGAAAATCGGGTCGGTACGTGAAGTCAAATACCCGGACTGGCTAGCCAACGTGGTTGTTGTACCTAAGAAAAATGATAAATGGCGAGTCTGCATTGACTTCACGGACCTAAACAAAGCCTGCCCGAAGGATTCATATCCCCTTCCCAGGATGGACCAGCTGATCGACGCAACAGCCGGGCACGAGGTGCTCACCTTCCTAGACGTGTATTCCGGATATAACCAGATATTAATGGACCCGGAGGACCAGGAGAAGACAACATTCATAACATGCAGAGGTACATATTGTTATAAAGTTATGCCATTTGGGTTGAAAAATGCAGGTGCAACATACCAGCACCTAGTCAATTAAATATTCCACGACCATATCGGAAAAACTATGAAAGTGTACATCGATGACATGTTGATCATGTCCAAACGAGCAGAAGACCATCTGGCGCACCTAAAAGAAGCTTTCCGGATTCTGGATTAGTACAGCATGAAGCTGAACCCGGAGAAATGTGCATTCGGAGTCGGATCGGGAAAGTTCCTGGGCTTCATCGTCTCTCAGCGTGGAATTGAAGTCAATCCCGCTCAAATCAAAGCCATTGAATCAATTCCAGATGTACTCCACAACCGGAAGGACGTCATGAAATTGACAGGAAGAGTGGCAGCCCTGCGAAGATTCATTTCTCGATCATCCGACCGATGCAAGAGTTTCTTCGACGTTTTGAAGCAAAACAAGGAGTTCGAGTGGACCCCTGAATGCCAACAGGCATTGAAGGATCTGAAAAAGTACCTGTCCAATCCACCACTGCTCTTTACACCTCAGCAGGGGGAGCAGTTGCTGATTTACCTGGCAGTCTCAGAGTCGTCGGTAAGCGCCGTTCTAGTTCGGGAAGAAAGAGGTAAACAACTTCCTATCTATTACATTAGCAAAGCTCTAATTGATGCAAAAACGCGCTATCAACCCTTGGAAAAATTGGCTGTAGCACTAGTAACTGCTGCTCGTAAGTTATGCCCTTACTTTCAAAGTCATTCAATAGTTGTGGTAACAACTTTTCCTTTGCGAAATGTTTTGCACAAACCCGAATTTTCATGAAGACTTCGTGGCAGATTTTAGCGCTAATATATACCCTGAAGCAGAAAGGGAAGCTGTTCTTTATGCTGGACAGGCTCCTGGTGCGTGGACCCTTTACACTGATGGCTCCTCGAGCGTCAAAGGATCTGGTCTTGGACTGGTTCTCATCGCTCCATCCGGAGAGACGGTCAGGCAAGCGATCAAGTGCCCATTTATTACTAACAATGAGGCCGAATGGTGAGACCGTTATTGCAGGTTTGGAACTAGCCCGAAATTATGGAGCGACCATCATCAAACTCAAAAGTGATTCTCAGCTGGTAGTCAATCAGATAACTGGAGGCTTCAGTGCACGAGAATCCAGGATGCAAGTGTACCTCGCCTGAGTGAAGGAACTCCTAACACAGTTTGATGACTGGGAGGCACTTCAGATTCCAAGGGAAGAGAACCATGAAGCTGATGCTCTCGCGAATCTAGGGTCGGTAGCAGAGATGAAGGCAGCTAGCTCTTCAGTTATTGTTCAACTCCTCTACACAACCATAGATCGGGAAAAGTTCGAAGTCAATGTCATTAATGCTACTTTGGACTTGCGGAATGAGATAACAAACTATCTTCTCCATGGAACTCTACCCGTTGACACAAAGGCCGCTCGCAAGCTCCGAATAAAAGCTGCTCGGTATACAATCGTCAATGGCGAACTCTACCGCAAAATGTTTACAGGACCTCTCGCAAAATGTCTCGGACTGAGTAAAATCAACTATGTAATGAGAGAAGTCCATGAAGGCTGTTGTGGAAATCATTCCGGGGGCAAGGCGTTAACCCGAAAGCTGATTCGCGCAGGTTATTATTGGGACAAAAAGGAGAAAGATACGAACGAATTTGTCAAAAAATGTGACAAATGCCAGAGGTTCGTACACCTTCTCCATCAGCCAGCAGAACCACTCCATTCAATAATCTCTCCGTGGCCCTTCATGAAATGGGGGATGGACATAGTTGGTCCTCTTCCCACAGCGCCGAGAGGAATGCGTTTCTTGTTGATTTCACTGATTACTTCACAAAGTGGGTCGAAGCGGCAGCATACACAAGGATACGACAAACAGAGGTTTTCGACTTCCTCTGGCGTTTTGTCGTATGTCGGTTTGGAGCACCTAAGGAAATAGTCATAGACAACGGCCCACAATTCATCGGCAAGAAAGTGACTAGGTTCCTCGACGATCTACACATCAAGAGGATCACTTCCTCTCCGTATCATCCTTTTGCTAATTGACAAGCAGAATCTACCAACAAAATCATCGTTGAATCCCTCAAAAAACGTCTCGAGCAGGCAAAGGGGTGTTGGGTAGAAGAGCTACATAGCATGTTATGGGCTTATCGCACAACGATAAAAATGAGTACTGGAGAGACTCCTTACTCATTGGTGTACGGTGCAGATGCTTTAATCCCAGTCGAAATCGGCGAGCCCACTTTGCGATATGCACACGCCACTGAAGAATCCAACTCAGTCAACCTCTTCGAAGAGCTGGACCTCCTCGAAGAACGAAGAGAGTTAGCCCTTGTACGAGTAATCGCCCAAAAAGAACGAATTGAACAATATTACAATTGGGGACTGCGCGTACGAAGCTTCCAGGTTGGAGATTTTGTGCTAAGGAAAGTCTCCCAGAGCACACAAGAAACAAATTCTGGGAAGCTTGGCCCTAACTAGGAAGGCCCCTACAAGGTAATCGCCTCAGTCGGCAAGGGATCCTATCGCTTGTCACGACCAGACGGCTCCACTGTCTCGAACAGTTGGAATGTGATTCACCTCAAAAGATATCACTTCTGAGTGGTAAAACGATTAGTTATCTTAAGCTTGCCTGTTACTTTTACAGAAGTTTTTACTTTTATTTTATTTTCTCTAAATGGTACTAACGGCCTGAATAAGGTCAGATCCGTTTAGCTCAACTGGTAGAGCTCGATGTTCTTCAACTTCGCGGCTGTAGGTTCGAATCCCACAACGGACACACTCCTCGTTTGGTTATATGTGTTCTTCTATATACAACTTACCTCAATCTTTTTATGTTATCACTTCCCGTGTTCCAACATAAAAACAAGGATGGGGTGAGAGGCCCCCGTAGGCCAGATAAGACCTTCATAAAGGCAAAAGACCTTGCCAAAAGGCGAAAGACCTTGCCAAAAGGCGAAGTTTTTGCAGATAAGACCTTCATAAAGGCGAAAGACCTTGCCAAAAGGCGAAGTTTTTGAAGTTTTTCAAAATCTTTTACGTGACAAACTTCCACGAAAATAAGAGAAGTCGTTCACAAGGCCAGCGACTCGGCCAGAGCCAATCTACAAAGTCATGCGACGACTTTCGATTATCAAAACGATAATTAAAGTTACGCGCAAAGGGCAACGATTCGGCCAAAAGTCTAACGACTACAACTCGGTCAGAATAAAAAATCTGCGCAGATTGTTAACAACTTACGACCTCTTCCTAAGGAAAGGCTAAGTTAAAACATTCGGGCAGACTTTTGGAGACCAGAACTTAGTAAAGTTCAAACTTCAAAAAAAGCTCCTAAACATAAGGCACGAATGCCACAATACATACAAACAAAAGATCAAAAATTCAAGCTAAATATAGTCATTGAATAGATCTAAAATCATATATATACACCTGTGAAACGATAAGATGCCGAAAACGGCTGACAGAAGTTTACAGAGTGATCAAAGGCCAAATGGAACCAGCCATACAGAGATCAGAGAGTCTTTACAAGACCTCTGTCCACAAACAACTAAATCCGGCTCTCGCCAGATGAACAAATACAGATACTGGGAAAGGGCATCAGCTTTTGGGGCTACGATCAGAACCCGACGCACCAACACCGTCGACTCTGCCATCGTCCCCCGAATTCTCGCCATCATCTTCATCCTCATCTTCACCTTCAGACTCCTCAGGAGAAAGATTCAGAGCATGTCTTATTTTGAGAACAGTGCTTTTTTTCATCTGCAGCATCTCTTCAACATTAACCTGCTTAGCTTGAATCTGCCAAAGCAACGAACGTTTAGCTTCGAGCGCAGCAAGCTTGGCCTTAATCTCAGATTGATCGCGCAGGTTTGCCAATTCTTTGGATAGTGCGATCTGAGAACTCATCAACTGAGCAACCTAATCCTTAGCAGCCTGAAGCTCAGCTCTGGCCTAACGGATTCTTCGTTAGCCCTTTGCAGATTCATATCAAGAGATGCGCGATCATCAATAGCACTGTTCAGTGAAGCCTTACATTCTTCAAGTGGACTATCAAGGCCCTGGGCAGAGCGTGCGAACCCTTTTTTTTCTCCAAAAAGGAGGTCCTTCTTCTTGGAGAGTTCGTTAATCTGCTCAAGTCGCTCATTGCTAACATCCGTTAGCCGATTAACTTCACTCCCAAGGAGACCACACTGCTCTGCCAGGAACTTGATCACCTTCAGAGCATCCAGCAACTCTTTCTTTACCTCGAGTACTTGATCGACGTTGTTGATCCTGGAGCGGAACATGTGCAGCCACCATACATGACTGAAAAAACAAAGCGAAAGTTAGAAACCTGACGTCAAAGTTATTCCCAACGCAAAGCGGTAAAACACTTACCCGGGCAGAATCAACAGCAATCTGAAAGGCTAACTCCTCATCACTCAGTTCCCTCATCACCCATTCTTCCCGGGGACCGATGAGCGAAGAGACTGCCTTGGCTAAGCCACCCGGCCCGGATATGAAGTTAACATCAGGGGACAGTTTCATGGTATGCTTCCTCTCACAGTACTTGGGTTCCCAAGCCTATTCAGAAGGATAGTTTGGCCCAAACTTGTAACGCACACCCCTAATATCCTTCAATCCGGTTTGGTCGTCGATAACTGACCGCCAAATGAGCCTTGTTGTTGATAAGTTGGAATCACCTTCCACTCCAGGATCTATCGTGTCGCACTCGCGAAGACCGACAGGCGTAGCCCCCTCAGTGGCCACATTTTCCAGGTCCTCAAAACGAAAAACACGAAGACCTCGGCCACTCTATTGGGAAACCTCTTCCTTTTCTTCTTCTTCTTCTTCTTCTTCTTCTTCTTCTTCTTCTCCTCCTCCTATTTTTCTTTTCCCTTTGTCCACATGGGAAGGAGCCGCCTTCACCCCGTCATCAACTCGGGGACTCCTCTCCGGAGTACAGGCAGCTTCCTCTTCAACCTTTCTCTTATCACTCCGAAGGTAAGGCTTTCGCGCAAGGTGTTCATTCACTTCGATCTCAGCATATGAAATATTGATAACCTCCTTGTCTAAACCTTCTCCCCGTACAGACTCGGGGACTTCGGCAGTAGTCTTGATATTCTCTTCAGCAGACTCTGGTACATTGGCCCTAGGCGAAGGCTCACTCCCACCAGTTGAGGCTTGCCCGGCAGCAACGGAAGTCTTACGAGCAGACTTTTTCCGTGCTCCTCCCTCGTCCTGGCTCTTCTTCTTCCTTTTCAAAGAACCAAGGCCACCGGACAAGAGTTCCTCGCCACCCTCCCTACGGCGCAATGCCTCCACTAAAGCTAGTATAGATGCGGCCTTAGCATCTGGATCAGCGACAGGTTCGGAAGGCACGTCCTGAGGGGGAGCAGGAAAGAAGTCCCTTTGAGTACCCAGACCTGCAAAAGAGAGAATCGTCAGACACGGAGAAGCTACAAAGAAGAGGAATAATCATGAAAGCAGAAATACTCTCACCATGATTTTTCACGGTCAAACTCGTATGTGCAGCAAAATGCGCCCATTCTCTCTTCTCAGGAGAGAACTCCTTCAAAATCACCTCGACCCACGCCGTTAGCTCATCAACAGATATGAGCCCGTCGTAGGGTCGCTTGGCCGCTACAAAAAAGAGTCAGAAGAAGTAAGCAAATAAGAAGAAAAGGAAGAATACGAAAAATCTCAAAAATACTCGGGGACTTACTCTTCTTGTTCCAAACATCGGGAAGATAAGTCTTGGAGTCAAAAGCCAAGACCGAGGAGCGCACAAACACATACCGGTGTAACCAACCCCGGTCACCTGTGTCCTCGGAACTACGCACCAAGCCCTTGCTCCCGCGCATCCTGGCGTTCACACGGCCGTCTTTAAAAATTTGTATGCTATACAAAGAAATGAAATGTTCATATCCGAAGGATTGATCGGTTTCCATCGCAAACCAATCCAAAAGCGAAACTATTCTATATATACTGGGGCACAGTTTCCCCGGGCAGAGTAAATATTCCCTGCAGAGCCTTTCCAGCACAGGATGCATGGGCAGTTTACATCCTATTGTGAAAGGGTAGGTGCACATAGCTGTCCACCCAGCCCTGTGAGAGGTAATATTCTCCTCTTCGGAGACCGGTAAGAGGGGAATCCTATCATCCCAGTAGGAGTCCATCCTAACTCGTGGGATCAGCTCCGATGTGATCACAGATTTAAATCTATACGCCGGTCAGTTGCGTGTATCCCCCTGATGATTATTGAAGGCCTTGATATTGCAGTCTGCCTCTAATTCACACTATTTTTTAGGGATAATCACCGCAGCGGTAGCCTGAGTAGCCCTGGGCCTAGGAGTGGCCGTTGAGGAACTACCAGCCATGTCTATACTTTGATTTTTTCTAGCTCTTGAAGACATGATTTCTCAAGAGTTATGAAGTTCGCAAGAAGAATCGAAAGCTGATTCAAAGATTTTCAAGAAGCAACAGAGAAGAAATAAAAGCAAATAAAAGGTTTCTCATTCAGTAAACCCCTATTTATAGGAGTAGAAATTCGGCCCATCAAGTTCCTTCGAAACACGTGGAAGTTATCCAAAAGGCCACGATCAGATCCGACCGTCAAAAGAAGGAAAAAGTTTCACCAATTTTTATAGTGTCATCATTACCCTGAAGAGTAGCGGTCACTCGCGATCAACAGTCGACGTGTGCACGTGATTGAGGCGGTTAAAATCATCATTCTTACCCTTGGAACGCGCAGTAGTCACTTCAAAGTAGACTGCAAACGCGCAGGCATGCCAGCTGCAGTTACTTTTTTATACGGCGTATTTAATGCGCACGTCATAAGGGTTTGTCACGTAGCTGATAAGATGCATGCGTCACTAAGCCTCGTCACGCAAATGTAGAATTTTACCAAGCAGAAATTCTCGCCAAAATTCATGTCCACTCCTCGAACAGATACTCTGCTCAAGAAGTGCGGGGACTATCTGTATTGGATAAAAGCTGACAACACCTGAAAGATGACACGTGTCCACTACGTGGCACGGGCAGAAGTTCCACCCGTCAGATATCTAATGGACAGACAGTTATCACGAACAGACCCAAAGCAATTATGAGACGCTTCACCAGTCAACACGATCTGAGTAAGCAGTTATTAACCAAATAATGCGCGATCACTCAATTAATGATCATAAAGGCAATCATTACAACCCAACGGTTACATATCCAACGGATACGTGCCCACCGGTTACGTATCCACCAGATACGTGCTCAGCGGTTACAAAAACCCAACGGACGCCTATCAGACCTATAAATAGCATTTGTTCTAAAACCATTGTAACACAACTTGACTTCCTGTCTACAATATCAATAAGAATACTCTCTCACTCTTGCTCAAATCTGACTGCTTACTTACATTCATCTCTCTAATTTTCTAAAGTACGATTAATATTGAAGAGGCTCTCACCGGAGATAAGCGATACATCACGGTTACTTCTGTTTGCCCCTATTTACGCTTTATTTTTGCTAATTCCTGTTTAAATCTAATGCTGCTTTAGTTCGTATTTCAAACTCTTAATCTAAACTATTGATCGTGACTCCGCAAATATAAATTTAATTGTTAATTGACCTAAAATCAGATCTAGGTTAAACAGGATGTATGCAAAAATAGTATTTGTCATGTCTATTTGAAGCCGGCCTTAACTGGAGACAGTTCGCTTTTTAAGAGCAGTCTACTACCAAATTTTTAGCGCAATCAGCTTTAATCGGTTTTGAAATAAAATCCCCAATTGCATTTCCTTGTGTTTACTGTTGTAGTTTAGTCATTTGTCTGTCTTTAGATATTGTGCACTAGCTATTGAAATCTGCAAATATTTGTTCATTTGAATTGGAAGAGGTTTGAATAAGGTATTTTCTTGAAGTCATTTAATTCAGATTGGGGAATGAAGTTTGTTGTCAAAGAACACCTATCTATATTTGTTGTATTTCAAGCTTGAAATTGCTCCAACCATATAAGTCTCCGTATAGAGTACGAGTTAGCCTAAACTTGTGCATTAGATCATGAAAGTTCTATCTCTTGTTCTTAATTAACTAATATTATTTGCTAGAGCTTGATAAATTTCTAGACATCTTTAAAGTTTGCTCAAGCATAATTTACTTGTCTGTGACTTCAGTATTTTAACTGTTTTCCAAGCATGAAAGTCATCTGAATCTGTCTATGGGTTGAGAAGCTAAAGGTAAAAGTGCAAATGGTCAGGGTGACCTCCTTTTGGACTCAAAAGAGTTAGAACTAAACCATGGGATGGTGCGGGGGAGTTTAAAGTGGTTTGGACTTTGCTTGAGATACCAAGATGCACAATAGTTGCCCTTTTTATGTTCTGAATGTTTGGCTTCAATTGGACCATGTCCAGATTTAGTTTAAGTTGTTTATAGGCTTTTGGTTACTTGAAGGCTAGTAGCAGATCTGCAAGTAGGATTTTGGCTTTCACTTGTAGTATATTTGAACCCAATAGGCCTAATAGTCCAAGCCCATGGTTGTCCTATCACTACAACAACCAATATTTCAGCTTTTGGATAGCTTTAAGAGGCATAATCATGTAGAGGGTGTGGGGGGTATGACAAAAGGGTGACCGCACCCCCACTACCCCCTCTCTTTCCTTTCTATAAATAGAAGGTTACAACACACTTAAAGGGAAAGAAAAAAAGGAGTTGTAACAAGACGAGCTACCTAGTATAAAAGAGAAAGAAAAAAATATAGAAAATGAGAAGTTGAAAACTTGAGAGAACAGTAAGAAAATTAGGTAAGCGTAAGGTTGGTGAGGGACTGACATTGTTGCTGGTTACTGGTGCTGCTATGGTGGTCTTTTCTTGACCGTGTTTTGCTAAGTCTTTTCTGCACTAGGTAAGCTTTAAGCTTTGTATGTTTATCATTTTTTTCTTCTCTTATGAAATGAACATATTTTAAAGGCTTAATGATGTCTACATATGAATGTTTAGTCCACAGACCTACTGCTATGTTTAATAAATAAGAAACTATTAAGTGATTGTGAGTGATTGTTTGTAAATGTTGTTATCCCTTTACAAGTTTATCTATTATTGTTTTTAATCATGTATGTATACATATAACAAAGTGATGGAAGTAAGTGATAAGTATGATATGTACAGGTACATGTCCATGTCCATGATTTTGTCAATCTAGACCATTTGTTTTGAAACTGTTCATACGGTGCAAAAAATTGTAATATTTTGAAATTAGGACTGCTTTTTGCAAAACGGTCTAGTTGATGTAATTTATTGAATTTAAGTAATTTGGGCAGATTCAAAACAAGGGCTAAGATGTAGATTATAAGTAATCTGGGCAGATTCACAAAAAGGGCTAAAATGGAGATTACAAGTGCAATTGAACGAAAAATATTAAACTAAAACGCGCTTAGGCACTTTATTAGGTCATTTTTGAAAATCTGGCCACATTTTTTGCAAAAAACAGCCACTATTGTGACAGAAATAGAAATGTATTACTATTTAAAAAATGATCTATAAAACAGCTCATTTATGTAAAATTTTTTGGCCCAAATTTGAAATTAATAAAAAGGGATTTTGTTTGTCAAGTCCTCATTTTAATAAATATTTACTAATTAGCCTATTTAGACTTCAAGTAATTCACTAGCGTAAATAAAGACAAATCTTAAATCAAGGGAAATGGGACATCAATGCAAATTATAATCTAACTCGAAGTTTCGGTCAGTACATGCGGGTCACCTTTTTTTTTTTTTTGTTCATTTTGAAATGATAACATTTTTTTGACTGAATTGCAAAAATATGACACATGAAGCAATGGTTTGTCAAAATGTGCTCAATAACAGTGGTTTAGCAAAGTGCCTTCCATTAGTTTAATGAAACTTATTCCGGACGAAAATGCCCATCACAACTAATAAAAAGACCTACACTATCCTCCCCTTCCTTTTCTCCATTCAAACAATATCTAAACCCTAAAAACCTACAACTTTTACAGATTCCTCTATTGAAACGAAGATTCAAGGTTAGATTCCTTCAAATTCCTACTCTCTTACATTCATTTGGATAACCTTGTAGAAAATCTATTAAAATGGGTATTATACACAGACTTCTTGGCAATGGGCACCTTGCACAGACTTCTAGGAAATTGCAAAAACTTTAAGCCCTGTTGCAATGAGAAACTTGTCTCTGCAAGTCTTGGCAATGCAAAGAGTTTAAGCTCTGGTGCAATGGCACCAAACACAGACTTCCCTAGCAATTTCCAAGACTTCAAGCTTTATTATAGTGGCCAACTTACAAAAGAAAGTCTCTGCAAATCTTTGCTATTGCCAAGAGTTTAAACTCTTGTGCAATGGGCACCTTACAAAGACTTCCTTACAATTGCTAAGACTTCAAGCCCTGTTGTAGTGGCCAATTTGCAGAGGAAGTCTCTGCAAGTCTTGGCTATTGCCAAGAGTTCAAGCTCTGGTGCAATGGGCACCTTGCACGAACTTCTTCGCAATTGCCAAGACTTCAAGCCCTGTTGCAGTGGGTAATTTGTAGAGAAAGTCTCTTCAAGTCTGGGCTATTGTCAAGAGTTCAAGTTCTGGTGCAATGGGCACCTTATATAGACTTCTTGGCAATTGCAAGGCTTCAAGCCTTGTTGCATTGGGTAATTTACGAGAAAGTCTCTGCAAGTCTTGATTATTGCCAATAGTTCAAGCTCTGGCAATTGAAGGAAATGAAGGAGGAAAGAGAGAATGAAAGGAATAAGGAAAGAGAGAAGAAGACTGTTCCATGTGAATTGAGCTTAATCAGGGGCAAAATAATCCTTTCGCATAGTGAGGGATGATATGGAAGACATTTACTTAAAACATTTGAAAGTGGGGGCAAATTGGTAAGACCATTGCTTATGGAGGGCACTGCGTGAAGTTTTTTAGCATTTTATAGCCACCAAATAGATGTATACATGCACCCGTGGAACGGGCCGAATTGCAGAAATATGCTACGGGAAGCAATAGTTTGCCAAAATGCCCTCAATAATAGTGGTCTTGCAAAACTGCCCTCCACTAGTTTAATGAAACTTTTTTCGGACGAAAATACCCCTAACAACTAATAAAAAGACGTGATCATATCCCTCTCCTTCCTTTCCCCAATCACGCGATCAATAAAATCATAAAAACCCATTCCTTTTACAGATTGCTCCATTCAAGTAAAGATTCAAGGTAAGATTTCTTCAAATTGCTATTGCATTTCACTAACATGATGATACATCCATTTTTTTTTTTTTATATAATATAGAAAAAGACCCCGAAGACTTCTTGGCAATGGGAGCCTTGCACAGGCTTCTCGGCAATTGCAAAAACTTTAAGCCCTATTGCATTGTGAAACTTGTCTCTGCAAGTCTTGGCTATGGCAAGAGTTTAAGCTTCTGTGCAATGGCACCTTACACAGACTTTCTGGCAACTGCAAAGACTTCAAGCCCTATTGTAGTGGCCAACTTTCAGAGAAAATCTCTGCAAGTCTTGGCTATTGCCAAAAGTTTAAAACTGGTGCAATAGGTACCTTACAAAGACTGACCCGAATTCTCGGTTAGGCTGTGCAGGCACCCGACCACCTCCCCTAAACCTGTCAGGCGAACCTTATTGACTGAATCGATATAAATTGTGAGGAATTACCTTGAAATTAAAATGAACTAAACTTTAACAACATAAGATAACTCTCTAGGATAGACAAACATACAAGCTGTCTGAATAATGCAACTAACTACCCAGAAAACATAGTTTTAAAGGTTTCCAGATCAGACATCTAAGAAGGCCAAAATATAAACACACCTCCCGAAGGGACCAAAAGTAAGGAAAGCTGTAATATCTGAAGTTGGTGGCCGTAGTGAACAGGATGTCTCACCGTAGACAGCTGAGAACGTACTACTCCTCAATCACGACACGACTGGCTGGGTCCTGGAGCAGAATCTGCCGAACGAAAAGAAAACACAAGGACAAATAGAGGGTGAGTCATAAGGACTCAATAAGTGTGAACAAACTAGCAACCTTGAAAAATAGATACGCTAGTCAGGGAAACGGAACCAGACAACAATCAACAAATAAGCAATGCACATATAAGCAGAACATTAGTCATGTACAGAAAATCTACACAATAGTATAAAATGAAATGGAATGAGATGAAATGAAATGAGATGAGATAAAATAAAATGAGATGCAAAGGGTTACATGTGCCCGTAATCCCATCCCGAAGCGGAATACTACTGCATTCGAGGGGAATCCAATCTGCTAACCAACTGGAGCGGAATACTCCTGATCCTGGGGCGGAATACTCCTGCACCCGATATAATATAAACTAGAGGCGGAATCCTCCTGCACTCTCCTGGGGCGGAATACTCCTGCACCCGATAAAATATAAAGCTGAGGCGGAATACTCCTGCAGTCAGTATGATATGCAATGTTCCTGGCAGTTGCCAAGACTTCAAGCCCTGTTGTAGTGGCCAATTTGCAAAGAAAGTCTCTGCAACTCTTTGCTATTGCCAAGAGTTCAAGCTCTGGTGCAATGAGCACCTTGCACGGACTTCTTGACAATTGCCAAGACTTCAAGCCCTGTTGCAGTAGGTAATTTGCAAAGAGAGTGTCTTCAAGTCTTGACTATTGCCGAGAGTTCAAGCTCTGGTGCAATGGGCACCTTGTACAGACTTCTTGGCAATTGCCAAGACTTCAAGCCCTATTGCAGTGGGTAATTTGCAAAGAGAGTCTCTTCAAGTCTTGACTATTACCGAGAGTTCAAGCTCTGGTGCAGTGGGCACCTTGCACAGACTTCTTGGCAATTGCCAAGACTTCAAACCCTGTTGCAGTGGGTAATTTGCAGAAAAAGTCTCTTCAAGTTTTGGTTATTGCCAAAAGTACAAGCTCTGGTGCAATGGGCACCTTACACAGACTTCTTGACAATTGATAAAACATCAAGCCTTGTTTCATTGGGTAATTTGAGATAAAGTCTCAGCAAGTCTTGGCCATTGCCAAGAGTTCAAGCTCTTGTGCAATGGGCGCCTTAACAAGGAAATTAAAGTGAAATCTAACACAAGAAAAATAAAAACAAGATTCAGTGAAAGTTGTGAACATCGTCATTAAGAGTGGACTTATCACTGGACAAATCGAGAAACCAACTTCTTTTATCAGTGGTAACAGCAACCAAGTGATGTTACCAAATTCTCTGCTACTTTTTGCAATACAACACTTTAAGGTTTGGTAAAAAAGGACAACTTGCAGGGGAAGTCTCTGAAAGTATTGGCAATTGCAAATACTTTACGATCTGGTGCAATAGGCAACCTGCAAACAAAGTCTCTGCAAGTATTGGTAATAGCCAAGACTTTAAGCTCTAGCAATAGGCAACTTGTAGATAAAGTCTCTTCAAGTCTTGGCAATAGCCAATACTTTAATCTCTGTGTAATAGAGGCTAGTTGAAGAGAAAGTCTCTGCATTAATCGCAATAGCCAAGACTTTAAGCTATGTGCAATGAGCAACAACAATATCTAATTGCTATTTCTAATAAGAACCTTAAAATCATCTTAATCAAGCATAAAAAGAAAAAGAAATTCACAGGAACGCCAAATTTAATTCTACGATCATCAATCAAAATGGAAAACACTTACAGATAAGTGTATAGATAATAATTACCAAATATAAATATAGAAAAAAATAAATACAAATAAAGGATTAGGCGAAATAAAAATTACATTATAACACAAATTAAAGAAAAAATAATAAAATAAATAAAACTTTTACAGATTTCTTAAATCTCCAGGACACAAAGAAGAAAAAAGGAAAGGAAGGAAGAATGAGAGAAGGAAAGGAAGGAGGAAAGAGAGAAGGAAACTGCTCCATGTGCATTGGATTTAGTCAGGGGCAAAATAGTCCTTTTGCTTAGTGAGGGATAATGTGGAGGGCATTTACCTAAAATATTTGATAGTGAGGGCATTTATCTAAAACCAGCGCTTATGGAGGGCAGCACGTGAATTTTTTTGCATTTTTTCATTTGAAATGGACTTATTATATAGCCCAATAATCTAGCCACTTCTATTCAAACTTTTAAACAGAAGGTCATTTGAATAACATAATATAATATGATTAGGAAAATTGATAATGATAAGTATGATATGTGATCTGCTTATTATCCAATGACGAAATTAACTTGAAAAAAATCAACTTGCTCTTAAAATACGTTTCGGTAACTTGTTGTATAAAGTTGTGTTAAGGTATACCCAGCGGGTGAATTGACACAATCTTTTTTTTAAATAGTAAAAATATAACAACCGTTTTTAAATAAATTAAAACACGACAATAAAGCAGATGTTCTTAGCACAGGATTCGAGGGTACCTAATACCTTCGCGCGAGTCAATCGAAATCCTTAATCAAATTCTCTGACGCAGATCATTGAAGAGTCATTGGTGTTCTAAAGGTACATCTCTTGGTGACTTGGCACACCTTTGAACTTTTCAAGTGGCGACTCCGAATCTGATAATTTTTTTTTTTTTACCTTTAAAACATAGTCACAACCTTTTAAAATAAACTACACCTTTTCGTTAAAAGTTTTTTAGGGCGTGATAGCTTGGCGACTCTATTGGAGACAATAGTGAAAAATAGAATATCTGGCTTGATTTGTCGTTTTGTTTTAATTTTAATTTTAATTTATTAAATATTGGTTGTTTTTATTGCCGTATTCATATGATAAGCTGAATGTTACCGCTTTGATATTATTTGGATTGTGTATATAAACTGTCTTCTCCGCGTACACCTATGAGTCTCTGAACACGTGCACATGTACACTTAGCATATTATTTATGGCATATGGGAACTTTCTTACTATAATTGCCCATGATTTAGGAGGAAGGTGTGTTGAGGTTTTAGGCGGGAGACACTGTTCCGGATGGGCGACGCATTTTCTGCCCAGTTTTTCCACCGGGTTTTCAGCCAGTCTGGACACCGATTCAGTTAAGTCACTTAGAGTTAAACTTTTAGGCCTAATTATTTGCATTTCATCTGACTTAGTGAGATGCGGTACATGGTATTGAACTTGTCTAGGCTAACCACCTTTGTGTTTAAACGGTACCCACTTCCGAGAAAGATACGTCTGAGGCATTTTTATGTGTTGCATGCGCCTAGGGAAAGTTGTTATGCCGACCGAATTGGAGAGCAACGGGTTTCAAAAGAAAAAAATGGAAAATAGAGAATAAAGAGTGAATACCAGATTTTCTGTAGATGTCTTGTTTTTTGTAATTTTGAGTTATACCGCTATAATGGCAATTTTTTTTTTAAGAATATTTGTCGGTCCTAGTATTGGCTAATTTTGTAGATGTCAGTTTTGAATCGGTATAGTGATGAAAGTTTACAAAATAAAAAATACTTAATACTCAGAAGTCAGAAAAGGTTTTGGCTCAGTCTTTACGTCATTATAATGGCAAAAAGTTTTCAAAAAGTGCAAGTGTATTGTTGCAATCCAAATTGCCTCAAGACCATTCACTCAGAGTCAACCTAAAAAGATTCAAGATGCTCACCTATACTTGGTTTTGAAGACCTTGGAAGATAAAAACTTCGGGGATGATTTGAAGACCATGAACTTGAGCGTATGTGAAGCTACAGCAGCAGGCGGACCGCCTCAAGGGGTGGGCGGACCGCCTACCCCCATCTCCTCTCCAAATGCGGCTAAGTTTGAAACTTCAAGCTCGCAGGACTTCACCCAGGCGGACCGCCCCTGAGTCTAGGCGGACTGCCTCTGACTGGAAGTCCTCTCAGGACTTTCTTGAGTCGGGGTGCCTCCCCTGTTTTGGACATGACAGATTTCTAGTAAATTTTGATACTATTTTCAATTATGACCCTACGTGGTCTTTAATGTTTTGACCCAATTTGTGGGCTTTTAAGACATTTACTACTATGTAAGGAGGTCCTATAAATTCCTTCCATAGGGCATTTACTTCATTACACAACTTTGAACATACAAAACACTTGAGAATGCTCTCTAATGAAAACCCTTGTTTGGGCTTGATTTCACACGGTGATTCCATTTGAACATCATCCTTCTTTGATCAAACTTGTTTGCAAGAGTCGAGTTCCTCTAAAGAATAGTTTGCGTAGTATAGTTGTTCCTTGACGACCCCCGAAGGTGTATGGAGACATCGTTCCTCGGTGCTACTTTGGTATCTGTTCAAGATACGCCTTGCTTTTATCTGTATTTAGCTTCTGCACTTTTATATTGCATCATGTATTGATGTCACAATTTTTTTTGATCCAGTTTTCACGCCTTTATGCTGGCGAATTTTTGTTGAAAATACATTTCTTGATGTCATTTTTTTGCGTCGTCGTATTGCAAAAATTTTATTTTAGATATACTAAATGTCATTGTTGGAAATTTTTTTAAAGTTAATTTCTATGTCATCATTATGGCCAAATTTTTTCAAAGAGTTTCAAAATCCCCTGGTTGGCCTAGAAATTCTTTTGGACCAAATTTTACGCCGTTATGATGATAAATTTTTATCAGAAAAATTTGTGGATCCTAATATAGCAAATTATGATGTCCGAATTATATTTGGCTTGCTTTGAGAAGATTGTCGGAATCTGGTTTTTTTTGTCGGGCATCATTTTATTGAAAGATAATTTTCATGTCATTTAAAATTCTACCACATTATTTTATAGGATTCATAGTTGCGTCATCTTATAGGTCTGACAAGAGAAAATACCCTGCTAGTGCCACTCCACCATCTATCATGATGACTGATGGTCCACTCGATGAATTAAAGTCTTGGTGGAAAGGAATGAACCAGATGCAGAGAGATTTAGTCCATCAGAAGATTGGTTTTTTGACTGACCTTATGAGTAAAGATATGATCCCACGTCGAGATTTGGTTAGTGCGCTAGTTGGATTTTGGAAACCAGACCGAAATACTTTATGTTTTCAAAGATTTGAGATGGCACTAACCCTCGAGGTAATAGCCGGGCTCATTAAGCTAAATTTCGATAAAAAGAAAATGATTACTCCGAAGAAGGTCAATGTATACGATTTCTTTAATAACATCAGGGTACGAGCAGATGCCTCAATCGTTAGTGTTCGTCACAGCTGTATATTATTTGACTACCTCTATGATCGTTTCGGCAGAGATAATGGTTTTAAACAATATGGGCTCGAGTTTCATGACAAGGTGAAATACGAAGATTGGTTGCTACTTTGTCCATAGGTCTTTGTGTTGGCTTTCCTAGGAATACTGGTTTTCCCGTTGCCAGACAGAAGGATATCCATTAAGATTAGTTTGATTATGAAAGCTCTATATGGTGAAGCACCTGATCCTTCGATCATCCCGACGATTTTGGGTAGTATCGTTCATGCTTTGATTATGTGCCACAATGGGGAAAGCGTGTTCTTTGAGGGGTGTAACCTCCTATTACATGTGTGGTTCTTAGAGAATGTGTCCCCCCCCCCCCCCCCCCCGTCACCTAATCCTAATGTTAGGTACTTTACCTTATGTTATCTGGGTTATCATTTCAAATATATCCAGAAAATTATGTTTCAAAAATAGGAGCGTGATTGGAGTTTGTACTTGGGCTCCCTCAAACCGGATAGGATATTATAGATGTTTAACTGGCTTCCTTAGGGGGAGGTTGTATACGGATGTGTCGATCGTCCTTTTCTGGTTCTGATGGGTTTGAGAGTATCTCAGCCTTTTGCCCCTCTGCATGTGCTTAGACAGTTGGGTCGAAAGCAAGTAGTCCCGATAGTTGAGGACATGAGCACCTATGTCTCAGATTATCCTCCAGGCCATTTTTCCCTTAGGGAAGAGATCTTGTACATGTGGGACACTAGGAGGCACCTCCCAGAAGAGACACGGGTTCAGAATGGACTCAGGAGAGAGGTCACCATGGAGTACGAGTTGTGGTATCCCACCAGCCTATACCAGAGAGATGCTAGCGGGGTCAAGAATAGGCATGGTTGACATTGAGGCCAGGTTGGAGATGCAGGTTCAGATTACCAAGCGTGAGATTGAGGGTGACTACCGTGCTACTATATAGAGTTGAGTCGTGGAAAGGGACGGTGCTCAAGCTGCTCAATTTGAGCGTGATGGAATTGCACACCAGCACCTAAATACTGTGAGACAACTCTACGGTTTGCACCATAAGGCATTGTTAGAGAGGGACACTGCCCAAGCCTCTCTGGCTGAGAGCGAGAGATTAGCATGTCAGCGCCTTGCGACTATTGACCGCCTGCATAATCTATATGACAAGGCATTGATCTTGAAAGATGATGCACTGAGATTTTGCACAGATCAGCTTCAGCAAATAGCCATTGCAGAGAGAGTGATTGATCAAGGTCAGCAGCATGTGTTAGAGCTGGCGGACTGTTGATCTAAATGTGCCAAGATCATAAGATCTAGTCGAATAATACTATCATCATTAAAATACTTCATTACGTCAAGAATGTGTATCAGTAGGTTCACATATTGCGTTATGTTCTGAGCCAACCTCTGTTACCAGACGAGGAAGATCCTGAGCAGCCACTTGAGTAAGATATTGAGGAACAGGCTCAGTCAGATATTAGATCACCCAAGCAGCTAGGTCTCACATCTAATTGTCAGGAGTTTGCAGACACAGTTGTTGAACCCCAAAAATTACCCTTTCTTTAGGAAAAGATAGGTTTCGGGTATATTTCAACAAAATGGGATTCCAAAGGATTTTCTTTGGAGTCGCCACCTAATTTAAGGATTATTAGGAACCTAATTTAACTAAAGAGTGTAATTTTATCCTTTATTTAAAAGGAAATTAAATTCCAGAGATTCTTAGGTAAGTGGTTCTATTAAATTCGAAAGAAGGTCCTTATTACAGGAGCACTTTCGAAAATCCGCTAAAAGCGGTTAATCCGGCGATTTTCACGAATTATTAGGATAATAACTTAATTTGTAAAACCAAATAGCGTAATAAATACAAATAAGGTAAGTGAATAAATAGTTAATTAAGCGGCTAGACAATCGGACAAGTAAATAAATAAGGCAAGTGAACAATTGCTTAACTAATTAATTAGTTGATAATAAATAGATAGAATAAAAAATTAATTAATTAATTAATTAAATGGGTAATTAGATATATATAATTGTATATAACGGATAAATAAATGATTACCCAAATAATTAATGAATGAATAGCTTCCTTAGTTATGTTATATAAAATAGATATTAAGCTCAATTGCTTACTCAAATTAAATTATAAATGGATAAATAATTTTATAGATAGAATAAGAAGGGATGAATTACTTCTCTTAATAAGTTAAGTAAAAATAAGTAATGAGTGAATATATAAACCAATATTGATTAATTGAATAGTTGATTAAATAATCCAAACATTTTTAAGTAAATAAATGAGTTGTTGATTAAATAGCTAGGCAATTAATAGTAGACTATCAAATGGTCAATGAATTAAATTATTTAAAATAATTAATTGACACAATTGATTAATGAATAAATTAACTAAACGATAATTGATAAATTATGTAATTAATTGGCTAATTAACCATTTTATAATTAAATAGATAAGTAAATACAATATGAATGCGTATCAATTATTATTATTATTTAAGTAAATAGGCATTACCGGGAAAGCGTCATTTTAATTGTATTTTATTTTGCACTCATTAATTAACAAATAGTTTGCAATTTCTAAATTAATTGGCGGGTTCCGAAGAAAACGATACAAATGATTCAATACAAACTACTATAAATATTCACAAGGGAATTTATTTCACAAAATTCCATCCTAGTCCGATTTCAAGGATCCTAAAACATGCTTTTCTAAAGGGGATGGGAGAGATGGAGTTTAGAAGGTAGAACCCGGAAATGCAACTCATAATTTGAGCCTTGAGTTTTAAAAGTTTCATTCACTTCTCGGGAAATTTGAACCCGGGATGCAATAACTCCAATGCAAAGCAAGCCATCCCAATTTTGGAGTTTTGACCAACTCGATCCCAAGTAGGTGCATTATGCAAAGAAGGAAGACGAGAAAGGTAAAGGATTAGTGACAATTTTGAAAGTAGAGCTTTGTAGATTAAGAAAAAAAAAAAGTTAAATTGAACTACAGATACATGAATTTGCCACATGCCTAGAAACCAGCAAAACTTAGTGTTGTATACATCAAATAGAGTTCCCATACGTTGATCAGAAAGATATTCATGATGACAAACGAGTACCAGAATGACTATCCTTCGATTTTAATTCTGATTTCATGCAAAGGTCTAAATGAAAACTTTATCATCTTGACAAAAAAAATGGTATAGCTAGCCATGACAATATGTGTTGCGATAAAGAAGCTTTTATAAAGGAAAGACAATAACTTCATCAACTTAACAAAACTTGGAAGATTCCCACACTAAAACTAAATAAGCTCATCCTGGACCCATCATATACTTGATGGATGAATTTAAGCTAACAGAGAGCACAAAGATGTTTTTAATTCCAAATCTAAAAAATTGATCTTATCTTAAGCTCAAGCTTCACTATTTAAGCTGGAAAACTAAAGAGGGCATGACTTCTTTCTCAATTTGATAGCACACATATTCAATTTTAAGTATATCAATTACTGAAAACGCCAATAGCTTTAACAGATTGATAGGTTCCACTATGGCTCATATCCAAAGTAGAATGCCTTTAAACTAACACATATATTCAAGATGTCATTTATAGACTACAACAAATACTTGCAGTTTCAAACACCAACAGAGAGAACTAATTATGGAGAGCCGGTTTAAAGAGCATTTTCATACATGTCCCTAATCAATAAGCAAACAATTTCAGCCACAGGGCCTATCAGTAAAGGAAATAGAAGACTGAAGAAAAGCTTTTTCTTAGGCAAACTCACATAAGAAGAACACAGGCAGCACAAATCACATTTTCAGTGAGCTCACAACAAAATTTAAACATCATATTTTAATCATTTCAACAGATTTCAGCAATTGAAAAGAGCAGGACAGACCAAGCGACAGCCCTCTTCTAATTGACCTGAACACTCTGCCTCTAACCCGCATTTATGAGACTTGAAAATACTAATGCACTGCAGCCTATACCTTCTCTAAAACTGAACCAGCAACAGCCTACTATAGACTCCTTTAGCCAAACTAAACTACGACCAACATGACTTCCTTTCAACTAACTAAAATCACACCCTGCACTCCATACCTCCCTTCTGAACAGCCTGCATGCACATCTACATACTCCCTAAGAACTCCCTGTACTCTTCCTATACAACCAAAGAACCAGAACACACAACTCACACACACTAAGACCTGCGGCCCTTTTTACTTATCAAACAGCCTGAACCTCAAAACCCCACCTCTGCCAGACCAAAACCAAACACACACACGCATACAGGCACCACCAAGCAGACCAAAGCCACATCATACGCCTGAACACACTTGCAATAAGCACCCAGATAGACAGAACAACTCACTTTTATCTTAGACAAAACAGGGAATCAGACAAACATTGAAGATACTTTGAATCTCAAGTAATCCTTGGAAACCACAAAAATTGAAACTTTAACTTAAATGTTCATCATAAACTTCTGATAGTTGCAGTTCATAAAGCGACCTAGTTAAGCTCAAATACCATGTATCAAAGTGACAGTTTTACACACACAAGTTTCAGTCTTTAACTAGACTATTATTGAATCTTTAGGACCATTTAAGTTTCATAAGAAAGGTTCAATCTTTGACAATGCTTCAGAAATATATTTCCAGATTCAAACACGACTAAACTGATATGAAATGAACCAACAGATTGCTAAATAAACTTCAGGTAAAGAAAGATGATAAAAGTTAACGGTCATTACCTCTTTGCGAGCAGTGAACTGAGTTTAAACTGAAACAATGCGATTCGAACTAAAGCAACGACTTGAACAATAAAGCGAAAACAGAAAACCAAGAGACCAGGAACACCAGGGAACCGAATACTCACAGTATATTTTTGAAAGAAAAAGTTGAACTCCAAATCTATTTTCTACTGCCGTTTTCTTTATGCCCAATTTCCGCCCCCTTTGCAAGTAATCAAACAGCATATATATAGAAGAAAAATTAGGGTTTTGACCTAGAATGAAAAGACTAGTATATCCTTACCTCCTCCTTTTCCAACGTTCAGATTTTGACCCCTTTTTACTAGCTTTTGAAAAGAAAAATCAGAAAACAAAAAAGGAATCCGAATCAAATCGAATATTCCTTTTTTGATTCTGATTTTGAATTCAAGAGCCTATTTGCCTTTGATCCGAGCCCTTGATGATGAGAAGGAGTAGAAACAAACGGTGTAGATCGGATTTTATCATAGTGGGGTCGCGGTTTTGGGGTGACACGAAAGGGGTCGGGTTGAATGGGATTTTTGCCATGTTGAGGAAGACAAGGGAAGTGGGGACCGGGTTTGGGTGTAGCTGAAAATGGAAATGGAGAGGGCGACGGAGAGAAGATTAGGGTTAGGGTAAAGGGGAAAGAAGTGAGTCGGGTAAGAATTGGGGATGGGGATGGGCTGAAATGAAATGACATACATTGTAGTGTATATATGTATATTTTGCATAGATGAGCCGAGATTAAAATGAAAGAGTGATTTTGGCCCTCCCCAATTTAGGATTAAATGAGTAATTGAGGGTATTGCGCGGGTAGGAATAGAAATTGTGCTACACATTCCAAAATTTGGCCCTTTTCCTCGAAAATTAATCAATTATATTTAATTTTCAAATTGTCCTTTAATTAAATAGTTAACCATTTAATTAAAATTTTGGGACAAAATTGAGTGTCAACAACAGTAGTCCGAGATATTGCAACTTATTGCTTTTTTTTTTTTGGTCGCATTATTCAGCATCTCGGCATATTGTACTTTATGTTGCTCTTTGAACTTAGTAGATTTAATCTATTTCTATTTTTTTGTTGCTTTTTATCTTTTGGTCATGCTTTTGGTTTGTATATATAAAGCACTGCTTGCATTTTGTTTAGTAATGAAAATAAAAAATCTTTTGCTTATTTATTTTTGTTAATTTATTTCACCCTTTAGCATCTCTTAGAAAAATAAGAAGAAGAAGAAGAGGAATCAATCAATACACTTGAGAATCTAATCCAAACCACTTCAGGATGACGCATGACGTCTTTTAGGCTTCTAGGCACACTTCGTTTGTGAAATATGTTATTTCCTAACTGCTCTATTTCCATACTAGCTTTGATTACTTGTGATTTTGGCATAGCACTCTGGCAGAATGCCACTGTTACATAAGTGGATTAAAAGGACCTTTAACAACACTTTTCGCCATGCCATTCGACGGAGAGAAATCTGAAACCGGTTCCCAGGAACTATTGACACTAGAAAAAGAAAAGTTGAATAAGGAGGTCCAAAGCGTGAAGCAATTCTTGGTTTAAATGCATCACGTAGTGAACACGGGACATACACCTCCTCCTAAGCCAGCCATCCTAGATGGGCTCGTACCAACAGAGTTCTTGCAAGCATCGGGCACATCTGCGGCACCCAAGGATCCGTCATAGCTCCCTGGTGCGGGCATTGTACATGGTGTAACAAATGAAGCTGAAGTGCGCCCTCACGCACAACTCGCACAACAAGTACAACATGGCCCACCCCAAGTTCCTGCCCAAGCATTCACAGTTCTTGAGGGACCTACATTGCAATGGTCGAATGGTGACCCACTCTTAAGGAACTAAGATCAACAATTCTCCGACCGACCGAGTCATACCACTTAGAGTCACATGGTAGTAGTGACAGATCAAGAAAGACGAAAGAGAATGATTTGGCTCGAAAAGTGAAAAGATTGGAGAAAACTGTGAAAAATATATAGGGGCAAGACGGTAAAGCTAATGGTGAAAGTGAAAGTTTCAGAGAGTATGCCTAAAGGTGGCATGAACAGGCGGCGCATGTGAGGCCTTTGATCCCACATGATAAGATGGTTGAAGAGCTTGTTGAAGTGCTCGATGAGACATACTACCAATTGATGGCCTCTTTCATTGGAAAACACTTCAGTGAAGTAGTAAGAATTAGTGAAACGATTGAAAGAGGAATCAAGACTAGCAAGATTGTTAGTCAAACAGCATTCAGAGCCACTACCCAGGCACTGCAATCTGGATCAAATGGTTTTGGAAAAAAGAAAGAGAATAAAGAGGAGGGGGAAATGGTAGGATTGGGGCCAAGAAGAAGTGACGGAAGATACAATGACCGTCCAGGATACAATCAGACAAGTTCACCGCAACAATTTTATCCGCCGTATGGCCAACAATATGTTATGCCACAGTTCTCATTTCCTGTAAGTTCATTATCTTATGCTCAATCAATGTCAAGTCCACAATGGCATACACCCCCTACCCCAGTCCAGTATAACAATCAACAAACATATGGTCAATTCTCGGCTCAGCAGGAGATGCATTATCGACCACGGGGTCTACCAGGTTTTCGTCCGACCATGCAACAAAGGAACACACATCAAGAAAGAAAACTGTTCATCCCATTGGGGGAAACCTACACCAATCTGTTTGCAACAAGCTTATTTGTTAAAGCCAATCCTAGGAAACATATACCTGACTGGGAGAATTAATCACTCATGCCATTGCGCATTCCATTTTGGAGCTCCTGGACATGACACAGAGTCTTGTTGGGAACTTTAAAGGGTGATCCAAGAAATGATAGATAACAATTAGATAAAAGTGTTGGGAGATGACACGCAGAATGTGAATCAAAATCCTTTGTCAGTTCATAATGTTCAGAATGATGTGCACATGGTAGCAACGTATGCACAAAAGAAGATGTGAAAGAGAAAACCCCCAAAAAAGATTGTGGTATTTGGTCCTTCTACTGAGATTAGAAGCCATAAGCCATTTATTGTTATATCAGTCGCGAAGCCAAGTGAACTTGTTGTCAACAAGGCAAAGCGAGATGTATGTGTTGAACCAAGTTCCACAATCCCGATCGCAAAGCAAGAAAAAGTTCAAGCCAGTGGGCTAGTGTTTATTGTACCAGGGACATCATGTCAGAAAGCTCTGGCCTTTGAAGTCGAGGCAAAGAAGTGTGAACCAGTTATCATCCCACATGCGACACAACTCTCTGTCAAAAGTATAAAGGCTGTTCCTTGGAACTACAATGATACGATCGTGTCTTACAAAGGGAAGGAACATATAGAGGTTGTTGCTGATGTAAATGGTTTGACCAGGTCTGGGAGATGTTTCACCCTAGAAGAATTGAGAAAATCTAATGCAGGTCGAGAGGACCCAGCACAAATTAAAGAGCCAGTTTCCGAGAATGAAGCTGAAGAATTTCTAAAGAAAATGAGAGCGACAGATTATTCTATCGTCAAATAATTGAGAAAAACACCAGCTCAAATATTGCTTTTGTCCTTGCTTAAGAACTCTGAGTCAGTCCTCAATGCATTATTAAAAATATTGAATGAGGCTTACATTCCAGAGCAAACTACTGTGGCTAATCTGGAAGCACTTGCTGGTAGAGTATTTGAGACTAATCGTGTGATGTTCACCGATGAGGAGCTACTAGTAGAAGAAACCGGTCATAATCGGGTGCTTCATGTTTCGGTTAAGTGTAAAAACTCTTATGTCACACGTGTTCTAATAGATGGTAGTGCAGGATTGAACATTTATCCTTTGTCTACACTGAAAAGTCTAAAGGTAGATATTAGCAAAATCAGCGCCAGTTCCTCTACTGTCTGTGCTTTTGATGGAGGTTTTCGATAATCTTTGGGCATCACTAATATTGAGTTAATCATGGTCCTGTAACCTTCAACATTGAATTTCAAGTCATGGAAATGGATGCATCTTACAATCTATTATTGGGTCGACCAAGGATCCCCATGGCATGTATTGTACCTTCCATGGTTCATCAGGCGGTCAAGTTCACTTGGAATAAACAAGCTGTTGTGATTTTTGGAGAGGATGACTTGTAGTTTGACAACAGTCTAGATGTACCAGCCCTCAAAGTTGTCACCACGCATCCGACTATCATGTGTCAAACCTCTGACGTGGTTTATGTAGGAAAAGTAACAGAAGGGGAATATATGCTCGTCCCAGAGTGTCAGAGACGTCTATTATTATGGCTTCTGAAATGCTAAAACATGGTTTCAAATTTGGAAAAGGTTTGGGAGTATTGCTAAAAGGTAGAGTGAACCTGGTGGAACCAATTGGCGTGCTAGGAAAGTGGGGACTAGGATTGAAGCCAAAAGCAGTTGACCGCAAGCAAGCAAAAAGAAGAAGTCGGAAGTTTGGTCTCTCCCTAAGCCAATTCCGTGTCTTTCCCAATCTTTTGTGGGTTATGTCATGAACCCAAAAGCTGCTGCTGAAGATATAAACACAGTGAAAGATGATCAGGATGCACCATTTGACTTGGGTGGAATATTTGCAATCTGCATGATCTAGGCAGGTGAAGGCTCCAGCAATGCTTCAATACAGTACATTGGCCCAGATGTGCACCTGGCCAACTGGAATGCTTGGAAGACTGTTTATTTTGTAGTTCTCTTTTGAATGCACTTGAATATTCTAAGGGTTGTATGCCCAATGTATTATTTTGCTCATCTTTTTTTTTTTTTTTTTTTTTTTTTTTTTTTTTTTTTTTTGGTAATTCATACCATTTTTCATCAATGAAAGGCCTGAGAGCCAAGCTTTCCTTCAATATCTTTTCATATTCCTAATTTTATTCTACTTTCATATATTTGTAGTGATATATCTGCTGGTCTTGATATCATGACATGTGCAAGGAACTTATCATCCATCCAGGAACCGCAACATGATTTTGGCTCTGAACCATAGTTGATGTTGTAAGTGATGAATAACACAATGAGAAATTCATTAATGAGGTTGAGTATGATGAAGAAGAGGCTGATTTTGAAATAAGTTTGGAAGTAGAATGCCATGACGGCAAGCCCGAACCTAATTTAGATGATACTGAAGATGTTGACCTTTGGAGCCCTGATGATGTGAGGGAAACCAAGATACGCATGTATGCCAATCCTAAAGTGAAAGACGATATTCTGTAACTGTTTTTCGAATATTGGGATGTTTTTACATGGTCATATGATGAAATGCCGGGCCAAAGCTCAGATTTGATAGTCCAAAAATTGCCAATTCAACTTGGTTTCCCTCCAGTTAGACAAATATAGCGAAATTTCAAAACTGATATGATCAAGAAAATTTGTGAGGAAATCATAAAACAGTTGGAGGCGAAAGCCATTTAATCGGTCCAGTACACTACTTGTGTTGCGAATGTTGTTCTAGTTCCAAACAAAGATGGAAAACAAGGATATGTGTCGACTATCAAGAGTTGAACAAGGCAAGTCCCAAATATAATTTTCCGTTGCCTAATATTCACACTCTCGTAGGCAATTGTGCCAAACATGATATACAATCCTTTGTTGATTATTATGCCGGATACCACCAGATCCAGATGGATGAAGATGATGCATACAAAACGGCGTTCACTACCCTTGGGGAACTTACTGCTATAGAGTGATGCCGTTTGGTTTGAAAAATGCTAGGGCAACCTACGTAAGGGCAATGACCACCATTTTCCATGATATGATGCATAAAGAAATAGAAGTGTACGTGGATGACGTGATTATCAGGTCATGAACGGTTCAAGATCACGTGAGAGATCTCAGAAAGTTCTTTGAAAGGCTCCATAGGTACAATTTGAAATTTAATCCAGCCAAGTGCGCATTTGCTGTGCCCGTGGAAAAATTGTTAGGTTTTTATTATCAGTAAGCAAGGTATTGAATTAGATCCTGCACAGGTAAAAGCAATACATGATTTAACTCTGTCTCGAACAAAGAAAGTTGTTAAAAGCTTTTTAGGCAGGCTCAATTACATTAGTAGGTTCGTTGCTCAACTTACCACAATATGTGAGCCGATCCTCAAGTTGTTGAAAAAGAATGCATCAATTGCATGGACCAAAGAGTGCCAAGAGGCCTTTGACATAATAAAGCAATATCTGGCAAACCCTCCTATTTTGGTCCCGCATGAGCCTGGTCGATAGTTGTTTTTGTACTTGTCAGTTAATGACAACTCCTTTGGTTGTATACTGGGGCAATATGACGTTTCAAGAAAGAAAAAACAAGCGATATATTATTTGAGTAAAAAGTTCACAGATTTCGAAGCTGGATACACTTTGTTGGAAAGGACGTGTTCTGCCCTGACTTGGGTCGCACAAAAATTGAAACATTATTTATTGTCACCACTTATCTCATTTTCTGGATGGACCCATTGAAGTACATATTTCAAAAGCCAATGCCAATGGGCAAACTTGCAAAATGGCAGATCCTGCTCACGGAATTCGACATAGTTTATGCCACCAGAACTGTAATGAAAGCTCAAGCCTTAGCTGATCACATGGCTGAGAATCTGGTGCATGATGACTATAAAACAATGAAAACGTACTTCCCTGATGAAGAGGAAGATGTGCTTGAAGAATTGATTAACAAAGAAGAGCACGTGTTAGGGCAGTCCTTATCTCTCAACGAGACATTATTACCCGGCGGCAGCCCAATTCCGCTTCAATTGCAATAATAACACATCCAAGTATGAAGCATGCATAATGGATCTACGTATGGCATTAGAAATGGACATCAAAGAGTTACTTGTGATCGGAGACTCTGACCTTTTGATACGCCAAATGAAAGGTGAATGGGAAACTCGAGACCTTAAGCTAACCATGTAGTAGTGTATGGACGATTTTCACCAAAAGTTTGATGTTTTAAAGATAAGACATGTTCTCGGAATGCACAATGAACTGGCTGACGCATTGGCTACACTAGCCTCTATGATTGTCCATCGTGATAAGGTCCATATTCATCCATTGGAAATCCAGGTCCAAAGTCAACATACTTATTGCAATGTGGTTGAAGAAGAAATTGATAGTCAACCCTGGTATTTTGATATCAAAATTTTTCTTCAAGATGGGACATATCTGCTAACCGCAGAAAGCATTCAGAAAAGAATCCTTCGACGACTGGCAAATGGTTTCTATTTTGAGTGGAGGAGTGGTGTAAAAAATAACACCATATTTGGGACTTCTAAGATGCATGGATGCAAATGATGCCACGAAGATTCTTACTGACATGCATTTAGGGATATGTGGACTCCATATGAGCAGGTTTGTGTTAGCTAAGAAAGCACTCAGGGCAGGATACTTCTGGCTTACCATGGAACATGACTGCATTACTTTTGTGCAGAAGTGTCATCAATGTCAAGTACACGGTGATTTGATACATTCACCTCCTTTAGAGTAATACACAATGTCAGCTCCTTGGCTTTTTACAACATGGGGCATGGATGTTATCGGCCCGAACGGTCCAAAAGCATCAAATGGGCATAGATTTGTTTTGGTTGCAATAGATTATTTCACCAAGTGGCTCGAGGCTATAACTCTCAAGTTTGTGACCAAGAAAGCCATGGTGAATTTTGTTCATTCAAACACTGTATGTCGCTTTGGTATCCCAAGTACCATAATCGCTGATAGTGCAAAAAATTTGAATAGTCATCTGATGAGGGAAGTGTGGGAGAGCTTCAAGATCACACGCAGGGATTCTACACCTTATCGGCCAAAGGTAAATGGTACAGTTGAAGCAGCAAATAAGAATATCAAAAAGATCTTTAGAAAAATGGTGCAAGCATCCCGTGACTGGCATGAAAAGTTGTCATTTGGTTTGCTCAGTTATCGCACAACTGTCCTCACATTCATAGGTGCAATCCACCCCATATTCATTGGTATGCGGAACTGAAGCAGTCATACAAGTTGAGGTTGAAATACCATCTCCTAGAATCATTGTGGAAGCAGAAATTGAGGATACAAAGTGGGTCAAAACCCGACTAGAATAGTTGTCAATCATTCACGATAAAGGACTCAATGCAGTTTGTAACTCAGTTGTATCAACAAAGAATGGCTCGTGCATATAGTAAGAAAATTCGCTTCCGTGATTTGAAAGAATGGAAATTGGTTCTTAAATGAATCCTTCCTCATCAGGTAGAAGCTAAAATAAAATCTGCACCAAATTGGCAAAGGCCATACCTGGTAAAGAAAGTATTGCCAAATGGCGCCTTGTACCTTACGGATCCAGAAGACAGGACAACTGAGATTCCCGTTAATGTAGATGCGGCCAAGAGGTACTACATTTGACTCCAAGGCAACACATTTTTGTGAGGAATTTTTAGAATAAGATGATAGAAGGATTTCATTTTTGCTACCTAAAATTGTATCCCTCTCTAGTTTTTTGAGTTTTGTACTTTTGGTGGCATATCCTCAGATGGAGTCAATATAATTGTACTAAAAATGATATGAAATACAAAAGCATCAAAATAAAGGTTGGAATTTAGCCAGAGCTACGTACTGACATGATTCCTCTCTAAAGGATATGTAGACAACCATTCGAGTGCGGTCATGATAGGGAAAAAAGTTATTTATTTCCCTGTTAGTATAAACTGGGACAGAGAGTTTTTATTTTTCAAGAAATAATTAAAGGGTCGGGTCATTCATCCCAGTCATCCCAAAGAGCCCCCAGTTTAGATAAACTGGGGCAGAAGTTTATTTTTTTTAGAGGAGATGTTTTCAAAGGTGGTGAATTTTACTCAGTTACCCGATGATGCATTTTGGGTATTTATGCCGAACCTTCTTTTATGGCAAGTCAAGGGTGTCATTGAAAAGTGATGTTTTGCTTAGAAAAGTGATGTTTGACTTCAGGGAAAAAAAAAGAAAAAAAAAAGAAAAAAAAAGAAAAGAAAAAGAAAGAAGAAAAAATAAATGACGTCTTGCTGGTGAAAACCCGAAAGGGCACCGCAAGACAAAAGTGAGGCAAAAGATTAAAGAGATAGACTAGTTGGCGAAAACCCGAGTGGGCGCTACTAGTCAACCTGAGAGTTACCCCAACTGTGTTTGGTTATTGTCTGATACCTGTCATGGAACAATTTCGATTAACAAGCGGTGGTGATCGAACTGGAGTCACCTAAGATACATATCATGATAATCAAGGCCGCTAGTATATCGCCAGATAAGTTCCTCATTTCTGAAAGACGTTTCTTAATCAAACGACTTTCGCTCTTAAACTTTCTATAACTTTTTTTTATTTTACCTTACTATTAACTCTTTGCCCTTTCGACACTAATTTTACATCAGCAATAACAGAGATTTGCAAAACTCTGTCTTTCAGGATTGCAGTTGACTTCAACAATTAGGGCACACCCTTGACAATAGAAAGAATTTGTCTAACTGGGGCACACCCTGAAAACGCAAGAGTTTAATTTCAGCAAATTAAGGCACTCCCTTAATAATGAAAAGTTTCAGAAATTAGGCCACACCCTGGATAATGGAATAGGGCACTCCCTTGATAATGGAAAAGTTTAAAAAATTAGGGCACTCCCTTGATAATGAAAAGTTTTGCCAATTAGGGCACACCCTTGATAATGGAATATGGCACTCCCTTGATAATGGAAAAGTTCAGCAAATTAGGGCACTTCCTTGATAATATAAAAGTTCAGCAGTCGGGGCACACCCCTTAAAATGGAAGAGTTACTTTTAGCAGCCAGGGCACACCCTTTACAATGGAAGTTATTTATTTTCAGCAACCGGGGCACATCCCTTACAATGGAAGATGCTTAATTTCTGCAATTAGGGCACACCCTTTACAATGGAATTTTGTTTAGTTTCAGTGATCAGGGCACACCCTTTATAATGGAAGTTTATTTATTTTCGGCAATCAGGGCACACCTTTTACAATGGAAAAATTTATTCTCAGAAATCAGGGCACTCCCCTTATAATGGAAGAGTTTATTTTGAGCAATCCCCTTTACAATGGAAGCTAGTTTAATTTCAGCGATCAAGGTACACCCTTTACAATGGAAGAGTTTGTTCTCAGCAATCGGGGCATACCTCAACGGAAGTTTGCTTAGTTTCATTAATTAAGGCACACCCTTTACAGTGGATGATTTTATTTTCAGAAATCAGGGCACACCCCTTACAATGGAAGAGTTTATTTTGAGCAATTGAGGAAATCCCCTTTATAATGGAGGTTAGTTTAGTTTCAGCGATCAGGGTACACCCTCTACAATGGAAGAGTTTATTCTCAGCAATTGGGGCACACCCCTTACAACAGAAGAGTTTATTTCTAGAATTCAGGACACACCCTTTACAATGGAAGTTGTTATTTGCAGCAGTCAAGGCACACCCTTTACAGCGGAAGAGTTTTCAAACTTGTGCACACCCTTTACAGCGGAAGAGTATTCAAGCTTCAAGACAAGTCGTGATAGTGAAATAGTTTTCAAATTTCAAGACAAGATCATCCAGAGCGATGATTTTAATTTTCAATCAGAGCAATACCGACCTTGGGAAGCATGAAGACTTAGTATATGAGTTGTAATTTTACATTCCATGTTGTACTTTCATTATATATTTTTGTATTAGAAATTACTACCAGCCAGTAACCAGCAATGACAGTTCTTGAGTGGTTAGAAGTGTTCAGCCTCTTGGTGTCTAGAAAAGTCTTTTGTCAGTCCTTATAAGTCTAGAAGAGTGTAGTTTTAGTCTTACTGTACCTAGAGTTTGTCTAGTGTCGGTAAGGAAGTGGTTGTCCCAGCCGGCACATGTAAGGAACTACACCGACCTGATTCCTCTGTTCGATTTTATGTAGGAAATGTCAAGTCGGGATTCGGTCACCACCTTTTGTTTCTGTGCTTTCTCGGGTGGTCTGAGAAGCCAAAATTAGTTGTGATTATGTCTTTGCCTGAAAACTCTTCGAGTTCTCGAACAAAGAGGGGCAACTGCAATCACCTAATTTTGGCACGATTAAAAAAAATAGTGTAAGATAGCTGAGCTAATTTTCTTTGATTTTTTCCTACTATTCTAGATTTTTGTCATTTTTTTTAGCGATTGTTATTGGTTAATTAGAAAAAAATAACAAAATTGCAAAAAAATTTAATGTTAACTGTACAATTGTTGTTTTAATTTTATGTGATTAACATAATTTTATGAATTTTAATCAAGTAATTAGTAGAATGTATTAGATATGTAGACTTTTGAGTAATGAATTTTGTAATTAGTCTGCATTGGGCTATAAAAAAAATCGAAGACCAGCCCAACCCCATAACCCGTCCTACCCATTTACTGATTAGCCCAGACTCAAAACCCCCTAGGTATTTAAGCTAAACTACACCTCATTTTTCATTTACACCCCTAAGTCCTCTTTGGCTCGGGGAATTTTTACTGAAATTAATTCAGGCCACCGGAAAAAAATTACATTGCCATCTCCTACCGAAGCTCTGCCTATCGGCCGCCGCCAGAACACCACCGGTTGTGGCCGGAAAAATTACAATCATACCTTCCCAGACTCCTTTTTTCATCCTCATTCCATTTCTACCACCCATTTTACTAAAAAAACCTTCCAATCAGCGTAGATCGGGTTTGGACAGTCAAGAATTTTTTTTTTCTTCTTTGTTCTTCCGTACTCACCAAAATGAAAGCCTATGGCTTCCCTTATTCCAGGCCGTGTTTAATCACGAGCCTGAAACAAGAGAAACCAAGAATCTTTGCTTGTGTTGATGGCGGAGATAGTGACGATGTAGTAGTGGAAGAGAGGCAGCGATGAAGCAGCTCAGACAAAAATGAGGTGAAGGTGACTTTCTGTTTGGTTTAATGACGGGTTAGGCTTTATTAAACATTTAGTTATTTTCCTTTATGAGTTTTCTTTTGTTTTCTTTATTTCTTGTTGATAATTAGTTAATGAATATGGTGTTTAGTGATAGTATGCTTGTGTGTATGGTGGTAAGGGGCTGCCATTTTTAATTCTTGTATGATGATGATGGTGAGAAGATGTGTGATGGTAGCAATAGTGATGTTTTTGGGGCTGCTATGGCGGGATACATTGATTTTAGGGCTGATTCATGGCCTTTTTTTTAAGTGATGGTAATGGTGCTGATTCGGCTTAGGCACCAGTGGCTTAGACAAGGCCGTGGTAGTGGTGTTAGCATTGACGAAGCTGCATCGTTGAGGCAATGCTGTGGTGGCTGCCCCATGTGAAACAATGGTGGCGATGCAGCGACTAATGTGATGCTATGGCTTTTGTTATTGCGTTGGAAGTTCACTGTTTGGTGCAACAGTTTAGCTTGGTGGTTTGTACCTTTAGTCTTCTTTGTTTGAAGTGTATTTGCTTTGCCTTTTGTTTTGATTAGGATAGCAATTTTAGATATGTATGTATGCAAAAATAATATATGTCGTGCATGTTTGAAGCCGGCCGTAATGGGAGAAAGTTCGCTTGTTAGGAGCAGTCTACTACCAAATTTTTGGCACAATCAGCTTTTATCGGTTTCGAAATAAAATTCCCAATTGCATTTTTTGTGTTTACTGTTGTAGTTTAGTCAGTTTTCTATCTTTAGATATATGCAAGCTTACTCAAATAACTTGGGCTTTTGATTGTTTGAAGGTTAGTAGCAGATTTATAAGTAGGATTTTGGCTTTCACTTGTAGTATATTTGAGCCCAATTGGCCCAATAGTCCAATCCCATAGCTATCCTATCAATAGGAAAGCCAATATTTCAGCTTTTGGACAGTTTTATGAGGCTGTGCACTCTCCAATACCCCTTGAAAAATGAAAAAAAGGGACATATTCATGTAGAGGGTGTGGGGGGGGGGGGGGTATGATAACGGGGTGACCTCACCCCACTACCCTTCTCTTTTCTTTCTATAAATAGAAGGTTACAACACGCTTAAAGAGATAGGGAAAAAAAGAGTTGTAACAAGGCGAGCTACCTTTTGTAAAAGAAAGAAAATAAAATAGAAAATGAGAAGTTGAAAACTTGAGAGAACAGTAAGAAAATTAGGTAAGCTTAAGGTTGGTGAAGGAATGTCTTTGCTGCTGGTTACTGGTGCTGCTATCGTTGTCTTTTCTTGACTGTGTTTTGATAAGACTTGTTTGCACCAGCTAAGCCTTAAATTTTATATGTTCATCATTTTTTTCTTCTCATATGAAAGAACATGCTTTAAAGGCTTAATGATGTCTTCATATGAATGTTTAGTCCACAAAAACCTACTGCTATGTTTAAATAAACAAGAAACTATTAAGTGACTGTGAGTTATTGTTTGTAAATATTGTTATCCCTTTACAAATTTATCTATTATTGTATTGAACCATGTATGTATCCATATAACAAAGTGATGGAAGTAAGTGATAAGTATGATATGTACATGTAAAAGTCCATGATTTTGTAAATGTGGACCATTTGTTTTAAAACAGGCCATACAATGCAAAAAATTGTAAATTTTTTTAATCCGGACTGTATTTTGCAAAACGGTCTAGTTGATGTAATTTATTAAATTTAGGTAATCTGAGTAGATTCAAAACAAAGGGTAAAATGGAGATTATAAGTACAATTTACTAAATTTAAGTAATCAGGGTAGATTCACAACAAAGGCTAAAATAGAGATTCTAAGTGCAATTGAACAAAAAATATTAAATTGGAACGCTTAGTCACTTTATTACAACGTTTCTAAAAAGCTGCCCACGTTTTTTTGGCAAGAAACAACCACTGTTGTGACAGAAATAGAAATGTATTACTAATTGCTAAACGATCTCTAAAACAGCTCATTTATGTAAATTTTTGTGGCCCAAATCTGAATTTAATACAAAGAGATTTTGTATGTCAAGTCCTCATTTTAATCAATATTTACTAATTAGCTGACACGACCCGAATTCTCGGTTAGGCCGTGCGGGCACCCGACCATCTCCCCTAAACCTGTCGGGTGAACCCTATTGACTGAATCGATATAAGTTGTGAAGAATTACCGTGAAATGAAAATGGACGAAATTTTAACAACATAAGATAACTCTCAAGGATAGACCAACATACAAGCTGTCTGAATAATACAACTAACTACCAAGAATACACAGTTTTAAAGGTTTCCAGATTAGACATCTAAGAAGGCCAAAAGATATACACACCCCTCGAATGGAGCAAAAGTAAGGAAAACTGTAATATCTGAAGTTGGTGGCCGCAATGAACAGGATGACTCAACGTAGACAGCTGAAAACGTACTACTCCTCAATCACGACGCGAGTAGCTGGGTCCTGGAGCAGAATCTGCCGAACGAAAAGAAAACACAAGAACAAATAGGGGTGAGTCATAAGGACTCAATAAGTACGAACAAACTAGCAACCTCAAAAAATAGATACGCTAGTCAGGGAAACAGAACCAGACAATAATCAACAAATAAGCAATGCACATATAAGCAGAACGGTAGTCATGTACAGAAAACTTACGCAATAGTATGAGATGAAATGGAATGAGATGAAATAAAATGAAATGAAATGAAATGAAATGAGATGAAATGAAATGAGATGCAAAGGGTCACATGTGCCCGTAATCCCATCTGGAAGCGGAATACTCCTGCATTCGAGGGGAATCAAATCTGCTAACCAACTGAAGCGGAATACTCCTGCTCCTGGGGCGGAATACTCCTGCTCCTGGGGCGGAATACTCCTACACCCGATATAATATAAACCAGGGGCGGAATACTCCTACACTCTCCTGGGGCAGAATACTTCTGCACCCGATAAAATGTAAAGCCGAGGCGGAATACTCCTGCACTCAGTATGATATGTAATGTAATGCATATGAATGCAATGTGATGCAGTAACAACCCTTCACCGGCGCGAGACTCTCATCGACAGCCGGGAAGTACATGCCAACTACAAGCCAAAGTACAATACTCAGATTCTCAATGCAATACCAATAACAAGACATAACATATAATATAGAATGTAAATCAAAAGCTAAAGAGTAATGAGTACGTCTATCGGCAGCGACACACGTAAGAAACACATGGTAGAAAATCCACGAGGCCAGGTGCCTCCAAAGAAACCTAGCCCTGTTATTCAACCACTGCTTTTTCCTTTGGATTAACTGCCAAACGATCTCTTTCTATTCAATAAGCAGAAAAATTATATCAAATAAAGCTAAAGACTTCATTTCTTATGTCTTAGGGCAATCCAATTAGGAACCTGGTTCGCATACGCAATTTGCATGTCAGGCCTATGTACAGGGTTCAAAGTCCCATAACAAAACCCTAAATAAATTACATTTATATGTTGCCAATAACTCACTGAGTACGAATATATATTTATATGTTGCCCATAACTCACTGAGTACGATTATATAATCATTTCCATCATCGGGATCCAATAGACCCTTTAAATTATCAATTTAAGTCATTAGGGAGATGTCTAATATCCCTATTTTTACCGTAAAAATATATTCAAACACAAGTAATATGCTAAGATAATGAGTTAACATCATTACCTGGAAATTTGGGGTAGAAATTCCACTATTTTTCCACCTCTCTTTCTCTTTTTTTCTCTTTCCTTTCTAATTTTTCTTTCCCCTGCTTTGTTCAAGTGTTTCTGCGTCAAAATTATAGCTACTGCTTATAAGGGATTAAATCCCTTAACCGACTTTTCAATTTTCAAAATATATATTTTATAATAAATTTGCTACGACGATTAAAATTAAATGGAACCCTAGAGAGGTCGAAATGATCCCAAATTTTTCAAGTAAGTCATACAAAATATATGTAACATACTCACGAAGACGGATCTCAAATCGGACTCCCGAAACTCAAGATGCGAATTTAAAGGAAAAAGGTCAAATTATTTAACTTCCGGCATTTTAGCGAAAACTAGCCGAACAACATCGAAATTCACTTTCGAAAAATCACAAAAGTTACAAATAATCATACGAATCTAACGGCGCTTTCGGATTTCGAAACGGAGCTCATTCGCCAAAACCGAGCTCAAAAATCTCTTTTTAATATTTATCGACAATAAAAACTGAAATCTTCTTCCGATGCCTCCCAAACGAGGTCTGATTTAGCTCAAATTTTACAGACAGGTCATAATAGACCTTACCAATATTTTAAAATTATCTGCACGCCAATCGGAGTCCTAACTTCCGAAACGACTGACCGAGGTCGTTTCATTCTCCTCCACTTAGACTCTCGTTCGTCCTCGAACGAGCAAGAGTCTAAAATAAATTTCACACCTCTAATGAGAATGCTTACACCAATTTTGCAATGACATTTACTATGAAGCCAAAATCATATACAATGATAAGAACTTTTAGGCATTAATGACCAGGTTCGAACCTGAATCGTCGAAGAGGTAAGGATACCTCTCACGCATACTGGACTCAAGCTCCCAAGTGTCCTCCTCACGAGGATGATTATTCCACCGCACTCGAACCACCGGAATCTGCTTCGAACGAAGTTTCCAGACATCACGCGCAACTATAGCAACTGGGAACTCCTCGTAAGCTAGATTCACATCTAGCTGAGCAGGGTCTAATTCGATCACTTCGGAAGGATCTCGGATACATTTCCGGAGCATCGATACATGAAAAACTGGGTGAACTGGCATAGAAGCTGGAAAGTCGAGCCGATAAGCTACCTTACCAATACGCTTCTCGATACGGAAAGGGATGAACCTGGGACTAAGCTTTTCTTTCCTACCAAATCTCTTTATACCTCGCATCGATGACACTTTCAGAAATACCATGTCCCCGACCTCAAACTCTAACTCTCGGCTCCTCCGGTTCGAGTATGAAATCTGCCTACTCTGGGCGGTCCGTAAACGATCCTGAATGACACGAACAACATCAAGAGTCTGACGAACCATATCTGAAGTCATCACCTCGACATCTCGAGACTCAAACTAGCCAATAGGAGAACGACATCGACGACCGTATAAGGCCTCAAATAATGCCATCTGAATAGAAGACGGATAGCTATTATTATAAGAGAACTCTGCTAACGCCAAATGATCATCCAGTAACCCCCGAAGTCCAGTGCACAAGCTTTCAACATGTCCTCCAGAATTTGAATAACCCGCTCGGACTGACCATCAGTCTGAGGATGGAATGCTGTGCTAAGCTGCACCTGGGTCCCCAACTCTCTCTGAAAAGACTGCCAGAGCTGAGAAGTAAACTGGGAACCACGATCTGAAATAATAGATACAGGAGTACCATGCAATCTAACCACCTGCTGAATGAAAATCCGAGCCAGTCTCTGAGCTGAATCAGTAGCCTTTACAGGGATAAAATGAGCTGATTTAGTCAGTCTGTCGACAATGACCCAGACTGAATCGTGGCACCGCAGGGTCTTTCGAAGATCAACTATAAAATCTATCGTGATGTGCTCCCACTTCCACTCGGGAATGGGTAATGCCTGAGCTAACCCTGCTGGTCTTCGGTGCTCGAACTTAACCTGCTGACAGTTCAAGCAACGAGATACATAATCAAATACATCTCTCTTCATCCCCTTCCACCAGTATAGCTCTCGGAGGTCTTGATACATTTTTGTAATATCAGGATGAGTGGAATAACGCGAGCTATGAGCTTTACCGAGCACTGACTGCCTCAAATCCCCAACATCAGGAACACAGAGTCGACCATTAAACCGCAGAATTCCATCTGAATCAAGCTCGAAGGAGGGAACTCCTCCACTTCGGACGCGACCACGCAACTCCTGCAGATGAGGATCCTCGAACTGTTTTCCATTAATCTGATTGACCAAGGAAGACTGAGCTGCAATACATGCTAAGAGTCGACTAGAGTCTGGGAGAAGAAATCTCATGCCAGAGTCGCCAAGGGACTGCAATTCTCGAGCCAATGGTCTCATATCAGCATAAAGAAAGGCCATGCTGCCCATGGACTTCCTGCTCAAAGCTTCTGCTACCACGTTCGCCTTCCCAGGATGATAGCGGATAGTGAGATCATAATCTGTGATCAATTCAAGCCACCTCCGCTGTCGGCCGTTAAGATCTTTCTGAGAGAGAAGATACTGCAAACTCTTATGATCCGTATACACCTCACAAGGCTCGCCATAAAGATAATGCCTCCATATCTTCAAAGCGAAGACCACAGTTGCCAATTCTAAATCATGAGTCGAATAATTTTTCTCATTCGGCTTCAACTGTTTGGAAGCATAAGCAATTACCTTCCCGTGCTGCATAAGAACACAACCAAGGCCCACACGAGATGCATCACAATAAACTACGAATCCACCGGTGCCCGAAGGAAGGGATAACACTGGAGCTGAAGTCAATAAGGCCTTAAGCTTCTGGAAGCTGGCCTCACACTCATCGGACCATCGAAACTGAACCACCTTCTGCGTCAGGCGAGTCAGGGGAGCTGCAATAGTAGAGAAATTTTCCACAAACCTCCGATAATAACCTGCCAATCCAAGGAAGCTGCGAATCTCCATCGGAATGGTAGGACGAGGCCATTTCCGCGCTGCTTCAATTTTCTTCATATCAACCTTGATACCCTCACTAGATACCACGTGACCCAAAAATGCGACAGAATCAAGCCAAAACTCACATTTCGAGAACTTGGCATACAGCTTACGATCACAGAGGGTCTGAAGAACCACCCTCAGATGATAATCATGCTCCTCGCGGCTACGAGAATAAATAAGAATATCATCAATGAAGACAATGACAAAGGAATCAAGGAATGACTTAAGCACCCGGTTCATGAGATCCATAAAGGCTACAGGGGCATTATTCTGCCCAAAAGACATAACTAGGAACTCATAATGGCCGTAACGAGTCCTAAAAGCAGACTTCGAGATATCTGACTCGCGAATCTTTAGCTGATGATAGCCAGATCGCAGATCGATCTTAGAAAAGAATTTGGCACCCTGCAACTGATCAAACAAATCATCAATGCGAGGAAACGGGTACTTGTTCTTGATGGTGACCTTATTTAGCTGACTATAATCAATACACATCCACATAGTCCCATTTTTCTTTTTCACGAATAGAATAGGAGCACGCCACAGAGAAATACTCGGCCTGATGAACCCCTTATCAAGCAAATCTTGCAACTGCTCCTTCAGCTCCTTCAACTCTGATGGCGCCATGCGATAAGGAGGGACAGAAATAGGCTGAGTCCCTGGCACAATATCAATGCCAAACTCGATCTCTCGATTAGGAGGAAGTCCTGGCAAATCATCTGGAAACACGTCAGGGAACTCCCTAACGACAGAAATAGAATCAAGAGATGGAATCTCCACAGCGGTATCTCAAACCATGGCAAGATACGCTGAACACCCTTTATCCATCATCAGCTTTGAATTCAAGAAAGAAATAACATGCCCTATGGGTGGAAAATAAGAGCCCTGCCACACTACCGGTGCTGAACAAGGAAGAGACAACTGAAGAGACTTGGCATGACAATCTAATGTGGCATGACACGACGCCAGCCAATCCATGCCAATAATAACATCAAAATCAACCATATCTAGGATTAGAAGATCTACTAGTGTCTCACGACCCCCAAAAGATATGGTACAAGCTGGATAAACTCGATTCACAAGGATAATGTCTCCAATAGGAGTAGAAACACAGAATGGATCACGAAGACACATATAATCAACATGAAAACCCGAAGCAAAATAAGGAGATACATATGAATATGTAGATCCTGGATCCACCAAAGAATATGCATCTCGACCACAAACAGATAAAATACCTATAACAACAGCTGAGGATGCCTCGGCATCTTGCCTGGCCGGGAGTACATATAGCTGTCTCTGCGGCTGAGCTGAGCCGCTACCCTGACGACCATCTCTAGAGGGACCACTAGGAGCACGCCCATGGCCTCTACCGGGTGGTGGTGCACCTGTAGCTGGCTGAGACCCTGCAGGGGCACACTGAGGCTGCTGCTGCATAGGCACTGGAAGACGAGGGAAAGGGCGGCTACTACCCTGCTGATGGAGATAAGGGCAATACTTCTTATGATGCCCTGGATCCTGACAGATAAAGCACCCTGGAGCAAATCTACGCAGATCAAACGTAGACTGATCTCGCGGGCGAAACCAAAACTGACCCTGAGAAGAAGTAGGCGCGTTGTGAGAACCACGTGCTGGAAACTGAGCTGGTTTGACTGGAGGCCTACTCTGCTGCTGATAACTCCTACCTCCATACGAGGTACTAGAATGCCCTGGACCACGAGATCTCTTACTCTCCCGCTCTAACTCCTCTATCTCCAATCTATGATAGGCCTCATACCTCCTGGCAATATCGACAGCGACATCAAATAGAGTACCCACCTCAATCTCACGAGCCATCTGGGACAACAAATTAGGAGAAAGCCCATTAATAAAACGTCTGACCCTCTCAGAGGGCTCCTGCACGAGATCAAGAGCATAGCTGGACATTTCTGAAAATAAAAGCTCGTACTCCGTGACTGACAGGGTACCCTGTCCAATCCTCTCAAACTGTCTCCTCTTCTCATCCTGCTGACTGCGAGGGGAAAACTTCTCCATGAATCAATGGGAGAAATCACTCCAGGTCAGCTTAGGTAAGCCCTGCCTAGCTGATTGGAGTGCGGTCCACCAAGCTAAAGTCAGACCCTCAAACTGGAAGGCAGTATAATCAGCTCCATACTGCTCAAGATATTCAAGGGCCTCTAAGATATGCTGACATTGATCAAGAAACTCACGAGGCTTAAGCTTATCTGATTTCTGACCAGAGAACTTCGGAGGACTAAGTCGGGTATAATAATGCAATCTTGCCGGATCATCAACTTGACCTGCTACCTGGGCAGCTTGACCAGCTTGAGCAACCGGAGGTTAACACCCGCTACCTCTGGAACATGACCACCTGGAACATGAACTACTGGGGCTACCTGTAGAGCTAAAATGGGGGCTCCCTGAACCTGAGAACCAATATCTACCGCAGCCTGCGGAGCTGCCTGAAGGATAGGAGCATCTACAGCAGCCTGAGGAATATGAGCATCTACGGCAGCCTTAGGAATAGGAGGTCCCTGGGGCATCTGCGTCGCAAAGAATCTCATAAAAGCATCATGAAGTGCGGGGGGGACGAATAAGCCCTGCTCCCCCTGCCCAGCAAAAGCTGGCACTACCGGAACCTCTGCAGCAAGATCAACATGATCCACCATCCTTGCGGCCTGGGCAACTCTACCTATGCCTAGACCATGACCTCTACCACGGCCAACACCACCACCTCGCGGAGCAGCAGGCATAGGGGCGATCACCGGCTCCTCCACCTCTCGCTGAACATTCGCGTGTGTTCTCACCACTTACTGTGGAAAATAATAATAAAAAAATATTTAACTTCAGATAAGAAGACTCACGCACGACAGGGAATGAAAGAAAGGAAACTGCCTGAATGCCACCATAGGCTCTCGTAGATAGGTACGGATGTCTCCGCCCGATCACAGAGACTCTATTAGACACTGTCATGATGTGGAAAGACTCTAAACCTCGCACTGATACCAATTGACACGATCCTAATTCTCGGTTAGGCCGTGCGGGCACCCGACCATCTCCCCTAAACCTGTCGGGCGAACCCTATTGATTGAATCGATATAGGTTGTGAAGAATTACCTTGAAATGAAAATGAACGAAATTTTAACAACATAAGATAACTCTCAAGGATAGACAAACATACAAGCTGTCTGAATAATACAACTAATTACCCAGAATACACAGTTTTAAAGGTTTCCAGATCAGACATCTAAGAAGGCCAAAAGATATACACACCTCCCGAAGGGAGCAAAGTAAGGACAACTTTAATATCTGAAGTTGGTGGCCGCAATGAACTGGGTGGCTTACCGCAGACAGCTGAAAACGTACTACTCCTCAATCACGACGCGACTGGTCAGGTCCTGGAGCAGAATCTGCCGAACGAAAACAAAACACAAGAACAAATAGGGGTGAGTCATAAAGACTCAATAAGTGCGAACAAACTAGCAACCTCAAAAAAATAGATACTCTAGTTAGGGAAATGGAACCAGACAATAATTAACAAATAAGCGATGCACATATAAGCAGAACAGTAGTCATGTACAGAAAACCAACGCAATAGTATGAAATGAAATGGAATGAGATGAAATAAAATGAAATGAAATAAAATGAGATGACATGAGATGAAATGAAATGAGTTGCAAAGGGTCACATGTGCCCGTAATCCCATCCCGAAGCGGAATACTCCTACATTCGAGGGGAATCCAATCTGCTAACCAACTGGAGCGGAATACTCCTGCTCCTGGGGCGGAATACTCCTGCACCCGATATATTATTAAACAGAGGCGGAATACTCCTGCACTCTCCTGGGGCGGAATACTCCTGCACTCAGTATGATATGCAATGTAATGCATATGAATGCAATGTGATGCAATAATAACCCTTCACCGGCACGGGATTCTCATCGACAGCCGGGAAGTAGATGCCAAGTCAAAGCCAAAGTACAATACTCAGATTCTCAATGCAATACCAATAACAGGACATAACATATAATATAGACTGTAAATCCAAAGATAAGGCGTAATGAGTACGCCTATCGGCAGCTAAACACGTAAATCCACGAGGCTAGGTGCCTCCAAAGAAATGGATATAATCACTTACCGTATTCCAAAGCTAGCCCTGTTACTCAACTACTGCTTTTTCCTTTGGATTAACTGCCAAACGATCCATTTCTATTCAATAAGCAGAAAAGTTATATCAAATAAAGCTAAATGCTTCATTTCTTATGTCTTAGGGCAATCCAGTTAGGAATCTGATACCGTATTCGCATACGCAATACGTAGGCCACGGCTATGTACAGGGTTCAAAGTCCCATAACCAAACCCTAAAGAAATTACATTTATATGTTGCGCATAACTCACTGAGAACGAATATATAATCATTTCCATCATCGGGGTCCAATTGACCCTTTAAATTATCAATTTAAGTCATTAGGGAGATGTCTAATATCCCTATTTTTACCGTAAAAATATATTCAAACACACGTAATATGCTAAGATAATGAGTTAACATCATTACCTGGAGATGTGGGGTAGAAATTCCACTATTTTTCCACTTCTCTTTCCCTTTTTTCCTCTTTCCTTTCTAATTTTTCTTTCCCCTGCTTTGTTCAAGTGTTTCTATGTCAAAATCATAGCTACTGCTTATAAGGGATTAAACCCTTAACCGACTTTTTAATTTTCAAAATATTTTTTTATAATAAATTCGCTACGACGATTAAAATTAAAATGGAACCCTAGAGAGGTCGAAATGATCCTAAATTTTTCAAGTAAGTCAAACAAAAATATATGTAACATACTCGCAAAGGCGGATCTCAAATCGGACTCCCGAAACTCAAGATGCAAATTTAAAGGAAAAAGGTCAAATTAATTAACTTCCTGCATTTTAGCGGAACTAGCCGAACAACATCGAAATTCACTTTCGAAAAATCAAAAAGTCACAAATAATCATACGAACCTAACGGCGCTTTTGGATTTTGAATCGGAGCTCATTCGCCAAAACCGAGCTCAAAAATCTCTTTATAATATTTATCGACAATAAAAACTGAAACCTTCTTCCGATGCCTACCAAACGAGGTTTGATTTAGCTCAAATTTTACAGACATGTCCTAATGGAGCTTATGAATATTTTAAAATTATCGGCACGCCAATCGGAGTCCTAACTTCCGAAACGACTGACCGAGGTCGTTTCATTAGCCTATTTTAGACTTCAAATAATTCAGTAGTGTAAATAATGACAAATCTTAAATCAAGTAAGTAAAATGGGACATCAATGTAAATTATAATCTAAGTTGAAGTTTTGGTTAGTACATGCGGGTAGTGTTATTTTTGTAAAATTTTCATCCACATGCCACTTTTGTCACTGGTATTTAATTTAAAGCCACTTTTTTATTGGTCTTACATGAGAGGCCACTTTTCTGAACTTCAATCTTATTGGGCTGAAGTTCAAACCTTGTGGGTTAAACTTCATGCCTAAATTATGAAGTTTCAACTTCAATGTGTAAGAGCTGAACTTTTAGGTATCGATGCGTAAATATCAACCCTTGTGGGCTGAAGTTGAACTTCAATCCTTGTGGTGGGCTGAAGTTGAAGTGAAGTTCAACTCCCAAAGAATTGAAGTTCCAAAAAGTGGCCTCTCATGTAAAACTAATAAAAAAGATGGCCTCAAACCAAAGACCATTGCCAAAAGTGGCCTTTGGTGCACTTCGCCTGTTATTTTTGTTCATTTTGAAATGGTAACATGTTTTTATTTGAAATGGGATGATTATACAGCCCAATAATCTAGCCACTTCTATTCAAACTTTTAAACCGAAGGTCATTTGAATAACAAAATATATAATACGATTAGGCAAACTGATAATGGTAAGTATGATCCGTGATCTGCTTATTAGGCATTGACGAAATTAACTTGAAAAAAATCAACTTGCTCTTAAAATACGTTTCAGGTAACTTTTCGTATAAATCATGTTAAGGTATACCCAGAGGGTGAATTGACACAATCTTTTGTTTAAACATTAAAAATATACTCCTTCCGTCTCATTTTAGTTGACACTTTTAGATTTTTCACGCCCATTAAGAAAATCATTAAATAAGGTATTTATTTTACTATATTATCCCTATTTAATGTTTGACTATTAACTTTTTTTTAGAAGTCTTTTATTTATTAAGGGTATAGTTGGAAAGAACTGACAAAAAAAGTCTTGAAATTACAAAGTGTCAACTTATTTGGGACAAATAATTCTTGCTAAAGTGTCAACTAATTTGTGACAGAGAGAGTAACAACCATTTTTAAATAAATTAAAACATGGCAATAAAGCAGTTGTGTTTAGCACAGGATTCGAGGGTGCCTAATACTTTCCCACGAGTCAATCGAGATCATTACTCGGATTCTCTAACATAGACCATTCACGATTCATTGGTGTTTTAAAGGTACACCTCTTGGTGACTTGGCACACCTTTGAACTTGTCATGTGGCGACTCCGAATCTCATAATTTTTTGTACCTTTAAAATACAGTCACAACCTTTTAAAATAAACTACACTTTTCGTTAAAATTTTTTTCTCGAACCTCTTTTCGAGGTGATTTGTGGTGCTTTATCAACCACGTATGGGCAGGTTCGTATTCATCGCTTCATCTCATATTACCACATTCACTTCTGAAAATGGGTTTGTAATTATAATATTTATTACAAATTGTCTCATTCACTCCAAGGAATGAACCAAAATCATCTAAACTTACCTCATGCTCACATGTACGTTGATGTCATCATTATCTCTATCATTTAAAGTATTATTTTTAGAACCCTTATTGTTCTCTTGTTTATTTCACGATGATGATGATTGGTTCATTAATTGCTTCACTCACAACTATGGCATCCACTATGGTAATTACTTTGTAGGTTTTCAGACAATAAATTACTTTCCTTCTTCCAGACATACAAATATTTTTCCTTCTTTCAGGCATATTATGTGTTCTCTACATTCACATATGGGAATGTGGCATGTATTTCTCCCACATTCACCTTAGGAATGGAGCATATTCTGCTCCTATATTCACCTGATAAAATGAAGCATATCTAGTGGGACGGACTTATAAAGCACATAATTTTGATTCATCAGTCATGATTATGTCATAATTATGGTGCCCCAGGACTTTCACCAATGTTTTAATCAATATAAAGTTGTGTTAGGCCATAATACGTTGGGACCTGAACCCAAACGTCTTTTTCTCATGATATACCTACTCTTGAACCAATATCTTAGAATCGTTTTCAAAATATTGCTATTCCAAGAGTAACTTCTGAGGCGTGATCAAGTACCAAGCAAATCAATAGGTTGACTTTTATAAAACTAACCAAATAATGTTGATACTAGCAATAGTAAAAGATAAAAATATCAAGTATGAAACGTACAAACCTCTCAGGTTTACTTTTGATAATAGCTATTGGATCTGATTTAGAGTCATATAATATCCTTCAACACTTCAACGAGTAATTGGCAAGCAAATATGGAAGTATAATATGACAATAACACCTGAAACCTTCTCTACATATATTTTGTCAAAAGGAGAAACTTAGATATTCAGGCATATGTAATGTCAGTTTTTGTCAAACCATCTCGCTAAAATATAGAGCATATGAAACATTATACAAAAAGATATAAACCTCACATTTTTGTCAAACCATCTCTCTAAATGCTACAGAGACAATGGATCAATATAAGAACTAATATTTCCGGAATCCTTTTTCCTCTATTCTATTTCTCCCTAAGAGCAAATTTGACACCTTGAAAAATTTTTGAGCCTGAACTTAAGCTTTTAATTTGAAATTATGGACATGAAACACAGAATTTACATATGTTATATAATGATATCGAATAAAGTGGATTCGAAAATAATTAATGACACAGGAAAAAAGTTATTAAACGCTAAACCTTACACATATGACAAAATACTTTAGCATGTTACTTAACCTTCATTTGTTGGCATAGTGCACATAGCAAAAGTAAAGTAATTACGTGTATAACCCTAGAAATACCACTATTTACAAGATAAGCATTTATAAGTATGCCATTACCTCCCCCCCTCCCCGCCCCCCCTTTTCAAGATGGAGCATGAAGAAATAATCAAACTGTGTCTGTTCTAATACCTTGATAAAGATATCTGTTGCTGCTCCCAAACGCACACGCAAGTATACGCGGTCGCCAAGTAATAAAGTGACAAAGTCGAGTATCGTTCCCACGAGGACTATGCAGACTGAATTCTAGCAAACAATTTATATAAACTATTCAGGGATCTTTTCCAATAGTGATGAGTTTATTAACTAAAGAACAGTAATTAAATGGTAGAAGTGAATTCAAACAATGGAGCAAGACTTGGTTGTTATCAGTAATAAGGAGACGGTCCAGGGTCAGAGTTACGAACAATCCAGTTGAGTTTTCCAATTGATTCCATTTCTTAAATCCCGGGTTACTAACTAACAGATTAAATGTACCCGTGAAAACCTTTCGATTCTTCACGGTCTATGCAGGCTACTCCAATCCCTATATGTCTATGGGTTGAATCACGTGCACGCATTAACGAATTCTGTAATGAGTTAAACTAGGCGAGCAAGTATATGTCTATCCTACTCACAAATTGGTTCCCCGATGCCCGGATTCACAAACTAGTCCTATCCTTTCTTATTACGTAATTAAATTCCCTCTTTCGAGTTCAATCTAAAAACCATAGATAATGCGTAATAATCGGGCCCTGACAATTACACAAGTGAAATCAAGAAAGAATAAGTAACCCGTTATGGGATTCAATTAATGAAAATCAATCTTCAAACATCAACCTTCATGAAATACTCTAACCCTAGAACGATAGATTTAGCTACGCATACTCATAATAACAACACAAGGAATTGATGTAATAATGAAATAATGATGTAATAAATTAATGGTAGGAAGAAAAACCCTTGTCTTGATGTTATGAGCTCTCCAATTTGCTCCAAAGTCTGAACTCCTATGAAAAACTAAGTAAAAGAGTATTTATAGTGTTTACAAACACCTAGTAATAAGTTAGACCCAAGCCTAGACGAAATAGGACATAAAATCGCGCACAAGGGGTGCTATAACGGGCGCCCCGCGCCCACGATCGCGTGAGGATGGACAGAAGACGTCGAAATTGGTCCGCTACAAGCCCGCGCCGCATGGAAAAACGCGCAAGAGGCTGGGCACTGTGGGCGGCGCGGCGCGCCTCCTGCAGCGCCAGGCTATTTTTCTGTTTCGTTTCTCCTTTTCTCGTTTCGTGCTGTGCCTTCGTGTGCTCGATCCAATCCTCAATCAAAATCCAATCTTTTCTTGCTCAATCATGCTCTTAAAAGCTCCAATTACACTGCGTAACAACCTACACACGCACGACATAAAATCAGTGTAAAACCACATTCATAAACTATAAAATGTGCGAATAAGGTACTAAAACGTGAGGAAATATTAAGGAAATATAGGCATAAAATGCCAAACATCACCACCCCACACTTGAACCCTTGCTCGCCCTCGAGCAAGTCACAACTAACTTCCCAACCTAGGTAAAACAGGTCTGCCTATGACTTTGGTTGATACCGACCATTGAACCAATGCGCACATGACTACCATGGATCCACAAACATGCCAACAATTTACCAAAACCAAAAATATGAGAACAACCACCCCAAAACAACTCAAATGCACAAACTCAACTTATTGCAACCATGCTCCCACAAAATCACACCTATCTACTCAACCAAGAAACCATCAACTTCACCTATTTCATGCAAACCATGTGCCCTCACCAAAATGAAGCAAGAGAGTGTCCCCCAAATATCACACACAACAATGAATATCAAGAATAGAATGGGGACAATAGCATAGAAAAAATTCACTCACTCTCATAAAAATCTCACATGTCACACACAATGTACCATAGGCTTGCCCGTAGTGTAGGACTCCACTAATGTAAGCTCACTCCAATCGCGATTAACTAGGACTTTAAAAAGGTTGTAATGTAGGCTAAGGTGCGGGTAGGATACATATGGTAATAGTGACTACCTCCCTAAGCACTTTAATACATCACAATTAATTAAGCACAAATCTCATCAAGCCACCCAAACCAACAACTTCTACACATACACCTTCTCACAAGTAGCATTTTTCATATAAGTACACACTAGCAAGGAATGGATATCCTTTTCTCTTTTTTATTTCTTTTTCCACAATTTTTTTCTCTTCAACTTTGCTATTTTTTCTTTTCTTTTTTCAAATTCATCCAACCTTGCCAATGCTTTCCACTACTTCACAATTTTAACAATTATTTCCCTTTATTAGTTCCACTCAAAAACCTCCCAACAACCAACCAGAACTCCAATCATCTACACAATATCAATAAAGTGCTTAAGGAGTAAGGGCCAAAAGAGTCAATTAAGAATAAATGGGTAGGCTCGGGGTGTGGGTGCCAACAAAAAGGATCAAAGAAATCACAACAACAATTTTTCCAAGGAATATATGTAAGGGTAGGCAAATCAAAGAAGGCCTGTATCATCTCCCGACTAGAGCAAACCTACGATTTCGCTTTACACACACACGGGGCAAGTTCTAGACATTAATATGCAAACATGGAGCAAACAGAATATGCCTCATAACACACATTGCACATGATCTACACAAAAAGGCTCCATCAACAACTCTCAACCAAGCTTCTAGAATGCAACTTGTGGAAATTTAAGCACTCATGCACAAAGGTTAACAATCAAGTCAAGCAAGCGGACTCAAGCATCTCAAGGGGGTCGTTCCAATTTTTCCTAGGCATGCATCAAAATTAAAACTCAAGGACACCACAAATAGCACATGCAATCAATTCAAGTCCACCGGTATCAAACAAATCAAAGGCACCTAGCATTCCACCTATTCCTTTCGTCTAGGGTCATCTACAACTAATTATTCTAATCCTAAAAATAAAAAAATACCCGGTTCAAAGGCCTCCCCGTGGAAAAGAACCGAGGCCATAAGAAAAACCACGGGGTGGATGACATGTACCACTAATAAAAACTAAAAGGAAAATCTTTTTGGGATTTTTCATTGGTTTTCTAATTTTTTTTTTTCATATATTAAAGCAAGAAACAAATAAAAATAAAGTCAAGTGACAAAAGAAAAATCCTATGGTACATGCATCCCTAACCTCAAAAATAGATAAAGGGTAGTTTCCCACCCCACACTTAAACTAAGCACTGTCCTCAGTGCTAAAAATAAGAAAGTGCAAGGTAAAGAAAACTTCCCTGAAGATTCTAGTCCTTGGTGCTAGCATCCTCCAAGCTTCCATATCGTATGAGGTACTCAGACTTCCCCCAACAGATCATCAACATTAGGCAAGGGTGAGGACACCCCACACTTAGCCTCGACATTACATGAACCTGCAATCCAAGGAAAAACAACAACTACATGACACTATAAATGAAATAATACAAGTACAAACTCGGGTTGCCTCCCGAGAAGCGCCTTAGTTAACGTCGTGGCACGACGACACTTTTAGCTCACTTCCAGCCTTTATGTCTTCTCTTCTTACGCCGAACTTTTACTTTCTTCCCTTCTTTTAGAGAACCCATCTTCAACTTCACATGTGGTTTACTTCCATCTTCTTGTTTGACACATTCAATCATAGAGCACTCTTCCACCTTAGCTATGTGCTCCTTCCCATTATAAACCTTGAAAGTAACCTTTTCTCCATGCGCTCTAACAGTCATCTCACCCAGCTCCATGTCAATAATTGCCTTCGAGGTGACTAAGAATGGTCTCCCCAAAATGATTGGAGCTTCTCGGTCCTCTTCATAATCTAGGACTACAAAATCAGCAGAGAATGTAAACTTACCAACTTTTAGCAACACATCCTCCAACCTACCATCAGGGTGAGTGAGAGATCCATCTGCCATCTTAAGAGTAACTGAAGAGGGCTTGATTGCTCCTAGCCCTAACCTTTTGCAAACAGACAGAGGCATGAGATTTATGCTCGCACCCAAATCACACAAGGCACCAGTGATATTATGCCCTCCAATAGTACAAGGAATAGTAAACCTCCCAGGATCTTGAATTTTTGGAGGTAGCTTACTCAAGATTGTGCTACACTCCTCAACTAAATCAACTGTATCTATCTCTTGAGGCTTTTTCTTCTTCACTAAAATTTCTTTTAAGAACTTCACAAAGGATGGCATCAATTCAAACACATCAGTCAAAGGAATATTAACTTGAAGTTCTTTCAACATACTCACAAATTTTTTATACTGGGCCAGATCCTTCGATGGTATAAGTCTCTGTGGGAATGGTGGAGGTGGCAGAGGTGCCTCCTTTCTCTCTTCTTTCTTCTTTACCTTCTCCACTTTTTCAACCTTTTCTATTTCGGCTCTCTCCTCGGACTGGGCCATCAGCTCTCCACCTTCAATTAAAGTCACTGCAAGACATTGTTCAGGCTCTTTTTTAACAGTGCTTCTTTCTCCCACCAACTGTCCCAACTGGTGCTCCAAGTTCTTTTGAGCATTGGCAAGATCATGTATGGCTTGTGCATGGGCTGCAGTGTCAGCTATCATTCTCTGCTGGCCTGCCATTATCTGCTTTAGCATATCTTCAACTGAACTGCTAACCTGCTGTGGTGGAGCTGGAAGTGGGTGGTAATTATTCGGGGCTCTCGTATTGCTTTGATAATACCCATTACCAAACTGGTTTTGACTCTGCAGCCTGTTTTGATTACCCACGTAATAAACTGACTCTGGATTAGAAGAGCAAACCTCTGTAGCATGGTCTTGACCACAAACCTCACAAAAGCTCTGGAGTTGTTGCACTGGAGCCACTGGTTGCTGAGTCTTTTGCAGAGCTAACTTGCTAATTTGATTGGAAATAGCATCCATCCTCGCCCTTAGCTCTGAAACTGCATCTAACTGAAGTACCCCTGCAGGTTTCTGCGTAATAGCTCTACCATCTCCCTGCCAATCAGGATTGCTCTGCGAAAACTTGTCAAGTAAATCATAAATCTGATCAAAATTTAAGGCCAGTACTTGACCTCCAGCAGCAGCATCAACCACGATCTTAGTGTGTTGGTTCAGCCCCTCAACAAAAGTGTGTGCAACAACCTCATTGGATTGGTTGTGGTGTGGACAATCTCTCAATAGAGCTTTGAATCGCTCCCAGGCTGAATACAAGGATTCTCCTTCTAACTGTTTGAAGGACATAATTTCGCTCCTCAGCCGGGCTGTCTTGGCAGACGGATAAAATTTAGCCAAGAACTTCTTAGCCAAATCCTCCCAAGTAGTGATAGACCCAGACTTTTCAGCCTTTAACCACTTCTTTGCTGCCCCAATCAGTGAAAACGGGAACAACGTCAAGCGAACATAATCAGTAGGAACACCCGCTGGTGTATAAGTATCACTGATCTCCAGGAAGTTCTGAATGTGTTGCTGCGGATCCTCATGAAGTAATCCACCATATTGTCCAGTCACATGCAGCAACTGAATCATGCCGGACTTAATCTCAAATCCCCCGGTGATAGCGGGCTTAACTATGCTCGATGCTACTCCCTCCAGGCTGGGGAGAGCAACATCTCGCACAGCTAAAGCTTGGTCTTCTGCCATTCCTGTAGGTAAAGATCGAGCAGGACCTAATACCTGAAACAGCACAAAACTCAAAACAAAAATTAAACCTGAATAGTAAGTAATAAACTGTTCAAAAAGAAATCAGTCAATAATTAGTCCCCGGCAACGGCGCCAAAAACTTGCTGCTCCCAAACGCACACGCAAGTATACGCGGTCGCCAAGTAATAAAGTGACAAAGTCGAGTATCTTTCCCACGAGGACTATGCAGACTGAATTCTAGCAAACAATTTATATAAACTATTCAGGGATCTTTTCCAATAGTGATGAGCTTATTAACTAAAGAACAGTAATTAAATGGTAGAAGTGAATTCAAACAATGGAGCAAGACTTGGTTGTTATCAGTAATAAGGAGACGGTCCAGGGTCAGAGTTACGAACAATCCAGTTGAGTTTTCCAATTGATTCCACTTCTTAAATCCTGGGTTACTAACTAACAGATTAAATGTACCAGTGAAAACCTTTCGATTCTTCACGGTCTATGCAGGCTACTCCAATCCCTATATGTCTATGGGTTGAATCACGTGCACGCATTAACGAATTCTGTAATGAGTTAAACTAGGCGAGCAAGTATATGTCTATCCTACTCACAAATTGGTTCCTCGATGCCCGGGTTCACAAACTAGTCCTATCCTTTCTTATTACGTAATTAAATTCCCTCTTTCGAGTTCAATCTAAAAACCATAGATAATGCGTAATAATCGGGCCCTGACAATTACACAAGTGAAATCAAGAAAGAATAAGTAACCCGTTATGGGATTCAATTAATGGAAATCAATCTTCAAACATCAACCTTCATGAAATACTCTAACCCTAGAACGATAGATTTAGCTACGCATACTCATAATAACAACACAAGGAATTGATGTAATAATGAAATAATGATGTAATAAATTAATGGTAGGAAGAAAAACCCTTGTCTTGATGTTATGAGCTCTCCAATTTGCTCCAAAGTCTGAACTCCTATGAAAAACTAAGTAAAAGAGTATTTATAGTGTTTACAAACACCTAGTAATAAGTTAGACCCAAGCCTAGACGAAATAGGACATAAAATCGCGCACAAGGGGTGCTATAACGGGCGCCCCGCGCCCACGATCGCGTGAGGATGGACAGAAGACGTCGAAATTGGTCCGCTACAAGCCCGCGCCGCATGGAAAAACGCGCAAGAGGCTGGGCACTGTGGGCGGCGCGGCGCGCCTCCTGCAGCGCCAGGCTATTTTTCAGTTTCGTTTCTCCTTTTCTCGTTTCGTGTTGTGCCTTCGTGTGCTCGATCCAATCCTCAATCAAAATCCAATCTTTTCTTGCTCAATCATGCTCTTAAAAGCTCCAATTACACTGCGTAACAACCTACACACGCACGACATAAAATCAGTGTAAAACCACATTCATAAACTATAAAATGTGCGAATAAGGTACTAAAACGTGAGGAAATATTAAGGAAATATAGGCATAAAATGCCAAACATCATCTGTCTAGGCACATATCCGTGGTGTATTGTGGCACCGATAATTTCGTTCCGAATAAAGTAATAGTAAACTTCAATGTGTTTAGTCCGCTCATGAAATACCGGGTTTCGAGCAATGTGCAGAGCCGCTTGAGTGTCACAATGCATGTGTATTGGAGACGAAGGACTGATGACAATATTCCACAAATTCCTTTGAGCTATTTTGATGTAGATCAAGATGGAATTAGTTCAAAGAGCATACCAATGAAGCCATTTACTAGAAGTCAAGCTAAGGATCTTCAAGCCTTACAAGCTTTACAGAGGAATGTGAAATCTTTGGAAGGCTCCAACATGAAAAAGTTAAAAATATTTACTGTATTAAAAATATTGCCACTTTAGGCTTGTAATTAATCACAATTAAGCCTAATTATTTTGAACCTATAATGAGGGGCACTTAAGTCTTTTGCTACTATTTTTAGCTCTTGGTATAAATACTAAGAGATATGGTTTGATAGCCAGCTTTTGCAGATTTGTTGAACTATCTCCATTGTGAGGCTTTGAGAAAACCTTTATTGGATTTCAATTTTGTCTTAGGATTTTTTCAAGTTAGATTACTACGTTCTTGAAGATTATACTAGTTTAGGTGCCTTTTGTATTCATTTGGTATAATCTAACCTTTATATTTCTCAATTGTTTCTTCAATTTGTGTCTAGCTTCTCTAATTCCTATCTTTGTATTTTTCCTTTTTCGTTTTACATTAAATTGGTGTCGAGCTTGGAAAAAGTATTGTTCCTGCAATACTTGGTCCTAGTCTAATTTCTTTTTCTTCAGATTAAAAAAAAATTGAAAAAATAGATAAATTCAAAAATCTTTCACTTTGTTGATTGTTTCGGGTTATTTGTGCATCCGAAAATTCATGGTTCATTCTTGTGAAATCTGATAGTGCTTCTGTTCGTGAGATTTGAGCAAGATTGAAGAAACAATTTGGTTGAAGAAAAAAAAGCAAAAACACCATTATTGGACCTTGATCAAAACTTGAAACATTTGGAAATGAAGAAATCATGAAGTTTATCCAGAAACTTCTTAGCTCGATCGAGAGAGAAGATATTTTGTGTTGATGATGAAGCTTAGAGAGAGGTAGGAGCAGTTTTAGGGAGAGAGAGAGAGAGTAAAATGGGAACTGATTTAATTAAATGCTCTGAGTGAGCTGTATCCCTACTTATACACATACTCAACTAATTGTCCAACTACCATATCTTTAACTAATCCTACCTAACTGCCAATTAGCTCACTAACTAATTCACTAAACTAACTATCAGTTTACAATAATTAAGTACAAGCTTAAAACTATTTACACTGCTAAGTAACATTACTTTCAACACTCCCCCTCAAGCTGGCAGGTGCAAAACTATTAAGCACTCCCAACTTGGACACTAGATGTTCATGTTGAGGTCTCCCTAAAGATTTAGTCAAGATATCTGCTTGTTGCTCCCCTGATCTGATATGTGAAGTGCTGCTCATTCGATGCTGAATTCTTTCTCTAATGAAATGACAATCTATCTCTATATGCTTTGTTCTTTCATGATAAACTGGATTTGCTTCAATTTGAAGTGCTGCCTTGCTGTCACAATAAAGTTCAATTCACAGTTCTATCTTTGCCCCAATCTCCCTGAACAGTCCAGTCAACCATACTATCTCAGACACTGTCATTGCCATGCTTCTATACTTAGATTCTGCTGAACTTCTTGAAACAGTACTTTGCTTATTTGATTTCCAAGATACAAGTGACTCACCATGTTTAGCAATAAAACCAGTGACTGGCCATCTGGTGTTTGGGCATGAAGCCCAATCAGTATCAAAGAAAACTAGCAGTTTATTACTTCTTTTGCAACTCATGATAACTCCAAGTCCAGCTTCCCTCTTAATATATCTGACTATCTTTAGCGCAGCTTCCCAATGTGATCTCTTAGGCTCCTGCAGAAACTGACTAAGAGTTTGAAGAACAAAAGCTATGTCTAGCCTGGCTAGTGTCAGGTATAGTAGTTTTCCTATTAGTCTTTGATACTTCCCTACATCTTCAAGTAACTCATCTCCTTTAAGGCCTGTTAACTTGTCCAGCTCAGTAGTTGTGAATTTTTGATTGCAATCCAATGGAGTCATAGCAGGTTTAGCACCACTCATTCCTACTTCTGAAATTAACTCCAGTGCATATTTTCTCTGGTTCATGAATATTCCTCTTGAAGATCTGCTGAACTCTATCCTAGGAAATACTTCAATTCTCCTAGATCCTTCAGTTTGAAGGTATTGTGCAGGTCTTGTTTGGTTTCTTCTATCAGCTTCAAATCATTTCCTGTAATCAACATGTCATCCACATAAACAAGGATGACTATTATATTTCTGGCCTTTCTTTTTGTGAACAAAGAGTAATCTGAGGAGCTCTGTCTGAACCCCTGGCTAATCAGTGCTTCTGTCAACTTTTTGTTCCACTGTCTACTGGTATGTTTGAGCCCATAGAGGGATTTGACAAGCCTGCATACAACATATCCCCTGGCTTGCAAAACCCTATGGCAGTGACATTTATACCTCATCATATAAATCACTCTGCAGGAAGGCATTGTGCACATCCATTTGGTGAATGTGCCAATGTGCAGCTGCTGCAACTGAAATCACTGCTCTGACAGTAACAATTTTAACCACAGGGGAGAAGGTTTCATGGTAATCAAGACCTTCTTTTTTGTTAAACCCCTTAGCCACTAACCTGGCCTTATACCTTTCCACCTCACCATTGGCTTTATATTTAATTTTACAGACCCATTTGCAGCTAATAGGTCAACTAGCTCCCAGGTATGATTATCCTCCAATGCTTGAATTTCACCTTTCATGGCTTCCACCCATTTCTTATGCTTAGAAGCTTCCTGAAAGGTTCTTGGTTCAACTTCAGCTGAGAAAGCAGTGAGATATTTGTGATAAGTGGGCTTGAGTGTGTCATAGCTGACTGAGTTACAAAGAGAGTGTGGCTGGTCTTGTTTGGCTGGTGTTAGGCTGGTTACATAATCTGTCAACCAAGCTAGTGTTTTGCTAGTTCTTGCTAATTTTCTTGGTGCTGGTGAAGGTGCAATAAGTTGGTCTGATGATGTGGGTGGTGAATCTGGTATAAGAGTGTTGGGCTCAGAATGAACAGCAGGTAAGTGAGTATCCTATGTATGTGAAGATGGGCTAGGTGGCTGCATTGTATCTGGTGCAACATTTAAGGGCTCATGCAATGGTGTATCCTGATGCAGCTCAAAATCATCCAGAAACAAAAAATTTTGCTTTTCCTGTATGCATTTAAAAGGGAATATGGACTCTCTAAAAGACACATCCCTATTAATAAAGAAGCTATGCTTGGCTAAGTCATAGAGTATATATCCCTTAGTATGTTCTTAATAGCCCATGAACACAGCTATTGTGGCTCTTTCTTCAAATTTTTCCTGTATATGCATCTTCTTAGCATAACACAAGCATCCCAAGACTCTCAGATGATCAAAGCTTGGTGATTTGTTGTGGAATATCTCATAAGGACTCTTACCATTGAGAATCCTGGAAGGCAACCTTTTAATGAGGTATACTGCACCTAGCATACAATGCCCCCAGAACCTCATGGGTATACCTGCCTGAAATCTGATTCCTCTTGCAACCTCCAGAACATGTCTGTGTTTCCTCTCAGCTATGCCATTCTGCTGAGGGGTGTATACACAGAGAATGAAAAAGAGAAGTACATTCATGATTCACAAACTCACTCCTTTTATCTGTTCTGATTATCTTGATTTTCTTAATGAATTGAGTCTGAATCATTCTGATATATCTTCTTAGCATCACCATCACATCTGATTTCAACTTAAAGTAAAAATACCTAGGCCATCCTTGTAAAATCATCCACAATAGTCAAGAACAATTTATTTCCATCAAATGTAGGTACATGATATAGCCCCCATATATCAACGTGAATCAAATGGAATGCTTCTACTGCTCTACTAGTGCTATTTTGGAAAGGCAATCTTGTAACTTTGGCTAAAGGGTATACTGTACAATGGTCTAGTAGCTTTTTGAATTTTTCACTAGGAAAATTGAACAATTGTTTTAATGTTTCACTTGATGGATGTCCTAACCTCCTGTGCCAGATCTCAGGCTCCACATCTTCTCTTTTTGCTAGCAACCCTCTACCAGTTTGTGTGACTCTCATAGCAGAAGTTTGAGGAAGGCGATAGAGACTATTGCACTCTTTACCAATCTTCATCACCCTCCCACTGTAGAGGTCTTGAAACACACAAAACTTAGGGAAAAAAGACACTGTACAGTTCAAGTCTTGTGTGAGTTTAGAAACTGACAACATATTATATCTGAAATCTGGTATATATAGGACATTATCAAGCTGTTGGTTATCTGCCAGGTCACAAGATCCAACATGTGTAACCTGAGCTACCTGACCATTAGGTAGATGTACATTTTGTGAATCTGTTGCACCTACATACCTTTTCTTGCTCAAGCAGGTTAAATCAGATATCATATGATTTGTTGCTCCTGTGTCAACTATCCAATCTCTACTATTACTTTCAACAAGAAAGACATGATTAGTACCTGCCATGTTTCCCATGTTAGATGAATTCTCAGTCTCATTTTCTTTGTTAATCATTCTCAGTATCTGACTGAATTGTTCCTGAGTGAAGTAAGTTTTTGTGGATGTCATCTCATCACTATATTGTCCCCTGTTCATCACTCCCTTTCATTTCTCTGCATAGCTTGATTCTTGTTTGTTTGTCACCTATGTCAGTGCATTATTTGCAACATGTTGCCCATTTTTTTTCTTGGCTCAAAATTCTCTGGATATCCATTTAGCTTATAGCAATCATCCATATTGTGTCCTCTGATTTTGCAGTACTCACATTTGATGTTGTAATCCTTCTTCTTTCTCTGGTAACCTTGAAAATTCTTTCCTTTATAGTTTATGCCTACTCCATGTCCTCTATTTCCATTATTGTTATAAGAGTTTTGGACATGTCTTCCTTTGGTTAATAGAGCAGTTATATCTCCTAACTCATTAATGTTATGAATGCTAGCAATCATACGCTTATCATAGTGTATGCTTGATTCATAGTGGGTAATGCAGTCATCATAAGGACCTGGCTCCGGGCTTGTTCATAAGTCTCATTAAGCCCCATTAAAAATTGCAACAACTTTTGTCTTTGCATGAAAGTGACAAAATCCCTAGATTTTTCACAATCACATCTAGGTGTCGGTACTAAGCAGTCAAATTCATCCCAAAGAAGTCTCAGTTTTGAGAAATAAGCAGAAATACTATTAGTACCTTGATTGATCGTAGCAATCTCCTTGTGCAGTTAGTAGATTCTAGATCTATTAATTGTATCAAATCATTCTTTTAAATCACTCAATACACTTCTTGCATTTGATGAATATACTATCCCAGTCGTCAGTTCCTTTGAGACTATGTTCATGATCCACGAGCGCACAATTGCGTTGCATCGTTCCCACTGGTTTTCCAGATCTTCAGAGTAATTCTCCCTTTTGCAGATTCCATCGATTAGCCCTAGTTTATTCCTTCCTAGTATAGCTATTTTCATCGCTCGGCTCCAAAATGAGTAATTCTCCGATCCAATGAGTTGTAACGAAATCAACAATATGCCTGAAGTATCTGTTGAATGAAGGTAAAGAGGGTGGTTATGGTCAATAACTGCCATAACTCCGCTGTTAACCGCTGCTGCTGGGACTCCCCTAATTTCTGCCATGAAATTGTTATGAGCTAGGAAATATCTATGGTGAAAGGATCTACTGTAGTGATTTCGGATACGGTCACTATCGCTCTGATACCATGAAGAAATCATGAAGTTTATCCAGAAACTTCTTAGCTCGATCGAGACAAAAGATATTTTGTGTTGGTGATGAAGCTTAGAGAGAGGTAGGAGCAGTTTTAGAGAGAAAGTAAAATGGGAACTGATGTCATTAAATGCTCTCAATGAGCTGTATCCCTACTTATACACATACTCAACTAATTGTCCAACTACCATATCTTTAACTAATCCTACAACAACAACAACAACAAACCCAGCGTAATCCCACAAGTGGGGTCTGGGGAGGGTGAGATGTACGCAAACCTTACCCCCACCAAGGTGGAGAGGCTGTTTCCGATAGAGCCTCGGCTTAACAAAACAATTGAAAATTTTGAAGGGAAATAAATATTTTGAAAATAAGATAAAGACAAATAAGGTAAGAAACACCTTAATGCTAAAGAACTTATAAAACTACTATAGTCAGGGCAAACATAAGAGACCAATAGCGCAAAGGGCAAGATAAGACTACTATGCATAAGAACAATACAGCTAAAAAGACAGCACTCAAACGCCTTTGACCTAACCTTCTACCCTAATCCTAGACCTCCACGCTTTCCTGTCAAGGGTCAAGTCCTCGGTGACCTGGAGGTGAGCCATATCATGTCGAATCACCTCGCCCCAGTTAGTTCACTTACTAATTCACTAAACTAACTATCAGTTTACAATAATTAAGTACAAGCTAAAAACTATTTACACTGCTAAGTAACATCACTTTCAATAGGAAACCCTTTGATTGTGCTCAATGCGTGAAGATTAATCAGTTTCGGAGCTGACAATATGTGGTATAAACATCAAAACCTCCATTAAAGGAGTCCTAAGAAGTTATTGAATACGGGTGAAGGAGGTGGGCGCATTTGCAAGAATATGACACGGGAAGCTTTGGTTTGCCAAAATGCCCTCACTAACAGATGTTTAGCAAAAATGCCCTCATTAGTTTAATAAAACTTTTTTCGGACCATAATACCCCTACAAACCAATAAAAAGACGCGCCCGGTCCCTACCCTTCCTTTTCACCAGTCACGCGATCACAGAAACCATAAACACCCATTCCTTTTACAGATTGCTCCGTTCAAGCAAAGATCTGCTGCAATTAGCACATGTCACAGACCGTTGCTTAATGCCAAGACTTTAAGCCTTGTTGCAAGGGTAAAATTATCGACAACTCTTGGCTTATTGATAATAATTTAAGCTTTGGTGCAATGTGAGGCTTGTAGAAAGTTTTTGCCTATTTCCAAGACTATCAATCCTATTGCAATGAGGGGCTATAGCAAAAACTTACAGCTCTGATGCAATGGGGTCCTTGTAGACACTTCTTCCCTACCTGTTGCAATGGGTGTTGACACCTAATTTTGTCCCTCCTATTTTCAAAATCAACCATTCTTTAATTTTACACACGATTGTGTATCCATTCCTACCTCATTTATTCTTTTCACATTACCTTCTCATAATATCCTGACAATTGGGGCTATTTTCAAAAATATCGTCCCAAACCATAGCCATTTTGTTTTTTTTTTTCACAATTACTCCTATTTTTGACAAAACCATCCAAAATTATTTTAAGCCACAAAATTACAATCTTTATGCACTTTAGCCTTCCCAATATTTTAAATTAATTCTCTAATTTTCCTATATTTTTAAATCCAGTTTACACTATTTTTATACCTATTTATATACTATTTATATAATATATATACATATATAGGCGTATATACACATAAAGCACACACATCAGCTATTATTTTACACTTCTTGCCTACGTGGATCGATCCTGATCGTCCCCGTAGGCGATCCAACATTCCAAATTCAGTTTCCTTGTTTTACCCTCCAAAACCCTTCCTTTCTCTCATTTTTTTCCTACGCCCTCAGCCCGACTCTCTCTCTCCTCTCTCTTGGAGATTTCAATCGACATCACTGTCGAACAACTTTCCGGCCATTGTGACCGGAGAAAATTGGGGGAAATGATGCCGTCGTATTTCCCTCGAGGTCCACTATAAAACCCATGCAGTTTTTGCGATGTTTGGTTAAGGGCGAGGTGCGAACCTCGACAACTGTGACGCCACCGCCGGGAAACACCTTCGGCGGGGCTCTGTTTGTTTTGAGATAATTTGAACACTGAGAAGAGGTGAGTTTGTTCTTCCTTGCAACCCTAATTAGAAGCGGGTCGATTTGACCCGACCCGATTCAAACCCTAACTAGTACCCTCTCTACCCCCTATTTTCCCTTTGTTTTCTTATTGCTCCTACGTGACTTCAAATCCTAGATTCACCTAATTTGTTCAAAATTTTATCATGCTTTGTTATGATTTCTTGAATCAAGTAAGGTTAAAAATTGGTAAATGATAATTTTTGCTCATAATATTGATTTAGACACTGATGCTGAGTTCAAGATTAGCGTCTTAGGTTATTTCTGTGATGATTAAGCTGGAAACCCTTGTTGACTTAGAGTTATTGCTTGTTTTTGTCCTGTCACAATGTGCTTGGCTTTTACCTTACAAAATGCTTGATCCTACTCGTCTGAATGCCTGAATTTGAAATGGACAGTATGATTTGGCATGCTTTAGGTCTTTGAAAGAGATTTAATTAAATCTCTTGATTGAAATCTATAACTAGGATATGTTATAATATCTTCTGAAATCTGATGAATTGTTCTCAATTGTTTAAACTTGTTAACGGGTTAATCCTGAACCAGGACTGCTTAAGTGTGAAGAGAGGAAATCTTATTTAGTTTAGGATTAAGGTTACCCTAAAACTAAGGGCCTGACTAGTTTATTTTTGGCAAGTCCGCCTAAGGACATCTTTTAAACTTGGAAGGATTACTTTTCCCTGTTTCTTTTGATTGTGTAACTGGCTTTGATCATGGGAAATTGATTCCCTCAGATTGATGACATGATTTTCCCCTTTCCTTCTTTAAAATTTTACCTTCTTTATATCAAGATTTGAATTTTTTAAGACCCTAGACTAGACCTATACAAACCCTCCTCCTCCTCGACTGAAGACACAAGTTCTGGACACAACAATCCAGAAATACAATGATACACTTAGAAAAAGCAACCTGCATAGTTTTTCTTGGCATCCCTCTCTCTTTGCTCACTTTGTTTTCTGTGGAGAATTATTGTTTGCTGCTGATTCTTATACCTCTTGTCTGCATTCTAACCTAGAGGTACTCATTCTCACTCATGCTTACCTATTAATCCTACATATGTATGTGGAGAATTATTGTTCGATTGTTAGAGAATTGATTTTATGGGTCCGTTTCCACCTTCTAGTGGCAACAAATACGTACTTGTAGCAGTCGACTATGTGTCAAAGTGGGTGGAAGCTGTTGCACTTCCAACCAATGATGCGAGTGTGGTAGTCAGGGTCTTGATGAAAAATATTTTTACTCGCTTTGGGACACCACGGGCCATCATCAGTGATGAAGGTACGTATTTTTACAATCGATTGTTCAATAATATTTTGACCAAGTATGAGGTGCGTCACAAGGTAGCTACTGCTTATCATCCTCAAACGAGTGGCCAAGTGGAGGTGTCGAATAGAGAGATAAAGCAGATTCTTGAGAAAACTGTTAGTACTTCAAGAATGGATTGGTCGTTGAAGCTCGACCACGCTCTTTGGGCCTATAGAACGGCGTTTAAAATGCCTATTGGAACTTGTCCTTATAGGCTTGTTTACAGTAAGGCATGTCACTTGCCTGTCGAGTTAGAACATAAGGTGTATTGGGCAATCAAAAAGCTAAATTTGGATATGGAAGTGGTGGGTGAAAAGAGAATGCTTCTGTTGCACGAATTAGATGAGTTCCGTTTCCACGCGTATGAGAATGAAAAATTGTATAAGGAGAAAACAAAGAGATGGCATGATAAGCACATTGAGCATCGTCAATTTGAGCTGGGCCAGTTGGTATTGTTGTTCAATTCTAGATTGAAACTATTTCCTGGGAAGTTGAAGTCTAGATGGTTGGGCCCCGTTGAGGTAGTTCGTGTCACTGCACATGGAGCGGTTGAATTAAGAGCCCCGGATTCCGAGAAGTCATTATTAGTGAACGAGCAAAGAGTTAAGCGCTATTAGGGAGGTTTGGTAGATCATCGTACCTCTGTTACATTGCGAGAACCGTAAATTATAACCGTCGTGCCGCGACGTTAACTAAGGTGCTTCTTGAGAGGCAACCCGAGCTTTGTATGTAAACGCAAAAATTAAAAAAAAAATAGAAAAGTATAAAAATACAAAAAGAGTCGTGCCGCGACGTTAAATCAAGCGCTTGTTGGGAGGCAACCCAATTTTTATTTTTTTCGTCATTTTATTTCTTTAGTGTTACGATCTATCTTTCCGAACTAGATTAGACGGACTTAATTAAAATGAAAAAAGGGCTAAAAAGGAAGGACGAAGTAATTTCGTATATAAAGATATGGCTTTCCGGGTTTAGATCGAAATGGAATCCCCGAGCGCGGCGGTTTAAGGCAAAAACAAGGTCAGATTTTGACCCACCTGTAGACTAAGGTGCAGGATCGATTCCGCCTCTGCGTCAGAAAATCTTCATCTTCGATCTCTCTTCGTAACACAGTAGTTTCTCGTTGTTTTTTCAGGGCTCGGGACCTTCAAAAGGTGCGCTAATTTCAAGCGTTTGGCTTGTTGAGGTGTTGAACATCTTGTTTTGAAAATTCAGAGGCTAAGATGTAAGAACTGAGGCAGCTTGCAACACGTTGAAGCAGCTTAGATGGTCCGCAAAACGGCTTAGCTCTTAGAGGACTGAAAAGTGAACACCAAGGATTGAAAGCTATAGCCATGCGCCGCCTACACCATGGCTTTGCGTGAACCAGTGAGTGAACAATTTGAAAGACCATAAGCTGGTGTCGCTTTGACCATAGCGTGTGCTCAAAAATTTCTTAATCAACCAGAAAGCTATGGCATACGCGTCGCCAAGCCATAGCGTCGAGTCAAACAGTGAGTACCAAAATAGAAAAGCTATAGCCATGCGTTGCATGGGCTATATCATGAAGCAAAAATTAAGAAAAAAATTTTGACACGCCATGGTAGAGGCCTCGTGTTTGGCATCGCGCACCTCAAAGAGAATGTGCAGCTTTTTTTCACGCGATATACAGGCGTCGCTCATCCTGTGGCGTAGAAAAAACAGTGAGAGCAGAAACGTGATACGTTATATCCAGGCATCGCATATGGCACAGCAGCCTCAGGTAAGTTTGAAAACTTTAACGGGTCGACCCATTTTCGACCCGTTACCCGCAACCTAAAAACATTAAAACACCTTTTCTCTTTTCCTCTCCCACTCAGTTTAAACATTAAAACCAAACAAAAGCTGAAGCCAAGGCAAACAACACTGCCCGTGATTCCATTTATCTATTTGAACAAAACTTTCCAGTCGCTCATCTCTTTTCTCTCCACGAATCTGGTAAGTTTCTCCCACAAAATTTGGGAGGATTGTTTCCCTCTAAATATTTGTGAAACCAAAGCTTAAGAACGATGAACACCAGGTGTTCGACATAATGCCACAATAAATAAAAGCTTGTAACTTTGCGAATTCTTGAGTAGCATAGTTCCACAAAGGCATGAATTGAATAAAGTGAGGTCCGAATAATTGAATTGCATACTTTTGATGCTAATTTTGACTTGATCATGAGTTAATTACGCCAAAGGGCTAGGTTGAGCGACATATGCACCGAGGCGTCAATGTATACCTTGCCCGTTCCTTCAACTACTTTCTTTGATTCATTGATGTTAAGTTAGTTGTTTTCATATCGTGTGAGTCGTTGTAGTTAGTTAGAAAAAGTGTGGGGTCGTTCCTATACCCCGAGAGATTTTCGCTTATTTACTTGGGATTCTGAAATGCAACTTTGTGGTGCAAGTACTATGGTGAAAACAACGCAAAAGGCCTCCTCTTCTTCTAATGCACCGGCTGCCCTAAGGCCAAAATTGGGGGGTAGCCTCGACTAGTAAAGCGAAAAAGGGAAAAACAAAGGCTAAAGCACCGAGTAAAGTAAAATCAAGGGTTCCGAAAGAGGCAATCCCTATTCCAAGGACCGGGGGAAAGACAAGGTTTGGTCAACCTTTTGTGAAAAAAAGGGAAAGCCAGACTTGTACAAAAATGTGAAACTTTCAGGCTATATCTCGGAACAGGCTATAGATGAAAGGAAATTGATCCAAAAGTGTCGAGCAGTAAGAGAAGCAGTTCATGGGATGAAGTGGGATTCGGTATTTGCGAGTCTGGGGCATGCGAATCTTGATCTTGTGTCGGAATTCTATGCTAATTGGCATGGCGGGATGATGATATGGTATAGGTTCGGGGATGTAAAGCGAAGTTTGATGCCACCGCCTTGTGCAATTTTTTAGGGGTGGATGATCATGATACTGAGGAGCTCCACGACTTCATTAAAAGGCCTGACTATAAGGCTATGCGAGATACACTCTGTGGCGCGGATTCTACACATCTGTGGGAACGCTCAGAGGAGACTGGAAGGCACAAGTGTATGTTGTTCTCGCTATTTCAAAAGCAGGCTCGCGTCTGGATGAAGTTGATTAATGCTCGCATTCTACCATCTAGCCATTTTTCTAGTGTGACCAAGACACGAGCGTGCATGATCTACTTCTTCATGGTGGGGAAACCGGTGAACATTGGGTATTACATGCTTAAATTGATGAGGAAGATACACCTCAAAAAGACGTGTCACCAGTTGTTTTTTCTGTAACATTCTCACCCAGTATCTAGAGAAGGCGGGGGTGCCTATTGATCTGATTGGTGATCGTATTGTCCCCGATATAGAGAAGAAGATTGATATTGTCGCGGTTAAGGGTGTAGTTGCTAGTACCCCTGCCAAATTCACCGTTGATGAGTGGCGTGAGACAGACGCCAACCTATCGTCCCGTAAGTATTTGATGATAGAGTATTTAGCAAAGGCCGCAGGGATTGATATGCAGGCACTTGATCGGGCTGTTCCTTTGTTGGATTCGTCCAAGCGATTGTTTGGCATGACTCAGAAGGTCGTGATACCCCCTGAGGAGGATGAGAACACAGATTCTGAGATCGTGGATAAAGACAAGGGCAGTGATGATGATGAGAGTGGTGACGAAGAAGAGGGCAGTGAAGAAGAAGAAGAGGAGGAGGAGGGGCGCACTCCACTACAAAGGCCTGGAGGTTCTTCGAGAGCTCAGGCAGTTGTCCCTACCACTACTCCTCCGGTCGCTGCTGATGTTGACACTCCCGGGCAAAATGAGCGGGAGGATTCTGATGAGGATGAGGAGGATTAGGCCACTTGGCCTTCAGGGAAGTTCCTTTACCTCTTGTACTTTATTATTTACCGCATTGAGGACATTGTTTAGTTTTAAGTATGGGGTGGGGGACTTCCCAAGTTTTGAGGTTATGGATGATTGTACCTTTAGGTATTTAATTTTAGCAACTTTTATTTTTATCACTTGACGTTATTTTGATTTGTTGCTTGCTTTAACATATATAAAAAAAATGAAAAAAAAATTAGAAAACCAATGAAAAATTCCAAAAAGATTTTCTTTTTAGTTTTAGTCAATGGTACAGTCATCCGCCCCGTGGTTTTTCTTATGGTCTCGGCTCTTTTCCATGGGTAGACCTTTGAACCGGGTAATTTTTATTTTTAGGAGTAGTATAGTATTAGTTAGTAGAAGTATTTGTAGTAAAAATGGTAGACTGCTAGGTGCCTTTGGTTTTCTTGATACCGGTGAATTTGGACTTGAGCATTCACTTTTTTTGAATCCCTTTTGGTTTAAAAATTGTGATGCATACCTCGAAAAAAAATTTGAATGACCTTCTTGAGACGCTTAGGTTCAACTACTTGACTCTTTTGTGAACTATTGTGCCTTGGTGCTTAAATTTCTAAAGTTGCACCTTGTTTACTTGAACCGAGAGATGGAATAAACCGTCTTTAGTGAACTATGTGGCATGTGTGATGTGAGGTATTTTTTCTTATGTTCTGTGCTGCATATTGATGTCTAGAACTTGTCTCGTGTGTGTTCAAAGCGAAATCCTAGGTTTGCTCTAGTCGGGAGATGATACAGGCGTTTCTTTGATAAGCCCTTCTAGCCTTGATTAGCCTACCCTTTAATATTATCCTTCTTAAACCCTTTTGATCCTATTGACCTTTTTGTCGGCACCTACATTTCAAGCCTTACCTTTTTTGTTCTTAATTATCTTTTTTTTTGAACCCTTACTCCTTATAGCACTTTAATTGAAAAATATTTTATTATTTGTGGAGTTATGGTTAGATGATTGGGTGGATTTTGAGTGGAACCGATGAAAGGAAAAAATATGGTGCATTTTGAAAAGAAAAAGAGAATCATTGGCAAGGTTGATAAAAATATTGAAAAGAAAAAAATTGAAATGAAAAAGAGAAAAATAAAGAAAATAAAAGAAAAAAAACATCAATATTTGCTAGTGTGTGCAAAAGTAAAGTTGCAAATTGCTTAAATTGAGAGGGAATTTCTTGTGTATGTTTGGGTGGTTGTTTTGTTGGATTTGAGAAGAATGGTGAAAAAAAATTAAAATGATGTATTAAAGTACTTAGGGAGGTAGTCACTATTTATCCATATTTTTCCTACCTGTCCTTTAGCCTACATTACAACCCGTAAAGTCCTAGTTAATTCCGATTGGAGCGAGCTTACATCAGTGGAGTCCTACACTACGGGCAAGCCTATGGTACGTTGTGTGTGGCACGTGAACTTGTTTTGGAGAGCGAGTGAATTCTTTCTATGTTATGTCCCTCATTTATTCTTAAAATTTATTCTTTGTGTGATACTTGAGACGCTCTCTTGATTATTGGTGAGGGCACATGGTTTTGCGCGAGATGGGTGAAGTTATTGACTTCTTGGTTGAGTGAATGGGTGTGATATTTTGTGAAATCTTGGATTCATTGAGCCGGTTTTTGAGATTAAGATGTCTTGAGTTGGTTGTTCTAGTGTTTTAAAATTTGGTGAATTTTTGGCATGTTGTGGGTCACATGGTTATGTATTTATGCTCTTGTTTAATGGTCGGTATCAACCATAACCATAGGTAGACCTGTTCTATCAAGTGTTGGTTTAGTTGGGAAGTTGTTTTTGGTGATTGCTCGAGGGCGAGCAAATGTCTAAGTGTGGGGTGGTGATGTTTGGCAATATTTGCCTAATTTACCTTAATATTTCCTCATATTTTGATACGTTATTCGCCCATTGCACGAAATAATTGTGATTGTTGCGCTCACTTATTGTGTTTGTGATTTTAGGAATGATTTGGATGAATACGAGTTCAAACAGAGTGAAGATGGATAAAATCGAGTAAGAATTGATGAACTTAGCTAATTGTGGGATATGACATTAGACGGAAAGCTATGGAGCAAGCTACGGATTTGTCATAGCTTCAGGCTTCCAAAAGCCATAAGCCATGCGACGCATGGGCTGCAGCTTCAGACTTCAAAAGCCATGAACCATGCGACGCATGGGCTGTGGCGCACGACTCCAAAAGCTATGAGACAAGCGACGCGTATCCTGTGGATTTCAGTTCAGCGACCCCAACTTTACCAACTTAGTTTAGACTTTGGATTAACTTATGGGAAGACTTTGTAAACACTATAAATAGTATTTAATTTCGTTTTTAGTAGGAGTCGAATTTCTGAAGTAAGTTTTGGAATTCCTTACATATTGAATCAAGGGTTTTATTCTTTCGCTTCATCTATTACAATCTTTCATATTTCTTTCATGAATTCTTATGTTGTTACTATGGATATGAGTAGCTAAACCTATCGTTCTAGAGTTAGATCAAATACATGAAGGTTGATATTTGAAAGTTGATTTCTACCTATTAATTTACCACTACAGATTGTTTATTCTTTCTTGAGCCTAATTGTTTGGTTATTGAGGCCTGATAATTGAACACTATCTACGATTTATAAGTTGAACTCGACAGAGGGAACTTGTTAATGCACATAAGAAAGAATAGGGCTTGATTGCGGGTAGGATAGACATATATCTATTCTCCTTGCTTAACTAAATACAGAGTTCTTTAATGCATGCATGTGATTTAACTCCATAGACATATAGGCGTTAGAGTAGCTTGCATAGACTCGTGAAGAATCGACAGGTTTTCACGAATATAATTAACCTGTTAGTTAGCAATCTAGGAAATCGAGAAGTAGAATCAACTGAAAAACTCAACTGGATTGTTCGTAGCTCTGACCCTGGACCGTTTCTCTTTTATTGATAACAACCTAAAATTTGCTCTATTACGTGACTTCAGTTACTTGCTTTTAATTATTTCCTTTAGTTAGTAAAAATCACAACCACTATTGAAAAAGATCCCTGAATAGTTTTTTAGGAAATTGTTTGCTAGAATATAGTCACTAACACTAGTCCTCGTGGGAACGATACTCAACTCACTACTTTATTACTTGTCGACCACGTATACTTGCGTGTGCGTTTGGGAGCAACAATACACTTTAAAACTATATTTTTTTTTCAAAGTATCATCATCTAGATCATGTATTTGCATGTATATGTAAGTATTATTACGTGCGACAGCCTACTATTTGCATTTCTGTGTTCTTGTGATTCCGTTTTCGAAAATAGCCCCTCTTCCTATATGTATATTTCCAGAAATCCTACCCCAACACCAAAAGGCCATTAAGGTTGGGGCTCGACAATTAATGACGAGTCACACTGACCCTAAATGAGCCGATATTTTATTTTAAAACAAACTCCCTTTTATTTTACCAAAATCTGAACTCCATTTGCAAAATATACTCTTTGTGCAAACCTTTCCAAGTATGTAAGTTAGTAGTAAAACCCCGTTTATATGTTACCAGCACTTGTATGTTGTTTCCCGATTACGTGTTTAACATTAGAGGCCTTGACTACGATTAGGCTTAAGTATAGGCCGAATATAAATTGTTTGTGTGTGAAGATATGATAAATCCAAGTTAGTATTCATATGACAATATACACTGTTGATATCCCAAAATTAAGACTCGGACAGTAACTACCTTTTGGTGGGACTCGGGGAACTGCCTAACACCTTCTCCCCTGAGTCACTTGGACTTCTTAGCCGCATAGAATCTCTGAAATAGACTAGTAGACCTATCGAACTTGATTTTAGACATTAGGTGACCTAATAAACCTTAGAAATTATATTAGGTGGCGACTCCAGAACTAAAACTCAAACGAGTTCACCCAGTCAAATCCGAAACCCGACTCGCCTCGAGTTGAGTCCAAAATCGGGTATGACAGAATGACGACTCTGCTGGGGATACTCAAAGTCCTAACCACAACAAGTCTTTATTTTTAGGATTTAATTAATTATTATCTTATTATTACTTATTATCATTATTGTACTAACTTGGTTTTTTTTTTATTTTTTCTTTCTTTTACTTTATTTATTTATTGTATTATTTATGTGACATTTTGCATACCCCACTCATACTCCCCCACTCCTGGGAAATGACACTTCACACACACATGGTGATTACGTGGATCCCACGGTTGCTTCACCACCAAAACACCTGTTAAGAGGGACATGTTGGAATATAGTTGGTCCGTGCTACATCCACAAATTTCAAATAATCCCACTCCTTGGCCGTCCGCCTTGGGGAACCGTGTCTATAATCCCATCACTCTTCTATTGTGATGAGCATGCATCATGTCGTAGGAGGGGCTCCCCATGAGCCGACTAGTTCTCAACTTGTCCAAACTACCTAAACGGGTTTTCCAACCCTAAAAGGACGTTTGGACATGATTATGTTCATTTGGGAGAAGAGAAAAGAAAAGAAAAGAGAAAGTAAGACGAGAATGAAAACATATTTTGATTTGTTCAATCATTCTCAAAAGGGACGGGGTTTTAAATTTTATTTCTTCTTTATTTTTAGGTCACAATGAGTCAAAAGTTTTATCTTTTTGGAATGACTGTGGGCGCACCTCCTTTGTTAACTAATTGGTGGAGCAACCTGTCACTAGGAGAGAAAATCGAAGTACGTCAACACTTGGGTCATTTGGTTTCACTGTTACAAATGGAACCATGTAGGGAGATGATCGAAGCAGCAATGTCATTTTGGGATGAAGAAATAAACGTGTTTAGGTTTGGGGACATTGAATTAACACATTTGTTGGAAGAAATAGGGGGTTTTGTGTCGCACTCGGGGTTAGAAAAGCATCGTTGGCAAGGGGGTTGCATATTAGCACCTAGCGTCCCTACGACTGACGGGTTTCGTAAGAAGCTAGGGATGGTAGCAAGTGTGGTTGTGGGATTTCTACGACAAAAAAAAAATACCCTTTTCCTTATTTTACACTCGGTTTGGACATTTGAGGGTGTTTGATAGTCATAAGAAAGATTTTGAGTCCTATAGTGATTGAAGGAGGGCTAGAACACTTGCATTTGCTATTGGTTTCTTGGGAATGATGGTTTTCCCCCAGAGTTCAAGTCACGACATATGTTCAAGACTTGTTATGGTTGCCGATCCAGTGTTCAACGGGATTGATGGTTATCATTATACCTTAGTTCTTATGATAGTAGCAGACAATTATCGAGCTCTGGGGTGTTGCAAAAGAGGGGCGAGATACTTCCAAGGGTGTAATCTTTTACTACAAGCATGGTTCAAGGAACATTTAGGGAAAGAAAGAGGCGCACTAGAATTGTCCAAACAGATTGGTTGCAACTACTTGATTAGGGAATGTTATGGGGTTCCAAAACTCAAACAGCCAAGCAGCACTGAGAAGTGGGTAAAATTGTTCGAAGACATAACAGAGGACTCAATCCAATGGATGTTCACTTGGTTTCCTTCATCGGATTTCATCATTAGTTCTGAGAAGGCATCCTTTGTGATACTTATGGGGTTAAGAGGCCTCCAACCCTATCAGCCGCTAAGAGTAATGAGGCAAGCAGGAAGGAAGAAAATCATACCATTGATACCAAACACGAAAGATTATCAGTTTGACCACACCGGTGACACGACCCGAATTCTCGGTTAGGCCGTGCGGGCACCCGACCATCTCCCCTAAACCTGTCGGGCGAACCCTATTGACTGAATCGATATAAATTGTGAAGAATTACCTTGAAATAAAAATGAACCAAATTATATCAACATAAGATAACTCTTAAGGATAGACAAACATACAAGCTGTCTGAATAATACAACTAACTACCCAGAATACACAATTTTAAAGGTTTCCAGATCAGACATCTAAGAAGGCCCAAAGATATACACATCTCCCAAAGGGAGCAAAAGTAGGGAAAACTGTAATATCTAAAGTTGGTGGCCGCAATGAACATGGTAGCTCACCGTAGACAGCTGAGAACGTACTACTCCTCAATCACGGTGCGACTGGCTGGGTCCTGGTGCAGAATCTGCCGAACGAAAAGAAAACACAAGGACAAATAGGGGGTGAGTCATGAGGACTCAATAAGCGTGAAAAAACTAGCAACCTCGAAAAATAGATATGCTAGTAAGGGAAACGGAACCAGACAACAATCAACAAATAAGCAATGCACGAAAGTCTATACAATGATATGAAATGAAATGGAATGAGATGCAATGAATTGAAATGAAATGAGATGCAAAGGGTCACATGTGCCTATAATCCCATCCCGAAGCGGAATACTCCTGCATTTGAGGGGAATCCAATCTGCTAACAAACTGGAGCGGAATGCTCCTGCTCCTGCTCCTGGAACGGAATACTCCTACACCCGATATAATATAAACCAGAGGCAGAATACTCCTCCACCCTCCTGGGCGGAATAGTCCTGCACCCGATAAAATGTAAAGCTGAGCACTCAGTATGATATGCAATGTAATGCATATGAATGAAATATGATGCAATAATAACCCTTCACCGGCGCAGGACTCTCATCGACAGCCGGGAAGCAGATGCCAACTCCAAGCCAAAGTACAATACTCAGATTCCCAATGCAATATCAATAACAGGACATAACATATAATATAGAATGTAAATCCAAAGCTAAGGCGTAATGAGTACGCCTATCGGCAGTTACACATGTGGTAGAAAATCGACGAGGCCAAGTACCTCCAAAGAAATGGATATAAACACTTACCGTATTCCAAAGCTAGCCCTGTTATTCAACAACTGCTTTTTCCTTTGAATTAACTGCCAAACGATCCCCCTCTATTCAATAAGCAGAAAAATTATATCAAATAAAACTAAAGGCTTCATTCCTTATGTTTTAGGGCAATCCAGTTGGGAACCTGATACCCTGTTCGCATGCACAATACGCAGGCCAGGCCTATGTACAGGGTTTAAAGTTCCATAACCAAACTCTAAATAAATTATATTTATATGTTGCCCATAACTCGCTGAGTGCGAATATATAATCATTTCCATCATCGGGGTCCCATTGACCCTTCAAATTATCAATTTAAGTCATTAGGGCGATGTCTAATATCACTATTTTTATCATAAAAATATATTCAAACACATATAATAAGCTAAGATAATGAGTTAACATCATTACCTGAAGAGTCTGACGAACCATATTTGAACACATCACCTCGACATCTCGAAACTCAAACCAGCCAATAGGAGAACGACATCGACGACCATATAAGGCCTCAAATGGAGCCATCTGAATAGAAGACTGATAGCAATTGTTATAGGAGAACTCTGCTAACACCAAATGATCATCCCAGTAACCCCCGAAGTCCACTGCACAAGCTCTCAGCATGTCTTCTAAAATTTGAATAACCCGCTCGGATTGACCGTCAGTCTGAGGATGGAATGCTGTGCTAAGCTGCACCTGGGTCCCCAACTCTCTCTGAAAAGACTGCCAGAACTGCTAAGTAAACTGGGAACCACGATCTGAGATAATGGATACAGGAGTACCATGTAATCTAACCACCTGCTCAATGAAAATACTAGCCAGTCTCTGAGCTGAATCAGTAGTCTTTATAGGGATAAAATGAGCTGATTTATTCAGTCTGTCGACAATGACCCAAAATGAATCGTGGCGGCGCAGGGTCTTTGGCAGACCAACTATAAAATCCATCGTGATTTGTTCCCACTTCCACTCAAAAATGGGCAATGCCTGAGCTAACCCTGCTGGTCTCCGGTGCTCGAACTTAACCTGCTGACAGTTCCAGCAACGAGATACATAATCAAATACATCTTTCTTCATCCCCTTCCGCCAGTATAGCTCTCGGAGGTCCTGATACATTTTAGTAATACCAGGATGAATGGAATAACGCGAGCTATGAGCTTCATAGAGCACTGACTGCCTCAAATCCCCAACATTGGGAACACAGAGTCGAACATTAAACCGAAGAATTCCATCTGAATCAAGCTCGAAGGAGGGAACTCCTCCACTTAGGACACGACCACGCAACTCCTATAGATGAGGATCCTCTAACTGTCTTCTCTTAATCTGATTGACCAAGGAAGATTGAGCTGCAATACATACTAAGACTCGACTGGAGTCTGGGAAAAGAAATCTCACGCCAAAATCGCCAAGGGACTGTAATTCTCGAGCCAATGGTCTCATATCAGCATAAAGAAAAGCCATGCTGCCCATGGACTTCCTGCTCAAAGCATCTGCTACCACGTTCGCCTTCCTAGGATGATAGTGGATAGTGAGATCATAATCTTTAATCGATTCAAGCCACCTCCGCTGTCGGCCGTTAAGATCTTTCTGAGAGAGAAGATACTGCAGACTCTTATGATCCGTATACACCTTACAAGGCTCGCCATAAAGATAATGCCTCCATATCTTCAAAGCAAAGACTACAGCTGCCAATTCTAAATCGTGAGTCGGATAATTCTTCTCATTCGGCTTCAACTGTCTGGAAGCATAAGCAATTACCTTCCCAGGCTGCATAAGAACACAACCAAGGCCCACACGAGATGCATCACAATAGACTACAAATCCATCGGTGCCCGAAGAAAGGGATAATACTGGAGATGAAGTCAATAAGGCCTGAAGCCTCTGGAAGCTTGCCTCACACTCATCGGACCATCGAAACTGAACCGCCTTCTGCGTCAGGCGAATCAAGGGAGCTGCAATAGTAAAGAACTTCTCCACAAACCTCCGATAATAACCTGCCAATCCAAGGAAGCTGTGAATCTCTGTCGGAGTGGTAGGACGAGGCCATTTCTGCACTTCTTCAATCTTCTTCGGATCAACCTTGATACCCTCACTCGATACCACGTGACCCAAAAATGCCATAGAATCAAGCCAAAACTCACATTTTGAGAACTTGGCATACAACTTACGATCACGGAGGGTCTGAAGAACCACCCTCAGATGATAATCATGCACCTCGTGGCTACGAGAATAAATCAGAATATCATCAATGAAGATAATGACAAAGGAATCAAGGAATGGCTTAAACACCCGGTTCAAGAGATCCCTAAAGGCTGCAGGGGCATTATTCAGCCCAAAAGACATAACTAGGAACTTATAATGGCCATAACGAGTCCTAAAATCAGTCTTCGAGATATCTGACTCACAAATTTTTAGCTGATGATAACCAGATCGCAGATCGATCTTAGAAAAGAAATTGGCACCCTACAACTGATCAAACAAATCTTCAATACGAGGCAAGGGATACTTAATCTTGATGATGACCTTATTTAGCTGACGATAATCAATACACATCCGCATATTCCCATCTTTCTTTTTCACGAATAGAATAGGAGAACCCCACGGAGAAATACTCGGCCTAATGAACCCCTTATCAAGCAAATCCGGCAACTGCTTCTTCAGCTCCTTCAACTCCGATGGGGCCATGAGATAAGGAGGGATAGAAATAGACTGAGTCCCTGGCACTATATGAATGCCAAACTTGATCTCTCGATCAGGAGGATGTCCTGGCAAATCGTCTGGAAACACATCAGGGAACTCCCTAACGACAGGAATAGAATCAAGAGATGTAATCTCCACAGTGGTATCTCGAACCATGGCAAGATACGCTAAACACCTTTTATCCATCATCCGTTTTGTCTTCAGGAAAGAAATAACATCCCCTCTAGGTGGCAAATAAGAACCATGCCACACCACCGGTGCTGAACAAGGAAGAGACAACTGAAAAGACTTGGCATGACAATTTAATGTGGCATGACACGACGTCAGCCAATCCATGCCAATAATAACATCAAAGTCAACCATATCTAGAATTAGAAGATCTACTAGCATCTCACGACCCCCAAAAGATATGGTACAGGCTGGATAAACTCGATCCACAATGATAATGACTCCAATAGGAGTAGAAACACAGAATGGATCACGAAGACACATATAATCTACATGAAAACCCGAAGCAAAATAAGGAGATACATATGAATATGTAGACCCCGGATCCCCCAAAGAATATGCATCTCGACCACAAATAGATAAAATACCTGTAACAACAGCTGGGGATGCCTCGGCATCCTGCCTGGCCGGCAGTGCATATAGCTGTCTCTGCGGCTGAGCTGAGCCGCTACCCTGACGACCACCTCTAGTGGGACCACTAGGACTACGTCCACGACCTCTACCGAATGGTGGTGCACCTCTAGCTGGCTGAGACACTGGAGGGGCACCCTGAGGCTGCTGCTGCATAGTTGCTGGAAGGCGAGGGAAATGGCGGCTACTACCCTGCTAATGGAGATAAGGGCAATCCTTCTTATGATGCCCTGGATCCTGACAGATAAAGCACCCTGGAGCAAATCTACGCTGATCAAATTGAGACTGATCCCGCGGGCGAAACCAAAACTGACCCTGAAAAGAAGTATGCACATTCTAAGAACCACGCGCTGGAAACTGAGCTGGTCTGACAGGAGGCCTACTCTGCTGCTGATAACTCCTACCTCCATACGAGGTACTAGAATGCCCTGGACCACGAGATCTCTTGCTCTACCGCTCTAACTCCTCCATCTCCAATCTATGATAGGCCTTATACCTCCTGGCAATATCAACAGCGACATCAAACAGAGTACCAGCCTCAATCTCAGGAGCCATCTGGGACCGCAAATGAGGAGAAAGTCCATCAATAAAATATCTGACCCTCTCAGAGGGCTCCTGCACGAGATCTGGAGCATAGCTAGATATCTCTGAAAATAAAAGCTCGTACTCCGTGACTGACAGGTTACCCTGTCCAATCCTCTCAAAGTGTCTCCTCTTCTCATCCTGCTGACTACGAGGGAAAAACATCTCCATGAATCGATGAGAGAACTCACTCCAGGTCAGCTTAGGTAAGCCCTGCCTAGCTGATCGGAGTGCGGTCCACCAAGCTAATACCGGACCCTCAAGCTGGAAGGCAGTATAATCAGCTCCATACTGCTCAGGATATCCAAGGGCCTCTAAGATACGCTGACATTGATCAAGAAACTCACGAGGCTTAAGCTTATCTGATTTTTGTCCAGAGAACTTCGGAGGACTAAGTCGGGTAAAATAATGCAATCTCTTCGGATCATAAACCTGACCTGCTACCTGGACTGGCTGACAAGCCTGAACAACCGGAGGTATAACACCCGCTACCTCTGGAACATGACCACCTGGAACATGAAATGCTGGGGCTACCTGTGGAGCTAGAATGGGGGCTTCCTGAACATGAGAACCAATATCTACCGCAGCCTGAGGAGCTGCCTGAGGGATAGGAGCATCTACAGCACCCTGAGGAATATGAGCATCTACGGCAGCCTGAGGAATAGGAGGTCCCTGGGGCATCAGCGTCGGTAAGAATCTCATAAAAGCGTCATGAAGTGCGGGGGGAACGAATAAGCCCTACTCCCCCTTCCCAGCAAAAGCTGGCACTACCGAAACCTCTGCAGCAGGATCAATATGATCCACCATCCTCGTGGCCTGGGCAACTCTGCCTCTGCCTCGACCACGACCTCTACCGCAGCCAATACCACCACCACGCAGAGCAGCCGGCATAGGGGCGATCGCTGGCTCCTCCGCCTCTCGCCGAACATTCGCATGCGTTCTCACCATTTTACTGCGGAAAATTAAAAATATTTAACTTCAGATATGAAGACTCATGCACGACAGGGAAAGAAAGAAACGAAACTGCCTAAATGTTACCATAGCCTCTCGTAGATAGGTACGGACGTCTCCGCCCGATCAGCGACACTCTATTAGACATTGTCATGATCTGGAAAGACTCTAAACCTCGCTCTGATACCAACTGACACGACCCGAACTCTATTGACTGAATCGATATAAATTGCGAAGAATTACTTTGAAATGAAAATGAACCAAATTTTAACAACATAGTATAACTCTTAAGGATAGACAAACATACAAGCTGTCTGAATAATACAACTAACTACCCAGAATACACAATTTTAAAGGATTCCAGATCAGACATCTAAGAAGGCCAAAAGATATACACATCTCCGGAAGGGAGCAAAAGTAGGGAAAACAGTAATATCTGAAGTTGGTGGCCGCAATGAATAGGATGGCTCACCGTAGACAGCTGAGAACGTACTACTCCTCAATCACGGCACGACTGGCTGGGTCCTATTGCAGAATCTGCCGAACGAAAAGAAAACACAAGGAAAAATAGATGGTGAGTCATGAGGACTCAATAAGTGTGAACAAACTAGCAACCTCAAAAAATAGATACGCTAGTAAGGGAAACCGAACCAGACAACAATCAACAAATAAGCAATGCACATATAAGCAGAACAGTAGTCATGTACAGAAATTCTATACAATGATATGAAATGAAATGGAATAAGAGGAAATGAAATAAATGAGATGAAATGAAATGAGATGCAAAGGATCACATGTGCCCATAATCCCATCCCGAAGAGGAATACTCCTGCATTCGAGGGGAATCCAATCTGCTAACCAACTGGAGCGGAATACTCCTGCCCCTGGGGCGGAATACTCCTGCACCCGATATAATATAAACCAGAGGCGGAATACTCCTGCACCCTTCTAGGTCGGAATACTCCTGCACCCGATAAAATGTAAAGCTGAGGCGGAATACACCTGCACTCAGTATGATATGCAATGTATATGAATGCAATGTGATGCAATAATAACCCTTCACCGGCGCAAGACTCTCATCAACAGCCGGGAAGCAGATGCCAACTCCAAGCCAAAGTACAATACTCAGATTCCCAATGCAATATCAATAACAGGACATAACATATAATATAGAATGTAAATCCAAAGCTAAGGCGTAATGAGTACGCCTATCTACAGCTACACACGTAAGGAACACGTGGTAGAAAATCCAAGAGGCCAAGTGCCTCCAAAGAAATAGATATAAACACTTACCGTATTCCAAAGCTAGCCCTGTTATTCAACAACTGCTTTTTCCTTTTGATTAACTACCAAACGATCCCGCTCTATTCAATAAGCAGAAAAATTATATCAAATAAAGCTAAAGGCTTCATTCCTTATGTTTTAGGGCAATCCATTTAGGAACCTGATACCCTATTTGCATATGCAATACGCAGGCCAGGCCTATGTACAGGGTTCAAAGTCCCATATACAAATTCTAAATAAATTATATTTATATGTTGCCCATAACTCACTGAGTACAAATATATAATCATTTCCATTATCGGGGTCCCATTGACCCATAAAATTATCATTTTAAGTCATTAGGGCGATGTCTAATATCCCTATTTTTACCGTAAAAATATATTCAAACACATATAATAAGCTAAGATAATGAGTTAACATCATTACCTGGAGATTTGGGGTAGAAATTTCACTATTTGTCCACCTCTTTTTCCCTTTTTTCCTCTGTCTTTTCCTAATTTCTCTTTTCTTATCATTGTTTGAATGTTTCTGTTGTATATCGTATGTAGCTGATGGCTAAGGGATTTAATCCCTTAGCTGACCGACTTTCTATAATAATAATAATTATTATTATTATTATTATTATTTTTTAATAAATTCGCTACGACGATTAAAATTAAAATGGAACCCTAGAGAAGTCGAAATGATCCTAAATTTTTCGAGTAATTATACAAATTATATGTAACATACTCACGAAGACAGATCTTAAATCGGACTCCCGAAACTCAAGATGCAAATTTAAAGGAAAAAGGTCAAATTATTTAACTTTCGGCATTTTAGCGGAAACTAGCCGAACAACATCGAAATTCACTTTCGAAAAATTAAAAAATTCACAAATAATCATATGAACCTAACGGCGGTTTCGGATTTTGAATCGGAGCTCATTCGCCAAAACCGAGCTAAAAAATCTCTTTTTAATATTTATCGATAATAAAAACTGAAACCTTCTTCCGATGCCTACCAAACGAGGTCTGATTTAGCTCAAAATTTACAGACAGGTCCTAATGGACCTTATGATTATTTTAAAATTATCGGCACGTCAATCGGAGTCCTAACTTCCGAAACGACTGACCGAGGTCGTTTCAACCGGAGATGTTGTTTCAAGGGTCAAGAGCGTTAGGAAGTCATGGGAAGGAAGACAAGTCATGGAAGAAGCATCGCTAGCGCCTGATAGATACAACGCTGGATGGAGTCAAACTACAAAAGCTGGTTACGCTCTAATATAAAGGGAAATGTGGTAGTAGGGCCGAGTCGTAGGAATAACGTAAGAGATCGTGAAGCAGAGATTCAAATCCGGTACCGAGAGTTCATGTTGAAAGCTGTCAAGATGGATAAGGAAAACAAAGAAGAGATCGAAGTATGGAAAAAGCGTACATTAGAACTAGAGGAAAAGATAGAGGCATTGGAAGCAAAACTTGAGCAATGGAATTCGGAGTGCGCAAAGGTAGACATCTTGCACTTAGTACAGCCAAAGGATATTTAATCAAAGCCATGGAGGAAGTCAAGGAGATCACACGAGAAGCAAAGAGAGCCAAGATGGAAAAGGAGTGTGTCGCCTAGTAAAAGTGTCATTTTCATTTCTTCTTTTGTATTTTTACTTTTCCAAAATTATTGTCACGTACTGATTTACAAAATTTTTGGAAATCTACGAGAATAGTTGGCTACAAAATGTGTATTCATTTTTCTTTGCATAATGACAAACCTAAGAAGGCTATACGTCCTTGGAATGTAATAATCTATTAGTAAACCTACGCCAAATGTCAAAAGGGTTCTAAACCCAAAAAGTGACAAATTGCATCTCTGCATTGATTCGAAGAAACGTTTGCACAAAACATTGATTGTCTGTTTGAACGTGATCAAAACTATAAGTATATTTTGGTCCTTACCTTTTCGTGTTTCGTTTTCAGACTATGGCTGCAAAAAGCACTCTCTAATTTGAGATCGTTTCCTCACTTCCTCACTTGATCAGACTTTGGTGGGAGGATTTGGCCGTTGTCAGTAAAGCTGATGTTCAAAAGATGTTGGGGGAATTGGTAGCCCTCAAGAACTACACTGTCGTGGCTGGTTTGATCGAAGCTGCTATACATTTCTGGGAATACAAAAGGGTTGTGTTGCACTTCAATAGTTTCAAGTTGGCACCGATGTTGGAAGAATTTGGAGGATTAGCCGAGTCAGAGCCTGGACCCGAGACCATGATTTATCCTCGAGATGTGGAGCCTAAGGAGTTCATTGAACTGTTGGGAGCTCCTTTTGATACATATGCCAAGGGAGTGACCGATGGAAAGGTCACGTTAGAATACCTGCACTCTAGGTTTGGAGATCCAACACTTAGACACGAATGGAATGGGGCATGGGAGATTCAAGATTGGGAGTGGACTGAATCCAATGCTTTCATCATTGGTTTTCTTGGAAGCATGGTTTTCCCCGAGAAAGGAGGAAAGATCAACATAAGGCTAGGGAGAGTAGTAGGGGGACTGAGCAAAGGTGCCTTCAAACATCAAGTAAGCTTGGTTGCAATGATTTTGGGGGAAGTTTATAGGGCTTTGACCAAATGTAGGAGGGGAGGAGACTTCTTCGAAGGTTGCAATCTGTTGCTGGAAATCTGGTTGATAGAGCATTTGCACAGCGTCCCTGTCAGTCCAGTGGCGCCAAAACCCTCTTGGCAAGGAGTAATCCGTTCACATAGCACCCGTATGGCTGGAACAGTGGCATGGGAATACCCCGCGAACACGGAAGGTTGGTACGCCAAGCTCGAGGAGTTAAAAGAGGCGCATTGGGTGATTTAACATTGTGCTGGCTTCGTTGTCTCCATACAAGGTCAAGACATCACCTTCTTGACGTTGATTGGATTCCGAGGAACTCATCACTATGTTTCTCTAAGGATCCTTCGGCAAGTGGGCATGACACAACAAACTCTGTAGTTAACTGAAGGAAGAAGTTTCAATGTTGACATAAAGGGCATCGAGCATCCGATGGTCCTCACCATACTGACAATGTGGGAGAAAAGGCTTACTATGCAATTTTGTCGTGGTCGTGACAGTAGGATGAACCCCAAAACTACCCTGGCTTACCCTCAATGGCTCGATGAGGATAGGGGGAATTATCGATCCAAGACTACACTAAAAAGGAAAGCCAAAGCTCCAAATGCTGCTGAAAAATACAAGAAACTGAAACAAGAGTTTAGCCAAAGGAAGAAGGAGTTAAGGGTGACACAAGAAACGGAGATGAGGAGACAATACAAAGATAAGATCAAAGGGGACGAACTAAAGTATTGAGCCGGCAAGGTCATGACTGCAAGGCAAGCTGCTGGGAATTTGCAAGATTTGCTCAAAGGATGGGGAGAATATTTTAAGTCAGTACCACTGGAAGAGAAGGAAGGGAGAGGGTTGGAAATTTGCGAATTTCTAGTAAAAGCTTTGGGTGACATGGAGGATGGGAAAGACTTCCTGGAAACATTTGCTGATATTCCGCTCATTAGTCTGGTTCACAAACCCAAAGAAGAAGCCAAAGAGGAGAAGGAGAAGGAAGACGTTGGAGCTGATGTTTGAACTTGAAGTCCTTTTGCTTGGCGCCTAGTCTAGTCATGTTGAGTCCAGTGTCTTGTCTTTGCTTTATTGTTGTTTTTATCTCAATCGAGTCATTAGTGGTTGTAATAAAGCCAAGCAAACTAAATAAAATTTCATTTTTTTGGGGTTTTAGACTGGTGATGATCATGTTTATTAAAACGAAATGATGTGTTTGGTGCAAACATTACTTCGAATCCGTGATAGCCCCACCTCTGGCGCAAAAAGAGGTCTCATGCATGATAGGATGCGATTTTATTCAAGCTAATGTATACTCACATTCTTATTTTCTAGTTTTGATGTGTCAGTTCCCAAGTCCCCGAAAGTTTGGTTTGTGCATTCTGGCCGCGCCGCAATATCGATTGAGGTCCAAAGGATCGATCCCAACACCTCCCCCTTTACCTATAAGGACAAGGACGAGATGAAATATGATGGCTGAGTTCGACAATGTTGGCACTCCCGAGAAACAAAGCATGGTTGCTTATGAAAACTATGCTAAGCTGGAGCAGAGGTTGCTTGAACTGGAAAGTAGGATCCCTCTGGCCCATACTGATAGGATCACTGAACCAAACCAAACCAAACTGCTCGCCCTCATGGCAAAGATCCACTTTACCCAGAAAGAGACCATCATTACCCTACCCACACTGCACCACCAAGAGCACCACAAAACAACCTACCCGCCTTCACTGTTGAAACCAAAACCATTGCATCACTCACCAAGGTTCATGAAATGTATACATGGACTAAGAAAGACCCAGACAGCACCAAAGAATAAGTCCAATGGCTGGTTGAGAAGTTCAAACAACTCCAAGGCGCTAAGGGAATCTGAGGGTTAGCTTATGAAGATCTCTCTGCTTGTATCCGGACTTGAAACTACCTGAAGGCTAAAAGACACCAAAGTTCAACATATTCGATGGCAGTGGAGACCCAATGGCTCATTTAAGGTCTTACTGTGACAAGCTGGGTGGGGTTGGACATGACGAAAGTATTCGCATGCAGTTGTTCAACCGCAGTTTTACTGGAGATGCACTAGTATGGTACTCTAAGCAACAAACCAAGAAGTGGACGAGCTGGGAAGCAATAGCTGGAGACTTTGTTGACAGTTTTGGGCATAACACTGATGCTATGCCTGTTTGGTCTTACCTGGAGAAACTGAAGAAGAAGCCCACTGAGACTTTCAGGGAGTTTGCAACTAGATGAAGGGCCGAAGTCGCCAAGGTCCAGCATCCCATGGAAGATACTGAGATAGTGGCAACTTTCATCCGCATACAAGAGAAAGTCTATTTCGACAAGATGCTGAATTTGCAAGACAAAATGTTTGGAGAACTGATCAAGATTGGTGACATGGTCGAAGATGGACACAAGACTGGAAGGATTATTAGCATGGCCACACTACAAGCCGCTAACTAAGCCCTACAAGCTGGCAGAACTACTGCCTGAAGAAAGAAGAAGGACGACGTCTCCTTCGTGGCCTCATCACTTGACCACTCCCATACTCACAACCACTACTACCAAACACCTCCCCCCTCCTACCCATACATACCACCCACATCCACCTACCTAGTCTATAACACCCAGCCCATGTACCAAAATCCACCACCACAAAGACCAACCTACCCACAAAGTCCAAACTACCGAAACACCAACACCTACTCACCAAGGCCTTACGCCAGTAACAACCCAAGACCCAAAAAAAAAACTACACCCCACTGGCTGAATCTCGCACTCAGTTGTTCGAAAGACTCAAAGCAGCTAGTCATATACAACCTGTACCATTCAAAATGCCTGATAGAATAACACCTTACTTTTATCAAACTAAAACATGTGCCTATCATTCTAGGGGACCTGGCCACGATACTGAAAAATGCTATGCCTTGAGGGACAAAATACAGGACTTGATTGACCAAAAGGTGATATACTTGAAGACTCCGAATGTGCACAACAATCCTCTGCCTTATCATGGAGATAGTAGGGTGATCCTGATCGAGCTAGATGAGGAATCCAACTTAGAAGGGACTATTTTTAAGGAAAAAGAAAAGGTACCAGCAACCGCTTCATTTGCTCAAGCCGCTACAGCACCAGAGCCTATTGAGATGGAAGTGGCTCCTAAATTCTATGTCGATGTGGTTCCATCATACAGTGACAAGGCAATACCATGGGATTATGAAAGGAGAAGAAGAACAAGACTGTGGCTGAATTTGTTGCCGCACAAGGGATGACTAGAAGTGGGAGGATCTACACCCCCGAACATGTTGTTCAAGACACATGAGGCATTAGAGAGAAAGAGTCCGAGGGGCTGTGGAAGAAAGTACAAGCAAAGGAGTACTCCGTAGTTGAGCACTTGGGCCAAACCCCAGCACAAATCTCTATTTTGGCTTTGCTCCTCAAGTCGGAGAGTCACGGAAGTGCTTTGATGAAGGTTTTGGATGAAGCACATGTTCCCATGGACACTTCAGTTGAGAACCTGGCTAGAATGGTTGGACATATCATGGAGGCCAATCGAATTGCTTTTCATGGAGATGAGCTACCACCTAAAAGTTTGAATCACAACAAAGCTTTGCATATCACTGTCAAGTTCAAAGACTGGTTCGTAGGAAGAGTTCTGATCGACGGAGGATCCGGTCTAAACATATGCCCATTCATCACTCTGAAAAGAATGGGAATTGACCAAAGCAAGATAAGGGAAAGCGACATTAAGGTGAAGGCATTTGATGGGTCACAAAGGAGCACCATTGGGGAGGTTGACTTGACTATAGTGGTTGGCCCTATGGAGTTTATGGCTGAGTTCCATGTCATGGACATCTCCGCTTCCTACAATTTGCCACTGGGGAGGCCCTGGATCCATATGGATGGTGCGGTGCCTTCTACATTGCACCAAATCGTGAAGTTTGAATTAGATCACAAAGAAGTGGTAGTGTTCGGTGAAGGGAACAATTCCATCTACAATGAGCAAACCATACCAGCAATTGAAGGAAATACTCCTGATGGGCAGACATTCTATACTGTAGAACTTATGGGATCACTACAACGCACTCGAGGAGGACGTCACAAGAGTTACGATTCAAGTTGGAATCCTACAAGCGCGGTCCAAGAACGTTACACTGCACACTTTGCTCCCAAATTGGTCAACACACCGCCTGGGGTCGAAGAGAGAAAGGGGAAGTTTTACCGTGATTATCGGGATAGCCGAGGCAAAGGCTACGAAGGAAGGAACTTGTTCTGGGAGCCAGTCATGTCTGCCTGGGGAGTGCCATCACGGAATTTGGTGAGACCCTGCCAGCTAAAACCGAGAAGCGACCAATGTATTCACCCAACGCTCATCCCAATTGGAAACACATCTCTGAAGAAACAAGGGGAAAGCAAGTATGGATACCCAAAGCACCTGAACCTATAGAGGTTGAGATACCATATGTACTCCCACAGCCTGCAAAGTGGCCTGGAGACTGGGTTATAGGCATCATGATCAAGCAAGGCTATGTACCGGGCAAAGGTATAGGCAAGAACTTGGATGGTATGGTTGAGCCAATCAGAATTGTGATGAGGCCCGACAACGAGAAGGCTGGCATAGGATACATTGGGACCTATGAAAAGAGCATGGAAGAAGAGTAACTGGATTTCAAGTTCTACAAGAAAAGCACTAAGACTCTCCTGCACATCTTCGTCTCGTCTGGACACTTGGATGGTCGAAAATGGGAGGTGTCCGCAGCACAAGAAGTGGAGCCGAAAGTAGCTGATGCTGAAGAGGATCTGCTGGCAGGAATGCAAAATATATTCATAGCTGATGAAGACTTGTGTGACCCTGGAAGAACATATTGAACATCATGGACTAAAAAATGCTGGATCTGGAATGGCATTGAACAACTGGATCAGCAACCGGGCCCGAGCTTACCGTGGACCTTGGTAGAGCTGAGGGGATAAATTTATTTTATGCTTTCTAAAAAATAAAACCCGACTTTAAGTCGTGGAGCTTGCATTTTTATTTTTCTATTGCACATGTTTCCCTACAAACTTTGTTTTGCAAGGATTCATAAATAAAATGTCGCATTATTTCTTGTTTAACTCTTTGCTTTAATCTTTTAATTTTGCCATATGTTACTTTCAGCATTCATACTTATAGTCCCATTGAGTCTACAATCGCAACGTGTAATGAAACAATAGAGATTGGAGAAGCTAGAGTCGATTATGATGATTTTGATGAAACTACACTTGAAGAAATTGAGAGATTTGAAAACAAACCCAAGCCGAACCTCGAGGAGACCGAGGTGATAAACTTAGGAGATGAGGAAATTGTGAAAGAAATAAGGATCACTGTACATCTTAATGCCGAAGACAAAAGGCGATATACTGAGTTCCTTAGAGAATATGAGGACGTATTCGCCTGGTCATATGATGACATGACTGGCATAAGCACGGATGTGGTAGCTCACAAATTACCCATCAATCCGGGCTTCCCGCCAGTAAAAAAAAAAAGGCCCGAACCTTCAAGTCATCGATTCTATTTAAGATTGGTGAAGAAGTGACTAAGCAGCTAAATGCGGGAATTCTGAAAACAGTCAAGTATCCAACTTGGTTGGCCAACATTGTCCCAGTGCCGAAGAAAGATGGGAAACTCCGAGTTTGTGTAGACTATAGAGATCTGAATAGAGCAAGTCCGAAGGATGATTTTCCACTACCAAACATACAAATCCTGAATGACAACTGTGCGAAACATGAACTACAATCCTTCGTAGACTGCTTCGCTTGTTATCATCAAGTTCTCATGGATGAGGAGGATGACGAGAAGACAGCTTTCACTACATCTTGGGGGACTTATTGCTACAAGGTCATGCCATTTGGGTTAAAGAATGCTGGGGCAACTTATATGAGGGCTATGACAACTACGTTCCTTAATCTAATGCACAAGAAGATTGAAGTCTATGTGGACGGCGTGATCATCAAATCAAAGAAGAGTTCGGAGCATCTTGACAACTTGCGCAAGTTTTTCAACCGCTTGCGAAAGTACAATTTGAAGCTGAATCCGGCAAAGTGTACTTTTGGTGTTCCGGCAGGGAAGCTTCTGGGTTTCATCGTCAGTAGAAGGGGCATCGAGCTGGTTCCCTCCAAGATCAAAGCCATCAAAGAATTGCCACTCCCGAGAAGCAAGAAAGAGGTTATGAGCTTCCTTAGAAGACTCAATTACATCAGCCATTTCATAGCACAATCCACCGTCATCTGTGAGCCAATCATCAAGTTGCTGAAGAAAGATGCGGCGATCGAGTGGACAGGGGATTGCCAAAAGCCATTTGATCGGATCAAGGAATATTTGTCGTGCCCGCCTGTACTTGTCCCACCTGAGCTAGGCGACCTTTGATCTTATATCTGTCCGTGGTAGACTCGGCCTTTGGTTGCGTACTGGGGCAACATGATTCAACTGGGAGGAATGAACAAGCCATATATTATCTAAGCAAGAAGTTCACTTCTTATGAAGCCAAGTACACGTTGTTGGAGCGCACGTGTCGTGCGCTGACATGGATAGCACAGAAGTTGAGGCACTACTTGACATCCTACTCAACGTTGCTGATATTAAGGATGGACCCCCTCAAGTATATTTTCCAAAAACCAATGCCTACTGGAAAGCTGGCTAAATGGCAGATGCTGCTCAGCGAATTCGACATCACTTTACTCAAAAGGTGGTGAAAGCTCAAGCCTTGGCCAATCACATGGCCGAGAACCCAGTGGGAGATGACTATGAGCCTTTGCACACCAACTTCCCTGATGAAGAAGTCATGTTCGTAGGAGAAGAGATCACCAAAGAATATGATGGTTAGAGGCTATTCTTTGATGGAGCGGTCAATTTCAAAAGACTTCTCAAAGAAGGTGTTTACCCAAAGAATGCAACAAGTCTCCAAAAGAAGACACTGAGGAGACTAGCAAATGGTTTCTTCCTGAATGGAGAAGTGTTGTACAAGAGGACACCTGATCTTGGCCTGCTGAGATATGTGACGCAAAAGAAGCTGCCAAATTGATAGAAGAAATACACTCTGGGGCGTGTAGCCCACACATGAATGGTTTAGTACTTGCAAAGAAGATTTTGAGGGTTGGTTATTTCTGGATGATGATGGAGCATGACTGCATCAAGCACGCGAAAAAATGCCATCAATGCCAAGTCCATGGAGATATGATTCGAGTGCTTCCTGATGAGTTGAATATTATGAGATCGCCTTGGCCTTTTTCTGCCTGGGGGATGGATACCATAGGACCCATTGAGCCAGCCGCTTCCAATGGGCATCGCTTCATACTGCTAGCCATTGATTATTTTACTAAAGGGGTAGAAGCTGCATCATACGAATCAGTAACAAAGAAAGTGCTGTCGAATTTTGTCAGTGATAAGATGATTTACCGATTTGGCATTCCAGAATCCATCAGCACTGACAATGGGTCCAATCTCAACAGTGACCTAATGAAAGCAACCTGTGAAGTTTTCAAGATCAAGCATCGCAACTCCACCGCATACAGACCTCAAATGAATGGTGCGGTCGAGGCTGCCAACAAGAACATCAAGAGGATACTGCGCAAGATGACAGGCACTTAAAAGCAATGGCATGAAAATCTACCCTATGCCCTGTTAGGATATCGCACTACAATGAGAACATCGACGGGGGCCACTCCTTATATGTTGGTATATGGCACTGAAGCAGTAATACCCGCAGAGGTTGAGATACAATCCTTGCGAATCATCCAAGAGACAGAGTTGGAAGACGCTGAATGGATCAAAGAGAGAATAGAACAGTTGGCCCTCATAAATGGCAAGAGATTAAATGTAATATGTAATGGGCAATTATATCAGAGGAGGATGGCCAAAGCATTCAGCAAGAAAGTTCGAGAAAGATTCTTTAAACCTGGGCAACTGTTACTGAAAAAGATATTTCCAAATCAAGAGGAGGCAAAATGCAAGTTCGCAACAAATTGGCAAGGGCCGTACATGGTTCACTGAGTTTTGAAGGGAGGAGCATTAATATTGGCAGAGATGGATGGAGAAGTCTAGCCGAAACCAATCAACCCAGACGCTGTCAAGAGATACTATGTATAGGAGTTCATACTGGTTAATGATTTCTACACTCCGCAATACCTTATGTAATCTGAACTATGTCACGACCTGATTCCCCAAGTGGGATACGTAGGCAACCTATTCAAGGTTCGGTCGCATAAATAAAAAAAACTTCATTTTCCCCACAAAGCGAATACTGGGGCAGAATTTTTGGGGAACTCTAAAAAATTCCCAAAGGACGAACTAATTGACACTGGGGCAGAAATTTTTTAGGACCTCTTAAAAATTTCAAAATGCAAACTGGGGCAGAATTTTGAGGGCATCCTCAAAATTCATTTGGAACAGCATAAAGGAGGACAACTTTAACTTTACACGACGCGACTTGTGACTCAATGGGATAAAATATTTTACTGCATTCTTTTTCTTATAAAAGTTTTTCAAATTCATTCTGCATTATATACTATTTTATACATATCCCCATTAACTCGGCCAAGATCCCGACGCTCGGGGACAGCGAACGCGAAGCAAGCCAAGAATGCACAAACCAAACCCCCGTACAACTCACCAATCGTTCTTTGGATGCAGGCACGAAAGATACCTAAATCAACAAGGAACGATAAAGATGATCTCCGACAAAGGTTTGTCATTTTAAATTAGCTGAGGGCATACAACCCGATGCGTCGATTGAGGGTACACAGCCCGAGATCGATTTTTCATCTTAAATTAGCTGAGGGCATACAACCCGAGGCATCGATTGAGGGTACACAGCCCGATATCGATTTGTTATTTTAAATTAGCTGAGGGCACACAACTCGAGGTGTCGATTGAGGGTACACAGCCCGATATCGATTTGTCATTATAAATTAGCTGAGGGCATACAACCCGGGGCGTCGATTGAGGGTACACAGCCCGATATCAATTTGTCATTTTTAAATTAGCTGAGGGCATACAACCCGAGGCGTCGATTGAGGGTACACAGCCCGATATCGATTTGTTATTTTAAATTAGCTTAGGGCACACAACCCGAGGTGTCGATTGAGGATACACAGCCCGATATCGATTTGTCATTTTAAATTAGCTGAGGGCATACAACCCGGGGCGTCGATTGAGGGTACACAGCCCGATATCGATTTATCGTTTTAAATTAGCTGAGGGCATACAACTCGTGGCATCGATTGAGGATCACAGCCCGATATAAATTTATCATTTTAAATTAGCTGAGTGCATACAATCCAAGGCGTCGATTGAGGGTACACAGCCCGATATCGATTTGTCCTTTTAAATTAGCTGAGGGCACAGAACCCTAGGCGTCGATCGAGGGTGCACAACCCGATATCGATTTGTCATTTTAAATAACTGAGGGCATACAACCTGAGGCGTCGATTTAGGGTACACAACTTGATATCGATTTGTCATTTTAAATTAGCTGAGGGCCTACAACTTGAAGCGTCGACTGAGGCTACACAGCCCGATATCGATTCGCATTTCGATTATCCTTACGGAGGGTACACAGCCCAATGCACCGACGGAGGGCATACAACCCGACATCGAATCTAACACTTGACAGCAAAAAGACACGCAACTATGGCATGGCAGAAACAATTTCGTACAGCAAGAATTCTGGAAAGACAATCCAGCCCGGCGGGAAGGTATGTTTTATATATATACATTATGTTACAAACACATTTTCATTGTGGGCAACACACCCCGAGCAAAGAAAACATTTCAGCTTGACGCCCTACATCCTCTTAAGTCATAGGCTCTTCTATAGTCATGACAAAATTTGCCGCACTGTCAACGTCTTTGCACGAAGACTCTTTCATCATCCCCGGGCAAAGACTGGTAGCCGTTGACACCCAATGTTGTCCTTCCTATTTTCAAAATCAACCATTCTTGAATTTTATACACGATTGTGTATCCATTCCTACATCGTTTATTCTTTTCAAATTACCTTCTCATAATATCCTGGCAATGGGGGCCATTTTCAAAAGCATCGTCCCAAAACATAGCCATTTTGTTTTTTTTCATAATTACTCATATTTTTGACAAAACCATCCAAAATTATTTTAAGCTCAAATTACAATCTTTATGCATTTTAGCCTTCCTAATATTTTAAATTAATTCCCTAATTTTTCTATATTTTTAAATCCATTTTACACTATTTTTATACTTATTTATATGCTATTTATACAATATATATACATATATACGTGTATATATACACAAAGCACACACATCAGCTATTATTTTATATCGTCCACGTAGGCGATCGAACGGTCCAAATTTAGTTTCCTTGTTTTACCCCGCAAAACCCTTTCCTTTTTCTCATTTTTTTCAAACGCCCTCAGCCCGACTCTCTCTCCTCTCTCTTGGCGATTTCAATCGCCATCATTTTCGATCAACTTTCCGGCCATTGTGATCGGAGAAAATTGGGGGAAATGACACTGCCGTATTCCCCTCATGGTCTGCTACGAAACCCATGCAGTTTTGGAGATGTTTTGGTAAGGGCGAGGTGCGAACCTTGACAACTGTGACACCACCACCGGGAAACACCTCCGACGGGGCTCTGTTTGTTTTGAGATAATTTGAACACTGAGAAGAGGTGAGTTTGTTCTTCCTTGCAACCCTAATTAGAAGCGAGTCGATTTGACCCGACCCGATTCAAACCCTAACTAGTACCCTCTCTACCCCCTATTTTTCCTTTGTTTTCTTATTGATCCTACGTGACTTCAAAACCTAGATTCACCTAGTTTGTTCAAAATTTTATCATGCTTTGTTATGATTTCTCGAATCAAGTAAGGTTAAAAATTGGTAAATGATAATTTCTGCTCATAATGTTGATTTAGACACTGATGCTAAGTTCAAGATTAGCGTTTTAGGTTATTTATGTGATGATTAAGCTGGAAACCCTTGTTGGCTTAGAATTATTGCTTGTTTTTGTCCTATCACAATGTGCTTAGCTTTTACCTTACAAATGTTTGATCCTACACGTCTGAATGCCTGAATTTTAAATGGACAGTATGATTTGGTATGTTTTAGATCTTTGAAAGAGATTTAGTTGAATCTCTTGATTGAAATCTATAATTAGGATCTGTTATAATATCTTCTGAAATCTGATAAATTGTTCTCAATTGTTTAAACTTGTTAACGGGTTAATCCTGAACCTGGACTGATTAAGTGTGAACAGAGGAAATCATATATAGTTTAGGATTAAGGTTACCCTAAAACTAAGGGCCTGACTGGTTTATTTTTTGCAAGTCCGCCTAAGGACATCTTTTAAACTTGGAAGGATTACTTTTCCCTATTTCTTTTGATTGTCTAACTGGCTTTGATCATGGGAAATTGATTCCCTCATATTGATGATATGATTTTCCCCTTTCCTTCTTTAAAATTTTACCTTCTTTACATCAAGATTTGAATTTTTTAAGATCATAGACTAGATCTATATAAACCCTCCTCCTCCTCGACTGAAGACACAAGTTATGGACACAAAAATCCAGAAATACCCTAATACACTTAGAAAAAGCAACCTGCATAGTTTTTCTTGGCATCCCTCTCTCTTTGCTCACTTTGTTTTCTGTGGAGAATTATTGTTTGCTGCTGATTCTTATACCTCTTGTCTGCATTCTAACCTAGAGGTACTCATTCTCACTCCTGCTTACCTATTAATCCTACATATGTATGTGAGTGCTCTTGGCTTGTTCTGTTAAGACCCCTGTTCTACTTCACTATGATTAGTTTCTGTGTAGGTGCATCTTGGTCTTAAAAGCTATGTAATGAAAGGCATTAAGTGCTTGGTATCTCTGTGAATGTGTCTGTTTGTGACCTTCTCACTTTGCCTGTGTTTTCATCCAAGTTATTGGTCTGTCTTCTCTTATCTGGATGATCTGCATATTCGAAGATCATAGACAACCTTACAAAGGTGCACTTGACTGCACTTGCTCCTAGCAGACCCCTCCTTTGGCTCAGGTCTTTCCCCTCCCCTTTTCCCTTGTTGGTTTTTTCCTGTTTGCAGGTTATTCAAAAGGCCTAGACTAGCCAAAGTCCTGACCTGGTAATTATTGGGTACCCCTTCAGACTTGAAAGAGTCAGGGCCTGGACCTTTTAAGTTGATTCTAGGGCTGTGGTGATGAAAATCTAAACCTATGACTGCTTACTAAGTTTAACCTTGAACTCTTGGAAGACTAGATAATTTTGAACTTATAGCTTTGTGTCCCCTAGAAACTGTCCCCCAAACTTGTATATTTGCTAGGTATCCTTTCTTAAAACAGGGGCACAACAATGATGTTGTGCAAAATTGGCTACCAGGGGCCATTCTTTTGTCTCTTTTCCCTCCCTGTATGCATTGCATCATGTTTAGGCATAGATTAAAATTGGTCTTAAGTTATTTCTTTTAGAAAAACTGATAGCAAGATTAAATTTTACTCTCCCTGAAGATCTGTACACTTTTAAAAAGCCCGAAAGTATGATTGACTAATGCTATTGTCCAAATTTTCGATAAACAGGGGCTATGTGTGAAACTGTCTCTGAAAGTTAAACTTGCCCTCTTTTGTACGAACAATTCAGGCCCATAACATTTTCAAAAACAGGCCTTATTATATGATTTAACTGTTTCTATTTTGCAAAAATAGTCCAGGCCCAGTAAACCCTTCAAAAATTGCATGTATACGTATATGAAATGTTTTGAAGTGTTCTAACACTCTTATACACTAATCTAATAGTGTATAAGGGCATACAAAGCTTAGGGGTCGTTTATACATTTTAAAACTATATATTTTTTTTCAAAGTATCATCATCCAGATCGTGTATTTGCATGTATATGTAAGTATTATTACGTGCGACAGCCTACTATTTGCGTTTATGTGTTCTTATGATTCCGTTTTCGAAAACATCCCCTCTTCCTATATGTATATTTCCAGAAATCTGACCCCAACACCAAAAGGCCATTAAGGTTAGGGCTCGACAATTAATGACGAGTCACGCCGACCCTAAATGACCCGACATTTTATTTTAAAACAAACTCCCTTCTGAACTCCATTTGCAAAATATACTCTTTGTGCAAACCCTTCCAAGTATGTAAGTTGGTAGTAAAACCCAGTTTATATGTTAACACCACTTGTATGTTGTTTCACGATTGCACGTTTAATATTAGAGGCCTTGACTACGATTAGGCTTAAGCAGGCCGAAGATAAATTATTTGTGTGTGAAGATACGATAAATCCAAGTTAATATTCATATGACAATATACACTGTTTGCATCCCAAAATTAAGACTTGGACGGTAACCACCTTTTGGTGGGACTCGGGAAAGTGCCTAACACCTTCTCCCCTGAGTCACTTGGACTTCTTACTCGCATAAAATCTCTGAAATAGACCAGTAGACCTATAGAACTTGATTTTAGACATTAGGTGATCTAATACGCCTTAGAAATTATATTAGGTGGCGACTCCAGAACTAAAACTCAAATGAGTTCACCCAGTCAAATTCGAAACCCGACTCGCCTCGAGTTGAGTCCAAAATCGGGTATGACAATGGGGTACTTGCAGAAAAACTCTCTACAAGTCTTGGCTATCCAAGACTTACAGCTCTAGTGCAATATAGCACAAAGGAGAGACTTATTGGCTATTGCCAAGACTTTCAGACCTGTTGAGATGAGAGACTTGCAGACAAAGTCTCTGCAAGTCTTGGCTATTTCCGAGAGTTGCAACTCTGGTACAATAAGCACCTAGTAGAGACTTCTTGGCTATTGCCAAGACTTTCAGACTGTTGCTATGGAGGGCTTGCACACAAAGTCTCTAAAAGTATTGGCAATAGCCAAGACTTTCAGTTCTAATGCAAAGGGAACACATACACTGAAAATAACTAAACATATTGGCAATAGCCAAGCCTTTAAACACTATTGCAATAACCAATTTAGAAAAATTCTATGCAACTCTTGGCAATAGCCAAGACTTTACGCTCTGCAGAAATGGGACCTTGTACTGAAAATTCTCTACAGTCTTTGTTATTGCCAGTACTTTAAACTCAATTGCGATACAATTTAGAAAAAGTCTATACAACTCTTTGCAATAGCCAAGACTTTACGCTATATGAAATTTGAAGCTCCAAATCACCAGAATCAAACAAACACAACCAAAAGAATCTACAAAAACCTCAAACATAAATCAAAATGGTAATAACTGATAAATAAATATATAAACAACCACAATAAGTATATAAATAAATTGCAGGGGAAAAAATTTGCAGATAAATGATTAGGCTTAGTAAAAATAACAATTTAAATAAAAAATAATACAACAAACACACGAAAATGAGAGAAAACGAACATTAAATCTACAGTACAAAACGAAGAAACAAGGAAAGAAAGATCAGGAACGTCGAAAGAGACAGAGAAACCCTTTCAACGTGAATGATGTTAGGGGGGACAAAATAGTACTTTCACATAGGGGGATATGATGTGGAGGGCATTTACTTAGAACATTTCTAAGTGAGGGCAATTAGGTAAGACCATCTCTTACTGAGGGCACTGGGTGAAATTTTTTGAAGGAGAAGAGGCAGTGAACATGTTTTAAAAATGACCACTTTCTGCAACCTATTTAAAGTGGTAGCAATATTCTGCAGTGACCAGTTTTCAAATTTGTCATTTCAGCTTGCTTGCTTAATTTTTTTCATGATTAATCTAGCTAGTTCAATTGAGTATTAGTTCATACTTAATTTAAATTAGTTTTTGCGCCCGTTATTTGTTTGGTGTTTTTCTCTTTTTGTTTCATTGATTAATTGTTTGATCCTGAAAAATTGCATATATGGAAGTTTGATATGTGATTCTTTTTTCCATATTTTTCTTTTTACATAATTAGGATTTCTTTTTCCTTCTTTAACTTAACTAATTATTCCTTCCCTTTCACACTATAAAAGGCAGCGTTTCTTTCACATAAAGACACACTTTACAGGCTGAAATAACTAGCAATACAATAAATTTTCAGTTGCAGGTGTACAAAGCGGTGGATTCAAAGAGCTCTGAACAAGTATTGGAGGTAATGCCAATCTGAAAAAAGGCGATACATGTGGTCTTATATTTATTTATTTTATAAGTTTGTACCTATTTAATTCATTGTGGATAGCAATACTCCCTACTCCACTCTAAAGCAAAAGCTTGTGCACCTTTCTACTAATTTGGTTTGTTTAACTCTCTGGTGTGATCCTCGAAGTTTGAAGCCATTACAAATTCTACTTTTTTCTCTATCCAACTTGCTGCTAAGATATAATCCTTGATGAAAACATAAGACTTGGAATAGTTGGAATGCTTGGCATAGTACTGATTGTGGAATGTCCTTTGTTTGTTTATGTCTGGACCCTTTTTGGGTCACTACTAACCCTCTTTGCAGCATATATTTGATAACCTATAAGGGTTATACCATTACTACTATTTGCAGGTACTTTAAGCTTTTGTAAAAGAGCATGGTTGAGGCCTTAGTGATGGAACTAAATTGTAGATTAAACTACAATTACCCAAGACCTATCATGTCAAATCATCAAGAATTAAAATACTAGATGCGGAAGCGTACCTGAATCCATAGCAACCGGTTTGATCCTTGAATCCCGTGGTTTTTGGTCTTCCAAATCTGGACGTGGTCTTGCCTCTTTCACTGATGATGGGATATCAGTAAAATAAAACCCTACGTCTGATTTGGGGACCATAACCCTTTTATAGTAGAATATAGTTTATGTAATTCTAGTTCAGCCCATCATTAAACTAGAATTACATCCGGGTATCTACACATTAGCCCCATACTTTACGAGGTGTCTAATTAGGTCCACATAACTTTAAACCGTAGTAGATCACGTTTAATCTGGACCAATATTTTAATGATAGCAACTGACATTTAATTATATATGTATTTCTATATGTGCAAGTCCATATAATCTTACAATCTCCCACTTGGACTACACATATATACATACACATAACCTTGTAATTGTATGTCACCTTATGAGCTCCAAATATTTGCTATCATAAACTGAAGTACCTCTAAACAATCTCGTCCATCAATTATATCATTATAGAACCAAGGCGGCTTTTGCTACATTCATATCGTAACTAAACCTTCCTTGATCACGTATACCAACATAACCAAATGACATAGATCAAGCATGGATGCGTAGCGTGGAAATTACATGTAATGTGATCTAAACATGCCTATTTCCAACTGGTCCAATCGAAAAACAAATCAGAGTGGAAACTCAACTGAATACTTTATTTCTGCAGAAATATCCTTAAAATATCCTTAAACTGAAACCGTAAACCTGAAACCATAAACCAAAACTGAAGTGTGTCTATATAAAAGAACATTAAAAGGTTACAAACTCCCACTGAAACTGAATATCCTTAACCGACATGCCACCTCTATGAGCAATGTGCTCATGAAAAGCCTTCGGTGGTAGTCCCTTAGTATGTGGATCCACAATATGGAGTTTGTTACGTTATGTTCTATAAACACCTGACCACTCTGAACTCTAACTTTAACAACCAGGAACTTTATGTCAATGTGCTTTGACTTTACCGAACTCCTGTTGTTATTGGAATATAAGACTGCTAACTTATTGTCACAAAATAACCTTAGTGTCTTTCAACTTTATCCTTAATTCGCAGCCCTGTGACAAGATTCTGCAGTCATATTCCATAACTTTAATGTCTTATAGTGCACCATAAACTTTACTGTCATGGTGAAATGAGCTATGAATGTAAATTGCACACTCTTCTTGATATAACTCATCCACCAAGTATACAAATATAGTCTTTGCACTATCTTGGCGTCTAGTAAAGTCGGTATCTGAATACTTTAACCTTTCCGACTTCTGGTATGTGAGCTTAAAATAATTTGTTCTCTGTAAATACAGCTTGTACTTTTGGCTGCTCCTTAATTATTAATTTTAGAATCACTCAAATATATGCCTAACATCCCAATAATGCACACAATATTTGAATGCGTACAAACCTGAGTATGCATTAGACTTCCAATAACTAAACTATAAGAAATCTTTTGAACTTCGTTAATTTCAAATTATTCTTAAGAACACTGTTTGAGATTGAACCTTTCTCCTTTAACAATAGGGGTATCGTCTAATTTACAATCTTGCATACCAAAAACTTTAATACCTTTTCAATATAGGCCTTTGTGATAATCCAAAAGTACCTCGAGAGTAATCTCGATGTATCTGAATCCTTATTCAAAACTTACATCACCAAGATATTTTATCTCAAAATTCTTTATCAAAAATATCTTGGACTTACACAACAAGCCTATATCGTATGGACCAAGAAGTATATCATAGACATACAAAATCAGAGAAATATGCTTACTCCCACTGACCTTGTGGTATACAAAATAATCACCAAGATTTATCTCGAATCCAAATGAGGCAATAACATAATGAAATTTGTGATACCATTGATAAGACGCTTGTTTAAGCCCATAGATGAGTTTCCTTAATTTGCAAATCATTGACTTTGCATTATAAAATAGAAGGTTTTCTAATTGCACCTTTCTTCATCAAAATAACCATTGAGAACAACAATATTGTATCCATCTACGTAGCTTAATATCAAAATAGTTGATTAATGCCATTATAGTCTTGAAAGAGTCTTTCAATGAAACCGAAAAGAAAGTCTCTTTATATTGATGCCTTCTAATTTCTAAGTGAAGCCTTTAGTGATAAGACGTGTCTTATACCTATCCACGTTGCCTTTCGAATCTCTTTTGGTTATTAATATCCATTTTCAACCAATGAGCTTCGCACCTTCAGCCAACTGGACAAGGTCTTGCACATCATTGTCCTTTATATGCTTCATCTCTTTATTCATGGTATCAATATACCGCTGAGAGTCAGAACTTTTCATGGCTTGACGGAAGTTGACTGAATCATCTTCCATCATTCCAATTCTAACTTTATGTTCTTAGAGAAACACAATATAATTATCTGAAATTGCACTTCTCCCCCCTCTCTCTCTCTCTCTTTCTTATCTTTTTAATGGCATTGGTTCTTGAGGTTGTAGAGTTTGTCCTTTGGGAATAACCTTTTGAACGTGAAGTTCAATGATATTGTCTTGATCCGGAGTTGCTTCTTGAGCTAGTTCAGGTATAGAAAACTGTTCCTGAGCACAGTCAATAGCAATCTAAGGAATATCAACATATTCCTTTTCCAAGACAATGTCTTTTATTCTTTCTTTCTCCCAAACTCAACATCCTCAAAGAACTGTACATTATTCGTCTCATAATAGCCTTAGCTGTGGGATCCTAAAACTTGTAACCCCTGAACTTTTTAGAGTATCTAATAACATAACAACTGAAAGTTTCTTTATCCAGTTTCATTTCTTTTGGCCTAGAAGGCCTTGCCTCAGCTGGACATTCCTAAATGTGTAAATACTTTAAATAAGACCAATGCTTATCCAAAACACATAAAGGATCTTTTCAGTTGCCTTTAGTCGGAACTCTGCTAAGTAATAAGTTACAGTTTTTCTAATGAATTAAACAAAGAAGCCATATCTTGAAAAGTTGTCTATGGACATTATGAGATATAGTTAACCATTCTAAGAAACTATAGAGAATTGTCCAGAAATACCAAATCTATAAAAGTTCTATGACGTATAATTTCTTGTTGGTTCCAAATCTGTTAAGATTTATTTATTTCCTTTTATGCGATTTACGCATATATCAAAAACTGGATAAAATTAATAGGGTCGAGACTGCTGTCAGACACAAATCTCTTTTTCTCCATTTAGAGATATGACTTAATATATTGTATCATAACGAAGCAAAATCTCATCGGTTAGTAAACATTGAAGAATTCTTTAAATGAAATGACTATATATAGGAAAACTTTAGATTATTGTAACCTCATAAAGAACCCGAACCAACCAATTTTGAATTATGAGAGAGACAATATTTTCATATCAAATGAACAACAATAACCGAATTTGTCCAACCTTGAAATGAAAATTATATTCCGTTTAAAGAAACGGACAACATAAGTCTCACTCAAATTCAAATTCAAATATAAACTAGGTCTTAACAATAATCTAAGAGTTTCAATAGCTTCAATCTTAACCGAGTTGTCGTTACCACCATAGATGTATCTTTCACCATCATTAGGCTTTCGACAATGCATACATCCTTGCATAGACACACTAATATGAGGTGTTATACTAGAATCTATAAACAATGTGTGTCTTGGTACGAAATCCAGATTAACCCCATAACAAACAAAGTTCAGAAAAATATCTTTATCACTTGCAGCTCTACTTAAGAAACAACTATCTATAGTTAATTATTGTATTGTTTCTCTTTTATCACCGTAACTGCAACTTCCTTATTCTTTATGTAATTTATTGAAATATGATTTGTCAAGAGTGTACAATTTTCTATCTTTTCATTCTTGACAAATTTCTTTTCAATTTTGGTAATGAATTTCTTAATTTTCTTTATCTTATCAGACATAGTGCCCCAAAATATTTTGGCATGACTTTCTCCATGATAATCATAGACATGAAATTTGAGCTCTCTCACCTTTCTATCTCCCTCTTTTCATCAGAGGTACTCTATCCATAAGAAATGGTGGAGAATCCATCTTTAATGTCGTGTCAAGATCCATGACTCCGAGAACAATATTAAACTTCTCTTGCCATGACTAAACTTAGTGTCATTTAGTAGATTGAGTTGATGTTGGCATTTATATTTTGAGGAGTAATTTTAGCTAAATCAGAGAACAACAAATACATGACAAGCTCACATAAGACTTAAACCAAATTGAAAATAAATTTGAATAACGGTAAACCCCATCTCAAGATACCGGGAACTCCATTAATATTTCATCTTTGGACAAAATATTAACTTGTAAGTGATATCTTGGCGTAGTAATCAAACACTGATAATAAAGAACATGCCGAATAGCAAATCTTCCTTTGGGCCGATTTACCATTCACACGTAAAACCAAATAATTATCACGCATTTATTACCACAAAAATTGTACATGCAATTTTGTTAAATATTGACCTTCCTTTGGGCCGATCAATATTCACGTAGCTTACACGTACCCAACTTTTTATATTTCAAAACGAATAAATCTCCACAAGAGAGGTCACTTTGGCGACATCTAGCTTCAAATTTATTTATCTCGAAATATATACAATCATACCAATATTCATATTTAAATTCACTAAATGAGAATATGTTAAGTTCTCAAACCAAAATAGACCATCGGTGGGCCCAAAATTTATTAAAAGGTGCTGCCAACCTTGTTTTGGAGTTAGAAAATAATACCAATAATAATACTAGTCATGCAACTAAGTAAAAACTTAAAATACCTTAAAAGATCAAGCAACAACCTTCTTCACCACTAACACTCCTGGACACTTTTTACGTGGCCTGGCTGATCGTGATTAGAATTCCGAAACTCAATTCTAACGCAGCCAAACTTTTCGCATATTTTATTTAATTTGGGTAATTGTCAAATTAAAAAAAAAAATAATGGTTAATCTGCAAAGCACTTAGGTTTTCTTTCTAGCAGTATGCAACGCAGTAACATGAGCAAAATTCCCTAGAGCCAATTAGGAGATGAAACCTCATATTCCTATTCTTACATCATATTCACACCCCAGCCAAAACTTTATTCTTAAAAGAGAAAATAATCCCCAATAAAAAGAGAAGCTATACATACTATGCTAATTGCCCAGAGATTAAGGCATCAGACAAAACAAAATGCTTAACTTTTGATTTAAAGGAGATAAAACCTCCACTTCAATAATTTCACAAATACCGCTACAACAATCACACTTAAAATTTAATCTCAATGATTTAACATAATACAGGCTCTTGATACCACTTGTTAAAATTAAATTGTAGATTAAACTACAATTACCCAAGACCTATCATGTCAAATCATCAAGAATTAAAATACTAGATGCGGAAGCGTACCTGAATCCATAGCAACCGGTTTGATCCTTGAATCCCGTGGTTTTTGGTCTTCCAAATCTGGACGTGGTCTTGCCTCTTTCACTGATGATGGGATATCAGTAAAATAAAACCCTACGTCTGATTTGGGGACCATAACCCTTTTATAGTAGAATATAATTTATGTAATTCTAGTTCAGCCCATCATTAAACTAGAATTACATCCGGGTATCTACACATTAGCCCCATACTTTACGAGGTGTCTAATTAGGTCCACATAACTTTAAACCGTAGTAGATCACGTTTAATCTGGACCAATATTTTAATGATAGCAACTGACATTTAATTATATATGTATTTCTATATGTGCAAGTCCATATAATCTTACACTTAGAACTAACCAGTTTTGTAGTAGGCCTCTCAATAACTATTTTGAAGTTTGAATCGTAGCTTCATGCCAGAGTACAAAGGGCACATTTTTCTTCTCTTTTTATCCCAGTTAGACCCTCTTTTATGTATTTGTTAGGTCCCTGCATGTATGTCTAATAGTTGAAATAGAGCAGGTTGAGAAGTTGCTAATGCGGAGCCCTAAAAGGTTTACACGATGTGTATAAAAACGCAGCAACACTGCTGCTCCATCAGGCTAAAAAGGGGCCATTTCCTCCCTCTTTTGTTTGCACATGGTTTAGTCCGCTGAAAATCTAAAGTGTCCATGTAGGCATGTAAAACTAGTATTTTAAAGTGTAGAGCACGTGTTTAAAACTGGTGTTTAGCAGGTTAAACTAATTTGAATAGAATCCGACTTTTTTCTTAGGGCATGGGCTATTTTCACAATGATACCTCAATTGAGTGAACTGTTTTGAAAGGCTAAAACTTCTTCACACTAATAAATACTAGTGTGTAAGAAGAAATATAGGATTTTGGGGTCAAGTCAATACACAAAAAAGAGAAAATAAAAAAAGGGGCTATTTTATGCAAAACAGTCACTGTAATGTCATTTGTACCATGATCTGCTTGCCCTTCTCTTTTTATTGCCCGATCAATCTATTTTCTTAAATATCTATGTGTTTTTTTCTTTCTGTGCATGAACCTTAGAACAAAATGTTTGTTAAGTTCTCTCGTTTACAAATCAAAATTCTTTCTTATGTATGTATGTATGTATAAACAGGGGCGGATTTATGTAGGAGGGGGACAGGGCCACGGCACCCGGTAGTTTCGATCGAGACTATGTATATATAAGTATATTCATATAAAAATAGCATAAATATTTTTAATGGCATGCACTCATTGTGACAAAAGGTGCTTTGGTGCCACTGGTGGTAAGAGCTTAGTTTCTACTTGTCAACTAGGGATCAATTGCCGTAGGCCTCTTTTTTTATAAACTCTTTAGTCTTACAACAGTGACAAAACCACACACGTTTGTCTCAGCCTAAGCAAGTAAGCACGTCTTATCTTGCTTTTCTTTTCCTTTTTCTCCTTTTCCCCTTTCAATTGCTATATATACTCCCCCCTTCTTTTCTTTATCTTCTTCTTCTTCTTTTTGTTTTTTTCTTTGTTAATGTTTTTTTTAATTAATTCTTACTATTATACCTTATTTTATTAGCAGTTTATTTTGTTATATAGTATAAATTTAATTTTAATTAATATATAGCTACTCTTTTTTGATGATGCAAGTTAATTTATATATATCGAAAAAATTAAATGGCTTTATTAATATAAATATTTTGAGTTAGTTCTCATATATTAAAAATTTAAAGTTTTTTTTTGTGTAAAAAATTATCATAATACTTCACAATTAAAATGACAAAATTAACTTCATATTATTGAAAGTAAATTAATCTCGTTAAACAAAAAATATATTGTAATTATGAAACGACCTTAGGTAATCGTTTCGAAAGTTAGGACTCCGATTGGCGTGTCGATAATTTTAAAAATTTTATAATATTCATTAGGACTTATCTGTAAAATTTGAGCTAAATCAAACCTTGTTTGGTAGGCATCGGAAGAAGATTTCAGTTTTTATTGTCGATAAATATTAAAAAGATATTTTCGAGCTCAATTTTGGCGAATGAGCTCCGATTCGAAATTCAAAAGTGTCGTCAGATTCGTATGATTATTTGTTACATGTGTGAATTTTTGAAGTCAATTTCGAAGTTGTTCAGCAGGTTTCGGCTAAAGTTCCGAAAATTAATAATTTAATCTTTTTCCTTTTAATTCATATCTAGAGTTGCTGGATACCGATTTGAGATCCGCTTTGACGAATACATTACGTATATTTTGTATATATTGCTTGAGAAATTTGAGATTTTTTCGAATTTCGTAGGGTTCCGTTTTAATAGTCGCCATGAAAACGAAAAGAAAAGAAAATATTAAAGAAAAGAAAATAAAAAAAACAAAAGAGAAAGATTGAGAAAGATTAAGTTAGGCGGTTGGCCAAGAGCCTAAAATGCCTTTAACCTACTGTTAACGAAACAGAAACAGAAATGAGAAGCAACGCAGGAAAAAAATGCCAGAAAATAAGAAAAGAACCGGAGAAAGAATTTTCACCCCGAAACATTCAGGTAATGATCTTAATGCACTATTTTAGTTTATTACGTGTTTAAATATACTTTGACTGTAAAAATTGAGATATTAAACATCGTTTTAATAAGTTCAATTGATAGTTTAAAGGGTCAATTGGAACCCGATAATGGAACTGATTATATATTCATACTAAGTGAGTTATGGGCAACATATAAATGTAATTTATTTAGGATTTGGTTATGTGACTTTGAACCCTGTACATAGCCCTGGCTTGCATATTGCGTATGCAAGTAGGGTATCAGGTTCCTAACCGGATTGCCCTAAGATGTAGGGAATGAAGCCTTTAGCTTAATTTGATATATTTTCTGCTTGTTGAACAAGAAGGATCATTTGGACAGTGAATCCAAAAGATAAAGCGGGTGTTGAGCAGAACTTTGAAATAAGGTAACTGTTTGTATCCATTTTTTTGGAGGCCCTTGGCCTTGTGGATATTCTACCACGTGTTCCTTACATGTGTAGCTGCCGATAGGCGTACTCATTACGCCTTAGCTTGGAATTTACATTGTATATTATATGTTATGCCCTGTTGTTGGTATTGCATTGAGCATATGAGCATTGCACTCTGGTTTTGAGCATTGCATATACTTCCCGGTAATCGATGAGAGTCCCGAGCCAGTGAAAGGTCATTATTGCATATATTTCCCGGTTGGCGATGAGAGTCCCGCACTGGTGAGGGGTCATTATTGCATATACTTCATGGTAATCGATGAGAGCCCCGAGCCGGTGATAGGTTATTACTGCATATACTTTCCGGTTGGCGATGAGAGTCCCGCACCTGTGAAGGGTCATTATTGCATAAACTTCCCGGTAATTTATGAGAGTCCCGAGCAGGTGAAGGGTCATTATTGCATATACTTCCCGGTAATCGATGAGAGTCCCGAGCCGGTGTAGGGTCAGTATTGCATATACTTCCCGGTTGGCGATGAGAGTCCCGCACCGGTGAAGGATCATTATTGCATATACTTCTCGGTAATCGATGAGAGTCCTGAGCTGGTGAAGGGTCATTATTAAATATACTTCCTGGTTGGCGATGAGAGTCCCGCACCGGTGAAAGGATCATTATTGCATATACTTTCCGGTAATCGATGAGAGTCCCAAGCCAGTGAAGGGTCATTATTGCATATACTTTCTGGTTGGCGATGAGAGTCCCGCACCTGTGAAAGGTCATTATTGCATATGGTCATTATTGCATATATTTCCCGGTAATCAATGAGAGTCCCGAGTAGGTGAAGGGTCATTATTGCATATACTTCCCGGTAATCGATGAGAGTCCCGAGCCGGCGAATGGTCATTATTGCATATACTTCCCTGTTGGGGATGAGAGTCCCACACCGGTGAAAGATCATTATTGCATATACTTCCCGATAATCGATGAGAGTCCCGAGCCGGTGAAGGGTTATTATTGCATATGGGTCATTATTTCATATACTTTTCGGTAATCGATGAGAGTCCCGAGCTGGTGAAGAGTCATTATTGCATATACTTCCCGGTAACCGATGAGAGTCCCGAGCTGGTGAAGGGTCATTATTGCATATACCTCCTTGTTGGCGATGAGAGTCCCGCACCGGTGAAGGATCATTATTTCATATACTTCCCGGTAATTAATGAGAGTCCCGAGCCGGTGAAGGGTCATTATTGCATACACTTCCCGGTAATCGATGAGAGTCTCGAGCCGGTGAAGAAATATGGCACATGTGACTGCCTTGCATCATACTGCATTCATCTCATCTTATTGCACAACATACTGACTAGTGCGTGACTATTGTGCTATGTTTTGTGTATGCGACATGTATACCATATTGTGGACATATTTCAGTTTGCCTATACGTTTCTGGCTATTTACTGTCCTTAATTGGTTTATATGCTTTAGTTATATGCATCGGGTTGCACGCCGCAACAGTATACATATATGGGTCGGATTGCACGCCGCGACAGTATGAATATATGGATCGGGTTGCATGCCGCAACAGTATGAATATATGGATCGGGTTGCATGCCGCGACAGTATGAACATATGAATCGGGTTGCACGCCGCGGCAGTATAAACATGGGGAACGGGGTGCACGCCGTGACAGTATTATGTTCAGAATACTTAAAAACCTATACGTTCTGTCTATCTTATGTCCCTAGTTGTTTATGAGTTTATCATTCCATACGTGTTTCCAGTTATTATCTGGATTTGACTTTTTAAAATTTAAATAAGAGGAATTTGGTTTATTTGATTTTCTTCTCCCTGGCTAGCTATCCTATTCCTTGAGGTGGCTAGACTACCCCACTTATTGAGTCCTTTTGACTCACCCTTGTTTGTTGTTTGTTCTTGTCTATTTATTTCATTTCGGCAGGTTCGCTCCAGGATTGAGTTCGCCACATTGTTCAGGAGTGAAGATGACTTAAGCTGTCAGGGTGAGCCAGCTTGTATTCCGGATGGCCACCAGTTTATTGTTTATTATTTCAGCTGCATTTTGCTCCCTTCAGGAGGTATCTGTCTTCTTTTGTATTCTTAGAATTCTAGTCTGGATAGCCCTAAACCTAGGAGGTTGGGTAGTCAGCTGTAATTTCGTTTGTACATCTTAGTAGTATCAGTATGTCTGTGCTTTTTCTATGTCTTGTTCTTATTTAGGAATTAAATTATATTTATTTTCCTAATTTAATTAGTAAGGGTTCGCCCGATGGGTCTAGGGGAGGATTTCGGGTGCCTTCTCGGCCTAGCCGGATTTCGGGTCGTGTCAATTGGTATTAGAGCCCGGATTAGAATCTATCAAGACTAAGACAGTGTCTAGTAAAGTCACATTGATGGGTACGTAGAAGTCCGTACTTATCTATGAGAGGCTATGATGGCATTTAGGAAGTTTCTCTTCCTTCTTTTCTGATCATGCGTCGGTCTAGGATGCAAAAGTATTCTCGTTAATTCCTTCGTTGTAATTTTTAACCCTGGTGCAACAAATTAGCAACCGGTAGGAATTCAGGACGAAGTAGTCTAGCCTGGGGCTAGAGCTACTCAAGCCCCGAGAGTTGTGGATCGTGTTGACGATCAGTTGCGCAGGCCCCAACTGAACGAGCTCGCGATGGGAAAAGGAGCAGGGCCTTGTGGTTCCCTTGGCTCTCTACAATGGTTTTACGAGAATCTTGGCGACGTAGATACCGTAAGAACCTCTTATTCGCTAGGCAGCTTATCAGGTTGCGCAGATGCAGATGTTCGGTCTCAGGGAGCTCCTATTCCTGTTCTTAATATTTCTGCAGTAAATTATGTTCCGGAGACAGCATGTGTTGTGCCTCTAGTTATTCTGGCTGGTTAGCTAGCCTGAGTAATGGCTCGGTCCGAGTGTTTGAAGAGGCTGCATTATTCTACCCAATTGAACCTTATGATGTTCTTAGGCCATGCTCCAAATAATCCATGTGTAAGTTTTTTTTAAATAAAATGATTTCAGCGTATTCTTCAGGATCTTGGTTATCTCGAGCAGTATGCTGTTTATTATTCTGCTTTCCAGTTTCAGGGGTCCAACCTTGAATTGATGGACCGCTCTTTTATTAGCTAACTTGGTTCTTTTTTTCTTCAAGATTCATGGAAAAGTTCCTTTTGCGCCGCGAGCGAGATAAAAAAGAGTCGCCAATTTGAGTGGATTGGATAGGGTAGCTTGTTGGATTTTAGAATATGAGATTCAATTCTTTAGGATGGCTGGATATAAACTAGAACTAGTCCATGAACCTTCCGAGAATATCCAAAGATTTATTAGTGACCTTTCTCCTTCCTTGAGATCCCAGATGGCTCGAGAAATTGAGATTGGGACTTCATTTGATGTTGTTCTTATGTATTAGGCATACCATAAGTTAGAGCTTGAGGAGTAAGAGAGCAAGATATCGCATGGCCCTAGTGAGAATCATGGTACCTCATTCTGGAGGTAAGAGTTCTGATTATCGTGGGAAGTTACCTACCAGGATATCTTAGCTTATGGCGCGTGATTTTCAGAGTGCGCCAGTAGTCTGTCAAGATCAGATCCAGTCTTCTCTTTATAGCTATCAGCAGTTTATCCAGCATCCATTTTTAGCCTAAAGGTATTATCATTGTTGTGGGCCGGTCATCTTTGGAGGAGTTTTCGCTTATTCCAACAAGTAGACAGTCGTCCTTCTTCTTGCCCTCAGGTACCTGCCCAGTCGCAGGGATTTCATTAGATCTCAATCAGCCAGAGAAATGCCACGATCCAGTAAAGGTCGAGAGCGTGGTGGCAGTTATTCTTCAGAAGGTAATTATCAGTGCAGCGGCTCAACTCAGCCGTAGAGGCAGTTTTATGAACTGCCAGTCTGGCAGGATGCTGAGGCATCCGATGTAGTAGACCCATATATTTCTTTTTCCATTATATGTGAGTAAGATTTGATTCTTCCGATCGGTCTGGACTTTGTTTATCTTACCATGTTTCCATGGCTTCCTTGGATATTGTTCTACTAAGAATCAGTTGCGGTAGAGGGGTGAGCTTCTGGTATGATTTATTCCTGGCATTTGTGAGACCCTACTAATTTATTTGGTCTAAATATGAGAAATTTGACGGTGAGTGTCGCTATTGTCTGCCTGGCATTTTGTCGTGCCAGCTTCTATTATTATATCAAATTAGTTTATCTCTCTTCTCGTAATTCCGTGTTGGTTAGATTATGGGATTCTAGTTCATCACCATAAGGGAGTGTTATGGTTTCTTCCGGTGTAAAGTGATAAGTAATATTCAATCTACGTTTCTCCTCTTAGATCGAAACGCTAGTAAAGTCATGTTATCCCATGAGCTTATCTGGGTTATAAAAGGGTTTTCTGGTAAATTGTCGGAATTTTCTTCTTATTGGAAGGTTAAATTGGCATGGTTGTTATTCCATAAAACTTATTTAATGTCTATTTCTTCAATTGAGATTCTTTGGCTAGCATGACTCGAAAGTAGTCTAGCTCTGGTAGCCAAGCAAATAAGAAGATGAGCTTCCTAAAGCTCTAATTATTTCTATCCTCAGTCTGTGGCCATCTCTTCTTTGTTCGGCACTGGTGAGCTTAGCCGATCAGTAACCTCTTGTGATGTTCCCTGTGTTGATTCAGAGTGCGTGTCAAGGTAGCTGGGTAAGCACATTATTGTTTTTCAAGGCTACTAAGGCTAATGAGAAGCGTCATTTGACCCCAAGGTTGATCCATCAGGCGGTGGTGCTTATGGCAAAGGTACGGAGTTGTGAACTCAAGAGTTGCAGTTTTTTGGCAACTCGAGAGGGTAATTTGGTAGCTCAGGTCTGAGCCGCATTATGTGTTTAGCTAAGCATCCCTTAGTCCGGCAGATTGTGCGAGGATGGCTATTTCTATTCAAATTAGCTGTATGAGTTTATGCTCAAAGTGGAGGAGTCTTCCTCTAATTGATACCGAATCATAATATTAAATCTCTAAGGCATTGCTGAAGCGTAAGCTAATTCTTATTTTCATCGACCTGTTCTATATCGAAAAGTATATCGACGAGGTGATTCGTCGGCGAAATCATGTTAATCCATCTAGAGTTCCGTGTATTTTTATTTCGAAAATGCAGAGCTCTCCTCTCGTGATCGAGGAAGGATCAACTTAGTCAGAATAAGCTGGGCAATTATCCAGATATGTTTATTTCCAAGAGTTCGGCGTGCGTGTTATAATTCTTATTCTGCAATCATTAGATAATGTCCATGGAGAAGGGTGAAGGTCGTTCAAGTTTTTTTATTATCTGTGTAAATTTTTTTCTAAACTTGGGCTTGTTCGAGGACAAACGAGAGTATAAGTGGAGCAGAATGAAACGACCTTAGGTAGTCGTTTCGGAAGTTAAGACTCCGATTAGCGTGCCGATAATTTTAAAAACTTCATAATGTCCATTAGGACTTATTTGTAAAATTTTAGCTAAATCAGACCTCGTTTGGTAGGCATCGGGAAAAGATTTCAGTTTTTATTGTCCATAAATATTAAAAAGAGATTTTCGAGCTCAATTTTGGCGAATGAGCTCCGATTCAAAATTCGAAAGTGCCGTTAGGTTCGTATGATTATTTTTTATATGTGTGAATTTTTGAAGTCAATTTCGAAGTTGTTCGGCAGGTTTTGGCTAAAGTTCCAAAAATTAATAGCTTAATTTTTTTTCTTTTAATTCGCATCTTGAGCTATGGGATTCCGATTAAGATCTGTCTTGACGAGTACGTCACTTATATTTTGTATAGCTTGCTTGAAAATTTTGAGATTTTTTCGAATTTTGTAGGGTACCGTTTTAATAGTCGCCACGAAAATGAAAAGAAAAGAAAATATTAAAGAAAAGAAAATAAAAAAACAAAAGAGAAAGTTAGGCAGTTGGCTAAGGGGATAAAATCCCTTTAGCCTACTGTTAACGAAACAGAAACAGAAATGAGAAGCAATGCAGGAAAAAATGCCAGAAAAAGAGAAAAGAGCTTTCACCCCCCGAAACATTTAGGTAATGATCTTAATTCATTATTATAGTTTATTACGTGTGTTTAAATATATTTTGAAGGTAAAAACTTGGATATTAGACATCGTTTTAATAAGTTCAATTGATAGTTTAAAGGGTCAATTGGACCCCGATAATGGAACTGATTATATATTCATACTCAGTGAGTTATGGGCAACATATAAATGTAATTTGTTTAGAGTTTGGTTATGTGACTTTGAACCCTGTACATAGGCCTGGCCTGCGTATTGCGTATTCGAATAGGGTATCAGGTTCCTAACCGGATGCCCTAAGATGTAGGGAATGAAGCCTTTAGCTTAATTTGATATATTTTCTACGTATTGATAAGCAGGATCGTTTGGGCTGCGAATCCAAAGGATAAAGCGGGTGTTGAGTAGCACTTTGAAATAAGGTAAGTGTTTGTATCCATTTTTTTGGAAGCCCTTGGACTTGTGGATATTTTACCCCGTGTTCCTTAAGTGTGTAGCTATCGATAGGGGTACTCATTACGCCTTAGCTTTGAATTTATATTGTATATTATATGTTATTCCCTGTTGTTGGTATGGCATTGAGCATATGAGTATTGCACTCTGGTTTTGAGCATTGCATATACTTCCGGTAATCGATGAGAGTCCCGAGCCGGTGAAGGGTCATTATTGCATATCCTTCTCGGTTGGCGGTGAGAGTCTCGCACAGGTGAAGGGTCATTATTGCATATACTTTTCGGTAATCGATGAGAGTCCCGAGCCAGTGAAGGGTCATTATTTCATATACTTCCTGGTTGGCGATGAGAGTCCTGCATCGGTAAAGGGTCATTATTGCATATGGGTCATTATTGCATATACTTCCCGGTAATCGATGAGAGTCCCGAGCCGTTGATGGGTCATTATTGCATATACTTCCCGGTAATCGATGAGAGTCCCGAGCCGTTGTTGGGTCATTATTGCATATACTTCCTGGTTGGCGATGAGAGTCCCGCAACGGTGAAATATCACTATCGCATATACTTCTCGGTAATCGATGAGAGTCTCGAGCCGGTGAAGGGTTATTATTGCATACACTTCCCGGTAATCGATGAGAATCCCAAACCGGTGAAGGAATCAGGCATATGTGACTGCCTTGCATCATACCGCATTCATCACATCTCATTGCACAGCATACTGACTAGTGTGTGACTATTGTGATGTGTCTTGTGTATGCGGCATGTATAATATGTTGTGGACATATTTCATTTTGCCTATACATTTCTGGCTATATAGTGTCCTTAATTGGTTTATATGCTTTACTTATATGGATCGGATTGCACACCGCAACAGTATAAATATATGAGTCGGGTTGCACGCCGCGACAGTATGAATATATGGATCGGGTTGCACGCCCAACAGTATGAATATATGGATCGGGTTGCACGCCACGACAGTATGAATATATGAATCGGGTTGCACGCCGCGACAGTATAAACATGTGGAACAGGTTTCACGCCGTGACAGTATTATGTTCGGGATACTTAAAAACTTATACGCTCTGTCTATCTTATGTCCTTGATTGTTTATGAGTTTATGATCCCATACGTGTTTCCAGTTATTATCAGGCTCTGCCTTTTTATAATTTAAATAAGAGGAATTTGGCTTATTTGTTTTTCTTCTCCCTAGCTAGTTATTGTATTCTTTGAGGTGGCTAGTCTACCTCAGTTACTGAGTCCTTTTGAGTCACCCTTGTTTGTTGTTTGTTTTTGTCTATTTATTTCGTTTCGGCAGGTTCGTTCCAGGATTGAGTTCGCCAAGTTGTTCAGGAGCGAAGACGACTTCATCGAGCCGGCTTGTATTTCTGATGGCCACCAGTTTATTGTTTATTATTTCAGCTGCATTTTGCTCTATTCAGGAGGTATCTGTTTTCTTTTGTACTCTTTGATGTCTAGTCTGGATAGCCCTAAACCTAGTATGTTGGGTAGTAAGCTGTAATTTTATTTGTACAACTTAGAGGTATCAGTATGTCTGTGCTTTTACTAAGTCTTGTTCTTATTTATGAATTGAATTATATTTATTTTCCTAAATTAATTAGTAAGGGTTCGCCCAATGGGTCTCGGGGAGGATGTCGGGTGCCCACACGGCCTAGCCGGATTTTGGGTCGTGTCAAATTATTAAGTTACTTTCAAGTAAATGTTCGAATGGGGTGCTCTTTCATGATTTTTTTCCTTGTAATATTCTTCCATAACGTAGAATTAAAAATAAAGTGTGAAATATAATATTAAATTAAATCTAATTACTTTTTCTTTTCAAATAAAAGGCTTAATTCGAACGAAAAAAAATCCGACCCGACCTGATCTGACCCGCCTTTCCTATTCCGTCTTTATGCCTAACATAAGAAAATAAAAGTGGCATCCCCTACCTTTTAATCCTAGATCTGCCCATGTGTATAAATATCTTATAAAGTATTTTTTGGAAACGTGAGCCCAAAGCAAAAGCCACTTGGAATAGGTGTTTGACAATTAATGTCAAGATATCCCTCCAAAAAGTGGCAACATTCCTTAAATGTAATAATCTCCATTTGTCCCTTAAGTTAGATTATCACATTGTGGGAAAAATCCAAAAAACAAAAAAAGAGAATGTTTATGTTTTCTTGCTGTTTAACGTTTTTTGAAACTAATTCATTTCAGATTTGCAGAAGTAGATCGATTCTGAGTTATTATTGTGTTAGTGGCCTCATGCAATTTAAAGTTACAATTAGAGGCCGAAATTGTGACTAGGCAGTGGGTTTAAGCCGTCAGTGCAAATTCAGAATTTTTCAGAGTTTTTGACGTGATAGTAAGCCTGTTTAACTAAATTTGAATAGAACGTCGTTTTTTATAAGTAGTCTTAGTCTTTTGGCCTGAAATATTGAGGGTTTAAATAATCTTAAGTCTAATTTACAGTATGACCCTTTTTTTCCCGTTGCAGCCTTAGTGAGGAATTACTATGCATGTTTGAACTTATTTTTATGTTTTGCCTGAAAATCTCAAAACACACACCTCGTTGGTCGTCGGGAACCACCTTCGTGGGACTCGGAAAGTGCCTAATATCTTATTCTCGAGTCACAAGGAATTCTTAGCCTAGAATCTCTATTAGTACAATTTTCCAAAGTTAGTTTATACCCTTAGACGCTTTAAGTGACCTAATACGCCTTAGACGAATTTATTAGGTGGCGACTCCAAACTCGTTCCAAACAAGTCGCCTTAGTCAAACCCGATCTTCGAACTAAACCTAGTTCAAAAAATGAGGTGCGACATATAGTAGAATTAGGTGAGAAGGTATCTTGCACAACCAAGTGTGATGGAGGTGTTCCAATAGGACTTTTACTTGGACCTTCTTCTTGTTGAACAAGTGGATTAACAACATCTAAGGGTTGCTTTCCCATTTCTTGGCTACTTTCCTTCCTCTCAATATCTTCCACGTTCCCTTACATTTCTTCCATGTCTTTCTTTAATTGCAACATCATCTTTTCCAATTTCTTATTGGATTCACTTTCCGATTAACACATTGTACCTATAAAATAAAAAAAGTTAGTAGACAAAGTTCATCACCGCTCGCTCACTTGTTGTTTCCCTCAAGTTCACTCACACTGGTATATCACTCTAGTGCTTATGCCTAAAATCTTCCTCATAGATAAAATAATTAAATTTGTAGTAGAGTCACAAGCAATACGGTAAAATACGAAAAAAAGTAAATAAAAGCTAAAGAATAAATAATTGAGCAGAAAAGTAAGTAGTTGTATTCCTTGAGAATAATCGGATTCTGTGTGTATCGCTTGCTTGTACAATACAATATATGGAGGGGTATTTACAGCTATAATTTACCCAGTCATAATTATGGAAAAATACAAAGAGTATTAAAATCGTGGGCCTGTTTACTCAAGACAGTGATATATTCCAATCCTGACTAGGAGACTGTAAACCATAAGGCGGCGGGATGTATTCCTTACATCCCATGGCTCGTGCCTCTTCAGAGGCAGTTGCTTGGGAGCTGGCGTGTATCCTCTGTGCACGGTGGCTTGTAGATTAAGTCTAGTCTTCACTAGCTCGACTCGTATCCCCGTAACTGTAGATGACATATTTTTACCCACAAAGTCAGTTCCCCCCACTTGCTGAATGCTGACGTGAGTAGCTAGGAAGAGAAATAGGCGTGATAGAAGATGTATAAGTCTGTGATTGGACGGGTTTTTATCTTCATCTTTCTAATACTGCAACCGCCTCGTCATATCCTGTAATTATTGGGATTTACCACGTAAGCCATAATGAGCACGATCCCACGTCTACGAAGACGATCCACTTTCCTTTTACAAATCTTTAAGCGTGTATAAGTACACTGTAATTACAGAGTCTTGCATTTATCTCCTCATTCTTTCAGAACTACTTTTCAAAAGAGAACCTTTTTGCAATCTTCAAAATACATCTTTGAAATAGCCCTAGAAGCAAACTTTCTCCCTAGGAACTTTAGGGTTCAAGAATACCTTCCTCAGAACTTGAGTTTTGAAAATGATGGTAAGATGGAGGGTGAGAATGATAATACCACAATCGAGTTCTACCGTACTGCTATCATTGCCGATTACATTTCCAGTATTAAAATTGAGTGCAAATGGCCAGCATCCATTACAGACATAATTATTCCAGCTGAAGAAAGAATCTCTATACATCGTGTTGGTTAGTCGATGGTACACACTTATCCTTTACCCTTTACCTTAACAAGCGTGTGCATTTGGTCATTGAGGAAATATGCCGCATGTTACAACATTTGCTTGGGCCTAGTTGGACCTTCTGTCTGGCGCTTAGTGGCCATGCTAGATCACTGTGCTAACCACGCTAGGTTAGATTTTACTTTCTGGAACCTTAATGATTTCTAGTTTCCCGCCTTCATAAGGCAGGCATGTTGATCTTTAAGAGATGAGGGAGGAAGGGCATCATCTCCAACAGTGAATACTCCAAAGGCCGCGATTGGTTTCACCGGCGTAGCGGTGCGTACCCCTAGCATAGTCTCATCCTATCTTTTCCCTGAGATCTTCTATATGAAGTGTATGTTCCCGTATTTTAACCCCGTGTGCTTTTGATTACCACTTCTTGTGCTGATTTTTGTTCCTCTCAACGAATTCTATAACTGCTCCTCCGATCACCATGACGCATTAGCCATGTGGGTTACCATGACCTTTGCTAGGAATCTTGCCAAAATGATGGCTTTTATGGCCCTAGCCAATATGAATGGTTGGAGTCCCACGTCGTCAAATGTTTGAGCTGAGAGAAATCTTAATTGTCGCCCCGTACATTGCTCCTCTCCTTGACGTGCAAGCCTATGCTGGTAGGGTCATAAAAAGAGCCAGCGGTTCCCGTTCTTCGAAGAGGAAGAGACCCACCAAATTTGAGAATATTGTGGTTGTCGATGAGCCTTTAGTTCTTTCTGATACCGAGGAAGTCTTCGAGTGCCTGAGCTTGGGACTCCTACTCCTTTCCCTGCTGCTATTACTCTAGAGTCTCTCTACAACAAGTGTATAAATCTTGTTGATTAAGTTTCTGAAGCAGAAGGAGAGGCCAGTGGGGGGAGATGAAGTCGTACTCCCAACGACTCATCTTAAGGCCTCATTGTCAGGTTGGTTTACCTCTTTCTCCTTTCTGCTGATCCAGTTGTTTTGCACATTTTAGTGATAGTTACTCATCGAACGTGTACAAAACCTGCTACCTAGGCCCTTGTCCCTGAGACGATTAACTCTCCTCCTCAGCATCGCCTTGGTAAGGAGGTGGTCGTTAATGGGGACGCTGTCATAGAGCCCATTGGCGGATCCCATGAAGTTGTTATACCTATTTCTACAGAGTTTAACATTAAGAGTTTGAGCACTGTGACTGATCATTACAGCCGAACTTATTGGCCCATCTCACCAAAGATACCTTGCTGGCTATAGTCATCAGAACTGGCTCAAGGCCACTGCAGGGTGTTCCCTTCAGGTATGCTTTGTTTCTCCTTTGGTCTCAATGTTTCAAACTAAGTTTCCATCTTCTCATGAATATACTTTCAATGTCTGTTCAGGTGTTTCTGGTCTATCATGAGATTCTCCATCGAGGATGCCAACCTCACGGGAAAAATGCATTATGCCAATGTGACTCACCTGAAGGCACTATCAAAGCTGTCGGGAATGAAACTTCTAAAGCTAAGAGCCTTTCTGCTTTCCTTCAAGATCAGAATGACAGGTTGCAAGGTAAGGTGGCATCCTTAAGGAAGGTCCCTGATAAACTCTGAAACGACACTCACCAACTAGAAGAGAAAATGAGCGCCATGAGTGGCTGGCACGTGGATGAACTAGACTGTGTGAATTTGGCTGTTGTACTCGCTACTCTTTATTGGGTTCATGATAACCCTAATCTGGACATAGCTGTCGAGATTACTTCAATGACCAAGCTTGTGGCTCAAGCAGATGTTCAGTTAGGCTCTGACCTTAAGAAGGGTTCAAATGAAACTAGTGGTGATGGAGAAGATGACATGCCAGTTAGGGAGCCTGCAGTTGGTGAAGTAGGACCTTTGCATAGTGTTGCAGTGGAAGGAAGTCCCCCGAGGGAGAACTAGTATTGCCCCATTTGCTTTTGTGTTGATGTTTTGAACAAATTCCCGTGTTCTGGGCATAATTATGAAGTTTTCCCATTTTGAGGCTTTTACTTTCATTTTTAATGATTCCCATTATCTTCAGTTTGCTTGTGATGACTTTTACTTTTCGCTGTAAGCATTTTACATAATGGTCTCATAAAATCGTGCCTATATGGGATTGCATGCGCCAAAGACTTAGGCGGCTTTTGCCAAATAGGTTGGAGACGCCTTGTTTCTACTTTATTGTTTAGAATGTTTTATAGTAAGTCTGCTTGGGCAAGTAAATCAACTATTTACCATTTTGCGCCATTGGGTGGCGGCTTGAGTTGCGTCTGTGATAGATGTCTTTTGGATTAAGGCAGGGGTCATGCCCTAAAGGGGACGTGTTTAGCTTGTTATATGTAATAAGGTATTTTTGCGTTCAAGCTAGAACGACAGCGCTTCTCCACTCGAGTGCTTAAATCTTAAACTGTACAATGCGGGCAGGTGCCCCTACCGACATATTAGTGCAAGTGTTGTATTGGCGATTTTACCTTACAATAATGCCTAATGGCTTAACTAGAAGTCATCTAGCTTTAAGCGAGTAGTTTACTCTATTTCTGAAATGAAAAGTGAATGTATTACTTCAATTAATATATGGCCGGGCTATGAATAATTAGATCGTAGATGGATCTGATTATAAAACTGACTAGGTAGGATAGTAGTTTTACTGATTAAAGGGGGAGCTGGGTCCGAGCTGCTGTGGGTGGAAACCCGTAACATAACTAATAAGCAAGAAAATTTGATAACTAAAGTTTTGAAAAAAAAAAACTAAAGCTAGAAAAACTTAATTAAAGTAAATAACTGAGAAGAGTAGTAGTTACATATATCCCACTCCTGTTCCCCCCTAAACTTTGAATCAACCAAATGACCGGAGGAATCATCTTGGTTGATTGAAGTTTTGGTGTCTTTGCTAGCATCAAGGTGGCTTGCCTATGACATTTTGCTAGACTCGGATGCTCCGAGGATGACTTTTATATAACATTACTTTGCCACTTCCTAATCTTCGTTATCCCTTTTACCCCCTATTTAGTAGGGTATTTGAGCTTTTGGTGCATGGTAGAAAGTACTGCTTTCATTTGGTAGATCCATGGTCGTCACACGATAGCGTTGTAAGGGACTCCTCCCTTGATTACTTGGAAGGATGCAATGTACTCTGCTCCAGGTGTCTGTACTACAAGATTTACTTCTCTAACAGATTTCTCAAAGTAATTGTTGAAGCTAACCAATGTATAGATGATTCGGGTTACTTGGTCTTAAATTCCCATTGCCCATATGGTCTTCCACTTAATAAGGTTTATGGCGCTACCAGCATCGACCAGAACACATTTGACATCCATGTCACCTATTCTCGGTGTTATGACCAGGGCGTCGTGATGAGGCGTGTCTCAACTGATGGTATCCTCGTCACTAAATAGAATCATTTCATTTCGGGTGTGGCCTCCATCTGGCTTTACCTCACGTGGGCAGCCTACTCAAGGCACAGTCACTTCATTACTAAAAAAAAAATCACTATGAAGTAGACACTTGGGCAAAATTTTGAGATTCCCTAAAAAATTCAAAGTATAGTAAGAGCTAGTATTGGGGCAGCATTTTGAGGGGGAGCATTTTGAGGAGAGCTCAAACTTCATCAGAGATTGATACTGGTAAGTTTTGAGAAGCATTACCAAGAAAGTCGAATATTGATACACAACATAATCTATGATTCATGGAATAAAAAATTACAACTTTTCCTTTTTATAGTTAGCCTTTTTCCAAAATGCATGCACATTATTTTTTAAAATTTACTTTCTTTATATACATGCTCCTAGGCCGCCCAAGATCAGACATTTGCATAAGAATTCACAACGCAAAAAAGAACGAGACATCGGCTTCACTAAGAAGCGAAGAATGAACAAATCAAAACCTTTCCCCCACAACTCACAAATCTTTTTTTATGCGCAGACGCAGAATACGAGCATCCGAGCAACAAACGCAAAATACCCAGAGCAACACCATGAGCATGGTAAAAATTCTTATGCCTTTTTTACCATGTCACTTTACTCATTGCATGCAGGATACACATCCCTAGCACAAAAGACATATATCTTCAGAAGGGAGGCATTTATTTCCTTCAACTCAAATGAATAGGCAGAACATTCACTTTCCAGCAGCTTAGAAGAGAAGGCATGACATTTACTTTCAAGTAGCTCAGAAGAGAACACACATCATTTACTTTCCAACAACTTAGAAGAGAAGGCACGACAAATACTTTCAAGTAGCTAAGAAGAGCAGGCATGACATTTACCTTCTAGCAGCTCAGAAGAGAAGGCACGACATTTGCTTCTTAGTAGATTAAAAGGGCAGGCACGGCATTTACTTTCTAGTAGCTTAGAAGAGCACGCATAGAATTTTGTTTCAAGTAGCTCAAAAGACCAGGGGCGCGACAGTTACTTTCCATCATCTCAGAAGACAAGGCACGAAATTTATTTGTAGCAGCTTAGAAGAGCAGGCACGACATTTACTTTCTAGAAGCTTAGAAGAGAAGGCACGACATTTACTTCAAGCAGCTCAGGCGAGCAGGCACGACATTTATTTCAAGTAGCTCGGAAGAGCAGACACGACATCTATTTCCATCAGCTCAAAAGAGTTGGCACGACATTTATTTCCAGCATCCTAAAAGAGCAGGCACCGGGAGGGCATTTATTTGCGAAAGCTCAGATGAGCATAGCATGGTATCCATGTCTAGTATCTCCCGAGGACAAATATTTTACTTTCAGCAGCTCAAAGGCAGGCACAGAGCAGCTATTTCTATATTCACAAAAAAGAGAAGTATTTTTTTTTTTTTTTTTTTTTGGTTCAGTTGGCTTAAGGAAGAATGTATGGCACCCATTTTCAATATCTCCAAAGGAGATGCGATTACTTTTGATAAGTCAAAAGAACTAGCAATGAGCAACTATTCTTAAAACCGCCAAAATAGCACATATATCTAGAGCAACCTAGAAGGGAAGGCAAAAGTGGCAGGATAATTCTAAAAAGAGAAGTATTTAGTTCTGGCAAACCTTGAAAAGTTATGCAACATCTTCATTTCAATGATCTCCGAGGAAATGCAACAGTTTTACAATTGGCATTATTAGATAAAGGCAAAACAGGAGCAGCATATTAAAATATCTCGGCAAGCAAAGCATCTACACTCTGAAGTTTGGAGAAGAATTATCCGACATCGCAAACTCAAGGAATTTGTATTGCAAATATGTAATCTATATCCGCAATCAACCCAAGTCTATAAACAAGTTTGCAATTATTTTCATATGGCAAAAGAAGGGGTCAACTCGATAGAGAAGTTACTTTATTTCTGCAAAATCATTTACAACTATCATACTCTTGCCAAAGACACCTCCAAATTTCCCGACAACCTCACAAACCATTTCATTGTAGCCGTCTTTGAAAGTCTCGAATCATGCGTCATAAATTCCGAATACACGCTATACGCCATTTCAAAACCACATAAGTTTAGGTTCACATACCAGCTTTTGTAACTCACCTTTACCTCTTTCTTTCTATTTTCACTTCCGCACGTCATGAAAAAATTGGCTACTTCGTCAACGTCTTTCTTTGAAGACTTTTCCATCATCTCTAGATAAGGAGGGGCAATTGTTGACTCCCAAAGTTATCCCCCATACCTTTTCTGACTCCTCTAACTGTCCTATACAAAAGCCGTCTATTAATTTCATCAAACAAGGGTTCGGGTGTCGACCCTCTCTCCGACGCCGCCACTGTTGACAAAGAAAATGGACAAACCAAGATAGAATCTCTAAATTTTGATAAAGTACTACGTTGACATAGAAAATTCATTATTGTGTCTATAGAGGCAAGACAAATGGGGAAGGATTCCAACTCGAATCCCTAAGGATATACGTACACGGTGCAAAACCTTCCACTCAATGCACGGAGAAACAATTGAAAAGGCTTCAATTCGGCGTTAATACGGGTACACTCATTCCTTTACATTTATGTTTTAAGTTTTCTTTGACCTATGTGTACCTGCATATCATTAGGTGGTCGAGCACATGACTATCTTTATCTTAATGAATCAATATTGCATAAGATACATGGTTAATTTATTTGATGATTACTACACGATTAAGTCCTAGGTTAGTCTCGTACTTGGTCGTTTGGTACAAAAACGAGTTATACAGGGATTAACAATACATGGATTAACAATACATGGATTGTAATACAGGGATTATTTTTTATTCAATGTTTGGTATGTTGCACTCAAAATGACATTTACCTGGTATAATTTATATTATAGGTTCACTTTTTAGACTAAATAAACTGAATTGGCCATTTTACCCTTCACCTTAGTTTTGATACATATGGGTTTTCCCTCTCCAAACTGCGGAAACAAGGAAAAGCTCCATACATATGGGTTTCTCTCTTATGAAGAAAAAATTTATGAAGGTTGTTACTGGGAACTAGGAAGCATCAAATGCAAACCAAACTAAACCAAAATGTTATCCAAATTGCCAATAGCGTTGTTGAAACATAAATTGGTTAAATCGATATTACTCAGCTAGCACTTTAACTTTACTTGAAACAAAACAAACGAAGGGATTATCGAAGTCCAAATTTTAAGAGTGGATGATCATAGTTTTGGTTTGATTGGAAATCTGTACTAGTTAATGCAAGAGAGAAAAAGTAGCGGCAACTTATTTCAACTTGCTGAAAAAGAGTTTTGAAGAAGAAGACCTTCCAGGGTAGTTTGGTCAATTCAAAGTCTTATCCAGGTATTAGTTATCCTGTATTGTTAATTCCATGTAGGGGTTGGTATAAATTAGTACTGAATTTGGTGTACAAAATATCCTTGTATTAGCTATACTGAAATGTAAAATAGCTACCAAACAATGCATAAAAGTAATCCAAGCCTCAATACCGGGATTAGTTTATCCTGTGCAGCATACCAAATGACCTGGTAATGTTTTGTTACGACTGCTGCAAATATGGACATGTGTGAACTAGTCTGCAAAATCATTGGTTCTGAAATTTGTGAGTTCTTGAAGAGTATAGACATATATGTGAACTTACGCCTCCCTCTCCTTGAATTATGGGATCCCTTAATATTTCGCATGAACACTGCCCTAGTGCCCTGATTAATTTATTCTAGTACACTTGTTTGGCTAATGAATCCTTCAAATATATATTAATAGAGGTAAAAGGTGATCAAAAATATACTACAACGAATGGGATCTGTATGAATTTCATACTTGAAGATCAGACAGGATAGACACACCGTAGTTTAATTGTATTCCATAATTATAAAAATTATCGTGTAAAGGAGAACATATTTTTTCTTTAGTGAAAGAATGATTATGATTCAAGTTTCTGTTTATAGGTGAGTGTCAAACTTACCGTGAAATCTTTAACTCCATTTACGACTTTTTCAAAGAAAAATTATGAGTAATGTGGGCAACTCAGAGGTAAAACTGAAATTTTCGAGTCTGCTCTCTACCAATTTGCCTGAAACCAGACATCAAATACTATATTGTTTCGTATACATTTTATTTCCTTCATGTTCAATAATGCCGTCCTTATTATAATAGCATTAACAAAGGTAATTCACAGAAGTCATGCTTTAGTTATATATGACCATTGAATGTAGAAAAATATCCATCAATAAAGAACTCTGTCGACAAAATTTTCAGCCTCGCATCCTGGTAAGAAGTCTCATTATTTTTGTAAACTCATGCTTGAGTCTAGAACATGTTATCTCCTACAATCACCCAATGAATGATGAGTTAAGCTACCATAATTTGATCCAAAATTTTATATAGTTTCTAGGAACATTGCATTAGCAGCCAAGAAAAAACGTGAAAATGCCTCACTTCCATGTTAGATTTCTTAGTCTCATTCCGTCAATAAAGAAGATATCTAACTTACAGTGAATGTAACTTCACGGGGTGGATGATCAAATTTCTTAATGAGATCTTCATCATCGCATAGCTTCAGTGTTTCCGCTCTTAACCAAAACTTTGAAGAGGATGTTTGGTTCAAGTATTGAATCCTGCTGCAGATAGGAAAAATCAATATCAGTAGAAGAACTCTGCATATCCAAAAATTAGGATCAGTAATGTGATGAAAACTATAAAAATAATTTAAATGAGATAATATACTTATATTAACCCCCAATATTATCTACCATCTTTGTACACTTCTTGCACCCCACATATGATCAGCTCAAGTTCTAAATGTGTTACGGTTGCCACAATCCAAGAGCTTTCTTCTTGGGAAATAGGAAAAGAAATCAACAATTAACTTACATAACAACATAGAAAGCTCTGATTAGACAAAGCTTACATTTTAATACTAATAGGCTCACACTCTACTAATTCTCCAGTTGTTTTAACTTCTAAATTTCTAGAAACCAACTCATCTGAAACAACAGAATTATGTTGAGAAGAATTTGAGTAATGCCAATCGAGTTATCTCCTTGCATGTCAAATAACTTTTTACTCAGATATGTGGATAATTTAATATTACCAAACAATTCACTTTCATTGACATCAACTCCAGTTATCAATTGCTCATAAGGTTGAAAGTGGAAGATACTTAGACCGAAATGTGGACCATTAATTTACTTTACATTCGTCTATATAGTAAAGGTCAACTTCAGCTTGTGATTACTGGTTTTAGATTCCAGATTATTAGGTCCAATCAAAAAGTTCTTCATAAAGTACAATCCAAGTTTACTAAAAAAAAATAGTTCGCTGAAAAGAGGTGGAAGATTTACCTCGCTCCAAGTCTACACCAACATCTGCATTCTACCCGGTCATGAAATCTGTTGATCACATAGAAGAGAGAAAAAAGGATAAAGGAAACAACGCACTTGCTAAAGTCCAAAGGGAAAGGAAATGCAGAAGAGTTGCATGCACTGATGAACAAAGAATTCATCCCACTCAAAATTGAATATGTTCATCTGAAATTCCAAAAGAAAAAAAAAATAGAAACCTCAATATCATTCTAATGACTATCTTCCAAATATACATGCAAACAAATGAAGCACTTGATGCTACAAAGTGCATTAGGGACCGTAACTCTTTATATAGTAGTAAACAAGTCGTTCAAATTCAAATCAAATTCAAAATCTTTTACCTTTCAAGTTTGGAAAAGACATTATATATATCAATCAGTTATGTATTATTTAAATTTGAATTGCTACACGAATATTCCATGTAAGGCACATAAGAAAAGAGATATAAACTTCAAGATATTTGTATTCTTTTTCTTGGAAATAAAGCATCCATAATACTAAAAATACTACCATAGCAAGTGTAGTTTGCCATTTGAAACTATGTTCAAACAATGTATTATGAAGGAATAATTTAAGCCACACTGCATGATTAATTCATTATTATTTCCCAATGTATTATGAAGGAATAATTTAAGCCACAGTGCATGTTTAGTTCATTATTATTTCCCATGAGTACATCTAGAGAAAAATGAGAATGATCCAAAGGATGAGTGCGTATTATGGTATACTTGATAATACCAATACTGTTTAGCCTATTCAAATTCAGTGTATAATAAACACAAATACTTTAAAATTGAAAAATCTATTTTAATATGCTTTTCCATTATTTTTTCCAACAGCAGATGAATACGCAACAGAAACTCTTTCATGGGTCATTTTTTAAATTCTAGATCTTAATATCTCTTGTTGAAAAGCACCATGCCTATTATCAAACAATTTAAGTATGCGTGTACTGGTAATATATACTTAATAATTTTCAAATGAACCTTCAAAATCATGACCAAGCATAAGCCAGAAGCGACGGATCATTACTGTATGAAAATGATCGTCATAAGAAGCCAGCATGCGTTCTCTCCAGCAATATTGTCCTTTAAGGATCAAACCATGATTGGAGAAAATGTGCAAGACATGAATTGACAGTGCATAAAATATGGTCATAGTAGTTATTTTAATTTTCGGTTGGTACCTTATAAATAAATATAAAGGAAATCACAAACAACTTTCTTGCATTTAGCAGTTTCTCCTTCGGAAGCCACACATCAAGAAATTTTCCACTTTTATCAAATTCCACGTGCAATCCAGAACCTAAATGCTCAATTAAACTTTGATTCAATGTCAATGTCTAAGCCCGGGAATATGTTGAGATATACGAAGTTGTATCTCCAAATTTTCATATGACTATAAATTTAAACTCTAAATATATCTTTTCAATTTTCATCCTGTCAAAACAATTCAAGCGAGAATATTTTGTCTGGTTTATCATGATCTGGGATCTGCCGCCATTGCACTTCGAGTTCCACCGTCGACGTTGAAATAAGATAAGTCCATACCCTATCATTAGTCAGCAGAATGAAAAAGGAATTGGAGATGTGAAAGATACAAATGCATATGTATAGAAATTTACCAAAAGGATTATACCATATATACCTTTTCATCATGATTCTATTTAAAGCAAAAACAAAACATGCAATAATGGGTTTTTTGTTAGGACCAATCATCAGTGGTGGATCCAGGATTTGAAGGTCGTGAGTGCTCACTTCCCTTAACAGAAATTTACTACCAACCACATAGTATAAATGTTCAACTATTTTAACGCAAAAATAAGAAAAGTACAATTAATATTACCATTACCAAAAAATAATTCTAGTCACAAGTTAAAATAAACTATCATAATATTGTCATTACAAAAGAGACTTCTAAACACCAAATTACAACTGTGCTCGATGATTTTTCATATGTTGAAAACGATGAATAATAGCATCATTGCTTACAGTTGCAAAGATCTTACGCTCAACATAACAAATTAAACAACCATTTAAAAACTCATCACCAATGCTGTTACGAAGTTTATTCTTGATATAATTCATAGATGAAAAAGCTCGTTCCACAGAAGCAGTAGAAACAGGAAGAATGAGAGTCAACTCGATTAGCAAATAAATAAGTGGCCAAGTTCGATATAGATCCGACTTAACCAAAATTTAGCAAGGTCACTAACTCCCTTCATGTTGAAGAACCTGTTGTCAGTACCACGTGCATACACTATAAAACTATCAAGCTCACAACTGAGATCTCGAAGCTTATTGCTGTCAAACTCATTCAGACAATATTCAGCCAACATCATTATCTTATTCTTATCAAAATTACCAAATGAGTTAACTGGATTTAAACTAGCCATACCGAGGAGTAAGTCAGTATTAACAACATCAAAACGATTATTAAGCTCTTGAAATTATAAATCAATAACAGCAGTAAAAAGGTCAAACCGTAAATGATGAAAATATGTGATATCAAGGGCATTACGTTTTGCTTCCCAGGCAAGTACCCCGCGTCCATATCCGGGTTCGTTATATCATGTTTACCACAGAAAGCTTCGACATCTTTCATTAAAGAATCAAATTCACTATCCCTCATCTTTTGTAAACTTTTCTTTGCAACATCCAAAAATCCCATAGCATTGACAATATCTTGATCCATCCTTTGTAATGATAATTTCAAGTCATTCGTCATCTTTAGAACTTTCAACATCAAGTGCAAGAAAAAGGAAAAATCATATTCCTTAAGCTTAGTCACAAGAGTTTTAGCATCAAGTCGATCCGAAGAATTTGGAGACTTGCATGTTGTAAATTCAAGCACATAAATAATTGATGGAAATTTAACAATGAGGTTATCTAATGTTCTATAATGAGAACCCCAACGAGTATCACCTAGTCGTTGAAGGCCACGTTCTTGAGTTAATCCTCGCCCTGTATGAACTTCACATGATATAAGCAACTCTTTTAACTTTACAACATGATGTTTTCTAAGCAAATCTCTGCGCTTAAAAGATGCTCCAACAATATTTACCATTTTAGAAACATAACAAAAAAAATCATCTACCTTTGGACGTTTCTTTGAAAGAGCCACAAGTGTTTACTGCAATTGATGAGCAAAACAGTGGATACAATATGCTGAAGGAGTCTCATTCAAAATCAAAGTTTTAAGACTATTTATCTCACCCTGCATGTTACTAGCTCCATCATAACCTTGTCCTCGTATTTGAGATGGACTTAATGAGTGAGTCAAAAGAAAAGAGTAGATTGCCTCCTTTAATGATAGAGCAAATGTATCACTTACATGAATAATACCAACAAATCGCTCTATTACTTCACCTTCTTTTTTAACATATCTCAGAACAAGTGCCATTTGCTCTTTATGTGATATATCTTTTGACTCATCAACTAGTATTCCGAAATAATCCCCATCCAAGTCTTCAATGATAGCTTTGATTGTTTCTTTTGCACAAGCATCAACAATGTCTTTTTGAATACTTAGAGAACATCATTTCATTTCTTGGAGCATTTTTTAATATTATGCTTTCAATATCTCGATCAATATTTCCATACCATTGCATAAGTTCAAGAAATATACCTTTATTTGTAGAAGAGTCACTCTCATCATGACCATGAAATGACAATCATAACCTCAAAAGGAACCTCGTCATATAAATTGAAGCACTTAAGCGAAGCGAGATTCTTTTTTTCTTTCTCTGAACGCTTATTGAAAGAAGTGTGAATTGACTGTGATTGATTCATTAAATTAAGCATTCTGATGAAACATTTTTTGTGGATGCTATTTACCTCTCCAACATGAGCTTTAAATCTTTCAGTAGCATTGTTCCAACTTTTAAAGCCGGTTTTCATAATAGAATCCCACTTACTTCCATGGGCTTCATGCTTGTTCATGAAAAAGTAGCAACACAAACAATATGCAGCATCTTTTGCTAAACTATACTCCAACCACTTTCAATGTTGACTCTTGAACTAACCAGGATGAAACTAGCGCATTTCTTTCCCAAATTTAGTTTTAGGAAAATCATGATTCAGAGGCTGGCAAGGGCCTTTTTTAATATAATATATTCTGACTTCATCACGTATATTAGGATCATATTCTGTAATAGGCATTCGATCTCCTAGGTCAGATTTGAGAGATTCCAAATCAAGTCCTGAAGCAACAATATCCCTCTGAATTTCTGGAGATATAGAGGAACTCGAAGATGGTGTTAGTAGAGCTAGCACTTTGTGGCATAATTTTTGATCTCGTTACAAACCTATCCATCATAATTCATAAAGAAAACTTCCTACAAAATAAAATTCAATTCTATTCAATTTTTCCTCCAATTCACATAATTCATCAAAAAAGAATAAATAAATTAGACATAAGAATTTTTTAGCTTAAGCAACAAAAAATTGTAGGAAATTGTATCAATTTATTTAGTATTAGTGTATTATGCATAAATAAGAATTTAAACTTGAGATTATGGATGATAGCAATATGAATCTTTTTAATGAAAGAATAAAGACGCAATAAAAAGATAGAAGCTCTTTGCCTTGTGAAATTTGTTTTGTATTTAAAAGGGTTTAGGATTCTTTTTTCTTTTCAATATGAATCTTTTCAATATGCAGTACTACTACTTTGGGCGAAATTTTAGCTATATTATAGAACAAACCTTACTAATTTAAAAGGTAAATTAACTGGACAATTAAAAGTTGAGCCAAAAAAAGAAATCAAGTTGCTAAACTAGGAAAACGGTGATGCAGACTATATGTTACCTAGTAGAAAGAGTAGGACAAAACGTGATTGACAGAATCACAAGTGAAGGTACTAGTTTCATCATCCTACGCATAGCTGTACAATGTCTTGTTAGAAAAAAGGTTTGTTGCTGCTAGGTTTCAAACCGAGAGCCTGAGGTTGTGAACAATCAAGCTCTAAATTGAACATAGTTCAAATTCAGTTTTAATGCAGCTTAACGTAAAATTGAAACGTACAATACTTACAATTTTCAAGCGAAACTTGTGAAGAAAATTGAAAAGCGAGATTGGTGAAGAAAATTAAATGAAGAGAATTCAGCTGCAGCAGTCAAAAAGTAACGAACAGAGAAATAATGAACTGGGGTGTTTATATATGAACTGAGTGGTAATTTAGTCTTTTTTTAATTTATGGTGGGTGAAATGTAAGTGGCCACAAAGTAAATATTTTGGTATTAGTGGCGCCCTAAGACCAGTGCCAAAAGTGACCTTTTGTGCACTTCGGCCAATCCGGCCTATTTTAGCAAAGTTGTCACTAATTCTGATTTTTAAATTTCATAATATATTCCTAGCTAATTAATAGTTTAGAGGAATGTAGGGCCTTTGGATGTCAAGTCATAGACCTTTGTATATATGCTTATTTATTTATTTTTTAAAGTTTCAACTAAAAATATAAATCCATGGCGTGATGTATAAGTTGTCTTAGTTAAAACTTAAAATATTATGATTCTATTTATACTACTTATGTTATTATCACTACTACTATTACTACTTTCTTCAAAAGCATCTCACATATACGACTATATTTTTTCTAAATATATGTACTAGTATTTTGTCCGGACTCCACTTATAAGATATCATTAGATATATTGTTGTATGTACTAGTATTTTGTCATTATTCTCGTAAAGTACTTTCCTCTATATATATACACACAAACACACATACATTATATTTTCTGAAATGAAGTATTTAAAATACGACTTCACATCAACAGCCATACGGGCAATGGTACTTGATAACTAATATCATAATAACGCCCAAAATGACTAAACATCGCATTGAAGCACAAAGTTCTCCTTTCCTCTACGTTGAAAGAATTTGGTGCATTTTGGGGAACAATAAATATTTTCAAAATCTATCCGGTTTTCTATCTTTTGCATAAAGATTTCCTAATTAAGACGTAATTGAGATTATTGCCTTAATTTGAGAAATCTTTTGAAATTTTCACCATTTTTTGAGGGGTTAGACACATTTAAGTTTGATCTAGAGCTTATAACTGATACTTTTGCTTGTGATTTAGCTTATTAAATGTTTACATAAATAGACTTATTTTATATGCATGTTTGATATTTTAACCATTTTATAACTCAATGAACCACCATTTGTGAGTCTAAGACATTAGAAAATCTTACATTAGAATTCTATGGTTCATAAATTTACTTAATACAAATAGATACATTCAGGTGACCTATACCCCTAGCTAAAAAAACGATTAGCTATGGACTCCAAGTCAAGCTCAAACAAGTTACCTATGCCAAAATCTGACCTTTGAACTTAACCGCTCGAAAAAAGGAGCGGTGACAATTATTTATTAGGGGGAGAGGCAGACACACATTCATTTGTGTTGCCAAATCTTATGTACGTAGGGCCACAATTTATTTTGGAATACTAGTTAGACATATTGACACGACCCGAAATCTGGTTAGGCCGTGCGGGCACCCGACATCTCTCCCTAGACACGTCGGGCGAACCCTTACCAATTAAATTAGGAAAATAAATATAATTCAATTCACAAATAAGAACAAGACTTAGAAAAAGCAAAGACATACTGATACCTCCAAGCTGTACAAAAGAGATTAGAGCTGACTACCCAACATACTAGGTTTAAGGCTATCCAGACTAGGCATCTAAGAGTATAAAAGAAGACAGATACCTCCTGAAGGAGCAAAATACAACTGAAATAATAAACATAAAACTGGTGGCCGTCCGAAATAAAAGTTCGCTCACCTGACAGCTGAAGTCGTCTTCGCTCCTTAACAACGTTGCAAACTCAATCCTGAAGCAAACCTGCCGAAACGAAATAAATGGACAAGAAACAAACAACAAACAAGTGTGAGTCAAAAGGACTAAATAAGTGGGGCAGACTAGCCACCTCAAAGAATAGGATATCTAGCCAGAAGAGAAGAGCGAAGCAAATACAGACCAGAAATGCATACAACTAAAGCGTATCAACCAATCAGGGGCACGAAATAGCCTGGAATATATAGACAAACTGAAATATGTCCACAATATTATATACATACCGCATACACAAAACACTGCATGATAGTCACACAATAGTCAGCATGCGATGCAATGAAATGGGATGAATGCAGTATGATGCAATGGGGTCACATATGCCCGTAATCCCGTCCCGAAGCGGAATACTCCTGCATTCGAGGGGAATGCAATATAGTAACCAAATAGAGCGGAATACTCCTACTCCTGGGGCGGAATACTCCTGAACCCGATATGATATAAACCAGAGGCGGAATATTCCTGCACTCTCCTGGGGCGGAATACTCCTGCACCCAATATATGATATAAACCAGAGGCGGAATACTCCTGCACTCTTCTGGGGCGAAATACTCCTGCACCCAATATGATATAAACTAGAGGCGGATCCTGCACTCTCCTGGGGCGGAATACTCCTGCACCCAATATGATATAAATCAGAGGCGGAATACTCCCGCACCCTCCTGGGGCGGAATACTCCTGCACCCGATATGATATAAACCATAAAATATAATGCATATGAATTCTAAATGATGCAATAATAACCCTTCACCGGCTCGGGAGTCTCATCGACGGTCAAGAAGTATATGCCAACTCACAGTCAGAGTACAATGCTCAGATCCTCAATGTAATACCAACAACATGACATAATATATAATATACAATGTAAATCCAAAACTAAGGCGTAATGAGTACGCCTATCGGCAGCTACTCACGTAAGGAACACGTGGTAGATTATTCACAAGGCAAAGGGCCTCCAAAGAAATGTATACAAACACTTACCTTGTTACAAAGTTAGCACAGCTAATCAACAACCGCTTTGTCCTTTGGATTCATTGCCAAACTATCCCACTATGTTAAATAAGGAGAGAAATATATCACATAACGCTAAAGACTTCATTCCTTACGTCTTAGTAGGGGTGTGCATTCGGGTTATTGGTTTGGTGTTGAGTCTTATCAGTTCGGGTTATTGGTTTTCGATTTTTAAAATAGCTAAACCGATAACAAACCAATAAGGTTTCGGTTATCGATTTTCGGGTTATTGGTTTTTGAGTGTTATCGGTTTGGTTATCGGGTTAACCAATAAGAAATTTGACCATTAAAAAAAAAGATGCTAAGTTACTAAGTTAGTCTCTTTTTTCTATATGCACCTGCACTTGATAGTTAGTCAGTTCAATGATTTCTCCTCTCAAACATTTCTCTTCCTCTCTAACAGATGTCATTGTGGAAGCACAAGTGCTCGAAGCATAATTAAGTAATGATGGAGCATAATCGTGCTCTAATAGATGTTGAAAGCTCAATTCGTTATTACGTAGTAGTAGGAGTATTAATATCTGGACTTCCAATTTAGTACCAATTAGAATTATCTTTGTAGTACCAATTCCCATAGTTATTGGAAGTTAGCCCATATTTTTCATGCCAAAATAGAATTTTCACAGCAAAATTTCATTGCCAAAACATAGCAGAATATCACGCCAAAACATAGCAGAATTTTCAGTGCCAAAACAGTATTATCACAGCAGAATTTCACACCAAAACAAGTCAGAATTTACACACAAAACAGCCTAGAACTTTCAGTACCAAAGCAGATTCTCACAGCAGAATTTTCACGCCAAAACACAACAGAATTTTGCACCGAAACAGCCCAGAATTTCCACGCCAAAACAGCCTCTTTCCACCTGTATGCAGCTAAATCGCAGCGGCAGTAGCAGTGCTAAATCACAACAGCAGTAACAATTTAACTTTAACAGCAGTATCGCAACAGCAGTAACAACCTAGCAGGCTAGCAATAATAGCAGAATCGCAACAGTAGTTGCGGTTTTAACATAGCAGAAGTAGGCGAACAACAACACCATAACTTTAAACCACAGTTCAAGTAACAACATAGAAATTTAGTACAATTAAAAAGGAGAAAAACAGCCATAAAATCCAAATTAAACATCACCTACTACATAAAGTCAAATAGGATGTCCAATCCTCCTAGCATGCTCCATGCACCCCAAACAACGCATAACATGACGCAATAAAGTACTTGTGCCAGTCTCCGGATCTTGACGATAAACCTTGCCACAATAGATGCATTTCACCTCTAACCAGTCGATCGCTCCCCATTCAGTTATTTCAAAATAAAGCCAAACACTTGAGTGACGAACTCTACGACGACGAACAACAAGTCCTGGCATCGTCAAACCTAATTAATATAACAAGAATAACTATTAGTTCAAGTCCTTATTACATGAATGACATAGCAAATTTAAATCATAAAACTTGGCAGATTATCATGAAATCTAATATGGGCAGCCATTAAACACAAACAATTTCAAAGTCGATACCTTTTTTCCCACGGTTCCAACTCACAACAATATACAATTCATCAATGCAAAGTTCTTTCCCAAGTTTGGAAAAATCTAATAAGAACATATATTAAGTATTAATAATTCAAGCAACAAATATATTAAAAAATATTTGAAACCAATATTTTCATCAAAAATATTTTTCATACCTTCTTCAAGTTTTTCGAGATTATCTAAGTCTTCCTCAACACTTACAGGTAATGATTCACTCCTAAGCCAATCTTGAAGGCACACTAGAGCTTCAACCAATTTAGGAGTCAATGAACTCCTAAATGAATCAAGGATCCGCCCTCCGGTACTAAATGCACATTCGGATGCCACACTTGAAATAGGACTAGCAAGCACATCTCGAGCTATCTCAGCAAGAATAGGGAATCTAGGTGAGTTTACTTTCCACCAAGACAATATATTAAAGTCCGCTCTTACTTTTTCAACACCTTCAGAAAGATACTTTTCCATTTCTGTTTTAGAGTCTATACTTCCACTCCTAGCTTTACGTCTCACTAATTCTTCAAACAATGAAGGCACGTCGGAACTAGAAGTTTCCATTGTGTCTAATGAAGAGCTAGACACGGTTGAAGAAACTTGACTACCTTTATCATTTGAGTGTGACTTTTGATGCTCATCAAATAATGAAGTCATGTATGTATGCACAGCTTTTTCTAAAGTTGGCTCTTTATCCCCAAACATTTTTCCAAGTGCAAAACTAATAGTATCAAACTTGTGGCGAGGATCCAAAACACATGAAATGAAAATCATCTTATTCATTCTTTCTGGTTCACCCCAATACTTAATAAATTTTTCATTCATAGTTTTTGCCATAGATCCCAAAAATTTATCTTCACTTGATATCAACCGTTTCAAGCAAACAGCAATTTCAGCAATTTCAAGAAAATGAGAATTTGTTGTTACATAAAGTGATCCAGATACCCTTAAAGTAATCTTATAAAACATTTCAAGAAATTTTGCAATTCTGTTTACTTGCTCCCAATCACTAGACAAAAGTTTACCCGTAGCATCTCCATAAACCTCATCAACAAGAAACTCAAGATGGTTTCCCAAGCCAATATCACGATCAGCATAATCTGTAATTGCACTCTCATATTCAATAGCTCTACTCAACATCAAGTAGGTGGAATTCCACCTTGTAGGAACATCTAAGCATAAAGATTTTTTAATAAGATTTTCATCTTCACAACATTCCTGAAACTTCTTCCACCTAGCAGGAGATTGCCTAATGTATCTCACAGCTTGCCTAACACGTTCAACAGACACATTTGAAGATTTTATACCATCATGTACAATAAGATTAATAATATGAGCCATACACCTCATGTGAAGGTGTTGACCGTTCATGGAATTGGTTCCCCATTTAGTTAATTGCTTAGAAAGATCTCTCGCTGTCACATCATTTGAGCCAGCGTTATCAACTGTGATGGTGAAAATCTTTTGTAGCCCCCACTCAAGCAAACACTTACCAATAGCCTTTGCCATATCTTCAACTCTATGACTAGAAATTGGACAAAAATTGATAATACTTTTATGCATAGTCCATTCATTATCAATCCAATGAGCAGTTATACACATATAATTAATTCTTTGTATGGAAGTCCATGTATCAGTGGTAATACAAACTCTCTGTTGAGTGTCTTTAAAAAACTTTATCAAATTCTTTTTTTCTTCATTGAAAAGACTAAAACAATCTCGAGTCACAGTACTACGAGAAGGGATACGAAAAAAAGGTTGTGCCACTTTCATAAACTTTTTAAAAGCTTCTTTTTCAACAAAACTAAAAGGAAGTTCATCAACAATCACTATTTGACATAAATCTCTCCTACACTGTTCTTGATCGAACTTCCAATTAGCAACCGTCATTTCACCCTTATTACCCCCCTGAACAGGTTGAAAGACTAATTTAGCTTGTTTGGTTTCAAATTTAAAAGGTATTTTCGGACACTTGGGCAAATGAGTGAGCATTGTTGTCGTACCATGACCTTTTGTGTCAGCAAAATATTCTGTTTGGCAATGTCTGCACTTACCTTTAGTATTTCCTTCCGAATCAACAATCTCATCAAAATGATCCCACGCAACAGACCTCCTTTTCCTAGTTTTTCTTAAATTTGACTGAGCTGTTTGAGTAGTCGCATTTGAATTAGAAGCCCCACTTTCGCCAATCGCCTTGTCACTTACAATATTTTCTTCCATTGTGTCACTGTGTTGTAAATTAAAAAAAATTAAGTGAACACAATGTTCTTATTCAATCAGCAAAATTAAAAAAATCAGCAAGCACATAGCAAATCGATCAATGGAATCATCAAATACACAGACTCACACAGCAGCAAGACAGAGCAGAAAGAAAGAAAACATAACAACAAAGAGAGATGACAGAAGAAGAAAGAAAGGAGGAGAAGACTGAAGAGGCTACTAACTAACCTGCGATGGCGATTAGCAAAGAGCCAAAGAGAAGCTACGCTGAAGAGTGAAGACTGAAGAGTAACCTGAGGTCACTAGACTGAAGTGGAGAAAAGCTGCGTTGTGGATGTGGAGCTAGCTGCTAGGGCTTCTAAAATGTATGATTTATATCACTAAGGAAGTAAGGGTATATTAGTAATTTAAATGTGCTTATCGGGTTATCGGGTTAACCGATAAAAAAATATGTAAAACCGAAAACTGAACCGTTAACCCATTAAGAAAAAAAATCAAACCATTAAAAAACCGTTAACCTAATTACCTGATACCAATAACCCAATAAGGTTTTATCGGTTCGGGTTAACGGTTTAAACCCGATAATGCACACCCCTACGTCTTAGGACAATCTGGTTAGGAACCTGATACCCTATTCGCATACGCAATACGTAGGCTAGGCCTATGTACAGGGTTCAAAGTTATATAACCAAACCCTAAATAAATTACATTTATGGATTGCCCATAACTCGCTGAGTACGAATATGTAATCAATTCTATTATCGGGGTCCAATTACCCTTTAAACTATCAATAGAACTTGTTAGGACGATGTCTGATATCTCAGTTTCTACTATTAAAATATATTTCAACACACATATAAACTCAAATAATGCATTAAGATCATTACCTGAATGTTTCGGGGTGAAAAGTCTATCTTTTTCCTGCTCTTTTTCATTTCTTTTCTTACTTTCTGGCATTTTTCTCTTTCACTATTCGTCTTTCTCGTTTCTGTACATTTTTGTTGTTTATGTTTCTCTTTCTTTTCAACCCTCTTAACTCAATCTAATCCACCGCCTTGGCTTTTATTTTACTCTCTTTTCCTTTTTCTTTCTTTTCTTTTATTTAATTTTCTTTTCTTTTTCGTAGCGAAAATTAAAACGGAACCGTACAAAATTCTAAATAACCCCAAATTTCATATACAAGTTATAAAAAATATATGTAACATACTCACTAAGGCGGATCTCAAATCGGATTTCCGAAACTCAAGATGCGAATTAAATGGAAAAAGATCAAATAATTAATTTTTGGAACTTTAGCCGAAGTCAACCGAACAACCTAAAAATTCACATCAAAAATTCACACAAGTCACAAATAACCATACGAACATAATAACGCTTTCAGATTTTGAATCGGAGCTCATTCACCAAAATCGAGTTCGAATACCTCTTTTTAAGATTTACCGACAACGAAAACTGAAACCTTCTTCCGATACCTACCAAACGAGGTCCGATTTAGCTCAAATTTCACAGACAGGTCCGAGTAGACCTTACGAAGATTTTAAAACTCTCGGCACACTAATCAGAGTCTTAACTCCCGAAACAACTATCTAAGGTCGTTTCATTCTCCTCCACTTAGAACTCTCGTTCGTCCTCGAACAAGCTTAAGTCTAAAAAAAAATTTACACAGATAACAAAAGAACTTGAACGACCTTCATAAAATATTCCACAGACATTATCTCATGATTAACAGATCAAAATTATAACACGCGCACCGAACTCTTTGAATAAAACATATCTTGATAATATCCTCACATCGTTGCCCAACTTATTCTAACTAAGCTGACCCTTCATCGATCATGAGATGAGAGTTCTACATTTTCGAAACAAAGATACAAGGAACTTTGAATGGATTAACATTATTCTGCCGACGAATCACCTCGTCGATATACTTTGCGATATAGACAGGTCGATTAAACTAAGAATTAGCTCACGCTTCAGCAACGCCTTAGAAATTTAATATTAACATTCAGTATTGGAGGAAGACTCCTCCACTTAGAGCACAAACTCAGACAAGTAATTTGAATAGGAATAGCCATCATCGGACAATCTAATGGATTAAGGAAGACTTAGGTAAAACATAACGTGGCTCAGACCTGAGCTACAAAATTACTCTCTCGAGTTGTCTAATAGCTGCAACTCTCGAGTTCACAACTCCATACCTTAGGCATAAGCATCATCGCTTGATGGATCGGCTCAAAGGGAAAATGACGCCTCGCATTACACTTAATAGCCTTAAAACATGATAATGTGCTTACTCGGCTACCTTGAGACGCACTGTCTCAACACATGGAACATCACAAGAGGCTACTAACCGCTCACGCTCACTAGTGCCGGAAGAAGAATAGATGGAAATGAACTGAGGATAGAAATAACTAGAGCTTTAGGAAGCTCATCTTCTTATTTGCTTGGCTACTAGAGCTAGACTACTTCCAAGTCAGGCTAACCCAAGAATTGCAATTGAAGAAATAGACATTAAATGAGCTTTATGGAACAACATCCATGCCAATTTAACCTCCCAATAAGAAGGAAACTCTGACAATTTACCAGAAAATCCTTTTATAACCCAGATAAGCTCATGGGATAACATGACTTTACTAGAGTTTTGAACCAAAAGGAAACACGTAGATTGAATATTACTTATTAACCACTTTACACCGGAAGAAACCATAACACTCCCTGATGGTGATGAACTAGAATCCCATAATCCAACCAACATGGAATTTCGAAAAGAGAGGCAAACTAATTTGATATAATAATAGAAGATGGCACGAAAAGATTCCAGGCAGACAATAGCGATACTCACTGTCAAGTCTCTCATATTTAGACCAGATAAATTAGTAGGGTCTCACAAATGCCAGGAATAAATCATACCAGAAGCTCGCCCCTCTACCGCAACCGATTCTTAATTGAACAATATCCAAGGAAGCCATGGAAACATGGTAAAATAAACGAATTCCAGACCGATCGGAAGAATCAAATCTTACTGACATATAATGGAAGACGAAATACATGGGTGTACTACATCGGATACCTCAGCGTCCTGCCAGACTTGAAATCCATAGAACTGCCTCTATAGCTGAGCTGAGCCACTACCCTGATAAACACCTTCTGAAGAACCACTGCCACCACTCTCTCGACCTCTACTGGATGGTGGCATTTCTCTGACTGATTGAGATCTAAATAAAATCCCCTGCGACTGTGCAGGTGCCTGATGACGAGAGAAAGGTTGGCTCCATACTTACTTTCCGGAGTAAGGGAAAACTCCTCCTAAGATGATAGACTCACGACAATGATAACACCTTTTAGCTAAAAATAGATGTTGGACAAACTGTTGGTAGCTATAAAGAGACAGCTGACCTCCCACGATAATCAGAACTCTTACCTTGCCAGAAGAGGCATCATAGTCGCCCACTAGGGCCACGAGATTTCTTGTTCTCCCACTCTAACTCTTCATATTCTAATTTATGGTATGCCTAATACCTCTGAGCAATATCAACAATGGCATTAACTGAGGTCTTAACCTCAATCTCTCGAGCCATCTGGGACCTCAAGGAAGGAGAAAGGTCACCAATAAATCTTTGAACATTCTCGGAAGGTTCATGGACTAGCTATAGAGCATATCCAGTCATCTTGGAAAAATTCAATCTCATATTCTGAAACCGACAGGCTACCCTGTCTAATCCACTTAAACTGGCGATGCTTTTTATCTCGGCTACTGCCCGAAAAGAACTTTTCCATGAATCTAGAAGAAAAAATCGAACCAAGTTAGCTAATAAGAGAGCGGATCCACCAATTCAAGGCTGGACCCTTGAAACTGGAAAGTAGAATAATCAACACCATACCGCTCGATAAAATCAAGAGCCTGAAGGATACGCTGACATCATTTTATTTTTAAAAAAACTTACACAGGGATTATTTGATGTATGGCCTAAGAACATCAGAAGATTCAATTGGGTAGAATAATGCAGCCTCTTCAGATACTCGGACCGAGTCATCACTCAGGCTAGCTAACCAGCCAGAATAACTAGAGGCACAACTTATGCTGCCTTCAGAACATAATTTACTGCGGCAATATTAGAACTGGAATAGGAGCTCCCTGAGACCGAACGTTTGCATCTGCGGCAACCTAATAAGCGGCCTAGCGAATAATAGGTTCTTGCGGTACCTGCGTTGCAAAGATTCTCGTAAAAGCATCGCAGAGAGCCAAGGGAACCACAAGGCCCTGCTCCCTTTCCCATCGCGAGCTCGTACGGCTGGGGCCTGCGCAACTGGATCGTCAGCACGATCCACAACTCTCAGGGCTTGAGTAGCTCTAGCCCCAGGCTAGACTACTTCTTCATGAACTCCTACGTTTTGCTGATTTGTCGCACAAGGGTTCACAATTACCACAAAGAAATTAATGAAAATACTTTTGCATCCTAGAACGACGCATGATCAGAAAAGAAGGAAGTGAAACTTCCTAAATGCCATTATAGCCTCTCGTAGATAAGTACGGACGTCGACGTACCCTTTAGCGAGACTGTTGAAACCCAATTTTGTCCCTCCTATTTTTAAAATCAATAGTTTTTAAATTTTACACACGGTTGTGTATCCACTCTTGCTCCGTCCATTCTTTTTAAATTATCTTCTCATAATAGTCTGACAATTGAGGCCTTTCTCAAAAGCATCGTCCCAAACTATGGCTATTTCTGCAATCTCTCCAATTACCTATATTTTTGACAAAATTATCCAAATTGTTCCAAAAATCCCAAAATTACAATTTCACGCATTCCCTATCAATCCTAACGTTTTAAAATTAATTCCATGATTTTCCTAGGAATTTATATCTATTTTATACCATTTTATGTCCATTTCATACTAAATTATACCTATTTTATGCCTAATATACACTATATATACAATAGATATATGGGTAACCCTAACTCCTTTCATTTTTTTTACCCCTGAATCTATGTGGTTGATTAAACCTAAAACTTTCTTAGTTTTACATATTGATATGTTTGTACGCAGTCTGATTACTCAAAATCCATGAAATTGCTAATCTCTATTCAGGCTAATGTTTTAATTAATTTCTACAGCGAGATTTGCATATTCGAACACCTTAGTTTGTTCCTATCAATCTTAGGTGAAAAATCATGACAAGTCATGAACTGGTTCTTGTCATTCATGCTTTGCAATGAGTTTGCCTTGCCTATTCTGTTGAAATATGTGATTTCCACGATCGTGTAGTTTTACCTATGGTTAAAATTAAAGTTGCAACTTGATTTGAACATGATAAAGTTGAGTTTGAACTTGTAATTGGCTTTAAAAAAAGTAGAAGCAGTTTTGGTGATTGATATGGTTATTTCCCAAGATATGCTAAGTTATTTCCAAGCTTAAACTTGTTTGAGGGATGATTTGTGAACCTAGTCTATTCCTATGTCTGAATGCTTGATTCTCATTGAATGTATAATTTATCCTACATGTTTTATGGGAGCTGATAGGGTTGGGATGAGATTCTGATTGGGGTGATGGTTTATTTTGTTAATCTGAGATTCAATGGGGATTGGTAATGGATTTTGGGCTTAGAGTTGGTCTAATTAGTTTGATTTTGAATTTAGACTATGGTAAAGCATAAAGGGAAGGAATCCAGACCTGTGTGGGATTGATTATATTCCAACTTTGGTATTGATTAAATTTATTTTGGAAAATACACATAAATTTGTTCCCTTGATTCTTGGAAAATATTCCTTTGCTTTTTTGGTTGACTGCCCCTTTTAATTCTAAACCCACCCCCCATTCCTTTATAAGGTCGACTGATCTCTTCTTTTTCTAAGACACAGTAAGTAAGAAAAACACTGCACACACGGCTAAAGTATTTTCTCTCCTAGAAGCACTGCATATATGAGAGCATTAAGCATAACACTTTCATCTCTTACTCTCAAGTTGCTGGGAAGTTTTGCTCTTCCTCTCTTCTTGATCCAGATTCTGAAAGCATTCATCATTGCCTGAACCTTACTTGTTTGCTCGTTACTATCACTGAGAAGGTAAGACTATGCCTAGACTATTGCTACTTCTTATTTGAACTTGTTTCTGCCTGGGCTTCTGTTTGATCTCTTTTCACTCTCATTACTTGAACTACTATGCTTGGGTAAACTCTGTTATTTTGCATCTTTGTTCTGGGCTGGTTCAGCCCCGGCTAACCTTTTTGTACAGTGCATCTAAGGATAGTCTTAAAGACTATACCAGAGTAGTGTGTACAGGTTCATTTGGTGTTGCTAAGGGGTCTCTATTCCTTAGTGAAGGCTGAGCCTAAGAAGGCTGCTTTTCTAGTATACACAGGGCACCCCCTGATCCCGTGGACTTTTCTGCTGTTGGCTCCCCTAGAAATTGTCCCCACTTTGTGTATATTTTAAGGATTCCCTGTCTGTATGGTTTAAAATAGGGATACATAGTTATGACACCGTGTATCTGGCTACACAGGGGCCCCTCTTGACCTCATCTTATGTGTTGCATCATAAAGCTACGAGTTATTGTGTAGCACTTGCATGAAAAGTAAAACCATGTTTTGATTTGAATTTCTGGGCTTGCACACTTAAATTGGAATTTGGACAATGATAACATCAATTGTTGATTAGTATAGGAAGGCCATAAAAATCAGATTACAACATAAAATGCCTTACTCTGTGTGAATATGGAAATTTTGAACAATAGGGGCTAAATGCGTAATTCTTCCATGTTCTGTGACTGTCTTTTGTAAACTACACTGCCCCGTTTTTTACTTAAACAGTACGGACCCAATACTTGTTTTAAAATCTGGCCCTCTATGTGTTAAAACAATTTTTGACAAACGTCAATCTTCTATGCACTAATCCAATAGTGTATAGGAGAGTATGAGTTTGGGGTCAACCATACAAAGCCAATATCTATATTTTCTAAAGCTATGAGTGTAACTCAATCACGTATTTGCATGTTATATACATATACAATTATGTGCGGCAGCCCTTTTTGTGCATTTCACTGTTTCTATGTACCCTTTTCAAAAACAGCCCCCTTATCCAAATACTTCTTCAAAACTGACCCCTAAACAAAAAGTCCATTAAGGTTAGGGCTCGACAATTGATGACGAGTCACACCGACCCTAAATGACCAATATTTTGTTTTAAAAAAACACCCCTTCTGGTTTTGATATAAAAATTTGCTTACAAATTCAACCATTTATGCAAAATTGTTTTAAAGTGTTAGAATTGCGGCGTCCTTTGCATGTTTAAGCTTATCTACGATTTGGCGTTTGACGGTTGAGGCCGTAAATTACGATTAGGCTCAATTATAATTCGTATATGAAAACTATTTATATGTGTTCCAAAATTGCATAGATATTATTTTCTCTTGAACTAAATGTAGATGAACCTCAAGTTAGTATTTACGATAATATGCACTATCTTCATCCCAAAATTTAGACTCGGACGGGAACCACCTTTCGTGGGACTCGGGGAAGTGCCTAACACCTTCTTCCCCGAGTCATTTGGACTTCTTACGTTATAGAATCTCTGGAATAGACTAGCATGACCTATCAAACTTGACCTTAGACACTTAGGCCACCTAATACACCTTAGAAACTATATTAGGTGGCGACTCCAACATCTAAACTCAAACGAGTTCACCCAGTCAAGTCAGAAACCCGACTCGCCTCGAGTTGACTCCAAAATCGGGTATGACAGAATGGCGACTCCGCTTGGGATACTCAAAGTCGTTACCACATAGAGTCTTTACTTTTGGGATTCACTTAATTATTATCTTGCTATTCATATTATTATTATCATACTGACTTGGTTTCTTTTTTGTTTTTCTTTTTACTTTATTTATTTATTGTATTGAATTTAAATCTCTATGTGACATTTTTTCATATTTCACCCATACTCCCCCACTCCTGGGAAATGACACGTTACACACACACGAAAATTACGTGGATCCTACGGTCGCTTTACCACCAAAACACCTTTTAAGATGGACATCTTGGAATATAGTTGGTCCGTAGTACAACCAACAATTTCAAGTGATCCCACTCCTTGGCCGTCCGCCTTAGGGAACCATGTCTAGAATTACACCACTGTTCTACTGTAATGAGCATGGATCCTGCCATAGGAGGGGCTCCCTATGAGCCGACTAGTCTTCAACTTGTCCAAACTACCTAAACGAGTTTTCGACCCCAAAGGGACGTTTGGACATGATTATGTGCATTAGAGAGAAAAGAAAAGAAAAGAAAAGAAAATAAAAGAGACGAAAAAAAAAGTGAGGCGAGAATGAAAACGCATTTTGATTTGTCCAATTATTCCCAAAAGGGACGGGATTTTTAATCTTTTATTCCATATATTTTAGGTCACAATGAGTTAAAAATTTAATCATTTTGGAATGTCTATGGGCGCACCTCCTTCGTTAACTAGTTGGTGGAGTAACTTGTCACTAGGAGAGCAAATCGATGTATGTCAACACTTGGGTCATTTGGTTTCACTATTATAAATGGACCCGTGTAGGGAGATGATTGAAGCAACAGTGTCGTTTTGGGATGAGGAATTGAACGTGTTTAGGTTTGGGGATGTCGAATTAACACCTTTGTTGGAAAAAATAGGGGGGTTTGTTTCACACTCGGGGTTAGACAAACACCGTTGGCAAGGGGGCCGCATACTAGAACCTAGCATCTCCAAAGCTGAAGAATTTCGTAAAAAGTTAGGGATGTTAGAGAGTGTGAGTGTGGAATTCCTACAACAAAAGAAGATCCTCTTTCCTACTTCCACACTCGATTTGGGTATTTGAGTGCGTTCGACAACCATAAGAAGGAGTTCGAGTCTTATTGTAATTGGAGGAGAGCTAGACCATTTGTTTTTGTTATTTGTTTCTTAGGAGTGATGGTTTTCCCCGAGAGTTCATGTCACGACATATGTTCAAGACTTGTCATGGTTGCCGATGCAGTATTCAGAGAAATTGATGGTTATCATTATATTATAGTTCCTATGATAGTAGCAGACATTTATCGAGCTTTGGGTTGTTGTAAAAGAGGGGCAAAATATTTCCAAGGGTGCAATCTTCTACTACAAGCATGGTTCAAAGAACATTTAAGGAAAGCATGAGGTGTGCAAGCATTGTCCAAGCCGGCTGGTTGCAACTACTTGATTGGGGAACGGTACGGGGTTTCAAAACTCAAATAACCAAGCAGCACAGAAAAATGGGTAAATTGTTCGAAAACATAATGGAGGACTCAATTCAGTGGTTGTTCACTTGGTTTCCTTCATCAGATTTTATCATTAGATCTGGAAAAGCATCCTTTGTGATACTCATGGGATTAGGAGGTCTCCAACCTTACCAACCATTAAGAGTGATGAGGCAGGCAGGGAGGAAGCAAATCATACCACTGATACTAGACATGAAAGACTATCAGTTTGATTACACTGGAGATGTTGTTCCAAGGGTCAAGAGCATTAGGAAGTCATGGGTAGGAAGAAAATTCATGGGAGAAGCGTCGCTAGCACCTGATATATACAACGCTGGATGCGAACCAAACTACAAAAACTGGTTACGCTCTAGTATAAAGTGAAATGTGGTAGTAGGGCCAAGTCGAGGGAATAACATAAGAGATCGTGAGGCGGAAGCTCAAATTCGATACCAAGAGTTCATGTTTAAAGCTGTCAAAATGGATAAGGAAAACAAAGAAGAGATGGAAGTGTGGAAGAAACGTGCACTAGAGCTAGAGGAAAACATAGAGGCATTGGAGACAAAACTTGAACAATGGAACTCAGAGTGCGCAGAGATAGATATTTTGCACTTAGTAGCGGCTAAGGGATATTTGACCAAAGCTGTGGAATAAGTCAAGGAGATTACACGAGAAGCAAAGAGAGCCAAGTTGGAAAAGGAGCATGCTGCCTCGTCAAAATGTCATTTTCATTTTTGTATTTTACTTTTTCGAAAATTATCATGTACTAATTTGCAAAATGTTAGGGAATTTATGAGAATAATTGGCTACAAAATGCGTATTCATTTTCTTTGCATAATGACAAGCCTATGAAGGCTATACGTCCTTGTCACGTAATAGTCCATTAGTAAACCAACACCAAATGTCAAAAGGGTTTTTGACCCGAAAAGTGACAAATTGCATCTCTGCATTGATTCGAAGAAACGTTTGCGCAAAACATTGATCATCTGTTTAAACAAGATCAAAACTATAAGAATGTTTTGGTCTTTACCCTTTCTTGTTTTGTTTTCAGACTATGGCTACAAAGGGTACTCTCCAATTTGAGATCGTCTCCCGACCTCCTCACTTGATCAGACTCTGGTGGGAAGATTTGGCAATTGTCAGCAAAGCTCATGTTCAAAAGATGTTGGGAGAGTTGGTAGCTCTCAAAAACTACACCGCCATGACTGGTTTGGTTGAAGCTGCTACGCATTTCTGCGACTACAAAAGGGCTGTGTTTTATTTCAATGGTTTCGAGCTGGCACCAATGTTGGAAGAATTTAGAGGGCTAGCAGGTTAGAGCCTGGACCCAAGACCATGATTTATCTCTGAGATGTGGAACCTAAGGAGTTCATTGAACTGCTGCGAGCCCCTTAGGATCCATACGTCGAGGGAGTGCATGATGGGAAAGTCACGTTGGAATACTTGCATTCTAGATTTGGAGATCCGACACTTAGACACGAATGGGCTGGGGCGTGGGAGATTCAAGATTGGGAGTGGACATCATTTCTTATCTGCGAAGCATGGTTTTCCCCGAGAAAGGAGGCAAGATCGACATAAGGCTAGGGAGACTAGTAGGGGGGCTGCACAAAGGTGTTTTCAAATGTCAAGTAAGCTTAGTTCCAATTATTTTGGGAGAAGTTTATAGGGCCTTAACCAAATATAGGAGGGGAGGAGATTTCTTCGAGAGATGTAACCTGTTACTGCAAATATGGTTGATAGACACATCACAATGTCCCCGTCAGTCCGGTGGCGCCAAAACCTTCGTGGCATGGAGGGATCCGCTCACATAACACCCGTATGTCTGGAATAGTAGCATGAGAATACCTTGCAAACATGGAGGGTTGGTACACCAAGCTCGAGGAATTCCAAGAGGTGCAATGGGTGATTGAAAATTGTGGTGGCTTCGTTGTCTTCATACAAGGTCAAGATATCACTTTCTTGACGTTGATTGGATTCCGAGGAACTCATCACTATGTTCCTCTAAGAATCCTTCGACAAGTGGGAATGACAAAACAAACTCCGCAGTTGACTGAGGGAAGACGCTTCAACGTTGATATAAAGGACATCGAGCATCCGATAGTTCTCACTGTATTGACAATGTGGGAGAAGAGGCTTCCTATGCAGTTTTGTCGTGGACGAGACAGTAGGGTGAACCCCACAGCTACCATGGCCTACCCTCAATGGCTCGGCGAAGATAAGGAAATGTTTCGGTCTAACGCTACACTAAAAAGGAAAGCCAAAGCTCCAAATGCTGCTGAAAAATACAAGAAGTTGAAACACAAGTTTGACCAAAAGAAGAAGGAGTTAAGGGTGACACAAGAAAGGGAGATGAGGAGGCAATACAAGGATAAGATCAAAGGGGACGAACTCAAGTATTGAACTGGTAAGGTCATGACTGCAAGGCAACCTGCTAGGAATCTACAAGATTTACTCAAAGGATGGGGATAGTATTTTAAGTCAGTAGCGCTGGAAGAGAAGGAGGCAAAGGGATTGGAAATCTGTGAGTTCTTCATAAAAGCTTTGGGTGACATGGAGGCTGGGAAAGACCTGTTAGAGACATTTGCTGATCCTCCACTCATTAGTTTGGTTCACAAACCCAAGGAAGAAGCCAAGGAGGAGAAGGAAACGAAGACGCTGGAGCTGATGTTTCAATCTAGAGTTTCTTTGCTTGGCACCTAGTCTTTTTGTCCCTTTTTGCTAGTTTTAATCGAATCATCGTCTTTAAATTAGTGGTTGTAATAAAGCCAAGCAAATCAAATAAAATTTTGTTGTTTTTGGATTTTAGACCGGTGATGATTATGCTTATTCAAATGAAATAATGTGTTTTATGCAAAGGTTACTTCGAATCTGCGATAGGCCCACCTCTGGCACAAAAGAGGTCCCATGCATGATAGGACGCGATTTTGTTCAAACTGATGTATACTCACATTTTCTTTTTTGTTTTTGATATATCAGTCCCCAAGCCCCTGATAGTTTGGTTTGTACATTCTGGCCGCGCCGCAATACCAGTTGAGGTCCAAAAGATGAATCCCAACACCTCCCTCTTTACCTACAAGGACAAGGACGAGACAAAATGTAAAAAATGGGATCAAAAAATTCAACTTCTTCCTGATCCACACAGAATTCCTGATCGAGATGGACATGAAGGCAAGTGAGGATGATTATCAGTGTAGTTCCAAGGTGCTCGCTCCTTAGGCCAAATTTCTGTTGGAAATGGAACTCCCGAGAAACAAGGCATGGTCGCCTATGAAAGTTATGCTAAGCTGGAGCAGAGGTTGCTTGAACTGGAAAATAGGATCCCTCCTACCCGTACTGATAAGATCATTGAACCAAACCAAACTGCTCGCCCTCATGGCAAAGATCCACTCTACCCTAAAAAATACATTCCTTACCCTACCTATACTGCACCACCGAAAGCACCACAAAACAACTTACCCTCTTTTGCCGTTGAAACCAAAACCATCGCATCACCCACCAAAGATCATGAAATGTATGCATGGACCAAGGAAGACCCAGACAATACCAAAGAGCAAGTCCAATGGCTGGTAGAAAAGTTCAAGCAACTCCAAGACACTAAAGGAACCCGAGGGCTAGCCTATGAGGACCTCTGTTTGTATCTTGACTTGAAGCTGCCCGAAGGATAGAAGTACCCAAGTTCAACATATTCGATGGCAGTAGAGACCCAATGGCTCATTTAAGATCTTACTGTGACAAGTTGATAGGAGTTGGACATGACGAAAAGAACCGCATGCAGCTGTTCAACCGCAGTCTAACTGGAGGTACGCTAGTATGGCACTCTAAGCAACAAACAAAGAAATGGATGAGCTGGGAAGCAATGGATGGAGACTTTGTCGACAGTTTTTGGCACAACACTGATGCTATGCCTGACCGGTTCTATCTAGAGAAATTGAAGAAGAAGCCCACTTATACTTTTAGAGAGTTTGCAACTAGATGGAGGGCTGAAGCCGCCAAAGTCCAACCTCCTATGGAAGACGTTGAGATAGTGGCAACTTTCATCCGCATACAAGAGGATGTCTAGTTTAACAAAATGCTGAATCTGCAAGATAAGAAGTTTGGATAGTTGATCAAGATTGGGGATATGGTTGAAAATGGACTAAAGATTGGAAGGATTGTTAACCTGGCCGCAGTACAAGCCGCTAACAAGGCCCTACAAGCTGGCAGCACTACCACCTCAAGAAAGAAGAAGGACGATGTCTCATTCGTGGCCGGATCACTTGACCACTCCCCTACCCATAATCACTACTACCAAACACCTCCTCCATCCTATCCATATATACCACCCACATCCCAGTCTATAACACCCAGCCCATATACCAAAACCCACCACCACAAAGACCAACATACCCACAAAGTCCCAACTACTGAAGATACCAATACCTATTCACCAAGGCCTCATGCCAATAACAACCCAAGACCCAAAAGAAACTACACCCCATTGGATGAATCTCGCGCTCAGTTGTTCGAGAGACTCAAACCAGCCAGTAACATACAACCCGTGCCATTCAAAATGCCTGATAGGATGACACCATATTTTGATCAAAGCAAAACCTGTGCCTATCACTCGGGAGGGCCTGGCCACGACATTGAAAAGTGGTATGCTTTGAGGGACAAGATACAAGATTTGATCGTCCAAAAGGTGATACATTTGAAGACTCCAAACGTGCACAACAACCCCCTGCCTAATCATGGAGATAGTAGAGTGAACCTGATCGAATTGGATGAGGAATGCAACTTGGAAGGGACTATTGTTAAGGCAAAAGAAATGGTACTAGCAACCACTTCAGTTGCTCAAGCCGCTACAGCACAAGAGCCCATTGAGGTAGAAGTGGGTCCCAAATTCTATGTCGATGTGGTTCCCACATACAGCGACAAGGCGGTACCATGGGATTATGAGAAGGAAAAGAAGAACAAGCCCACGATTGAGACAGTTGCTGCACAAGGGATGACTAGGAGTGGAAGGATCTATACTCCCAAACATCTTGTTCAAGATAGACGAGGCATCAGCGAGGAAGAGTCTGAGGGACTGTGGAAGAAGGTGCAAGTGAAAGAGTACTCCGTATTTGAGCACTTGGGCAAAACTCCAGCACAAATCTCTATTTTGGCTTTTATCCTCAAACCGGATAGCCACTTAAGTGCTTTGATGAAGGTATTGGACGAAGCACATGTTCCGGTGAACACTTCAGTTGAAAACCTGGCTAGCATGGTTGGACAAGTCATGGAGGCCAACCGAATTTCTTTTCACGGAGATGAGCTACCACCTGAAGGGTTGAATCACAACAAAGCTTTGCACGTCACTGTCAAATACAAAGACTAGTTCATACGAAGTGTCCTGATCGACGGAGGTTCTGGTCTGAACATATGCCCGTTTATCACCTTGAAAAGAATGGGAATTGACCAAATCAAGATACGGGAGAGCGACATGAAGGTGAAGGCGTTCGATGGGTCACAAAGGAGCACCATTGGGTATATTGACCTAACTATCATGATCGGCCCTGTGGAATTCACTGCCGAGTTCTATGTCATGGACATCTCTACTTCCTACAATCTGCTACTGAGGAGGCCTTGAATCTATATGGCTGGTGCAGTGCCTTCCACATTGCACCAAATAGTGAAGTTCGAATGGGATCACAAAGATCTGGTAGTGTTTGGTGAGGGGAACAACTCTATCTACAACGAGCAAACCATACCAGCTGAAGGGAATGCTCCTGATGGGCAGACATTCTACACTATAGAACTTGTGGGAACAGTGTAAGACACCCGAGGAGGACGCTGCAAGAACTATAATTCAAGTTGGAATCCCATCAACACGGTCAAAGGAGGTTACACTGCACACTTTTCCCCCAAGTTAGTCAACACACCACCTGGGGTTGAGGAAAGGAAGAGGAACTTTTACAGCGCCTACTGGGATAGCCGAGGCAAAGGCTATGAAGAGAGGAATTTGGTTTGGGAACCAGTCATGTCTGATTGAGGAGTGCCCTCACGCAAATTTCGTGAGACCCTACCAGCTAAGACTGAAAAGCGACCAGTATACTCACCCGATGCCCGCCCAAACTGGAAGAGTATCTCTGAAGAAACAAAAGGAAAGCAAGTGTGGATACCCAAGGCATCCGAACCTATGGAAGTAGTGATTGAAGAGCCATATTGAAAGGACCTCGGTCAGTCGTTTCAGAAATTAGGACTCCGATTGGCGTGTCGATAATTTTAAAATATTCGTAATGTCCATTAGGACCTGTCTGTAAAATTTGAGCTAAATCAGACCTCGTTTGGTAGGAATCTGAAGAAGGTTTCAGTTTTTATTGGCGATAAATATTAAAAAGAGATTTTCGAGCTCGGTTTTGCCGAATGAGCTCCGATTCGAAATCCGAAAGCGCCGTTGGGTTCGTATGATTATTTATGACCTTTGTGAATGTTCGAAAGTGAATTTCGATATTGTTCAGCTAGTTTCCGCTAAAATGCCGAAAATTAAATAATTTGACTTTTTTTTCATTTAAATTCGCATCTTGAGTTTCGGGAGTCCGATTTGAAATTGGCCTTCCCGAGTATGTTACATATATTTTGTATAACTTGTATGCAAACGTTAGAGTTATTTCAAATATCGTAGGGTACCGTTTTAATTTTCATCGCGAAAAGAAAATTTAAAAAAAAGGAAAAAGACAAAAAAAAAAAAAAAAAATAATGAAAGAGGCGGTGGGGGGTCCTTAGCATATGGTAAGGACCAGATAGAACAGAAAGAATCAAAACAAGCAGTAAACGAGAAAGGAAACACAGGGAAACGCGGGGAGGAAGAAAAATGCCAGAAAATGAGAAAAGGGGCCGGAAAAAAGTAGAATTTTCACTCTGAAACATTAGGGTAATGATCCTAATATATTATTTGAGTTTATTACGTGTGTTTAAATATATTTTAACGGTAAAATTTGGAATATTAGACATCGTTTTAACAAGTTCAATTAATAGTTTGAAGGGTCAAATGGACCCCGATAATGAAATTGATTATATATTCGTACTCAGTGAGTTATGGGCAACATATAAATGTAAATTATTTTGGGTTTGGTTATGTGACCTTAAACCCTATACATAGTCCTGGCCTGCGTATTGCGTTTGCGAATAGGGTATCAGGTTCCTAACCGGATTGCCCTAACATGTGAGGAATGAAGCCTTTAGCCTAAATTTATATATTTTTCTACTTATTGAATATAGTGGGATCGTTTGGCAAGGAACCCAAAGGATAAAGCGGTTGTTGATTAGCCGTACTAACTTTTGGAAGAGGTAAGTGTTTATATCCATTTCTTTGGAGGCACCTGGCCTCGTGGATTTTCTATCACGTATTCCTGACGTGTGTAGCTGCCGATAGGCGTACTCATTACGCCTTAGCTTTGGATTTACATTGTATAGTATATGTTATGTCCTATTGTTGGTATTTCACTGAGGATCTGAGCATTGTACCGTGGTTGTAAGTTGGCATCTACTCCCCGGCTGTCGATGAGAGTCCCACGCCGGTGAAGGGTTATAATTGCATTACATTGCATTCATATGCATTATATGTAATTCATATGCATTTATTGCATATCATATTGGGTGCAGGAGTATTTCGCCCCAGGAGCAGGAGTATTCCGCTCCATTTATCATATTGAGGGTAGGAGTATTCCGCCCCAGGAGCAAGAGGATTCCGCTCCATTGTATCATATTGAGGGTTGGAGGATTCCGCCCCAAGAGCAGGAGTATTCCGCTCTTATGTCAGATATTGAGTGCAGGAGTATTCCGCCTCAGCTTTACATTATATCGGATGCAGGAGTATTCCGACCCAGGAAAGTGTAGGAGTATTCCGCCTCTTGTTTATATTAGATCAGGTGCAGGAGTATTCCGCTCCAGTTGGTTATAAGATTGGATTCCACTCGAATGCAGGAGTATTCCGCTTCGGGATGGGATTACGGGCACATGTGACCCTTTGCATCAGATTTCATTTCATTTCATTTCATCTCATTTCATTTTTTTTTCTTTTCATACCATTGTGTAGACTTGCGGTACATAACAACTGTTCTGCTTATACGTGCATTGCCTATTTGCCTATATATTTCTGGCTTGTATTATGGGTTGCGAGGATCGGATTGCACGCCGCAACGGTATAAATATATGGACCGGGTTGCACGCCGCAATAGGATGAATATATGGATCGGGTTGCACGCCGCAATAGGATGAATATATGGATCGGGTTGCACGCCGCAACAGGATGTATTTCTGATTGTTGATATGTTCGGGATACCTATATGTTCCGGCTATCTTACGCTCCTGTTTTTGATGAATCTGTGATTCCATACGTGTTTCTAGTTATTATTTGGCTCTGCCTTTTTATAATTTAAATAAGAGGAATTTTGTTTATCTGTTTCTTCTCCCTGGCTAGCTATCCTATTCTTTGAGATGGCTAGTCTGCCGCACTTATTGAGTCCTTTTGACTCACCCTTGTTTGTTCTTTGTTTTTTTCTATCTATTTTATTTTGGTAGGTTCACTCCAGGATTGAATTCGCCACGTTGTGATAGAGCGAAGACGACTTCAGCTGTCTGGGTGAGCCCGCTTTTATTCCGGATAGCCACCAGTTTTATGTTTATTATTTCAGTTGCATATTGCTCCCTTCAGGAGGTATTTGTCTTCCTCTGTACTCTTAGATGTCTAGTCTGGATAACCCTAAACCTAGTATGTTGGGTAGTCAGCTGTAATTTTTTTTGTACAGGTTAGAGGTATCAGTATGTATGTGCTTCTTTTTTTAAGTCTTGTTATTATTTATAAATTGAATTATATTTATTTTCCTAATTTAATTGATAAGGGTTCGCCCGACGGGTCTAGGGAAGGATGTCGGGTGCCTGCACGGCCTAACCGGATTCCGGGTCGTGTCAGTTGGTATCAGATCCCGGTTTAGAGTCTATCCAGACTAAGACAGTGCCTAGTAGAGTCTCGCTGATGGGTACGTAGATGTCCGTACTTATCTACGAGAGTCTATGATGGCATTTAGAAAGTTTCACTTCCTTCTTTTGTGATCGTTCGTTGATCTAAGATGCAAAAGTATTTTCGTTAATTCCTTTATGGTAATTGTGAACCCTCATGCGACAAATCAATAGACGGTATGAGTTTAAGACGAAGCAGTCTAGCGTGGGGCTAGCACGGACTACGCACCGAGAGTTTTTTTTATCGTGCTGACGACCTAGTTACGGAGTACCCAGTTGTACGAGCTCGCGATGGGTAAGGGAGCAGGGCCTTCTGGTTCCCTTGGCTCTCTATGATGCTTTTACGACAATTTTGGTGACGCAGATACCGCAAGAACCTATTATTTGCTAGGAAGCTTATCAGGTTTTCGCAGATGCAGATGTTCAGTCTCAGGGAGCTTCTATTCCAGTTCTTAATATTGCCGCAGTAAAGTATGTTCCGGTGGTAGTATGTGTTGTACCTCTAATTGTTCTGGCTGGTTAGCCAGCCGAGGTATCAGTTCAGTCTGAGTGTCCGAAGAGGTTGCATTATTTTACGCGGTTGAACCTTCCGATATTCTTAAGCAATGTATCATATAAACCTCGTGATTTTTTGAAAAAAATAAAATAAAATAAAATGATGTCAGGGTATTTGTATCCTTCAGGCTTTTGATTATATCCAGCGATATGGTGTTGATTATTCTGCTTTTCGATTTCAGAGTCCAGCCTTGAATTGGTGGGCTGCCCTTTTATAAGCTAACTTGGTTCGGTTTTTCTTCTAGATTCGTGAAAAAAAATCCTTTTGAGTAACGAGCGAGATGAAAAGTGTTTCCAGTTTGAGTGGATTGGACAGGGTATCCTGTCTGTTAGCCTGGTGGTGTTTCAGAATATGAGATTGAATTCTATAGAATGGTTGGATATGAATTAGAACTAGTTCATGAACCTTTCGAGAGATTTCAGTTGATGTTGTTGTTAATATTGCTCAAAGGTATTTGGCAAACCATAAGTTAGAACGGAAAGAGTTAGAGCGAGAGAGTGAGAAATCCCGCGGCCCTGGTGGGCATCATACCTCCTTTGGAGGTAAGAGTGTTGATTATTTTGGGAGGTTACTTGCCAAGTTATCTCAGCTTGTAGAACGTGATTCTTAGAGTGCGCTAGTAGCTTGTCAAGATCAGAATCAATCTTTTCTTTATAGCTATCAACAATCTTTCCAGTTTCCACTTTTTAGCAAAAAGGTGGTATCATTGTAGTGAGTCTGGCTATTCTTTGAGGATTTTTCCTTACTCCGACAAGTAGGCAGTCGTCTTTTCTCTCGTTATTAGGCATCGGCGTAGTCGCAGGGGATTTCATTTAGATCTCAGATTCTCAATCAGCCAGAGAAATACCACCATCCAGTAAAGGTTGAGAGCGTGGTGACAGTGGTTCTTCAGAAGGTAATTACCAGGGTAGTGGCTCAGCTCAGCTGTAGAGGTAGTTCTATGAACTGTCAGTCTGGCAGGGTGCTGAGGTATCCGATATGGTACACCCATGTAATTCTTCTTCCATTATATGTGAGTAAGATTTGATTATTCCGATCGGTCTGGACTTCGTTTACCATACCATGGTTTCATTGGTAGTTGTTTCTATTAAGAATCGATTGTGGTAGAGGGGTGAGCTTCTAGTATGATTTATTCAGGGAATTTGTGAGACCCTACTAGTTTATCTGATTTATATGTGAGAGATTTGGGGGTGAGTGTCAGTATTGTCTGCTTGGAATCCTGTTGTATCACTTTCTCTTATTATGTCAAATCAGTTTACCTCTCTTCTCGGAATTTTGTGGTTGTTGAATGATGGGATTCTAGTTCATCACCATCAGAGAGTGTCATTGTTTCTTCCGGTGTAAAGTGCTTAGTAAGTAATATTCGATCTACGTATCTCCTCTCGGTTCGAGATGCTAGTAGAGTCATGTTATACCATGAGCTTGTCTCGGTTATAAAAGGGTTTTCTGGAAAATTGTCAGAGTTTCCTTCTTATTGGGAGGTTAAATTAGCATAGATGTCATTCCATAAAGCTTATTTAAATTTTATCTCTTCAATTGTGATTCTTTGGTTAACCTGACTCGGAATTAGTGTAGCTCTAGGAGCCAAGCAAATAAAAAGATGAGCTTCCTGAAGCTCTAATTATTTCTATCATCAGTCCATTACCATTTCTTCTTCGTCCGGCACTAGTGAGCTTGGGCGATTGGTAGCTGCTTGTGACGTTCCCTGTGTTGAGCCAGAGTACGTGTTATTGTAGCGGGGTAGGCATATTATTGTTTTGGATATAAGTTTATCTGGGTATCCATTCTCATGTATATTATAGTGCTGGTTCTGTTTTTGCGGATCGTCCAGTTTCAGGGGAGGCTCTGCTAAAATTTTTATATAGAAGTACCATCCATCAGGCGGTGGTGTTTATGGCAAAGGTATGGAGTTGTGAACTCAGTAGTTGCAGTCGTTTGGCAACTCGAGAGGGTAATTTGGTAACTCAGGTCTGAGCCGCATTCTATTTTTAGCTATGTCTTCTTTAGTCCAGCAGACTGTGCGGGGATGGTTATTCCTATTCAAATAGCTGCATGAGTTTGTGCTTTAAGTGGAGGAGTCTTCCTCCAAATACTGAATGGTAATACTAAATCTCTAAGGCGTTGATACCACTTTTGTCACGAGCCAACCTAGGGCCACGACAGAAACCTACAATGAGTGTCGATCATTGCTAAACCTACTAATAATCTATTAATGCCAGAGATAAGCTGGCAACCTGATCATATAAATACACGTACCTATCTGCTGAAAGCATAAAGTCTGGAAAGATGACACGACTTTAACTTGCTGGCAATTAGAACATTGGTCCACAAATTCTGCTATGTCACCCTTCATTCTGTCCCACCAATAAATCTGCAGAAGATCATTCTTGGTCTACATCATAATATCCAGTAGTAGTTGCATGATCCTTATCCTTATACGATAGACCCTGTTCAGATGAACCTTTGACATACATTAGGATATGAGTAACTACATTCCCACAAGAAGCTTGCGGAAAAACACTAACATCAACTGAGATGTTGCATAATACGTTCGTAAAAATGATATAGCTTGCATCAATCTTCTATAGTGAGTAGTGACAAGGTATTTCAAAAGCTTCCCCTATTGTATCAAGTGTGAGCTAATTCTTTGTTTCATCGACCAGTTCTATATCAAAAGTATATCGACGAGGTGATTCGTTGGTGGAATCATGTTAGCCCATCAAGAGTTGCATGTATCTTCATTTTGAAAATATAGAACTCCCCTCTCATGATCGTGAAAGGGTCGGCTTAGTCCGAATAAGTTTGGCAATGATGTTATCATATTATCCAAATATATTTTATTCCAAGAGTTCGGTGTTCGTGTTATAATTCTGATTCTGCAATCATGAGATAATGTCCGTGGAGTAGTTTATGAAGGTCGTGCAAATTCTTTTGTTATCAGCATGAATCTTGCTTTAGACTTAGGCTCGTTCGAGGACGAACGAGAGTTTAAGTGGAGGAGAATGAAACGACCTCGGTCAGTCGTTTCGGAAGTTAGGACTCCGATTGGCGTGTCGATAATTTTAAAATATTCGTAATGTCCATTAGGACCTGTCTGTAAAATTTGAGCTAAATCAGACCTCGTTTGGTAGGCATCGGAAGAAGGTTTCAGTTTTTATTGGCGATAAATATTAAAATGAGATTTTCGAGCTCGGTTTTGCCGAATGAGCTCAGATTAGAAATCCGAAAGCGCCGTTGGGTTCGTATGATTATTTATAACCTTTGTGAACGTTCGAAAGTAAATTTTGATATTGTTCGGCTAGTTTCTGCTAAAATACCGAAAGTTAAATAATTTGACTGAGTTTCGGGTGTCCGATTTGAAATCCACCTTCGCGAGTATGTTATATATATTTTGTATAACCTGTATGCAAAAGTTGGAATTATTTCGAATATCGTAGGGTACCGTTTTAATTTTCATTGCGAAAAGAAAAAGAAAAGAAAAAGACAAAAAAAAAAATAATGAAAGAGGCGGTGGGGGGTCCTTAGCATCCAGATAGAACAGAAAGAATCAAAACAAGCAGAAAACGAGAAACGAAACAGAGGGAAACACGGGGAGGAAGAAAAATGCAAGAAAATGGGAAAAGGGGCCGGGAAAAAGTAGAATTTTCACCCTGAAACATTCAGTTAATGATCCTAATATATTATTTGAGTTTATTACGTTTGTTTAAATATATTTTAACGGTAAAACTTGAAATATTAGACATCGTTTTAACAAGTTCAATTAATAGTTTGAAGGTTTAAATGGACCCCGATAATGAAATTGATTATATATTCGTACTCAGTGAGTTATGAGCAATATATAAATGTAAATTATTTGGGGTTTGGTTATGTGACCTTAAACCCTGTACATAGGCCTGGCCTGCGTATTGCATTTGCGAATAGGGTATCAGGTTCCTAACCAGATTGCCCTAAATTTATATATTTTTCTGCTTATTGAATAGAGTGGGATCGTTTGACAAGGAAACCAAAGGATAAAGCGGTTGTTGATTAGCCGTACTAACTTTTGGAAGAGGTAAGTGTTTATATCCATTTATTTGGAGGCACCTGGCCTCTTGGATTTTCTACCACGTATTCCTGACCTGTGTAGCTGCCGATAGGCTTACTCATTATGCCTTAGCTTTGGATTTACATTGTATAGTATATGTTATGTCCTATTGTTGGTATTGCATTGAGGATCTGAGCATTGTACCCTGGTTGTAAGTTGGCATCTACTCCCCGGCTGTCGATGAGAGTCCCACGCCGGTGAAGGGTTATTATTGCATTACATTGCATTCATATGCATTATATGTCATTCATATGCATTCATTGCATATCATATTGGGTGCAGGAGTATTCCGCTCCAGGAGCAGGAGTATTCCGCTCCATTGTATCATATTGAGGGTATGAGTATTCCGCCCCAGGAGCAGGAGGATTCCGCTCCATTGTATCATATTGAGGGTTGGAGGATTCCGCCCCAAGAGCAGAAGTATTCCGCTCTAATGTCAGATATTGAGTGCAGGAGTACTTCGCCTAAGCTTTACATTATATCGGGTGCAGGAGTATTCCGCTCCAGGAGAGTGCAGGAGTATTCCGCCTCTGGTTTATATTGTATCGGGTGCAGGAGTATTCCGCCCCAGGAGCAGGAGTATTCCGCTCCAGTTGGTTATCAGATTGGATTCCCCTCGAATGCAGGAGTATTCCGCTTCGGGATGGGATTACGGGCACATGTGACCCTTTGCATCAGATTTCATTTCATCTCATTTCATTTTTTTTCTTTTTCATACCATTGTGTAGACTTGCGGTACATAACTACTGTTCTGGTTATACGTGCATTGCTTATTTGCTTATATATTTCTGGCTCGTATTCTGGGTTGCGAGGATCGGATTGCACGCCGCAACGGTATAAATATATGGCCCGGGTTGCACGCCGCAATAGGATGAATATATGGATCGGGTTGCACGCCGCAACAGGATGTATTTCTGATTATTGATATGTTCGGGATACCTATATGTTCCGGCTATCTTACGTTCCTGTTTTTAATGAATTTGTGATTCCATACGTGTTTCTAGTTATTATTTGGCTCTGCCTTTTTATAATTTAAATAAGAGGAATTTTGTTTATCTATTTCTTCTCCCTGGCTAGCTATCCTATTCTTTGAGGTGGCTAGTCTGCCCCACTTATTGATTCCTTTTGACTCACCCTTGTTTGTTCTTTATTTTTGTCTATCTATTTCATTTCGGCAGGTTCGCTCCAGGATTGAATTCGCCACGTTGTGATAGAGCGAAGACGACTTCAGCTGTCAGGGTGAGCCATCTTTTATTCCGGATGGCCACCAGTTTTATGTTTATTATTTCAGTTGCATATTGCTCCCTTCAGGAGGTATTTGTCTTCCTCTGTACTCTTAGATGCCTAGTCTGGATAACCCTAAACCTACTATGTTGGGTAGTCAGCTGTAATATCTTTTGTACAGCTTAGAGGTATCTGTATGTCTGTGCTTCTTTTTTTAAGTGTTGTTATTATTTATAAATTGAATTATATTTATTTTCCTAATTTAATTGTTAAGGGTTCGCCCGACGGGTCTAGGGAAGGATGTCGGGTGCCCGCACGGCCTAACCGGATTCCGGGTCGTGTCACATATGTGCTCCCACAGCCTTCAAAGTGGCCCTGAGACTGGGTCATAGGCATCATGATCAAGTAGGGTTACGAGCCTGGCAAAGGTTTGGGCAAGAACTTGGATGGTATGGTCGATCCAATCCGAATTTTGATGAGGCCCGACAACGAGAAGGCTGGCATAGGGTACATTGTGACCTACGAAAAGAGCATGGAAGAAGCGTCACTGGATTTCAAGTTCTATAAGAAAAGCACCAAGACTCTCTTGCATATCTTCGTCTCGTCTGGATACTTGGATGGACGAAAAGGGGAGGTGTCCGCAGCACAAGGAGTAGAGCCGAAGATAGCTGATGCTGAAGAGGATCTTCTGGCAGGAATACAAAATCTATTCATAGCTGATGAAGACTGCTGTGTAATCCTGGAAGAACATGTTGAACCTCCTTGAGTGAAAAAGGCTGGATCTGGAGAAGCACTAAACAACTGGATCAGCAACCAGGGCCGAGCTTACCATGGACCTTGGTAGATCTGAGGGGATAAAATTTATCTTTAATGTTTTCTAAAATAAAACCCGACCTTGAGTGGATTTTGTATTTTTCCTTTTATTGCACATGTCTCCCTACAAACTTTGTTTTGAAAGGATTCATAGATAAAATATCGCACTATTTCCTGTTTAATTTTTGCTTTAATCTTCTAATTTTGCAAAATTTTACTTGTTTCAGCATTCATACTAATAATCCCATTGTGTGCACAATCGCAACGTGTAATGAAACAATGGAGCTTAGGGAAACCGGAGTTGATTATGATGATTTTGACGAAACCACACAAAAAGAAATTGAAAGATTTGAAAACAACCCTAAGCTGAACCTTGAGGAAATTGAGGTGATAAACTTAGGAGATGGGAAAGTTGTGAAAGAGACAAGGATTAGTGTACATCTCAATGCTGAGGATAAAAAGTGATACACTGAGTTTCTTAAAGAATATGAGGACGTATTCGCCTGGTCGTACGATGACATGACTGACATAAGCACGGATGTGGTAGCTCATAAATTACCTATCAATCCGGGCTTTCCGCCAGTCAAACAAAAGGCCCGAACATTTAAGTCATCAGTACTGTTGAAAAATGGTGAAGAAGTAACCAAGCAGCTCAATGCAGGAATTCTGAAAAAAGTCAAATATCCAGCTTGGTTGGCTAACATTGTCCCAGTGCCGAAGAACGATGGGAAACTCCGAGTTTGCATGGATTATAGAGATCTGAATAGAGCAAGCTCGAAGGATGATTTTCCTCTGCCAAACATACACATCGTGATTGATAATTGTGCGAAACATGAGCTGCAATCCTTCGTGGACTATTTCGCTGGTTATCATGAAGTTCTCATGGATGAAGAGGATGCCGAGAAAACCGCCTTCAGTACATCTTGGGGGACTTATTGCTACAAGGTTATGCCATTTGGTTTAAAGAATGCTGGGGCAACTTACACGAGGGTTATTACAATTATGTTGCATGACCTGATGCACAAAGAGATTGAAGTATATGTGGATGACGTGATCATTAAATCAAATAAGAGTTCGGAGCATCTGGACAACTTGCGCAAGTTTTTCAACCGCTTGCGAAAATATAATCTGAAGTTAAATCCGGCGAAGTGTGCTTTTGGTGTTCCGGCAGGGAAGCTCCTAGGTTTCATCGTCAGTAGAAGGGGCATCGAGTTGGATCCGACCAAGATCAAAGCCATCAAAGAATTACCACCGCCAAAAAAAGAGAAGGAGGTCATGAGTTTTTTGGGAAGGCTCAATTACATCAGCCGTTTCATAGCACAATCAACCATCATCTATGAGCCAATCATCAAATTACTGAAGAAAGACACATTAATCGAGTGGACAGAGGATTGCCAAAAAAGCATTTGATCGGATAAAGGAATACTTGTCTTGCTCGCCTGTGCTGGTCCCACCCGAGCCTGGGCGACCATTGATCTTGTATCTGTCTGCGGTAGATTCAGCCTTTGGTTGTGTATTGGGACAACATGATTCAACTGGAAAGAAGGAGCAAGCAATATACTAGAACGCCAAGTACACGTTGCTAGAACGCATGTGATGCGCGTTGACTTGGATAGCACAGAAGTTGAGACACTACTTGACATCTTACTCAATGTTGCTGATATCGAGGATGGACCCTCTCAAGTATATCTTCCAAAAACCCATGCCTACTGGCAAGTTGGCTAAATGGTAGATGCTGCTCAGTGAATTTGACATTACTTTCGTTACCCAAAAGGCGGTAAAAGCTCAAGCTCTGGCTGATCACATGGCCGAGAATCCAGTGGGAGACGACTATGAACCTTTGCACACCTACTTCCCTGACTAGGAAGTTATGTTCGTAGGAGAAGACGTCACCGAAGAGTATGATGGCTGGAGGTTATTCTTTGATGGCGCGGTAAATTTCAAAGGTGTCGGCATTGGGGCGGTATTAGTTTCCTAGACGGGACAACATTATCCTGTCACGGCCAAACTAAGGTTTCCTTGCACCAATAACATAGCGGAGTATGAAGCTTGCATTTTGGGCCTTAGATTGGCAGTGGACATGAACATACAAGAGCTGTTAGCAATCGGGGATTCTGACTTATTGATTCACCAAGTCCGAGGAGAATGGACAGTAAAGAATCTGAAGATATTGCCATACATGGAGTGCATAAAGGAGCTGAAGCAAAGGTTCCCAAAGATAAAGTTCCAACATGTACCTGAGCTGCAAAATGAGTTCGCGGATGCTTTGGCTACCATAACTTCTATGATCAAGCATCCCGACAAGAACTACATTGACCCAATACCCGTGACAGTGAGGAAGCACCCAGCATACTGCTATCATGTAGAAGAAGAATTAGACGGACAGCCTTGGTTCTGCGACATCAAAGGGTTTCAAAGATGGCAGTTATCCAAAGAATAAAACAAGTCTCCAAAAGATGGACGGAGAAGTCTGGCCTAAACAAATCAACTAAGACGCTGTCAAAAGATACAATGAATAGGAATTTATACTGATTAGTGATTTTCCAATTCTACAATACATTATGTAATCTGAACTACGTCACGACCTGATTCCCCAAGTGGGATACGTAGGAAACCTACTGAAACGACCTCGGTCAGTCGTTTCGGAAGTTAGAACTCCGATTGGCGTGCCGATAATTTTAAAATATTCTTAATGCCCATTAGGACCTGTCTGTAAAATTTGAGCTAAATCAGACCTCGTTTGATAAGCATCGGAAGAAGGTTTCAGTTTTTATTGTCGATAAATATTAAAAAGAGATTTTCGAGCTCGGTTTTGCCGAATGAGCTCCGATTCGAAATCCGAAAGCGCCGTTAGGTTTGTATGATTATTTGTGATTTTTTTAAACTTTCGAAAGTGAATTTCGATGTTATTCGTCTAGTTTCCGCTAAAATGCCGAAAGTTAAATAATTTGACTTTTTTCTATTTAAATTCGCATCTTGAGTTTCAGGAGTCCAATTTGTAATCCGTCTTCGCGAGTATGTTACATATATTTTGTATAACTTACTTGAAAATTTGGGATCATTTCGACTTCTCTAGGGTTCTATTTTAATTTTAATCGTCGTAGCGAATTTAAAATAAAAAAATTAAAATTAAAATTTGATGAAGTCGGTTGCTAGGGGATTAAATCCCCTTAGCAGTAAGTAGTTACGTATTAGGCAGAAACATTTAACTAAACAGAGAAAAGAAAAATTAGAAAAGAGAGAGGAACAAGGGAAAAAGAGGTGGAAAAATAGTGGAATTTCTACCCCAAATCTTCAGGTAATGATGTTAACTCATTATCTTAGCTTATTATATGTGTTTTAATATATTTTTACGGTAAAATTAGGGATATTAGACATCGCCTTAATGACTTAAATTGATAGTTTAACGGGTCAATTGGACCCCGATGATGGAAATGATTATATATTCGTACTCAGTGAATTATGGACAGCATATAAATGTAATTTATTTAGGATTTGGTTAAGGGACTTTGAACCCTGTACATAGGCCTGGCCTGCGTATTGCGTATGCGAATAGGGTATCAGGTTCCTAACTGGATTGCCCTAAGACATAAGGAATGAAGCCTTTAGCTTTATTTGATATAATTTGTCTGCTTATTGAATAGAGCGGGATCTTTTGGCAGTTAATGCAAAGGAAAAAGCAATTGTTGAATAACAGGGCTAGCTTTGGAATATGGTAAGTGTTTATATCCATTTCTTTGGAGGCACTTGGCCTCGTGGATTTTCTACCACGTATTCTTTACGTGTGTAGCTGCCGATAGGCGTACACATTACGCCTTAGATTTGAATTTACATTGTATATTATATGTTATGCCCTGTTGTTGGTATTGCATTGAGCATATGAGCATTGCACTCTAGTTTTGAGCATTGCATATACTTCCCGGTTGGGGATGAGAGTCCCGTACCGGTAAAGGGTTATTATTGCATATACTTCCCGGTAATCGATGAGAGTCCCGAGCCGTTGAAGGGTCATCATTGCATATACTTCCCGGTAATCGATGAGAGTCCCCAGCCGGTGAAGGGTCATCATTAAATATGCTTCCCGGTAATCGATAAGAGTCCCGAGCCGGTGAAGGGTCATCATTGCATATATATCCTGGTAGACGATGAGAGTCCCGCGCTGGAGATAGGTATCAGGCATATATGACTGCATTGCATTGTACCGCATTCATCCTATCTCATTGCACCGCATACTTACTATTGTGTGTATTGTGTTGTGTTTTATGTATGCGGTATGTACACTATGTCGTGGACATATCTCAGTTGTCTATATATTTCTGGCTCGTATTCTGGGTTGCGGGGATCGGGTTGCACGCCGCAACGGTATAAATATATGGATCGGGTTGCACGTCGCAACGGTATAAATATATGGATCGGGTTGCACCCTGCAACAACATGTATTTCTTTATGTTGATATGTTCGGGATATAATGAATTTATGATTCCATACGTGTTTCCAGTTATTATCTGGCTCTGCCTTTTAATAATTAAAATAAAAGGAATTTGGTTTATCGGTTTCTTTTCTCCCTGGCTAGCTATCCTATTCTTTGAGGTGGCTAGTCTGCCCCACTTATTGAGTCCTTTTGACTCACCCTTGTTTGTTGTTTGTTTCTTGTCTATCTATTTCATTTCGGCAGGTTCGCTCCAGGATTGAGTTCGCCACGTTGTTCAGGAGCGAAGACGACTTCAGCTGTCAGGGTGAGCCAGATTTGTTCCGGATGGCCACCAGTCTATTGTTTATTATTTTAGCTGCATTTTGCTCCCTTTAGGAGGTATCTGTCTTCTTATTTACTCTTAATGTCTAGTCTAGATAGCCCTAAACCTAGTATGTGGGTAGTCAGCTGTAATTTCTTTTGTACAGCTTAGAGGTATAAGTATGTCAGTGTTTTTTTAAGTCTTGTTCTTATTTATGAATTGAATTATACATATTTTCCTAATTTAATTGGCAAGGTTTCACCCGACGGGTCTAGGGGAGGATGTCGAGTGCCCGCACGGCCTAGCCGGATTCCTGGTCGTGTCAGTTGGTATCAGAGCCCAGTTTAGAGTCTATCCAGACTAAGACAGTGTCTAGTAGAGTCTCGTTGATGGGTACGTAGACGTCCGTACTTATCTACGAGAGGCTATGATGGCATTAAGGAAGTTTCACTTCCTTCATTTCTGATCGTGCATCGGTCTAGGATGCAAAAGTATTTTCGTTAATTCCTTCGTGGTAATTGTGAACCCTCATGCGACAAATCAGCAAACGGTATGAGTTGAAGACGAAGCGGTCTAGCCTGGGGTTAGCACTGACGAAGCCCCAAGAGTTTTGATCGTGCTGACGATCTAGTTACGAAGGTCCCAGCTGTACGAGCTCGCGATGGGTAAGGGAGCAGGGCCTTGTGGTTCCCTTAGCTCTCTACGATGCTTTTACGAGAATCTTGGTGACGCAGATACCGTAAGAACCTAATATTCGCTGGGCAGCCTATCAGGTTGCCGCACGTGCAGACGTTCCGTCGCAAGGAGCTCCTATTCCGCTTCTTAATATTGCTGCAGTAAATTATGTTTCGGAGACAACATGTGTTGTGCCTCTAGTTATTCTGGCTAGTTAGCTAGCCCGAGTAATGGCTCGGTCCGAGTATCCGAAAAGGCTGCACTATTTTACCCAATTGAATCTTTCGATATTTTTTAAGCCATGCATCAGATAATCTCTGTGTAAGTTTTTTTAAAAATAAAATGATGTCAGCATATCCTTCAGGCTCTTGATTATATCGAGCGATATGGTGTTGATTATTCTGCTTTCCAGTTTCAAGGTCCAGCCCTAGATTGGTAGACCGCTATCTTATTAGCTAACTTTGCTCGATTTTTCTTCTATATTCGTGGAAAAGTTCTCGAGTAGCGAACGAGATGAAAAGTGTTGTCAGTTTGAGTGGATTGGACAGGGTAGTCTGTCGGTTAGCCTGTTGGTGTTTCAGAATATGAGATTAAATTCTAAAGAATGGCTGGATATGCATTAGAACTAGTTCATGAGCCTTTTGAGAGATCAAGAGATTTATTGATGACCTTTATTTTTCCTTGAAATCCCAGATGGCTCGAGAAATTGAGGTCTGGATTTTATTTGATGTTGTTGTTAATATTGCTCAGAGGTATGAGGCATACCATAAGTTAGAGTGGGGGAGCAAGAGATCTTACGGCCCTGCTGGGCACTATGGCACCTTATTTGGAGGTAAGAGTTCTGATTATTTTGGGAGGCCACCTTCCAGGTTATCTCAGCTTGTGTCACATGATTCTTAAAGTGCAGCAGTAGTTCGTCAAGATCAGACCCAGTTTTCTCTTTGTAGCTATCTATAATCTATCCAGTTTCTATTTTTAGGGAAAAGGGTGTTATCACTGTCATAAGTCTGGTTATCCTTTGAGGAATTTTTCCTTACTCTAGCAAGTAGACAATCGTCCTTCTTCTTGCCCTCAGGCACCTGCACAGTCGCAGGAATATCATTTAAATTTTAATCAATCAGAGAAATGCCACCATCCAGTAGAGGTCGAGAGCGTGGTGGTAGTGGTTCTTCTAGAAGTAATTATCAGGGTAGTGGCTCGACTCAGCAGCAGAGGCAGTTCTATGAAATGCTAGTCTTGCAGGATGCTGAGGCATCTGATGTAGTAGACCCGTGTGTTTCTTCTTCCCTTATCTGTAAGTAAGATTTATCGTTCTGATCGATCTGGAAATGGTGTGTCTAATCATGTTTCGACGGTTTCCTTGGATATTGTCATAATTAAGAAACGGTTGCGGTAGAGGGGTGAGTTTCTGATACGATTTATTCCTTGCATTGGTGAGACCCTACTAATTTATCTGGTCTAAATATGATAAATTTGACGGTGAGTGTCACTATTGTCTGTTTGGCATCTTGTCGTGCCACCTTCTATTATTATATCAAATTAGTTTACCTCTGTTCTTGGAAATTCCGTGTTGGTTGGATTATGGGATTCTAGTTCATCACCATAAGGGAGCGTCATGATTTTTTCTGGTGTAAAGTGGTTAGTAAGTAATATTCGATCTACGTATCTCCTCTTGGTTCAAAACGCTAGTATAGTCATGTTATCCTATGAGCTTGTCTAGGTTATAAAAGGGTTTCTGGTAAATTGTCCGAGTTTCTTTTTATTGGGAGATTAAATTGGCATAGATGTTGTTCCATAAAGCTCATTTAATATCTATTTCTTCAATTATGATTTTTGGGTTAGCCTGACTCGGAAGTAGTGTAGCTCTGGGAGCCAAGCAAATAAAAAAATGAGCTTCCTGAAGCTCTAATTATTTCTATCCTCAGTCCATTGCCATCTCTTCTTTGTTCGGCACTGGTAAGCTTGGGCAGTTGGTAGCCGCTTGCGATGTTCCCTGTGTTGAGCCAGAGTACGTGTTATTGTAACCGGGTAAGCATATTATTATTTTGGATATCAGTTTATCTGGGTATCCATTCCCATGTATAGTATAGTGCTGGTTCTGTTTTTGCGGATCATCCAGTTTCAGGGGAAACTCTGCCGAAATTTTTATATAGAAGTACCATCCATCAGGCGGTGGTGTTTACGGCAAATGTATGGTGTTGTGAACTTGAGAGTTGCAGCTGTTTGGCAACTCGAAAGGGCATTTGGTAGCTTAGGTCTGCCTACGTTCAACTTTTGGCTAAATCTTCTTTTGTCCAGCAGACTGTGCGGGGATGGTTATTCCTATTCAAATGGCTGCATGAGTTGTGCTTTAAGTGGAGGAGTCTTCCTTCAAATACTAAATGGTAATATTAAATCTCTGATGTGTTGATACCACTTTTCTCACGACCCAAAGTAAGGCCAAGGCAGAAATCTACAATGAGTGTCGATCATTGCTAAACCCACTAATAATATATTAATGATAGAGATAAGCTGGCAACCTGATCATATATACGTACCTATCTGCTGAAAGCATAAAGTCTGGAAAGATGACACGACTTTAACTTGCTAGCAATTAGAACACTGAGCCACAAATTCTTCTATGTCACACTTCATTCCGTCCCACCAATAAATCTGCTTAAAATCATGGTACATCTTAGTTGAACCTGGATGAGTGTATTTGGAATAATATGCCTCTATCATAATCTGTCCACGTAAATTTGTAACATCAGGGACACAAAGTCTATCTTTATACAGGGGAACACCGTCAATAGTAACCCTGTATGGTGACTCCGGTTTTCTTCTGGCTATCTGTATGCATTCAACTACAACTGGGTCCTCATACTGACGCTTGTTTCCTTCATGAAAATGTAGAGTTAAAGGTCTAGTCTAGCTTATCGTCCATCCATCATTGGCATATCTCCTTCATACCTCAACTCTTTGAGAAGTTACTTTAGCGTTATAAGATCACATGTAATCAACTTTGTTGCTGGTATTCTGCCTCAGCTCATAGTCCAACTACATGTCTCTTTTATTTTCACTTTTTTAAGTCATGATATTTCCAATTCAAAGACAATACCCTGAAGTATATGTTCAGTCTGGAGATTATTCCTGGTCTTCATCATACCATCCAGTAGTATTTGCATGATCCTTATCCTTATATGAGAGACTGCAGATGAACCTTTGATATACATTGGGATATGAGTAACTACATTCCCACAAGGAGCTTGCAGAACAACACTAACATCAACTGAGATGTTGCATAGTGCAAATAATAGAGCTTGCATCAAATCTTCTATAGTGAGTAGTGATAAGGTACTTCAAAATCTCCCCTATTGCATCAAGCGTGAGCTAATTCTTAGTTCCATCGGCCTGTTTTATATCGAAAGATATATCGAAGAGGGATTATTGGCTGAATCATGTTAACCCATTCAAAGTTCCATGTATCTTTTCTTCGAAAATGTAGAACTCTCCTCTCGTGATCGAGGAAGGGTCATTTTAGTCAAAATAAGCTGGGCAATGGTGTTATCATATTATCCAGATATGTTTTATTCCAAGAGTTCGGTGTTCGTGTTATAATTTTAATTCTGTAATCATGAGAAAAATTCGGTGGGATCGTTTATAAAGGTCGTGCAAGTTCTTTTCTTATCAGCATGAATCTTGCTTTAGATTTAGGCTCGTTCGAGGACGAACGAGAGTTTAAGTGGAGGAGAATGAAACGACCTCGGTCAGTCGTTTCGGAAGTTAGGACTCCGATTGGCGTGCTGATAATTTTAAAATATTCATAATGCCCATTAGGATCTGTCTGTAAAATTTGAGCTAAATCAGACCTCGTTTGATAGGCATCGGAAGAAGGTTTCAGTTTTTATTGTCGATAAATATTAAAAAGAGATTTTCGAGCTCCGTTTTGTAGAATGAGCTCCGATTCAAAATCCGAAAGCGCCGTTAGGTTCGTATGATTATTTGTGATTTTTGTAAACTTTCAAAAGTGAATTTCGTTGTTGTTCGGCTAGTTTCCACTAAAATGCCGAAAGTTAAATAATTTGACTTTTTTCTATTTAAATTCGCATCTTGAGTTTCAGGAGTCCAATTTGAGATCCGTCTTCGCGAGTATGTTACATATATTTTGTATTACTTACTTGAAAAATTTGGGATCATTTTGACTTCTCTAGGGTTCCATTTTAATTTTAATCGTCGTAGCGAATTTATCATAAAAAAATTAAAATTAAAATTTGATGAAGTCGGTTGCTAGGGGATTAAATCCCCTTAGCAGTAAGTAGTTACATATTAGGCAGAAACATTCAACTAAACAGAGAAAGGAAAAATTAGAAAAGAGAGAGGAAAAAGGGAAAAAGAGGTGGAGAAATAGTGGAATTTCTACCCCAAATCTTCAGGTAATGATGTTAACTCATTATCTTAGCTTATTATATGTGTTTGAATATATTTTTACAGCAAAAATAGGGATATTAGACATCGCCCTAATGGCTTTAATTGATAGTTTAACGGGTCAATTGGACCCCGATGATGGAAATGATTATATATTCGTACTCAGTAAATTATGGGCAACATATAAATGTAATTTATTTAGGATTTAGTTAAGGAACTTTGAACCCTGTACATAGGCCTGGCCTGCGTATTGCGTATGCGAATAGGGTATCAGGTTCCTAACTGGATTGCCCTAAGACATAAGGAATGAAGCCTTTAGCTTTATTTGATATAATTTTTCTGCTTATTGAATAGAGCGGGGTCGTTTGGCAGTTAATGCAAAGGAAAAAGCAGTTGTTGAATAACAGGGCTAGCTTTGGAATACGGTAAGTGTTTATATCTATTTCTTTTGAGGCACTTGGCCTCGTGGATTTTCTACCACGTATTCTTTACATGTGTAGCTGCCGATAGGCGTACACATTACGCCTTAGATTTGAATTTACATTGTATATTATATGTTATGCCCTGTTGTTGGTATTGCATTGAGCATATGAGCATTGCACTCTGGTTTTGAGCATTGCATATACTTCCCGGTTGGCGATGAGAGTCCCGCACCGGTGAAGGATCATTATTGCATATACTTCCCGGTTGGCGATGAGAGTCCCGCACCGGTGAAGGGTTATTATTGCATATACTTCCCGGTAATCGATGAGAGTCCCGAGCCGGTGAAGGGTCATCATTGCATATACTTCCCGGTAATCGATGAGAGTCCCGAGCCGGGAAGGGTCATCATTGCATATACTTCCCGGTAATCGATGAGAGTCCCGAGCCGGTGAAGGGTCATCATTGCATATATCTCCTGGTAGACGATGAGATTCCCGCGCCGGAGATAGGTATCAGTCATATATGACTGCATTGCATTGTACCGCATTCATCCCATCTCATTGCACCGCATACTTACTATTGTGTGTATTGTATTGTGTTTTTTGTATGCGGTATGTACACTATGTTGTGGACATATCTCAGTTTGCCTATATATTTCTGGCTCGTATTCTGGGTTGCGGGGATTGGGTTGCACGTTGCAACGGTATAAATATATGGATCGGGTTGCACGTCGCAACGGTATAAATATATGGATCAGGTTGCACGCCGCAGCAGGATGAATATATGGATCGGATTGCACGCCGCAACAGGATGTATTTCTTATTGTTGATATGTTCGGGATACCTATATGTTCTGGCTATCTTATGTTCCTTGTTGTTAATGAATTTATGATTCCATACGTGTTTCCAGTTATTATCTGGCTCAGCCTTTTCATAATTTAAATAAGAGGAATTTGGTTTATCTGTTTCTTTTCTCCCTGGCTAGCTATCATATTCTTTGAGGTGGCTAGTCTGCCCCACTTACTGAGTCCTTTTGACTCACCCTTGTTTGTTGTTTGTTTCTTGTCTATCTATTTCGTTTCGGCAGGTTCGCTCCAAGATTGAGTTCACCGCGCTGCTCAGGAGCGAAGACGACATCAGCTGTCAGGGTGAGCCAGATTTATTCCGGATGGCCACTAGTCTATTGTTTATTATTTCAGCTGCATTTTGCTCCCTTCAGGAGGTATCTGTCTTCTTTTGTACTCTTAATGTGTAGTCTGGATAGCCCTAAACGTAGTATGTGGGTAGTCAGCTGTAATTTCTTTTGTACAGCTTAGAGGTATCAGTATGTCAGTGTTTTTTTAAGTCTTGTTCTTATTTATGAATTGAATTATATATATTTTCCTAATTTAATTGGCAAGGGTTCGCCCGACGGGTCTAGGGGAGGATGTTGGGTGCCCGCACGGCCTAGCCGGATTCCAGGTCATGTCACCTACCCAAGGTTCGGTGGCATAAATACAAAAAATTTATTTTCCCACGAAGAAAACACCGGGGCAGAATTTTTGAGGAACTCTAAAAAATTCTTAAAAGACAAACATAGCTGACACTGGGGCAGAAATTTTTGAGGACCTCTCAAAAATTTCAAATACAAACTAAGGCAGAATTTTGAGGACGTCTTCAAAATTCACTTAATGAAGTTTGGAACAGCATGAAGAACAACAACTTTGGCTTTACACACCGCTACTTGTGGCTCAATGGGACCAATATTTTATTTTATTTATTTCTTATAAAAGTTTTCAAAATCATTTGCATTACGTACTACTTTATACATATCTCTATCAGCTCGACATAGATCCCGGCACTCGTGGAACAGCAAGCGCGAAGCAAGCCAAAAATGCACAAACATGACCACCCCGCACAACTCACCAATCTTTCTTTGGGTGCAGGCACAAAAATACGTAGCTGAGCAACACGCGACAGATGTATTTCAGCAAAAGTTTGTCATTTGTCATTTAAATTAGCTGAGGGTACACAGCCTAAAGCGTCGGTTGAGGGTACACAGCCCGATATCGATTTGTCATTTAAATTAGCTGAGGGTACATAGCCCAAAGCGTCGGTTGAGGGTACACAGCCCGATATCGATTTGCATTTTAAATTAGCTGAGGGTACACATCCCAAAGCGTCGGTTGAGGGTATAAAGCGTCGGTTGAGGGTACACAGCCCGATATCGATTTGTAATTTAAATTTGCTGAGGGCACACCGCCGAAAGCGTCTGTTGAGGGTGCACAACCCGATATCGATTTGTCATTTAAATTAGCTGAGGGTACACAGCCCAAAGCGTCGGTTGAGGGTACACAGCCCGATATCGATTTGTCATTTAAAATAACTGAGGGTACACAGCCCAAATCGTCGGTTGAGGGTACACAGCCTGATATCGATTTGCATTTTAAATTAGCTGAGGGTACACAACCCAAAGCGTCGGTTGAGGGTACACAGCCAGATATCGATTTGCATTTTTTGAATTAGCTGAGGGTACACAGCCAAATATCGATTTGTATTTTTGAATTAGCTGAGGATACACCGCCCAAAGCGTTGATAGAGTGTACACAACCCGATATCGATTTGTCATTTAAATTAGCTGAGGGTACAAAGCCCAAGGCGTCGGTTGAGGGTACACAGCCCGATATCAATTTGTTATTTTATTTCTTTGCGGAGGGTACACATCCCCATGCACCGACGGAGGGTATACAACCTAATGTCGAATCTAACATTTGACAGAAAGGGACACACAATCCTGAGATAGCAGACAAAACTATATGCGGTAAGAATCCTGGAAAGACAATCCAGCCCAACAGGAAGGTACGTTTTATATATATACTATGTGGCAAACACATTTTCATTGCAGGATACACCCTAAGCAAAGCATGCATTTCAGCCCGACGCCCTACTTTCTCTTAAGTTATAGGCTCCTCTAGAGTCATGACAAAATTGGCCGCACTGTCAACGTCTTTGCCCGAAGACTCTTTCATCATCCCCGGGCAATGAGGGGCAGGTGTTGACACCCAATTTTGTCCCTCCTATTTTCAAAATCAATAATTTTTAAATTTTACACGCGGTTGTGTATCCTCTCTTGCCCGATCCATTCTTTTCATATTATCTTCTCATAATAGTCTGACAATTGAGGCCATTTTCAAAAGCATCGCCCCAAACCAAACCTCTTTTTGCAATCCCTGCAATTACCTCTATATTTGACAAAATTATCCAAATTGTTCTAAAAATCACAAAATTATAATTTCACGTATTCCTTATCCATCCTAACGTTTTAAAAAATTAATTCCATGACTTTCCTAGGATTTTATATCTATTTTATACCATTTTATATATATTTCATATTAAATTATACCTATTTTATGCCTAATATACACTAGATTTACACTTTATATTTTACACCTCACATTTTATACATATACACGCTTATACACATCAGCCACATTTTATACAATCATGCCGACGTGGATCGATCTCGATCGTCCACGTAGACGATCCAGCGGCCAGAAATAATATTTTTTATTTTAACCATACACACCCCCCCAAACTCTAGACTTCTCACTCATTTCTCTCACACACTCAGCCGTCATTCTCTTCTCTCTTCTCCCTCGACGAGATCCTAGAATCGCAACTGTTCTTTCATTTTCCAGCCACCTCCGCCGGTGAAACCCAAAATAAGTTACACCATTACACTCCTCTTGCACTCCGCTACAAAACCCCTATGGTGATTCCTTATTTCGACGAGGGTCGAGAATCGACCCATCGCCGATCAACGCCACTGTTTCCGAAAAAAGGTTTCCAACCATAGACAAGCGATGGTAATGGTTTTATCACGATAAAAGAAAAGGGGAATTCCCCCATGCGAGTACATTCGAGACGGGTCAATTTGACCCTACTTCGATAAACGGGTAACGCTAACTCCTTTATTTTTCTTACACCTCAATCTATGTGGTCGATTAAACCTGAAACTTTCTTAGTTTTACATGCTGATATGTTTGTATGCAGTCTGAATAGTCAAAATCCATGAAATTGTTAATGTCTTTTCAGGCTAATAATTTAATTAATTTCTACTGCAAGATTTGCATATTCGAACACCTTAGTTTGTTCCTATCAATCTTAGGTGAAAAATCATGACAAGTCATGAACTAGTTCTACTCATTCATGCTTTGCAATGAGTTTGCCTTGCCTATTCTGTTGAAATATGTGATTTCCATGATCATGTAGTTTTACCTATGGTTAAAATTAAAGTGGCAACTTGATTTGAATATGATAAAGTTGAGTTTAAATTTGTAATTGGTTTTAAAAAAAAGGGGAAGTAGGTTTGGTGATTGATAAGGTTATTTTCCAAGATATGCTAAGTTATTTCCAAGCTTAAACTTGTTTAAGGGATGATTTGTGAACCTACTCTATTGCTATGTCTGAATGCTTGATTCTCATTGAATGTATAATTTATCCTGCATGTTTTATGGGAGCTGATAGGCTTGGGATGAGATTCTGATTGGGGGTGATGGTTTATTTTGTTAATCCGAGATTCAATGGGTATTGGTAATGGATTCTGGGCTCAAAGTTGGTCTAATTAGTTTGATTTTGAATTTAGACTATGGTAAAGCATAAAGGGAAGGAATCAAGACCTGTGTGGGATTGATTATATTCCAACTTCGGTTGTGATTGACTTAATTTTTGAAAATACACATAAGTTTGTTCCCTTGATTCTTGGAAAATATTCCCTTGCCTTTTTGGTTGACTGGCCCTTTTAATTCTAAACCCACCCCCATTCCTATATAAGGTCGACTGATCTCTTCTTTTTCTAAGACACAGTAAGTAAGAAAAACACTGCACACACGGCTAAAGTATTTTCTCTCCTAGAAGCACTGCATATCTGAGAGCATTAAGCATAACACTCTCATCTCTACTCTCAAGTTGCTGGGAAGTTTTGCTCTTTCTCTCTTCTTGATCCAGATTCCGAAAGCATTCATCATTGCCTGAACCTTACTTGTTTGCTCATTACTATCACTGAGAAGGTAAGACTATGCCTAGACTATTGCTACTTTGTGTTGGAAAAGCTATTAGAGAATATTCTTGCCTTCTTTGGAAAGTTTCAATCGTTGAGAGATATTCAAACATAGCTAAGGATTTTCATACCTTAATACTATCAATGAATTCCTTTTTCAGGTTATTATGTTTTTCTTTCAATATCAATAAGTAGCTTAATTTCACTAACTATGGTGTTAATTCATAACCTAACTTGTATATCTAATAGGTCTAATGTATTAAACTTGTAACTAGATAGGAATACCACTATTTATTATCTATATGCAATATCTTTTGGCACCGAAAGAATAAAGTTGTATTAGGCTAGCTTATTACCAAAAGAGATGATCGATTAATTTTGTTTTAGACTGTATAGTGTGCCCTAAGATAAATCAAGCTTAACTAGTATGATCCACTAGATAATACAAGTAGGTGGAGAATGCATCGGTACCCTTTTTACCCATTAAAGACAACCATCAGTTTTCTCGTTTTAGTTTTTTGATGAAATTACTTTCATAGTTTTATGTACAAGTTCACTTCCCTAAACTAGTTTAGATCACACAATTGAAGCTCCTTGTGTTCAACCCTACTAACTTGGGTATAATACACACCCCATTCAAAGAGTGAGTCAATTTTTGGCGCTATTTTCTGGGAGCTTTGGTTTGATTTCTTAGTTTCAAGTATCTGTTTACTATCCCTTACCCTTTCACATTCATTTTTGTTTCTTGGTATTTATAAGCATATATTACACCATTGAGAATCCAACCTCAAGGCTAAAGAGGTTAAAAAGACAATCTCAAGCCTCCCATTAGGGTGCAGAATATTGATAATGAAGTTGAAGATCCTCTTACCATGGATGATATTACTAAGCAAATTTATTCTCTGAAAGATCCAATTGATCCCAACAATCCCAAACCACAAGGAATTCCCTTGGATGATCAAGGAAACTGGGAAGTAGGAACTAACAACAACAACAACAACAAAGGAGGGAGATTCTTCATGATAAATGATATGTAGGTTCTATTGTCCCCCATACAAATAGGGGCAATGCGACATTCCAAATGCCTCAAACGATTATTCACGTTTTGTAGAAAAAGAGATTATTTAAATAAGATAAGGATGGGGATCTAGAATAATATTTGAAAACTTTCTTAGAGATATACTTATTGAATAGGCATGCTAGTATTTTTGATGATGCCTCTAGACTTACGTTCTCTCCCTTCTCTCTTATAGAGAAGGCCAAGTCTTGGCTTGAGAGTTCTTCCAAGGAACAGTACTCACATATGGGAGAAATTAGTTAGAGTGTTCTTGGATGAGTATGCTTTCCACCGGTGAAGTCTGTGGACTTAAGTCATGACATCTATTACTTCCAATGAGAAAATGGAGAGCCACTTCAGAAAGCTTTAGAGAGATTCTAACAATTGATACATGATTGTCCGAGCCATAAATTTATAAGCAGTGTGCTGTTAGAGACTTTGTACCATGGTAGGGATGATAGTAACTAAGAAATCAAAACTCGGTTCAATGAGATTTAATGGAGGGTACTTTTGCTAAAGCTACTAAGATACTAAAAAAAGTGGCCAAAAAATTACGGGCCAGGATATCTAAATGAGAAATACTTGAAGTAGAAATCAACCAACTTTGCAATTAGCAAAGAAATAGAAGTCAAGATTAGAGAATGGTTCAGTTATTAACTACAATTGAAGTAAGGATAAGAAAATGTTAGGAATAAAGTGAATGTCATCGATTTTTACCCTAAAGAAGTTAATTATGGTCCTACATATTCTTATCAACCCTTGACTATGGATTATGCACCACAGGGGTATGGACTAATGGGTTCTCGAATCAACCTCAAGAAGGACAATTTCATGTCAAGAGGTTCCAAGAGAAAGAAAGTGATGTCAACTTTGTAAATAATTTTCAAGGGCGATGGGGTACTTAACAAAAAAGGTATAATCTAACCAAGGTAAATGGAGGCGACAAAGTAACACTGAATGGGGAAACTCTCACAGATGGTATGGTATAAATCAAGGAAATTAGAATGCTCAAGCTAATAAAAGAGCTCATATTGCCTCAACATGAGCAAAGGGATCAAAGATATTCAAAGTTGGAGGATATGATAGAGAAGATGTTGAAGCTCCAAGAATAGAGACGGATCCAGAATTTAGGGGTATCGGGTGCCAAAAATAATAAGAGCGTATAGTGGCTGGGCGTTAGGAGCAGAGCCCGAAAATTATACAATGGGACTCAAAGAAGTACTAAGAATATCATATATAGGGTTTAAACTAATGCCCTAAAGCAATTCTTGAAATATCTTTATCACTTTAATAGAATTTTGCCTTAAGTCTAGGGGTTTAAAATTGAAATTATGCCACAAATATTAATTTTACTAGTCTATTTACATAGTCTAATCTTTCAACATGCTGAGTCTTGGCAGAGTAAAAGGCAGAGAGAAGGTCAGAAGCATGAGAGATTTTTCTTTTTTTTTTTTGTTGAAAAATATATATTTTAGAACCATTTTTAGACATGATTTAATTGAAATATGGAAAAAAATGAATTCGAAGTTAAATAGGATAGTTGAGATTTAAAATTGTAGTTATGAAAAAATTTAAATATTTAAAATAATATCTATGACCAAACTATGTCTTTACATTTTACTAATTAAAAAGAAAAGAAATTATAAAAAAAAAAAAAAAAGAATAGCAAGGCAACTAATTTAAAAAGTAAAGAAGGAGCCCTTGATTCCCTGAACATCGGAATTTGTTAGGCAGCAAAATAATAAAATATTAACTTATGTTCTTGGAATGATTCGAACCTAAGACACTAGAATCAATACCTTTGACCTACGACAAGTGGCACCATGAGGCATTAAGTTATAGTGGATGCCACTTTATGTTCTTCATAGTTTTTTTTCGATATATATACATATACATACACATTCGCGACCGAGGGTAGTGGGTGTCGTGGCACCTGCATCCCTCTATGTGCATCCGCCCCTGTCCAAGAATGCAATCTGGAAGAATTCAAGGATAAAGCAAAATATTTGCTCACATTCTACATCGATCAAGGTCCTTAAATCTCAAATAGGTCATTTGTCCTACCAAGTGAACCAAAGTCCTCAAGGAGTACTAGCAAGTGATACAATAATGAATTCTAATAGCAATGACAAAGAGAAAATTATGGCCATAACAACAAGGAGTTGAAGGTTTTGGGATGATCCCGAGGTAGTTGATATTGATAATGAAGTGTAAGGTGAAGAAATTGAGGTATATGGTGAGAGTGATGAGTTAGCGCATAATGATACCAATGAGATGAATGATATAGTGGAAGTTGATAAGGAAGGCCAAGAAGAGGTGAATCCCATGAGAAGTTATACAAATGGATCCCCTCTTACAAAGCCAACCCAAAAATAAACCATTACCAAAATGACCAACACTAAAATAACTATACCACCTAATGATACCCATCTTAAACCCATTCTAAAGCAGAATTACTCATTCCCCCAAAGAAACACAAAACTAGATAAGCCAATTATGCATAAAAGATTTAGGAAATGATAGCAACCATTTCTACAAACCTACAATTAGTAAATATTTTGGGTCACATCACTACAAGAAAGAAGGTCACTAACGACTAGAAAAATTGTCCCTAAAAGTTAAACTTGGTCCTTAAAAGGTAATAGCAACCAGAAAAACTGGTCGCCACCCATCCTTAAAGGCTCTGTGGTTAAAGGTCTTTAATGACGAGAACTTTTTACTTTCCACCAAAAGGTTGTAGCGACGAACAAAATTCTGGTCCTAAACATATTTAACTACCACATTTCTAGTCTTTAATGGCTCTCTAGGGACTACCTTCTACTGGTCCTAAAAGTTTTTTTTAGGACCAACAAACTCGTCATTATATATCCAAAGGATTGGTTCTGAAATTCATCAACATGGAAAATAGAATTCTTGGTCCTAAATATTTAATTTTTCTAGATTATTTTCAAAATTGTTATGCGATTTATAGTATAAATCAACGAATATACAACACTATAAAGACTATCCATAAATTAAGAGTTAATTGCAGAAATAATTAAACATTCAGTAAGTAGCTTTGTATGACCACTGCATGATAGTGATTGCCCGTTGAATTCTGAAGTAGTGTGTGGAGATCGTGAAGCGATCTAAATGCTGGAGTTGAACCGTACCCCGAGCCTTGGAATTCTCTCCTTGGGGGCTCAAATCTACAATCACCGAGCCAATTTCTCTCCGAGGCTTATCAAGAGCTTCGATCTCGGGGTCTCACCTCGAGAGCCAAGTTGTTGGCCTCGCGTCCAACTTTTACGAACCCTTGCATGAGATGTCCCGAATCATGCGCTCGAGATTCCATGTGTGCAAGATATTTTTCACCCAATACACTAGCGTCCAATGATCATGTGCGGCTGACAATGAAGAGAAGTACAAAGATCAGTTTTGTAGTTGCCAGAAAAGGGTGGTCTCCTAGTGAAAGATGCAGCCAACCAAAGTTTCAACTAAAGAAAATATGAGGTCGCTCGATGTTTAAGATTGGTTGTATGATATTGAACACCAAAAATATGCGGCCAACACTTCCTAGTGTGGGCCGTCCAAATGTTTTTATAGGCTACCTTTCTCTGCAGAGTCAAATTGAAAGTCAACATGCAAATATGTGCCCTCCCATCGCAAAACTGTGGTTGCCTTATCCCGAATGGTATTTTGTCTTAGAATGCTGTAACTAATATAAATAGAATACTTTTTATCATATTTATTATCTTTGTGTTGGAAAAGCTATTAGAGAATATTCTTGCCTTCTTTGGAAAGTTTCAATTGTTGAGAGATATTCAAACATAACTAAGGATTTTCATACCTTAATACTATCAATGAATTCCTTTTTCAAGTTTATGTGTTTTTCTTTCAATATCAATAAGTAGCTAAATTGTACGGTGTTAATTCATAACCTAACTTGTATATCTTATAGGTCTAATGTATTAACCTTGTAACTAGATAGGAATACCACTATTTATTATCTATATGCAATATCTTTTGGCACCGAAAGAATAAAGTTGTATTAGGCTAGCTTATTACCAAAAGGGATGATCGATTAATTTTGTTTTAGACTGTATAGTGTGCCCTAAGATAAATCAAGCTTCACTAGTATGACCCACTAGATAATACAAGTAGGTGGAGAATGCAACGGTACTCTTTTTACCCATTAAAGACAACAATCAGTTTTCTCGTTTTAGTTTTTTGATAAAATTACTTTCTTAGTTTTATGTACAAGTTCACTTCTCTAAACTAGTTTAGATCACACAATTGAAGCTCCTTGTATTCGACCCTACTAACTTGGGTATAATACACACCCCATTCAAAGAGTGAGTCAATTTTTGGCGCCATTTTCTGGGAGCTTTGGTTTGATTTCTTAGTTTCAAGTATCTGTTTACTATCCCTTACCCTTTCACATTCATTTTTATTTCTTGGTATTTGTAAGCATATATTACACCATTGAGAATCCAACCTCAAGGCGAAAGAGGTTAAAAAGACAATCTCAAGCCTCCCATTAGGGTGCAGAATATTGATAATGAAGTTGAAGATCCTCTCACCATGGATGATGTTACTAAGAAAATTTATTCTCCAATAGATCCAATTGATCCCAACAATCCCAAACCACAAGGAATTCCCTTGGATGATCAAGGAAACTGGGAAGTAGGAACTAACAACAACAACAACAACAAAGGAGGGAGATTCTTCATGATAAAGGATATGTGGGTGCTATTGTCCCACATACAAATAGGGGAAATGCGACATTCCAAATGCCTCAAACGATTCTTCACTTTTTGTAGAACAAGGGATTATTTAAATGAGATAAGGATGGGAATCTAGAACAAGATTTGAAAACCTTCTTAGAGATATACTTGTTGAATAGGCATGCTAGTATTTTGGATGATACCTCTAGACTTACGCTCTCTCCCTTCTCTCTTACAGAGAAGGCCAAGTCTTGGCTTGAGAGGTCTTCCAAGGAAAAGTACTCACATATGGGAGAAGTTAGTTAGAGTGTTCTTGGATGAGTATGCTTTCCACCAGTGAAGTCTGTGGACTTATGTCATGACATCTATTACTTCCAATAAAAATATAGAGAGCCACTTCAGAAAGCTTTAGAGAGATTCTAACAATTGATACATTCTTGTCCGAGCCATAATTTTATAAGCATTGTGCTGTTAGAAACTTTCTACCATGGTAGGTGTCACAGGGGCAGTTTTTGACAACCGATTCTGCCGAGGTTTGCCCCTACGAGGCAGCAGAGTCCCACTTGACACACCCGACTTCTATACTTAGCCAAATTTCAGTCTTTGGCTTAGAAACGTTTTAATCATAAAGGCAGCAATGTAAAACAATCAAGACAAGCAATTTACGGGAGAAAACTCCCAACCAATGTATTTATATATCAAGTCAAATATAAAGGATCGACTTCGACTTCGTTCTTAAGCCAAGAACACAAGTCGTTCAATGGCTTCTATGCATAAAATCACTCTTTATAAACCCTCACATTTGCTTCTAAGTAATTTCGACTCCCCACTTATGTTTACATGACTGAAAAATACATAATATAGACAAAGGGAACTGCCTAAGGCAGTTACAAAGGGTTGGAGCGTGATTGGCACATGCCAAGACCTTTCAGCACACTTCAGCCCACGTTTGCCCATGTTCCCGCTAAAATCTCGGCGCCCAAGCCTTGTCAACAGCCGCTCACGTGGGTTGCACAGCTGCCTGCATCTGCCCATGCCATCGCCCACACCTGCGCATGACATTGGCCTTGACACTGCCTTGACATCAAATCAGCGCGCATGACATTGGTCTTGGCGCTGCCTACATGCGCTCAATGACAATGTCCTTTGCCCACTCTTATCTTTGTCAATGCCTTAGCAGTCTTACCTTGGCCTTCATGCCTTGGCCTTCTCTTAGACGTTTGACACTCATGCCATGCCATGGCGTGCTTTCACTTAGCTCACCCTTTGTTGTATTTCATCAGCCACACATAAGCCAAACTAACGTTGCCACCCGCACCGTTTCATGCACAATGTCTCCCACACATAGGCCAATAGCAAGGCCATCATGCCAAATCCTTGCCATCGCCGTGCCATGCCGAGTTTCAAAACCAAATGGCTAACAAACCGCCCGCACCCTTTGAAACTCGACGTCCTCATCGAGACATCACTTAATCAAGCCCAAGGGGCTGTTTGTATAAGCTGCCCCAAGGTCTTCTTCGTTTCCAGCCACCAAGTTGTTAACACCCGCCACTTGAGTTTTTCCAGCCGCCTCCGCAGCCAACATTACATGCACCCGCTGTTGCACCGAGCAGTCACGTTTCAAGTGCGGTCTACCATATATAAAGAAGCCACTAAACTTGCCGCTTTTCTCTTTTCCCTTGGAAGATTCTGCATATCTTCCATCCTTTGCACCACTTTCGTCTTCCACATTTTGAGTATTTCCCCTCGTTCCATCCCTGCCTTTGTCTTTCTTGCCACTAGACTTAGACGATTCAGCAAGGTCATCGTTCAGGTTGAAATCACCCCAAGCATCAGCCGATGCAATGGCCGTTGAAAGGCTTTGCACATTCTGCCTTCTCAACTGCTTTGCACATTCTGCCTTCTCAACTCCAATTTGCGCCCAGTTTTTCAGTCCACTAATGAAATAATGGAGCTTATCTTCTTCAGCCATGTTCCCAACATTCAGCAACAATGAAGAGAATTCCTTCACATATTCCCTTACCGTGCCACTTTGCTTTAGCTTACGCAGCCCGTACCTTGCAACCGAAGATGAGTTTGTAGGGAGAAACTGCCCCTTCAACTCTTTCTTCAACTCGTCCCACGAATCAATCCTAGCCAAGCCCGCATTTTTCACTTCTACTACTCGTGTTCGCCACCAAACTTTAGCATCATCACACATATACATTATTGTGATCTTAACTTTTTCAATGTTTGTTACATGAGCAGTCTCAAAATATTATTCCATATCCAAAGAAAATTTTCCAATTCTTTGGCACTTCTAGCACCATTATAAGCCTTTGGTTCTGGAATTTTTACCTTGACACGATCATCGTTTCGTTGGACAGTTCCACTTAACTCTTCGTATCAGCAATACTTCTGAACGTAGATCCTCCTTCTCCTTGTGTATTGCTTCAATTTCCACCCTCGAATTCTCTCTTGAGGCAGCAAATTCGGCCTCTATTGTGCCATTCTCGCAAGAAGAGAAGCAACCTCACCCGTTTCAGAATTTTCCCCAATGATTGCTTCAATCTGCTCCACCCGTTGGCGAAGCTCTGCATTGGTTGTGCCACCAGCCATCCTGTTTTCCCGCTACCGTTCTCTTCGTGCTCTGATACCAGTTCTCGCACGGGCAGTTTTTGACAACCGATTCTGCCGAGGTTTTCCCCTGCGAGGCTACCAAGTCCCACTTGACACATCTGGTTTCTATACTTAGCCAAATTTCAATCTTTGGCTTAGAAACGTTTTAATAATGAAGGCAGCAATGTAAAACAATCAAGACAAGTAATTTATGGGAGAAAACTCCCAACCAATGTATTTATATATCAAGTCAAATACAAAGGATCGACTTCGATTTCGTCCTAAGCCAAGAACACAATTCGTTTAATGGCTTCTATGCATAAAATTACTCTTTACAAACCCTCACGTTTACTTCTAAGTAATTTCGACTTCACACTTATGTTTACATGACTGAAAAATACATAATATAGAAAAAGGGGACTGCCTAGGGCAGTTACAAAGGGTTGGGCGTGATTTGCACATGTCAAGACCTTTCAGCACACTTCAGCCTACGTTTGCCCACGTTTGCCAACGTTCCCGCTAAAATATCGGCGTCCAAGCCTTGTCAACAGCCGCTCACGTGCGCTACACAGCTATAGCCCACACTTATGTGCGTGACATTGGCCTTGACACTGCCTTGACATCAAATCAGCGCGCATGACATTGATCTTGGCGCTGCCTACGTGCGCTCAATGACAATGTCATCACAATGTCTGTTGCCCACTCTTGTCATTGTCAATGCCTTACCCGTGTTGCCTTGGCCTTCATGCCTTAGCCGTTTGACACTCATGCCATGCCATGGCGTGCCTTCACTTAGCTCACCCTTTGCCGTATTTCATCAGCCACACATAAGACAAACACTTAACATTGCCACCCTCACCGTTTCATGCACAATGTATCCCACACATAGGCCAATAGCAAGGCCATAATGCCAAATCCTTGCCATCGCCGTGTCATGCCGAGTTTCAAAACCAGACGGCTAACAGTAGGGGTGCTGGTAACTAAGAAATCAATACTTGTCTCAAAGAGATTTAATGGAGGATACTTTTGCTAAAGCCACAGAGATACTAAAAAAAGTGGCCAAAAAATTACGGGCCAGACAATCTAAAGGAGAAATACTTAAAGTAGTAATCAACCAACTTGGCAATTAGCAAAGTAGTAAAAGTCAAGATTAGAGAATGGTTCAATTATTAACTACAATTGAAGTAAGGATAAGAAAATATTAGGAAGAAAGTGAATATCATTGATTTTTCCCCTAAAGAAGTTAATCATGGTCCTACATATTCTTATCAACCCTTGACTATCGATTATGCACCAAAGGGGTATGGACTAATGAGTTCTCGAATCAACCTCAAGACGGAAAATTTCATGTCTAGAGGTTCAAAGAGAAAGAAAATGATGTCAACTTTATAAATGATTTTCAAGGGCAATGGGGTACTTAACAAAAAAGGTAATAATCTAACCAAGGTCAATGGAGGCTACAAAGTAACACTAAATGGGAAAACTCTCACAGATGATATGGTCCAAATCAAGAAAATTAGAATGCTCAAGCTAATAAAAGAGCTCATATTGCCTCAACATGAGCAAAGGAATCATAGATATTCAAAGTTGGAGGATATGATAGAAAAGATGTTGAAGCTCCAAGAATAGGGGTGGATCCAGAATTTAGGGGTATCGGGTGGCAAAAATAATAAGAGCGTACAGTGGCTGGGCGTTAGAAGCGGAGCCCAAAAATTATACAATGGGACTCAAATAAGTACTAAGAATATCATATAAATTTAAACTAATACCTTGAAGCAATTCTTGAAATATCTTTATCACTTTAATAGAATTTTACCTTAAGTCTAGGGGTTTAAAATTGAAATTATGCCACAAATATTTAATTTGCTACTCTATTTACATAGTCTAATTTTTCAACTTGCTGAGCCTTGGCAGACTATAAGGCAGAGAGATGGTCAGAGGCATGAGATTTTTTATTTTTTTGAAAAATATATATTTTAGAACCATTTTTAGACATGATTTAATTGAAATATGGAAAAAAAAAATGAATTCGAAGTTAAATAGAATAGTTGCAATTTAAAATAGTAGTTATGAAAAAATTTAAATATTTAAAATAATATCTATGAATAAACTATGTCTTTACATTTTACTAATTAAAAAGAAAAAAAAATTATAAAAAAAAGTATAGCAACGCAACTAATTTAAAAAGTAAAGAAGAAACCCTTGATTCCCTGAACATCAGAATTTGTTTGGCAGTAACATAATAAAATATTAACTTATGTTCTTGGAAAACATCGAACCTAAGACACTAGAATCAAAACCATTGAGATACGGCAAGTGGCACCATGAGGCATTAAGTTATAGTGGGTGCCACTTTATGTTCTTTATAGTTTTTTTCGATATATATACATATACATACACTGGTGCGACCGAGGGTAGCGGGTGCCACAGCAGGTACCGTGGCACCCGCAACCCTCTATGTGCATCCGCCCCTATCCAAGAATGCAATCTGAAAGAATTCAAGGATAAAGCAAAATATTTGCTCACATTCTACATCGATCAAAGTCCTTAAATCTCAAGGTCATTTGTCCCACCAAGTGAACCAAAGTCCTAAGGGCACTACCAAGTGATACAATAATGAATTCTAATAGGAATGACAAAGAGAATTATGGCCATAACAAGAAGGAGTAGAAGGTATTAGGATGATCCCAAGGTAGTTGATATTGATAATGAGGTGTAAGGTGAAGAAATTGAGGTATATGGTAAGAGTGATGAGTTAGGGTATAATGATACCAATGAGGTGAATGATATAGTGGAAGTTGATAAGGAAGGTCAAGAAGAGGTGAATCCCATGAGAAGTTATACAAATGGATCCTCTCTTACAAAGCCAACCCAAAAATAAACCATTACCAAAATGACCAATACCAAAATAACTATACCACCTAATGATACCCATCATGAACCCATTCCAAAGCAGAATTACTCATTCCCTCAAAGAAACACAAAACTAGATAAGCCAATCATGCATAAAAGATTTAGGAAATAATAGCAACCACTTCTTCAAACCTGCCATTGGTTAATACTTTGGGTCACATTACTACAAGAAAGAAGGTCATTAACGACTAGAAAAACTGTCCCTAAAAGTTAAACCTGGTCCTTAAAAGGTAATAGCAACCAGAAAAACTGGTCGCCAACCATCCTTAAAGGCTCTGTGGTTAAAGGTCTTTAACGACGAGAACTTTTTACTGATCACCAAAAGGTTGTAGCGACGGACAAAATTCTGGTCCTAAACATATTTAAGTACCACATTTCTAGTCTTTACTGGCTCTCTAGGGACTACCTTCTATTGGTCCTAAAAGTTTTTAAGGACCAACAAACTGGTCATTAAATAGCCATAGCGATGGACAAAGGATTGGTTCTGAAATTCATCAACATGGAATACAATTCTTGGTCCTAAATATTTAATTTTTTTAAATTAAATTTTCAAAATTGTTATGCGATTTATAGTATAAATCAATGAATACACAACACTATAAACACTATCAATAAATTAAGAGTTAATTGCAGAAAAATAATTAAACATTCAATAAGTAGCTTTGTATGACCACGGCATGTTAGTCATTGTATTTATACAATTTTTAGACCAAGGAACTAACAACCATAGAAAAGTAAAGTTTTTTCTAATAACCTCAGCAAAAGGATAACCATTTAATCAACTAGTATGAAGTCTTCAAACGAGCTGCATCTTTGATCTCCCAATAAAGACCGAAGTATTCAAAACCTATGGATAAAACAATAAATTTTCTTATAGAATCTACTGTAAAAGAGTAGAAAAAATGGTAATTACATATGCTTCAAAGATAAAAGCATCAAGACAAAAAGATTGCTAGAATACAATAAAGTTACTAGAAATATTGTGTCGCGAGACAGTAATAATAGTTTTCATCTTTAGATGTACTAATGGATTGAAAAGACTTAGGACTTCATCTTATCATTTCTACAACAGTAAATCACATTCCATTCCACCAAAGCAGTTATGTGTTTAAATTCAATCATTAGCCAATTTGTAGGATATAAAACAAAGCGGAATTTCTTTATATGTGGTGCAGAAAATACAAAATACATAACAATATCTTCTTCTGGTTAATCCTAGTATTTTCTCATAGTTACCAATTTTCAACATTCATAAGAGAGCTATTGGGGAATTGAATAGCACAAGGTGTCTGGGTGAGTAGTATATTCCCATCCAATCTGAGATGGCCATAATTATATCACTAGCAGATCAAAACTTTATTTACCCATAACAATTTGTCATTAAATCCACATGAATTAAGCCTTTGCCTTCTTCATCAATTAAAGACAAAAACAAAAAAACAAAAGAGAGAGTCACATAGGTTTTAGATGATTTCTTACTTCTTGAAAGGATCAAAACTCTTGATTTCTTCATTGTTCCTTCATATAAAGTCTGCATATATCAATCAGGCATGCCATGTTAGTTGCACAATTCATACAATTTTAAATCCTCAATCTCAAAAATAACAAACACGCCCTCTGAACTAGTTGAATAAAGTAACTACACAAAAAAACTCAACAAAAACACGCCCTCTGAACTAGTTGAATAAAGTAACTACACAAAAAAAACTCAACAAAGTAAATACCCAAGGATAAAGTACAAGGTGCATCATGTAATACTAGATAGCTGCCCCTTGTTTTAAAGAGAACCAAATTATACTATATATACGGAACTAAAATACTTAAAGACCATACAGTTAAGATTATCAAACATCATATACACAGATAACAGACAAAACTATTTAACGAGTTGAAGGTTCATTACTTTTCAAGGAAATTCAGAAGAGCAAGTCATAAAAAAAAAAAAAGGAGGTTAGCCTCAAGCTTCCCCTCCTAAAGAATGGGAATGAGCTCCATAGATAGCTTCAACCTCCTAGAGAAGATCTAAGTTCACAAGGATGTCGGAAACAAGACGAGCAGATGCAATTAAACTATGAAAACCAGAAAACTCAGAGGTTACCACTAGCGTCTTTGCCCTTGTAATAATACTAGGGCCAGCCGGGCCCAACGTAATATTAATGTTGATTTATGCAAATATAGAATGTTTTAGCGTGGTTCTTGAGTTTTGATCCTTTTTAATAACCACTTAACTCATATCGACATAATTTGGAGCACTTTTTGATAGATCTGGAGGAATTTAATTCAACTCTTTATGCTACATCTGGAATGACTGTAATTTTTAAGAGTAAGTTTTTTTTATATTAGCAGTGTGACAAATATTTAAACTATCAGTATATACGTAGACATTTATCTTTTGAAAATTATTGTTACTTCAGTATAGGAATCTTTTCCAATGAGTCCTATGCCCCACACTCAAGTAATATGCGTAAAAGTGGTTCTTTGATTGCCAAGCTCTCGAACAATATCTCAAAATTTTATTTACACCAGTGTAAATTCTGAAAATATTTTTTGAAGTTCATGATCAACAACTTAAAAGTTCATGAATTTTATTGAAAAAAATTGATTATATTTTCATCAAATATTAATAGAAGTGGGTATTAAGTTGGCAAGCCATGGAAGAATGCCTTTATATTCAATTAGTGATTTTGAAGTGGCCACTTAGTTTTGCAAAAGGTGATTATGCTTTAATTTATAGTTTTGAATGTGGCTCCATGATCTACATGCGGTATATAAAGTGACTATATTTCAGTTAGTAACCTTAAAGGTGGTTAATCAGTATAAGATATGCAAAAATTGGCTACCTAATCAACTGAAACACAAAAAGTGGCTAATTTGACAAATCGGTGCACGGAACCATAGGCAGGACGAACGGAAGCAGCTCTCGCTTCACGCTTATATATTAGTACTAATACATAAAGAAAGTCTCTCATCATAAAATGTTTTCAGAAATACATACATAGATACACACACAAACACAAGTGTTATAGTCACAAAGATACACTGGGAAATGGAGTTCGAGGTTTTGAGGTTTAACAAACCGCATTACTTAAGTTTTCTAAGATCTCAACTCAAAGCAACTTCAAGAAATTATGACTTCACAAGTTTACTACCAAAGGTTAATGCAAATCTACATCCATAAGAACATCTTCTAACTTGATTTTCATCTTAAGTACAGCTTAGTAAGGAACAAATGTTCTCCAATATTTCTACTTAATCTTCACTGATGTCTATCTAATGAATACTACACATCTTACTCTGACCTCTTTCTGTAATCAATCTGGTCAAAAGATAATTACGCCAAATTCAGAATTATTTTCTCTAACAATTGTGATCTTACGGTTAGAGAAATCATCTCTTCAAAGCTCAACATCAAACCCTCTCTATCGTTTGGCAAATACCTGGGCTTTCCTATCATTGATAAAACTCCTCAAGCGAAAGATTTCCAATTTATTGTGGATTCTATGAATAACCGCTTAACAAATTGGAAAACAAAACTTCTCAATATGGCCGGGAGAGCTACTCTTGCAAAAGCAACTCTAAACTCTCTACCAAATCACATTATGCAACTTTACAAATTACCTAAGAAAGTTTGTCACTCGATTGACCGTATTCAAAGAAACTTTGTATGGGGTTCCACCAATGAGAAATCTAGACTCCACCTCCTGAACTGGACTACTTTAACTCTCCCAAAAGCCAAAGGGGGTCTAGGCATAATTAAGGCAGAATCAAAAAATTTAGCTTTTCTTTCAAGCCTAGCCTGGCGTCTCCTATCTAACCCTGACTCCCTGTGGGCCAAGCTGCTCATTGCAAAGTACACTACTTTTAATGCTCAATCAAATTCCCTGACTACTAAATCCTCCTATAAAGGCACTTGGAAAAACATCATGACGGGCCTTAACCTTTGTCACTCTGCAATCTCCTGGCAGATAGGCAATGGTAAATCCATAAATTTTTGGCATTCTGAATGGATCAAAGATACCCCTATTCGATCCCTGATTCATGGCCCCCTTACGAAGGAGGAAGAAAAACTCTGTATTAGTGACCTAAACCTTAGGGGAAACTGGAATCTCAATCGTATATCTTTTAGCTTTCCTGAGGACATAAAGAAAACTATCTTAAGTTCGCACCTACCCACCCTTTCTACTACAAAGGACCGACCTTACTGGAAACTCTCGAGTAATGGCTTGTTCTCTACAAAATCAGTGAGAAATATTATTGACAGAAATCATGTAGTCCCATACAAAGACTTCACTTGGATCTGGACCTTCAAAACCCTAAATAAGATCAAATACTTCCTATGGCTTTGCTACCATGACAGACTCCCTTCTAGGACCTATCTTTCTCATATAGGTATCAATATAAATCCTAAATGTCCCTCCTGCCCTAACGAAGATGAAAGTCTCCCCCATATCTTCCTCCTCTGCAAGAATGTTAAAGACACTTGGTCTAAGCTCCACATTAACCCTCATCACTTCCTTAACCAATCATACCATTGGTTAGACTGGATCTCAAATTGCCATGTTGTTTTTCCTCACCATCAATATTCTTGGCACACTTTCTTTCCTTTTCTCCTTTGGAATATTTGGACCAATCGTAATAATAATCACCACAACAACCTTTCCAACGAGGTCTCCTTTACCCTAATCCATAAACGCACCATGGAATACAGCCTCATAACTCAAAAGTCTCCTGCAAAATCCCTTACCATCACTCTAAGTATAAAATGGCATCCTCCTCCGAGGGGTTTTTTTAAGCTAAATATTGACGGAGCTAGTAAAAATAATAAAGGTGGTACAGGTGGTGTTATTCGTAACTATAAAGGTGAGTGGGTATTGGGTTTTTACAACCATATTTACTCTACCCGATCTGTCCATGTGGAGCCTTTAGCTCTTTGGCATGGTCTTAATATTATTAAAGAACATCGATTTTATCCCATCATAATAGAAACTGATTCCTCTGAAGTTGTTGCTACTATAAAAGAGCCCAATACTAACAACTGTGCTTTACTCTGTGACTGCAGAAAGCTGATGGAAAGAATGGTAATGGTGGAGCTTAGGCACTGCTTTAGAGAGGGAAACAAGGTGGCAGACCAACTAGCAAAAATGGGACTTAATCATAGCCAGGCTGCTTCTCAAATAGTTTTTGTTCAACCCACTACTACTACTCTTATATCTCTGTTTTCAAATGATTCTGAAGGGTGTTTGTACCCTAGACATCTCTCTGTTGAAACTTGTAATATTTTGGCCTCTTTAGGCAACTATGATGCTCAACAGGTAGCTTTGCCTGTTGTTAGCCTCACGTAATATATATATAAAATATCGTATTTTGACCAAAAAAAAAAAAAGAATACTACACATCTTTAGGCCAATAAATTCAATTTAATTAACAAGTAACCTTAAGATTGAGAAATTGCACCCACGTCATATCACTTAACATTTAATGAGAATCATTCCCAGGGCTAAATTATCCAAACTTATTAAAGCAATAACTGCTTTGTGGAATGTATCATACTATCAACCATAAAGATATAAAACAACAAAATAGCCCTTCATACGAATCTACCTTATTCGATAGAACATCGGTAAATGTATTGGGTAGAAATCCACGTGCTCGGATAGCACTTCGGTGAAGTAAACCGAGGCCGATCGAATTAATATCTCGAAGATTGAAGATGGGAGTGGCCGAAATCAGTCAACGAAATCCATCACCAAAGATGAATCTCAAGTTATAGCTAGGTGGAGCTTCACCCCGACGGAATAGCTAGATTGAATCACCGAGGTCACATACTTATACCTCGGTTGAACGCCCCGGTTTCACCTCAGCCGAGCAGCAAGATTGCATCACCGAAATCACATACTTATACCTCGGTTGAACGCCCCGGTTTCACCTCAGCCGAGCAGCAAGATTGCATCACCGAGGTCACATACTTATACCTCGGTTGAACGCCCCGGTTTCACCTCAGCCGACCAGCAAGATTGCATCACCGAGGTCACATAATTATACCTCGGTTGAATGCCCCGGTTTCACCTCAGCCGAGCAGCAAGATTGCATCACCGAGGTCACATGCTTATACCTCGGTTGAACGCCCCGGTTTCTCCTCGTCACCGAGGTCACATACTTATACCTCGGTTGAACGCCCCGGTTTCGCCTCAGCCGAGCAGCAAGATTGCATCACCGAGGTCACATACTTATTCCTTGGTTGAACGCCACGGTTTCACATCAGCCGATCAGCAAAATTGCATCACCGAGGTCACATACTTATACCTCGGATGGATGCCCCGATTTTTGCAATGCAACCGCCCACTACTTCAGCCCACTAACTCCACCATCAAAAATCTTGAACGTAGGCCTGAAGGTGGCTGACTGTGCAAAACGTAGCCAGAGCTCATTTCTCCTATAAATAGCCTTATTTTTATGTTGTAATGGACACACAAATACTTGGAAAAGCTCTGCCAAATTGTACATTCACCCACATATTGAAATACCATTTATTTACGCATAGTGCTTTCCTTTTACTTATATTCTCGTCGGTTTTTATATCCATTACAGCTTTGATACATTGATTTTCTTATATTCGATATCCAAATTCGATTTGTGTCCTAAAGACGGTTTAGGCTCATACAAATTAGCGCCGTTTGTGGGGATATAAGCAGAAACGCTTTGTTCCAAAGTCGCACGACTTGTTTGTTCGAATTTCAACATAAACTCGAAAAATGACTAGCAACTATGATAACTTTATTGCACCCCAGTTCACTCCGGACGGACAAACTAGCGTTCAACCGAACCTTAACTCCGACGCACCGATTGTGCCATCAGCAGCAATCCCCTCCTCCTCGGGTTCAAATGATGCCTTGCAAGCATTTGTTATTACTACTTTGAAGGCCATGCAAGCACAGCAGGTCGAACAGTTAATTATCAACTCTGAGTTTCATGCTCGGTTGGAAACAAGAGACAACGGAACAGCAAATGAAACTCCACCTATGGCTCCGAATAGAAGCACCCTGATCTTTGTTCCTACGGGCGTGAAAACATGGGGACTTCCCACCGGGGCCACATCCGAAGGTATGGTAACCAACACGTAAGCCAATGCCTCGGTGGAAAGGTATACTCCAACACCAACCAAAGGAGCACTTTGGGCCCAGCTCTTGTCTCTAAGGACAAAGAGTTACCTCGGATCCCCGATTACAACTTCAACATATCCACCTCGAATTTTGTCAACGTTGTAAAGGGGACCGTCGGAGTCAAAGCACTGAAGTCTATCTATTCAATAACCGGGGACTGATATCTAGGGAGTAGATTAGCACTTGGGATGGGAACCCTACTGAGGTCAGCTTTAAACCTCTCCCACCGAAGTCTATCTATTCAACAACCGGGGACTGATACCCAGAGAGTAGATTAGCACTTGAGATGGGAACCCTACCGAGGTCAGCTTTAAACCTCTCCCGCTGAAGTCTATCTATCTGACAACCGGGGACTGACGCCCAAAGAGTAGATTAGCGCTTTGTGTTTTCGCCCAGCAGTGGCATTTTCTAAGTTCGTTTTTTCGCCTAAGTCTTGCTTAAGCTATGCCCTATGGATAAGCCACGCGAGGCTCAGATATCATCAATGAAATAGACGTGATTCAAGATCTCTTTGTTTCTATGATTATTACTGAAGTACTAACTAATATGCATCGGCTTAGGAATGAGATGTCGTTCCAAGCTAGCATCGATTTCATATGATAAAGAGTTGCAAGCAAATTACTCTAAAGTGTTCGGCTTAAAGTTTCACAAGGCAAAATGAAAGCTAACACTTAAAGACAAATCCATTCATAAAAGGCCCGAAGGCCACAAATTTGTACATCAAAAGGGCCCGAAGGCCTAAACAAAAAATTTAACAAGGAAGAAAAACACGAAGAACAAGCTAAGACTAGGGACTGCTCCCCCATGGGGTTCCCCTCTTCGGCGTCTTCATCATTCTCTTCGGCGCTCCCTTTGCCATCCTCGGATTCACTATCATCCGAGCCCTCACTCGATGGAAGCTCATCCACAATGTTTTGAGCTTCGGAGGCATCCCCCCACGCCTTAATGATCTCCTCCTCAAGGACGATCTTCCCTGCCTTAACTTCTTCCAAGGAAATTTTCACCCCAAAGTGGCTTTCGCCTCGAAGCGCCCTCGTTTTTGCCTCAAGGAAATTTTTGCCCCGAAGCGGCTTTCGCCTCGAAGCGCCCTCATTTTTCCTCAAGGCAATTTCGCCCCAAAGCGGCTTCTGCCTCAAAGCGCTCTCATTTTTGCCTCAAGGCAATTTTCTCCCTGAAGCGGCTTTTGCCTCGAAGTGCCCTCATTTTCGCCCCGAAGCGACTTTCACCTAGGCGCTTTCCCGCCACCTCCTCGAAGCGACCTCGGGCGTCCCTTCACCGGACTCATTAACAAGGCATTGGCGCTTTTTCGCCATCACCTCGGATGCAGGAGCAACTGCCTCCTCGATACAAGGTCCCTCTCTTCCTCTTCGGTAGCAGTTCGGTGGCCAATGAACGGTCACCACTAACGTGCAACAGTAGTTCGAAAACACTTGCAACGTTTTGAAATTCTTGGATAAGCTTGAGCCACGTCGTCTTCTCGCGTAAATTCATTCCACTCCTCAGTGACCCTAACTCATCCGAGGAGTTGGGGGACTATCTGTATTGGGTAAAAATCGACGTGCTCGGATAGCACTTCGGTGAAGTAAACCGAGGTCGATCGCACTGATATCTCGAAGATTGAAGATGGGAGTGGCGGAAGTCAGTCATCGAAATCCATCACCGAAGATGAATCTCAAGTTATAGCTCGGTGGAGATTCACCCCGGCGGAATAGCTAGATAGTACGATACCGAGGTCACATACTTATACCTTGGTTGAACGCCCCAGTTTCACCACAGGCGAGTTGGAAAATTGCATCACCGAGGTCACATACTTATACCTCGGTTGAACGCCCCGGTTTCACCTCAACCGAGCAGCAAGATTGCATCACTGAGGTCACATACATATACCTCGGTTGAACGCCTTGGTTTCTCCTCAGTCGAGCAGCAAGATTGCATCACCGAGGTCACATACTTATACCTCGGTTGAACGCCCCGGGTTTTCCTCAGCCGAGCAGTAAGATTACATCACCGAGGTCACATACTTATACCTTGGTTGAACGCCTCGGTTTTACCTCAGCCGAGCAGCATGATTGCATCACCGAGGTCATATACTTGTACTTCAGTTGAACGCCCCGGTTTCACCTCAGCCGATCAGCAAGATTGCATCACCGATGCCACATACTTATACCTAGGTTGGATGGGTTTTAGCTATGCAACCGCCTACTACTTCAGCCCACTAACTCAACCATCAAAAATGCTGAACGTGGGCCTGAAGGTGGCTGTTTGTGCAAAACATGGTCAGAGCTCATTTCTCCTATAAATAGCCTCATTTTTATGTTGTAATGGACACACAAATACTTGGAAAAGCTCTGCTAAATTGTACATTCACCCATAGATTGAAATACCATTTATTTAACCATATTGCTTGCCTTTACTTATATTCTCATCTGATTTTACATCCATTACGGCTTTGATACATTGATTTGCTTATATCCGCAATCCAAATTCAATTTGTATCCTAAAGACGATTTAGGCCCATACAGTAAATATAAATAAAAAGATATGAAACGATTCTATGAGAACTTTTAATACAATTGAGGTTATGATTTAAAATGAAAAATACAACTAAGCAACAACTCTTTATACAAAATATTCAGAAGAACACAATCAACATTTGAGGATAGGCTAAAAAACTATTGCAAGTCTGCAATTAACAAAATTTTTATAGAGATATAAACAAATGTCAGTAAACAACAAAGAAAAATTAAACCAAAAAAAAAAAGATAATTTTTACAAAATTTTAAGGTCTTTATTGATTGTGAAAATTTCTTGTTTCCACTCTCTCTGGCTAAGAAAAGATGAGACAATTTTAGAATTCATTCGATTTCGTCTATGCAATTTCTATAACAGGATTGAAAGAATGATAAGAAAAAAGGAAACTGATCGAACTTTTTTTTTTTCCATTTGAAAGCATTGGCATAGTAAGTCATCATCGTCAAAGCAATAAGCAGAAGTAGAAGAATCTGTGGAAGCCAAAAGCGGTACCGATGGTTTATAAAAAAGATCTGATCGGACAAGTACCATTGAAGAAATATGAGAATGAAGCTTAGGGATTTGGGAGAGAGAAATGTTTCGAGAAAGCTTTGTATTGGGTAAAATAGCATTTGCATACATGGCACCTTGAGTGTATGGCTCGAGGCACGTTTTGGTAAAGGTTCGTAAGATGATTTCAAAGCAGACGGTTCAGTCATCAAAACGAATCTCCAGGGCCAAGGTTCAACTTAGACCTCGGGACAAAACTACCTTGGTTAGGCAAGGGTTCACTTCCCCGAGTGGAGCAACACATGCCTCAAGGAACAGTTACGCTCCAGTGAAAGATCCACCCCCGCTACTTTCTCCCATTAATCCCTTATTTAATAAGGGGAATCGTGGGCAAGCCATGATCTGGACGTGGGGATTGAGGCCTTGATCGTCATCAGCCTAGTTATCTATAAATAGGACTTCACTTGTACTGTAAATTTATTCAGAAATACTTACTGAGACATTGTCAAATTGTATACACAAAATAGTTATTATTGAAACCTTTATTTTTTATCTGATTACTTATTTTCTCTCATTGATTTGCAATCTCTCATTGATTTGCAACTTTGATACTTCATATTACTTGTAAACCCATTCTAAAATCGATTAATTAACCTAATCCAATTTAGGCTAATACAAATTAGATCCATTTGTAGGGATCAAGCAATTATGCCTTGTTCTAAAGTTGTACGACACGTTTGTTCGCATCAACACCTTTGATTCTTAACGATGGCTGATAATGACAAAGCTGTTAATGGTAACCAACAGCACCCTGAGGGGTAAATTAATGGTGGAGCATTTGTACCTCCACCTCCACCAAATGGCATACCTCCACCTCCTTCTCCTCCGGTTGACCATTCTTCATCAGGGCCAAATGATTCATTTCAAGCATATGTCATATACTGTTTGCAGCAACTTCAAGGGCAGCTTGTTGAACAAGCAAGCATCAACACCGAATTTCGTAGCTCATTGGAAGAATCGTGATGAGAAATAATGCCACCCCGACTAATATTCAGAACGTGGCTCCAGGTTGAGGCATCCTTAACTTCGTTCCTACGGGCGCGACAACAGGAGGACTTCCTACTAGAGTTGCACCATGAGGCTTGAGGACTACCCCACATGTCAATCCGCTCTTCGGAACGGTCCCAACTAGGGTGGAAACAAGCATCTCGATAGATCTCGAGAAGTGGAAAAGAAATTTTGAAGCCCAATTCAAAAAATAACTCGAAAACGTCCCTGGGGTAAAGAAAACTCAAAGTGCTTTGGATATTGATAAATGTATGCAGTCGGCCTATAAGCCCAAGGCTGCCCCACTGCCCATCCCAAAGAATTTCAAGATACAGATCTTGAAAAAATATGATGGTATGACCGGCCCTGTTGAGCACGTGACTGAATTCATGGCTATGGTGAAGGGCAACGATCTGACCTCGAAGGAGAAGGAATTCATGTTCCTAAAGAAATTTGGAGACAGTATATGTGCTTGCCCTCTGCATCTATCTCAAACTTTAATGAGTTGGATGATTTATTCATTAATGCTCATTCTGGAGTGAAAAATATCTTACAGAGGAAAAAGGATATCTTCGAGGTTAAACAATAGTTGAAGGAGCCTATCAAGGACTTCCTCGAGCATTTCCAGTCAGAAAGGATTGAATTTTCAACTATGGAAAACAATTTGGAAATTATGGCATTCCAAAAGAACATCAATATTAGCAACTCTGAAGTTGCTGCAGAGTTGAAAAAAGAACTTTAGCACTGGCAAGCTCAAACATGGGATGAGCTGCACGATAGAGCTACGCCAAACTGTGACTGGAGGAAGACAAAATGAAGAGAAGCTAGTTGAGGCTCTAGTTATAGAGATTTCCCTGTGTTGACGACGCGCCGAAGCGTCACGTGGATTTTTGAAGGGTCGGTATGAGCCCTACGACTCACAAAAGCAACACGTGAATTAAAGGATCTGAAACGACTTCGGTCAGTCGTTTCGAAAGTTAGAACTCCGATTGGCGTGCCGATAATTTTAAAATATTCGTAAGGTCTATTAGGACCTGTCTGTAAAATTTGAGTTAAATCAGACCTCGTTTGGTAGGCATCGGAAGAAGGTTTCAGTTTTTATTGGCAATAAATATTAAAAAGAGATTTTCGAGTTCGGTTTTGCCGAATGAGCTCCGATTCGAAATCCGAAAGCGCCGTTAGGTTCGTATGATTATTTGTGATTTTTGTAAACTTTCGAAAGTGAATTCCGATATTGTTCGGCTAGTTCCGCAAAAATACCGAAAGTTAAATAATTTGACCTTTTTCCTTTAAATTCGCATCTTGAGTTTCGGGAGTCGGATTTGAGATCCGTCTTCGCGGGTATGTTACATATATTTTGTATAGCTTACTTGAAAAAGTTGGGATCATTTCGACTTCTCTAGGGTTCCATTTTAATTTTAATCGTCGTAGCGAATTTATATTAAAAAAAAAAAAAAAAAAAAAAAGGAAAAAGTCAAAGTTCAAGGTCGGTGGCCTAGGGGATTTAATCCCCTAGCAGATTGAATTCGACATGTTCATCAGAAACATTTCAAACGCACAGAGAGTAAAAATTAGAAAGAGAGGAGGAAAAAGGGAAAAAGGAGTGGAAAAAATAGTGGAATTTCTACCCCAAATCTTCAGGTAATAATGCTAACTCATTATCTTAGCTTATTACGTGTGTTTGAATATATTTTTACGGTAAAAATAAGAATATTCGACATCACCCTATTGGCGTAAATTGATAGTTTAAAGGGTCAATTGGACCCCGATGATGAAAATGATTATATATTCATACTCAGTGAGTTATGGGCAACATATAAATGTAATTTATTTAGGGTTTGGTTATGGAACTTTGAACCCTGTATATAGGCCTGGCCTGTGTATTGCGTATGCGAATAGGGTATCAGGTTCCTAACTGGATTACCCTAAAACTTAAGGAATGAAGCCTTTAGCTTTATTTGATATAATTTTTCTGCTTATTGAATAGAAAGAGATCGTTTGGCAACTAATACAAAGGAAAAAGCAGTGGTTGAGTAACAGGACAGCTTTGAAATACGGTAAGTGTTTATATCCATTTCTTTGGAGGCACCTGGCCTCGTGGATTTTCTACCACGTGTTCCTTACGTGTGTAGCTGCCGATAGGCGTACTCATTACGCCTTAGCTTTGGATTTACATTCTATATTATATGTTATGTCATGTTGTTGGTATTGCATTGGGAATCTGAGCATTGTACCCTGGCTATGAGTTGACACGTACTTCCCGGCTGTCGATGAGAGTCCCGCGCCGGTGAAGGGTTATCATTGCATCATATTGAGGGTAGGAGGATTCCGCCCTCGGAGCAGGAGGATTCCGCTCCATTGCATCATATTGAGGGTAGGAGGATTCCGCCCTCGGAGCAGGAGGATTCCGCTCCATCGCATCATATTGAGGGTAGGAGGATTCCGCCCTCGGAGCAGGAGGATTCCGCTCCATTCATTTGGCACATGTGACCCATTTCATTTCATTTCATTTCATCTCATTTCATATCATTTCATTTCATCTCATTCCATTTCATTTCATACTATTATGTAGATTTTTTGTACATGACTACTGTTCTGCTTATATGTGTACTGCTTATTTGTTGATTGTTGTCTGGTTCCGTTTCCCTTACTAGTGTATCTATTTTTCGAGGTTGCTAGTTTGTTCACACTTATTGAGTCCTCATGACTCACCCCCCTATTTGTCCTTGTGTTTTCTTTTCGTTCGGCAGATTCTGCTCCAGGACCCAGCCAGTCGCGCCGTGATTGAGGAGTAGTACGTTCTCAGCTGTCTACGGTGAGCCATCCTGTTCATTGCGGCCACCCACTTCAGATATTACAGTTCTCCTTACTTTTGCTCCCTTCGGGAGATGTGTATATCTTTTGGCCTTCTTAGATGTCTGATCTGGAAACCTTTAAACTTGTGTATTCTGGGTAGTTAGTTGTTTTGTCCAGTCAGTTTGTATATATGTCTATCCTTGAGAGTTATTTGATGTTGTTAAGGTCATGTTTAATTTCATTTTCAAGGTAATTGTGTGCCGTTTTTATCGATTCAGTCAATAGGGTTCGCCCGACAGGTTTAGGGGAGGTGGTCGGGTGCCCGCACGGCCTAACCGAGAATTCGGGTCGTGTCAGTTGGTATCAGAGCGAGGCTTAGAATCTTTCCAGATCATGACAGTGTCTAATAGAGTCTCGCTGATCGGGCGGAGACGTCCGTACCTATCTACGAGAGGCTATGATGGCATTTAGGCAGTTTCCCTTCTTTTTTTTTTCCTGTCGTGCGTGTGTCTTCTTATCTGAAGTTAAATATTTTTAATTTTCCGCAGTATGGTGAGAACGCGCGCGAATGTTCGGCGAGAGGCGGAGGAGCCAGCGGTCGCCCCTACGCCTGCTGCTCCGCGAGGTCGCGGTGTTTGCCGCGGTAGAGGTCGTGGTCGAGGCAGAGGTAGAGTTGCCCAGGCCGCGAGGATGGTGGATCATGTTGATCCTGCTGTAGAGGTTCCGGTAGTGCCAGCTTTTGCCGGGCAGGGGGAGCAGGGCTTATTTGTTCCCCCCGCACTTCATGACGCTTTTATGAGATTCCTAGCGACGCAGATGCCCCAGGGACCTCCTATTCCTCAGGCTGCCGTAGATGCTCATATTCCTCAGGCTGCGGTAGATGCTCCTATTCCTCAGGCTGTCGTAGATGCTCCTATTCCTCAGGCAGCGGTAGATATTGGTTCTCAGGTTCAGGAAGCCCCCATTCCAGCTCCACAGGTAGCCCCAGCAGTTTATGTTCTAGATGGTCATGTTCCAGAGGTGGTGGGTGTTGTACCTCCGGTTGTTCAGGCTAGTCAGCCAGTCCAGGTAGCAGGTCAGGTTGATGATCCGGCAAGGTTGCACTATTTTACCCGACTTAATCCTCCGAAGTTCTCTGGTCAGAAATCAGATAAGCTTAAGCCTCGTGAGTTTCTTGATCAATGTCAGCGTATCTTAGAGGCCCTTGGATATCTTGAGCAGTATGGAGCTGATTATACTGCCTTCCAGCTTGAGGGTCCAGCTTTAGCTTGGTGGACCGCACTCCGATCAGCTAGGCAGGGCTTACCTAAGCTGACCTGGAGTGAGTTCTCTCATCGATTCATGGAGAAGTTTTTCCCTCGCAGTCAACAGGATGAGAAGAGGAGACAGTTTGAGAGGATTGGACAGGGTAACCTGTCAGTCACGGAGTACGAGCTTTTATTTTCAGAGATGTCCAGCTATGCTCCAGATCTTGTGCAGGAGCCCTCTGAGAGGGTCAGACGTTTTATTGATGGACTTTCTCCTCATTTGCGGTCCCAGATGGCTCGTGAGATTGAGGCTGGTACTCTATTTGATGTCGCTGTTGATATTGCCAGGAGATATGAGGCCTATCAGAGATTGGAGATGGAGGAGTTAGAGCGGGAGAGTAAGAGATCTCGTGGTCCAGGGCATTCTAGTACCTCGTATGGAGGTAGGAGCTATCAGCAGCAGAGTAGGCCTCCTGTCAGACCAGCTCAGTTTCCAGCGCGTGGTTCTCAGAACGCGCCTACTTCTTCTCAGGGTCAGTTTGGGTTTCGCCCGCGAGATCAGTCTCAGTTTGATCAGCGTAGATTTTCTCCAGGGTGCTTTATCTGTCAGGATCTAGGGCATCATAAGAAGGATTGCCCTTATCTTCTTCAGCAGGGTAGTAGCCGCCCTTTCCCTCGTCTTCCAGCGCCTATGCAGCAGCAGCCTCAGGGTGCCCCTCCAGGGTCTCAGCCAGCTAGAGGTGCACCACCACCCGGTAGAGGTCGTGGACGTGGTCCTAGTGGTCCCTCCAGAGGTGGTCGTCAGGGTAGCGGCTCAGCTCAGCCGCAGAGACAGCTATATGCACTGCCGGCCAGGCAGGATGCCGAGGCATCCCCAGCTGTTGTTACAGGTATTTTATCTGTTTGTGGTCGAGATGCGTATTCTTTGGTGGATCCAGGATCTACATATTCGTATGTATCTCCTTATTTTGCTTCGGGTTTCCATGTTGATTATATGTGTCTTCGTGATCCATTCTGTGTTTCTACTCCTATTGGAGACATTATCATCGTGGATCGAGTTTATCCAGCTTGTACCATATCTTTTGGGGGTTGTGAGACACTAGTAGATCTTCTAATCCTAGATATGGTTGATTTTGATGTTATTATTGGCATGGATTGGCTGGCGTCGTGTCATGCCACATTAGATTGTCATGCCAAGTCTCTTCAGTTGTCTCTTCCTTGTTCAGCACCAGTGGTGTGGCAGGGTTCTTATTTGCCACCCAGGGGGCATGTTATTTCTTTCCTGAAGGCAAAACGGATGATGGATAAAGGATGTTTAGCGTATCTTGCCATGGTTCGAGATACCACTGTGGAGATTCCATCTCTTGATTCTATTCCTGTCGTTAGGGAGTTCCCTGATGTGTTTCCAGATGATTTGCCAGGACTTCCTCCTGATCGAGAGATCGAGTTTGGAATTGATATTGTGCCAGGGACTCAGCCTATTTCTATCCCTCCTTATCGCATGGCTCCATCAGAGTTAAAGGAGCTGAAAGAGCAGTTGCAAGATTTGCTTGATAAGGGGTTCATCAGGCCGAGTATTTCTCCGTGGGGTGCTCCTGTTCTATTTGTGAAAAAGAAAGATGGGACTATGCGGATGTGTATTGATTATCGTCAGCTAAATAAGGTCACCATCAAGAATAAGTATCCTTTGCCTCGCATTGATGATTTGTTTGATCAGTTGCAGGGTGCCAAGTTCTTTTCGAAGATTGATCTGCGATCTGGTTATCATCAGCTAAAGATTCGTGAGTCAGATATCTCGAAGTCTGCTTTTAGGACTCGTTACGGCCATTATGAGTTCCTAGTTATGTCTTTTGGGCTGACTAATGCCCCTGCAGCCTTTATGGATCTCATGAACCGGGTGTTTAAGCCATTCCTTGATTCCTTTGTCATTATCTTCATTGATGATATTCTTATTTATTCTCGTAGCCGCAAGGAGCATGATTATCATCTGAGGGTGGTTCTTCAGACCCTCCGTGATCGTAAGTTGTATGCCAAGTTCTCGAAATGTGAGTTTTGGCTTGATTCTGTAGCATTTTTGGGTCACGTGGTATCTAGTGAAGGTATCAAGGTTGATCCGAAGAAGATTGAAGCAGTGCAGAAATGGCCTCGTCCTACCACTCCTACGGAGATTCGCAGCTTCCTTGGATTGGCAGGTTATTATCGGAGGTTTGTGGAAAAGTTCTCTACTATTGCAGCTCCCCTGACTCGCCTGACGCAGAAGGCGGTTCAGTTTCGATGGTCCGATGAGTGTGAGGCCAGCTTCCAGAAGCTTAAGGCCTTATTGACTTCAGCTCCAGTGTTATCCCTTCCTTCGGGTACCGGTGGATTTGTAGTTTATTGTGATGCATCTCGTGTGGGCCTTGGTTGTGTTCTTATGCAGCACGGGAAGGTAATTGCTTATGCTTCCAGACAGTTGAAGCCGAATGAGAAGAATTATCCGACTCACGATTTAGAATTGGCAGCTGTGGTCTTTGCTTTGAAGATATGGAGGCATTACCTTTATGGCGAGCCTTGTGAGGTGTATACAGATCATAAGAGTCTGCAGTATCTTCTCTCTCAGAAAGATCTTAACGGCCGACAGCGGAGATGGCTTGAATTGATTAAAGATTATGATCTCATTATCCATTATCATCCTGGGAAGGCGAACGTGGTAGCAGATGCTTTGAGCAGGAAGTCCATGGGCAGCATGGCTTTTCTTTATGCTGACATGAGACCATTGGCCCGAGAATTGCAGTCCCTTGGCGACTTTGGCGTGAGATTTCTTCTTCCAGACTCCAGTAGAGTCTTAGCCTGTATTGCAGCTCAGTCTTCCTTGGTCAATCAGATTAAGGGAAGACAGTTCGAGGATCCTCATCTGCAGGAGTTGCGTGGTCGTGTCCTAAGTGGAGGAGTTCCCTCCTTCGAGCTTGATTCAGATGGAATTCTTCGGTTTAATGGTCGACTTTGTGTTCCTGATGTTGGGGATTTGAGGCAGTCAGTGCTCAGTGAAGCTCATAGCTCGCGTTATTCCATTCATCCTGGTATTACAAAAATGTATCAGGACCTCCGAGAGCTATACTGGTGGAAGGGGATGAAGAAAGATGTATTTGATTATGTATCTCGTTGCTTGAACTGTCAGCAGGTTAAGTTCGAGCACCGGAGACCAGCAGGGTTAGCTCAGGCATTACCCATTCCCGAGTGGAAGTGGGAGCACATTACGATGGATTTTATAGTTGGTCTGCCAAAGACCCTGCGGCGCCATGATTCAGTCTGGGTCATTGTCGACCGACTGACTAAATCAGCTCACTTTATCCCTGTCAAGACTACTGATTCAGCTCAGAGACTGGCTCGGATTTTCATTGAGCAGGTGGTTAGATTGCATGGTACTCCTGTATCCATTGTCTCAGATCGTGGTTCCCAGTTTACTTCTCAGTTCTGGCAGTCTTTTCAGAGAGAGTTGGGGACTCAGGTGCAGCTTAGTACAGCATTTCATCCTCAGACTGATGGTCAGTCCGAGCGGGTTATTCAAGTTCTGGAGGACATGTTGAGAGCTTGTGCACTTGACTTCGGGGGTTATTGGGATGATCATTTGGCATTAGCGGAGTTCTCTTACAATAATAGCTATCAGTCTTCTATTCAGATGGCTCCATTTGAGGCCTTATACGGTCGTCGATGTCGTTCTCCTATTGGCTGGTTTGAGTCTCGAGATGTCGAGGTGATGAGTTCAGATATGGTTCGTCAGACTCTTGAGGTTGTTCGTGTTATTCAAGATCGTTTACGGACTGCCCAGAGTAGGCAGATTTCATATTCGAACCGGAGGAGCCGAGAGTTAGAGTTCGAGGTCGGGGACATGGTATTTTTGAAAGTGTCACCGATGCGCGGTGTAAAGAGATTTGGTAGGAAAGGAAAGCTTAGTCCCAGGTTCATTGGCCCTTTCCGCATCGAGAAGCGTATTGGTAAGGTAGCTTATCGGCTCGACTTGCCAGCTTCTATGCCAGTTCACCCAGTTTTCCATGTGTCGATGCTTCGGAAGTGTATCCGGGATCCTTCCGAAGTGATCGAATTAGACCCTGCTCAGCTAGATGTGAATCTGGCTTACGAGGAGTTCCCAGTTGCTATAGTAGCGCGTGATATCCGGAAGCTTCGTTCGAAGCAGATTCCGATGGTTCGAGTGCGATGGAATAATCGTCCACATGAGGAGGACACTTGGGAGCTTGAGTCCAGTATGCATGAGAGGTATCCTTACCTCTTCAACGATTCAGGTTCGAACTTGATCTTTAAAGCCTAAAAGTTCTAATCATTGCATATGATTTTGGTTTCGTAATAAATGTCATTGAAAATTCGGGTAAGCATTCTCATTAGAAGTGTTAAATATATTTTAGACTCTTGCTCGTTCGAGGACGAACGAGAGTTTAAGTGGAGGAGAATGAAACGACTTCGGTCAGTCGTTTCGAAAGTTAGAACTCCGATTGGCGTGCCGATAATTTTAAAATATTCGTAAGGTCTATTAGGACCTGTCTGTAAAATTTGAGTTAAATCAGACCTCGTTTGGTAGGCATCGGAAGAAGGTTTCAGTTTTTATTGGCAATAAATATTAAAAAGAGATTTTCGAGTTCGGTTTTGCCGAATGAGCTCCGATTCGAAATCCGAAAGCGCCGTTAGGTTCGTATGATTATTTGTGATTTTTGTAAACTTTCGAAAGTGAATTCCGATATTGTTCGGCTAGTTCCGCAAAAATACCGAAAGTTAAATAATTTGACCTTTTTCCTTTAAATTCGCATCTTGAGTTTCGGGAGTCGGATTTGAGATCCGTCTTCGCGGGTATGTTACATATATTTTGTATAGCTTACTTGAAAAAGTTGGGATCATTTCGACTTCTCTAGGGTTCCATTTTAATTTTAATCGTCGTAGCGAATTTATATTAAAAAAAAAAAAAAAAAAAAAGGAAAAAGTCAAAGTTCAAGGTCGGTGGCCTAGGGGATTTAATCCCCTAGCAGATTGAATTCGACATGTTCATCAGAAACATTTCAAACGCACAGAGAGTAAAAATTAGAAAGAGAGGAGGAAAAAGGGAAAAAGGAGTGGAAAAAATAGTGGAATTTCTACCCCAAATCTTCAGGTAATAATGCTAACTCATTATCTTAGCTTATTACGTGTGTTTGAATATATTTTTACGGTAAAAATAAGAATATTCGACATCACCCTATTGGCGTAAATTGATAGTTTAAAGGGTCAATTGGACCCCGATGATGAAAATGATTATATATTCATACTCAGTGAGTTATGGGCAACATATAAATGTAATTTATTTAGGGTTTGGTTATGGAACTTTGAACCCTGTATATAGGCCTGGCCTGTGTATTGCGTATGCGAATAGGGTATCAGGTTCCTAACTGGATTACCCTAAAACTTAAGGAATGAAGCCTTTAGCTTTATTTGATATAATTTTTCTGCTTATTGAATAGAAAGAGATCGTTTGGCAACTAATACAAAGGAAAAAGCAGTGGTTGAGTAACAGGACAGCTTTGAAATACGGTAAGTGTTTATATCCATTTCTTTGGAGGCACCTGGCCTCGTGGATTTTCTACCACGTGTTCCTTACGTGTGTAGCTGCCGATAGGCGTACTCATTACGCCTTAGCTTTGGATTTACATTCTATATTATATGTTATGTCATGTTGTTGGTATTGCATTGGGAATCTGAGCATTGTACCCTGGCTATGAGTTGACATGTACTTCCCGGCTGTCGATGAGAGTCCCGCGCCGGTGAAGGGTTATCATTGCATCATATTGAGGGTAGGAGGATTCCGCCCTCGGAGCAGGAGGATTCCGCTCCATTGCATCATATTGAGGGTAGGAGGATTCCGCCCTCGGAGCAGGAGGATTCCGCTCCATCGCATCATATTGAGGGTAGGAGGATTCCGCCCTCGGAGCAGGAGGATTCCGCTCCATTCATTTGGCACATGTGACCCATTTCATTTCATTTCATTTCATCTCATTTCATATCATTTCATTTCATCTCATTCCATTTCATTTCATACTATTATGTAGATTTTTTGTACATGACTACTGTTCTGCTTATATGTGTACTGCTTATTTGTTGATTGTTGTCTGGTTCCGTTTCCCTTACTAGTGTATCTATTTTTCGAGGTTGCTAGTTTGTTCACACTTATTGAGTCCTCATGACTCACCCCCCTATTTGTCCTTGTGTTTTCTTTTCGTTCGGCAGATTCTGCTCCAGGACCCAGCCAGTCGCGCCGTGATTGAGGAGTAGTACGTTCTCAGCTGTCTACGGTGAGCCATCCTGTTCATTGCGGCCACCCACTTCAGATATTACAGTTCTCCTTACTTTTGCTCCCTTCGGGAGATGTGTATATCTTTTGGCCTTCTTAGATGTCTGATCTGGAAACCTTTAAACTTGTGTATTCTGGGTAGTTAGTTGTTTTGTCCAGTCAGTTTGTATATATGTCTATCCTTGAGAGTTATTTGATGTTGTTAAGGTCATGTTTAATTTCATTTTCAAGGTAATTGTGTGCCGTTTTTATCGATTCAGTCAATAGGGTTCGCCCGACAGGTTTAGGGGAGGTGGTCGGGTGCCCGCACGGCCTAACCGAGAATTCGGGTCGTGTCAGGATCGGGGGACAACATGGCTCGAAGGAAGAGTTAACGTAAATATTAACCAAAAGAATGCTACGAGGCCTTGCTTAGTGTCTAAGGATAAGGATTTGCCTTGGATTTCGGAATATAATTTCAACATCTCGAATGCAGAGTTGGTGAACGCATTGAAGGGATGACTGATCAGGGGGTGAGACTCCAAAAGATATGAGAACAGCCTCTGGGAAGAGTGACCACACCTTATATTATGATTTTCATGATGATTATGGGCACCTCACGGAGGACTGCAAGGCATTGCGCCTCGAGGTGGCCCATTATCTGAAGAAAGGCATGTTAAAAGAATATCTGACTGATACAGGCAAACAGAACTTTGCAAAGAACAGAAGGGATGGAAAAACACCGAGGGCCCCATCCCCCAAAAGGGTTGTGAATGTTATAACATGGGGCTCGAAGGTAAATGGAGTAAACAGTGCCGCCGCAAAGAAGTTTGAAAAGCTCTCTATCACAATAGAGAAAAGAACTCAAATTGGAGGTTCGGGTAAAGAAATTGTCTTTTATGATGACAATTGTGATGGGATGATGTTTCCCCATCATGATGCTTTGGTCATTATATTGAGAATCAACGACTCGGAAATCAAACGAGTCTTGATCGACATCGGTAGCTCGGTGAACATTATAAGCAACGGGCCAGTGAAAAAGATGTGGTCGAAGGACCTTGTCGTCCTGAAGTCAATTGTCTTGACTAGCTTTAACAACTCAGGAGAAAATGTTGGGTGAGATTACACTCGCTACTTATGTTGAATGAGTTGTATAAGAAATTATGTTCCATGTTATGCCCGAGGATATGGCGTACAATATAATCCTCGGGAGATGTTGGATTCATGCGACTGAAGTCGTTATATCCACTCTTCACCAAATCATCAAATTTCCCACTCCTTGGGGAGTTCGTTCAATCCGAGATGAGCAACGAGTAACTAGGGAATGCTATTCAATTGCCTTGAAGAGTGGAGTCATCCCGAGTGGACCATCGAAATAGAAATCAATGCACCCGGGGTCTGAAGAAGATGGGGGTTCGGATCTTAAAACGGATCAAAGGAAAAGTGATAGAAAAGATCCCGGTGTGTATTCAAGAGCCTCGGAAGCAAAAACCCGAGGACTTAACCGTCCGAGGAGTAAGAATCCTTTGCGCTATCAAACGAATTTCCAGACAGGAAGGTGTTCATCGACTCGGAGTTGGACCCGGAATCGAAAAAAGCTGTGGTTGAGTTGTTAAAGTCTATCGATGACTATTTTACGTGGTCCCACGACAACATGGTTGGGAGTTATCCGGAGATTATGACACACAAACTCAATGTGGACCCTCACCACACTCCGATAAAGCAAAAGAAGAGGCCGCATGCTAGCATAAGGAGAAAGATGATCGAAGATGAAATAAAGAAGTTGCTCGATAATGGCTTCATGAGGGAAGTTAAATACCCAGAATGGCTCGCCAACATAGTGGTCACGCCAAAGAAGAATGGCACGTTCAGAATGTGTGGATTATACAGATTTGAATAAAGCTTTCCCCAAAGATTCGTGCTCACTGCCACTATTGACACCCAATCTTGTCTCGGAATTTTTAAAGTTAATCTCAAAATTGCTTCTTGGTAATTTAGAATCACTAAATACCTCAATGTTCCGTTAATGCCAAGTAGAATTGAGATTCTGGTCCGATTGGTGGTCATTTTACAAAGGGCTACTTTTGCATATTTAGCTTTTGAATTGCATTTTTATCTTAGAATCATCAAAGCTGTAAAAGTAAATCCATTGTGCCAAAATCTTAATTTTATCACTCAAATGGCATTCTAGGAAACATAGTAGTATTTTATGAAGTCTAATTAATTAAGAGTCATTTTGGCGAGGTTTAAATTAGAAATTAGCCAAAAATAATTGGCAATTGGGAAAAAAGGCTAAAAGTGAAACAACCCACAATCAAGCCCACCCGTGCAAGACCCTCATATACATTATATCAAAATCCCTACTTCTCAGTTACCCCCAATTCCCTTGCCCGTTTCCATTTCCCCTACCCATGACCCAACCCTAGAACCCGAATTCCTCTTCTATTCCTTCTCCAAAAATGCAGAAATCAACTCTCAAAACAACATTCCACTTAAAATCTATCTTCTTCTTCCGTACAATGCTCTGCTGGATGCATCTCATTCGTTCGTTCGTATACTATTGAATCCGAGCCATGGAATTGATTCACGATCGATTTCCTTAGAGATAAGTATGAACTGGTATGATCCCTAAGGGGATTAGAGCATATCACCCTTGTCTCAAAAGGAAAAATCGAAAATGGGTCAGATTTGAATTTTAAGGGGGAATCAGCCAAAACCCTAATTTTTCAGGTATATAAGGTCTTATTATCATTTTCTTTTGAGTTCTAGAAGTTCATAAAGCAGCAACAACAACTAGTAAAAAGAAAAGAAAAACCTAGCACATTTATGAGATTTCTAATCTTAAAAGATATTTTAGTTTAATATTAAGGCTTTTGACTGATTCTTGTAAAAAATTTTGGTGCCGACGCGTCGTTATTTGGGTTGTTGAACTTGGTCGAGTCGTTTAGTCGAGTTGCATTCTTTGGATCGACGCCCTTGTTCACTGCTCCAAAAAAGGTATGTTGAGAGCTGGTTTTGAAGCATGACAGACAAGAAGGACTCCTAGGTTCTCACTAAGGACCAGGTCCTTAGAATGAAGGGCACAGGTGATCGAAAAGAGTACGGGTTGCAAATCCCTGCAGAATTAGGAGTAGTGGCGCGTGATTGAACATACATCCTAGTCAGACTAAAAGAAGTTGTGTCCAGGTTGTGTCTGCGAAGTGTGAAAAGGAGTTGGACATCAACAAGGAAAGGAGTTACTGGGAATCCTGACTTGCCTTAATTAACAGGATTCCTTGTAGAACTCTACTAGGGTTAAGAAGACCCATATATATGCAAGTAGCAGCAGCAGCCGAAATTGATTATTCACAAATAGAGAGTTGAGAGCACACAAAGGCGATCCAACATCTTTCTACGTGGGTAATCAGCAGAAGACAACTTGTGTGCAAGCAGAGTAATGAGACTAGATTTTCTGTCTAGGTTCGTCAAATTGCAAGTTGGCTTAAATTAGATCTTTCATAGTTTTACCTATTAGCTTATTCAGAAGCACATGTATATTGTGAACCGTTGTGTATTTACTGAGAAGCTAGAGTTTAGCTTTGAGTAGTAAGTAGGATCTAGAGTGTAGCCCCTTGGTTACAGAGTTTGTAATCAGAAACATTGCTCTTGTGTTAGTGGATTCAGTGCTAAAATACCAGAGTGTGGGTCGTAGTTTTTTTCTCCCTTGAGCAAGGAGTTTTTCCACGTAAAAATCCTTGTGTTCTTGTGTGTATGTTTTGTGTGGTTCAGTGTTCCAGGTAGCAGGAGATAAAATCTGAGAACTAGGTTCTTCTCCAGAAGAACAGGGTTCTTGAACGAAAATCGGAGGACACTATTCAACCCCCCTTCTAGTGTCTCAAGGAGGTGTATAAAGTGTAACACGTGGTATCAAAGCAGGTCTTCTTGTGAGAGGTTAACACCTTAAGAAGGATCAAAATGAGTGCACCACCTACCATCACTGAAGGTCAGTCAGTTCAGAGACCTCCACAGTTCAACGGGCAATACTATGCTTGGTGGAATAGCAGGATGGAGAACTACATATGTGCTGAAGACTATCAACTCTGGCTGATAGTCTCTGAAGGAAATCTGATCCCCACCAAAGTAGTAGGTGAAGGAGATGCTGCTAAGCAGGAACCTAAACCAAAAGAAGAGTTCAATGAAACGGATTATAAGATGATTGAAAAAAATCACAAAGCCAACAGGCTGGTCATTTGTGGTCTTGGCCCTGAAGAGTTCAATCGTGTATCATCTTATAAGACTGCTAAGGAAATATGGGATGCGCTGCAGGTTGCACATGAAGGAACTACTGAAGTGAAGGATTCCAAGCGAAGAATGCTGAATAGGCAATTTGAACTTTTCACCATGGGTGAGAAAGAATCAATTCAGGACATGATGACGAGGTTGACGATCATCACTAATGAAATGAGATCTCTGGACATGGAATTGCCTGAAATAGAGATGGTCGATAAAGTCCTGAATATGCTGCCTGAAGCATGGGAACCCAAAATGACTGCTATCATTGAATCCAAACCACTGAAATCGATTAAACTTGAAGAGCTAGTTGGAAGCTTGAAGACTCATGAGATAATGAAAGAGTCAAAGGCTAAGCCTTCTGTAAAGAAGGACAAGACCCTTGCTCTTGAAGCAACTGAAGAAACTGATGAGTATATTGACCTTCAATCAGTTGAAGCGGCAATGGTGAGTGCCTTAAGACAGAAGCTGAATCTGGGAAGGTTCAAGGGATTCAAGAGAGGTGGAAAAGAGTGGTCTAGCAGGAAGAACATAGTTGACAGTCCTGACTACTCAGGGTGCTTCAAATGCTTCAAAAAGGATCATGTTGTAGTAGATTGTCCTATGTGGGAAATAGAATGGATGAAAAATAAAGCATTCAAGGAAAAGGAGAAGGAGATACCAAAGGAAGCTGATAAAGATAAAAGGAAGTCAAGACGACCTCCAAACTTCATAGCAGAAAGAAGAAAGAGAAAGGAGGCATTCTATGCCACATGGGGACCTACTGACAGTGAATCCGACCATGAAAAGGATTCTGGAGATGACTCACCACTGGCACTGATGGGTATGTCAGAAAATAGTTCTGATGAAGAAGATCTTCGAGAGATGAGAGGAGGAAGAGATCCGTCAAAACCCCCTGTGTTTGACGGAACCTACTACAGGAACTGGAAGAAACAGATGAAGACCTTCTTGCAAGCTGCAGACTATAGTCTTTGGCTGATTGTGAAAAGAGGACCTCACGTCCCAGTGAAGAGGGATGCAAATGGTGTCTTAGTTCCAAAGAAAGTGGAAGAACTGGATCCCCAAGACCTTGACTGGCTTCAGGCAAATGCCAAAGCTGAACGGTACTTGAAAAAAGGACTTACCTATGACGTGCTGGCTAAAATTTCTTAATGTAACTCAGCCAAGGAAGTCTGGGAAAGGCTGAAAGAGGTGTACTCAGATGATGTTCAAAAGAAGGACTTAGCTCTCATGGCAACAGATGGAACTGAAGACGCTCACTCTGCAGAGGTATGTCTATCTGAACTAAAAGAAACCTTGCATACATACTCTTCTGAAAATCTGATCTTAATCACTGCTACCTTGATTGAGGGTTATGAAAAGGAGAAGCTTGAAAAAGACAAACTAGCTGAAGAACTAAGTAATCTTAGAACTAAGCACAAGAGTCTCCTAGAACAGAACATTGAACTAGAAGAAGTCAATGCCACTTTGAAAGGACAGACTCTGGTGTCCAACTCTAAAATTACTGATCTTGAACTGGAATGCAATCAGTTAAAAGAAAGTGCTAATGGTAAGCAAATAATAAGTGAAGTTCAAACCTTTTTAGAAAATGAATTAAAAAAGACAAATGAAATTTTATATCAGGAAACTGAGAAGAACAATGTACTAAGTCAAAAGGTTGAAAAAGCAAATTTTGAGCTTACCAGGTTAACTAAGTGGAACAAATCATCAGAGGCAATGAACTGGGTCCTTGAAAATCAAAATAGAGGAAAACAAGGATTAGGACTCAAGAAACCATTGCCTCCCTATAACCCTAAAAGCAAGTACGTAGGGTTACCCTGCAACATGCTGTGTACTTTTTGTGGTGAAACAGGTCATATCAAACAAAAATGCATACACGTAAGCAAGGCAAAGTCTGAAAACAAAAGAAGTGTTTTACCTAAATGGGCTAGACAGGACCTGATTTATCCATTTTCTAGTAAGAAGGGACCCAAGCTTGTCTGGGTTCCTAAGTCTAACCTCTAATTTGTTTTGCAGGCTGGAGTGAGGGAGAACAACCCAAGCTGGATTCTTGACAGTGGTTGTTCGAGGCACATGACAGGAGATAGAAGAAACTTTCTCTCACTTGCAGCATTTCAAGGAGGCAGTGTGGCCTTCGGAGGAGGAAAAAGTGGTCAAATAGTTGGAATTGGAAACATTGGGAGAACTCTAGATCATGCCATTGAGAATGTTTATTGTGTTGATGGTCTTAGACACAATCTGTTGAGTATCTCCCAACTATGTGACAGAGGAAATGAAGTAAAGTTCACATCTGTAGGATGCATTGTGAAGAACCTACAGAGTGGAGAAACTGTAATGGAAGGAAAAAGGGTGAACAATGTTTACAAGGCATCGCTGAAGTCACTACCTGAAAACAACCTTACATGCCTAAATGTACAGGAGAGTGACTCTCAGCTGTGGAACAAAAGAATGGGACATGCAAGTCTCTCACAACTGAACAAGCTTGTATCAAAGGAGCTGGTTCGTGGACTGCCGAGTAAGAGATTTGAAAACATTAAGAGGTGTGATGCGTGTGTGAAGGGAAAGCATGTGAGATCGTCCTTCAAGTCCAAGAAGGTGGTAAGCACATCAAAACCACTGGAACTGCTGCATATGGATCTGTGTGGGCCTATGAGAGTCAGAAGTAGAGGAGGAAAGAGATTCGTGTTTATGATTGTTGATGACTACTCTCGATACACGTGGACTCTGTTCTTGGCAACTAAAGATGAAGCCTTTGACAGCTTTAAAGACTGGGCTGGTGTAGTTCAGAAGAGGTTAAGTCTGGATCTTATCAGCATCAGATCTGATCATGGAACTGAGTTTGAAAACTCGAAATTCTCTGAATATTGTGCAAGGAACAGCATAGATCATAACTTCTCCGTTCCATGAACTCCTCAACAAAATGGAGTGGTAGAGAGGAAGAACAGATCTCTGGAAGATATGGCCAGGACTATGCTGTTGTCAAGTGGTCTTGCAAGAAATTTTTGAGCTGACGCTATAAATACTGCATGTTACCTGCTGAACAGATGTTCAATCAGAGCAATTCTTGACAAGACTCCATATGAGTTACTCAGAGGTAGAAAGCCAAACATTGCTCACCTAAGACCTTTTGGGTGCAGATGCTTTGTGCACAACAATGGAAAAGAACCCCTGGGAAAGTTTGATGCTAGGAGTGATGAAGCAATATTTCTTGGCTATTCGACTCAGAGCAAGGCATATAAAGTGTTTAATAAAAGGACACAGACAGTGGAAGAAAGTATGCATGTGGTCTTTGATGAATTAGACAGGGCACTGGAGGAACGTGAGACAGATGATCAAGAAATTGGGCTTAGCAGGGAAGAAGGTGTGCATGAACTGGAAGATCCCGAAGACAAGGAAGCATCAGGAGAAGATCCAAGTGTATCGGAACAAGGGGTAAATCTGACAGGGGGAACTTCTGATGAAGCTGATGACTCAGCAAGTCAAGAAGAAACTCACCAGGATGATAACATGAGTTCTTCCAGTCATGTTAAACTAAGGCCATGGAAATACCAAAGATCCCATCCTTTGGAGAATGTCCTATCAGAACTAGATACAGGAATCATGACCAGGTCAGCCTTGAAGAATTTCTGTGCTTTCTTTGCGTTTCTTTCAACTCTGGAACCAAAAAACATGAAGAAGGCTCTAGAAGATCCAGAGTGGATTTTGGCTATGCAGGAGGAACTACATCAATTTGAAAGAAGCAAAGTATGGCATCTGGTTCCTAAGCCGAAGGACAGATCAATAATTGGAACCAAATGGGTATTCAGGAACAAACTAGATGAGCATGGCATAGTGACGAGAAACAAAGCAAGATTAGTAGTGCAAGGCTATAGTCAAGAAGAAGGAATTGACTACGATGAAACCTTTGCACCTGTGGCAAGGGTGGAGGCTATCAGAATGCTGATTGCTTTTGCCACATACATGGAGTTCACACTATATCAGATGGATGTGAAGAGTGCCTTCTTACATGGATACCTGAATGAAGAAGTCTATGTTATTCAGCCACCAGGCTTTGTGAATAATGAATTTCCTGATCATGTTTACAAACTGGACAAGGCTCTCTATGGACTGAAGCAAGCCTCTAGAGCTTGGTATGAAAGGCTATCAGGTTTCCTATTGAAGAATGGGTTCTTAAGAGGAAAGATTGACAACACACTGTTCCTCAAAAAGAAAGGAAAGGACCTGTTGGTGGTTCAAGTGTATGTTGATGATATTATTTTTAGAGCCACTGATGAGGGGCAATGCAAAGGCTTTGCTGATCTGATGGGAAGTGAATTTGAAATGAGCATGATGGGAGAACTGAATTTCTTCCTTGGATTGCAAATAAAGCAAATGCCTGAAGGAACTATGATTCACCAGCAGAAGTATGTCAAGGAACTGCTGAAGAAGTTTGTCATGGAAGGAGCAAAAGAGATGACGACTCCCATTGCACCTGTGACAAAGCTGGATATGGATGAACTCGGTCCTTCAACAGACGAGACCAAATATAGAGGAATCATAGGATCACTTCTTTACCTCACAGCCAGTCGGCCTGATATTGTATACAGTGTAGGACTGTGTGCTAGATTTCAGTCAAAACCCAAGGAATCACATTTGACAGCTGTGAAGAGGATCCTGAGATACTTGAAAGGAACTCAGGACCTTTGTCTCTGGTACCCAAGAGGAGGTACTTTTGAACTAATTGGTTTTGCTGATGCAGACTATGCAGGTCACCTGGTGGATAGGAAAAGCACTTCAGGAATGGCACACTTTCTTGGTCCTTGTTTGATCTCCTGGGCTACAAAGAAGCAAAACTTTGTTGCTTTATCAACTGCTGAAGCCGAGTATGTAGCAGCTGCATTATGCTGTTCACAATTGTTGTGGATCAAACAGCAACTGGAGGACTTCGGCATCAAGTGTGGTGCTGTGCCAATTTTCTGTGACAATAGTAGTGCAGTGAACATTTCCAAGAACCCAGTCCAACATAAAAGAACCAAGCACATTTATATTAGACACCACTTCTTGAGAGATAATGTGGAAAAGGGTCTAATCACTATGAGTTCTTGCAGGACTGAGGATCAAATTGCTGACATTTTTACTAAAGCTTTGAACAAAGTACAGTTTGAGAGGAATAGGTTGGAATTAGGGATGACCAAAATACACGGATGATCCAGCAGGAAAATCCTCATGATTGGTTAGTAAAGTATTCGATTGTCTATATTTGAATTTTGTCAATTGATATTTAGTCTAACATGGTACTTTTGTTAGTACACCTGTTCAGTTTTTAGCACCAGATAAGAATAATGTGATCCCATGAAGAACCTACCATGTACTAAGAAGGAATCAGTCAAAGCATGAGGAATCATGTCCAGGTACACTCACACTACCCTACATGTTAAAAGTCATAACAGAATTAAAATTGTCAATCACACGTGTGTCAAAGGAGATCCTCCATGTTCTTATAACTGTCCAAAATTATAGGAACACATTCCTTTTCTGGGTAGAATTTTAATTGATTTTTTGGACCCCACTACTCAATTAAGTCCATAACCGTCAAAACTCTTAACCCTTCCCAGTTTTCAAAAATTTTCAAAAAGCTGCTTTTTCTTTTTTGATCATTATAACCTTGCCTTCCCAAGGCATTGTCAAGTCACCGAAACCCCTTCCCTCTTAACCTTACCTCCCAACCTCTAAATTCTTCTTTCCAAAATCAAAATTCTCTCAAAACCCTAATACCATAAAATCCTGTCTATCTCTGTGGCTATACACAAAAACCGTATCAAAATGTCTGAGAAACCACCACCATCTACGCTTGCCCAAAGGATTGCAAAGGCCCGAGCAAAAATTCTTCAAAAAGGGGACAAAAAGCTGATAAAGAAGTTGAGGTTAAGGACGACTTCCACCACACCCATCGCACAAAGTTCATCACAACCACTACATGAGGTAATCCCCGTTCCTATCTTTTCTACACCTGTTACTTCAGTAGATATGAAAAGCCCTGGAATGGCAGAAACTGAAACCCTAGTGACTGGGTTAGACAAAATAATAGGTGTTGAGCATGTTGAACGAATAGATAGGGGGAACTCATGTGAGGCAGAGCGTGATCATGTAGGAGATGAACTTAAAGAAGGAATGCATGTGCCTGTGGTAGTTGAGTCTGGTGTAAGTTTGAATGTTGCAGAAACAGTAATAGAGAAGTTCAAGGAGGATGATAGGGATGAGAGAGCTAAGGAAAAATCTGTGCCAGAAAGTCCAGCCGGTAGAGGACTTGAATCTGCTGAAGCCCCAGAGAATTTGGTGCAAGACCCTGTTGCTTGCCCAAATTCAACTGAGGTTGATGATGCAGACATAGATTGGACAGATTCTGAGGAAGAAGGAAAGAAGGAGGCAATGTTGGAGAAGACTGAACTAAGAGAAACTCCCAAAGTGGTTGAAGAACCAAAATGAAAAAGGAAGTTTGCAGAAGAAGATGAAAAATTGGCAGGGGAGGAAGAGGAGGAGGAAGTTGTATTCCTGAAAGAAAATATAGTGGAGCCTGAGAAGAGAAGAAGGTTAGTGAAAGGGGGAAAACCAGTGCTGAAGATAAGGCTGGTTGATGAAGATTATGATGAGAGTGTCAGTGTTGACAAGGTTGAACCTGTGGCCAGAAGGGTTGGCACCAGGTCTATTTTAAAACAACAATTGGAAAAGGTTGGAAAGCTGGAGAGAACAGTGATTAATGTCAGAAAGAGAGAAGCAAGGAAGAAGGAGGAAGAAAGAAGAGCTGAGAAAACCCAGGAGGAAAGTGATGATGATGCAGGCAGTTATGCTGAGCCTAGTGACTCAGATACTGACAGTGAAGCTGAGACAAGAAGAAGAAGAAGAGGCAGTGAAGATGAACCTGACAGAGTGGCTTTCTTCTCTAAACATCAGGTGTTGCATGGCAGCATCCTGCATGATGAGAAAGAGTTTCATTTGAAGCCATTACTCAGAATGATTAGACACCAAGGCTGGTTGGGTTGTTTAGCAACAAAGACAGGAAGCTGTATGCTGAAGAGGTCAGAGTGTTCTATACGAACTGCAGAGTCAATGCTAGGAGGGTGTTCACCACTGTGAAAGGTGTGGAGATTGAATTTGGGAGACCTGAGCTTGGGATAATTCTTGACATACCTGCAGAAGGTTATTGCAGGTACATTAAGCTCAAGTGGCCAAAGAGGACTGATGGAGTCACTCCTCTAGCTGTTGTCAAGAAATTCTCAGGGAAACCCAAGTTGAGAAAGGAGAGGAAGGTAGACAAGAAAGAAATGGAACCTGCACATCAACTGTTGTTTGAGTTTGTGCACAGGTTTCTTCTACCAAGAGGAGAGAGGAACTGCGAGGCCAGTGCTTTGGACCTAACCTATATGGATCTGCTGGACAGGGGAGTAAAGATAAACCTTCCTGGGCTGATAATTAGACATATCAAAAGAATTGCTGATACTGAGCAGAAGCCACACTCCCTTGTTCATTCCTATATCATTCAGCAGGTTCTAGAGCACTTTGGAGTCCCTTTAGAAGCTGGGAAGAAGCCAACCATTCACCAGATGTTTGGGATTAATGTGCTTAAAAACTGTGACTTCTTCAGAGAAAGCAGAGCTTCAAAGAGACCCCATGCAGGCCAAGCAAGAGCAGGAGGAGGAAAGTGAGGATTATGGACCCGAGGAGGCCATTGATGCTGTGAAGGAGCTAGAGACGCATGTCCTGGAGGTGAATGAAGAAAACACAGATCTCCACAGACAGTTAAAGTTGAAGGATCAAGAAATTGATCGTTTGAAGATAGATTGCCACAAGTATGAGGCCGAGTTGTTGATGGAAAGGGCCAAAAATACGAAGCAACTTGCGGCACTTCTCAAACACTTCAATGTTCAGCTTTGAATCCTCCTATTCTATCCTATTCTGCTCTAATTCCTTCTCTTTACCTGTTGTCTACCCTCTCTTATGATCTCCTGATTTCATGTTGTTGGATGCTTAAGACAATTTGTTCTGTTGTGTACTAAATATTGGGGTTGTGCTGCTGACACAACCTGGATGATGATTTTAAATTTCCTTATGTTTATGCATGATTCCTGCTTTAGTCCTTAGTTCTGATTGGGCCCTTATTCTTCCTTATATGTGTTATTATTACTGACTTGTTGCCTTGTGCTTTAGACTAAGTTTCACTGGCAAGTTCATGGAGGGATTCGAATCATTTCGATGATGCCAAAAGGGGGAAGATGGAAATATTGGAGTGTTTGTGACCTAATTCATCATCTGTTTTTTTTTATATACTGTTTTAGTTTGTTTGCTGGTATTTTTGTCTACTCAGGTTCTTGGGCAAAATTTGTTTGTCATCATCAAAAAGGGGGAATTTGTTGAGAGCTAGTTTTGAAGCATGACAAACAAGAAGGACTCCTAAGTTCTCACTAAGGACCAGGTCCTTAGAATGAAGGGCACAGGTGATCGAAAAGAGTACGGGTTGCAAATCCCTGCAGAATTAGGAGTAGTGGCGCGTGATTAAACATACATCCTAGTCAGACTAAAAGAAGTTGTGTCCAGGCTGTGTCTGCGAAGTGTGAAAAGGAGTTGGACTTCAACAAGGAAAGGAGTTACTGGGAATCCTGACTTGCCTTAATTAACAGGATTCCTTGTAGAACTCTACTAGGGTTAAGAAGACCCATATATATGCAAGAAGCAGCAGCAGCCGAAATTGATTATTCACAAATAGAGAGTTGAGAGCATACAAAGGCGATCCAGCATCTTTCTACGTGGGTAATCAGCAGAAGACAACTTGTGTGCAAGCAGAGTAACGAGACTAGATTTTCTGTCTAGGTTTGTCAAATTGCAAGTTGGCTTAAATTAGATCTTTCATAGTTTTACCTATTAGCTTATTCAGAAGCACATGTATTTGGTGAACCGTTGTGTATTTACTGAGAAGCTAGAGTTTAGCTTTGAGTAGTAAGTAGGGTCTAGAGTGTAGCCCCTTGATTACAGAGTTTGTAATCAGAAATATTGCTCTTGTGTTAGTGGATTCAGTGCTAAAATCCCAGAGTGTGGGTCGTGATTTTTTTCTCCCTTGAGCAAGGAGTTTTTCCACGTAAAAATCCTTGTGTTCTTGTGTGTATGTTTTGTGTGGTTCAGTGTTCCAGGTAGCAGGAGAGAAAATTTGAGAACTAGGTTCTTCTCCAGAAGAACAGGGTTCTTGAACGAAAATCGGAGGACACTATTCAACCCCCTCCCCCCCTTCTAGTGTCTCAAGGAGGTGCATAAAGTGTAACAAGGTAAAAACCTTAACCTGCTGTTTAACTTTTCTATATCTACTTATTTTTGTTTAAGCAATATGCAATGTACTAGTATTAAGCCTAAGTTTCTCTTAACTATATCCTACCTTTTTAGTGTTTTTTACTTAGCTAAATCATGCTTAGAATCTAAAGTTTCCATCTTGACATGTTTGAGTTCTTTAGGAATCATATTCAATGTGGTCTAGTCAACGTTGTTTAGTGTAAAGTACAGCTAGAGTTTAAAGTTTTAAAAATAGAATCTTTATCTGTCTTATGTGTGTCTACTATTTTGAAAATGCTTAAAGTTCAAATTTTCCATTAAAATAAATTATTGTTATCCACTATTAATATATAAATATTGCTTAAAGTTGAAGTCTGTTGAAGAGGGAGTATGGGAGCTTCAAGTGAAGCTGATTCTGGTTTAAATCCGGGGTGTGTTCTCTTGGATTTTGTAGAGGTATTGCAAGGAGTTTGTCCCCTGGTGGAATACAGGCTGGATTATGCAGTTGGAGGGATGTTCATAGGCAATGAAGGAAGTTTGCTTGGTTTGCAGGTGATTAGAGGTAGTCCTGGAAGTTTGTAGAGGTGTGTAGGAATTAGGTGTTGTAGAGTATTTCAGGATGCATATAGATAGTATAGGGTCTGTTTGGTTTTGTTTTAGCTAAAGGGGCAGCAGCAAGGTTGTTCTGGTTATTCTAGATAGTTCATGCCTTTCTTGTGAGTATGAGGGAGCCTGATGGAGTTACTACTTTGTTTATGGTGTATGCAGGTGTTTTGAAATAGTCCAGTGTTCAGAGGGTTAATAGTGTACATGGGTTTGTTTTCTAAGTCTAAAGGGCTGTGCAGCTGGTCCTGGTATCTAGCTTAGGTCCTGGTAATTGTTTAGTGTTCCCAGGGAAGTGTTTGATGCTGCTGCTGTTTGTTTAGGTGTAGAGAAGTAAGTGATCCTGTTAAGAATGTGAAGTTTTGAGTGTAGTCATGGAGCTTTGAGGGAGTGTTGCGGGTAAGTTGTAGTTTATAAGAGGTGGTTAGGTGGTGTTGTGAGGTGATGAGGGGCTTGCAAGCAGGGCTGAGAGTCTGTGAGAGTGTGAGGGTGTAGCAAGGTAGTCTGGGTTTATTTTGGTATTATTGTAGGGTATCCTGGTTTTCCATGGGAGTTTGCAGATTGTAGAGTAATCTCGGTATTTGCAAGTTTGTTTTCAGGGTCTTGATTTGTTGCAGAAGGTCAAGGGTGGGGATGGCTCTTGTTGTAGTAGGTAGAAAAGAGATCCTGGTTCTGGTATTGTCTAGAAGGAAGTGAGATGAGCTGCTAAAGAAGAGAAGTGAATAGAGTGTTTTGCCCGTCCCCTAATTTCTTTAGCTTAAATTTCTCAAGCTGGATAGTGTGTAATGAATTGGAAATGATATGTTTGCAGCCATGTTTGCTTCATTTGATTGCTGAATTATTTGGCTTTCCGTTAGTCTTTTCTCAAATTTAGAATTCTGGTTTAAGGTTGATGGTCTGTCCTTAGCAAATGGTTGAAGTGACGATTTTTCATACATCTAAGTCTTAAAATGAGATGGATCCGAAGGACGAAGAGAAGACTTCATTCATCACTGATCGAGGCACGTATTGCTACAAGGTAATGCTCTTTGGAATCAAGAATGTTGGAGCAACATACCAAAGACTAGTATGTTGAATATTCAAAGATTACAATGGGAAGTCAATGGAAGTTTATATCGATGATATGCTAGTCAAATATTTTAGGATGGAAGATCATTTGAATCACCTAAGGGAAGCCTTTGCTATTTTGCGGCAATACAACTTGAAATAGAACCTCAAAAAGTGTGCATTTAGTGTTGGTTCGGGAAAAATTTTGGTTTCACCATCTATGAATGGGGTATAGAGGTGAACTCTAAAAGATCAGAGCCATCGAAGAAATCTTTGAAGTGCTCTCAGGGACTAAATACGTTCAATGTTTGACTAGCTGAATCGCTGCCTTGAGTCGATTCACCTCGAGGTCCTCAGAGCGATGCCATAAATTCTTCTCATCTTTGAGGAACACTGCCTCCGAATGGACAATGGAGTGCAGATAAGGATTGAAGGAGCTGAAGCACTATTTGGCTAATGCACCATTGCTTGCCAAGCCAAAAGACGAAGAAACATTGTTGGTTTACTTGGCTGTGTCCCAGGTGTCTGTGAGCGCGGTTCTGCTTTGTGAGTAGGATGGAAAGTAGCAGCTCATCTATTGTGTGAGCAAGACACTCCTCGATGCCGAAATCAGGTACCCCCATCTAGAAAAATTGTCACTTGCCCTAGTTGTTACTGCTCGGAAACTTCGGCCTTAATTTCATTGTCATCCTATAACTGTAATAACAATCTTCCCCTTGAGAAATATATTGCACAAGCCTGAGTTGTCAGGGAGGTTATACAAATGGAAAGTTGAATTGAGTGAATGTGACATTACTTATCAGCCCCAAACAGCCATAAAGTCCCAAGTATTGGCGGACTTCGTGGCTGATTTCAGTACTAAGATCCTCCCCGACGCTGAAAAGTATAACTTAATGTCTAAGGGTCCAACTTCTGGGGTTTGGACACTCTACACAGATGGAGCCACCAATTTAAAGGTCTCGGGGCTAGGAATAGTTTTGATGGCTCCCACGGGGGAAGGATGAGGCACTCAATCAGGTTTAAGAAAGTGATCAATAATGAGGCGGAGTACAAGGCCACCATAGCAGGAATGGAACTGGCCAAAGAAATAAGCGTAGAAAGGATTGAGTTGAGGTGTGATTCACAACTGGTGTTAAATCAAGTAGCCGGAGACTATTCGGCTCGAGAGCCCAGGATGCAGCAGTTCTTAGCCTAAGCTCAACAAATTTTTGCCAAGTTTCAAGAATGGAGAATTGAACAAATTCCCCGAGTGAAAATCACTGAGGCTGACGCCTTAGCCAATCTAGGCTCGGCCGTCGAAGAAGAACACTCGGAGACTGATTCAATCGTTCAGCTTCTCTCATCTGCCGCGGAAAGGATAAAGTTGGAGGTTATTCAGTGAGTAATTCTTGGATTGGCGAACCAAGTTTATCTCCTACTTAGACTCATGGACTCTTCCAATGGATACGAAGGAGGCCAAGAAGCTTAGAACGTAAGTAAGCCCCTACTCAATGATTCAGGGGCAACAGTACAAGAAGTTGTATTACGGCCCGATAGCCAAATATTTGGGTCCAGGGGTAGTTGAGTATCTAATGAAAGAAGCACACGAAGGCGAGTGTGGCAACCGCCCGAGAGGTAAAGCTCTAGTTCGCAAATTGCTTCAGGCAGGTTATTATTGGCCACACATTAGCACAGACGTTATGGCCTTTGTGAAAAGATGTGACAAGTGCCAATGACATGCTCGAATGATTCACCAACAGGCCGAGCCTTTACATTCGATTGTGACGCCATGGCCTTTTATGAAGTGGGGAATGGAGATAATTGGACCACTTCTAAAGGCTAAAGGCAGTGTTTGGTTCATCCTGGTACTAACTGATTACATCACCAAATGGGTAGAAGCAGGGTCCTTTGCTCGAGTAAGACAAAGAGAGGTAATTAGTTTCATCTAGAAAAACATCATTTGTCAGTTAGGTGTCCCGAAAGAGATAACATGTGACAATGGCCCTCAATTCATCGGCTCGAATGTCACAACTTTTTTCAATAAATGGGGCATCAAAAAGCTTGTGTCAACTCTATATCATCAAAGTGTGAATGGTCATAGGGTGATTATTGAGAACATCAAGAAAAGTCTTGATGAAGCAAAAGGCTCGTGGCTCGATGAATTTTTCGGGGTGTTGTGGGCAATACAAACTACCGAAAAGAACAGCATGGGTGAAACTCCATTTTCTTTGGCCTATGGCATTGACTCTTTGATTCATGTTGAGGTTGGTGAACCTAGTCTTTAGTATGCGCATGCAATCGAAGAATCAAATGAGCATGCAATGCACATGAAGTTAGACTTGCTTCAAGGCCGAAGAGAGATGGCTTTAGTTCGGTTGACAACCCAAAAGAGGAAAATCAAGGCTTATCTTTATAGGAAGGCTAGACTCAGAGCTTTCTAAGTTGGATATTATGTGTTAAGAGCCTTGAAGCAAACCACCAGAGAGAAAAATATTGGCAAGCTCGCAGCGAATAGGGAAGGACCTTATCAGTTGGAGGACATGCAAGGCAAATAGAGCCCTCGAATTGAATATCTCCATTTTGAAGCGGTATTATTTCTGACACCAAGGTATACCCCATATCTATGAATTTTTACCTACAGCCCGAGCCGTAATTTCTTTAATGCTTAGGTCGAAAAATTTACTTTGCTTGACATTTTCAAGAAGCGCCGTGAACGAAATACTGTGCTCAGGTCCTCACTATTCACACCTGAACACTGGGGGACCGGAAGGGATGTTGTGCAGTCAAGATCGACTCGAAGCCTCTCATACCAGGTACTGCAAGTAGACCCGAAGACTAGATACCAATCTTGTACCGGTGACTATCTCCCGAAGATTAGCATAGTATCATTATATTTGTTGCCTGATAGTGGCTTTATTTTAAAATTTTGCCCAAGTCTAACAACGACTGTGTCTCATGTAAATTCCAGTTACGGCTCATCAATAAAAAGAACTTGGTTCGACATCTCTTTGTTTCAATATCTAACTTCTAAAGTTATATTATTCAATTGAGATCGTTTCTTTATGCCACAACTCAGGGACGAGATGTCGTTCCAAGCTAGGATCGGTTTGTTTCGATGTTCGACTAAGTCTTGCAAGCAAAAATTATTCTTAAGTCTATTGTCGCGGTATAAAACAAAGTAAAGACTGACACAAAAAGAGAGATGAAACCTCATTAAAAAAAAGTCCTGTGGGTCTCAAAAGTTATTTATACATGATGGCCCAAAGGCCATAAAAAATACAGAAATAACACAATGGGGAAAGGAAAATAGCTAAGCATCGGGGTCATCTTCCTCCTCGGAAGTCCCCTCTTCGTTGTCCTCCTCATTCTCATCATCCTCGGCTTCATCATCGCATGAGCCTTCGCTTGAAGGAAGCTTATCTATGATAGCATGGGCTGCAACAACACTGAAGCCTTCGTAAATTCAGCTTCCAAGTCAAGCTTGTCGGCCTGGCATTGTTTAAGAACCTTCAGCCGAGTCTTGATGATGGCCCAATTTTTGTCCAACTCCTCTCTCGTGGTTTTGACCTTGGCTCTCCCCTCGAAGTCAAAAGTCTTACCCCAGAGCTATTCAGCCTCAGCCTCGTGGGTTTGAATCTTTTTTATTTGGATCTCCAACCTCTTTATCACGAGCATGTGCTCGGTGTACTTGTCATGATATTTTCGAGCGTTTGCAGCAAATTGGGCATTGGCCTGATCCAGGTCTCCGCGAAGCTTCTCCACTTCGGCTATCAACTTCGATCTCTCATCCTGATGGCTCTCCCTCAGAATTTGTATTTCCGCCTCGGAGGCGATGGCGGCCTCATAAAGATCGGACCTGGACTTGGCCAACTAAGCATGTAACTCATACATTTGGTTTGTGAGCCCCACTTTTGTGCGGTCTCAAGCATTTGATACGCGATGAATCTCCACGGTTAGATCATGTTCTATCTGCATCGTCTTGAGCAAGAAGAGGAGGGTCTATTCAAAATTTATCAAAAGGTTAAAATAAGAACGCTTAACAAATAAGGAAGTTGCATTTAGTAAAGCTTACTCAAAGTGCATTGGCTGCACAACGAGCCATTATCCCCGTCGGGGAGATGTCCTTGATGAGGTCTTCTTCTTTCGACTCGAGCAGCTGGTTAAGGCTCGAAAGAACATCAACCGAGCCTTGGAAGAGATTGGCACAAGCAGGAATTTCAATTCTCCTCGATATCGTCTCGGCATTCGAGGCTCTGATGGGCTCAGAACTGACTCGAGCAGCACTCGACGCCGCTCTCTCCTGGGCAGTAAGAGGAAGTTCAACCTCGCCCACTTTGGCCTTGCCCTTGACCTTATTAGCAGCGAGGTCAGCCTCCTCGTGGTCTACCACTTCCACCTCGTTGGGGCCCTCAGCGCACTTGTCGCTGGGCTCATCCCTCAGGCATCATCGCGATTCGACAATGGCCTCAGGCGCTAAAGCAATTGCCGCTGTGACCCGAGGGCACACTACAAGACGACCTCTCCGAGGATGTGCTCTTTCTCTTTGGATCTGTGGGAATGTAAATTGGAGGCTTAAGAGTAGAAGGAGTAGATTTCAAGATGCAAGTAAAGTGACCAAGAAAGTTGTCACCGCCACCTTTAGAGGTCCCCTGACCGGAGGAGCCTTTCGAAGGCTTGGATGCCTTAGCTTTTTTCAAAGTACCTGATTCTATTGTAATTACGCAGGCATCAGCACCGGGGTATCCCCCTCTTTCTTCTTTCCTTTTCCTTCCTTGTTGGAAAACCTGCCAGAAAGAAGAAAAAGTCGGCATAAAAGAGACTTAGGGAGGTCCCCTTAGAAGTTAAATTGTGACAAATCACTCACTAGGTCTTTTGCACGCCCATTTATTGTTTAGCTCAGCGGCAGTACTCATCCAAGTACTATTGGGGCGAGTCCGAGCCTTTGTTACTGCTTTGACCCAGTCAGTCAAATCAACAGAATGATCGATGGGAACCTTGTTAGCTGCAAAAGGGGTATAAGTCATGATTAAGTAATAACTGAGGAGCCAAGAGAAGTAATTTGTATATAGAAAGAGGATTATTTATGCTTGTCATTCCACACCTTGGGAAACCCAGGTTCGGTCGACAGCTGGTTCATTTTTGCAGAAGAATATAACGATCACATAAGCCTCGATCCCCCATGGTCCTCGCTCTTTGTGATCACTGAGTATTTGCCTCGGTTATTTAAGGCCACAATTCCACCTTTGTGGAAGTATGGATAGAAGAGAGAAATCAGGTGTTGAAAAGCAAAAGGCACCTCAGCCTTTTGACTTAGCCAATCCAAGCACTGAATGACCCTCCAGACCCCCGGGCCAAGTTGAGCTAAACAGAAATTGTATGTTCGGTAGAATGTATCAATAACCCCATGAACAGAGAGTGAAAACCCAATTGTAAACGGATATGTGTAAACAAATGAGAGCCCCGCCACATAGTTGGAGTTACTACTGTTTGGGGTGGGGACAACAATCTAGACCTCGGGTCCCCATCTGCTCCCGAACCCGATCAACATGGGCCTGAGTGATCAAAGTTGGTGTAGTTTACACCGGAGTATTTCTATTATTTTCTTGTTGAGCAGTCGAGTGGTCTTGCGACTTCAAGTCCTTCTCCGGGCCGAAGCTGGAAGGAATAATTTGATAAGGCTCGAGCTCATTATCAATAGGGATTATCTTTGACTTTGAGGATTCCGCCTCGGTTCCACCAGCCACTCCAATGTTAGAATCTTTGCCACTCACCTCCTCAATGGCATCGGCATTATCTCCTCTGATTTATCACAGCCAGCGGTGGGTTTGCGCCGACTTGGGCTTAAACCACCCGCTTGAGACGTCGCCTTATTGTAATCATCTCTCGGCGTAGTGACATTTAATGGATCGGGGACATTGACCAGTTTGCCGCTGATGATGATGGTGGAAGCGTCTAGGATGGTTTTTTAAAAGGACCTGAAGAACTTTGCACAGAGTTTGTAGCAAATATTCTTTTTATCAGACTATTGTTTGTGAATTTCTAGTTTTGAAGAAGAATTTGAAGGAAAGAATATGGGGATCTCTTAATGCTTTGAAAAATTTCTGCTTTAGCTCAATAATCAAGTGAGGAAGATGGAGATCAAGTGGGATACTTATAGGAAGGAAAATCATCATTACTTTTACGTTGGGAAGAGCAATTGAAACAGCCGGACCTTTCAACGATCACCATGTGTAACCGTCAAGAAGTTGAAGTGATGGCCCCTTTTTTTGAATTACTAGGCTAGCGTGTTGCCACGCCTTTCTCCCGCTCATTTTCATTCCACTCCTCGGGATCTCTGACAGATGCCAGAGGAATGGGGGGGACTATCCGTATTGGGTAATAGAGTATTTGCATATGTGGCACCTCGGGCGTATAGCTCGAGGCATGTTTTAGTAAAGGTTCATAAGATGATGGCAGAGCGGGCGGTTCAGTCCTCGGAGCAAATCTCTTAACTCAAGGTTTGACTTAAACCTCGGGATAGATCTACCTCGGTTAGGCAAGGGTTCGCTTTCCAGAGGTGAGCAACTCAAGCCTCGAGGAAAGGTTACGCTCCAGCGAAAGATCAGCCCCACTACTTTCTCGTATTAATCCCACATTTAATGAGGGGAATCATGGGAATGCCATGATCTGGACGTGGGGATTTAGGCCTTGATCATCGTCAGCCTAGTTATCTATAAATAGGACTTCACTTATACTATAAATTCATTCAAGAATACTTACTGAAACTCTGTTAAATTTTATACACAAAGAAGTTATTATTGAAACCTTTATTTTTGATCTGGTTACTTGTTTTCTCTCATTGATTTGCAACTTTAATACTTCATATTGCTTGTAAAGCCATTACAAATTCGATTAATTGACCTAATCTGAATTAGGCCAATACAAGCTTTTTGTTTAATTTAATGATGTTTAAAGTATTTTTCTTTTGTTTATTTTAACATCCCTTTTAACACTCAAATTTCATTTTGCTCTCAGTTCCGCTCGATTTGGAGTCATTAAGGACCAGTTAGTGAAGACTTTAAGGACTATATTTAATCTGGTCCTCAATTAAAAATATAAATATGAGAATTAGAGACTAGAAAAAAATTTGGTCCTTGAATGTATGCTTTTTAGGACCAGATTTTTTACTGGTCACAAAATATTGTCTCAAATAAACACTTTTATTGTAGTGATGTTGGAGGTATAAACGTACATGAAAGAGTTAGTCACAGAAAACCGTATGCAGACTTTGAAACAATTAAAGTCATGCACCAATGTAGCGTTATCGTGACAGATTTCATAGCCCAAAAGATGGAATATCCGGGTATATTACTATCTCATGTGCAATTGGTAGAAGAATGCTTGAGAAAGCTTTGTGTGACTTGGGGGCAAGCATAAATCTTATGCCATACATTGTTTACAACTTTGGCCCTTGAAAGTCTAAGGCCTACGTTAATGAAATTGAAAATAACGGATATGTCAATGAAGAAGCCTATTGTTATTATTGATGATATGCTAGTGAAAGGGGGATAGATTTGTATTTCCTATGTATTTTGTGATTTTAGATTGCACAGTAGATTTTGAGGTACCCATTATTCTTAGGAGACCATTTCATGCTACTGGGAGAGCATTTTGTTTTGTAAAAGGAGGAGAATTAATATTCCACTTTAACGGTGAAAAGGTTATCTTTCATATGTGTATGATCATTAGACAACCAATGAAGGAAGCCACTTGTTCATATATTGACATGGTGATGGATGTTTCAGTTCATATGGAAAGGGTGTTAGTGAGCCAAAAAGATTAGTATGGCCTTCGTCTAGCATTTGAAAGAGTATGTGCTAGTATTGGAAGGGCTTGGTGTTTATCACAATGACTCGAAGAAGCTTTTGCTCGAGCATGAGAACCAGAAACACCTCGTACAAAGCCATCTATTGAGGAGCCACCAATCTTGGAGTTGAATGTGCTTCCATCGCACTTGAGGTATGCATTCATTGGCTCTAACTATGCTTTACCTATCATTAATTCATCACGATTGTCAAATGTGAAGGAAAATAAGCTCTTGAAAGTTGTAAAAAGGATGATCCAAGACATTTAGTAGACTTGGTTGATATTCGTGGCATAAGCCAAATGGTTTCATGCACAAAATAATTCTTGAAGATAATTGAAAACCCTCAGTAGAGCACCAAAAAAGACTCAATTCTATTGTGCAAGAGGTCGTGAAGAATAATATTGTCAAGTGGCTAGATGTCGGTTCGGTCATCCCCATATCCATTAGCAAATAGGTTTGCCTATTGAATGTTCCTAAGAAAGAGGGGACGATTATGGTAAAGAATGAGAAAGCAGAGTGCATCTCAACTAGAATAGTGATTGGATGGAGAGAGTGTATGGACTACAAGTTGAAAAATGCAACCCGAAAGGACCACTTTTAACTTTCGTTCATTGTTAAAATGTTTGATGGGCTAGAGACAGAGACTTCTACTATTTCTTGGATGGTTGTTTAGGTTATAATAAAATATCCATTAACCTTGATGACCAAGACAAGACCGCATTCACTTGCCCCTATGGTAGCTTTGCGCTTGGAAAGATGCGAGCTTGGGTAATGCTTCAACTACCTTTCAAAGATTTATGTTGGCATTGTTTGATACATGGTTGAAGACTTTTTGGGGGTCTTCGTGGACAATTTCTATGTGGTTGATGATTTTTATGATAATTGTTTTAACAACCTAGATAAAGTGTTGAAGAGGTATGAAAAATCTAAATTGGTTTTGAATTGGGAAATACTACAATCTAGTATAAGAAGGAATGGGACCCAAAGTGTCGTAAAATGGAATTGAAGTTGATCAAACGAATAACGATATGAAGTCAACTCTTCCATCTCCGTAGCTTATTGGTCATGTGAGATTCCATCATCGATTTATCAAAGACTTATCAAAGATCATAAATTGTTCATGCAAGCTATTGAATAAGGATGCCAACTTTCCCTTTGACGTGGCATGCTGTAAAGATTTTCAGGAAATGAAGATAGGGCTGACAAACACTCCGGTGATCATAAGTCCTATTTGCGAACTGTGTTTTGGACTACGTTTGATGCTAGTGATGTAGCATTATGAGCCATCTTCGAAAAACATGTGAACAAACTCTATAATCTATATACTATGCTATAAAGATAATGAATGGGTCACAACTTAATTATACGGTCACTGGAAGCATTTTATTGCTGGTGGTGTTTGCATTCGAAAAAATTTAGGCCTATTTGATGGGGTTCAATGTTGTGGTATAGACTGATCACTCTGTCATTCAGTATTTGATAAGAAAGAAAGACTCAAATCCTAGATTGGTTTGATGGATCCTATTTTTGCAAGAATTCAATGCAAAAATCAATGATAGAAAAAGATTCAAGAATCAAGTCGCCGATCAATTGTTTCGAGTGTAGGAAGAAAGAAGAACAAAAGAAGATCATGAAATTTATGATTCATTTACCGACAATAGGTTGTGAGAAATCTCATAGGAGGAGATACCGTGGTATATCGATTTATCTAATTTTATGGCATGTGCTGAAGTCTCTAAGGGTTTTGGCTAAAATTAAAAGAAGAAGCTACACAAGAATATTGGACACTACTTTTGGGATTAACCATATACGTTCCACATATGTCATGATGGCGGGATTAGGAGGTGTGTATCTGTGTCCAAGCAAATTGAGATTCTCGAAAGGGGTCACTCATCCCCTTTTGATGGACATTATGGTACTATAAGTACTACCAAAAAATTGTTGGATTGGTGGTTCTATTAGCCAACTATTCACAAGGATGCTCATTTGTTGGTAAAGTCATATGATCAATGTGAGCTGGTGGAACTTCGAGGAAACATGAGATGAGAAAATTCCTATCATGGAAGTTGATATTTTTTCTACATGGGGAATTGATTTCATGGAACTTAAAACTAAGTTCATATGGAATGAATACATCTTTGTGGTAGTGGACTATGTGCCAAATGGGTTGAAGCATTGGCTCTACTAAAAAATAAAGCGAAGAGTTGCGAATTCATTCTTGAAGAAGACATCTTTACCTATTTTGGTACACCGAGGGAGATTATAAGTGATGGGGGTCACACTTTTTATATAGCAGTATTAAGTTCTTTACTTGATAAATTTCATGTGAAACACAAGGTGGCTACCCTGTACCATCCCCAAACTAGTGCCATGTTTGAGGGATCAAATCATGAGATCAAACAAAAAATTTCCAAGGCCATGAATGCAAATTGAAAAGATTAGGCAAAGAAGCTGGATGAAGCTCTATGGAACATATCATGGCCTATGATACTCCAATTGGTATGTCACTTACTGATTGAGTTTTGGTAAGGCATATCAGCTTCTAGTAGAATTGGAGCATAAGGTGTTACATGTATTGAAAAGGTTGAACTTATATTGGGAATTTGCATCCAAGTTGAGGGTTGAGAACTTGCATGAATTTGATGAGATAAGTTTCCACGCGTGAATGCATTGTTATATAATGAGAGAATTAAGAATGTGGATGACAAGAAGATATGGAATCGGAAGTTCAAATAAGGAGATTGGTGCTTTTGTTTAACTCCTAACATCAATTGTTTCTCGAGAAGTCGAAGTCCAAATGGAGTGACACGTTCAAAGTGGTTACGGATTTCCCCTATTGTGCTATTAATTTGGAGGATATAAGTGGAAAGGAATTTTATGTGAATGGGCACTAGGTGAAGCATTATTTGGAAAATATGGAAGGGAGCAAGTTTCTGGCCAATGTGGTGTTGATTGATCCTTGAAGGTCATCTTTTTATCATCCCACGACACTAAAACAAGTGCTTCTTAAGATGCAGATCTGAAATTAACAAAGGTAAGGTTTATGTGGGCAAAAATATCCAAGTTAGGATTTTGTATATACCACCGCTTTGAGTAAACAGGCCCACGGCCTTATCAGTCTTTGTATTTTACCATAATTAGGACTGGGTAAATTATAGCTATAAATACCCCCTCCTAAAATTGTATTGTACAATCAAGCGATTCACACAGAATCCGGCTATTCTCAAGAAATACAATTATTTACTTTCTTGCTTATTTACTTTTCTCTCAGCTTTATTTAATTTCCTTCATATGTTTTTGTATTCCTTGTGACCCAAAAACAAATTTAATTGTTTAATATATACGATAAATTTTAGGCATAAACAGTTTGGCACCCACCGTGACGCTCAGGCAATTGTAGGTTTCTATGAAGGAAAAAGCGTTGTCATGCCGGACGACAGCAGTAATGTTCCAAAGAACACTGATGATACGGAAGATGACTCCGTAAAGGATCCCAGTGATCCCAACAGAGAGCCAAAGGACCCTACCAGACACCCGATCTTTGTAGGTAGTGAGGGTAAAGATAATCAACTACGTGGAAGCAACTCTAAACTCAAGGATTTCCTTAGTCTCTTCAAAACCCAGGCAGAATAGGAAAAGAAAAACTCGGCCAACTTGGTCAGATACATGGTTCAGAAGTTGGGAGCGATCTTCTCTAGATCGTCCCAGAGGCCAGCGTCCCTACGAGGACTCGCACCCGTGAACGAGTCACCAGCTTCCATTCCTAATGGAAGACTCAACATGGAGGCCACCCTCGGAAGCTCTACAACTGCCAAAAAATAAGGTCTCGAAGGAACACCTATCATTCAGGGCATCCTGAAGGAGCTGAAGGTCATCCACGATCGGATCGGTAACGTTCTAGATGCTCCACCTTAGATTACCACCGTAGATGAACAAAATTTCTACAAACATGCATATAAAGCGAGTGTAGCATAGCATCCGCGTACCCAAAATCTTCCGCTTGCTGGATAACCTCAAGTACAATAGAACCACTAATCCGGGTAAGAACATTGCAGCTTATTATACAGCCATCAAGAGAGACGAGATTTCTAAGGAAGAAACCCAATCTGCTCTAGTGAAGAGGTTCGGCTCGACCTTAACTAAATGTGCCCTCGCATGGTACACGCAACTACCATTGGGATCAATTGAGTCATTTACCCAGATGCAAGATCTATTCAAGAAGGCACATTCTGGAGCCCGCAAGCGAGAGAAACGCATGGAAGATATCTTCGAGATTCGGCAACGTGGCGATGAGTTTCTCAAAGACTACATACAGATATTTCAGAGGGAACAGATGGAGCTCCCTCCAAATCCAGAGAATATTGCAGTGGTGGCATTCAGCAAGAGCTTGAACTCCAGAGGTTTGCTAGCCACTCGAGAGTTATAGTGGAGTCTCACTCAATACCCGATGACCACATGAAACGCCCTACACCAATGGTATAATTAGAAACTACGTCTTAGACCTGAGCCAGCTCTAGAGCCCGGTGAAGACATGCGGACAAAGAGAGCGAGTAGCCCGCCTCTGGAAGGTGAAGGCGGTGGAAGAAGAATGAAAGAAAGGACTCAGTATCAAACAAAGTCCTGGAAGACATTAGAAAAGCAAAATAGTTCCCGAGGAACCGGATGACACGAGAAAAATTCAGAACAACACAGCTTCAAAGACTTTGGGCTACGGGTGAATGTGGTGGAACTAGTCACTAATTACTTTGGAAAACTAGGTTCTAGGATGCACTGGCCACCCACCATTAAGAGCTCAACTAGGAAGAATTCAATGACCCACTATGATTTTCATTGGAGTAACAATCATACGACGGTCGACTGTAATGCTCTGATGCTTGAGATCGAACACTTGTTAAAGGAATGACACCTTAAGAACCTAATCACAGAGGGCGCAAGACGATCCAGAGCACCCAACCCCAAGAACAAGCGGAGTGTCAATGGGATCTTCCCCACTCTCGCTTTCGACCAAACTTGGAGGACTGTGGTGCCAGGATCATATGCCAGTCCGATCGTGTTCAGACTGGAGAATGGAGAGGAGAACCACCACGATGCCCTCACCGTCTAGATCAAGGTTCTTGACTCTCAGGTCAAACAAGCTCAAGTTGACCCGAGAAGCAACGTCAATATCATTCAGTGGGAGATAGTGTAGAATATGGATTAGCAACTCCAAGCCCCTATAGAGTGACAAACTTCAACAACATCTATGAAAAGTCTATTGGAGAAATAGCTATACCGGTCTATATCCCAGATATGATGAGCATAACACATTTTCATGTAATGACTTGCAGCCTCTCATATAATGTCATTTTGGGGAGACTGCGGATACATGGAGTAAAAGGTGTACCTTCATCAAGTCTTCAGATACCTGATCCCGTGCGGGATAGATAACTTACAGAGTGAGCGGTCCTTGCCCAGAGAGAGTCAAGCACACGATAAGGGCACTAACGCCAGGCTGAAAGTGGAAGTAACTATGGTCGAAAGAGAGCCACTATAGGACGCATCTATCGAGGGGAGGGCCAGGATAGCAGTACCAGAACTTAGAGAGTGGGTCTCTGGGATGACTAACTTGGTCTCACGAGCTGCGGAGCTGTGGTATCAACTCTCCAAGGTGCTGGTAAAACATGAGGATCCTGAATGTCCAATACTCTGTTGCCAAGTACTGACCCAAGTAAAGATGACCATTATAAAGGCTCCAATGGTAACTGAACCGGTTCAAGGGGAGCACCTGCTACTGTATGCCTCGATCTTAGAATTAGGGAATGCAGTCCCTGCATGAGTATAAGATGGAAGGAAATTTCATGTGCAATATGCTTGTAAGGGACTTTTGGGAGCAGAAGCATACCTTCTATTGCCAGTCCAGTTCGCGACAGCAATGGTAATGGCAACAGAAGTCATGACCGTATTTTCTAAATCATACTGTTAGTGTAGTTTCTTCTGTCCCGTTTCGGACCATTCTGTCTAAACCTGGGCCTTCAAAAAGGTTAGCAATATGGGCCGTAGAACTTGGAAAGTATGGTATTCTTTATCAGTCGCGAACAGTCATCGGATCACAGGCCCTAGCAGACTTCGTTATGGATTTCAGCATAGAGTTTGCGTCAGAGGCCGAAGAGTTGATGAAGAACGCAGATTCGGTTGACTCTGGGCAGTGGATAATGGCCCTAGGTAGTGGATAATCCATACGGGCGTAGTGCTCAAAGACAAAGAACCTGACCTCGACCTATGGATTAAAACACCAACCGGAAGGATCTTTTGCAAAACTGCAAGCTGCACGTGCGGTGCGGCAGAATATGAATCTATAACTCAAGCTTTTATTTAGCCTACATATTGGGGGCTACGGAGATCAGTTTCTACAGTGGCTCCCAGCTGTTGGTCAATTGCATGAATGAAGTTTCCACAGTTGAAGGTATCTTCTCACTTGAGCGACTAGCTAAAATATGGGCACTTCTGAATAATTTTAGTAAATGGAAGTTTATTCATCTGAAGGAAGCCACATAGGCCAACGCACCGGCTGAGGGTGCAAACATAAATTCAGACAGCCGGCTGACAGTGATCGATCTAATCCCCGCAGACCTGATGAACCTCGAAATTCCAAACACAGGGTCTGTTTTAGAATGTCTTCATGCATTAAATGAGTACTTGGGAAAGGGAATACTCCCTAATATCAAGGCAGAAAGCAGATAGTTATAAAGGCAGCAGTCTATTACTGTTTGATTAATTGAGAGTTGTATCATCGGATGGTTAACGGCCCACATGTCATGCACCCGGTTTCAGCGCCAATCAACGAAAGGTCCTTGGAGAACACGTGTGAGCCTCTTGGGACATGTGATTTCCCCTTTCTTGCTCTTTATTTTTATTATTGTTATCAATATTACTATTACTATTACTGCCAACGGGCACTTTGTCCCATCGTTGTTATCTTGCTAAACACTTATTGGCCCTGCGCCCCTTTATCAATAAAACTACTATTCCACTTAGTCAGTTTTACAAACATATCCATCTATGATCCAAATATTCATATACTAGGCATATTTAAGTTGATGTAATACACTCAATTTTCATTCCAAAAGTAGAGTAAACTACTCGCTTAAAGCTAGATCACTTCTAGTTAACACATCAGGCATTATTCATAGGTTGAAATCGTCAATTCAACACATGCACCAATATGTCGGTACGGACGCTCGCCAGCATCATGCCATTTAAGATTTATGCACTCGAGTGGACAAGTACAGACGTTCTAGGTTGAACACAAAAATGCCCCGTTACGTACAACGGGGTACAGACGTCCCCTTTTGGGTGTGGGCCTTGCCCTAAAAGCCGTCTATCGCAGATGCAAAATAAGTCATCATTTGTTGATGCATAAACAGCGCACGACAGCGCGCACAACCATCTTTAAAAGACAAATGCCGACATCTTTTTTTCCTGAACCGCTATGGGTGTGGAACAGGATTCGTTTTATGGGAACTCACGGGTAAGACTTGGAGTCGCCACCTAGTAATTTATTTAACTAGGCGTGACAGGAACTTTATTTCTAGCCAATTTTAATGTTAACTCCAAAACTTGATCTACTTACCGAAAATTTTGAGTAAGGGTTCAAATTAACTCAAGAAGAAGGTTTAGGCACCTCTCAGATTCCATCCAGTGTGGTTCCCGGCCGTACTATATAATTGGGTTCAAAATAAATAAAACTAAAAAAAGAAGAAAAAATTCTCGCTATAATATACAAGTTTTATACACAAAACTGCATTTAAGATTAAATAAAATGTTTGTCTTCTCTAATTTATATCTTCCTTAGCAAACTTCAACCAAGTACACCTCGCAAAATAAAATCAATTAGTTGGTATGCAAAAAAACAATTAATAACGATAAAATGGAAATTTAAAAAATGCAATAGCAAATTGTATTAGAAGCATTTTCTGGAGCATCGTCTTTTAAAAATATTCATTCAAATGCACCTCGTAATAATACAAAAAATAGGTTAGTATTATAATAAAGAAAAAATAATAGTAGATAAAATAATAATAATAATAATTAAAAAAGTAGATAAAATAATAATAATAATAATAATAATAATAATAATAATAATAATAATAATAATAATAATAATAATAATAATAATAATAAAAGGAAAATAAAGAGAAAAAAAGAATTTTTGAAAGTTTTAGACTCCGATTTCGACCTATCGGGTAAAGGTTTAAGGATGTCGGTACAGCTGCAGACAACGATGGCAAGCCAGCTGTTATGCCAAGTACCGATCCTACACACTCTATGCTCATTTTGCAAAGTGGATACTTATCGTCATCACCTTTCTTCTTATTTTATCGAGACATGTAAGAGACATATACGGACAGGACTTGTATTGGCCTCCAACTGTCATTGGCCAAATTAGGTAGTATCCATTCAAATCAATGCCATTTTTAACAATGATCAATTGTACAGCGCCTCAAAAGTGAGTATTTCCCATTTACAACAGCTCCAAAATATGATTTTGAGTACTATGAACCATAATCTAAACAGCAAGAGAGAAATCCAGTAGTTTGCATTAGTCAGAACCGCTCGAGCAAAACAAAAATCCTGCAAGGCCAAACAGGTCAAACAAGATCCGGAACAATATTGGACTGATTCCCCAGTACACAAAATAAAGCATAGAAATGGGTCAAAGCACAAATGTATCCAAAACAAGTACGCAGATCATGGAACCAAAACAAGTAGTAATAACATGATATAAAGCTAGAATCAATAACCAAAATACTCTGATAAACCAGCTTGAACAAAACGTATAACCAAACACCAAAGGGCCAAATAGTAGCCATAACGTGTAATCAATCAACGAACGGTGATGGTGACCCAGAACGCAGCAACAGTAATCTGAGATGGAGGAGCGACCGCCGGCTAGAGCAGTGGTGTCGCTGCTACTCCACCGTCGTCTCCATGGGTTACTCTGTCGCTGCTAGCATTGGAATTCCTCTTATGATGTACCCTCTGATCTAATCGGTAGTGTGTGAATAGTGTATGTATGTATCTATTTTTAACTGTGTGTAATGGTGTATTTCTACCGGTGGTGTCCGTAATTTTTTTTTTTTTGTGTGTGTTCTCTTTTAAAGGAGAGGAACTGAAAGAGTCGTTGGGTGATTGGACACAATTGGGTGTTGGAGGAGATTGAGAGACTTTTAGCCATTTTTTGGGAGATTAGGATCAGATTAAGGACTAATTTAAAGATATTAGGGAGAGGAGATATGGGGATTTTGGTGAAAGTTGGAATTTTGGCCAAAAATAGGAGAATGGAGAGAGTTTGGGAATTTCAATAACGTTGGAAAGATATGTACGTTGGGGGGTGTGTGAAGATAAATTTATTTTTCTGAAGTTTTATTTAAAATAAATAGGAAGAAAGGAGCAATGTATGATGCATAAATAGGTGTATCTAGACGAACACTTGTTCAAATTCAAAGAAAATTTTAAAGAAATACCTTAAAAGGGAGATTTGCGTATATAGAATAATTTAAGTTCAAAATAATTCAAATTCAAATATATATGACAAATTATAATGAAATAAGATGAGTGGCATAAAATTTAGACTGAACATTTTTTAGTCGGACCAAGATTTAATTAAAGATGCAAAATAAATTATTTATATTATATAAAAATACATATAATAAAGCAATTGGGGTCAAATAAAAATGGTTACGTATAAATAGTCACAAATAATGATTAAATATTACTTATGTGGTAAATTGCACAAATACCCCACAAATTCAACATGCATTCAACAAATAGCCTAAATGATGTAATTACATAATATAGCCACAATTAAATATATAATATATAAGTTCGGTATTTATGCAAATAAATGCATGCCTTCTAATGTAAATTTTGTTTAAACAGCTAATGTTGCACCTTTAAGTTAGATATAGCCAATTATCTGAAAAGGATGGACAAAATTAGGTGTTAAACAAATACCCAGAAAGGCACCAAAACAATGGTGCTTGACTACACTACATGTAATTATGTAAGTACACACAAAATATTGATAAACATCCATTTTAGTTAATATCAACGGCCCGTAGGCTTACAATATACAATCAAGTTCTTTCAAATACAATACTGTTCATTACAAGTATTCGTAAGAAACAAAAATGTCTCAAAAGGCTAAAACTGCAAGTTCTTCTGAATTTGACACAGCTGAAATCCTTCATCTGGATTGTAGCTCCAATTTAGAAGAGACCCAAAGTCCTCACTGGCATTAGGAGATGTGTCAGCCTGAGCATTCTTCAGCATACGGCAACTGATATAACCAACGCCCGTGCATTTTATCAAGGACAAAGGACTTTGGAAGCTTCTGAGCCCGGCGAATCCTTCTCTCACCATGACAAAAGACCCTGAAGATCCGCTTCCAATCATCATGCACAGTCGAGAGCTCATTGAAGATGAGAGGGCTTGAGCTGGGAACCTATGCTAGAGAGGAGTTCCTCTCCAAAGACAGTCCATAGTCGGCGACGAAAGAGGTATTATGACAAAAATCCAGCCGAACCAGCAAAACAAGGAGGCAACTCTAAGCCAAAAACAGACTTAGAGCTTGGGGACCCCTTAATCTGCTGAAGGCGTAAGGCTGAACCCCCTTGTCGGCCAAGGAGAGGAGCCAGGCATTGGAGCATAAACTCGACACTATTGATGCGTGAGCATTTTGCTTACTTTAACTCGCTTAAACTTTTGACTTTGAATCCAAAAGTGACCAATCTATAGAAAAGATTGATACAATTTGCTTGGTTTCAGGTGTTAAACCTCACAAGGAAAGGGAGAAACAAAAAGAGCATGATTACCCAAAAAAAGTGATCAAATTCAAGAAGCTGCAGAAACATTGAAGAGGCACCCGCCCCTTTCTTAGGAGGTGCATACCTGCTGAGTATCCAACTGGGCACTTAAGAGGCCTCAACTCTTTGTAAGGAAGCTGAAGATCTGGGAGACTTGTAAAGATGCGACCGCCCATGCTAAGTGTGGGCGCCCATGGCACTTTGCAAGGAGAAGTTGCTAAAGAAGATGCGACTGCCCATGCTAAGGGTAGGCTCCCATTACACTTTGAAAGAGACGATGATGTGAAGAAGATGTGACTGCATGTTGCTATGTTGTGCCGCCCTCACTTGGAAAAGAAAAAAAGGTCGTCGCCCAATGAAGTATGGCCACCCTCTTATACAAACCCAGAAAAGGGCGCCAGCCCTTTTGTCAATTTAGCACCAGAACCCAGCCCTTTGGCAAAAGGGCCCCAGCCCAACCTTAGAATGGTATTTCTGTAATTAATTTTAGCAAACACTATATATAGCTAGAATTATTTTTTTAAGAACATCTTACATTTGACATTACTTGAGAGGAAAGATAAGGACATAACACCATTAAGACTTAGTCAAGCTTTCTTGTATTATGGAGAAAAACATCATTGTGTGTAAGAATCCTTACTACTTTACAATTTTAATGCACATTTCATTACTATCAAATCTTGAATCATTGCTTAGCATGAGTAGCTAAATATCCACTAGGGTGCTAACGAAACCCTAGTCCAATAAGTACAATAAGCACCTAGGAATACCCTATTTCACTACCATTGATTACATTACAACAACTTGTGATGTACAACTCAAGTTGAGCCTAACAAGTGCTAGACTTACACCGAGAGGGTAAATCTAGGAATGGGAAGTGTAGTGACGGGGTACCGGGGGTAAGTATGTTGCATTTACCCCCAGTTAACGGATTGAACATCGAGAGGGGGATACCTTACTTTGGACTAGTTGCAAGCGCTTAATGCATCAATTCTTAGCACCCAGAGGGCAAGAGTTGGTAGTCTCAACTCTCACCCAGGAGGGGAGAGTTGAGTAAATGCGAGCAAGGTCCATTGAGTGACCTTGGTGAAAAGAAGATTTGAACTATATCCACTTGGTTAGAGGGCTAAGGGGAGTTAGCCTCCTAGTATTTTCTCATATTGTTAATTTTAACTTGATATTACCCTTATTTTACAATAGTTTCAGTTATATTTCAATTTTAGGATTAACTTGCTAAATTCATAGAACTCAAGAAAATTCGACTATTTCAAGTCTCACGCTAGTCCCTGCGTTCGATCTCTACAATCGACTAGGGTAATTGTGAGCCCTCATCCTTAACATTAGCATGTCACAATTTGGCACCATTGTCGAGGACTTCGGTAGATAATTTAGTTGAATTAGTTTAAGTTCGTATTGTTAGTTAGCTTAATCCGAGCACATGTCACTTTAGGTTTTGGTTTTATTAGACTTTGTAGGTGTTGATTTAAAATGCCGCCAAGGATAGAAAATCCACCTAACTTAGTGGGAGGTGGGGTTTACCCCCAAGGAGATGAACCACCCCTCCTCCTCCACCGGTCAATGAAAATAAGGAGGAAGACAATATTGAAATACTTGACGGAGAGCAAGTAGATGGAGCACAACTGAATGCTCAAGCTTAGGGAGGTCCGAGGGCTAGAAGAAATGCAAGAATGGAGCAAGCTAATGATTATGGCTTTTGTGGAGCCATTGTGCCTCCACCCATTAAAGCCACGGCTAACTTCCAAATGCAATCGACCGTTATGAATTCACTTGATAATCAAGGGTTGTTTGGATAAGAAGAAGAGGAGAATCCCAATAAACACCTCCAAACTTTCCTTGAAATATACACTCTTAACAAGCATGTCGGAATGACCGATGAGGCTTTTCGCCTAAGGATTTTCCCATTCTCTAAAAGGGAAAGATAGGGCTTAGTTGGATGGATTTCCAAATAGGAGTATTTAAACTTGGGATGATTTGGTGAAGGTTTTTCTAGAAGAGTACTTCCTACCAGGTAAATTTATGGACTTGAAAGATGATATCTACTATTTCCAACAACAAGTGGGTGAGCCATCACAAAGCATGGGATAGATTTCTCAATCTCATTTATTCTTGTCCCAATCATGGTTTTTCGGATAGAGTTCTACTGGAGACTTTCTATAGGGATCTTGATGACAACAACCAAACAACCATAACCCATGTTCCTCAAGGAGGCTTAATGGAGGGAACTTTTCAACAAGCAACCGACCTCATGAACATGTCACAAAGCAGTATAGAGCATGGAAGTCAAGAGTAAGGAGGTCTGGTACATATGATCCCAACAATGACATGATGACAAAAGCAATTGAATCTCAAGAAGAAAGAATGACTCAACTTGTTACAACGGTTAAATTGCTTGCAAAAAACCAATTGAAAACAACCCAAGAGCCTGCAAAGTAAGTGAATGCCATTGATATTCCTCCTAAAAAAAGTTTTCCATGGTGCAAATTATTCATATCAACCCTATCCTATGGGTTATGCTCCACCGGGCTCTGTTCCTATGGGGTTTGTGCCTCAAGGACAAGAATGGAAAATGCCACCCCAAGGTGGCCAAGAGCAAGATGAGGAAGCTAATTATGTTAATGTTTTTCAAGGTCAAAGACCTCCATATAATCAACAAGGCTATCAAGCTCAAGGCCAATGGAAGCCTTACAACCAATGGGGCAACACTCATAAGTGGAACGGTACCAATCAAGTGAGAGAGCCAAATGAGAATCAAAGAGGTTCTCATGAATCTCAACAAAGTTCAAGCAATCCTAAGAACTTAAGGTTGGAAGGAATGATGGAAAAGATATTGAAACTCCAAGAAGACAATTCGGGTGACATAAAGGATATCAAGCAAACCGTGCAATCACATTCGACTTCTATCAAGTCTCTTGAATCCCAATATAGCTAATTTTCTCATTAAGTAAATTAAAGACAACATTGAGCATTGTCAAGTGATACGGTAGTGAATCCTAAGCGGATTGGGAAAGATCAAGTAATGGCAATCATGACTAGAAGTTGAAAGACTTGGGATGACCCTAAAATGGTAGGTGATGATTTTCAAATAGAGCTTGAAGAGGGTGAACAAGAAGGTGAGATCTTGAGTGATGAAGTAGAACATGGGGATGAAATGCATGAAGAAGTGGAGCCCCAAAATGTCAAAGAACAAGAAGGTCCTCTTGAAGAGGAACTCCACTACCAAAACCCATTACTACCCAAAAAGCCACCAAACAACCTCCACCACCCAAAGAAGCCGTTCCTACCAAGACCACTATTCCAAAGCCCACTCCACCATTTCCTTAAAGATATGAAAGATTGAGAAGAGCCGATCATGCCAAGAAGTTTTGGGAGAATATTGCTTATACTTCTATCAACTTACCTTTAGTTGATGCTTAGGGAAAATGCCGGATGTGACAAAGTTTGTGAAAAAATTGGTGACAAAGAAGAAGTTTTCGGAGTTTGAAACCATCAAGGTCACTCATCAATGTAGTGAAATCATATCCCATGTCATAACAATGAAGATGGAAGATCCCGATGCATTCACTATACCATGTACTATTGAGGAAGATACTTTGAGAACGCACTATGTGATTTAAGGGCAAGCATCAATCTTATGCATATGCCGTTTACAAGACATTGGGTGGAAAAGAACCAAGTCTGACCTCAATAAATCTTCAAATGGCTGATCGTTCTATGAAAAGGCCGATTGGGGTGGTTGACAATGTGTTTGTGAAGGTGGATCATTTTATCTTTCCGGCGAATTTTGTTATCTTGGATTGTGCCGTTGATTATACCGTGCCAATTATTTTTGGGAGACCATTTTTTGCTACGGGAAGAGAATTGTGTGATGTAGATAAGGGGGAGTAAATATTTAGATTCAATAGTGAGAAGGTGGTGTTTCATATTTGCAAGTCAATGAGGCAACCGGTGGAAGATGCATCATGTTCTTATGTTGATGTAGTCGTGGATGCATTGGTAGAAAAGGAAAGCTTAACAAGGGAATTTGATGCCTTGGCATCCGTGTTATGGAATATGGATGTTGATGATGAAGAAAATGTCAAGCAATATGTCTTAGCATTGGAGGGATTTGGTGTTAAGCCCTATTCTCCAAAGGAACTCTCTCTCGATCTTGACTGAAATGTTCCACCAACTAAACCCTCCATTGAAGAACCCCCACTCTTGAACTCAAAGTTTTACCAAGTCACTTGAGATATGCCTACCTAGGTCCTTACTCCACTCTCCCCATAATTATTTCATCCCATTTGAACCAATCTCAAGAAGACAAGCTCTTACAAGTTGTGAGAAAGAGAATTCAGGTTATTGGTTAGACTTTAGCTGGCATTGATCCAGGAGTGCGCACCCACAGAATCATTCTTGAAGAAGGTAGAAAATCTTCGGTTGAGCATCAAAGTCGGTTAAATCCGGCCATGCAAGAACTAAAAAATGATATCATCAAATGGTTGGATGCGGGTGTTGTTGAGACCTTGTCCGATAGTGAATGGGTTTCACCGATCTAATATGTGCCCAAGAAGGGAGGAGTGACGGTTATGCATAATGAGAAGGGAGAAGCTATTTCTACTAGGACCGTGTCCGGGTGGAGACTTTGCATTGACTATCGCAAGCTCAACAAGGCCACAAAAAAAGATCATTTTCCCCTTCCTTTCATCGATCAAATGTTAGATAGGTTGTCTGGGAAAACTTATTATTGTTTCCTTGATGGGTACTCCGAGTACAACCAAATCACTATTGAAGCAGAAGATAAAGAGAAAACAACCTTCACTTGTCCATATGGAATATTTTCTTTCAAGAAGATGCCTTTTGGTCTTTGTAATGCACCCCCCACATTCCAAAGGTGCATGCTTGTTTTGTTCCATGATATGGTGGAAAACTTCTTGGAAGTATTTATGGATGACTTCAGCATTGTTAGTGATTCATTTGATGATTGTTTACACAACCTAGATTTGGTACTTGAAAGATGTGAAGAAATAAAGTTGGTGCTTCATTAGGAAAAATGTCACTTTTTGGTGGAAGAATGAATTGTTTTGGGACACAAGGTTTCCAATTGAAGGATAGAAGTGGATCAAGCTAAAATAGATATGATTTCCAAGCTCCCACCTCCTACAACCGTGAAGGAAGTGAGAAGTTTCCTTGATCATGTGGGTTTTTTTAAGAAGATTCATCAAAGACTTATCAAAGATTGCCCATCCCCTATGCAAGTTACTCGGAAAAAAGCTAAATTTTTATTTGATGATGATTGCCTCAAGGAATTTAAATAATTGAGAAGAAGGCTTACTACCACGCCAATCATTATAAGTCCCAATTGGGAATTTCCCTTGAATTGATGTGCGATGCAAGTGATGTGGCTCTTGGTTCCGTGTTAGGTCAAAGGATTGAAAAGATTTTTCATCCTATTTACTATGCTAGTAAGACCATGAATGGTGCCCAAATGAACTACACGATCACTGAGACAGAATTTTTAGCGGTGGTATTTTCATTTGAGAAATTGCGTGCTTATTTGATGGGATATAAGGTGGTTGTCTGTACCGACCACTCGGCCATTCGTTATTTGATGAGTAAGAAGGACTCTAAACCTCGTTTGATCCGGTGGATATTATTGCTTCAAGAGTTTGATGCTGAGGTGAAGGAGCGAAAAGGAACCGAGAATCAAGTGGCGGAGCACTTTTCAAGATTGGAAGAAGGGGGGAGACCTCGTGAAGATGGTGAAATTGATGATTATTTTCTTGACCAAAGAGTACTTTTGGTAGCCTTGAAGAAAATACCATGGTATGCAGAGATTACCAATTTTGTGGTTTGTGGAGACTTGCCCGATGATTATTCATACAATCAAAGAAAAAAGCTCATGAAGGATGCTCGTCAAACTATTGGGATGAACCTTATTTGTTTAGAGTTTGCGTGGATGGGATGATCCGGAGATGTGTCCCGGATGTCGAGCAATGGGAGATTATAAATGAATGTCATTCTTCATCATATGGTGGGCATCATGGTGGCATTAGGACGGCCTCAAAGATCTTAGAGTGTGGATTCTATTGGCCTACCATCTACAAGGATGCTCATGCATTTGTGAAAGGTTGTGATAGATGCCAAAGAGCCGAGAGAGCGTTAAGGAAACATGATATGCCTCAAAATCTTATAATGGAAGTTGAATTATTTTTATGGGGTATTGATTTCATGGGTCCATTCGTAAGCTCGGGTAGAATAAAGTACATTTTGGTGACCGTTGACTACGTATCCAAGTGGGTGGAAGCGGTAGCTCTACCAAATAATGAAGCAAGAAGTGTCACGGCATTCCTGAAAAAGAGCATCTTCACTTGGTTTGGCACTCCTAGAGCCATAATTAGTGATGGTAGCTCTCATTTCTGCAATAAGGCATTTGACTCGCTCCTTCAAAAAAATGGAGTCAAGCACATAGTCGCAACTCCTTATCATCCACAAACTAATGGACAAGTTGAAGTGTCTAACTGGAAAATGAAGCAAATTTTGGCAAAGACCGTGAAAGCAAACCGGAAGGATTTGGCTATGAAGTTTGATGATGCACGTTAGGCTTATAGGATGGCTTACAAAACTGCAATAGCTATGTCCCCTTATAAATTGGTGTTTGGTAAAGCTCTTCACCTCCTGATCGAGCTTGAATATAAAGCGCTATAAGCATTGAAAAAGTTGAATTTGGATTGGGAGTTAGCTTCGGAATCTAGAATGGATGCATTGAATGAGCTTGATGAAATGAGATTCAACGCATATGAAAATGCCTTATTGTTCAAGGAAAGAATGAAAATTGTGCAAGATAAGAAGAAATGGAATCGATAATTCAAAGTGGGAGATCTTGTGTTGTTGTTCGATTCTGGTTTTTAATTGTTTCCCGAAAAAATGAAGTCGAAATGGAGTGGCCCGTTCAAGGTTATTGATGTTTCTCCCTATGGTGCCCTTGATTTAGAAGATGATGATGGTAGAAGTTTTAGAGTGAATGGACAACGGACAAAACATTACTTGGGATTCATGGAAGGCACCAAGATGATAGCCTTGGTCGTTTTGATTGATCCTTGAGCTAATGGGTCATGCCACGATGTTAACTAAGGATCTTCTTAGATGCATAGGGTCTTTTCCATTGGGCGGGCTGACCCACTCGGATCGACTGCTTCCCTTGAATGGGCGGAGTTAACAACAGGTAAACTGGCCATTGTCAGTTTCTCTTCAAGTTCTTTAAGTCTTTACTATAAGGTAGCAACATGTTCATCATACCCAACCGAAGCAAGCTTGTGGGGTATCCCATTGGTTCCAATATTATTGTAACTAAGAGCAGCGTTATTCAACTCAGACATAATGTTTCGTATTCCATTTCTTCTAGTTTGTGAGAGGAGAGGAGTTATAATTGGGCCTTTTTCTCTCGTCCGGTACTGATGCACAGCCAAAATGCACAAGTCAACCTTGGGGCTGGGAGTAAAACTTTAACATGAAAACAATAAGTTAGTGTCGAGATAATAATTACTAAATACAAAATATATCACTCCTTATAATAAAAGGGACCTCTCTTGTACCGGAGGTAGGCCTAACAAGATCAATACACATAATATCCACGATAGGCGTCATATGATGATACTTTTTGGACGAAGTTGGCTAATGGACTTTAACATGCCAAGGATATTAATTCTTCTTAATTTTAATTATGGTATTTAAAATTGAACGTGTATTTTGCGCCATCCCATTTGTTCTCATAACCCCAAAAAAATGGAAAATAATTTTTATAAATAATTATTTTTTTTGTATAAATGTAGAAATAATACATTTTTATAGGTAAATAGAAATAAATAATTGATTTCATTACATAAAAGTAGAAAAATCAATTTAAAGTCTATGTTTTCTTTGATCTTCCAAGTCTTTGTGACTTGTGACAATCTGCAACTAAAATGAACAACTAAATGATCTCCCCTTTCGAGAACAAATGGTCTACATTAGACACATTCAACTTAAAATAGATGCACACGTAACACATTCAAACGTCCCTTATGGTCGAAGACCCATTTAGTTTATTCGAATATGGTGAACTAGTAGACTTAGACACGAGCCGAAGTCAAATCTTCCCTAAATTTGACATGATGTATGATTTCTGATCAGAGTGTAACTAAGAGTTGGGTAATATAGACAAGAACATGGTTCCCCTAGGCGGACAACCAAGGGGTGGGAACATTTAGAACTGTTGGCTGTACCACGGACCAACTAAATTCTAACAGTTCCTCTTAAAGGGTTTTTTTAGAGTGAAACAATCGTGAGATCCACGTAATCGTTTGTGTGTATGCAAGTGTCAATTTTCAAGAACTGGAGAAGTATGAACGGAATGCAACAAATAATTCAATGATAAACTAAATATCATGTTATCAAAAAATTACAGAACATAAAAGATTTCAAACCTGCAAAAGAGAAAAAGTTAATATTGAATACAAAATAATCAAAGCAAGAATAAACCCAATATAAAAATCGTAATGGTTACAACATTTAATCTCCAGCGGAGTCGCCATTCTGTCGCACCCCACTTTAAGTAAGCGATTTCCGACTTGGGATAATTCGCTTGGAGTTAGAGTTTTGGAGTCGCCACCTAATAAATTTCCTAGGCGTATTAGGTCACCTATTAATTTCTAATTCAATTTAAAGAATAACTCTGGGTTGGTCTACTAGTCAGAGATTCAGGTAAGTGTTAAAGTTAACCTAGAAGGAAGAGGTTAGGCACCTCCTAAGTTCCACAACTGTGGTTTCCGGCCGATTTCTATAATTGGATTTTAATATATTGCTTCTGAAAGGATAAAAGCTAAATAAAATAAACAAAAGGGATATGGGATGCAAAATAAATAAATAGGCAGTTTAATATATTTCCACAAGCAATCTAAAATAACAATTATATTGCACAAATAGCCACAAATTGAACAATAAATAACTGATTAATTATTTACATAAATAACCCTAGGTTTTATTATCCTATTCGGATCAGAACCGGCTTTTATCGGTAAAGGATAGTTTCAAAATCCACTATCACATAGCTCGGGCAATTTCCATCATGTCTGAGAGGCTTAATTTACCCTTAACCTCCATACCCTCTTTAAGTATTTAACTAAGCAAATTCCTAATATTTTAAACGTCCTAAAGGTTTTGCTAGCATCCCCACTTAAAGTGCTGGAGGCCATTGGGACGGCTACTTTTTAAAAAAAAAAAGATCTAGATCCCTGAATGTATTATGTGCCCCAAACTAGACCACTAGGCGTCACGTAGAATACGGCATGCTATACACACAAAAATAAATTTAAAACAAATAATAACAATATTTTAAACTTAAGAAAAAAGGTGGGCCTCCAAGTTAAACTTAGCCCCAAAATGAAATATACATGCGTTGTAAACTGTCACAGAATTCAGAATCTACATAAACATGCAAGTTTTCATACTGTCTTGCATTTTTAGCCTCTTAACTGATATAGTTTAATTCCAGCACATGAAAATTGCACAAATAATCTAGATAAATATTAAACTCAGTTTTAAAGATGTTCGACAATGCTGTAATTTTTCAGTTTTAATATTTGCACAAGTAAACCAGTTTTTAGCATGTACTGCGATTTTAGCCCTTTTTCTGATTTTGCATAAAATAGCCCCCTATTGCAATCTAATTTTAATCTGACGTGTCATGTTTTCAAAGGATTCCAGAGTTTAAATTCGCACAAAAACAATCCAGCTTTACCCATTTCACATTTTAGCTTCAGAACATACAAAAATATATAGTAAGGATTGTAGTATTTGTCCTACATGCTAATTGCACCTTATGGTGCTTAGATACAGGCAATCTACCTAATAAATACATGATCATGGTGTTCAATCTAATTATATAACAGTTTAAAGAGAGATGAAGAAGTAGCTTGGGCCTTTGTCCCTTTTATTTCACACAAGTGTTAGTAATCACTATTCTGAAAGCTCCACGATATCAAAGAACCTGCAAATAACTGTTAGGGTAGGTATGTTCTTAAGACCATCCTGTTACGACTATGACCTTAGCAAACTGAGAGTAACCAAAGAAACAAGAAGAAAAAATTTGGTTCTGATCCAGAAGGAAGTAGCAATGACCAGAGTCTGTCCTTGGCTTATATTCAGTAGGATCAGTAGTGTGTTAACAGAAGTAGAAGATTTCTTTTGCTTGAGAGGAAGAAAGAGCAGTACTGCTTATTTTTCTATGTATTCACTGTGTAGAAGAACGGAGAAGAGTGTTCAAAAAGTTGTTTTTCAGAGAGGAGAGGATGTATTCTTTTTGAAAGTGTGTATCCCTGTCTGAAGTGTATAAGTGTTGTGTAAGCCGTCCAGAAGGTGTAGGCTGAGGTGGTTTATATAGTTGTAACTAAGGGCTTTTTGAATTTCAAAATCCACTTGTTAAAGGAAAATAAAATCAGTAAAAGGTTTAAAAGGAAAGTTGAAAACCAAGACCACAGTAATAGGATATTAACAGCATATCAGTCTTCCAAGAAATTAGTATCGATCTAAATTTTAAAGTCAAGAAGTATTTTTCTTTTGAAAATCAGTAAATCAATGAGAGATATGAGTGCTAATCAATCAACCTAAAACAAGGGATATTATCCTTATCCTTAACCGAACATAATTATGATGTAAAGAGAGGCTTCAGTCACTAGGATTTGCACTAATCACATAAAAGAAGAAGAGGAAAGCAAGCCAGATAATATACTCCTAATTTCAGGAATCCAATAAAACATATGTATGTGTATACCAACAGAATTCTTTCAACAGTAAACTTGCCAAACGGTCGGACACTTCACAGACTCAATTTTAATAACAAGACATGATCCTGAATATAAATTTCACTATCGACGCTCAACTATCTTGAGACAATCCAAAACATCGTGCAATGACTCGATTTAACATAATTTGCTCCTAATAAAATCCATGACAGTTAACTAGTGTCCCGACTTCGATATATGTTCAAAGAATTATATACTTTGCGAGCAAGAGTAAAACTGAGTAATCATGGTATACGATACGAGTTAAGATGAGTATTTGAAAATAATCATGAATCCTAAACATTAAAATAAGTATGAATAATTTCTGAAAATAATCAATAGATAGTCACGCACTTTTCATGGTTTCAGCACAAGAAATAATGAAAAAAAGATAAAAGAAAAAGGGACGCAGAGATCTGACCCAATTTGAGTCGGGTTTGGGCGAAGGAGAATCGGGTCGAGTCCTTCATCCTTGCCCGTTTCAGCTTGATTTAGGGAGATTCAAAATCAAATTTTTTGTTTCCTTCCGTATGCTGACATGAACGTTGATAATTTCCTTGTTTGTACTTGTACAGACTATCGAGTGATTTGTACTCAATTTCTTTTTTTCCTTTTTCGGGTTCAGTGTGACAGTGGGGAGACAGAGAGAAATTCGTTCCCTGATTCCTTGTGTAAACGAGATTAGAGAGAGGGGGGGAATGTATGGAGAGTGGGTGTACCTGGATGGGATTTAGGGCTGGGGAGGAGAGAGTTTAAGGAGGGTGGCGGCTGGTGTCATGTGAGGGAGTTGGGGAAGTGTGTTTAGGATTTTCAGTTTTGGGGGGATGTGTATAGATGTAAATGGGAGAATTAATGTCGGTCATTGGATTGAGGAGATGAAGGGCTCAGATCATGCCACGTGGGCACGTAGGGGGTAAGTGTATAAGTTGTGTGTGAGTGTTGGCTAATCTGTAAGGGTACAAGTCACTAGTTGTCTTTTAAAAGTCGTACCAGATGCTTGGAAGGATTGTACACACGCTTGATTAAGTTGTACATGCGCTAAAAGTGTGTTTTAGTGAGGTGTAGGCTTATGTGGAGCTTAAGTTGCGTGTGTGTAGACAAGATATGATGACGAGGACTTTGTGTAGTAGAAGCATAGTCGTAAATTAACAATGTGACTAGTATTTAATCAAAGTGCTAATAAATATAAATAATCAGTATAAAAATAGAAAAAATTATAAATAACTGTAAATAAATGTATTTAAAATTAAATATAGATGAACTCAAATATTACTAATTTAAATATAAATAGCCACAGATAATCATTAAATGATGTCGTACTCTATTAAATTACGCAAATAGAATATGCATTTCGGATAGCCTAAATGAATGCGATTACGTAATTATAATCACAACTAAATAAGTATTATATAAATTTATATAAGTAGTATTATACACGTAAAATGCATGCTATCTAATGCAGTTTTGTTTGAAAAATTACTATTATCAATTTTAATTAAATATAGTGAAATTGCAAAAAACGGATGGACAAAATTGGATGTCTAACAATATTTTGTGCTTTATGGCTGCCATACATCTGTGTGGTAGTGTTGTATTTTCCAGCGTATAGTCAATAAAGCCAATATCCTTGTGAAAATTGCGTAACTTATCCTTTGGCTTAACCAGTTGCTTCAAGGGTGTTTTAGGTGACTGAAACAATTCTGGGCATTAATTATTTGTACATCTTGAAAAGAAAATTGAAAGGACTAACTTAATTCTCAAAGTATCCTCATTGTCTTTAAGCAATCTTAAACCTGTCTATAGTTATCTTCATTGATAACCGTAAAAACTTTTCTCTCCCTAACAAATCAATACAAACTTTCCTTCTTCTCGAAGAGCTTACTCCTGTCCAAGATCAGTTTCTCTCCGTGAGTTCTGATCACAAGAAAAGAGTCATCTCCATCTATGAGTTCTCTAACTTATAAGCTTCTTTTACTTTGCTGCTACTTCGTGGTTTTCTTTTTACTTCATCGTTTTCTAAGGAATTTTTTGCAACGAAGGAGGAGACTTTGGGCGAATCAGTATCTCAAAATTCTTTTGTGATAGCTTTCTTTGTGTTCGGGGTGTATTGTCTGCCTTAATTTCTTTCAGTTCTATTTTTTTTTCACTGCTTTTGTTTCAACTGTTGGGACATTTTCCGCGATAGCTTTGTTTGCTTCACTTGCTGTGTTTCTCTATTTAGATCAACATCCTTAGTAAGTTTTTGCAGCTTATCGACATTAATTTGCCACAAGAATCTAGCAGAAAGAAAAGGCATACACATATAATTACATTTAAACGGCTAGAAAAATCATCTAGGTAAAAGCAATTCGTTAGCACAATATTAAGCAAAGTCGTAGCAATTAAACCAACTTAACATTAAGACCTCCAGTGATGTCAACTTAGTGCTCCTTCTGGCTTCTAACCAAATAAAGGAACAAACTTTACGAAGAATGAATTCGATGGTAATGATACTTTGGCATTCTTTTTTGGGTTTGGCGAATGTTTGCTATGCTTTTTGTTTTTTTGGGAATTTATTGGTAATGTTCGCACTTTTCTTGTGAGACATTTTTGTTTATTTTCACTTTGCGATAAAAATTTGAGTTTGTAAAATGCTAAACTTCCAATTATGCATTCTCTTAACGCCTTTACTATGCAATTTTGCAACTAATATATAAGGGATAGTTTGACCTCCTTGCTTATGTGGGTTAGGGATATTTTAGTGAATCAGCTATTGTGTGCATGTGTTAAATTGTAACGTGGTGCGTTTGAGGAGTACTTTTCCACTGATATCTGAAAAACGCAGTTCTTTTTTTGCCTTACCTGACCTGTCCTTAGGCTTAACCAGCTATTCCAAGGATATTTTCGGCAGATAATTTACTTTTGGCTTTAACCCTTTGTCCAATTTGAACATAAAGTTGAAAGAATTTATTTATGTCTCAAAATATCCTCATTCATATAACAAAATCCGAAACTTTCCCTGTGGTTAACTTAATAGATATATTGTACAGCTTTGCTCTTCCCAATGAGATTAGTACGCTACTTTTATTCCTCCTGTGAATTCACTCGGTCTCTCTGAAGGTAAGGTACCTTCATCTTGATCTGTGAATTCTCTCTACGTTTTTCTTGTTGGCTTTGGCTGTGGCTCTCTGTATTTCTCTTTGAACATATTTTTGCTGAATCTGTTTTGACAATGGAGGAATTTATTTTGAAGCTGTTCAGATTAAAGACAATTTTAAACCGCTAGGTTCATTGTTTTAACCACAATTTACATCCTTTCAGTTAATTGATGAGTTCTGTCGGAAATTGAAGTTGATTGAAGCTCCACAAAGGTTAAGATTCAGCAAAAGTATTAGCACATTAAGAGGAGACGTCATGTACGACTAGAGAGTGTTCAACCAAAAGAAGGATTAATGTCTATTTAATACTACTCAGCAAACTCTTTTTACTCTGCACAGTCCAAAAAAGGGATGTTGATTCTGACATGCATACAGGTGCTGATGAGCAGCTGGAGAAGTTCACAAAGACAGATTGTAGTAAACACTACTAGTCCACAGCTCAATCCAACAGTAAAAGGAAAACATGACACTTGTTTAATTGATGGAAACGATTACAATACTAGAAAATAACAACATGAATTTAAGATAGAGATAAGGGAATGGGGATGAGATGATACAAAGGAACCAAGAATGGAGATGAGAAGACTCAGAAGGAAAGGAGATGAGAAGCAGACTTTGTTTTAGGCATTTTCACATTTTTCATAATTGCTACTATGGACCAATTCTCCCTTTTAAGGTGTCAACTTTGCTTAACCCGTATCCCAAACTAAATCCACTCTCTTATTGGACTATTTAATCCCTTGACCCATGCATGCACCACTTCTAAGCCCAAATATTCCAACTTGGTCTGACCTGTCTTGATCATTCATAACAATACTCCCGCCCTCAATGAGAACCTTGTCCTCAAGGTTCGGATAGAACATCATTGAGGAATGTACAATCTCCGTTGTTGCCAACAAGGGTCCAGGATCCCATACTTTAATCCTAGAGTTGGAAGTCGCAAGCTCTGGATAAATTTTTCGAGTCATGTTCTTGGACAGACGGATGCAATTATACAATTGAAAGCACATAGCAGCTTTATACTTGGGCAGCAAAGTTGCTAACAAGCTATATTTGCTTGCAATTGGAACCTGCCATTTCAAATCTCCAAGAGAAGCAAAAGGAAAATAAAGTAATCCACACTGCACCATAAACCATTGGACCGCCAGGGATCCCACATGTCATTAATGGATTTAGAAGCCACGCACTTTGTATGACCTTGTAGAGTCATGGTTTTGGAAGTTATTTCCAAATCCCATACACCAAGAACAAGAGGAGGTCCACAAGAATTGACAAAGAGAAAATTTTCTCTAGGACAGAAAAGAAATTGAGTCAAAAGGCATTGATCAATGAAGGTGATACCAAAATAAAATTTTAATCTTCCAATGATGTTTGTTGAACCAGCTAAAAGTACCATTGCTGGATAATCCTTGCAAGGAATGTAGAATTCCACGGCAAAAAAGTTTTCTTGCTGGATTTTTATTTCAGTGATTCTCCTCAAGTGAAGCTTATACTTCTGGAGATAGCGGGCCACAGTTTGCATGATGAACCTTTCAATATTTATCAGGTCAAGAATCCTCATTGAACCCTCCTTATTGATGCATAGCTGATTAACAACATCCAAAAACTTCCTGTGGAATTTTATGGACCAAACTACAGGAGCTTTTTTTTTTAGTCAATGGAGTTTCATGGTCCCAGATTACTAATTTCAATGAGTCACTTATATTCCAAAATACTAATGACATACTATTAGATATTACCATGGATGTAGGTGCACCAGGATCAAAAGGAAAGGTAGTCCCAGAAGCTTCAGCTAGTTGCCTAGTAGCAAGAATCCAATCTGCTCTAACAAAAGCCTTAGTATTGCCAAGTTTTTCAATGATAGTGAAGGTATGATCCATTCCATCAGAATGCATGTTGATGTGCCCTCCACAATCCCAAGACAGATGTCCAAACTTTATTTGCCAAGTAGCGAGCCATGAGTATAAATCAAAGGCATGTTGAAGCCACATAATATATCGACGAGGTTCAATTTCTTCAACAAGTACACTAACTGACATTTCAGCGGACACCTTGGATGCAAACTCTTTCTCAATTCTTCTATCAAAATCATCCAAAATAATAAAAACACGACCACCAGTCCTCCAAGCCCTAATGCCAGGGAAAAGTGCATCAACATAGTCGTGAAATTTGAGGACTCGAATAGCACCACACAGACCAAGCACCGTGATACATCCAAATGTACAAAAGAAGAAGAAATAACCTCAACACTTTTATAATCCACCAAGTTCTCCAGAATTTGAGATTCATTATTAGGGCCCTTGAAGCCAACATTAACAACACAACATAGTATCATTACAGTCCAACTAGCATTCGAAATATAGATGAGCCGATGTACCTTTGACAATGCATTCACAATATTAACTCGAAAAAGATATTGTCTAACAACACTTAAATTATGTTTCATGTTTTTCCATTGCCTTAATGTAACTTCGGAGTTTCACTCAGTTCCCAAAGAAATCGCATTAGAAATCAGTGAATGCAAACCGTTAATGCACAAGGAACGAGACATTTTACCTTCAATTTCAGCTTTCAAAGCTAATCTCTGACCTTGTATTTCCATCTTAGACTTGTTCACATGAATGGGAATTCCCTTGTTCAAGGCAAAATCAATCACTCTGATGAAGACTGTTGCAGCACTTTCCAAGGGTTGGGCTATGAGGTCTAAATTACTCTCGGGAACAAGGATCTCATTTTTGTGAGGACTTGGAGCGAACGCTTGGTCTTCCTTTTTGTTTTCTTCTTCCAAGTCAGCTTCAATCACCTCAATCGTTGAGGGTTCTGCAGATTCAACAGTGGAGATCTCACTAGAAGGAGACTTTGTATTTACATTGGAAACGAGGTTAGTTGATTTCTCAGCAGTAAAATCCTTGGAATAGCAGCATTGTTGGGGCAATTCATCAAACACCAGTGTTTGTGGAATTTTGCGAGGTCGAATTTGCCATTGTTGAAGACGATATTGGTATTGGCAAATCAGAGTCCACATCTGAAAGATCTTGTGTCCTAGTGAACTTCGTGGAGCAAGCAACAAGGGCTTCCTTGACGATGTCCAGTTGGCGAAAAGCACGAGAGGAACTTTCGTACATTTGGAACATAAAATCATTGGAAAAACGACTAAACAATTTCATTACAAAATTTTCCCAATTCTCAAATTGATTGTTCCGATAAAGCCAACGGAACCACACTAGAGCATCGCATCCAAATAAATTGATGCTAGAGGAAGCTTGATGTCATTAGAAATGGAGTAGAATTGAAAGTATTTTTCTGCCTGTAAAACCCAAACTAGGGGATCCCCGCCAATGAAACGGCCCAGTACTGCAGGAGCTTGAGACAGGTCCACCATAGTAGATGGATTCAATGAAAGCACCATTGTAGTAAACACTACTAGTCCACAGCTCAATCCAACAATACAAGGAAAACAGGACACTTGTTTATATTAATATATATGGAAACGATTACAATACTAGAAGATAAGAACATGAATTTAAGATATAGATAAGGGAATGGGGATGAGAGGATATAGAGGAACCAAGAATGGAGATGAGGAGACTCAGAAAAAAAAGGAGATGAGAAGAAGATTTTGTCTTAGGCATTTTCACATTTTGCATAATGGCTACTATGGACCAATTCTCCCTTTAAAGGTGTCAACTTTGCTTAACGCGTATCCCAAACTAAATCCACTCTCTTATTGGACTATTTAATCCCTTGACCCAAGCATTCACCACTTCTAGGCCCAAATACTCCAACTTGGTCTGACCCCTCTGGATCATTCATAACACAGATCGCTTTAAGCCGGACAAGCCATTTGCGGGAACATCTGAGAAGCTGAAGCTTATCCATTTGGTTTGGGCCAGCTCGTAGTAGAGGTTACTTGTATACACAGTCACTTTTAGTAGATTCTACATTTGGTTGTTGATATATTTTAGATAAACTTTAGTGCTGTGATAGTGTTGTTAAATATTAGGATTAGTACGTCAGTAAGACTGATTTAATTTGTCTTATATATTTCATCTGTTTAACAAGCTTAGGATGTTTCTTAAGAATACGACTAAAGGGGCAACGATTCGTTTGCTTTATTAATTTTCTAGTGCACTATCTGTGAAGTCAAGTTAAATTTAATTTATGTTCCAATTTACTGATGCTTTTACTATAATAATTTGTTTTTTGTTATCTGATCCTGTCTGCGCCATTCTTATAAAATGCAGTACTTAGGTTTAGCAAATGGAGGCTTATGACGTTATATCTGACCATTATTGTGAAGGACTACATGCACAGCGGAAGCAATTTCAGGATCAGAACTTACATGTAATATAGACAACCAAAACATTGAGATTTTAATCAAACATAAAATTGATACTTATCTCTTGAAGTGTGACTGCAAAGGCACGACGAGCCATCTACCACGAGCAAGATCATCCACGAGCTAGTCCTCCAGTTCCATGATCTTCTATTGTGTTCTCGAATAATTACCGGACTAACAATATTTGGGTGGAACAAATATTACAGAGAAACTTTGAGTAAAATCTCAAACAACCCTATGGAGGAATAACCCATGTATTTATAGCCTATCTTTAGGTTTAGAAAACCTATTCCAAAACTAGTTGGATTTCTTTTCCACCAAGTAAAGTTCTCCTAGTCTAATTAATTCGGGCACAACAGGGACCACAAAATTAATTAACGAGGCTTCTAATTATGGAATTAATTCTTTTTCTCTAGAATTAACCTTTCCATAATAAATCACGAATTATTTCCGCTATAAATTCGTAATTTCACTCCTCAGTTGAAATTCGAATTCTTCCGTCAAAACCTTATTTAACTCCCCACGTTAAGATTACAGACACCAATCAATAAACTTAAATTACTGACAATTTAATTTATTGACTAATAAATATTCTTTAGACTTCCGCTTAACTTATTTCATATGTCGGATACCAAAATCCACCGGCCGGGTTTACACATAAAAAACTTATAAGCTTTCATAAAGGGGTGCCATCAATCTCTATACCGAGACATGGATTCTATCAACTAGCTATCATTTCGCAAATGCATATTATCATTATCCAACTTATCAGGAATTATTTGACCCAAATATCCTGGACCTCACCTATTGATAAATCAAGACAATGAATAATATACACCGCTAATAATAGCTATATCAAGATTAAGAGTATAAGTACATTTGATGAGCTAGAGAATCTGTTTTATATAGTCAGTATAAAAACACTTATCTCTACTTGGTCCATTCAATGCACACAAAGCGCACTAGCACAAGAAGTTGGAACTATACAGTTCCCATAATCAAGATAAATTATATATAATCTTGTACTACAATCATACCGATGACTTTGTCCAATTTTCATCTTAGATTGTGAACATTACTTTATTATTTATAAGAACCGATATTTAATCTTCCGTGTATAAGCTTGGCTCTACACACTAAATCAACTACTATATAAATAACTGGACACACATGACACAATTGATCTATATAAATAATAATTCATGATATATAATAAATGAATATCAATTGTACGACAAGGAATAATCAAACAAAAACCGCATGGTTATTAGTATATCCCAACAATCTCCCACTTATACTTATAACTATGTCGTTGTTATATTACATACTATATCTAAACACATGGTTAATAGTATATATCCCATCAAACTCCCACTTAGACTTTAACCATGCACCTACAACTTTCACATGTATTCCTTTTACATGAAATAAAGGAACTAGCAAAGTTGTTTTCTGATGCAATTATTGTCCAAAAGTGCTTTTTGGATTACTAATCGGCCAGTCTTAACCTCTGCAGGGATCCAGTCATGAAACTCTCCCAAGAGTGCATACCAAACCATTCATTCTTTTCTCCCAGTACGACAAAGTACTACTACTAAGTCACACTACCATGTTCTTGTGTTCAAACCACATAACAATTAGAATCTTAAGTCTCGATATTCTTTCCTTACCTTTCGATATTAGAATATGAACAACTTCTTCTTGTAGTATATAGTAACGACTTATCCTTGTAGTATTTTTCTACTACTCAAATCTCTCCCACTACTTTGGAGTAGTGGATTTCCAAGCATCTTTTATCTATTGACATTTCTCCCACTACTTAAATGCAATGGAACGTTAATTCCGACAAGTGGATTGAATTTCTTGAAGTTTTTGATTTTCAGGTGATCCACTTGTTATTTCTTTGTGCAGTTCCAGTAAATAGGATTTACTTCTAGGAATATTTTTTATTAAATAGTCATATTCTAGAAAACTAGTATTTATGCTAATAAATACCTTCTTTTCATTATGACAAGAAAATAAACTTCCTTTCGTCACCTTTGTATAGCCAATAAACATATACACATTCATCCTTGATTCCAACTAATCAGTTTTCCCTTTAACAGGTACTAACATAGAAGGACTACATTTAGAATGTAATTTAAATTTTCTAAGGCATATTCCCAAAACGAAAGAAAATAACAAATTTGAACAACTCCACATTGATCTAGACATCTCCATAAGAGTCTTGATTCTTCTTTCTATTACACCATTTTGTTATAGTGTCTCAGGTTTTAGATATAATTCCTTATTCCAGTAAGTATTTAGTGAACATTGCAAAGAGGTATCGCCAACATGATCAGATCGCAATGACTTAATATATTTTCCATGATGCTTTTCTCTTTCAGTCTTAAAATCCTTGAATTTCTCAAAGCATCAAGACTTATAGTGCATCAAATAAATATGCTCATATTTTTAGTAATCATTTATGAATATAATAAAAATACTCAAAACACCTCTTGCATGTATGTTCATCAGACTATACTAATCAGAACAAATTAATTCTAACTTATCACTAGTTCTATCTCCTTTTAAGGGGAAGTATCACTTAGTCATATTTCCTTTTAACCAGAATTCACAGGATTAGTAGTGCCTCCACTTTCAATGAACCTTAATGATCCATCTATAACCAACCAAAAGTATTCTATTAAAATAAATATGACTTTGATACAAGAGCAACAGATAAGTGTTATTCAATTTCAAAGAATATTTTCTCTTATGGGGTAGATCAATATCATTAAATTCGAAAGACATATCAAATAAAAAGGGCCTTGCAACATGTACCACAAGAGATAAACATTTATTAACCTCAATAACACCAAAATTATTGGTAAAATAAATTGAATATCCACCTCTTATTAAGCTAGAAACTGAAATCAAATTTCTTTCTAGCTTAACGCATATATAATGCATCCTTTAAATTAATGTCTTATCATCACCAAAATAAATTTTTGAAATAATTATTTTGTGAGAGAATAGCACTTAGGGATTTGAATAAAGATATATATAATTAGTGAGATAAAATAATTTAATTAGATCAACTCAGGTCATGTAACATTGAATAATTAAATTCAAAACACATCACGCATATATTTTCATGCATATTGAATGTCAAATTCGTTGGGAAAGTAACTATCTATGCACCATATACATGCAATGTCAGATTTCACTCATTAAATTAAATAATATCAAACTCAGTTGGAGAGTCTATTATCAATTTAATTCAAGTGAATATCAATTATTGAATAGCCCTAGTCTCATTGACTCAAAATGCAATTCTCAGTTGGAGAGATATATACGAGTCATCAACAACTAGTGATTAAACCTAGTATACCAACAATACATTTATCCGTTGGGGATGAAGACCTATTGTCAACACGTAAACATATCATTTACACTAGTATTTAATCATGGATACCATAAGGACTTTTAAACCAAGTGTACTTAACAATAAATTTATCTGTTATGGAGGAAGATCTATGTCAACACGTAAAATTATTGTTTATACTAATATATGATCATGGAGACCATATAGTAATAATCCCTATTACCATTGGGTGCCAACCATTAACTTTTCATAGAAAAATAATTTCTAGAAAATAGAAAAATGTCCAAAACACCATCTTAACCACCTCAAATCGCCAAAAAACGACACATTTCACTGGATAGCAGAGAGTTTTTCTCATTGGGTCGTTTCTGATGAACCTACCAAATTTCAAGTCAGTCGAAGTCCATCAAATTTTCTAATCTCTGAAACTATGACCAAATTCGGACAAAATTTGTTTTCACGTTTTTATGGGTTAAAATAACTCTGCTGCTTGTTCTAATCATATATCAACATATAATCTTTTGATATCCATGAATCAGCATCAAACAACATATTTTAAAAAACTTGTATTTCATAAAGAGTGTGATTCTTACGTCTCTAAGAATTCAAAATATGAATTACATTCTTATCATATATCAACACAAATTCAATCATCATGTCCTAGATTTAATATAAACCAAACAGATATAAAGAATGACTTTTCATATTTAATTCACGATTTAATTCAACACACTGCCTCAAACCCCATTCAAACAATCTAAAACGTCAAAAACGACATCACTCACTGCAAAACAATGAAAATTACTTACTAGATATTTTTCGATGTCTTTATCAAATTTCAGGACAATTAAAGATCGTGAATTCATGATCGCAAAGCTATGACCAAATTCGAGAGATAACCATTTTAGGCTTTCTACTTCTTATAATTATCTCATGAATACAAGATATGCATTGTGTTTCTACTTTGACTAAGATACACAAAACCTCCTCCTATGTCAAATTGTCTTTTCGATTAATACAAATGAGAATGCATGATATTATTTTCTCTTGATGAGTGAAAAAAAAAATTAAATATCTTATTTCATGAATTAATCTAGAGTTACTAGTATTAAGAAATTAATTCTTCTCCTCAGTAGATTAAATTCCACAACTAGCATACACTTATTCAAAGATAATATACTCATGGTACATTGAGAATATCCAATGACTCAAACAAATAGATCACTCTAGTGAATCCTATTTATTAATCGTAATTCTCAATCCATAAATCAACATAATCTCATATGTATAAAACCTATTAAGAATTATCAATGATTCCAAATAAATACACTACAAGGTAGAGACTGTTTATTAATTATAAATTCTCAATTCATATGTGATATCGTATAGTATATTAAGAATTTTCAACGACCCTCAATAAATAAACCATAATAGTAGTAACCATTTATCAATCATAAATTCTTGATCCATATATGATTTCATCTCACATGTATAGCACCATTAAGAATTTTCAAAGATTCTAAATAAATAAATCACTTTGATTTCAACCATTTATTTATCACAAAATTCTTAACACATGCATAGAGTATTAAGAATTTTCAATGATTCCTAATAAATAAATCAGTTTTGGTTTTAACTATTTATTTAATCATAAGATTCTTAATTTGTACACTCACATATACATACATCCGAGGAAGAGTGCCCATATAATTATGACCTTTCAATTATATGCATTTATATAAGGATTTTTTACATAAAAGTACAAGTTTTAGAGCTTAATTACCAAACATAGCAACATTTTAATAAAATTACCCTATATAGAGGAAAACACAAGATAATTACAAACATAGCAAAAACATAGTAATATTTTCCCATAACATACCAAACCCTTACATTCTTCCTTCTATTTCCCCCACTATCACTTTTGCTCCTCCCATTTCCCCCTATTTCACTTTTCCTCCGACCATTTGCCCCCAATTTCACTTTTACTCCTCTCATTTTCTCCAATTTCACTTTTCCTCATCCATCCTCAATGTTTCTCGTTGAGTCTCACTATTTCTGCACCGTATCAACTATTTTTGCACCGTATCTACCTGTTTCTGCACCATATCAACTGTTTCTGCACCGTATCTAACTGTTCTGCACTGTTTCAACTGTTTTTGCAGCACCGTATCTAACTGTTTCTGCACCGTTTCAACTGTTTCTGCACCGTTTCAACTGTTTCTGCAGCACCGTATCTAACAGTTTGTGCACCTTTTCTATTGTTTCTGCAGCACTGTATCAAACAGCTTCTGCACCGTTTCTAATTGTATCTCACTGTATCTACGATGTTTCAGCACTGTTTCAGATTATTTCAATACCGTATCTGACTATTTCTCGATTGTATCAAGTTGTTTCTTGACTGTTTCAGCATTGTTTCATCCCGTTTGTGCATTGTTTCTCACTGTTTCTAAGCTATTTTCATCTTTTTAGCATTATTTCATAATATTTTTCATATTTTTTTCTGAATTTTTCACAAGCGGTTTCAGACTGTATCATATCGTTTCATCACCGTTTCAGACTATTTCAACTCTGTTTCAGATTGTATCATAGTGTTTCAATACCGTTTTGAGACTGTATCATATTGTTTCAATGTCGTTTTAGACTGTTTCAATACCGTTTCAGACTGTATCATAGTGTTTCAATACCGTTTCAGACTGATTCAACACTGTTTCAACTCTGTTTCAAATTGTATCATTGTGTTTCAATACCGTTTCAGATTTGTTTCAACTTTGTTTTAGACCGTTTCAACCTATTTAAGATTGTTTCAACAGCGTTTTAAAGTGAATTTCTCCTTTGTTTCGGTTGTTTCAACAGTGTTTTAAAGTGAGTTTCAACGCCGTTTCACACTGTATCAGACTGTTTCAATAGCTGTTTGAGATTGTTTCAACGCCATTTCAGACTTTATCATATTGTTTCAACGCCGATTAAGACTATATCAATCTATTTCAATAGTTGTATTAGACTGTTTCGGCTGTTGCATTAGAAATGAGTGGAAAGTAAATTAAACATTAGATCTAGTATTGATATGGTTGACTTCAGGGGCAACACTAGGGGTACCAACAATATCATAAAGGAAAATTGTGGATAAGGGTTCAGTTCCATCAAAAGTGAAAGAGACTTAGTGAAATGTACTACTACACCTGATTGACTATCAACAATGGCTGCTCTCCGCCGTTTATTAACGTGGACTGGCAGTGGAGATGGCTTTTTCCATTATTATCTCTCTATTTTGGCAGATCGGAGATGGGACTCGTTTCACCCTGTTATTATCCCTCAATTTTTCCGCTGGTTGTGATGGCGTTTTCCGCCACTGTCCCTTCCTGCTTTCTCTCTGTGTGGCGGGGTACTGAATTCCGGTGGGAGATTCAGGCGGTGGTGGTGGAGGCTCTGTTTCTTTTTTGAACGGTGGTTGTGGTGGTGGTGTTGTATATTTAGATCTGAAAATGGGTGGTGGCTGATTTGGTGTGGGGGAAGTGGAGAAAGTATTTTAGGGTTTTTAGGAGGGTGGGGGTGTAAGTGTAATTATCAAAATGATATGTTTTGCTTATGGTAAAAATGTGCTAAAAAAATATTGTTATGTCTTGTAATTAGAAAAATATTGCTATTTTTTTATAATTAAGGGTAGAAATTTGTATATTTGTGTAAAAATTCCTTTAAATAATGACTGACATTTATAAAAATATTACCTTATTGGTGATCACGAACGAGAACATTACAACCATAAAATACTTTGTTAATTGGCTTGAGATTTAAAACACTCACTACAGTACTTATACTAAGTACTTTTTCCTCGATATGTAATTTTCTATGGTTCTTTTAGATGCTGAAACCAAAAATACAATAACCTTGAGGAAAATGTAAGCACAAATCTTCCTCCAACCATGTAAACAAAACGTGAGGCATATATAATTGAAACAATTAGCACATGACAACAATGCCAAATCATCTTCAGGAACAAGCGGATGAACCATTTATATTTTATGATCTTATTATGTTTGAAAATCAAATACTAGTACTTACTGGTGGGGGCCAACTTAAAAGATTAGAAAATTAATACTAGTAGAGTTTTTTCCTTTTGAGCTACCACGAAATCTTTAATTTGGTTTTCATATTACATCCAAAAAACTCTGCCGCCTCTTGAAAAAACTCACCAACATAGCTTCTTCAATCTTCTTTATTACTTTTAAAAATCACAATTCACAAACAATGGGTTAAGACCTAATTTGCAATTAGCATGACATTCAACCACCGCAAAAGGTTTCTACCTAATCACAAAACCAAGGACTTTACCGTAACGATTTGGCCGTGACCTTATGCCGCAATACGGTACCTATACCAGCCACCTTTTCTTATGATATGATCGGAGATGATAAATAATATATATAATCAAACATATATACTTTGTCGTTGCTATCTATTTAGATGCAAGCAGGCTCTGATACCAATTGAAGAAATACATGCACAGCGGAAGCAATTTCAGGATCAGAACTTACATGTAATATAGACAACCAAAACATTGAGATTTTAATCAAACATAAAATTGATACTTATCTCTTGAAGTATGACTAGAAAGGCACGACGAGCCATCTACCACGAGCAAGATCATCCACGAGCTAGTCCTCCAGTTCCATGATCTTCTATTATGTTCCCGAATAATTACCGGATTAACAATATTTGGGTGGAATAAATATTACAGAGAAACTTTGAGTAAAATCTCAACCAACCCTATGGAGGAATAACCCATGTATTTATAGCATAGCTTTAGGTTTAGAAAACCAATTCCAAAACTAGTTGGGTTTCTTTTCCACCAAGTAAATTTCTCCTAGTCCTAATTAATTCGGGCATAACAGGGACCACAGAATTAATTAACGAGGCTTCCAATTATGGAATTAATTACTTTTCTCTAGAATTAACCTTTCCATAATAAATCACGAATTATTTAAATTTCCACTAGAAATTCGTAATTGCACTCCTCAGTTGAATTTCGAATTCTTCCATCAAAACCTTATTTAACTCCCCACGTTAAGATTATAAACACCAATCAATAAACTTAAATTACTAACAATTTAATTTATTGACTAATAAATATCCTTTAGACTTCCGCTTAACTTATTTCATATGTCGGATACCAAAATCCACCGGCCGGGTTTACACATAAAAAACTTATAAGCTTTCATAAACGGGTGTCATCAATCTCTATATCGAGACATGGATTCTATCAACTAGCTATCATTTTGCAAATGCATATTATCATTATCTAACTTATCAGGAATTATTTGACTCAAATATCCTGGACCTCACCTATTGATAAATCAAGACAATGAATAATATACACCGCTAATAACAACTATATCAAGATTAAGAGTATAAGTACATTTGATGAGCTAGAAAATATATTTTATATAGTCAGTATAAAAACACTTATCTCTACTTGGTCCGTTCAATGCACACAAAGCGCACTAGCACAAGAAGTTGGAACTATACCGTTCCCATAATCAAGATAAATTATATATAATGTTGTACTACAATCATACCGATGACTTTGTCCAATTTTCATCTTAGATTGTAAGCATTACTTTATTATTTATAAGAACCGATGATTTAATCTTCCATATATAAGCTTGGCTCTACACACTAAATCAACTACCATATAAATAAATACACATGACACAATTGATCTATATAATTAATAATTCATGATATATAATAAATGAATATCAATTGTACGACAACGAATAATCAAACTAAAACCGCATGGTTATTAGTATATCCCAACATATTGAATAGATCATCTCAAAAGGCATGCGAAAGTATGACACGACTGGTCTTAGAGCTCTGTCAAAATGTGATTGCCCGGTATGAAAAGTATGGATAAAGTTTAGTTGAAATTATTTGAAAAAATGGTTCCAAGTTTTATAACAAACGGGGGCCAAGTTTCATCTATAACTCGAAGCAATTCTTCGAAGGAACCATTTGAGGCTAAGTCAGAAGCTTTATGCGCGAGATTCAATGAGGAATGAGAACAGCTGCTAAGAAAATCAAACATCAAGAAAGTGTGTTAGTGGTTTTTTGTGCTAATGTTCAGATGTTAACAAAATCAGCAGCAAGAAAGTGATTGCCAAGTTAGGTGCTGATCCAATGATTAAATAATTGAAGTAAAAAAAAAATTGTTGCAGAATGTGCTTTTGAGACTTAATAAAGGTATTGGTTGTTGGTTCTGTGGATATTTTTCACTCTCAATTACCACATTGTTGATTTTTTATTTCTCAAAAATGATTTCTACTTTCAACTGATGTGCAATCTGGCAGGTTTTTTTCCTCACAAATATGCTGTACTGATGGACTATAAAAATATGCTGATAATAGAATATGTAGGAAACCACAGAAGATGTTTAGAATAATCAAGCGGGGAGAAGGCTACTGATCAAATGACACTTATTACATTCCATCATTACTAAGCACTTGGCACTTAGTGAAACTGTCTCATTCTCTTCAGCTTAAAGGGAGCAGGTTCATCTCGGTAAACTGTTGGATGGCAAAAGGGAATTTAGACCATAGGGATAGAAAAACTAACGAGACAATATGAAGTAAAACACATTTATTTTACTTTAATGTGACAAGAGAGAGTTTTTTCGACTTCATGGGGTAAATTTTAATGACTACATGTGAATGGATGATACCAAAAGCTTTTATCAACATAATCTCCTATCCGTACAAATACTCTCCACCAATCTATAAAAAAATGCGAAGAATTAACTATGAATCAGTTTACGAATTGCTTCAATTGACACATAGTCCGTCTCAAAGTGGAAGGAGAGAGTTTTATTATGCTTAAACTCTTATAAATAATTTTTAGTTTGTGGATTGAGGATTGGATGAAGAAGATAAAGTTGAAGGAAGAAGATGATCGCAGTGAGAGAAGAGAGAATTCTGTTAACTCCATTAACTGAAATGAGGAATACACTTAACAGCTATTTAACCAACTAACAGACTAACTAATTTCTGGAAATATCATAAAATGACTAAACTACCCTCGCGTCCTAATTATTCAGTTAACTAAATTCTCCCTTTGATTAACTAACTGTTAATCCTTACAAGTATCATCAACACTCCCCCTCAAGCTAGGAGGGGCAAAGATATTGGACATTCCTAGCTTGGAAATTAAGAAAGAATGTTGAACTCTATTCAATCCTTTTGTTAGAATGTCTGCAGGCTGATCTTTTGTATGAATATAGTCAGTTTCAATCAACCCTTGTTGAATCTTTTCTCTTATGAAATGGCAGTCAATCTCAATATGTTTTGTTCTCTCATGAAACACAAGATTGGCTGCTATCTATAAAGCTGATTTGCTGTCACTAAACACTTTGATAGGTGCTTCAATCTTCATCCCAATCTCCTTGACTAAGGCAGCAAGCCAAGTTAGTTCTGCTGTTACAGATGCTAAACTTCTGTATTCTGCTTCTGCAGAGCTTCTGGATATTGTGGTTTGTTTCTTAGACTTCCATGAGACTAGTGAGTCACCCAACTTCATAAAGAAACCAGTGATTGATCTTCTAGAGAAAGGGCAAGCAGCCCAGTCTGCATCATAGTAGGTAGTGACAAACTTCTACATTTTACTAGACAGGAGAATTCCTTGTCCAGGCTGATTATTCACATATCTAACAATTCTTAGTGCTGAATCCATGTGGGATTATTTTGGTTGCTGCAAGAACTGACTTAGGGTCTGTACACTGTATGCAATGTCTGGTCTTGTGATGGTTAAGAACAGTAGCTTCCCAACTAGTCTTTGATAAGGTGCAAGATTGGATAGCAGTTTGTCATCAACTATATTCTTGTTGATATATTTTCCTTTCACAAACTCATCATACTCTTTTGTAGTAAGTCTGGTATTAGGATCTATAGGAGTGGGTGCAGGTTTTGCCCCACTTAGTCCAGACTCAGAGATAAGCTCTAAGGCATACTTTCTCTGATGCATAAGAATCCCTTGAGCTGATCTTGCAAACTCAATTCCCAGAAAGTACTTTAATTCCCCTAAGTCTTTCATCTTGAAAGCTTGTTGTAGGGCTTCCTTAGTCTCCTGGATTACCTGCAATTTGTCTCCAGTTATCAGCACGTCATCTACATAGACTAGGACAACAACCATTCCTTCACTGGTCCTCTTTGTAAACAATGAGTGATCCAGTTGACTCTGTACAAAGCCAAGCTTCAGTAAGGCTTCAGACAACTTGGCATTCCACTGCCTTGGGGCCTGCTTGAGTCCATAGAAGGATTTTATGAGCCTGCATGCTTTATTCTCCCTCTGGCTCTAAAAACCTTGTGGCAGATCCATATAGATTTCATCATACAGATCCCCCTGAAGGAAGGCATTATAAACATCCATCTGATGGATGTGCCACTGCTTTGCTGCTGCAATTGATAGCACTGTTCTAACTGTCACCATCTTTACTACAGGTGAAAAAGTTTCCTGATAGTCAATGCCCTCTTTTTGACTGTATCCTTTAGCTACTAGTCTAGCTTTGTATCTTTCTATCTCCCCTGATGCTTTATACTTGATCTTGTATATCCACTTACATCCTATAGGTTTCTTACCTTTAGGAAGAGGGACAATTTCCCAGGTATGATTGTTTTCTAAGGCTTCAATCTCAGTCTTCATTGCCTCTATCCACTTAGGGTCCCTTGCAGCCTCTAAGTAAGATTTAGGTTCAGTAGTGGAAGAGAAGGATGCTATGTAGGCTTGATATTTAGGAGTGACAGTATCATAGAAGATACATTTGTTCATGGGGTAGTGCTGGTTCTGGTGCACATTCAAGGACACAAAGTCTTTCATCCAAATTGGAGGATTAGTATGTCTACCTGATCTAGTTGACAGGTTGGATAAACTTGAAGGAGCCACTGGTTGATGTATAACTTCTACATTCTCCTGAGCTTCTTGTGGCTCTTCAGTAACTGTAGGTAGCTCACCAGGTGATTCAGGTCCTTCTTCATGATCTTGTAAATGATAATCCAGATCTATTTCTTGCCCAGCTTCTAGAATATCTTGTTGAAGTTCACTGCCTTCACTGTTCTGAAGTGTGTCATCTAGTACTGTGGGATTATGAACAAATGGTGGAGAGGGAGTCAGTTCTGCTTTGAAGGGAAAAGTGTTTTCTCTGAATGTCACATCCCTGCTGACAAAGAACTGTTTATTGCTAATGTCATACAGAATGTACCCCTTTTGGACCTCTGAGTAGCCCATAAGTACAGAAGGTTTGCTTCTTGGTTGGAGCTTATCAGCTTCAGTCAGCACTTTGGCATAACATAGACATCCTAGTACTCTAAGATGATTTAGAGAAGGTTTCCTCTGATATAGCTTCTCATAAGGAGATAGATGGCTTAGAAAAGCTGTTGACATTCTGTTAATCAGGTACACTGCTGCTAGAACACAGCTTCCCCAAAACTGTATAGGAATTCCAGCTTGAAACCTCACAGCCCTAGTTACCTCCAGAATATGCCTGTGTTTCCTTTCAGCTACTCCATTTTGCTGAGGAGTATAGGCATATGACCTTTGATGAACTATCCCAAGTTGTTTAAACATAGTATTGCAGACAGAGTTCACAAATTCAGTACCATTATCAGTTCTGAGTACTTTGACATTACAGTTGAACTGAGTCTTCACATAACTAAAAGATTGTTGTAATACTACACACACATCAGACTTTAGCTTTAGTAAAAACACCCAGGTCATTCTAGACAAATCATCAACAAGTGTCAGAAAATATTTGTGACCATGAACAGTTTGTATTTTATATGGTCCCCAGACATCAGCATGAATCAGATCAAAGCAGTTTCTACTAGTAATATGACTAGTTGGAAAGGGCAATCTAGCTTGTTTAGCACAAGGACATACAGAACAACTATCTACTACACTTGTTATTTTTCCAGCTTCTGCTGGTACTATTTTCTTCAGAACATTGGAAGAAGCATGGCCTAATCTTCTGTGCCACAGGCTGACATCTATAGTACTCACACTATTCACAGCTAGGCTGACTCCTTCACCTTTATTGACAACTTGATTCTGTTTCACTAGTAGGTACAAGCCATTTTGCTCCTTACCAGTCTCCTTCACCTTCCCATTGTAGAGATCCTGAAACACACAGAATTTAGGATAGAAAGTTACTGAGCATCCCAACTCTTGTGTGAGCAAATTATACTTGAACTGAGGGATATGAAACACATTGTCTACTGTGCTTCTGTGTGATAATGTACTGGTCCCTGTGTGTGTAACATGTGAGATATCTCCATTAGATAGGAACACCTTTTTAGGATTTTCATTCCTGACCACTGTTGCTTTGTTTAACAACCCAATATCAGACACCATGTGATTGGTTGCACCAGCTTGCTCACTGTTAGACACTAAGAGTGCACTACTAATACCTGTTATGTGTGCTGAGTGGCTGGTTGCATTGTTGACTCCATTTCCAAGGATTTGCAGTATTTGATCATATTGCTCCTTGGTGAAAATACAGGCTCTGGGCTGATCTAGCTGAGGCACATCAGGTCCTTACAAGTGAGATAGTTGAGACTGCCAAAACTGCTGACTACTTTGGCATCCTTGAGCTTGCATCATTGGCTCATTACTGCTAATAGAATTCTCTGTGAATGCATTGTAAGCTGTGGAGCCAGGTGGCATGTGGATTGTAGGAGCCTCTTTCCTCTTTTTTGATCTATAGTCTGGAGGATATCCAATCTCCTTCCAACAACTTTCCCTGTTATGACCCCTAATTTTACACAGATCACATACAAGTGCTGATTCTTCTTGAATCTTGTATTCCCAGTGTTTCTGTTGTTGCTATACATTGCCACAGGATCAATATGACCCATTCCAGGTGCAGCACCAAGAAGACCAGCATTAGGCACTATCCCCTTTTGACCTTCATCACTTATTATCATATTGTAAGCTTGATTTACTGTAGGTAAGGGGCTCATTAATAAGATCTGACTTCTTGCTTGCAAATAAGAATCATTCAGCCCCATCAGAAATTGATACAGCTTTTGTCTTTGCAGATACACCACGAAATCTTTTGATCTCTAACAGCTACAACCAAGAGGAGGTACAAGAGCCTCAAACTCATCCGATAAATCTTTCAACCTAGAGTAATACACTGATTCAGAATTGGTTCCCTAACTTAAGAAGCAATTTCTTTATGTAGATTGAAAGTCCTAGAGTCATTAGCTTTATCAAATCTTTCACGTAGGTCCTCCCATACTGCTTCTGCACTAGTAGCATATACTACACCTCCAAAGAGAGCATTGTTCACAGAATTCATTAGCCAAGACAGTACAATAGCATTACATCTCTCCCATTGTGTGCAATACTGTTCTGGATAATTTTCCTTCCTACATGCACCATTCACTAGCCCTAATTTGTTTCTTCCTAGCAAAGCTATTTTCATTGACCTACTCCACAGGGCATAGTTCTCAGATCCAGAAAGATGAACAGAAATTCGGGAAATTCCACTTAAATCTGAGGAGTGCAGAAATAGTGGATGGTTGTAATCCAGAGTTTGATGCGATGATTCGCCATTGCTTGCATTGTTCAAACTGTTCGCCATTGTTACGATCAAGAATCTTCAAGATGATTACCCCAGAACCAAGAATTTAGGAATTTTCCATAGAAATTAGTTGCTGAGTGAATTTTGATTTTAGTACCAGATTATTTCTGGCCAAGCTCTGATACCATATTAGTTTGTGGATTGAGGATTGGATGAAGAAGATAAAGTTGAAGGAAGAAGATGATCGCAGAGAGAGAGAAGAGAGAATTATGTTAACTCCATTAACTGAAATGAGGAATACACTTAACAGCTATTTAACTAACTAACAGACTAATTAATTTCCGAAAATATCATAAAATGACTAAACTACCCTCGCGTCCTAATTATTCAATTAACTAACTTCTCCCTTTGATTAACTAACTGTTAATCCTTACAAGTATCATCAACAATAATTTAGGATTGTATCTATTTTTTTGCTATAAGAATTTATCATAGGAAAAATAAACAAATCAATCAATAACAACAATTGCAACAAATAAAATCATTGGGCCCTGCTCAGTGTGGGCATGAAATCCACTAGTGTATGGAAAATAAGATTGTACAAGGCAACCAAAAAGAGGTGCTTTATTAATATTTTATTTTCTTGTATGGAAAATAAAGTACATATATTTGAGCCTTTAGATAATAAATTGATAAAAAATTCTTGCTACAAAGCTCTGAATTTATAAAGCTTAAAAAGCCCTCAAGCCTCCCAATCTTAAAGTCAACACAAACAACATAACAGTAACCAAGTCCAACAAGAATATATATTTGTTAGATGCAAATTTAATAACATCAAATTGTAGGAATATATAGGACTTGTCTTCTTATTCAACTAGGTAGTTAAATCCCAAAAATCTTCACGCTTGGTTCACATCTTTAAGTTCAGGGATATATTGCATATCCTTGAATACTTTTTCACATTCGGGAGAGGCTTTCTTGGCCAAGAAAAAGAGAGCATTGGCTTCACGTACATTTCCAGCAATGCCATTGTGTTTAGTAAGAGTAATACTTGATGAATCTTTAGTATGGATTTCGTCTGGAATTTCACTGCAATCTTCTTTGGGACTTTTTGTTAAAGAAGTCTCGCAGATTTCATTCTCATGGTCTCCTTCTACCAACAGGTTGTAATATCCGGTGGCGTTGGTCTCACTGGCGACTGTAATTGTGATTTCTTCAGTTTCCGGGTGGCGGCATTGTAAGCGCACTCCAGCACCTGCATCATGTGTGCATGCATGCGAATACATTAGAGTAACTTTAATCGGGGCACAGCAAATAACATCTTTCACTTAAAAAATATATTGTATATATAGGTCCAATATTATTTATTATTTGGATGTATTAATCTTGAACACACTGCGAATCTGATTTTGTCATTGGGTTTAATTAAAGTGTAGAAGTTGGTTTGCTGTCGGAACTACTCGGTGGTTTCAAATGGACTCATTGATTTCTACTCAAAATATATTTAAATATATGCAGTGAAGAAATTTATCTTAAAAAAGTCACACGTCCCACTAAATTTAAATCTTTAATTTGCCTCTTACTCTCATGTGGGGGAAGGTAGACTAACTTTTGCAACACGTTCAACTAAGTCCGCTATTATTCTAATAAAATGATATTACATATATTAAAAATTACTTAAGATAGTAATTTCTTCCATCCATGTTAAATGTCTTTTAAGGTAATTGTGCACTCTTTAACGAAGTATAAGAGTATTATCCAAACTACCGTACTTATTTCTTCCACTAATAGAACAGGATGGAACTGGAAAAAAAATATATAGAAGACCTCTTGTTTTTCTAAAATATCACATATCTTAAAACATTGTTAAAAATTATAATAATAAGATGCAAAATGAAGCAGTATAAAACGTACCTGCTAAGGGCTGACTAAGATTAGTTTTGAATGCCAGACGACAAGGATCACAATAGACAATTCCTTCTACTCTGAATTCAGGTTGTTCAGGGAGATATCCATCTTCAGTGGCTTGAGTGAGATTGAACAAGCAAATAGCACTAGCAATGAAGATTACAGCTGATATTTTATCCATTTTCTTTCCTTCTTCTAGTTTTTCTAAATGTATTGTTTTTTCTTGTTTTTTGGCCTTTCGTTATTTCTCTCTGCAGCTTGCAAATCGAAATTAGAAAGCACCTATTTTGTAATAGGAAAGTATGGAACCAATATTCTTGAAGGGAGGCGTTATATATACTTGTATTATGACAGTTATATATGTCTGGTGATTGTTTAATTGTAGTCTTTTTGTGGTGTGGAATTTTAAAATTCCATCAACTTAGTAAATTTGTTATTTACTTTTGGTTTTTCTAATGGAAGATAAAAAGACAGTCCTCCTACTTTAACTCTTATTCTCTGCGTTTTCCTGTTTTCTCGCATACACACAAAAAAGAATGTTTGAACTTTTAAGTTAGTCCAACAATAGTGGCCTTTATTGAAACTTTTGTTAGCCACTCAAGTTCCTTTTTTGGACAAACCCAAAAGAAATTTTAGAAAAGTAGTACTATTATTAACTTAATTAAAGTAATAATCATCTTAATCAAATTAATCATTTGTCAGTTTTCACTTCCTGATATTCAAATTAAGTAAATTTTAAAGTTCTCTTTCTTCATTTTGAGAAAAGTTACATCTCGTGGTTATATTCTTCGTGTAACTTCTATTTTAAAAAAGGAATTGCCTAGTATGATTTAACTTCAAAATTTAGTCAAGTTGGACCTTTGACAAGCATATATAAAGTGTCGAACTAGTTGGTATGGATGAAGAAACTTATTATTTTTTTCAGAAATATTAACTTTAATACTCTGATAATTAACAGCTTAAATAAAACCATTTGCAAAGCAAAATGTACGCTTTCACTTGCTCCACATTAGAATACGGATTAATAGAGTATTTGAAATTCAAAGTCTGTTAAAAAATATTTGTAATAGCACTCACTGTGTACATAAATTTAGATCACTTGGAAGTCAATAAATAGAAGACTTTTCTATTTCCAATTATCTCCTGTATATTAAGAGATAAGAAACAAGGGATAAACACATTCACATTTACGAAGTAAATATCATACATCATCGGTATGATTAACTGATCTTCAACCTCAAAATGTCATTCATGTACGGTCAATGCAGAAGGCGGTGATCCATACTTCACCTTTCTTAACTAAGTTATAGCAGGTAAAAGTTAGAAAAAGTCAAAAAGATAATAGAAAATAATAGAACAAGACTTAAGGTGTGGAGAATCGTTTTTTTGAAGTAGATATTATTTATATACAGATTGGCAAAAACAGACAATTCTACTTCAGAATACAATAAGCAGCAATTGATACTTGCAGATTCAAGGAAGGAATTCGACTTGATATTTGCATAGGCGAGGAGTGCATTGACGATGGCGCAAATCGTCTATACAAACACCACCATCGTTAATCCAAAGTGTAAAATGTCTCGTGGTTCTTTACCAAATGTGTTCAGCTGAATTTACTTAGTCGAAAAATTGTAGGATGTGATCTTTAATTTGTAAAGCAGAAGGAATTTCTTATAGAAAGTAATATTTGAATCTGCTCGATATAAGATAGATACCTGTGGAAGCGGCCAAGAGGGTTCAATTTTTCAGTGAAATCACGAGTTCGTGTCACCCATCCATGTTTTATTCTATGTTTTTCACTTTGTTCTGAAGCAGAGTATGAAATAGTTACCCAGTCAAATACGTAACACATAAATTAAAACCGATGGATTATACATTATTAGTATATTAAAAGTGGCTTGTGTTTTGACCGGTGGCATAATGGTAATATTCTACAAAAGTGATGGCACTTTCATCTTTGTCTTTAGTCTTTTATTTATCCTATCTGTGATGGCATTTCTGTAATTGAAACAAAACTAATGTCATAGTTTTATAGTTGCCTTTGGCTTAACATCTTTGACTTCATCATTTGCTCTCTTTTAAGGCACGGTTGTACCATCTCTGAACATTAAAATTAAAATTATAAAATTTTGAAGGAAAAAGAAAAACTAAACACTAAGGGTATTTAGATTTTAGACAATTTTTTTCTTTTAATCCATGAAAGTATGTTTTCATTATTAATATATGTATTATTAATTTCTTTGTCAGTATATAAGCAGATAGTTAATATAAAAAACTAATACAAGATAGGTTCCAAAACTTTGCTTTAAATTTTGAATCTCAGAAGTACACATCTAAATGGAGAAAGATGAAGTCTTTGCAGAAAATACCTATTATATAGCGAGTTGAGCAATTCTTTTATAATAAAAGAAATAACAAAAGAAAATAGTGATATGTTAGTTTGTATAATGTATTGTTAGCTTTTATGGTTAGGTTATTTTTGTGAACTAGCTCTAGAGTCCAGTAGAGCTAGATGTGTGTATTGATAATATTTGTTTGAAATGAAATTTTCCTTTTAACCCAAAAGAAAAACTTTAATAACTTGAAACTTTTGATTTAAGAGTTGGAATATCCTTTTGAACATCTCTAAAAGTTATGATATCGCAAATAATTAATGTGAGATTAGATGAACTCGCTGATAATATTGTTGTCTTCTCAGTGAAGAAAGAACTCAATCCTTATAAATATGGTCTTATTCTTTTGGAAACCAAAAACTTCATGTATGTCTTGTTTTCATATCCACTATCTCCATAGCTAGTCTTGTTCCCATATCCACTATCTATTGTATCTCCCTCACCATAACTAGTTTTCTCATCGTATCTGTTATCTCCATATATCTCCCCCACTATAACTAGTTTTCTCACAATATGCACCATCTCCATAGGTAGTTTTCTCACCATATATATTATCTGATCCGTAGGTATTTTTTTCGTCATATGACGTATCACTATAAGTAGTTTTCTTCCCGCCGTATGGAGTATCTTCAGTGGTAAGTTTCTCGGCATATGGAGTTTCTCCATAGGCAGTTTTTGTCTTCCACGTTGTCCTTCTTGTGGTGGAAGAGACTGAAGTGGTGCTTCTTTTCTACCGCCATGTTCAATTAATAAATTATTTTTTCATGCTGCTTGTAATTAACAGTAAATGTACAAGTATAAAATAAGAGCCATGCGCTTAAAATAAACAGTAAATGTACAAGTATAAAATAAGAGCCCTGCGCTCAAAATAAAACCATCGACTTTGAAAGCTTACTGGGGATATCCTGCGTACACACTGACTAGAACTACTTTGTCTTGTCACTCTTGAACAAATAAATTGTTTTCCCCAAAGTAACTAATAATCAAAAGCCTTAAACCACCAAAAACATGAAATTGTAGTGATCACGTACAATGGGCATTGTTAATACACCTTACTTACCAAAAGATGGTCTCGTGGAAAAATAAAATCTCTAGATGAACATCACCAAATTATATAAATCAGCTATGGTGTATGTTTCAGAAAGATACAATTTTACACAACCAACCATAGGCACATACATATATTCAAGTACCCAAAGCGATGCCAAGAGTGTTGACATCTATCAAATAACCAAACTGCGAGTAGTGAGCCTTTATAGAGTACTGTAAAAAACTATAAAATGGTTACTGCTCCATAAAACTAACCGCTAATTTATAAAGGGTCATCTAAGATGGCGAAAAATGAAAATACAGTTGTATATAAAACTCATCAGCAGTATACAAAGCCATCTAACAAGAAACTGCAAACATTGCTGGTGTAAGTAAGCTCAACTAACTTGTTACTGTTCTGAAATGGTCATAGAGATCGGTTGTGCAATAAACAGGATACCAACTTCTATGGGCACAAAATTCTGATTATCATTTCAATTAAATGTGACCAGTATGTATATTCAAGCTAGTGAAAACAACTTCAAATGATTAACTGTTCCTCCCGAAGACACCAATATTACTACCTGTGAAAAGTAGTTTCTCCATTATGGCAACCAAGTCCACTGAATTCCTCCAGGAGCATCAAAGCAGTCGTCTATGAGTAGTACACTATTACATAAGACGGCCCACATAATGAGCTTGAGGATATTTCTCTTTCAATTGTGGCCATTGGATAAATAGTTGATCAGCCATGTGTAGCTTATAAAGAAGCAAACCACTCAAAGAAAGTCTCCTGACTCTCGCAATGCTCTCCACATAGAAAACAGATGACCACCTTAGTCCCAAAACCTGAAGCCAGTAGAAATTTTCATTAGCACCTAAAAATATCAGCCTGAAAGTAAGAACAGGACGAGTACCTTTACCCAATTCAAATTCTTGCTAGATGACAGAATTATCAAAATAAGCTCAACTTTTGGAGAATATCGTTTTCAATGACACCTAATGTTAGACCATATACAAGTCTCTCGAATGTGGCTACATTGTGGGGCAAGGCTGTTGGCATGTTGCTTCTTGTCACTATTCTTTGTGGGCTTGGGGAAAGTAACATTTATGGCATTGAGAAAATGTTACTGGTCATGGGCGATGAGAGTCTCACGTTGGCTTATCTGTGCTGGTTAAAGTGTTCCCAAGTCCCAAAACATCGAGTAATCGGTAGGCTGAGTCAAGAGGGGGCCTAACTGACGTATGGGCAAATTTCTGCCAAAAAATTTACTGCCGCGATACCAAGCACGATGATCCAAGGTATAATAAGATTTGTTTGACAACTAATGTACATTTTATTGCCTTAGTACAAAAAGAGTTAAGTGCAGATTCATTCTGAGGTCAAGCTCACAGGAGCCTGATACCTAAAGTCAGGAATATAACAGATAGGATCCACTTTTAACCTACTTTTTTTATCCTGCAGTTCAACATGCACTTTATTCATACTGAAGCAAATAGAAATAAATCAAAACACAGAATTCACTCGCTAACATACGAACCTTAAAAAAGAAGGCAATTACGCATAGCGGAACACACGTTCCTGGGCCATTGCACAAGATCTAGGATAGAAAATAAAAATAGATAAAATGGGTAAGCATGACATTAAAAGGAAAAAGAATCTCAAAATGAGGAAAATTTGCATCAGGGGAGGGGATTTTGAAACAAAGTAATGAGTAAGTTGTCTGATACCACTTGGGGTCTGATCTTGATTATCAACCATAACGCATGTGCTATGGCAATCAATGTCGTCCCAACTGAGGTTATATATGATTGACCCACCTCTCGACTTCGATATATCTGCATGAATTCAGCCCTTCCAACTGCCTCTACTCCCTAGAATAAGAGTGGATCCTGTTAATACACACAATATAAGGGATCAACTAAATTAATCAACTAAACTGCAATCCAAACGGGGTTGGCTACTGCAGTTCTGTGACCATTTTGCTCTAATAAGGCTCATTATTCAGAAATACGCTACAGATTCAGTAATACAACCAAAATCGCATTCCTTTATCTAGCTATAGCATCACAACTTTTTAAGGGGTAGTTTGGGGGGAGAGGAGCAAAGGGTAGAGTAGGCACATACACAGAGGCGGATCCAGGATTTAAGGTTTATGGGTTCAGGGTTCTAGTCTTCCTAAGTTACCTGGTTCTAAATTAATAATTCACACATATAATATAAATTTCATAAGACAAATACTAAGTTTGGACCAAAGCTACTGGGTTCGGCCGACCCATCGAACCCCTCTACATCCGCCACTGCACATACAGGATTGCATATTGTGATAGAAACTAGAAATTAAGCCACTATAAGAAAATTAAATCTTCTTGATGATTCCAAAGTAGATAAAAAGGTAAGGTCGTTATTTAGCTCTAAGGACAGACGTAGATATCATAGGACAGACAGAGCTGCATGTAGGCACAAGCCAGCTAAATGTTTTTTTGATAACCACAAGAAAGCTAAATCTTTTCAGCATTAAAAAGGAAAAAATTGCACAAATACATGGACTTCTCTTTTTCAGCCACAAATTTATCGAGACAGAAAGTGAAAGAAAATCTTCCTACAGATAAATCAGACAAGTGTAAGAAAAATGCACTTCGCCTACCAGATAAGCGTTAAATGGATGTACACCACCTAACCATGTGAAAGATAAACTAAATGAGATGTAGGATATAGCTTTAGATACTCAACAGAGTCAAGCCGGTGCTTTTTTTTTTCTTTTTTGATACGTAAAGCTAACTGTATATTAATAGAGTCAACCAGCATAAAGGAAGTGCCGGTACAAACTTAGATTCAACATTACAGATTGTGTAAACTTAGATACAACATTACAGACTGTGTAATGTACTAATGAAATCTACCATGGCATCAGGATCATTTACATTTACAGCGGCCAATTACACAAAAAACTAAGCCAAAAATTACATTTGTGTTTGATATTGATAATGGTATCCTTTCTATCTTCAAACACTCTATCATTTCTTTCTTTCCATATACACCACAAAACTGCCGACCGAATAGTGTTCCAGAAAAGGACAGAATCTCTCTGTAAACCTATATTAATCCTTGCAAAAACTGGAGAGAAGTTTTGGGCATACACCAACATACTCTCAAAACTATCAGAACAAAATCCCATAACTGCGATGAATTTGCGAAGGAGAAAAAGATGATTGTCATCCTCCTCCTGCTCCTCGCATAAGACAGACCTATTGTAAAGTTGAAATCCCCTTCTTCGTAAATTGCTTAGTGTCAGACTTGTTTCTTTGGCTACTAAACAGGAGAAGCAATTCACTTTAAAAGAAACTATTCCTTTCCAGAGAGTCTTCCAATGCCAGGGCAAGATACCAGATGGGTTGAGAGTTAAAATATTGTAGCAAGACTTCACCTTTTATAAACACTTTGTGGAAGTGGAAGAGGAGTAATGGTATAGGTAGAAAGAGAATCCAAACACTATTGATAAGCACCACCATTCCACCCAAAGAAAGGAATTTGGAGGCAAGGGAACAAATGGTATAACCCGAAATGTTTGCCAAAAATTGGATATTTAGGATCTGACTACAGCGTACATTTGGCTTTTAAAGAAATTTAAAGAAAATAAGGTGCAATCCTGAGACTGCCTCAAAAGACAAAAGCATAATTCTTAGATAGAGCAGTTGATCAACTTTGGCATCACATAAGATCAAAGCATCCACATATAAGATATGAGAGATATCCAAGGAAGAATGCCTGTTAACTGATGCGGGGAAACCTTTGATCCAGTTCTGTTGCATAACAGTTACCATCATGCTAAGACCATCCATCACAAAGATAAATAGGAAAAGCGACAGATAATTGCCTCGTGTCAGGCTCGTTTTGGAATTAAAATAACCTTGGGGAGAACCATTATCAATGACCGAGAATTTAACAGTACAAGTACACCAATGAATCCAATTGACCCATTTCTGATCGAATCCCATGTCTTTTAGACTAACTAAAAGAAAATTCCAGTGGACATGATCGAAAGCTTTTCCGATATCTAACTTGCAAAGGATGCCCTAGTGAACCTGCAATGGTGCATTTTTAACCTAACCCTTCCCCTCTAAATTGGAAAGACAAAGGAGGAACAAGAATCTCACACCACTTTATGATTTTGAAAAGCTGTTTGCCCACCTATGTAGCTAAAAAATGAGATGGAATTGAAAAAAGAGTTTGTTGAACTGGACCTAGAGTTCACTTGGCCATCCCATCATCATCAGTTTCATTTCATCTGCTACATTCAGATTATTCATGTGATAAATTTTCTCCATTTGAGAAGGAGACAGAAACTTGTATATCGGAATAGATCGCGCATATCCAAGGCAGGCAGGCATGTCACCATTATATCCTCTCTAGTCATTGCAACAAGCCATTTTTGTGCTTGCTTTACATCATCAGCTGGAACAAAACAAGCTCTTGGATGAAGGAGGTGCTTGTTACATTTTCACAAGGAGGAACCCTCTAGTTGCCTGGTCTTTTCGGTCTCTTTATTTATACCAAAAATAATAATAACTAAACAATAATCTCCACATTGTTCTCTCTTTTTTGCTTGATCTTTATGGCCAACAATAATAACATGCATATCATTATCTCTGGGACCAACCCGTAAAGCCTGTACTCTCTCTTCTACCACCCACCAAAGCACTAGGTGAAAGTATATACTGCTACCATCTGATGACTGACACTATCCATTGCTCTTTATTTCATAACTTTTCGCTTCCACTTTAGGTGTGTATTAATCTTTATACGAGTCTACTTGTATAGGTTCAACTAATTGCCTTAAAACTACCACACAAAACAATTGTTGGTCAAATAGCGACTAAAACTAGACAAAGCCACCACTCTACTAATAACTTTTTTATAGGTCCCACTCCCACCACCCTATTATAATTGAAAGGTACTTGTTAAATGAACAGCATTGGCAAAAAAAAAAAAAATACACATCGTAGTATGCCTTTTCCAGATCCAACTTGCATAATAGACCAAATAAGCAACAAACATATCAACCATTTGCTAATGTAGTTAGAAAATTTGAAATAATGCAGCACCAAGCAAACCAAGACTTAAGTGGTCTTCAATTAATAATTAATAAGTTTGGATGCACGCATATGAGCTCATAAATTATAGAAAGCAAGTAGAAAGCCATTTTCTAGGTTGCAGAATGTACCACAAGCAATCAATTTTTTTAACTTAAGTCATAGGCAACAAAGCCAAGTTGACTAAATTTGTTCCCAAAGTAATTGGAGATCATTGTGCAAGTTGACATACTTGTGTTTGAAACTACCATATTCTAAAGCAATCGCGGCATGGTCATTGTCACTATAATGCAAAAGATGTTATCCTTTGCGGGTAACAAAACGAGGGAACACGCATTAGATTCTACTCCCATGTTGCTTTTTCAACTGTAACTCCGTCATGGCAGAATCATCAAGAATAACCATCAAAAAGATAACAGTAAAGTAAAACGATGAATTGAATTAAACCACTGTAACACACCTTATGAACTAAGGAATGCTCAAACACACGCGCTTTTTGGAGACTCATATTATCTGTAGCAGCAGCAATATAAAACCTGGGTTTAAACCTCTCAGTTTGAAGCACATTCAATAAATTAAGCATTTCAGCCGTGTGACCACCTACATACAACCAGTACAACCAAAATTCCAGAAAATTAGAACATGAGGATAAACAAAAACCAACAAAAGTATAGGTTTTCATAATGAGACCTGAACCCAAAACAATAAGGGTGCTGAGTGGTGGTGGTGATTTGGGATTGCTGCTCCGATATATAACGTATACAATACGGATTATAACTATGGTAACGAAACCGATAGTTAAAAGAAGGATGAGATTGGCAGAGAGACAATAGCTTCCTTTCTCCATAACCAAGACCTTCAATCAGTACCAAAACAATACTGATACTTTAACTAATTTTATACTTTCACAATTGAGAGGAGATGCCGTCACTTGAATTAGATCCGAATCAACAAAACTTCTCTTTTTTATTTTTGTTTTTGTTTTTTGGGAACAAATAGGTAATCCAGACTTCCAAAACAAGCATCGCTTTATCTATTTTATTTACATATTTGTAATAGTAGTTGGTTGTGTTTTGTGACACTGCAATGAAAATACCACTAAGCACTTAATGGCTAATTTTATTAACTATAAATAATAATAAATAAATACGGTCTTTACAATCATGAATGAGATACGAATTTGCTACGACTAAGTGTTGATTAGATAGTGGTAAAATATCAACATCTCCAAGCATTGCGTCTAGGATTATGCATTTTTCGGTTTAAACCGATAAAAAATTATTGAATTATTGGTGTTAGATTATTGGGTTATCGATTATTTAACGGTTTCTAAAATTATTTTATTGGGTTATCGGTTTTGCACATTTTCTTATCGGTCAAACCGATAACCCGATAAGATTTTTTTTTAATTGTTTTTCCCTTGTGCATAAAAGTAGTACTCATTTACTCTTTGTAATATGTTTAGATGGTTTAAATTTTTACTTAGCTTCTAATATACTATTGCTTAGCTTTGAAATTGTTGTTGCTTAGTTTACATAAGATGAGCAGATTTATAATCTGCAGATTCTTTGATTGCATGAAGCAGCCTGCTACTACTAAGGCTACAGGAAGCAGCCTGTTGCTGCTTAGTTTAATGTGTTGTTGATGCGGCTTAGTTTAATATGCTGCTAGTATTTAGTTTAATATACTACTGCTTTAATGCTACAACTGTTAGGAGGCTTGTTGCCGGAGCATTTAGATATTTAGTTGTTTAAGAGGCAAATACTACATAAATGCTAGGCTTATGATTTTTAATGGTTTAATCGAAAACCGAACCGATAAGAATCGAAAATCAATAAACTAAAAACTGATAACCGATACCTTATTGGTTTGGTTATTGGGTTCGCACTTTGACAAACCGAAAACCGATAGTCTTAACCAATAAACCTAACCGAACTGATCGATACGCACCCCTAATTGCGTCTACCTCATTGGATTGAGCATCATACAATACTAATACCACTAATTGAGGCAAAGTTAGCACTTGAATAATGCGTTTTACAAAAGCCCACCCTAGTACCTAGTGATAATCTAAGTGTAAACTTGATAAAAAAAATTATAGCTAAGTATATGTGTAGTGCTAATGAAGCTTTCCAAAAGAACTACAAAAGTAATCTTGAGTTTGTTGAGAAATATCTAAGATGATGCTCCCAAAATTAAGTAACTGAGGACCAAATAGTGCAATAGATGCACCTTCAAAATAGCTCGTTGAGCTAGGCAAAAAGCTGCCCGCATCACAAGCTCCCCAAAAGAGCTCGCTGGTATCGCTCGTTAAGCTCTCAACAATTCTGCCCGTGTCACACAAAAAAAAAGGCCCAGTTGCGCTCGCTGCAGCGAGCAAAATTCTGGCTGCTCACGATCTGCCCAGGTTCCTCCACAAATCCGCTTGCTAGCGTCGGCTTGGAAAAATCTGTCCACTTGCAAAAACAGTCACATATGCTCGCCAGCTTCGCTCGTTGAGTAGAGGAGAAATCTGGCTGCTTAATTTCACAATAAAAAATTAAGGCGCTGCTCAAAAATTCGCTTGCCAAGTATGCTCGTTGAGTGAGCAACAATTCTACCCACTAGCTGCCTGTATCGCCTCTCAATAAATACAAGAAAACCTTCGCTCCACATCGCTCCTATGCAGCCCACAATCAAGCAAATCCAATGACTTTTCATCCAAGCTTCTAACTTTTCCATATCAATGTATATCATGGCATTGCTCCAAACATACAAGTAAATATGAAAGATCTTCACATCATGAACTATAACTATGAATGTATCTCAAGATCATAAGAACTGCAGTTGCCACCGCTTGAGTATTCGTGGTCATACAATCCCCCATCTCCTTAGCACAAGCATATACAATATCTCACATGTCGTCCCGAACATAAAAGGCCCAAGAGCTAACACCTAGATTACCTCTAGAAGCTCTATTCGTATTATATTTGATCCACCCCACCTGAGGCGGACTCCAAACAACTGTTGTCATCACAAGCTTAGGCGTATGATCTCTCAACACCGGCAACAAGTCCTCCCACCTACCAGGCGCATATTGAAAGTTCCTACTGCAAACTCTCAGCAACATAATAATATGTTTATTGACAAGATACACCAACTTATGAGCTGAGGTCGACCCACCATGCCTCAAATTATTCCTCCGTTTCCAAAATTTTTACAAGATAAAAATGAGAATAGCATGGTAAATTAACCTTAGGGCCGGGCTAACAGGAGCATCCCACCACAAATTTATAACTTGTGTCAAGTGCAACCCATCAAAATTAAGACCGCAGGACCTCCAAAATATTTTCAGACATAACCTGCTATAGGTGCATGTAGAAACACATGTGAAATTGAGATAGAAAATAATTTATGTAAGATAAAGTTGGTTGTCACATTTATTTTACTGGTAAGAAATTGAAATTTTGCGAGTAAAACACTTGAAAATTTTGAAAACTAGTCTAAACTACTTTTTGGAATTTAAAAAATTCATCTTCAAAAACTGTCCAAGAAGTGCTTACTTTTTATAACCAAATCATGTTTTCAAATATTTTTGAAAAAAGAAAGTGAGAAAAACTTCATTGTCAAAAAGGACCGATACAACATTAGGGTGTGTTTGGTAAAAGAAGAATATTTTTTGAAAAATATTTTCTAATATTCCGGGTGTTTGATATGAAGAAAATATTTTTCAACTTTATCATATTTAGCTAGGTTAATAGTTTTGGATAATATTATAACAACTCATTTTACTTAATTAGGAAAAATGACTTCATGAGTAAAAGTAGGAAAAACAAGTTTCAAATGTGATAATGTACACTTACTGTCTTATCCCTATACCAAACACTGTCCCATCGACCACCCCCTACTCAACTCCAACCAACCCTTCCACCTACCTCCTGCCCCTACTCCCACCCTACCCTTCCCTACCTTCACCCCATATCGAACCCCCTATTTTTACTGCCACCTCATCTCTACCCCTCATCAACACTCCCATCACACTCCTTATTAGATAGTTAGAAAATTATTTTACTATTTGGCAACAAAACGCTGAAAAATAAGTATGAAACCACTTATTTTTCAAAAAATATTTTTCATGAAAAATATCTTCATTCGTACCAAACACATCCTCCATATGTGATAATTTATACTGATTGTCTCCTCCCTACGATAAACACCACCCACCTCCTACTTGTCATACCCGATTTTAAACTTAACTCGGAGCGAGTCAGGTTTCGGATTTGACTGGGTAACTCGTTTGAGTTAAAAGTTGGAGTCGCCACCTAATATAGGTTTCTAAGGTGTATTAGGTCACCTAAGCATCTAAGGTCAAGTCTTTATCGAACTGGTCTAATTTCAGAGATTCAATGGGTAAGAAGTCCAAGTGTCTCTGGGAAGAAGGTGTTAGGCACTTCCCAAAGTCCCACACAAAGTGGTTCCCGCCCGAGTCTATATTTTAGGATGTCTTCGCAAAGTTATAAAGGTTATCATATGTATTACTAACTTAAAAGGATTAATTTCACAATCAATTTAGGACTAGGTTCAATTATATACATCTAGATAACATACACACAATTGGGCTTTACATTTCACACATACGACCTATATTCCACGCCCAATTGCGTTTATGGCCACTAATATAAATGCCTAATTGAAAGGTGGTCGAATCTGTAAAAGAATGTTAAAAAGCAGTCTATTTGTACAATTTCAGCATTTAAATTAATTTTGCATAGATAGGCAGTTTTGCAAAAATAGATAACTTTCACAAATAATCTCAGATTTTGCTGAAAACCAAATAGGGATTGTTTTTGAAATAAAATATTAGCCATTTAGGGTCGGTGTGACTCGTCATTAATTGTTGAGCCCTAACTTTAATGGCTATTTGCTTTTGGGATCAGTTTTTGAAAGATGTGTATAGGTTATTTTTTGAAAAAGAGATACACGGAAGCACACAAATAAAAATAGGTGGCTGTCACACGTAAATATAAGTGTATAAGCATGCAAATACATGAATAAATGATAATATACTTTGAAAAATACGTATAATAGTTTGTACAAGTGATCCCAATACTTATACACCCCTATACACTATTAGATTAGTGTATAAGAGCTTAAAGTAGGTCGAAAATTAGTTTGACACATAAAAGGCTATATTTCAAAAACTATTTTGGGCCCGTACTATTCACGTAAAGAGAGGGGCAATCTTATTTTACAGAAACAGTCCAATTTTAGGCAGTTAGTGCACATACAGGCCCTGTTATAACAATTCCCAAATTTTCTCGTTGAAAAAGCATGCTTTAAACACTGCAGTTTTAGTTCGAAGACCTATGTATATTAGGGACGTGATAACAAAGCAATTTTTATCGTATTGAAGTTCCAATCAGAACATGTATCCAAAATATTACTTAATCTTTTACTGCCATGCAAATTTCATTTATCAAAAGTCATGCTTTTCAGGATGAGAAATGCAGCATATAAGAGAGGAAGGTTAGAAGCGGCTCCTGGGTAGCCAATGTACACAGCCTAGTAGTTGTGTTCCATGTTTTAAACAAATACAGACAGGGGTCCTAATGAATATACATGAATAGAAGACTAAAAGAGGGTAAAGAAATATGAACTTAAAGCCTTTAGGTGACTGGTTCCAGTCCCAATAATGTCTAGGCTATCAAAGCCTTTAATAGTCAATCATGTAAAGCTCCTGCACAAATGAATAATGGTATGATCTTTTCAGATCATCCTCACAGTTCACACAAGGTTAATGAGAGGCAGAGAGTTCACAGAGGCAAGACGTAGGATAGCAGTTAAGCATATGTAGTTCAAAAGAAGTACAGGCAGAGCAAACACACACAAGCAGATGCAGATACCAGTAGGGGTGTAGGTATACCTCTAACAGTGTGAAAACAGAGTGCAAAGAGAGAGAGAGAGAGAGAGAGAGAGTGCTTGCAAGAGCCAAACTAGAGCAAGAATTCTTCAGAGAAATAAGAACAAGCAGGAAGAGAGAGAGAGAGATGGGTCTGTGAGATGCTATGTATGTTCCTTTCGGTCTATGAGATGCTATGGTTTTTCCTTTGTATTTATGTGTAAAGAACTGTCCCTATATGTCTAAAGAAGGCCTGTTTATATAGTTGTGGGGTGGGAGAATCCAAATGTGCGCGGGTAAGGCAAAAAATAGCAGGGCAAACAGCTTTCCAGAATTATGAGGATACATACAAGTTTATTTTCCAAATATAGTTCAATTAGAATTCCATAATTTAAGGTAAACCAATATATATTCCTCCTTTTAACCATACAAGTGTATATGTTCAGAATCAGGATTTCCCACTAATTTAAACTCGAAAAATCATCCTATATAGATTAATCAGAGCCCTTGGATTAAGGTAAAACGACTCATAATCAGTTATATCTCTCCCCCTCTTTTTTAGAACAATTGTGCCCAGGTTCACACTAGTAATACAAACCCAACAAATATTCCCAGAAACCAGTCAATCACTTCAACAAAATTACACTCAATTCCTAATTGATACTTTGTCAATTATAAGGATCTATTATAAATCCCCATTTCAAACGCCAGCCTTAATTAAATCATTCCAGTTTTAGTTAAGTAATCAAGCATCTTAACAAACAAATGGTCGAAATACATTGTCTAGGATGGATTTAGGTTGCAACGATGGTGATAAGTAACACATGTAAGCTCAGAACACACAAGCAAAACCAAGACAATCTCTTCATTTTAGTTCAGTGAAAACAAATAATCAAGCAGTTTTCCCCTTTAGTTAGTCGACTAATAGCAATTAATAATGTCATACTCATATGAGATTAGGCAAATTCAGGTATGTAGACAAACATTCGATGCTATAATAGTGAAGTGATTCAAAATTGCCAATTTGTGTACTTTACTAATTAATCACTGAATCAACCATGTTAACATGCTAAAAGGCTAGACAATTGTAACATCATTTAGATTCAGAAAGCAAATAGGGAAAACAAATAGGGTTTTAGAGTTACCCGTTTCCATTGAGGTCGGATCATCCTTGTCCCGTCTCATTCGAGTTTGCATGAGGGATTCCTTGCCCCTTTTGTGTAGTAGCATCATTTTAGAACCCTTTTAGGCAAGGTCGGAGGTATTTTCCGGCAGTGGGAACCCCCATCGACGAGGGTCAAAGTTGACCTTGTTCAAACATCAGCAAAAGAGTATAGGTTTTGTAGCGGAAGAAAAGAGGAGTACGATGATGTAATTTGTATCGGATTTCGCTAGTGGAAGTGGCCGAAATTGCCATGAACAGTGGAGATTTTGCCAGAAAGAGAGAGAGAGAGAGAGAGAGGGTGAGTCGGCTGAGTGTGAGAGGGGAAAATGAAAAGATTTTAGGGGTTTTGGGGTAAGATGTATGGAAATAGAAATCTCAGCTGTCGAATCAACTTTTGAACGGTTTAGATGAAGCCACGTAGGCGTGAGGTGGCGTTAACATATATAAGTGAGGGTGTAAGGTGTACAAATGTTGAGGTGTGTGTATATATGTGTGTATAAAATCTTACATATTGTGTATAAATGTGTATAAATGCCTATAAAATGTGTAGAAATTTATATAAAAATACTTATAAAATTATAGAAAAATCAAAAAATTAGTTTTGAGGACCAAAGGGCTAATGGAGACTATTATTTTGAATTTTAAAATAATTTTGTGTAATTTTCTAAATAGGAGTAATTATAAAAATTATAATTAAACGTGCAAATTTTGTAAATAGTCATAGTTTGCGCCGCTGCTTTGAAAAATAGTCTAATTGATGTGCGTGTGTGAAGTAATAACTTTGAGTAGGAGTGAGTGTGTGATACTCGTGTGGGTATAAGTTCAGTTTTATCTGAATAGTGGCTATTGAAACAGGAGGGACAAAATTAGGTGTCAACAGTTTTCCCTCTTTGTCCGGGAATGATGAAAGAGTCTTCAGGCAAAGACGTTGACAAAACGACTAATTTTGTCGCGACTCTAGAGAAATGCTTACGATTTGCGAGAATTGACGAGGCGTTAGATCGCAACGTTCGCGTTGCCAGATTGTATATCCTGCAATAAATGTGAGTCTGCAAAATAGTGTGTGTATAAACAACTGTAACACGTACCTTCCCGTTGGGCTGGACTGTCTTTCCAGGATTCTTTACTGTATGCAGGTGTGTCTGTTATGCCTGACTTTGTGTCCTTTGTTGTGCCAAGTGTTAAATTCGACATCGAGTTGTGTACCCTCAGTCGATGCATTGGGTTGTGTACCCTCCACAAGAAATAAAATGACAGAATCGACATCAGGGGAATTGGATAACCTTTTGTCGGGACATGTTTGTCATGTGTTGCCGGGTTGCATACTTTCGTGCCTGCATCCAAAGAAAGATTGGTGAGTTGTGTGGGGTAGTTTGGTTTGTGCATTCTTGGCTTGCTTTGCGCTTGCTTCCAATGAGTGCTGGGACCTTGGTCAAGCTGATAGGGATATGTATAAAACGGTAAATAGCGCAAGTATTTTGAAAAACTTTTATGAGAAGAAAAAATATGAAACGAAAAATTTTATCCCATTGAGTCACGAGTCGCGTTGTGTAAAGTCATGGTTGTTGCTCTTCATGCTGCTTCAAACTCCATTAAATAAATTTTGAGGGTGACCTCAAAATTCTGCCCCAGTTTGTATTTGAAATTTTTGAGAGGGTCTCAAAAATTACCCTCTCAAAAATTTCTGCCCCAGTGTCAACTATGTTTCTCCTTTAGGAATTTTTTTAGAGTTCCTCAAAAGTTCTGCCCCAGTGTTTGCTTTATGGGAAAATGAAATATTTGTATTTATATGACCGAACCTTGGATAGGTTCCTACGTATCCCACTTGGAGAATCAAGTTGTAACGTAGTTCCAGATTACATGAATGTATTTGCAGAATAATAAGACCACTAACTAACGCAAGCTTTTATATATAGTATCTTTTAACGGCGTCTGAGTTGATGGGTTTCGGCCAAACTTCTCCATCCGCTTCTGCTAGTATCAATGCTCCTCCATTTAGAACTCGATGAACCATGTACGGCACTTGCCAATTCGATGCAAATTTACCCTTTGCTTCCTCTTGATTGGGGAATATCTTCTTCAATACTAATTGTCAAGGTTCGAAGGACCTCTCTCAAACTTTCTTGTTAAATTCTTTAGCCATTCTCCTCTGATATAGTTGCCCATGAAATATTGCATTTAGTCTTTTGCCATCGATGAGGGCCAGTTGCTCCATTATTTTGCCATCGATGAGGGCCAGTTGCTCCATTCTTCCTTTGACCCACTCAGCCTCTTTCAACTGTGTTTCTTCAATGATCCTCAAAAAATGGTATCTCCACTTCCGCTGATACTACTGCCTCAGTGCCATACACCAGTAAGTAAGGAGTAGCCCATGTTGATTTTCTCACTGTGGTGTGATACCCTAACAGAGCATAGGGTAAGTTCTCGTGCCATTACTTTGAATTGTCTGTCATCTTGTGCAATATATTCTTGATATTCTTGTTGGGTGCCTCGACCGCACCATTCATTTAGGGTCTATATGCGGTGGAATTGTGGTGCTTGATCTTGAAAACTTCACAGGTTGCTTTCATTAAGTCACTATTGATATTGGACCCATTGTCAGTGATGATGGATTCGGGAATGCCGAATCGACAGATCATTTTGTCACGGACAAGTTTGACACCACTTTCTTTGTCACTGACTTGTATGATGTAGCTTCTACCTATTTGGTAAAATAATCAATAGCTACCACTATGAAACAATGTCCATTAGAAGCAGCTGGCTTAATGGGTCCTATGACATCCATTCCCCAAGAAGTGAAAGGCCGGGGTGATCCCATAACATTTAATTCATTAGGAGGCACTCGAATCATATCTCTGTGGACTTGGCATTGATGACATTTCTTTGCGTGTCTTATGCAATCATGCTCCATTTTCATCCAGAAGTAACCGGCCCTCAAAATCTTCTTTGCAAGCATGAAACCGTTCATATGTGGGCCACACGTCTCAAAATGTATTTCTTCTAACAACCTAGCAGCTTCTTTGGCGTCCACACATCTCAGCAAACCTAGATCGGGTATTTTTTTATATAGGACTTCTCCGTTAAAAAAGAAACCATTTGCTAACCTCCTCAACGTCTTCTTTTGGAGAGTTGTTGAATCTTTTGGGGAAATGTCGTCTTTAAGGAACCCTTTGATGTCGTAGAACCAAGGTTGTCCCTCTGATTCTTCTTCCAAATGATAACAATATGATGGCTGCTTTCTCACCGCCACGGGTATTGAGTCAATGTAGTTCTTGTCGGGATGTTTGATCATGGAGGATATGGTGGCAATGCATCAGCGAACTCGTTTTGCAGCCTGGGTACATGCTGGAACTCTATCTTGGTGAATCTTTTCTTCAGCTCTTTCATGCACTCGAGGTATGGCAATATCTTGGAGTTCTTTGCTGTCTATTCTCCTCGGACTTGGTGAATCAACAAGCCAGAAACTCCAATTGCCAGCAGCTCTTGTATGTTCATGTCTATCACCACCCAGGATGCAAGCTTCATACTCCGCCATATTATTGGTGCAAGGAAACCTCAGTTTGGCTATGACAGGATAGTGTTGACCAGTCTCCGAAACTAACACCGCTTGAATGCCGACTCCTTTGAAATTCACTGCTCCATCGAAGAATAGTCTCCAACCATCATACTCCTCTGTGATATCCTCTCCTGCGAACATGACTTCTTCGTCGGGGAAATAAGTGTGTAGTGGTTCATAATCATCTCCCACTGGATTTTCGGCCATATGATCAGCCAAGGCCTGAGCTTTTACCGCCTTTTGAGTGACAAAAGTAATGTCGAATTCACTTAGCAGCATTTTCCATTTACCCAATTTTCCAGTAGGCATTGGTTTTTGGAAGATATACTTGAGAGGGTCCATCCTCGATATCAGCAACGTTGAGTAGGACGTCAAGTAGTGTCTCAGCTTTTGTGCTATCCAAGTCAGTGCACAACACGTGCATTCTAGTAATGTATACCTGGCTTCATAGGGAGTGAATTTCTTACTCAGATAGTATATCGCTTGCTCCTTTCTTCCAGTTGAGTCATGTTGCCTCAACACGCAACCAAATGCTGAATCTACCACAGATAGGTACAAGATCAAAGGTTGCCCAGGCTCAGGTGGAACCAACACAAGCGGACAAGACAAGTACTCTTTTATCCGATCAAATGCCTTTTGACAGTCCTCCATCCACTCGATCGCTGCGTCTTTCTTCAGTAGCTTGATGATTGGTTCACAGATGATCGTGGATTGAGCTATGATTCGGCTGATGTAATTGAGTCTTCCCAAGAAACTCATGACCTCTTTCTTGCTCTTTGGCGGTGGCAATTCTTTGATAGCTTTGATCTTGGATGGATCCAGCTCGATGCCTCTTCTACTGATGATGAAACCCAAAAGCTTCCCTGCTGGAACACCAAAATCAACTTTGCTGGATTTAGCTTCAGATTATATTTACGCAAGTGATTGAAATACTTGCGCAAATTGTCAAGGTGCTCCGAGCTCTTCTTTGATTTGATGATCACATCATCTACGTAGAATTCAATTTCTTTGTGTATCAAGTCATGGAACATAGTTGTCATAGCCCTCATGTAAGTTGCCCCAGCATTCTTCAACCCAAATGGCATAACCTTGTAGCAATAGGTTCCCTAAGATGTAGTGAAAGCTGTCTTCTCGGTATCCTCCTCATCCATGAGCACTTGATAATAGCCGGCAAAACAATCTACGAAAGACTGTAGTTCATGTTTCGCACAATTATCGATCAGGATGTGTATATTTGGCAAAGGAAAATCATATTTTAGGCTTGCTCTACTCAGATCTCTGTAGTCCACGCAAACTCTGAGTTTCCCATCTTTCTTCGGCACTGGGACAATGTTAGCTAACCAAGTTGCGTATTTGACTATTTCAAGATTCCTGCATTGAATTTTTTGGTTACCTCTTCCCCAATCTTCAACAAAACTGATGACTTGAAAGTTCGGGCTTTTTGTTTGACCGGCAAAAAGCCCGGATTGATAGGTAATTTGTGAGCTACCACATCTGTGCTTATGCCAGTCATGTCATCATACGACTAGGCGAATACGTCCTCGTATTCCCTAAGAAATTCGGTATACCGCTTTTTATCTTCGGCGATGAGATGCACACTAATCCTTGTCTCTTTTACAGTTTCTCCATCTCCTAGATTTATCACCTCAGTTTCTTCTAGATTTGGCTTAGGCTTATTTTCAAATCTTTCAATTTCCTCTTGTGTGGACTCATCAAAATCATCATAATCAAACTCAGTTTCCTCAAGCTCCATTATTTCATTACACGTTGCGGTTGTGGACTCAATGGGATTATTAGTTTGAATGCTGAAAAAATAAAATATTGCAAAATTAAAAGATTAAAACAAAAGTTAAAGGAAATAGTGCGATATTTTATTTATGAATCCTTGCAAAACAAAGTTTGTAGGGAAATATGTGAAATAGAAAAGAAATGCAAGTTCCACGACTCAAAGTCGGGTTTTATTTTTAGAAAACATGAAATAAACTCTATCCCCCAGCTCTACCAAGGTCCACGGTAAGCTTGGGCCCGGTGCTGATCCAGTTGTTCAATGTAGCTCCAAATTTAATTTTTGTCAGCCCAGGAGGTTAGACATGCTCTTCTAGGATCACACAGCAGTCTTCATCAGATATGAACAACTTTTGCACTTCTGCCTGCAGGTCCTCTTCAGCATCAGCTATCTTTGGTTCAAATCCTTGCGCTGCAGATACCTCCCTCTTTCGACCATCCAAGTATCCAGATGAGACGAAAATATGTAGGAGAGTCTTAGTGCTTTTCTTGTAGAATTTGAAGTCTAGTGATGCTTCTTCCATGCTCTTCTCATAAGTCAGAATGTACCTTATGTCAGCTTTCTCATTGTCAGGCCTCATCACAATTTGAATTGGCTCGATCATGCCATCCAGGTTCTTGCCCAATCCTTTTCCTAGTTCATAGCCTTGCTTTATCATGATACCCACAACCCAGTTTCCAGGCCATTTTGCAGGTTGTAGGAATACATATGGCTCTTCAATCACCACCTCCATAGATTCGAGTGTTTTAGACAGCCACACTCGAGATGCGCTTCCAGTTGGGACCAGCATTAGGTGAGTACATCAGTCGCTTCTCTGTCTTAGCAGGTAAGGTCTCACGAAATTCACGTGAGGGCACACCCCAGTCAGACATGACTGGTTCCCAGACCAAATTTCTTCCTTCATAGCCTTTGCCTCAGCTATCCCAATAAGCACTATAAAAGCTTCTCCTCATTTCTTCAATCCCAGGGGGTGTGTTGACCAATTTAGGAGCGAAGTGTGCAGTATAACCTCCTTGGATCGCGTCTGTGAAGTTCCAACTCTTTTTGTAATTTTTGCGATGTCCTCCTCAAGTGCCTTGCACTGCTCCAACGAGCTCTACAGTATAGAAAGTCTGCCCATCAGGAACATTCTCTTCAATTGCCAGTATAGTTTGTTCATTGTAAATGGAGTTATTCCCTTCACCGAACACCACCACCTCTTTGTGGTCCCACACGAACTTCACTGTCTGGTGTAGTGTAGAAGGCACCGCTCCAGCCACGAGAATCCAAGGTCTCCCCAGTAACAGGTTGTAAGAAGCGGAGATGTCCATGACATGAAACTCAGCATTGAACTCCACGGGACCGACCATGATGGTTAAGTTGATTTCCCCAATGGTGCTTCTTTGCGACCCATCAAACGCCTTTACCTTCATGTCACTCTCTCTTATCTTTCTTTGATCAATTCCCATTCTTTCCAGAGTGATGAACGGGCATATGTTCAAACCAGAACCTCCGTCGATCAAAACTCTCCCTACGAACCAGTCCTTATATTTGATAGTGATGTGCAAAGCTTTGTTGTGACTCAACCCTTCAGGTGGCAGCTCGTCTTCATGAAAAGTGATTTGGTTGGACTCCATGACTTGTCCGACCATGCTGGCTAGATTCTCAACTGAGGTATCCACTGGAACGTGTGCTTCATATAATACTTTCATCAAAGCATTTCGGTGGCTTTCTGATTTGAGGAGTAAAGCTAAGACGGAGATTTGTGCGGGAGTTTTGCCCAATTGTTCAACCACAGAGTATTCTTTTGCGTGCACTTTCTACAACAGTTCCTCATACTCCTCCTCGCTGATGCCTCGTCTACCTTGAACAAGATGCTCGGGAGTATAAATCCTCCCACTCCTAGTCATCCCTTGTGCAGCAACAGTCTCAACTGTTGAGTTGCCCTTCTTCTCCGTTTCATAATCCCATGGTACCGCCTTGTCACTGTACGGGGGAACTACGTCAACGTAGAATTTTGGAGCTATTTCCACCTCAATGGGCTCTGGTGCTTTAACGGCTTGAGCAACAGAAGCGAGCGCTGGTATGTCTCCCTTTGCTTTGACAATGGTTCCCTCCAAGTTGTGTTCTTCATCTAACTCGATCAAATTCACCCAATTGTCTCAGTGGTTAGGCAGGAGGTTGTTGTGTACATTTGGAGTTTTCAGGTGGATCACTTTTTGATCGTTGAAGTCTTGTATTTTATCTCTCAAGGTATAGCACTTCTTGATGTCACGGCCAGGTCCCTAGAATGATAGGCACAGATTTTGGTTTGGTCAAAGTAAGGTGTCATTCTATCAGGCATTTTGAATGGTACGGGTTGTATGTGGCCAGCTGCTTTGAGTCTGTCGAATAACTGTGCGCGGGATTCGGTCAGTGGGGATATAGTTTTTTTTAGGTCTTGGATTGTTGTTGGCGTGAGTCCTTGGTGGATAGGCATTGGTGCTTCGGTAGTTAGGGCTTTGTGGGTATGGTAGTCTTTAGGGCGGTGGGTTTTGGAACATGGGTTGAGTATTGTAGACTGGGTAGGTGGATGTGGGTGGAATATATAGGTATGATGGAAGAGGTGTTTCGTAGTAGTGGTTGTGGGTTGGAGAATGATCGAGTGATGCAGCCACGAAGGACATATCGTCCTTCTTCTTTCCTGATGTAGTGGTGTTACCAGTTTGTAGGGCTTTGTTAGTGGCTTGTAGTGCGGCCAAACTAACGATCCTACCAGTCTTCAAACCATCTTCAACTATATCTCCAATCTTGATCAAGTCCCCAAACTTCTTGTCTTGTATGTTCAATATCTTGTCAAAGTAGACATCCTCTTGTATGCGGATGAAGGTTGCTACTATCTCTGCGTCCTCCATAGGAGGTTGGACTTTAGCGGCTTCAGCTTTCCACCTAGTTGCAAATTCTCTGAAGGTCTCAACGGGCTTTTTCTTCAGTTTCTCCATATAGAACCGATCAGGCATGGCATCAGTGTTGTGCCCAAAACTATCAACGAAGTCTCCAGCCATCGCCTTCCAGCTTGTCCACTTCTTTATCTGCTGCTTTGAATACCATACCAGCGCGTCTCTAGTCAGACTACGGTTGAACAATTGCATGCGAATCTTTTCATCATGTCCAACCCCAACTAATTTGTCACAATAAGACCTCAAATGAGCCATTGGGTCACCACTAGCGTCGAACATATTGAACTTGGGTGTCTTGTAACCCTCAGGAAGCTTCAAAGTCAGGGCACATGCAGAGGTCCTCATAAGCTAGTCCTCTAGTTCCTTTGGTGCCTATAAATTGCTTGAACTTCTCCACCATCCACTGGACTTGCTCTTTGGTGCTGTCTGAGTCTTCCTTTGTCCATGCATACATGTCATGATCTTTGGTAAGTGATGCAATGGTTTTTGTTTCAACAGCGAAGGGAGGTAGGTTATTTTGTGGTGCTTTTGGAGGTGCAATGTAGGTGGGGTATGAGATGTCTTTCTCGGGGAATAGTGGATCTTTGCCGTGAGGGCGGGCGATTTTGTTTGGTTCAATGATCTCATCAGCACGGGTGAGAGGAACCCTATTTTCCAACTCGAACAACCTCTGTTCTAACTTAGTATAGTCTTCATAGGCGACCACACCTTACTTTTTGGGAGTTCTATTTTCGACTTTGTCAAACTCAGCCATGATATTGCGTCTCGTCCTTGTCCTTGTAGGTAAAGGGGGAGGTGTTGGGATTGATCCTCTGGATCTCAACCGGTATTACGGCGTGGTCAGAATGCACAAACCAAACCTTCAGGGACTTGGGACTCTCTCTATCACAGCAAAAACAAAGAAAAGAATGTGAGTACACGTTAGTATTAATAAAGTCGTGTCCTATCATGCAAGGAACCTCTTTTGTGCCAGAGGTAGGCTTATCGAAGATTCGAAGTAATGTTTGCACCAAACACGTCATTTCGTTTGCATAAGCACCTTAAAACCCAAAATAATGAAATTTTATTTGATTTTCTTGGCTTTATTACAACCGCTAATTTGAGACAACGACTCGACTAAACGAAAAAAGACAAAAGAAAAGACGACTCGACTTGAGACGTCCAGACTATGTGCCAAGCAAAGTGGTTTTGAATCAAGCATTAGTTCCAGCATCTTCTTTCTCCTTCTTCTCTTCGGCTTCTTCCTTAGGTTTGTGAACTAGGCTTATTGGTGGGGCAGCGACGAACATCTCCATCAGATCCTTCCAAACTTACATGTCTCCTAGGGCCTTTGTGAAGAATTCACAGATTTCCACCCACATCGCTTCCTTTTCATCCAATGGTACTGACTTAAATTAATCTCCCCACCCTTTGAGAAAATCTTGTAGATTCCCAGTAGCTTGCCTCGCCGCCATGACTTTGCCTGTCCAATACTTGAGTTCATCCCCTTTGATCTTATCCTTGTATTGCCTCTTCATCTCCCTTTCTTATGTTACCCTCAATCCTTTCTTACTTTGATCGAACTCGTGTCACAGCTTCTTGTATTTTTCAGTGACACTTGGAGCTTTGGCTTTTTATTTCAGCGTAGCCTTTGATTGGAACCTCTCCCTATCTTCACTGAGCCACTGAGGATAAGCTAGAGTAGCCACGGGGTTCACCCTATTGTCGCGGCCACGACAAAACTGCATAGTAAGCCTTCCTTCCCACATTGTCAATATAGTACCAACCATCGGATGCTCAATGTCCCTTATGTCAATGTTGAAGCATCTCCCTTTTGTCAACTGCGGAGTTTGCTGTGAAATTCCTACTTGCCGGAGGATTCTTAGAGGGACATAGTGGTGAGTTCCTCGGAATCCAATTAGTGTTAAGAAAGTGAGGTCTTGACCTTGTATGGAAATGATGAAACCAGCACAGTTTTCAATTACACATTGCACAGTGTACCATCCTTGCATGTTTGCAGGGTCCTTCCACACTGCTGCTCCAGCCATGAGGGTGCTATGTGAATGAATGCCTCCTTCCCTTGAAGGTCTTGGTGCTATTGGGCTGATAGGGACACTGTGCAAATATTCTATCAACCATATTTGCAGCTAAAGATTGCACCCCTCAAAGAAGTCTCCTCCTCTTCTACATTTGGTTAGAGCCCTATAAACTTCCCTCAAAATCATTGGAACCAAACTCACTTGACGCTTGTGAGCGCCTTTGCGTAATCCCTCTACCACTCTTTCCAGCATTACGTCGATCGTTCCTTCTTTCTCGGGAAATACCATGCTTCCCAGAAAAGCGACGATGAAAGCATTTTTCAGTCCACTCCCAATCTTGAATTTCGCACGCCCCAGTCCAATCATGCCTAAGAGTTGGGTCTCCAAATCTAGAATACAAGTACTCCATAGTGACTTTTCCATCATGTACTCCCTTGACATATGGATCGTAAGGAGTGCTCAACAGTTCAATGAACTCCTTAGGGTCCACGTCTCGGGGATAAATCATAGTCTCGTGTCCAGGATCTAACCCTGCTAGTCCTCCAAATTCCTCAAACATTGATGCCAACTCCAAGCCATTGAAATGAAATACCGCCCTTTTATAGTCCCAGAAATGTGTAGCGGCCTCAACTAAACCAGGCATGGAAGTGTAAGCCTTGAGAGCCACCAGCTCTCCCAATACCATTTGAACATGAACCTTGCTAACAACAACCAAATCTTCCCACCAGAGTCTGATCAAGTGAGGAGCTCAGGAAACAATCTCGAATTGAGGTGTACCTCTTGCAGCCATAGTCTGAAAACAAATAAGAAAGGGTAAAGATCAAAACATTCTTATAGTCTTGATCATACTTAGACAGACGATCAATATTTTGTGCAAACATTTCTTCGAATCCATGCAAAGATGCAATTTTGTCATTTTCTGAGTTAAGAACTCTTTCGACATTTGGACGTAGGCTTACTAATGGAATATAACGTGCCAAGGACGTATAGCCTTCCTAAGTTTGTCATGATGCAAGGAAAACAAATGCGCATTTTGTTGCCAATTATTCTCATACATTCCCAAATCAATTTTGAAATTCAGTACATGATGACTTTTGGAAATAAAAGATACAAAGGAAATGAAAATGACACTTGACTAAGTAGCACGCTCCTACTCCAGCATGGCTCTCTTTGCTTCTCAGGGAATCTCTTTGACTTCTTCCGTAGCTTTGGTTAAGTATCCCTTAGCCGCCACTAAGTGTAAAATGTCCACCTCTGCACACTCCGAATTCGATTGTTCAAGCTTCGTCTCCAACACCTCTATCTTTTCCTCTAACTCTAATGTAAGTTTCCTCCATACTTCGATCTCTTCTTTGTTTTCTTTTTCCATTTTAACAGCTTTCAACATGAATTCTCGGTATCGGATTTGAGCTTCCACCTCACGATCTCTTATGTCAGTCCCTCGACTTGGCCTTACTACCACATTTCCTTTTATGCTAGAGTCTCAAATTCTCCTTGAACCACGCTTGTAGTAGAAGATTGCAACTCTAGAAATATTTTGCTCCTCTTTTGCAACAACCCAAAGCCCGATAAATGTCCGTCACAATCATAGGAACTATAGTATAACGATAACAATCAATTCCATTAAACACTACATCGGCAACCATGACAAGCCTCGAACATATGCCGTGACTCGAGCTTTCACGGAACACCATTACTCCTAAGAAATAACTAGTAAATGCGGGTAGTCTAGCTCTTCTCCAGTCATTGTAGGACTTGAACTCTTTCTTACGGTCGTCGAATGCACTCAAATACCAAAACCAGTTGCAAAAGTAGGAAAAGGGTATTTTCTTTTGTTGTAAAAAATTCTACATTCACACTTGCCGCCATCCCTAATTTATTACTAAACTCCTCAGCTGTGGGGACACTAGGTGCTAGAATGCGACTCCCTTGCCAATGATGTTTGTTTAACCCTGAATGCGATATGAACCCTCCTATCTCTTCCAGCAAATGTGTTAATTCAACATCCCCAAATCTAAACACATTTAGTTTTTTATCCCAAAATGACACTGATGATTCAATCATTTCTCTACATGGCTCCATCTCTAATAGAGAAACCAAATGACCCAAATGTTGACGTACTTCGGCTTGCTCGCCCAATGACAAGTTACTCCACCAATTAGTTAACAAAGGAGATGCGCCCATAGTCATTGAAAAACAGTAAATTTTTTTACTCATTGTGACCTATAAAGAAAAAAAAAGTAAATGATTAAAATTCTCCTCCCTTTGAGAATAATTGGACAAATCAAATGCGTTTTTTATTTTCGTCTCACTTTTCTTTTCCCTCTTTTTTTCCTCTTAAATGCACATAAGCATGTCCAAACGTCTCTTCGGGGTTAAAAACCAGTCAGATAATTTGGACAAGTTAAAAACCAGCCGGCTCACGGAGAGCTCTTCCTACGGCATGATGCATGCTCATTACATTCAAAGACTGGTGTAATTCTAGACACGGTTCCCCAAGGTGGACGACCAAGGGGTGGGACCATTTGAAATTGTTGGTTGTATCACAGACCAACTATATTCCAAAATATCCCTCCTAAAAGGTTTTTTAAGGTGGAGCGACGGTGGGATCCACGTAATCGCCCGTGTGTGTGTGCAAAGTGTCGTTTTCCATGCGTGGAGGAATATGAGTGAAATATGCCAAGATTACATTAAATTTAAAGTTCATACAAATAAATAAATAAAAGAAAACAAGAAAAAACAAAAAAAGAAACCAAGTTAGCGGAATCGTTATTCTGTCATACCCGATTTTAAACTCAACTCGGAGCGAGTCAGGTTTCGGATTTGACTGGGTAACTCGTTTGAGTTAAGAGTTGGAGTCACCACCTAATATAGATTTCTAAGGTGTATTAGGTCACATAAGCATCTAAGGTCAAGTCTTTATCGAACCAGTCTAATTTTAGAAATTCAATGGGTAAGAAGTCCAAGTGACTCGGGGAAGAAGGTGTTAGGCACTTCCCCAAGTCCTACAAAAAATGGTTCCCGTCCAAGTCTATATTTTGGGATGTCTTCGCAAAGTTATAAAGGTTATCATGTGTATTACTAACTTAAAAAGATTAATTTCACAATCAATTTAGGGCTAAGTTCAATTATATACATCTAGATAACATACACACAATTGGGCTTTATATTTCACACATACGGCCTATATTCCATGCCTAATCGCGTTTATGGCCTCTAGTATAAATGCCTAATCGAAAGGTGGTCGATCTGTAAAAGGATGTTAAAAAGCAGTCTATTTGTACAATTTCAGCATTTAAATTAATTTTTCATAGATAGGCAGTTTTGCAAAAATAGTCAATTTCACAAATAATTTCATATTTTATCGAAAACCAAATAGGGATTGTTTTTGAAATAAAATATTAGTCATTTATGGTTGGTGTGACTCGTCATTAATTGTCAAGCCCTAACCTTAATGGCTATTTTCTTTTGGGGTCAGCTTTTGAAAGATATGTATATAGACTGTTTTTTGTAAAAGGAGATACCCGGAAGCATACAAATAAAAATTGGTGGCTGTCACACGTAAATATAAGCGTATAAGCATGCAAATACATGAATAATTGATAATATACTTTGAAAAATACGTATAATAGTTTGTACAGGTGACCCCAATACTTATACACCCCTATACACTATTAGATTAGTATATAAGAGCTTAAAGTAGATCGAAAATTAGTTTGACACATAAAAGGCTATATTTCAAAAACTATTTTGGGCCCGTACTATTCACGTAAAGAGAGGGGCAATCTTATTTTATAGAAACAGTCCAATTTTAGGCAGTTAGTGCACATACAGGCCCTGTTATAACAATTCCCAAATTTTCTCGTTGAAAAAGCATGCTTTAAACACTGCAGTTTTAGTTCGAAGACCTATGTATATTAGGGACGTGATAATAAAGCAATTTTTATCGTATTGAAGTTCCAATCAGAACATGTATCCAAAATATTACTTAATCTTTTACTGCCATGCAAATTTCATTTATCAAAAGTCATGCTTTTCAGGATGAGAAATGCAGCATATAAGAGAGGAAGGTTAGAAGCGGCTCCTGGGTAGCCAATGTACACAGCCTAGTAGCTGTGTTCCATATTTTAAACAAATACAGACAGGGGTCCTAATGAATATACATGAATAGAAGACTAAAAGAGGGTAAAGAAATATGAACTTAAAGCCTTTAGGTGACTGGTTCCAGTCCCAATAATGTCTAGGCTATCAAAGCCTTTAATAGTCAATCATGTAAAGCTCCTGCACAAATGAATAATGGTATGATCTTTTCAGATCATCCTCACAGTTCACACAAGGTTAATGAGAGGCAGAGAGTTCACAGAGGCAAGACGTAGGATAGCAGTTAAGCATATGTAGTTCAAAAGAAGTACAGGCAGAGCAAACACACACAAGAAGATGCAGATACCAGTAGGGGTGTAGGTATACCTCTAACAGTGTGAAAACAGAGTGCAAAGAGAGAGAGAGAGAGAGAGAGAGAGAGAGAGAGAGAGAGAGAGAGATAGGTCTGTGAGATGCTATGTATGTTCCTTTGTATTTCTGTGCAGAGAACTGTCCCTATATGTCTAAAGAAGACATGTTTATATAGTTGTGGGGTAGGAGAATTCAAATGTGCACGGGTAAGGCAAAAAATAGCAGGGCAAACAGCTTTCCAGAATTTGGAGGATACACACAAGTTTATTTTCCAAATATAGTTCAATTAGAATCCCATAATTTAAGGAAAACCATTATAGATTCCTCCTTTTAACCCTAACAAGTGTATATGTTCAGAATTAGGATTTCCCACTAATTTAAACTCGAAAAATCATCCTAATATAGATTAATCAGAGCCCTAGGATTAAGGTAAAACGACCCATAATCAATTATATCTCTCCCCCCTTTTGAGAAAAATTGTACCCGGGTTTACATTAGTAATACAAACCCAACAAATATTCCCAAAAATCAGTCAATCACTTCAACAAGATTACACTCAATTCCAAATTGATACTTCGTCAATAACCAGGATCCATTACAATTCCCCAATTCAAACACCAGCCTTAATTAAATCATTCAAGTTTTGGCTAAGTAATCAAGCATCTTAACAAACAAATGGTCGAAATACATTGTCTAGGATGGATTTAGGTTGCAACGATGGTGATAAGTAACAAATGTAAGCTCAGAAAACACAAGCAAAACCAAAACAATCTTTTCATTTTAGTTCAATGAAAACAAATAATCAAGCAGTTTTCCCCTTTAATTAGTCGACTAATAGCAATTAATAACGTCATACTCAGATGAGATTAGGCTAATTCAGGTATGTTGACAAACATTCGTTGCTAAGACAGTGAAGTGATTCAAAATTGTCAATTTGTGCACTTTACTAATTATTCACTGAATCAACCATGTTAACATGCTAAAAGGCTAGACAATTGTAACATCGTTTACATTTACAAAGCAAATAGGAAAAACAAATAGGGTTTTTGGGTTACCCGTTTCCATTGAGGTCGGATCATCCTTGACCCGTCTCATTCGAGTTCACATGAGGGATTCCTTGCCCCTTTTAGGCAGTAGCATCGCTTTAGAACACTTTTAGGCAAGGTCGGAGGTATTTTTCGGCAGTGGAAACCCCCGGTGACGAGGGTCAAAGTTGACCTTGTTCAAACATCAGCAAAGGGTATAGGTTTTGTAGCAGATGAAGAGAGGAGTACGATGATGTAATTTGTATCTGATTCCGCCGGTGGGAGTGGCCAGAAATCGCCATGAACAGTGGCGATTTCGCCAGAGAGAGGGGGGAGGGGTGAGTCGGCTGAGTGTGAGAGGGAAAAATGAAAAGATTTTAGGGGTTTTGGGGTGAGATGTATGGAAATAGAAATCTCAGCCGTCGAATCAACTTTTGAACGGTTTAGATGAAGCCACGTTGGCGTAAGGTGGCGTTGACATGTATAAGTAAGGGTGTGAGGTGTACAAATGCTGAGGTGTGTATATATATACGTGTATAAAATCGTATATGTTGTGTATAAATGTGTATAAATGCTATAAAATATGTAGAAATTTATATAAAAATGCTTATAAAATAATAGAAAAATCAAAAAATTAATTTTGAGGGCCAAAGGGCTAATGGAGACTATTATTTTGAATTAAAATAATTTATGCAATTTTATAAAATAGGAGTAATTATAAAAATTATAATTAAACGTGCAAATTTTTTAAATACCCGTAGTTTGTGCCGGTGCTTTGAAAAATAGTCTAATTGATGTGCGTGTGTGAAGTAATGACATTGAATAGGAGTGAGTGTATGGTACTCGTGCGGTTATAAGTGCAGTTTTATCTGAATAGTGGCTATTAAAACAGGAGGGACATAATTAGGTGTCAACACTACTCCACCCTACCCAACCCATTTCACCCTACCCCCACACCCTTCCACCCTACCCTACCCTTAACCCCAACTCACCTATCTCCCTTACCCCCACCCCTACCCTCACCCTCAAAACCTGCCCCTCCCCTCACCCCCATACCCACCCTTCCCGCCCTACCCTCTCTCCCTCACCCCCACTCGACCCTCATATTAGAAAGTACTTATTAGATCGATATGAAATGATTTTTACTATTTGGAAATCAAAAAATCCAAGAAAATATTTTCTTGAAAAATATTCGTTCATATACAAACACACTTAAGACTCGTGATATTTTGGCCCAATGGAGTAATATGGATGTTGCTAACTCCCTAAAATTTATGTCATATTCCTAGCTCCTTAGTGATTAATAAAATGTACCTTTTGCATAGAAAACACTAAAAAGTAAAATATTTTTTCTTTGTAACATCTTATAATTATTATGTGTTAGTAGTATTTACTAAATGGCTGCAACAATGTATTTTTTAATAAAGGGTGTGTTTGATATTTTGCTATGTCGTTGGTTAAAAGTTTGTGAACACTTTTGTTTAGGAGTATGGAAAATAAATTCCATAAAGACACCCCCACCCTATTCCCACTCCCTACTCCCAAACACACAACACCAAAACATAACTCCACCACTCCTAACCACATCCCCGCCTTTCTTCCACTCCATATCCCAAACACACAACCCTGAAACATAACTCCACCACTCCTAACCATATCCCCACCCTCCTCCCACTCCCTACTCCCAAACACTCTCCAGCACTCCTAACCATATACCCACCCTTACTCCACCCCCACTCCAACCCCACGCTACCACCACCCCTAGGCACCCACAACACCGCTACCCCCTTATTAAGTGTTAGTATGTATCGCATGAATGTATTTTGTAATAAAAAAATTATTTTGTATTGACGAGTCCAAAATGTATAGGATATTTATGCTCGTGCTTGTCAAATTCTAGTATAGTTTATGATATCGTCCTACAAAGATTGGGAAATATATGCTACAGACTTTGAATATTCCGACTACTATTTGAGAGAATCAAATTAATGAAAAGTGAGTTTATGAACTTTTAATTAACTTTAACTAAAACAAAAGAACTTGGGAGATTTTCAAGTTAAAAAGACTTGGGAATCATTGAATTCACTTGATGAAATTTATAATAAAAACCTCAATTTTGACATGTATTTTTCTAAAGAATTAGTGCTTATTACTAATTCAATTATATTTTGCTCACAAAAAAATAATCAATTAAACACTCTGTGAGGTTATGTAAATTAATTGAGTTATTACAAGTGACAGTTAAACTGAAATATTTTCCTTGCTGAATTGTGCTAAAAAGTAGTGAAAACTTCGTGAGAATATTTTTACTAAAAATCAATAATCTTGCCTACAACAATTCCTCCGTGAGAATTAAAACTGAGGCAGACAAGACTATGGATTTGGAATGGTAGATTACTAAAAATTACTTTCACTCTACTTATTTTATTCATCAGTTATCACATATTAATTTTGCACTGTGAGAATTAAAAAATTAGTATGATAATAACCGCGAGATAAAACATGTAAGATTGATAGTAAAAAATAATAAAACTAACATTCCCCCACAGTGTAAAATGTGAAATAGAAAATTTCAGGCCAAGTATGTATTAAACTGAAATAAGTATTATAAATATATCAAGCTTCATCTACTATCCCATATTTGAACAAAATAAAAGACTTATATTATTGATAATATTACCAATACTTCTAGAAAATATGGAACTTGCAAAAGAAATAAAGACCAAAACTTTAAGAAAGTAGAGTAGCTATTCTATTATTTGGTATCCTAATACGAGAGATATTTCCATCTATATATAGACTTCAAGGGTTGTAATGCCATAAGAACAAGATGTATCATAAGTAACTTGTGTTATGGTGAATCTTGGAAGATATGTCACATAAATCTTGTATTATGGTTGGATACGTAGAAATCTTCCCTTCCCCCTTTATGTATTTTAATCCCAATATTCTTCCATTAAATATTGTAATTCCATATAAAGAAGATATATAGTGAGGGAAAAATATTATAGCCAAGATATGTAGCAACTCTCTTGCATCATGATGTTGATATCTAGAAATCTTCTCTTTTTCTTGCTTCTTTATTTTCTCTTTCATGTATTCTTTTTTCCTGCAAGATATGTTAGGAAATATAGGAGAATTTTATATATTTATTCATGCTTTTATTTAAAATCTGTATTTTTATACAAGAAAATACATGAATAAATTATATTCATCAAATTTTCCCGTACTTGAACTTCTTCTCGTCCTCAAGGAAAAAGAACTTTTTTTTAACTTTCTATTCAAAAATTACGAGTTTTGTAGGATATGAAATTTATTCATAATAAATATCTCTCATTATGTTTAATGCAATTATCCTTTCTAAATTCACCAAATCCATTACCATATGTTTGAATTCTGACTTGATCAACAAAAACTTGCATTCTTTGCCCCTTGAATTTTTCAGAATTGACAGATTTATGACCACTTATTCAGTAAGTATTATAGTCAAGTCCATAGGCTTGCCTTTTCATATTTACCTCCACGAATATAGATACAACACTAATTTTTAAAAAAATTTAGGACTTTTCTTGCCTTGTAATGTCAGGTTTTAGGCTGGTACGGTAAGGATATATTTATAGTGACTTTTCTCCTTCCAGCTTTGAGCATAGATTTCTTGGTTGTTAGTAATTTCACCATTTCTTTTTAAGCACTCCTCCTTTTTACATTCTCTGCATTTGCAATATCATTAATAATCATATATTCTCTTTTTTTTTTTTTTTTGTACTTCTTCCTTTTGTTGATATCAATCTGTGTTCATTAACTTGTGGAATAAATTATAAGTGTTTTATATGCGTATATATAGATATATATATATATATATATATATATACGAGTAATATATTTTTTTCCTCTTTTTTTTCTAAGAGAAATATAGTGTTTAAAAAAATTAGGATCAAAGCTCAAAAAAGGGTTCTAAGAGGTAAAATATGTATATTTAGAAGACAATAAATAGGCTAGAATTGGGAACCAAAGAAAGCCTAAATTCATTTTTCAAAAATCAGTGTCATCTATTATTTCGCCTCGAAAAACATTTAGAGCAAGTTCTAGCCATGTTTATTAATTCTTCATGCTTTTGTGATCATAACTTTTCTCATCCCAATAATTTCCTGAGTCGAATATGCTTGCTACTGTTTTCAAAAAATCAAAATCGTACATGAAAAAGCATATGGTGAAAAATAAAAAGAAATAATATTGAGCATAATGTAAAAAAAAAAATTATATTGTTAATTAAATACCTACAAAAGTCATAGTTTGAAAGAAGATATTATATTAAAAGTATATAAATCAGTATAATCCCCCCTCCCCACACTTGAACATTTTATTCTCCTGAATGAGAACACGTTTCAACATGAGCGAAAAGGGAGTAAAAGGAATTTTTTTTATTTAGAAAGGATAACAAAAATAGAAAATACTACTTAATAATTAAAATGTAAGTATATTTTTGGCTTTCCAATTTACGACCACAAAAGAAAGCTTGAAAGAAATTGTGACCACACATTTCTATGAGTAATAGACTGACTAATTTAATACCTTAACAATTATGAGGTCCTGATTTGAATATAAACCAGAAAATTACAATACCAAGATTAGATTTGCACAATTGAATGGTTAACCAACCAACAACTTAAGCATACCGAACACCATGGAGTTACTCCTGTCTAGGTGACGCTGTTTTTGTAGAGGCCTTGATGAGATGCTCCGGTTGTACAATAATCTGGATATTGACCAGATCAATTGGTTAAGCATTTAATTAGTAAGATCTAAGTTGGACTTATGAGGCTCCATTGCTTTACCCTAAATGGCTACAGGTAAGAAATCTTAATTCTGAGTTTAACATCGTCAGCTCAATGTAGTAACTACAAAACTCGTCAGTCTATCATGGTTACTGATGGTTGTTGCTCAAAGTGTCCTCCAAAGTACAATTTTAGCATGTGGTCGTTGACTTTAAACTTGTCTCCTCCATTAATTTGCTGAATTTCAATTGCTCCATATGGAGTGGCATTTGTAACAATTTAAGGAGGTCCACCTAGATTTCAATTTTCCAGGAAATAGAATGAGTCGGCTATTATGCAGAAGTACATGATCTTAAATTTTGAAGCTCTTTTTTCGGATCAAGTTGTTTATGCCTAAAATTCGACGTCTAGGTAAAACACTTAAATTCATGAATGTGTCACAAGCAATATAGTAAAATATGACGGAAGAGTAAGTAAATAGAGAGGAAATAATATACAAGAAAATAAAGAATTTTATTCCTTGAGAATAACGGGATTTAGTGGTGAATCGTTTGTTCTACAATACAATGTAAGGAGATGTATTTATAGTAGTGATTACCCAGTCCTAATTATGGTAAAATATAAAGACTAATGAGACTCATGGGCTGATAACCTCAAGGCGGTGGTATATACAAAACCCTAACTAGGAGAGTGTAACCCTAAGGCGGCAAGATGTATGTCTTGCGTCCTACACCTGTACCGCCGGAATGGTCGTAACTTATAGAACATGCATGTATCCTTTGTGTTCGGTGACTTGTAGAATCAGTCTAGTATCGTCAGATAGACTCGTATCCCCACAATAATAGGTGGTATATTTTTGCCTACACGGTCAGTCCTCCACTTGCTGAGGGCTTACGCAAGCAGTCAGGAAGTGAAAGAAGCGTGATAGAAGACGTAAAGATGTGACTATACCGATACTTGTCCCCGACCTCTTCGCATGCATTATATTGAATGCAAATCCTCAAGTACAATAACGTGTTCCTCCGCAATTGGAGGGGTTTTCCGTATATCTTCCCAATGCTGCCACTGATCTGTTCATATCCCATAATTATGGGGATACACATCATGTAAACCGCAATTATCACAATTTCTCATAATTACGATCCCACGTGACCAAGATTGTTCAGGTTCTCATTCAGGAATCCTCATAGGTGTATATATACGCCATAAGTGTAGAGGATTCTTCAACGATTTTCAAATAGTTTTGAGAATTCCCTTTCAAAAGGCAAACCTTCTTCCAGGCTTGATAATAATGCCATCTTTTAGACATGGCACAAGGACCAAACTTCCTCCCCACGCACTTTAGAGCCTTAGACTATCTTTCTACCACCTTTAACTTCGACGGTGATAGCCACATGCAGGGTCAAACACCGAAGCAGGAAGGTGAAAATAGTAACCTTTCTATTGAGTGTTATCCTATGAGGGACGATATAACTCGTATCAGGCTCCATTGTAAGTGGCTGAAGTAATTGACATCATTGTTCCTTTTGCTGAATAAAGAACTTCCTCCCATCGTGTTGGTTACTTGATGGTCCATACGTACCCTTTCACCCTGCACCTCAACAAGTGAGTTTACTCGATTGCTGAAGAGATTTTCCGCCAATACAATATATGTCTGGGTCAGGTAGGCCCCGGGCGATTGGTGGCTGTACTAGATCACTTGGCGAACCATGCCAGGGTAAAGTTTTCCTTCTGTCACCTTCTTGCTTTCTACTCTCTCCGTCTCCACAAGGAGAGTATGTTGATGTTCATCAAACGGGGGAAAAAGAGCGTGGCTCCCAATAGTGAAAACTAACAAAGATCGCGGCTGGGTCCACCGGTATGTAGTAGTGAGGACGCCGGACATTGTATCCTCTCCTCCTTTCCCAAAGGTCTTCAATAGGAGATGTAAGTTCCTGCGCTCTCATTTCATACATTTCACGTTCATTACTTTTCTGAACTGTCTTTTCATCTTCCTCAGTGAATTCTATGACTGGTATACAATTAACCTATGATGACTTAACCATGTGGGTTACTGCAATATTTGCGAGAAACCCTCCTAATCAATTGACTTTTACATCTTTGGCCAGCGTGAACGGATGGCGTGCAAAGGACCATGATAAGTCATTCTCTTCTAAATTTTTATTTTGATCTTTGGCTCCGATTATCTTCATTACCTCCTTTTTTCAGGGTTCTCCCACCGTGAAATGCCCCCGCTGAAGGAGATAAAAATAGTCGCCCCGTATACTGCTCCCTTGCCCGATGTACATGCATCTACAGAGAGAACCGTTGACAGAGCGAGCAATTACCGCTCTTCAAAGAGAAAAAGACTTCCAAGCTTTGACTGCTAGTGAAACCTTAGTGATTTTTTATGGTGAGGGCGTAGTCCCCCGAGTGCATGAGCCTGAGACTGTTGAGACCCCCCCTCTTCTGCTGTTGCTGAATCTGGTCAGTCTATACGGAAACGCAGACACCTGATAGATATGAAGTGGTGCTTCCTACCGTTCACCTTGAGCCTCAATCATCAGGTTTGCTCTTCATTCCATGCATTTCCAGCACACTTTCCTTTTGCTCCTCGTAAGCTAATACATTTTCCATATACACGTAGAGCCTATTGTTCCGACTTCGGCCCCCGAGGTAACCAACTCCTTCCAAAGCCGCCCTAGTAAGGAGGTGGTGACGGATGCAGATGTTATGGCTGAACCCATGGATGGTGCCTATGAGGTTGTTATTCCCATTACTGCTAGAGTTAACCTATTCAAGACCCCAAGGGTTGTGACAGACCACACCGCTGAGTTAATCGGCCCTAACAAACAAAGACATCTTACTGGATACAGTCGTCAGAAACTACTTGAAGTCACTATTGGTTTCTCTCTTCGGGTAAACTTCCTTTTTCTGTTTTTTCACTATCTTGCAAGTTGAGTCCTTACTTTGCTCTGCTACATATCTGCTTCAACATTTGTCCTAGGGCTGATGGTTTATCATGAAATACTCTGTCAAGGTGGCTCAGATGAGAACCTGAGAGAGGAGAATGAAGCCCTGCTAGGACAAGTTGCTAGCCTACAGCCTTTCATGGAGGAAGCTGAGCAGCTGAGAGGGGAGCTTCACACTAAGCACATAGCTTATCGGCAAGAGTCACTGAGAGGCAAGAATTTGGACGAGCCTTTGGGTAATGAGATCTGTAAGCACAAGAAGACTGTTCAAACCCTCCAATCTTCTCTTACGGTGGCCAAACTTGCAGAACAGCTTCAGCGTAAGAATGTGGCCCGTCTGGAAGCAGCTATGGAGGCCCTCCAATATAAGCCATCTGAGGTGGATGAAAGGATTGAGGCTGCTGTAAAGAGCGTTCATGATGCTACGGGTCTTTCCGCCTTCCTCCAAGACGAAAACGATAGGTTGAAAACCAAACTGGCGTCCCCAGAGAAGGTTCGCATAAGCATTGCAATGACGCCCATCTCAAGGAGGAACAGACAAATGAACAGATGAATGCCCTAAATGCTCGTCGTATAGTTGAAGTGGATCGTGGCAACATCGTGTCTGCCCTCGCCACCTTACTGCGGGTTCGTGACAATCCTAGCATGGACCTGGAGGCTGAGATTTCTTCATTGACCAAGCTTGTGGCCCAAGCAGATGCTCAGATGGGGTCTGACCTTAAAGAAGGTTCTGAAGAGGCTAGTGGCGAAAGAGGAGATGAAGCGTACTAGGACCTGCAGCTGGTGAAGCAGGACCTTCGCGGACTGTTGCCGCTGAAGGGTGTCTCTCGAGAGAGGAATAGAAATCCACCCCTCCCCCCTTGATGCTTAAGTTTTTTTTTTTTTTTTTTTTTTTTTTTTTTTTTTTTGCATCTATATATTGAAAAATTGACCATATTTTGCGAGCGTTATGATATGATTTTGGCCCCTTTTTGATGCTTTTAAATTACTTATTCATGTATTTGTGACGATTATAGTTTCTGCCGTAAACAATTAAGTAATTTTCTTGCTAAATTAAATCCTCATGAGCGTGTGTTCGGACGTCCTGCACATTCTAATGACTAGAACGTTTGTCAGTGAGCTTGCTTGGGCAATTATATCTGTTGTGTGCGTCAGTGTTTGACGGATTATGTTGCTTTCATGATAGACGGCTGTTTTGCACCTACAATTGGATGACTTTAGCCCATGTGGAAACGGGGCATTTTTCCATTCTGATACAAAACGTCTTTGCTTCTTTACTCGAGTATTTTAAGAATTTCTAGCACTATGTGGGTGGACGTCCCCATCGACATGTAGGTGCAAATTTTTTGAATTGACGATTTCAACTTATGAATACTACTAAGTGGCTGAATTAGATGTGGTCTAGCTCCAAGCGAGTAGTTTACCTTATTTTTGTCGCGAAAAGTGAGTGTATCACTTCAACTTGAGTTTGGCTGGGGCTATGATTATATGAATCGTAGATGAATCTGCATTGTAATAGTAAACTGACTAAATAAAATAGTAGTTTTATTGATAGATAGGGGCGCAAGGCCTAACTGTTGTGGGTGAAGACCTGTAACATGACTGATGAGTATGCAAATACTGTGATCAAAATTTGAAAACACTAGAAACAAAATAAAAGTAAGTACTAATAAGAAATATCCTTCCAGATGCCCTACTCCTTCTTAAGCTCCCCCCCCCCCCCCCCAATCAACTGAACAATCGGAATCGTAATCTTGGTTGATTGATGTTTCGGGGGCTTCATCAATTAAAGGAAATTCAGCTTTCGGTGCCTCTTCGAGGTCAGATGCTCCTTGGACCGATGCGGTGTAGCACTCCCTCGCTGCCTCCTGATCACCATTGGTTTCTCTTATTCCCCACTTAGTAGGGTATTTGAGTTTTTGGTGCCAAGTAGAAGGCACTGCCTTAACCTAGTGAATCCACGGTCGTCTTATGATTGCATTGTATGGAAAGCCTCCTTTTAATACCTGAAAAGAAGAAACATAATCCGCTCTCAGAATATGCGTAGAGAGGCTAATTTCTCCGACTGACTTCTCACATGAGTTGTTAAAACCTGTCAGCGTGTAAACACTCTGAACCATTTTGTCTTTAACTCCCATCACCTGTAGGGTGTCCCGTTTAATGAGGTTCACAGCGCTACCAGCGTCGACTAGGACGCGTTTGATGTCTGTATCCTCTATCCGGAACGTTATAACCAAAGCAATGTGGTGAAGAGTGTTGCAGCTAGTGTTTTCCTCATCACTGAATAGGATCATTTCCTCACGGTCGTGGTCCCCATCGGGCGCTACCTTACCGTCTTTTGAGTCACCAAGCAATGTTGGGCCACCGACTATTACGTCGATTAACCTCTTAGGCTCCGACAGGTCTAGGGGTCCCCCTAAGACTATGTTTTTAGCCTAGGTTTGCTTTCCTCTTTCAGTAAGTAGGTCCTTTAAATAACCTTATCAAGCATGTTCATCACTTCTAGGATCAAGGCCCTGCATGTGGCGGTCTCATGCCCATGATCTATGTGAAACTCGCAATACAGCTTTTTATTTCTTCTACCATGTTCGGCCCTCATATTATTGGGCCACCGCACTTGCGCATCCTTCATGTGATTTCGCACGAACTCTACGGCATTGATGCACAGTCCCAGCTCTTCGAACCTATCAGACACCCAATCTATGCTGAATGATCCCTTTTGAGGTGGCGCCGGAGCTTTTCTGTTATCCTCTCTTTTTTCAACCGGCTTTGGAAAGTCATCCCTGTTTATGCCTTTGTACGTCTAGGTTAAATAATTAATTATGAATGAGGTCACAAGTAATACGATAAATTACGATGGAAAAGTAAGTAAATACGATAAAAGTAAGACAAGCAAATAAGAAAGAAATAATAGAGAAAGCAACGTAATTCTTATTTCTTAAGAGTAGCCAAGTTTGATGGCCAATCATTTCCCATGTACGAAACAATGTAAGGAGGGGTATATATAGTAGTGATACCCAGTCCTAAATAAGGTAAAATACAAGTACTAATAAGGCCATGGCCCTACAACTCAAGGAGGTGGTACAATAAATTCGAACTAGGAGACTGTAAACCCTAGGCGGCGGGCCTATAGCCAAGCCGCCTAAACGGTCATTGGTTCTAGGAGCGGGCGTATCCTCAGTGCCCGGTGACTTGTAGGGTAACTCTAACCTTGCCAGCTAGACTCGCATCCCCGTAACAATGGGCGGCGTATTTTTGCCTCCGCAGTCAGTCGCCCCACTTGCTGAGTGTTGACACAAGCAGTCAGGAAGTGGAAGCGGTGTGATGTGAAAAGATATCTCACTGACTCCTTGAGACTCGCAGTCTCTCTGTCCAAGAAAAATAATGACTTCTTCGAGAGCCTCATGTGCTTCCATCTGATTGGTTGATATCAATCCCATGCTTCTTTCCAAAGAACGGAAAGATTGTCTTGAATCGTTGCATATATCCAACAATTACGACGCTTTGACCGTTTCATGCTCAATCCTTATCCCGTTCTTCCTATAAATAGTGACTTCACGACAATGAGAAGATCATAAACTCCTCTTCAAAAAATAGTTCAGCTCTTCAGTGATTTCTCAAGATAGCGAGAAACTCTTCATTCCTTAAAAATGTTTTCCCATGTCCCTGGTTTGATACTCCCTGAAATTCCTCTTCGTTTCATGAGAATGAGGAATGAGAAGATTGCAAGGGGAGATTCGTCTGTAGTTACCTTCTTTTCTTTCTTCATCCATGTAGGGAAATAAAGGAGTCCCCTGAGCCATGATACTCGAGCCAGAATTTTAATGGCGTCGTCCTTTGGAAGTTCTTTATTATGGTAGACACATCAATTCTGGCATTTCTTATCATCATGCCCAATGATTTGCTATGATATTCTTCTTGTCATGTGGCACAGTGCAGCAGAGGAATGCCAACCCCTTTCATGCTTCTTGTAGTTCGCTCATCTCCTAGTTGCTAAGGAACATATATCCCAGAAGCAACTCATTTTGCACGAGAAGCTCGTCCTGAGATATCTTACCCTCATTCGAGTGGTCGATACTCGAAAGCATTCTCCATACCAACAGCGTTCAGGGTAGCTATATAGCTCTGACCTGTTCCTTCATTTTAGAGTTTGCATAGGCTTCTAATCATTCGGGGAAGATAGAGTATGAGGCCTTTTCGAGATACATAAGGATTCCTCATTGGAGTCTCTCCAAGTGAATCCAAGTAAAGTCCTCGGTACTCGTTTTGCTGCCTGCACCATTCTACTGAGGGATTCCTCAGTTGGGCTGATTTTTCTCCCCTCATGATGCAGTATCACAAAGATATTGCTGCTTGAGGTGCCAAGTTGAAAATTTTGCCTTCGAATCCCGGGAGAGACTTTGATACAAGAGCTACAATCCAAACAAAGAATCTCTGGGGTTGCAAATTCAGAGGAACTTGCAGTTTTAGTCTCTTTTTTTTTTCTACAATTGTTATAAACAAATGTTATATCCAGGAATAACTAAATGTATATTTTGGGACCCATTTTGTGGCGTATTGACTTAAATTACTTGTGCCTTTATTTGTATTATTTTTTAATTTTTGCCATAAACAATAAGTAATGCTACGTTATGCCTCTGTAGGTGTTTGCATCTAAGAATTAGATGGCTTTCGGTCGTCCTGACTGTTCTAGTTATTTAAGAACGTGTGTCAGTGCTCCTGCCTTGAGCAATTACGTCCGTTGTGCACCGATAAATAGCGGCTAGGTTGCATCCATAGCAGATGGTTGTTTGCACCCACAAGGGGACGACTTTAGCTCATGTGATAACGGTCATTTTGCGCTCTGAGACAAAACGTCTTCGTTTAGTACTCGAGTATTTAAGACTTTCTGGCACTATACGGACAGGCGTCCCCATCGGCGTATAGGTGCAATGGTTGATTTAACGAGATTAACGCTCGATTAATGGTAGGTGGCTGGTCTAGCTCTAAGTGTAGTGTACTCTACTTTCTTATAGCGGAAAGTGAGTGTATTACTTCAACTTAGGTCCGTCCGGGGCTATGAATAGTTGGATCCTAGATTGATCTGAATAATTGGACAAAACTAACTAACTGGAATAGTAGTTTATTGATACGGCAGGGAGCCATATAAAATAAAGAATGGGGCTAAATTCCCGTTGTAAAACAAAGAACGGGGCTAAGAGCCCATTGTAAACAATTTTGAGAAGACTAGGAAAAGAAAACTACTTGTCTCGAGTATTCAGGCTTAGTCAGCCTTTCAAGAGTAGTACTTCTTCAGCCATGTGACATTCCAGTTATTTGGAATGGCTATCCTCTCCATGTCTTCAAGAGCGCATGCACCTTCTCCAAAGATACCCAGCACTTTGTACGATCCTTCCCAATTTGCAGCGAGCTTTGCTGCTTCGGCCTGCTTGGTGTTCTGAGTAACTTTGTGAAGAACCAGGTCCCCGATGTTGAAGGATCATAGGTTTGCCCTTGTATTATAGTATTACTCTACTCGCTGCTTCTGGGCTACAAGGCGAATGGCTTCTATCTCCCATCGTTCGTCCAAGAGGTCGAGGAAGGCTTTCAGGGCTTCGTCGTTGGACTCCTCTTCAGCAAATGTCCGCCGTAAACTGGACTCTGCAATTTCTAAAGGAATCATAGCTTCCGTTCCATACGTCAGTGAAAATGGTGTTTCTCTCGTGCTGGCTTTGGATGTAGTTCGGTAGGCCCATAGGACTCCAGGCAGTTCTTCGGGCCATCTTCTCTTAGCCTCATTGAGCCGCTTCTTCATATTCTCCACTATCGTCTTGTTTGAGGATTCGGCTTGGCCGTTGGCTGAAGGGTGGTTAGGAGTGGAGGTTGTCCTCTTGATTTCCCATTCTTTCAGAAAAACGGTGATTTTGTCGCCTATGAATTGGGGACTATTATTGCAAGTGATTTCTGCTGGAATCCCAAACTGGCACATAATGTGTTTCCAAATAAACTCTGCGACTTTCTGCTCTCGAACTCGGGCGTATGCGGCCGCCTTGACCCATTTGGTGAAATAATATGTCATGATAAGAACGACCTTGACACCACCGGGCGCTTTAGGCATGGGCCTACGATGTCCATCTCCTATTTCATGAAAGGTCATGGGGCTATCACTGAATGTAATAACTCCGCCGGCTGATGAAGTACACACACGGGCGAACTTGCTCGCGCCGTCTTCCATTCGGGGCTAGAAATAGCCCGCCCTGATTAACTTTCGAGCTAGAGACCGCCCACCAGAATGATTTCCGCATTGTCCTTCGTAGATTTCTCTGAGTGCGTAATCCACCTGAGAAGGACCCAAACATTTAGCCAAAGGTCCGTTAAACATTCGCTAGTACAACTCTCCATTGATCAAGACGTAGTGACCCGCTTGAGCTTTTAGCCTTCTGCTCTCCTTCATATTTGTCGGAGCGTTCCCTTATTGAGATATTCAATAATTGGGTGCCGCCAGTCCCATGATGACCCTACTGCGTTGACTTCGCGGCGCTTGACATCTGCGTATGTTAACTTAATGGTAGAAATCAGGTTGTTTGCATTTAATTCTGCAGTGGCCGCTAGGCTAGCTAGGGCATCAGCCTCCGAGTTTTCTTCTCTTGGTATCTGATTAATCCTCCATTTTTGAAAACTCTTTAAATATTTCTCGACTCTGGCCAGGTACTCTTGCATGTGGGCGTCATTGCCGGTGTATGCTCCGGTCACCTGGTTCACCACGATCTGAGAATCGCAGTTGATGCTGATCTCTCTGGCCCCCAATATGTAAGCTAATTCTAGGGCTTGAATTACAGCTTCATATTCTGCTTCGTTGTTCGTAATCTAGGAACATCTGACAGCTTTCCAAAACACCTTCTTCGTTGGGGACTCGATCACTAAACCAAGTCCGATCCCTTTTACATTCGAGGCACCGTCAATGTGGATCACCCATTCTCCGGGGGTAATGCCCTCAATCATCTTGCATTTTTCCTCGGCCTTTGGCATTAAGTCAGTGCTGAAGTCGGCGATAAAGTTTATGAGAACTTAAGACTTGATGGCCATTCTTGGTTGATAAATAATATCGTACTCACCGAGTTCGACAGCCCATTTCGCCAACCTACCTGGCAACTTGGGTTTGTGCAATACGGTCTGTAATGGGAAAGAGGAAACCACGATAATGGTGTGACTCTGAAAGTACGGAAGCTTCCTCGTTGCCATGACTAAGGCAAGTGCGAGCTTTTCTAGATGTTGATACCTTGTTTCTACGTCTAGGAGAGACTTGCTGACATAATACATCGGTGATTGCACCCCTTTCTCTTCTCGTACTAGGATGGAGCTGACAACAACTTTAGACACTGCTAACTACAGCAATGACGGTTCTCCCTCGCATGGCCTGGTAAGCAATGGGGGATTTTCTAGATACTGTTTTAGCTCATTTAGCGCCTTACTGCATTTGCTCTGTCCAGTCAAAGCTTTTATTCTTTTTCAGGACATTGAAAAATTGATGACACTTCTCTGATGACCGCGAGATGAATCGGCTGAGTATTGTGATTCGACCATTGAGCCTTTTTACTTCCACTTCACTCTTCAGGACCTCTAGTATTGCTTCAATTGCTTCGATCTTTACCAGTTTTGCTTCTATGCCCCTGTTGGAAACAATGAATACAAGGAATATCCCGGAGAATACATGAAAAGCACACTTCTCACGGTTGAGCTTCATTCCAAACTTGTCCAAGATATCAAACGCTATCTCAAAGTAGCCAATAAGATATTTGGCAAATTCTGACCTGACCAACATGTCGTCAATGTAAACTTCCATGGTCTTGCCAATCTGCTCCTTGAACATTAGGTTCACTAATCATTGATAAGTTGCTCATGCGTTCTTCAGTCCGAAAGACATCACTCTATAGCAATAAGTCCCCCTATCTGTGATGAAAAAAAGTCTTTTCTTGATCATCTAGATTCATGAGGATCTGATTGTATCCCGAGTATGCGTCTAAAAAGCTCAAGGCCTCGTGCCTAGCCGGTGAACCGATGAGTTAATCAATGTTAGGTAGGGAAAGAATCCTTTGGGCATGTTTTATTCAGATATGTGAAGTCGATGCACATCCTCCACTTGTCGTTCCTCTTGGGAACTACTACGACATTTGATATCCAATTGGGGTATTAAACCTCGCGAATGGAACCAGTGTTGAGTAGTTTCTCGACTTCCTCATGAACCGACTGCCCCTTCTCGCGGCTTAACGGTCATTTCTTCTGCTTGATTGGCTGAAGTTTGGGTCAACATTTAGATTATGCGTGATAACGCTAGTTGATATTCCTGGCATGTCAGTGTGTGTCCAGGCGAAGGTGCCCAACTGAGCATGCAGGAAGTTAGCATACTCTTGTTTTGCTTCGGTAGATAGCTTGGCCCCCACGTAGAATTTCTTGTCCAGAATCTTTTCGTCAAAAATTACTGGATCAAGGTCGTCAACTGTAGCTTTAGTCGACTGATCTTCTTCCTCTAGGTCGGAGGGTATGATAGTTGGTTCGTGGGAGCTAGTCACTTCATGGACCCCATGTCCTAAGGGTACGCTAGTGACTAGATTGGTTCCAAGCAACTTGTCCAGTTTTCCTTTTGATTTTTGGTCTCTTTCCTGGTGGCATCGATCACTGCAGTCATGTAACAGCTCCGAGATAGCTTCTGTTCTCTCTTAATTTCTTTTGCCCCCCAAGGAGTCGGGTATTTGAGGACCTGGTGAAGTGTAGACGGCACATCGTGTACTTCATGAATCCAGATTCTCCCAAGGATAATAAAATACAAGAGGTCGTATGTTATTACTTGGAAAGACGTCAACCGCGCTGCTCTTAGCAGGTGTACCTGGAGGAGGATTTCTCCCACAGACTTCTTATTGGAACTGTTAAAGCTGGTTATGGTATACGGGCTAGAGATTACCCGACTCTGCATCCCCATACAGACAACTTTCTAGTAAATGATATTGACTACCCTGTCGGGTTCCACCAACACACGCTTGACTCGAGCATCATGTTCCTGCAGAGTAATTATTAAGGCATCATCGTAAGGGTGGTAGGCTCGCTGCAAATCTCCGTCATCAAACTTGATGGTGTTAAGGCGTGGCTTTTTAGCTATTGTTGGTGAGCCTCACAGACCATGATGTCTTTGGTCTCGTTGCTTCTGATCCCCGCCCCCCAAAGATCGTGCTGATGGGTCTTTTATCTGCCGGTTGCGCTTCTTGATAAAGATCAATACGCTGGCACAAACCCGACCTTGAAGACGGATAACTTGATTTTGATCTTCGATGGTAGTTCACAAATTCAGTCGTACTAACCGAGTCATGGATTATCTGTTGGATCTCGTTATCGATGTGTTGCATTGAGGTATTACGATTTGACATGACTGTGCCTTTCCCTTCGTAGGATATCTACAATTGCATGGGCCCTACGGTGGGTGCCAAACTATTTATGCCTAAATTTGTACGTCTAGGCTAAACAATTAATTATGAATGAGGTCACAAGAAATACGATAAATTACGATGGTGTTGACACCCAATTTTGTCCCTCCTGTTTTTTAAAGCAGTAGCTTTCAAATTTTACACGCAATCATGCATTTATCTTTGCCCCGTCCATTCTTTCAAATTATCTTTTCGTAATAGCGTGATAATCAAGGTCATTTTCACAGCATCATCTCAAACCCTAGCCATTCTTACAAGACGTACGCTTCCATTTTTAAATCTCTGCAATTACCTGTATTTTGATAAAATTACCCAATTTATTTTAAATCCTAAAATGCATTTTTTTATACGCCTTCCTAGTCATTTTATTGCTTTAAAATTTATTCCCTAATTTTCCTATGGTTTTATACCTATTTCATACCATTTCTATACCTATTTTACCCTAAATTATACTAATTATACACTACTTATACACATATATACATATACACGTATATGCACACACCCGCACACATCAGCTTTAATTTTCATGCCACAGCATCGACGTGGCCTCATCCTGGCCCTTCATTCCTTTTGATCTAACAGTCGAGATTAAATCTCCCTCTTTTACCTACACAGCCCCTAAACTCCCTCAGCCTTTCCATTTCTCTCTACACCCCCCTGATAATCAATCTCGCTTCTCTCTCTTTGGCAAAATGAAACGTCTCCACTGTCGATCGATTTTTCGATCAATTTGGCCGGTGAAAATTGGAGAAAATGGTATCATTAAACTCCCCTTGCCATCCGCTACAAAACCTATATACTTTTGATGACATTTGGACGAGGGCTAATCTCGACCCTTGTTAACTGAGTCGCCACTGCCGGGAAACGCCTCCGGTGGGGTTCAGGTTGTGTTGAACGGTATTATCATTGAGAAAAGGGTAAGAATTTCTCCAATGCAACCACAATGAGACTGGTCAATTGGACCTGACCCGGTTCGAAATGGGTAACCCTAGTCCTTAATTTTACTTTTTCCTATGTACTATGCATGTGCCTAAAATTGCCTATTGTTTGGTATGTTAACACGATAGTTTGTCGATTAATTAGCATAAAATTGTCGATTTTGGTTTGGTTTCACAGTTTCAACGATGGTGCTTATGCTCGAGTCTGCTTGGTTTCATCTGTGTGTAACGTTTTTTAAATGTCATTAGTTAATTAATTAGAATGAAGGACTGTGTGGTTAATTATCTTGCTTATGATTCATCAGGTGGAACTTTGCTCTTAATTTATTTGTATGCACTGAAAGTGACACTCTCGTGGCCTATTGTTCTTTGTCAGCATTACTGAAAATGGAGCTTAACACCCATGGCAATGGATGCATCTTTGACAGTGTATTTTTATCTTTACTTTATTTAAATGCATGATTACATGGATTAAGACTGAAATGGCTTGCTTTGAACATGATTTAAGGAATCTTGACTAGGATTAATCTAATTTGTGATTGATATCTGAGTGGAATATTGTTTTGGTGATTGATATTATGCTAGCAAAGGATTGCTAGGAATTTTTCGAATATTAGGGTGATTTGCTAATTTGAAAACTGATTTTCTGAACTTGGACCTCATTATGCTTAAGGGAAGGAATTCTAAATAAGCTAGGAATAGGTTTACCCTATTGTTAGGGATTCTGATTGAGTTATACAAGGAAAAGATACTTAAGTGACTCGATTTTACTTCTGGAAAGGTATATTTCTTTGCATTATGAGTTCACCTGTTTAAATTTGAAGGACTCGACCCTATAACTATATAAACTTGGTCTTTCATTCACAAAAGACACAGTTCTACACATTAACACAAGTTCAGACACATTTTTACACTGAAAGGGCTTAGGAACACACACTTATACACGCCAAAAATTACATAGCACTTCCCAGGCCTCTAATTCACCTCCTCTGCTTACTTTCTCTCCTGAAGAGTTCCTGCTCTGCTTGTGTGTTGATCCTGTTTCTCTCTCTTCTCCCTGCACTCTATTGTTTCACAGTGTTTGAAGGTATTTCTTCATCTCTGATTGCTTACTGTATTTATTTATCTATCTATGTCTGTGTAGTTGTCTGTTACACACATATCCTGCCTCTGTTTTATTTAAACTGCTTGTGTGCTCTGTTATGCTTTGGTTCTGGATGGTCTGTTAAGCGTAGGGTACTCTCTGCACACCTATTAGGATGATCCACAAGGATCATGTCAGTGTTATTTAAAAGGTGCAATATAAAGTTATGGTTCTCCCCATTGTTTGCTCAAGCTGTTAATGTCTAATTTCTTTGGGATAATTTCTATTTGTTTGAGCTCTGTTTATGGCCCTGCTAATCTCTTCTTCCAGCATGTGTAAGGATAGCCTTAGGGGCTATACCAAGTTTCATTTGTAGTACTTTTAGTGTATTTGGATCATTGGGAAAAGGCTCCTTCTTCCCTGAAGAAAACTGAGCCTTGATAGGCTGCCCCTTGACCTTTATTTTTCTTTCCCCTTTAGAAACTATCCCTTACCTTGTATATTTGCTAGGCTTCATGTCTGTATGCTTTAAAATAGGGGTACACAGTTATTATACTGTGCATATAGCCATCCAGGGGCTCTTCTCTCGACCTAGGGGTGGGCAGAAAACCGAAAAAACCGAAATACCGAACTGAACCGAATTAGTTCGGAACTTCGGGTTCGGTACTTTAGTTTTTCGGTTCGGGTTCGGTCTTGAAAATTTCAAAATTTTGGTTTTCGGTTCGGTCTTCGGTTTCGGGTAACCCAAAACTTCGGGTCCCGAAAAACCCAAAATTTTAACCTTGCCTTCACAGTTCACAGTTCACTCTAAAATCTAAAAATTACCTAAAGGTCCTAAACTGCTAAACCTAAACACGAAGTTACACACTTACACTTACAGAGCTACAGCCGTCACCCCTACTCCAAGTCTCCAATACTCTTTTCCAGCTACGCCGCAAACAACTGAACTGAGAACTATCCTACCCGATCAGTTCCATCTTCGGTTTTCATCCCTACGCCGATTCCGATCCGGCAATTCCGATCAGTTCCATCTTTGCTACTCCCGATCAGTCCATCTCGCAAGGTTAGTTTCCATTTTTGATGTTCCTTTTAGTTTTCATTTTTGCTTTCTACCATTTCTGATGGTTTAAACAGAAGAGTTCCAGTTTTTGGTTCCACGGATTTAGATTTTGATTTATTGAGGCCTTCTTCATGACGAAGAAAATGATCGATATTCAGATTATGGAACCATTTATAAACTATATTTACGACTAGTAATATATATATATATGCTGGAATATGTACTACTTACTTACTTAGTATTACATGAAGGATGCAAGTGTTAACTTTTAATTAGATAATTTCTAAGTTCTAACAGCATGTCAGTCGTGATTGCTGCCTGCTTTCAGTCGTGATTGAAGAAAATGAAGGAGTAATTCGCAAAGTGATGTGTAAGAAATGTGGTAGAATGTTCAATTATAATCTGAAGTATGGCACAAGCGAGTTTAGAGCTCATCGTAAGAGATGTCTACGTTCACAAGCGCGTTTAGGTGTCATCTTGAGAGATGTCTAATTTGATGGATGTTTCATAACTTCGTATTTTGTTATGTCATCTTAAGAGATGTCTACGTTCACAAGCGCCTTTAGGTTTCATAACTCACTTTTGTATGGATTGTCCCGCTTGTTTAAAGTTATTTGAACTTGTTAAATTTAGTGTTAACTGATGCTTGCGTTTACTACTTTAAATCTGCTGTTTTGCTGCTGTTTTTTTTTGCTGTTTTGCTGCTGTTATGCTACTGAAACACTGCTGAAATGGTGCTGTTTTTCTGCTGCTGTTTTGCTGCTGAAACGCAGCTGAAAGTTGCTGTTTTGCTGCTGAAATGCTGCATTTTTTCTACTGTAACACTGCTGAAATGCAGTTGTTTTTCTGCTGCTTTTTTGGTGCTGAAACGCAGCTATTTCGCTGCTGAAACGCAGTTGAAATGCTGCTGTTTTTTGCTGCTGTTTCGCTGCTGAAATGCAGCTGTTTTTCTACTGAAACGCAGCTGAAACACTGCTGAAATACTGCTGTTGTTTCGCGGCTGTTTTGCTGTGTTTCCGCTGTTGTTTTGCTGCTGAAATGCTGCTGAAAATTTTCTTGTTCAGGATTTTTTTTTGGTCATAAACTTTAGTTTAAACCGAAACACCGATGTACCGAATCGAAGTACCGAACTAAAAAACCGAACCGAACCGAAGTATAAAAATTACGGACTTTTTTACACTTCAAACCGAACCGAAGACCGAAGTAACGGACTCCTACTTCTAAAAGCCGAACCGAATAACCGAACGCCCACCCCTATCTCGACCTTTCACTCCTATATGTTGCATTATCCAGAAAATCATGACATTTAGAAATCTGCATAGCATTCTTTGTTTAAAACTCAAAGTCACATGCTATTTTTTTCTAAAAACTGCATGTTCTGGGTAAAATCTATGAAGGATAACACTGTCTTAATCACTCCACGCAGGTGTTAGAATTAAAATACTATGAGAACATACTTTCTGAGTATTTGAATCTAAATTTTCAATTGGCAGGGGCTTAAATGTGTAATATTTGCATAATCTAAACTATTTCTAAAATTTCATTTGGCAGGGGCTTAAATGTGTAATATTTGCATAATCTAAACTATTTCTGCAAAACTAAAGACTGCCTATTTGTGCAAATGATCCAGGCCCAGAACTATTTTAAAATGTGGCCTTTATATATTTTTAAACAATTTTCACTACTCAAAACGCTCCTATACACTAATCTAATAGTGTATAGGTGTGTATAAAGTATTTGGGGTCATTTATACGCTTTGTATGTATTTTCCTAAAAGCTAAAACTATCACTTAGTTATATATTTGCATGCTTATATCTATATGTATATTCTATGTGTGACAGCCCCTCTATTTGCATTTACGTGCTTCTATGACACTCATTTTTTAAAACAGCCCCTTTTCGCCTATATACTTCCAAAAACTGACCCCTAAATAAAAAAGCCATTAAGGTTAGGGCTCGACAATTGATGACGAGTCACACCGACCCTAAATGGCCAATATTTCATTAACAACACCCATTTGATTTTTGGTACAAATCTGAAATTTGTTTGCAAACGGCCAATTCATGCAAAATTATTTTAAATGATAGAATTATGCAAATAGGCTGAAATTGAACACCCTTTGTATGTTTAATCATATCCACAATTAGGCATTTGTATTAGAGACCATAAAATACGATTAGGCTTTAAATATAGGTAGCATATAGACTTGTTTGCGTATGTATGATTCAAATTGACTAGATATACTGTTTTCTTGAATCAAATGCTAAAATGACCTTCCAAGTTAGTATTTATGATAATATTCACCACTTTTATCCCAAAATATAGACTCGGACGGGAACCATCTTTCGTGGGATTTGGGGGAGTGCCTAACACCTTCTCCCCCAAGTCATTTGGACTTCTTACCCTTTAGAATCTCTGAAATAGACTAGTGTGACCATTGAACTCGACCTTAGACCCTTAGGTGGCCTAATACACCTTAGAAAACTATATTAGGTGGCGACTCCAACACTCCAACTCAAACGAGTTACCGGTCAAATCCGAAACCCGACTCGCCTCGAGTTGAGTCAAAATCGGGTATGACAGATGGAAAAGTAAGTAAATATGATAAATGTAAGACGAGTCAATAAGCAAGAAATAATGGAGAAAGAAAAGTAATTCTTGTTCCTTGAGAGTAGCCAAGTTTGATGGCCAATCGTATCCCATGTACAATACAATGTAAAGAGGGGTATTTATAGTAGTGATACCCAGTCCTAAATAAGGTAAAATACAAGTACTAATAAGGTCATGAGCCTACAACTTATGGCGGTGGTATAATAAACTCTAACTAGGAGACTGTAAAACCTAGGCAGCGGGATGGCCCTATAGCCAAGGCGCCTAAATGGTCATTGCTCTAGGAGCGGGCATATATCCTCAGTGCTCGGTGACTTGTAGGGTAAGTCTAATCTCGCCAGGTGGACTCGTATCTCCATAACAATAGGTGGCGTATTTTTGCCCACACAATCTCTGTAATCTCACATGCTCTGCTTTCCCTTGTCTCCAGCTCTTGATTCTTCTGCATATCACCATTTATGTCCTTGACGGGTGATGTCTTTGACGATTGGGCGAGCTTTCACAACAGTGGCTAAGGAATGTTTGGGCTCCAAGCACAACTTCTCATTGTATCTTTGATGCAAAGGATTCCATGTTGTTACAGGGTGTTGGGTCAAACTCCACTATAACTCCCTAGTAGCGAGCGACCCTTTGAATTCAGGCTCTTGCCAAAAGCTACCACAACAATATTTTTGGGGACTCGAAAGAGCTCCATGCATTCCCTCTGAAGCCTTTCAAGATATTTTTTAACAGCTCGTTGCCACGCTGCTGAATCTCAATAGTGTCCTCCATATGCTTCTCCCGTTTACAGGCGCCAGAGTGCGCTTTCTTGAACAAATCCTGCATCTGGGTGGATGACTCGATGTATCCCATTGGTAGCTGAGCGTACCAAGCAAGGGAACCTTTGGTCAGAGTTGAGCCGAATCTTTTGACCAGATCAGATTGGATTTCTTTCTCTGAGATTTCATTGCTCTTGACGGTTGTATAATACATATCAATTGATCATCCGGATCCGTTGTTTCATCGTACTTCAAGTTATCCGGCAAGTGGAAGTGCCTTATACGTGGATCGGTTTAGCACTTGCTTTGTATGCATGCTTATAAAACTTTTGCTCATCTACGGTGGTAACCTGAGGTGGTGCACCCGGTATATCACCGATCGGATCATGGATAGCCTTCATTTCCTTTAGGATGTCCTGAATGACATGTGTTCCTTTAAGGTCTTGATTATTAACTGTCATTGAACCTCCAGAAGTGGAGTCCATGTTGAGTCAATGATTAGGGGCGGACGCTGGAGTGTCATTCATGGACGCTGGCAAGGTTCCATGTTCTTAACTTTTGAGATATACCCTTGACCATATTGACCGAGTTATGCTTTGCCCGTGTTGACAAGGTTGTGAGAAGATTAAAAAGAAAACCTCTGAGATCAGAATTACCTTCGCATGATTGATCGCCTTCACCGTCGCTGAGCACATGGATTGGCTCCTTGGTGGGATCCTTTGGCTGCATGCATGGATCGCCAGGTTCCTGTACAGACTCGTCTACTGCGTTGACAATTTTCTTTGGAAGGTTATTGTTGTCGTCTAATATGACTACGCCTTTTCCTCGTAGAATACCTACAATTGCATGGGCCCCATGGTGGGTCCAAACTGTTTATGCCTAAAGTAGGACGTCTAGGTAAAACACTTAAATTTATGAATGAGTCACAAGCAATACAGTAAAATACGACGAAAAAGTAAGTATATAGAGAGGAAAATAATAGACAAGAAAGTAAAGAATTTTATTCCTTGAAAATAGTTGGATTCAGTGATGAATCGCTTGTTCTACAATACAATGTAAGGAGAGGTATTTATAATAGTGATTACCAACTCCTAATTATAGTAAAATACAAAGACTAATGAGGCTGGTGAGCCTATAAACTCAAGGCGGTGGTATATAACGAAACCCTAACTAGGAGATTGTAACCTTAAGGCGGCAAGATATATGCTTTGCGTCCTACCCATGTACCGCCTGAAGGGTCATAACTCGTTGAACATGCGTGTATCCTCTATGCCAGGTGGCTTGTAGGATAAGTCTAGTTTCACCAGCTAGACTCGTATCCCGGTAATAATAGGTAGCTTATTTTTGCCCACACACAAGTTGTCATGCCATTTTTTTTGTTTTTTCTTTATAAATCTTGGCATTTTCAAGCTTCCAGCGTCAGCTCTTCCAATTCATTGATCCGAAAAAATCTATTTTTACCTGCAGATATTAAATTAAAATTCAGTACTTTTAGTGCCCAAAAAGCTTCGTGTTCTTATTCAATAGGCAAATAGCAATTTTTTCTAAAGACTAATTTATACGGAGATGTTCCAATCGGCGTTCTGAACGCCATTCGGTATGCATATAGTGCATCATCTAATTTTAAAGCCTAGTTTTTTCTTGAGATTCCAACCATTTTTTCAAGTATCATTTTTAATTCGTGGTTGGAAACCTTAACTTGCCCTTGAATTTGAGCATGATATGATGTTCCTATTTTGTGAGTTACACCATATTTTGACAATAATGAAGAAAATTACATATTCATGAAATGAGTGCCTTGGTCACTAATGATAACTCGTGGTGTGCCAAATTTGGTAAAAATATTTTTTCTGATAAAATTGCACACGGTCCGAGCATAACTTTTTCTAGTAGGAATGGCTTCAACCCATCGTGAAACATAGTCAATAGCCATAAGGATATATTAAAATGAATGAGATGAAGGAAAAGGTCCCATAAAATCTATACCCCATACATCAAATATTTCACATACTTGTATTGATTGTAATGGCATCTCATCCCTTTTAGTGATGTTACCTATTCTCTGACACCTGTCACACTGTGCGACATATGCACAGGCATCCTTAAAAATTATTGGCTAGAAGAATCCAACCTCTAAAACTTTAAAGGTTGTCTGATTTGCGGCATAAAGTCCTCCAACAACTCCATCATGACAATGATACAAAAGATTGCTCATTTCTTCTTCCGGTACATACCTTCTAATAATATTATTTGCACAATATTTAAACAAGTAAGGGTCACTGCGCAAATAATATTTAGCATCAGATATGAGTTTTTTCCTTTGTTAGTCAGAGAGATCTTGGGTGTCCAATTTCCAACCAAGCAATTTCCAATATCTGCAAACCAGGATAGTTGAGTCAGAACTGAGCTGACAGAAAAGATATGTTCATCAGGAAATTCTTCTTTAATTTCACAAAACTCATAAGGAGGGTTCTCTAATCTAGACAAATGGCCACCTACTTGATATTCGGTTCCTTTTTTATCTTTCATTTCAAGGTCAAACTCTTAGAGAAGTAAAATCCATCTTAACAATCTAGGTCGAGCATCTTTCTTTTCTAAGATGTATTTTAAAGCTGCATGATTAGTAATAACAGTGACATTGGTTCCTATCAAGTAGGACCGGAACTTATTAAAAGAGATCACTACTTCCAGTAGTTCTTTTTCTGTTGTGGATAACTCAGCTGAGCTTTATTCAAAGTCCTATTGACATAGTATATGGGACGAAAAATCTTATCCTTTCTTTGGCCTAAAACAACTCCAACTGTTGTATTACTAGCATCCCACATGGCCTCAAAAGGTTGGTTTTAATCAGGGGACACAACTACAGGGGCAGTTGATAATTTCTCCTTAAAGGTTTCAAATGCTTCTCAACAATCACCTGAAAAATCAAACTTGATATCTTTCATCAAAAGGTTAGTCAGAGGTTTTGAAATTTTTTAAAAATCTTTTATGAGCCGTCTATAAAAACCTGTATGGCCTAAAAAAATCTAATACCTTTAACAGTTGTGGGAGGGTGTAATCCTGCTATAAGATCAATTTTAGCCTTATCAACTTCATCCCTTTAGCAGTGATTTTATGTCCTAGAACAATTTCCTCAGTAACCATAAAATAACATTTCTCCCAATGAAGAATTAAATTTGTCTCTTCACATCTCTTAAGAACTAAGGTTAAATGGTGGAGACAAATATTTTACCATAAATGGTGAAATCATCCATAAAAATTTTCAAAAAATTTTCAGTCATGTCACATGCATCGCTAAAATGCAGCAAGTGCAGTGCATTGCATAAACCAAATGGCATTCTCCTATATGCATAAGTTCCATGGGGACATGCGAAATTTGTCGTATCCCGATCTTCTGGTGCAATTGGTATTTGGTTATACCCTGAATATCCATCAAGAAAATAATAAAAATCATATCATGCTACTCTTTCTAACATTTGATCAATAAATGGTAAAGAAAAATGGTCTTTTCTAGTGGCATCATTGAGACGTCTGTAATCAATACAGACTCTCCATCCTATACTGTTCTGGTATGTATGAGTTTATTATTTTTATTTTTTACTACCGTCATACCTCCTTTCTTTGGTACTACATGGAAAGGATTTACCTAAGGGCTGTCAGAAATAGGATAAATAATACTTGCTACGAGAAGCTTTATAACTTCATCTTTCACCACTTTTTGCATTGATGGATTTAATCACCTTTGTGATTGGGCAATTGGTTTATAGTTATCCTCCATGAGGATTATGTGCATGCAAATAGCTGGACTGATCTCTTTGATATCTGCTACAGTCCACCCTAAGGCTCCTTTATGTGCTCTCAGTACTTCAATGAGTTTATGTTCTTTTTTGCAGTAAGAGAAGATGAGATTATTAATGGAAATAATTCAGGCTCAAGATAAACATATTTCAAATGGGAAGGGAGAATTTTGAGTTCAGTTTTTGTTTGAACTTCTTCTGATTGCATTTCATCCTCTTCCTCAGAATCATGTTCCAATAATTTTGCTTCACTTCTGACTATAAGATCATCATCCTGTGTGGTACCAGATTTGGCCAAACATCTCTCTATCGAGTCTAAGATCAATTGGTCATCTTTAAATTCATCTGCAAGATCACTAATCATGTCAATTGAAAAACAAGAAGATGATGTCTCATCTCCTGAAAATTTTAGAATCTTTTGCATATAAAAAATGACTCTTTCTTCATCGAATCTTAAAATCAATTGTCCTTGATGAACATCGATGATTGCTCTACCTGTTGCAAGAAAAGGCCTACCTAAAATTATTGGTTCATCAGGACATTTCTCGATTTCAAGTACTATGAAATCTACATGAAAAACAAACTTATCTACTCTCACAAGAACATTTTTAATTATTCCCTTAGGTTTCTTAGTACTTTGATCTGCAAATTGAAGAGAAACAATTGTGTTTTCCATCTCACCAAGATCCAATTTTCTAAAAATAGAAAATGACATCAAATTTATTTTTAGCTCCAGAATCACAAAGTGCTTTTTCAAAATGTAGTCATCCAAAGTACATGAAATTGTAAAACTTCCTGGACCACCGAGCTTTTGTTGTAGCTTATTTTGAAGTATAACACTGCATTTTTCTGTAAGCATTACCATAGAAATTCTTTCAATTTTCTTTTACTTGACAAGATTTCTTTTAGAAATTTGGAATATGAGGGAATTTTCAACAAAGCACTAGTAAAAGGAATATTAATATGAATTTGCTTTAAAATTTCCAAAAACTTTGCAAATTGATTATATAGTTTTTTTTTTGTGGAAAAGGAATTTTCACAGGGAAATTTTCTTCTTTTTTCTTGACTTCTTTCTTTTGTGACAGTTCAGTAGGTGATTCAACATTCTTACTCTTGTCTACCTGTTGCTCTGGCTGGTTCTTTTCCTATTTGTCAGCATATAGATCATCAGATTCTTACCTAACCGTAAGGCGATGATCTTAAGGTGTTCTTTTGGATTTTTCTCTGTATTGCTTGGTAAGGAACCTTGAATCTTTTCTGACATAAGAGTTGTCAATTGGCTTACCTGAATTTCCAAATTCTTGAGCGCAGAATTTTAGCTTTCCACTTTCTCGTCAGTGGCCTTAATGTACTTGTACAAAAGGTCATCTAGACTTGGATGGGCTTGAGGCCTTTGCTGATATGGAGTTGTTTGTTGATACGGTCTGAAATTTGGTTGCACACGATTTTGATTCTGGTATCCGGGTGGTCCTTGTACCTATTGCTTTCGAAAGCTTTGAGAATTCTCAGCACCATTCAGATTGCTCCATTGAAATCATGGATATTTTTGTGCCATTGGACTTCCAAAAGGGTACGATTTGTAACCGATGGCATTGACCTGTTCATCATTCTGGTTGGTTGCTTGGCATTCATGGTTAAGATGGTTTCATTCACACATATCGCAAGTCTCGGACTGGCTTGATTTTTGTGTATTAACCTGAAAAGATTCAAACTTTTGAGCCAAAGAAACAATTGTGTTAGAATATTTAAAGCATCTGCCTGATTTACCGTAGCGGCTCTTTTTATTATTACACGATCATATGGCCATTGAATAAAATTTCATTCAACAATTGCAATGATACAACGACGGTTTTGCCCATTATGGAACCTCTTGCAGCTGCATCTATCACATTTTTAGAATAGGATTTTAGCCCGTGATAGAAAATATACAGCTGCATATGTTTAGGAATGTCATGATGTAGATATTTTCTCAGCATTGTTTTTAATCTTTACATGCTTGATAAACTGACTCAGTGTCAGTTTGCAAGAAATTAGAAATATCTTGTCTTTACTTTGTTGTTTTAGCAGGGGAAAATTATTTAGAAATTTTTGAGTCATTTGGTCCTATGTAATAATTGAATATTGAGGCAAACTTCTCAACCAAGTCTTGGCATCTCCTTTTAAAGAAAAAAAAAAGCCTTAACTTGATTACTTCAGGAGATACTCCATTATATTTAGCAATTTCAGCTAATTCCAAGAAATCAGTTAATTAAATGACTGTGTGGATCTTCACTTGGATCACCGGTGAAAGTGCAAGATGTTGAATTGTTTGAATCAAGTCGATCCTGATTTCAAAGTTGTTAGCTGCAACTGAGGGTTTTCTCATACTGGATTCACAGTTGAAGCGGTCTGGTCTAGCATAATCCCTTAGGATTCTATTTGCTGGTCTTGATGCCACTTCATCAAACTGATCTTCTACATAGAATGGTGGATCAACTCTCAGTGGGTTGTTGTCATCTCCTAGTTGGTGCTCCATTTTGTCACATTTGAGAAGATGATGTTTGTCCTTTCCTGCACAATCACAAAGATCTTTCAATTTTAGGATCGTAAATGACTAATTCTTTGTTAGAAGAGTGGATCATAAACTACTTTAAATTCTTTCAAAAGAAGAAAAATTAAAATTCGTCCTTAATAAGTTGTAATGGTAGCATTACTATAAAATATTAAAAGTAACACAATAGTGATAGCAATAATAATAGTTAAAAGTGGTAGCAGTAGGTAGTACTTGAGAAGAAAACAGTAGTTATAACATAAGAAACAAAACAAAAACGATGTTAGAAAAAAAAACAGCTAACAAAACTATCAATAGAAGAAGAAAGATAATAACAATAGTACTATTATAATGTCTAGTTAAGAACGGTGCTAACTACAACAATGAAATAGCTAGTGACTAAAAATAATAATAACAGTAGTAGTAGTAGTAATAATAATAATAATAATAATAAAAATAATAATAGTGATATTATTAGAACAGAAGAAAACGAGGAGAGAGAAAAAAAATAACTGACAATGAAAATAAATAGTGTAAAGTATTATTTAGACAAAATTAGTATTGTTTATGAAGTAGTAACAAAGAGACAGTAGAGTTACAATAATAAGGAGAATAGTTGATGACACTAATATTTAAAGAAGAAAAAATAATGACAATACTTATATTATTAGGCAAAATGGCTAAAATCTCCCTTGAACAATAATTTTTTTTCCAACTTGATACTTTAACTTTGCGGGGGTCCTAATACACCCTTAAACTATCTCAAAATGATATAAATACCACTTTTTTGGACACTTTGCAAAGAAAGTATTTTGCACTCTCCAACCCACGCGTGAAGACCACAAAATTAAATCAATTTTTTTTTCATTTCTTATATTAGAATATATATATATATATTTAATTAATAGTTTATTTTCTCTTTTCATTTTCTCTTTTTGTTGTTCTTCTTTTTCCATCAAACAGTGAACGAGCTCGTCCACCGGTACCACACCTCCATTTACTTCATCACCTCTACTTTCACCGCCTTTACCCCACAAATAAAAGAGATTTCCACCCAAATGTTTCTTTTGTCCTTTTCTTTCTTTTTCTTTTGGTACAGATTTGGCAAAAAATTGTGGAGTTGCCATTTTTTCCGGCGACCACCTCGCCGGAGCTTCCAAAGTATCTTTTTTTTTTGTCATCGTTATCGTCAAATTCAGCCATGTCCCAATGAGAAAAGGTTCACTATCTAAACTAATTGTCACTAATATTGTGCACAGATCATTTGTCAATTTAAATTTGGCAACCGGCCAAAAATTACGATTTAACATGTTTTGTTGTCGATGTCGACGATCTTTGCTCAAGTCCGGAGATTGATGTGCCAATTCGTCTAAGCACGCTTTCATTTCCTCATTCAGTGAGCTAAAAGTTTGACCTTTTTCTTTTCTTTTGTATCTTTTAATAGTTTTGATAAAAGGTTCTGAATTGAATCCGGACAACCAGTGTCTGAAGGTTATGGTGATGATATTTATGGCAGTGGAAGAAAAGGAATTCGAAAAAATGAAAAAGAGATTACGGAAATGCAAAAAGTAAAAAAAAAGTATTTTTATAGGAATGACACGTGGCAAGTAATGAGTGGTGCGTGAGAATCACTTATTGTCTTAAAACTGAAATTTTTCAAAAAGGGGGACAATAATACCAGCTTGTAATTGTTCAAGGGGGTGATAGGACCCCCGCAAAGTTTAAGTGTCAAGTTGAAAAAAAAATCACACTTTGAGGGGGACTTTAGCCATTTTGCCTATATTATTACTAGTAATAATAATACATATAATGGAAGAAACGGTAAAAATGATGATAAATAAAAGAAATTTTGCAAAAAATATTAGATATGGGAAAATAAGGAATAGATGCAGTTGGTCCCAAAGTAGTACAGTAATAGATATATGAAAGGGAGAAAAATTGTAGTACTCCCTCCGTTTAAAAAAAGGATGAACATATTTCCTTTTAAGTCTGTTTAAAAAAAATGTCCTCTTTCTAAATTTGGAAAGAAATTTTTACTTTTATTCATCCCTAGATGATTTGTAGCCACATAAATATGTAGTATAACTTATGTTAGACCACAAATTTCAAAAGTTTTCCATTTTTAATTAAACTCCGTGCAAAATCAAATGTGTTCATCTAAAGTGGAACGGATGGAGTAGTACTTAACAATGAAAAAGAGAAAAAAAGGCAAAAAGAAGATAATACTAAAACAACAGTAAAAGTAGTAGTACTGGTAGTAACCTACAATCAAAGTGATAAGACAAAAATAAGAGTACAATATAATAGTAGTTATAAAAAAAATAATAGAACTGATAATAGCTACAAAGGAAACGTTGTTTTGAGATATAGGTAATAGTCAACGATGGAAGAGACTAGAAAAAAGAAAGTAAATACTAGTAATACTAAAAGATAAAATGAAAAGGACTGTAATGACCACTACTAAAAACACAGGGTTCTCCGACCACCTAATCGGTCGCATATCGGTCGCTCAGTCGACCGATCGGCGACCGATATGGGTGGTCGGAGAATTAATGGTAACAAAAAGCCCTGCGACCGAAAATTGGTCGAAACTTCGACCACCATGCGACCGATATTCAGTCGCATAATAGGATAGAAACGTTGACCAAATATGCGACCGATTTTCGGCCGCATATTTGGTCAATGTGTTGGAATTACCTGTGACCGTTTAGGCGACCGAAAATCGGTCGCATAGGATATGCGACCGACAATCGGTCGCATACTTGGTCTAATGTTTGCCACTAATTTGGCGACTGAAAGTCGGTCGCCAAACTGGAAAAAACCTGCAGTAAAAAACTTGTTTTCAGGCAGTAGCAACAGCAAAAACCAGATGTTTTTCAACAGAAAACTGCATTCGAAAACAATAAAAACAGTAATTCAAATACAACGCAATAAAACCTAACATTTCAAAAACATCCAACAACATTAGTTATGTCTTGAAATTGTTAACATAAAGCTTCACAGACAGTTATCCACTTTCAGAAAAGACTACTCGGTCGAGGCAGAGCTAGACCCGGACTCGGAAGAGGAAGAGGAGTTGCGTCGATGCCTGCTCTTATGCTTTCTTCTCGATTTCTTCTTCTCCTTTTTGGCAAGGAGCTTTTTGATCATGTCTTGCGTTTCTTGATTTACTCTCGACAGTTGTTCGATCTGCTCTCTCATTTGAGCCATTTCAGCAGGATCAACGGAGCTCGACGGAGAAGAAGTAACTGAAGTGCCCAAAAAGCGAGCATTATGCTTATCCGAAGCAAATAGCGATCCAAGACCATAAGCAGACCCCTTCTTAACCCCTCCAACAGTTTCGACCCATATTTGCTTTTCTTTCTCGAACGTCAAGGGAGCCCGGGTGCTGCTTCCGGCGTCCGATGCTTGAGTCGATGTCCACTCTTCCACAGCCTTTGTAGCCTTTTCCTGAATAACATAAATATATTAATGATGTTAATAGAAAGACTAAACGTTGAAGGATTGGCGCGACTAAAGATCGAATTTTACAAACTTACCCAAACTTCTTTTGCGCGGGGCTCGACCCACTCTCCACCGCCCTTCTTGGCACCCTTCGTATGCCTGATCTTGTGCAGCTCGAGCACGGGAATAGTGCGCTTTTCTTTCTTTTCCTACAAATTAAAAATCATAATATGTTAGACAAAAAATCAACTGTTCAAGTAAATAATCAATCAATTAAATAACTGTACCAAGCGCATCTTCTGTGTAGCCGCGCTAATTGAGCCACCGGTATGGAGCGATCCACTCTTTTCCGACGCTCGCGCAGCCTTGCCTTGTTCGCTCTTCGCCTCGAACTCGGGCGACTGCCAATATTCATCCAGCTCCGCCCACTGAGCAGCATCGAGGAAGCCGGGCCTTGTACCTTTACGCCGCGCATTGTAATAAGTCCCCTTGAATAACGCAGCACATTTCTTGGGGAAGATGTTACGAATGTTATAATCCAGACCCTGATGCCAGATACATTGGCCCTGAAAGTATATCAAAATATTTTCTTTAGACATATTCATGGTTTAAAAACTGCAATTAGTTTTAAACCAAATGCATATGTATCACATCAAAATCTACCAATATCTGCTTCTTTACTTGCTGGGGCACATCACTCCAGTTTCGCCAAGGCTGGTTCCAGTGCGCTCTCATGCACGCAGTCAGTACCTTAGTGGACTCATCGCTTGGGCAAAAGCTACAAAAAAATTAACAAGAGTTATTCCTAATACTAGCAACTAAAGTAGGAACTAATTATTTAATAGATAAGAACTTAATAAATTAGGTAGCTTACCCTTTATCCGCCTCGGGATAAATAATCATCCTGCCTTCTACACGAGTGCCAGGCTCACCAATGTAATAAGGCGAATGCGGATCATACACCATGAGCTCCTGCTGATCCGCTGGGCCGTCACAACTATCTAAGGGGAATTCAGGGGGCTGAGTAGGATTGTCATCACCCTGGGAGGGACCGCCCTGTGTGGGAGGGACCTGTGTCTCAGTATAATCAAGGCTAAGGAATGTCCACTGCCATACAGGAGGCAACTGAGACGGGGTAATAAGTGGTACCTGATATGGGCCAGAGGGCCTGAAAAAAGCTGGATCATAACTAGATGGGGCATCAGTAGGCAGCGAATGCGGGACCTGTGAGGTCTGACTATCATCACCCGCAGAACCTGAAGTCTCGCCCACAAGTCTCTTGCCCGACCTTCTTCTAAAAACTTTAGAGCATAACTTGTCCATCCCTGTTGAAACATTCAAATTGATTTATCAACTATATAATGAGAATACATCAATCTAAAGTGCTGAGAATAAATAAATTTATCAACTAAGTAAGCACATCACAATCAGAAAATGAGAATACATAAATCATATTATGTTCATATGTACATTACAGTAGGTAATTAATACTAAACTACAAAGTACAAATAGGTTCAATCAACTTCATCATCCGATTCATAGTCACTAGCAATTTCATCCTCGGATGGCTCGTCACTATCTATGTTTTCATCATCCTCGTATGCCCTTGAAGTTCCTTCTCCAAAACTAGCCGGGTTTTTTGCACGACTAAATTCAGATGCAGCCACCGGGTCATACGTCCCATCAATATGTCGCAAATTGTCTGCAAGTTCAATATCCGCTATCAAGGGAACAGTTGAGACCTCATTCTGGTATGCAACATCTAACCTATCAGGTACTTCAATTAATCCCACCGGTTTTCCCTTAAGAACCGCCCACAATCAGAAAATGCCGGATACACTTGATCAAAGTGTTTCCATGCCTCACCATCTGAGGGGTGTGATAGAATACCCGCCTGCCTGGTCCGCTCATGATGCCACCTCATGTGAGGAGCAGAACTCATCGAAGCATACAACCTCTTTAACCTGGGTATAAGCGGCAAGTAATGCATCCACTTAACAGGTTTCGGCTTCTTTTTTCTATTTTTCTCGGGCTTGTATCGTGGCTCCTCACAAAATCTATATTGCACGAGCTCTGCATCATCCTTGTAATATAACATGCAACCATTAACACAACAATGAATCTTATGAGAAGTAAGGCCTAATGAGGAAACCAATTTCTTAGTGAAGTAATAAGAAGTTGGTAAGTCCATGTTAGTCGGCTTTAGTTCATTCATAAGGCCTATGATGGAATCCATGGCAGCTTGAGAAATACTATAATCTGATTTGATACTCTGCAATCTGACAGCAACAGACAACTTGGAATGTACCGAGCCCTCATGGAATGGACGACTTGCTTCCTCCAACATTTTATAGAATTCACTTGCCTCGGCATTGGGAATGTGCTCAGTGTTAGGCTGTGATGTACCCGGCTGCATGGGATCATTATCCGGGTACATACCAAAAGCATCACGAACCATATCATCCATTCTATAATCATTACGGTCTGGTTCCAAAACCGGAGAACTACTAGTGCCATGAATATTTTGAAGCAGTTGAATGTGCCCCTGCAAATCCCACGGCTCTCTATGATAACGCCAAATATAGTAATCTGGCATAAACCCCCTATCTAACAGATGCAGTTGTACGGTCGTTATATCTTGGAGGGTGCAGCATTTGCACTTTATGCAGGGGCACTTAATTGTACCACGCCTTATAAAAGGTTCGGTTGTTTTTGCTAAAGCAACAAATTCCTTAAGACCCTCTTCAAATTCAGGCCTTATCCCCCGCCGACCGGGGAAAAGTCGATTGTCCATCCACAAACTACGTGCATTAAAGTCCATATCTACGCAAAAATTGAAAAGTTGAGAACAATCTAATAGGAACGATTTTTAATAATCCTAGCTTTTTTTTAATATCCGGTGGTCCGTTTGAATTCCATATTAATTACTATTAGCAATGCAATACAAAACGCATACAATTTATCCCATTTAGGCATAAAATGTTCCAAACATGAAGAGTGCAAACAACAATACCAAAACCCTAACTTTAAATGTATAGCAACTATCCCAAACACCACAACCCATGACAAGGCATCAACACATTGCAAACAACTCTACCAAACAATTCCAACAAATCACAACAATTACCATAATTAATCCCAAACATCACAACCCTATATTTAAAGTTCATCAACCCAAAACAACTTACTCGACATCACATTATATAGAATAAACCAATTATAACTAACAACTAACATGTAAACAACATATAGGCCGAATTATTTAAATATATATATATATAAATTCGGATTATTAAACAAAAAAATATATATCCAATCGCATATAACTATGAGTTACCAATGTGCTATCCACCCAATAACTACAAAAAAAGTGAATTAAAAAGTCATTATTTGAGTTTTTTAAAAAATAACAAAAATTACTAAAAAATGAAATTTACCTTGAATTAGTAGGTGTAGATTGTGTTAGATGTTATGTTGGAGGTTATAGAGAGTAGTAATTTAAATTTATATGGGGTATGTAATGGTGGATAGTTGGTTATGGGGTGGGGGGGGGGTTCGGTTTTTAGGGATTGGATGGGTTTTGGGTATTTTGAAATGGGGGAGAAAGGGCTGCTACCCCGTTTTCATACACAGTTAGGCGACCGACATGCGACCGAAAATCGGTCGCATAGCTTTGACTAAAAAAATCCAATTTTCAGCGACTCACAAGCGGTCGCCCAACAGACCGCTTTTTAATTTTATTTTTTCCGTGGTATGTGCGACCGAAAATCGGTCGCACAACTGCACAGACCGATTTTCGGTCGCCTGATGGTGGTGGGAGAACCCTATTTTTTTTAGTAGTGGACGAAGACCTTTGGTAGTTACTAAAACTAATAATATTATACTATCATTAAGTAGATAAAGGTAGCAGTAGTAATAATAGTACTAAAAGAAAACTAAAGATAACAAAATCGTAACAAGTAAAGGAATAATATAATAGGATAACCATTTATTTATAAAGATAGAGTAGTAAGTAGTACTATAATAGTAAAGACATGAGAAAGTTTATAATAATAATAATAATAATAATAATAATAATAATATATGCTAAAAGAAATGAAAATATTAGAAACAAAAACGGAAAAGTTAGAAACTAGAAATCAGTAATTATAGTTATAGTAATTTTAGTAGATTGTGTTAATAATAATTATATTAATAAGTTGTCAAATTAGTAATAAATTTTTTAGTCCGAAGTAGATGTTTGCCAACCCCGACAATGACGCCAAAAATTTGACGAGTCTAAAGTGAATAGGATATTTCTGCTCGTGCTTGTCAAATCTATTATAGTTTATGATATCATCCCACAGAGATTAGGAAAACTACGCTACAGACTTGGAATATTCCGACTACTATTTAAGAGAATCAAGTTGATGAAAAGTGAGTTATTAAACTTTTAATTAACTTTAACTAAAATAAAAGAACTTGGAATGTTTTCAAGTTAAAAAGTGTTGGGAATCATTGATTTCACTTGATGAAATTTATAATAAAAACCTTAATTTTGACATGTATTTCTCTAAAGAATAATTGCTTATTACTAATTCAATTATATTTTGCTCACAAGAATATAGTCAATTAATAACACTCAATGAGGTTATGTAAATTAATTGAGTTATTACAAGTGATAGTTAAATTGAAATACTTTCCTTGCCTGAATTGTGCTAAAAAGTAGTGAAAACTTTGTGAGAATATTTTTACTAAAAATCAATAGTCTTGCCTACAACAATTCCTCTTTGAGAATTAAAATTGAGGCAAGCAAGGCTACAAACTTGGAATGGTAATTTACTAAAAATTACTTTCACTTTACTTATTTTATTCATTAGTAATCACATATTAATTTTGCTCCGTGAGAATTACAAATGAATATGATAATAACCGCGAGATAAAATATGTAAGATTGATAGTAAAGAATAATAAAACTAACATTCCCACATAGTGTAAAATGTGAAATAAAAAGTCTCAGACCAAGTATGTATTAAAACTGAGATAAGTATTATAAATATATCAAGCTTCATCAACTATCCCAATAAAAAGACATTACTCCATTATGGAGTATTTGAACAAAAGAAAAGACTTATATAATTGACAATATTGCCAATACTTCTAGAAAATATGGAACTTACAAAATAAATAAAGACCAAAGCTTTAAGAAAGTAGAGTAGCTATTCTATTACTTGGTGTCCTAATATGAGAGATTTTCCCATCTATTTTCCCTACTCACGAAAAATGTATACCACCTGAAATAGGGACCTTTAAGCTTAACATTGATGGGGCTTTTAACCCCACTACAAATCAAGGTAGCACAGGAAGAATTTTCAGAAATCACAAAGGTGACTGGGTGTTGGGTTTTTGTAAGAAATTCAATAGCCCTAGTGCCTTATTTAGCGAACTGTGTGGCTTATTATTAGACCTAAGCATCGCTAAGGACCACATATTAACACCGCTTCATGTTGAAACAGATGCCTAGGTACTACTTGTAATATTATTTTGAGCAAGGATAGTCCAAGAACATTACATGCTGAACATGCCGGCCAAGGTCCTTTATGTAACCCCTTATTCACTATAGACACTCAAAACACTGTGGCCAGCTTTAATTAATGGAATATGCTTATTTTTATAAAAAAGAAAAGGTTATAATACCATGAGAACAAAATGTATCGTAAGTAGCTTGCGTTATTGTGAATCTTGAAAGATGTCACATAAATCTTGTATTATGGTATGGATACGTAGAAATATTCTCTTTCCCCTTTATGTGTTTTAATTTCAATATTCTTTCATTAAATGCTATAATTCCATATAAAGTAGATATATAGTAAGGGGCAAATATTATTGCCAAGATATGTAGTAACTTTCTTGCATCATGATGTTGGTATGCATAAATCTTTTCTTTTTCTTGCTTCTTTATTTTCTCTTTCATGTATTATTTTCAAGATTTGTTAGGAAATATGGGAGAATTGAATATATTCATTCATGCTTTTATTTAAAATCTTTCTTTTTATACAAAAAAATACATAAATAAATTATATTCATCAGGTATTTACATCTTTGGTTGTTGCAATGTTTAGAAAACATTATTTCTTACAAAAACAAGCTATTTCAAAATAAGGAAAATCGCTTCTTTGGTGGGAATATAACAAATTTCATAAGAAGCATTGCCTACTCCTTACTCCCAAACACCCCCACCCATTTCCCCATTACCCAACTCCCAAACCTAAGCCCACTATCCCCACCCTCACCCTAACCTACGCCACTCCCACATTCAGCGCACTTTCCAAAACCCAGCGCCACACATATATACCCCACCGTATTACAACCCACTGGGCCTGACCACTCGGTCTTGAACTCGACTCCATGACTTCTGCCCCAACCCTCCGCTCCCAACCCCCTGCCTATGACCCCTATGCCTTGACCTTCTAACACTGACCCCTTGACCCTCGATCGCTTAGGCTTTGATCCCGACCTTAGCACCGACCTAGAACCCTTGACACCAATCCCCACCCTTTACCCCCTTTCTACACCTCTCACCATAACCGTGCCGTGTGTTGTTTGTTTTTCTTATATATAGAATAAATGCTTGTGGGACAATATTTTCTACTTGAATACCAAATATTAGAAAATAGTAAATACGAAATATATATATATATATATATATATATATATATATATATATATATATATATGTATATAATTTTTTTTGTTTTTTTTTTTTTTAAAATTTCCTTTTATGTAAGGTATGAGCAATATTTGGGGTACCCTAATCCACATAGCCACAGGTGTACTTGTCTTGTACTACACAATGAATGCAAGTGCAACTACCAATAAGCCAAAATAGAAAACAATGCCAACTACTCGACCTTTTATCAGTTTCCCAAAGTGCCAAAGATATGGAACATCAGAATCTTGGCTTGGCATTTTATTTCAAATAATGATCAATATGTAGTATAAATAATAAATGAATATACATGGTGATTGAAAGCAGAGAAAAATGGAGGGTTGAGAATGATGGTGACATATAGCAATTAGAATAATATAAATGGCAACATTACTTCATCATTATTCTCCTCGCATTTCTTCTTCTTCTTCTTCTTCGTCATTTGATCAACGCCGGAGCTTTAATTGCAACTTTCTCAGCTTTTCTGGTAATTCTTTTTCTCTTATTTGATGATGCATGTTTTCAATATGACCACTTTGATGTCTACAAAAATAACAACTAATCCTGAATTTGAACTTTCTAGTGTCTAAGCCAAAATTAGGTGTATTATTTGGGTTGGTCATTGAATTGAATTGTAGATGGTGGAAACACTAATTAAACCCCTTGCTTTGAAATTCTTTTTATTGCTTTTCTTGAGCAATTTGTTTCTCGCAGACGCAGGAATTTTGCCTAGGAGACTCAAAAACTATCCTTGTTATACATGGGATTTGAACAAGGACCAAAGCCATAGGTTTGATACCCCTTCATCACTAGGCTGGAGAATCTTTTGTTGCTAAGGGGAATCAAAACTAGTATATATTCATATAAAAGGGGACTACCAATCTGGAAAATTAGTTCACAATTGTCTAATGGTAAAGGGGACTACCAATCTGGAAATAGTAGACTGCCACTCACATTTATCCATTTTAAGTTTGTAAACAGTGGCAGAAACAATTTAAGCTTTCTGTTTCCCTTTCTCATTTGGATTTAGCATCTTAATAAGTGGTTTCAGTTGCTACAGAGAACCTTACTATAGACATTTAATTTGGGCTACAAATTGCCGTAAGATGGGCTTATGTGCATCCAAATATGCTTCACATGAGGTCCTCTTTGGAACTTGTGGCGTTGTAATAATTAGAAAGCAGCTTTTACTCATGTGCACTTCCATTTCCTTACCATGGTGGTTTTTTGAATATAATGACTCAAAACTACCCGATACCTAATGAAGTGGTTGTCCAATTGGTGTTTGATCCAAGACACTAAATAAATTCTTAGTGTACTTTCGAGCAAACAAGTTCCAGTTAGAGTTGTATGTGAAGCTTTTACAACCATTTTAATATCTCTAGAAGTTACATTTTCCAAGATTTACAAGGAACAAGGAACAAGGAACAAGAATACTATGGGCCTGCATTAGCTGAGATCTTGCAAGTCTGGCGTTGAGGAGCTTATTAGCTTATATGGATGATTATACAAGCAAACTATTTGATTATGGAAAGACATAGTTGGAAATGGGAAGCAACATACTTAGCCTTAAGAATAGATGTATTTCTTTGTTAGCTTTTTGGTGCAATTTGACCTTGACAGATGATGTTCATTCCTTGTTAGATTTGATCGATGCTTTGCATACTTTGTAATTATCTAACGCACAGTCTTTGTGCTGTTACATCATTTATAAAAGATTATCATTACCTATCAAAAAAAAAAGGCATGTTCACACTGAAACCATTTTATCATAGATTGCTAAAAAGGGAAATAGTGATTAGTTCCTGGAGGGCACCAGAATCCACTTGGATAACAGCTTCTGGAGCCATCCTAACAACTGATGATCTGTGAAGAAAGAAGGGTAATTTACACTAGCTGGTGCTTTATGTGCAAGAAGGTGGAAATGGATGTCAGCCATTTACTACCAATTACGCTTATGGTGCATACCATGTAAGATGCTTGGAATTGAAGTGGTGATGTTAGAAATAGTTCGATGCAGGAGGGAAATCCAGAAGGAAGAGAAGACAAGAGAAGAGAAGGAAAGCAACATTGGCGTTCATGTGGACAATATGGAAGAAAGGATAGAAGAGCTCTTAAAGTAGTAGAAAACTCTCTTAATACAGCTTAATGGAACGATCTTGTTGTTGTTAATGCTTTGGAGCACATATGACATCCCACTAATGATTACCTCTCGCTTTTTTGAGTATTGATGATTTAGTGTCCCTTTGGTAGAGAATCATGTCTGTGCGTAGAACACTTTAACCATTTGTTCATCTTGGGGATTCTGCCCCTTTCATTTCAATAAAACAATTAATTTCATCACAGAACGAGGTCAGCTCTCCAAGCATGCAAGGTTTTGGCTGGTAGTAATTTAGAATCGCACAAAGAATAACCAAGAAAAGGTTAAAGTTGCAGATTTGTTCTAACACCCATAGCTCACCTCAAAAGTGGGTGTCTGCTTTATCATGCAGTCACCTGATAAATGGGAAGCGTATATCCTCAATTGATAAATTGTCCTTTAAGAATTTTCTCTTACTTGAAGTGAGCTCAAATTATCTGTTTCTACTAGTGTAAGATAATTTATTGTGTGCGTGATGTTTAATGGGAATCTGTTAGACCTATGGATCTTTAATTTGTGGTTTGGGAGGCAGCATTGGTCTTCCCTTTTTTTCTAATAGATAAAATGACTTCTCATTTTCACCATGAAAGATGGATCTTCAGTGAGATACAAAAGGAGGAGGTTTACCACAACATTGTTCTCCAAAAAGTCATCAATACTAATATTCTCCTAACCAGTACTCTTTTAATTGGCATAGTACTCCAAATATTTATAAGAAAAATCATGAGGTTTACACATTGGGAGGACTGAGGAGATAGTTCAACTCCTCAAAAAACTGCCCGATTTCTCTTTTTCCACATTGTTGCATCACTGCATGCGGATTCATTTCTAAATTTGTCCCTCCTATTTCTCCCTTCTAACTTGAGCTGCTTTATTGACTTTGACATGGTCGAAGTGGTTCCTTTCAAATTCAGCATCATATTCCTGACTTAACAAGCAATCTTATAGGGTAAGAGCAAATGATCCATGTGTTTGTAGTCTCGTTGCAAGGGAAACACCAACTTGTACAGTGCAGACTTTTTGTCCTTAAATTCTCCGCAGTTGATCTTGCTGATACTACATTCCTTGGAACACTTTTGGCATCTGATTTGCTTATTTGCATTCGCTTGCGGAGTCTAGTTATTAGTTAATTTCTTTGCATCTTTCAGTCAAGTGTAAGCTAAAATTCTCTGACTAGTCAAGCTATCCCGAGCTGATTTGGCTAAGACTTGGTGATTAGTACTCCCTCTGTTTCAATTTGTTTGAACCCATTTGACTTTGCATGGAGTTTAATAAAGAAGGAAGACTTTTGAAACTTGTTGTCTAAAATAAGCCATAGATGTTTGTGTGGCTACAAATCATCTCATTAAATGTAAAAGTGAGTTTGTTTCCAAATTTAGAAAGAGGTCATTCTTTCTGATATAGACTAAAGACTAAAAAGGAAATAGGTTCATCCTTTTTGAAACGGAGGGAGTAGTTGATACAACAAGAGCAGTTTAGAATCATGAGCTGGATATGAACCTTCTTCTACTTCACCACCACTTTGCTTTGTTGCGGGAGTTAGTATATATGCTATTCAACATTCAAAGGATTCTTGCTAACCCTGTTGCAGACACATTCAAGAGTCTTGAGGCTTTGCGGAGTGGAGACAGGGAAGTAGAATTAAAGATGAACAAATTTTGGGACGTATAGGACACACAATTTAAGGTGTAAAGCATGCAAGAAGAGAACAACTCAAGTTGTAAAACGTGTATGAGATGAATGTATCACTTGCTGGGGCGTCATCCCATGAAATTTAAGACCCACATGGTTGCCTTGAGAGGCTTAGAGGCTGCCTCGTCCCTAGGCATGCAATTGTCAACTTTACCGTTCAGTATGTAGTGATTGTGCTATTCTTTAGTTCAACTGTTAAGGATCCCTGCTTTAATCAATGCGATATTGTGCGCTTATGCTGATTGGTGTTTTAACTTGCTTCTACACAATCCCTTACTTAAGGTTGCAATTTTAATTGCTATATTACATATGCTATACTTATAAGGGTTGAAACTGCTCTAAAAACTTGGTTATGTTTGTTCTCCCTTAAAAGTTGCATTTTGTGACCAACTCTCAGACTAAAGTCTGCTTTTTGGGCAAGTCAATATTGTTTGTTCCGTGCTTGCAATAGTCCAGGCTACAACCATAGAACTTGCTCCTACATCCTCCTAAATGATATTAATAGGTGTGATCGTTTATGCTCTTGTGGTACTCTCAGAAAGAAGGGATGTCGGCTTTACAGCTTTTGTCTCCTCTCTGATTGCAGTCAACTGCTCTCTGAATCTCAATGTCAATGTGCTATATCTGAGCTAGGACATAGTACCTTCTGTTCTTTTGCAAAATCCTTATTGTTAATTACACTTCAAATTTCTTGGCATGTTTAAGCCTTTCTTTTGGCAAATTTCTTTGAGGATGTTTCTCTGCTCCTTCTGCAGGGATAAACAACATCTGGAGAAGTCAAAGCTTTAGAGCCTATGCGATGAGTACAACTGAAGGAAGTATTGTTTCACCGAAAGGCTTGATGGCCATGGAGGATGAACCTGAGCATCTTCTAGTCCTTGTTCATGGCATCATGGCGAGGTAGTCAACTTTGTTTACTCACCCAAAAAGGGGTGCTTCCGTGTCTGTGTCTCCAATTATATATGTTGTATATATTTATGGATGCATGTATGTATGCGTGTATGTCTGTACACGTATATGAACATGAAACATGTTTATATATATAACCCATAAAAATGTACTGCAAACTGAACATCAAAGAAAGATCAGAGATTTGGAGAACTGTTGGGGTTATGGGATTGGTTTTACCAGATTAAAGAAAACGCTGGCTACCTTTTAAGGTATGAATGCGATCATACTAGTTACAAAAGAGTTGCTATTCTCCTTCTTCGTACAAAGATTTGGAGTTTAAAATATGTTTGTGGCACACAGCAAAAGGATGAGTTGCAAGATGCAACAAAATAGGGTTTTCGACATATTCATGTTCAAGTGTTCACTAGCAGTTACTTTAAATGTGAATGGAGTGACAAGTGAAGTTTCTCTGGTGGCAAGAGAACTGTATTTCCAACCAAGATACTGGGAGTTCGTGTCACCCAATTGAGTAAAAGTGGGACAAGGCCAGAGTTGAGTCCTCGGAGGGGTTGGGGTTTACCATATAAAAAGGGTGTTTTGATCTGAATTGAGTAAAAAGTGTTTAAGTGTCTTTACTCACTTGTAGGGCTCTTTATTTGGGTAGTCAATTTTCCATGCTTAAACTTTGTAGTATTTTTTTTCCCCGAGGCCCGAGCATGAAACTCAACCTAAGCATTTCTCCGGGTGATATACGTCTCTATCTGTTTGTTTATCACTTTCATATTTCTCGCTTGAATTTTTTTCTTTCATGTTCTAGAGGTTGATCATTTTCTCTGATCCATCATCTGGTTGCCAAGGATGTTGTTCTTCTAATCTTTGTGCTGAAATCACCCATATCAGTCAATATACTACGCCTCAACTCCAAATAATTGCTGATATCATCCATATATCTTAAAAATTATGTCAATAAAATTGTTTATTTTACCGATAAAAAAAATCATTTATGTCTGAAATTAGCATGCTGTTTGTGTGACTGAGCTTTCCAAACAATGCAGCCCAAGTGACTGGACATATGTACAAGCAGAGTTGAGGAGGCGATTGGGAAGAAATTTTTTGATATATGGTATATTTTTAGTGAAAACTACCTCATGCTTTTATGTATTTATTTTTGAATATTCTAGGTCTTTACTTGCTTCAATTTCGGATACTGCACCAAGAAAGTAAACACCAATATGTTCTTGCTTCAATCATATGCCGTACTGCTTGATCACGTGATAGTGAAGTATCAGCTTATCTTAAAATCTACTAATGATAGCTGCTGCAGTGCATGAAATAAACTTCAAGTACCATGTCTAATTTGAGTGCACGAGGAATAGAAGGCGTTTTCGTTTATTTATTTATTTTTTTTAATTTCCTTGTTTCTTCTACTTTAATCCCTATATTCGTGGGGGTGAGGGTGACTGTGCGTGTCTAAAGGGAGGACAGGTTTGAAATATGAACCTGATTTGGATAGGTTTTGATACATATAGGGATCTAATGTATCGTAAACCGTATCCAACAGTAGAGTTCTCCAGTCTGGATTTGGTTGGGGAAGGATATAGATTGGATTTGTCTTTCCTTACAGTTTGGTTACTGTCCAACGGGGAAAAAGGGACGTGGACAGATATCTGTGGTCAAACCAGGACTGCATTTCATTGAACTCAATTTTAGCTGTTTGTGGTCAACTAAATTCCCCAACTTGTATGGGACTGAGACTTAGTTGTTATTGTTGTTCTGTGGTTAAGTAAATCCAGTTTAGCTCTCAGTATAGCTGAAAAGCAATTATCTGATATTTGGTTAACATAATAAATTGAGTAGCTCTCTTCAAGTTTAGAGACCCATAGAATGCAACTCATGATTTCCAGAAACAGAGTCAGAAAGTTGATTAAGTTTAATATTCTGGATTTGCACCTTCATCTAAAATATCTTGGTTGACATATTGTAATATTTGTTTGGAGCTGGTGACAATTAAAGTAATTGCTTGATTATTGGAAAAAGCCTATCTACCTCACACAAGGTAGGGGTAAGGTCTGCGTACAACCATCCTTCCAAGACCCCACTTGTGGGACCACACTTGGTATGTTGTTTTTGTTGTTGCTTGATTATAAAAATCAGGGTTAATGTTATCCCTTTTATTTGTTCACATATTGGATGAACTTCTTTTGTCTAATGATGGCATAACAAAATTTCATGCTTCTGCTCTCCTCCTTTTTGACCAAGGGGCGTAAATAATATGAGTCATACCATTCCTATACAGCTTATACCTCTTCCCTTAGCAGAAAAGGATGAGAGCTTTTTTGCTATGTTTTTTCTTTGATATGGTAATTTGCTTCTCTGGTGACTCGAACCCACAATTTTAAGGTAGGCGGTGGAGGTGTTTCTTCTTGAGCTACCCTCTCTTGTCAGCTCTTTTGCTTTATTATAAATTTAATTTCTCATATTCTTTTTGGTTGAGTAAGGATCTTTGAAGGAGACCTATGGAGAGGTATGATTGATTTCTCAATAGAAACACTAGTTTACTAGCAGAAAAGAATTAGAGCTTTTTGCTTAGTTTTAAGGTTATCTGAATTCTGAAGGACACCCCTGTTATATGGGAGTGGAGTGGTAAGAAGGGTGGCTTTTGGAGAAGTATGGGTGTTCTCAATTTTATGTAACGTCATCTCTCTCTTTCTAGTTTTTTTCGGTTGGAAAGAGAGGTGGTATGGGAGAGAACAGAAAGGAAACTTCCAGTTTTAATTGACGTGGATTATAATGAGCACAACCACTAAAATTGGCAATGACAACAATATAATGTTTGTGTATTCGCTTCTCTTATCAGAATTTGAAACTTATGTTTGTTACAGCAATGAAACTCCATAACTTACTATCCAAATACTACAATTGGTGTTAATAATTATCAAATTGACTGATACAAAAGGGAGAAGACCTTTTTCTAATCTTTTTCCTTCATAGTTTTTATCTTACATCTTATGATATAAAACCCAGGAAAGTATTCAATGAAATTTGAAAGTCTTCTTTCAATTGCTTTGTGTATGTTATCTGACATATCTTTTTTGTGGTGTGCAGCAAGTTCATGTAATACGTTCACTAAAACCTTCACTGGGATTGATGGAGCTGGAAAGCGATTAGCAGATGAAGTGAGTATGTAAAAGGGGTCACTGTGCTGTATTGTTGCGAGTCTGGTGCTACTACATCCTCTCATGGTGTACGTTAGGTGGCTATGTTCTTCTTGTTTGGTTGGGCCAGGAATCTGATGCTATTAGGCTGGGTATTTTTAATTTCTTATTTGTTTAGGTTAGCTTGTTTATTTTTTTCTTTGGTATAGGTTTCCTTCATCATTATTATTTAGTTTTGGCTTAGCTTTAATCCAAAATAATAGATCGTTGACATGCAAGTCTAATCCTATGCTGGTAGTTTCTGTTTAAGAAGCATAGGTCAATGTACTCTTGGCTGTTTTGCAGAAAGTGGATATAATTTTTCATGCAATAAAATATTGGCTGAAAAATCCATCGTTCCATCAGTGTATCACATATCGATTCTTTAAATTATCTGATTTGTGCTAGGTAGCTGGTCTTTTTCGTTTGACCTGAACTCAATTGCAACCGTACTAGTAAAGTTGGCCTCTATATTCCTTTTACTAAATATACATTTTTATAAAACTTTTGCAATTTTGAATATTGCCTTCATATTTAGATGAAAAGTGTCTTCAAAGTCATTGGTTAAGCTTGTTTTTCCAACCTGCACAGCTGCACTCTGTATTCGTCTCAGAAACTCCAATTATGTTAACGGAGTATATGAATGGTCGAATAGTTTCCAGCCACAGCACTTTTCACACGAAAACATAACCCCCTTGAACCCATGCTGCTTAGGTGGCTAGTTTCAAGTTTCAAGACATTGCTTGTGTTTGCAGAATGAAAATAATGAATGCTCATACTTTTCTATTTGGCACCTTTGTATATAAACAGGTCCTGCTGGTTGTAAAGAAGAGAGAGAGCCTAAAGAAGATATCCTTTTTAGCTCATTCTCTTGGTGGATTAATTGCAAGATACGCAGTTGGTGTACTTTATTCATCAAACAACTGTAGTGAGCAGTCCAATGATGCAGCCACTTCAACTAATGCAAACGTCAAACCGGTAGGCTCCTTGAATGAAGGTTTGATTGCTGGCCTGGAGCCAATCAATTTTATCACCTTGGCAACACCACATCTTGGTGTTAGAGGGAAAAATCAGGTGTGTTCTCATGGTACAATCTGATCAGTGTTCCATCGATTAATCTTGTCTCAATAATTCTTTTAAATAGGATGTCCTTGCCTTTCAAAAGAATTAAAAAATAAAATTACACGTATTACTACTTATGCTCGTCTCTATGAAGTTACTGGATTGTTGCCCCCAGGGATTTGGTCTAGTGGTAAGAATGCAGTACATGTTGTGTCAGTTATGCACACATTATGGGTGCAATGCCAATAAGTCAAATTAACACCTCAAAACTCATGTCCTTAAAATACCATCATCAAGAATGGAAGTAGAGGGAAGGGAGTAAGTATTTCTGGTTCTTCACTGGATTTGAGACTTAGCATGAGACACCAGAAAATTGTGTCCACCAGCTGCATGTGGTTTATGAGGACAAAGGAATAGAAGCCTGTAGGTATGGGCTGTGATAAAGCTCTTGTGACATGGTACGCAATTGCGGATATTTTGTAGTCTTCATCATTTTTAAGGAATTCCAAAAGAGGCTTGTTACTCCTATCTACTACTGTATGGACTCATCCTTTAATTGGTGGAGAACTTCTGAGCACAATGTTAGCAGGTAACGAAGAAGTGGCTGAAAATAATTTCTTTATGAGATGGTAACATATGTATGTATATTAATAGACAGTACACAGATTCTACTGAAAACCGGCTGAAAATAATTTTTCAGTTACTGTATCTCAATAATATGTTCCAAATCAAATGTTTTTTTTAACAAGACCACCATGTTTAAGCGAGAATAAAAACTTTAAATTGTTCAATGTTGAATGGAGAGACTATACTTTAGAAAATTACACAAGTATTTAATCAACATTTATGAGTAATGAAAATGAACAATGAAATATCCTATTCCCCGAAAGCAAATATCGACAAAGAACAATTTCTCCTATATGAAGGACAAAGATTATAAAAACAGTCCATACTTGGTATACTGCAGTACCAAGAATGAGGTTCTAAAACATTGAGCCAGATTGCATAACAGAAAGAGGAATGCCTCTGTTACCTTCTTCAAAAAAAAAAAAAAAAAAAAAAGAAAAAAAAAAAAAAAGAAGAAAGAGGAATGCCTCTGTTTGATAAGGCAGAAGGCAAATGCCATAACAGGCCTCCAACTAGTTCTCTGTCAACAAATCTGAAGCTAGTGATTGTTTGAACATATTATCTTACACATACAAAGATATGATAATTGGGGACTATAATTTTGGGGCAAACGAATCAGTAGGTGTTTTCTTAAATTAATTTAAATCATAATGCGACGCTCTTCAAAATTGGATATGAAGATTTTCAGAGAGAAGGAAAATTCTTTTATTATTTCTGAATGAATATTACAACCTATGAGGAGGTATATTTATACAATGAGTCCTAGGACTAAACAAGGGAATATAACTAATTACAATACAAGAAGGAAAAGGATAATTCTATAATAATAACTATCAACACCCCCCCTCAAGTTGGTGCAAAGATGTTGCGCATGCCCAACTTGCAAACCAAAGTATGAAAATCCTTTTTGCTGAGACCTTTTGTGAGCACATCTGCCAGTTGTTGTTCTGATGGAACATACCACAAATTCAAGGTACCATTAGCAACCTTTTCTTTAATGAAGTGTCGATCAATCTCAACATGCTTTGTTCGATCATGCTGGACAGGATTTTGAGCAATACTGATTGCAGCCTTGTTATCACAATACAAGGAAAGTTTTCCTTTTCCAAACATTCTCAATTCCTTCAGTAACCTTCGTAGCCAAAGAAGTTCACAAACCCCTTGGGCCATAGCTCTATATTCGGCTTCAGCACTGGATCTAGCAACAACACTTTGCTTCTTACTTCTCCAAGTAACTAAATTCCCTCCTACGAAAGTACAGTAGCCAGTGGTAGATCTTCTATCATCTAAAGATCCAGCCCAATCCGCGTCTGTAAAGGCTTCTATTAGTAGGTGATCATGCTTAGAGAAAAGTAAACCTCTCCCTGGAGCAGACTTCAGATATCGTAAGATGTGGAAGACAGCTTGCATATGAGGATCTCGGAGATCATGCATATACTGACTAACCAAACCTACTGGATAGACTATGTCTGGTCTAGTGTGAGAGAGATAAATAAGTCTTCCAACCAACCTCTGATATCTCCCTTTGTCAACTGACTCTCCAATCCCTGCTTGTAACTTGTGATTACTTTCAATGGGAGATTCAGCTGGCTTACAACCTAGCATACCGGTTTCTTTCAAGAGATCCATAATATACTTCCTTTGAGAAATAAAGATCCCTTTATTTGATCTAGCCACCTCGATTCCCAAGAAGTATTGGAGTTTTCCTAGGTCCTTGATTTCAAATTCCTTTGCCAACAGCTTCTTCAATCGGGTCATCTCCTCTTTGTCATCTCCTGTCATTACAATGTCATCAACATAAATTATGAGAAGAGAGTTTACCCCTTTTATGCCTTATGAAGAGGGTATGATCAGCATTACTTTGTCTGTAGCCAAAGGAGATCATAGCTTTGCGGAATCTGTCAAACCACGCTCTAGACGATTGCTTCAACCCGTACAAGGCTTTCTTCAGTCTGCACACCTTTCCTCGACTCTGTTCAGTATTAAATCCGGGAGGGATCTCCATATACACTTCTTCTTTTAAATCTCCATGAAGAAATGCATTCAAACTGCTGTAAGTCCCAATCCAGATTAGCTGCACAAGACAAAAGGATTCTTATGGTGTTCATTTTTGCAACTGGAGCAAAGGTCTCCTGATAATCCACTCCATAAGTTTGAGTGAATCCCTTAGCCACCAATCTTGCCTTGAATCTCTCAATCGAGCCATCAGCTTTATGCTTCACAGTAAAGACCCATCTGCAACCAACCAGTTTCTTGGCCGGTGGTTTAGTGACAGGTTCCCAAGTGTTATTTTTTGACAAAGCCTTCATTTCTTCAATCATAGCCTGCTTCCATTTAGGATCTGCAAACGCTTCCCTCCAATTCTGGGGAATAGACACAGAAGAAATAGACAAGACAAAGGCTCTATAGGAGGGAGATAAGGAATCAAAGGAGACAAAATTAGATAAGGGATGTTTGGTAGTGCAAGTTCTGACACCTTTTCTGTGAGCAACAGGCAAATCTAACTCATTAGGAAAAGTAGGTAACTCACCAGTAGAAGAGGATTCAGCTTCAGCAGATTGCATGATGGCTTCTTCTGCTTCTTCAGCTGCTTTCTTTTTCCTCGAGTAAGTTTTCAAACCAGGTACATCCAAAAGCCCATGTAAACGCCCAACAGTCTCCCCTCAACAGTCTCCCCCTGAACTCTATCTATGGTATCAACCTCAACAGGATCAATACTATAGCTGGGAAGAATCATCTCTTCCTCCTTATTACTCTCCCCCTGAAGAGGTGATGGTGTAATACTAAAATAGGGCTCCCATTCCCGAAAGGTAACATCCATACTGACAAAGGTTCTCCTAGTGGGAGGATGATAGCATTTGTACCCTTTTTGGGTTGGGGAATACCCAATAAACACACATTTAAGAGCTTTAGGATCAAGTTTCCCAGAATTTCTAGTGTGAATAAAGCAAACACACCCAAACACCTTTGGAGAAACAGTATATTCATTTTTTCCCTTTAGAGCTTCTAGAGGACTTTGAAAATTCAGGGTTTTAAGTGGCATTCTATTGATAAGATAGGCAGCTACAAGTACAGCATCTCCCCAGTAAGGTTTTGGAAGATTCATTGTAAACATAAGAGATCGTGCCACTTCTAACAAATGCCTATTCTTTCTTTCAGCAACCCCATTTTGCGCACTAGTGTAAGGACAACTAGTTTGATGGATTATCCCATAAGACTCTAAATAAGACCCAAACCTTTTGTCCATATATTCTGTGCCATTATCAGTTCTCAAGATTTTTATCTTACCCTCAAATTGAGTGCAAATCAGTTTATGAAACAATTGAAAGCATGAAAACACTTCATTTTTGGCCTTTAATAAATACACCCAAGTCATCCTAGTACAACAATCACTAAAAGTAACAAACCATCGACTTCCAGACAAAGAAGTTGTTTGAGTAGGACCCCATACATCAGAATGAATAGTCGTAAAAGGAATTGTACTTTTATTATCACTCAAAGGATAAGAGTTTCTTGTATGCTTGGCAAATTCACAAGCATCACAAACCAAAGATTCAAACTCAGTCTTTGAAAACAAACTAGGATATAACTTCTTTAACACAAAAAAGGATGGGTGCCCCAACCGCCTATGCCACTGAACTATTTCTTGGTTGACAACCTTATTTCCTCCAAAAAATGCTTTACCAGAGTCTCTACTTTCATCAATCAAATATAAGCCATCATGCAATCTACCACTGCCAATCCTCTTCCCTGTTTGAAGATCCTGAAAAACACAATGATCAGGGAAGAACTCGATTTTACAGTTTAGGTCTTTGGTGATGGAACTAATAGATAACAAATTGACAGGAAACTCAGGTACATGGAGAACAGATGATAATGTAATATTGGGTGTACAGACAATAGAACCTGTTTCAGAGATAGGAGTTAAAGACCCATTGGCTATTCTGACATAATCCCTTTTGAGACATGGAGAGTAGTTTTGAAAGCCTTTAGAGGAGCCTGTCATGTGTCTATTCGCACCAGAATCAATAATCTAAGAATTTAGGTGAGCAGTAAAGGCATTACCTGATTGCACATAATTGGATGTTGCCGCAGATGGAGAGTCAAGTTTGGACAGAAGTCGACGAAGGTGTAGAATTTCAGCCGAGGACAATGATTCTTCAGAACTCGTGTCCTTAGATGTCTCTACATTTTCAGCAACATTAGCTTGACCCCTTGGTGGACCTGCTTGTTTTCCTCCACGACCTCTACCTGATTTACGTTTCAGCTTCCAACACGTCTCCCTAGTATGCCTGTAAATGCCACAATGATCACAATACAAGTGATCCTTATTAGAAGTAACTGCCCTTGGTTGCTCCTGAGAGACGGCTAACCCAGACTTCTCGATTGGTGCAGAATAAAGCATCACCCCTCGCCGACTCTCTTCCTGTTGGACATAAGAATATGCATCCTCAAGAGAAGGAAAAGGATCTCTGCTAAGAACCTGAGCCCTGATCTGATCATATTCTTGATTCAAACCAGCCAAGAAATCATAAACCCTACTCCCTCCGTCCCAATTTATGTGGCACCATTTCCTTTTTTGTTTGTCCCAAAATAAGTGGCACCTTTCCTTATTTGACAACTATTTAATGCATCATATCTATTTTACCCTTGTTGGGCCCTACATACTTTTAAACCTACCAACAACTTTTTATTACTCAAATCTTCTCTCTTACTTTTTCAAGGGTAAAATTGATATTTAACAAGGTCAACCTCTATTTTCTTAAACTCCGTGCCCGGTCAAATGGTGCCACATAAATTGGGACGGAGGGAGTATCTTTTTCAACCAATTTTTGGAATAGAACTGCATCATCAGTACACTTTGCTTGGATATCCTGATAGTAGTCAATTTCTTGCCATAAGCCACTCAACTCAGAATAATAATCAGTTATAGTCAACTCACCTTGCTTTGTAGCGTGAATTTTATTCCTGATTTCAAAAATCTGAGCATCATTCCCCTTGCGAGAGTAGGTGCGCCTAGTTGAATTTCAAGGTGCGCCTAGTTGAATTTCAAATTTTTTCCGCAGTATCAAGTAATAAATATTATTTAGAAATTCTGGGATTCATAGTATTCAAAAGCCATGTCATTACCAAGGAATTATCAGAGTCCCATTGACTATAGCTAGCATCAGTTATAGCAGGGGCTTTCTTCTCTCCGGTAATATAGCCAAGTAGCTTTCTAGACTTGATAAAAAGCAAACAAGATCTTGACCAAGCAAGATACGTAGCAGCCCCGTCCAATTTCACTACACTAATTTGTGAAATAGGGGTATTATCCACCATCTTTGTATCTACAACCTTTGTATCTCCCATGAGTCAGGTATCAACCAAGCAAATTTGCACAAAAAAAAAAAAAAAAAAAAAACTGTCTAGGACTAGATCTGAAAAAACAGTGGCTGGACTGTGAAAATTTCTCGCCGGAAAAATACTGCCTCGCCGGAAAATAAAAGGAATTGGATGGGTAGGCTCGGAAAAAGCAGGCGACCGTAACCAAAAAAAAATTTTGAAAAAACTCTGCCGGACGCAGCCTCACGCGTCGGCGCGTGTTCACCGGAGCAGAAACTTCGACTGGCGCGTGGGAGCGCGTGTGAGGGATTTTCCGGCAGATTTTTTATGGGGTTTGGTCGGCGGTTCAAGAGGAAGTTTTGGGTACTTTTATTTTTCCCAACAACCAACGAAAATTTTTTAATAATTGCGGACAGCCACCGGAGGAAGATAAAATTTGACCTCTTAAAGTGACAGGCAAAAACCTAGGCTGCAAAAGGCAGCGGGCTCTGATACCATGAAGATTTTCAGAGAGAAGGAAAATTCTTCTATTATTTCTGAATGAATATTACAACCTATGAGGAGGTATATTTATACAATGAGTCCTAGGACTAAACAAGGAAATATAACTAATTACAATACAAAAAGGAAAAGGATAATTCTATAATAATAACTATCAACAGGATAGTATGTTATAGTAGCTCATCCAAAACAAAAAATGTTGTGATTACTTTGTAATGGTTCCTGACATCAGTACAGTTAATTAATTTTTATTGTTCAGCTTCCTTTTCTCTTGGGGTTGCCGATCTTGGAAAAACTTGCTGCACCTATGGCTCCTATTTTTGTTGGACAAACTGGTAGTCAGCTCTTCCTTACAGATGGAAAACCCAACAAACCACCTCTTCTGCTAAGGATGGCGTCAGACTGCGATGATGGAAAATTTATGTGAGTAGAAATATCTCTCTACCATTCCTGGAAGCAGCTGTTTCTTCAAGTCTATTTTCATTTTCTTTTTCCTTATGCCTGGCGTCTCCTCCTTGCAGATCAGCGCTTGGTGCGTTCAAGTTTCGTGTTCTTTATGCTAATGTCACTTATGATCGTATCCTTTACATATCATTTGTGTTTCTTAATTTTTAACCTAAATAATTCAGTGATTCTTCCTTCTCTAACAAAAAAATAAAATAAAATAAATAAAATAAAATAAATAAATAAATAAGTTCATCGATTCTAGTCCATTCCGGTACTTTCCTCTTAATTTTTTGAATTAATTGCAGTAATTCTTGACATAATCTAGATATGGTCGGTTGGCGTACGTCATCTATAAGAAGGGAGACCGAACTTGTCAAGGTGATCTACTAATCATTTGTTTCATCAGTTCGTAAATATAGCAGTATGAATATTGCATTTTGTCAAAGTAGAGATGGAAAAGGACATCCGAGTATAATTAGGGTAAGCAATAGGTACTCAAGGGTCCAGATCTAAAGTTTAATCTGCTAAGTGTATGGCTAGTTCGAATTAAAATTCCATCCGCTTTTCCTTGCTCTCTCTCATGCACACTCCTTTTCTCCCTTTCATTCAAATCGTATTGTTTTCTTAAGACAAGGTCAAGTTTGAGAACTTCTGTGGTAACTAATATTCTGGTAGAGCATTCTGTGGTATGCGGGAAAATAATTTAATGATGAGAAACAAACAATGTGATTCTCATTCTAAGTTTTAGTGATTTATTCACTGTGCATCTGTTTCCACAGCTGTATGTCAGATAAAGATTTATGTTAGAAATTGTAGGTTAGCAGTAGGTTCCATGGTCTAGTTGTTAGTACATTGGACTGATCCCAATAATTCGATTAGTCTGTGGGACCTTTATTTTTGTATTGTTAGGATCAAAGTACTATCCCAGCTGCTTTAGCATGAAGAACTGAGCATTCAAGTAGTCTTTGTGGTTTTGTTGCTTTCGATGTGCTACTACCATCGTGTGTTATGCCGTGGCAATTAGCGTACAGTCTTTGGATGTTTAAAATCTATTTAATCTAGACCCTTGTAGAATAAAGTTAATGCACTAATTTTCTTGTGTCAGTTTTATCACATTTTATGTTGGGTTCGACAGAAGGTCTAGTGCACAGGAAATTGGTCTCTAAAGCCAGTTGCCTGAGTTCAAATCTAGGTGGAACTTCTTGTTTCTGTAGATGTTAGAAAATGATTACATTTATGTAGTTGTGCTTGAACCTTTGCCCTTGCAGTTAGGCTGTTTTTATCCACCTCTTATCCCTCTCATTGTCATGATATTTTTTTATAACAGAGTCAACCAAACAGTAAAGAAGAATTTAATAGCTTTGCTAGCTTTTTCTGCCTTTTGCAGTATCTTAGCACTATGTCAGACCTCTTGTAAACTTTCTCATAAGACCCTCAAGGTAAGGAACAGGATTATGTGAATGTGTAGGAGCAGAAAGATACCGCATGACTAGTTGCAGGGGCTGGGAGCGATTATGGGGCTTTGGCAAGGGTCAACTATGCTAGGGCCGGAGAACTTCTCGTCTAATAAATTCCTCTTTAATGTATTATTTCTCATCCACAAAAAGACCTACACGGTGTTGTCTTGGAGAAAGTAAAGTTTAAATTTTTATTGAGTGGGACACTGATTGTAAAAACAAAGAGAAAAATGGTTTAGCGGGACAATATGAGAACCTGGATTTGAATTAGCCCAGAACTAAGTGCATAAATACATGGATAACTTGAGTGCATAAATACATGGATTGAAAATTGAAGTAACCCAGAACTCTAGGGCATAAAATTGCCCAGAACTAAGTGCAAAAGATATTTTGCAAAAGAGAGCTGCAAGAATCTCCTATTTCAGATGCGAGTTAAAACAGCTTGAGTACCGTAAATACGTTGCCTTGTAGGTCCTGAATACATGAACTTTGATTTCAATGCTTCTTAGACAATAATGAGAACTGAATGTATATCCGCATGACTCAATAGATAGGTGATTGTCTCTCCTTCCATGATAGCTCGCAACTCTTTTCTAACAATTTTCCTTTGTGGGGGGGGGGGGGGGGGGGGGGGGGGGGGGTGTGTTCAAACTCGGAAAAATTACTTTGACACTTCGTTTCTGCCTTTCCTTGAAAGAAAAACCCTTGACTTATGCTTGGTGCACTAAAGTGAGAATTTATAAACTACAAATGTAGACCCTTCACTTTCATACAAGCAAATCGGGGCCAGTCATTTTCTTTTATGGGAAATTTGATTTTTCAAAGTTCCATTTTTTCAAGTCAGATATTTGCTTTTATGGGAAATTTGATTTTTCAAAGTTCCATTATTTCAAGTCAGATATTTGTTAGTTTTCTGGAGACGAAGTGGAATATACGATACTAAGTTACTGTATGTCCCAGACGGAAAAAAATGTCTTTACTTTGATAAAAAAGTGGAAGCATCTTTACTACAGTTTTAAGGCCTGGAGAAAGGTCCAGTGTAGTTGCCTATTGTCGGGCAAGGGATGGGATGCTATTGTTCTTTACCCAGAGAGAGCTGTTCAGTTCACCTCAGCTGGCACCGCAAATTATGATTGTAGGCGTGATCACTCTATGTCTGTCTTTTTCCTTTCTTCATTCACTAAATTGGTGCTAGTCAGTTTATGCAACAAGCACAAGGTATTCATTAGTAGGAGAAAAGTTAGTTTTCTCTGTGCTCATTTCTTCATGGCTGTGTATGTCTTATTAGTTTTCATGTCTAAGTATATATATTTGCTATGTCATGCACGCATACTCGTGATTCTCATAGCTGGATGAATATAATAATCATTAAGTTATTATGTGATACCTTACTCAGTAGAAGGATTTTAGCTGCAGGACTCCAAAAAGAATCTTTCTTCTGCAAAAAGAAAGTCTTTTAGGAGTTCACAACACGGTGGTTTTATTTCTGTTCAATTGTAAAATTCTTCTTAAATTAGCAGCCCTCTTGGAGATCTTTGGATGGCTACAAACATGTAGTAGATGTGGAATATTGCCCCCCAGTTTCATGTGAAGTAGCCCATTACCCTCCCGAGGCAGCCAAAGCAAAGGAGGCAGCTCAGAATGCACCAAGCACACAGAACACATTAGGATATCATGAAACTGTGGAAGGTAATAATATTAAGAGAGCTGTTTCTGATTCTTGCAAATGAATCTCAATGGCACTATATCTCTTCTATAGCATACTAGCATCTTATAATCTTTTCAAACAGAGGAAATGATACGTGGCTTACAACAATTGGGGTGGAAGAAAGTTGACGTTAGCTTTCATTCGGCATTCTGGCCCTTTTTCGCTCATAACAATATCCATGTAAGTCCCTTCCAGACTCTCTCTCTCTCTCTCTGTTTTCCCGTGTCTGCTTTTCTAATTCGATGACTATTTTCTGGTGACAGGTGAAGAATGAATTTTTTCACAATGCTGGAGCTGGAGTAATTGCTCATGTAGCAGATCACATAAAACAACAAGAGAAGCAACCTGAGTCGTCCTCATTTATTGCCCCTAGCTTGTAGCACATAGACATGTATAGAAAACAACTTGTTTTATACTTAAATGACATTAAAACATTTCAATCATTAAAACATTTCAGACTTGATTCTTTTCCCATCTATTTTGTTGGAATACTATAATTGATTGCAAATGTATGTTAGCTTGACTTGTTTCGTTATAGTTCTGGTTTTAAGTAGGGTATGTTAAAGTTGACTTCGGTTTAGTACCTTGTGTTGGTTGCTACTAATTGCTAGCATTATGCTTCGAGACAGTAATGGGAAGGGAAATTTTGCATTTCCATTGTTTGGCTTGCAACATGAAAAGAAGAAAGGGACCAGCAAAGGTTTGGTGGAATGGTGAGACCCTTTCACTCTTAACAATAAGACTTTGGTTTGAGATTTGACAATGAACAACTTTGCTGGAAGACGTGTTTTAACTCCCTTAGGGGATTTATCCAATTGGAATCTTGATTCAGTGAGTTGCGGAACTCCGAAAATAACTCTTTACCATGTTTAGCAAAGGAAAGACAATTGAGGAACACTGCCAACAATCTGAAAGGAAAAAAGAACTTACTATTTATATTGAACGTGTTAAGAGTGTAGACGAAAGAACACATCATGTTTCAAGTCGACACCTCAAAAGCAAGCCATCTTTGTTTGTTCTTTTCCTTAACCATCCTTGAAAATGGATCACAAACACCTAGAGCTAACGTCATTTTGCGAATAAGATTGCGCAAAACAAAAGTTAAAGAAACACCGAAATAAAAAACTAAACAAAGAAAAAGAAAAACCAATAACATAGAGCATTGCAAACCTCCTAAAACACCATAGGTAACCAGCTCATCACATTATAGAACAGCCAGTAGCATTGTCATCACTGAACATGTGCCTTGTTCGATCATCTAAAATTGTAGTGTAATGTGGTTCTTGATAGTAACCGTGAGCATGGCCATTGTAGCCGTGCTCGTGGTAGTTGTAGTTGTAGGAAGAAGAAGGCTGGGAAAAGTAAGTATTTGGCCTGGTGTAGAATGTGTCATGGTAATGGTGCATATAGTTGTGGTATTCTGGATCGTATGGATAAGGCCATAGTTCAGCTTTTCTTCCAGTTTTCCTCACTGTTTTGAGGATTTTTTCCTGCTCTGCCCATCCTGTTACTGTCACTTTTTGCATGTTCATGTCTGTGTCAATATTATCCACTCCTACATGTGCCAAATGAAACAAGTCAATCTTATAGGATTTGTAACAAAATATCAATCCTAAAGATAATGAAACATTCTCAGAATTACAAAGGTAATATGGTCATTGATATATAGGTTAAATATGCTAAGATCATCATCTTTTGAATTTTTGGTGTACTTAAAAGGCAATGGAAAGAAAATAACTTAGGCCAGTTTTTAATGAAGGCGAGGTTTGGGATTGATCATGCACCTTGCATATCAATCGATTAAAATAACTGGTGACATAAATTCCTTTCTTGAATAATCTTGAAGGCCACCCTACTTATCTAGTGCAATCCTACTCCAACACGAGAAATTTTCATATTGAATTTCTTTCATATTATTGTTTTATATCATAGAAGCTCGAATTAAGATGTATGGTTAAGAGCATAGAGATTTTATCTATGTAACCACATGGTTGGTTCATTCGAGACGTTATCACTTATCCGTCATTATGTTGCATCTTTGGCAAATCAATATAGAATCATGATTTAAATGCATTCCGGTACATAAGGGCCAATTAGACGTACTACTCTCATACTTTAAAAAATAAATATATAAAAATAGGATAAAAAAGATCTACTCTTCAAATCACACTAATTTGTTATAATATGTCCCAAGAATTATTGGACAAAGAGAGAGGTCCATGCATTATCTTCATATCCACGCATTCAGGCATAAGAAAAACCACACCAGCTGTGTGAATGACTTTGGTGTCTAATTGGTGGATAATAATTTAAACGTGATCTCCAACAAAAAGTTGTAAAAGAAATTATTTTATAAAAAAATTATCATTAGATTAAAAATATGTTTTATATTATAATTCGATGGTAAAAATCCGTACCCACTATTTACACTAAGTGAAAGAATGTAAGACACTTGTTTATCATACACACATATTGCACTTAACTTTAACTAAATAATATGTATTCTCACTTTAATCTTTAATTATTAAAGTAAAGTTGGGGGTAAATACCATTTGCAAGTAAGATTTTTTTTTTTTCTGGGGGGGTCATATTTCTGTTATCAAAGGGCCGGGTTGTCTTGGCAAAACAATTAAAAAAGGGAAAGAGTAGTGTTGTATATTTAGAAAAATACCAACCATCAAGCTTCTTGAGGGCCTTCCTTATTTTGCTTTCGCATCCTGGACAGTCCATGTGCACTCTCATTTCTACAATCTAAATTGAATAATGGAAAACTTAATTTATAGTATGAATAGTATTTTCCTAGTTCTAAGCAATTAGTATTTGTTAATGACATCTCTATGACTGACGGCTACCGCACAATATGATTGTTCCCCATAATAGGGTTTTGTTAATGGCAAGCTCCTCTTTCAGCATAACACCATCTTATTAAATATTGGAAAATGGAAGAGCACTTATTTAGTTCATTTTATTTCTTTTTGTTCATTGTTTTCGAGCCACTAAACTTTGGTTACTAAATTCTCAATACACTCGGCCAAGAAAAAAAAACAGAAAGTATAATTTCAATAGGTATTACTGAAGGCTAGAAATTATTATTATTCCGAAATATATGGTATAACTCGCTCTACTAATTATATGATAACATGTAGTACTTAAAAAAGCTCCTATTTAAACCCTCCGGCCGGTCAAACCATGGAGTGAGGCCGAGTTTGCCGTTGATGACAAGAAAATAGACCTCAGATCCAATTCTATTTCAAAAGTTAATTAGTGAAGCAAAAATTGTCCAAAAATATATAAATAGACGTAAAGAATATGCTAGATCCGTCACCAGTACGAGAAACCAACATGAAATATGGAGACAATTTATATTAGTAGTACTATTTATCTCTAAAGGCGCTAATGTTAACAAAGACTAATAGAATCATCAAAGCTAACCTGAAGGATAAACATCAAAATTAAACTAACATGAAGAATCATCAATAACATTGATTGCTTACGAGTTCACTATCAATACTTCAGAGCAGTGCTCATTATGTTGGATAGATATGACTAGAGGGTTAATTTGAAAAAGTATAATTGTAGGATCTAATGGATTGTACATGCACAGTACCATTTGTTCCTCTTTTACTTCAAAATGAAACAAGAAATACAGTAGTAGTTTTTACCATTTTGTAGCATGCACTTCAAGTTCTATAATTATGTTAAGGGAAAGTAAAACATAATCTCTACTACCTACGTACGCATAGCAGGCAAGGGTTACATTACTCGGAAACGTATATATGGATAATAAGGCTGGTGCAACTTGCTTAGTGTCAAGGGACTCCCTTACTTTTAGCTGGCAAGGTTCGAAATATGAAGGTAAAAATATACTTAATTTTCAACGTAAATTCAAAAATATAAATAGTTTGAGTTTTCGGAGATAAAAGAACTTACATAAAAGTACCATGTACTATAATTACGTCATGGTAATAGTTGGAAATTCAACATATTTTATAAAGATGTGATCAAATGGCCACTTTGACTCTCTAAATAATCATGTACAATAAAATAACACAAAAATCGAAATAGAAGGAAAATAAAAGTACTATTTAAGTGAACCGTAATTATAAAAGTACTAATATAGTCACAATTCACCTATCACCACCAGGTCCACCACCTTTTGAGTGCCGTCATTATAAATTGAATTCAAGATCAAAGCTGGGCTTCAGTATACAGATGTAAACACTTTCTTAAAGGGGGCTCATTGCAAAAACAAGCAAAAAGATAACATTTTCGCACTTCTTAATAGTACATCACAAATTAGAAAAGGTTGCTCTTTCTCATTCCTCTATGGCCTTCACTACTCTTCAACATTATTCTCATTCAAATAGTGAAAGAAAAAACAAAAATTCGAAAGCATCATTTCAAAGAAAAATAAAATTTGGAAAAAGGTAATCTCAGCTCTGAAGTAGAGAAATGACATGATAAAAGTACTTATGGAAGTATGATTTCAAAATAAATTCATAAAATGGATATGGTGCTTAATTATCTCCTACTACTATACACTTATATATCTACTAGGGTCCAACGAAAATAAACCAAAATGAGGAAAATAACATAATAGGATAATAAAACAAAGAGCAAAAAACTAGAAACAAGCTTCTTTTTAGTTTTCAGATATACTACTCCTATGTGTAAGGGCGGATCCATCCTATGAGAACCAGGTGTCACAGCACCCGCTAGCTTCGGTAAAATTTTGGACAAATGAGTTGTGGGTGTCGTGGTCTTGTGTTGTCCTATCTACCTTAAGATCTTGAGTTCGAACCTTTGTTAGAACAAACTTTCAATTGTTTTATGCTGCCATTGTTGTTGTCTTATCCTCGTGCTCATTTTTGTTATTTTCCTTCTTTGCCTCCTTTTGTCTGTTTTTTTCTTAGCCTTATTATTCCTTTTATATAGACATGGTTTATGTTTTTCTTGCTTTTCTTATTATTCCCTATTTGCTAATTCTCTCCCTATTTCGGCCATTATACCTATTTTATGAATAATTTATTTTTATAATATAAATTGAGTTTAGTTATTATATAGTTTCTCTTATTTTGACAATGTGACGTGAATCTATACAAATTAAAAATAATTCAAGAAATATTGGATTTTGAAAAATTAAGTGGCTTCGTTACTAGATCTTTTAAGTTGAATCTAATAAATTTAAAATTTGAAAATTTTGTTGCGCAAAGAATATATTGGCACTAAACTTGACTATTAAGGTAAAAAATATTAACTCGAGATTATTGAAAATAAGTTAATCTAGGAAAACAATGAATTTATAGCAATTAAGTTACTTTTAAGTAAATTTTCTAATTGGATGCACTCTTTTATTCTTCTTCTTCTTCTTCTTCTTTCTTTTTTATTTTACAAATTTTTCCATAATATAGATTTAAAAACGTGAAAAAAATAGTCCGAATTTATTTATCTAATGCACTATAAGACTTAGAGTCTGTTTGGTCAAGCTTCTAAAAAATGCTTATTTGAGAAGTGCTTATTTTCAAAAATGCTTTTCGTAAAAGTACTTTGGAGAAAAGCAGTTTGTGTTTGGCCAACTCATCTGAGAATCAGTTCTGTCAACAGCTGAGTAGTAATTTGTGTTTGGCCAAGCTTTTGAAAAAGTACTTTTGAGTGTTAAATTACGAGTAAGGACATTTAAATACTCACTTTACAGTTATTTAGCTAGATGAATGATTTTAAACATTTATTCTCAAACACTATATTTAATTTTTTTTATTTAGTAAAATTTTTCCAAAATACAGCATTCATAATTAAATATTCTTGATCTATACCTTAAAAAAAGATATTATTTGATTAAAAGTTTGTAACAATAGTGCTGTAAGTGTACATAGAAAAAATAGTGATTAAAAAAGTAATGTATTATTTATATATTATAATCATTAGGTTAAAATATATAGGGGTAATTAAGTAAATAAGTATTTTTGGTAAGGATATTTTTGGAATCATAGAAAGTAAAAACAACTTATGCTTCTACTCAAAAGCACTTTTAGGGAAAAACTACTTTTTTCAGCTTCTTCCCAACAACAGAAAAACAGCTTATGCTGCCGCTCAAAAGCACTTATTTTTTCCTAGAAGCTTTGCCAAACACTTCGCACTTTTAAAGAAAAATAAGTACTTTTGGCTTCCTAAAAGCTTGGCCAAACATGCTCTTAATCAACTTATAATATCTTAGCAACCAATGTGCCTTTCCTATTCGGTTATCGTGGCTAAAAACAAATATATTGAGTGACATCTACTATCCTAAAATCCTGAATCTGCACCTACCTATGTGATTATGCATGCTTATCACTATACAATATGCACGCAGAACCTAACCAATATGTTGTTTCAGGTGACTCTGAAACAAAAACACATACACTCACACACACAACTCACAAAGAATCTCAAACAGATACACGCACAACTCATGATAAGAAGTAGATTATGATATCTTCAGGGGTAGATATCTCCTGCACCAAATTCATTTGAACTCAATATTTTTGAAGAAGAATAACATATACAATATATATTTGAAAACTTACAACAAACACTAATGTCTGTATCATAAGAACTTTTGAATTCAAATCCATCAAATTTAAATAATGTGAGTAACATTAATGAAATGGACTATGTGTAAAGAGTCAGTTTAGAAGCAGACCGTCATATTGCGAAACTTTGAGAGACGAGGAACTAGCAATGTAACAGCAACGCAGACTTTCTTTTGATGAAATATATTTAAGTTTGTGAGCCTTTGTGTGTCTGCGTCTGTGTGTTTATATATACACACATAACTTGAAATGGACAGGAACGTCCATTTATTAATTATTTGGAGCGTATTAATAAAGAGACGGAAGGATAAGAAAGTTGTATTTTATACTTAATGTTTGTCCGACCCACATTCATATATCTTTTATTTTCTCAACTTTTTATTTGACCCTATAGGTTGCTGAATTTTGGAGACAAACCTTGTGCTATGAGGGACCATAAACTTTCAAGAAAATAATACTCCTAATAATTGGAAGGGGGTTGTAAAGAAAGTACGCTGAAGTTGCTGCTTTAATTGATAGAGTCCGCTCTACTCAATCCTTTAATTGAGGGGCACAACTCCTGATTGATGATTTTTCAAAATGAGTATTATCTTATTTTGTGTGTGTATTGTAATTTTTGTATGTACGTGGTATGGTACATATAAATTCAGAGCCGAAATCAATGGATTCAATTAAACCTATAGAACACGTATTGAATCCGTCTCAAGACGATAGTGCTAACTAATGGAGACCTTCTATCAATTGATTTAGCAGCCCGATGCAGTATATGTAATATAACAATGAATTTCAGTCTAATCTTGATAATACAACCAACCATGCAAAAGGATGGACATTAGGTGGCTATCGCGATACTATTTTTAGATAATAGTCCCGTTTAATTTTCTTATAATTCCATCAATATAATGTATATTTACGTGAATCTTGCTCCTGATAGAAGTATCTATATTTTTCCGCAACTAGTGCAAAGGGAGGACAAGCATGGAAATTCCCTAAATTATGTCAATTTTAAATCATTATCTCACGCTAGCGGCGTAACATCTGTACAAATCCTCAAGTATAAAGAAAATGCTCCAGTTAAAGCATAATCTAAAGGTTTGCAGTTGCCGTGTAGTTTACATGATAGTGACTCCAGCTAGCTAGTTATCGCTCCTTTTGGTGTCAATAATAAGCAAAATTAGGAAAGAATACCAGGAATATCTAGGCAAGTTGTTTAATTTATGTATTGCTGGTCGTTGTGTAGTAAGAAAGCACAATGGAAGGATGTCTTAGAATAATATATATTCCGTACCATACAAAACGGGCTACAAAAAGAAGACGTGGAAATTGTATTGGGTAAAAATCAGCTTGCCTATGAATCTCTCCGATGAGATAAATCGATAACCACCGGGCACGTAATGACCAACTAGTCACCGAAGCAACAGAGTTAATCACCGAAGTCAGTCATCGGGGTCGTTACCGAAGGCGAGCCATAAGCTGAGCTTCGGTGACGTCTACCTCGATCGAATAGCAAGGCCTCACCACCGAGGTCACATATATGCACCTCGGTGAATCGCCTCGGTTCCAGCGGCTTTGCAGCCCACTACTTCAGCCCACGAACTCCTTTCATTAATGCCAAGAGCGTGGGTCAAAGCACGACTGATAGTGGAGAACGTGGGCAAGGCTCCTAGGCCTATAAATAGTACTTCATTTTGTATTGTAGATATTCAGAAATACATACTGAAACTCTGCCGAATTTTGTACTCATTGCAATATATTGAAAACCAGTTATTTTCTTGCATTTTATGAGTATTCTTGGCATTTATCGACTTTGATGCGAAGTTTTGCTTATATTCTAACCCAAATTCGATTTGTGATCCTAAAACTGATTTAGGCCCATACAAATTGGCGCCGTCTGTGGGGATATAGGCAGAAACGCTTTGTTCCAAAGTTCAACGCTCTTTTTCGTTAAAGCATACAGTTTCTTCAACAATGTTATGGCTGATAACAGTGAAAATCTTAACGAACCGGCTGACGTTCCGTCGAACCAACAGTCCACATCTCCAATGAAAACCGAACCGTTCCAAGCTTTTGTTGTTAACGCACTAAAAGCTCCAAGATCGACAGGATGAGCAGATTAACATTAACGTCGAATTCCGCGCCTCGTTGGAAGCGAGGAACAACGCAACACCGAATGGCACCCAGCCTTCGGCTCCAAGTGGAGGCATCCCGATTTTCGTTCCTACGGGCGCGATAATAGGGGTCCTCTCAACGGAGCCACGTTTGGGGGTTCGGGAAACGTACCAGGCGCAACGCCACACTTCGGGACGATTCCCACCGTGGCTGAAACAACATCCTCGGTCGACGTTGAGAGGTTGACCAGGGAGATTGAGGCATGCGTCGAGGCGCGCGTTGAAGCTCGCATCGAGGCACGCGTTGAAAAGCGCCTCGAGAGCGTACCGGGGATAACAAAGACCGAAGACGAGCTTGACATAGATCAATACAGGGAGTTGCCCTTCAAGCCCGAAGCGGCTCCAGCCCTCACTCCTAAGAACTTCAAGCTCATGTTCTTGAAAAAGTATGATGGGACCACCGATCCCAAAGAGCGTGTAAGGGAATACATGGCAATGGTAAAGAGCAATGACTTAACGACGATAGAGCTCGAGTCAATGTTCTTAAAAAAGTTTGGCAAATCCTTGGAGAAAGGAGCGCTACGCTGGTACATGTGTCTACCAGCATGGTCGATTTCCACCTTCAAAGAAATGACCAACGCCTTCGTTAAGGCACACACCGGGGCCCAAAAAATCCTCCAAAGGAAGGAGGATATATGCGAGGTCAAACAACGGCCCAGTGAGCCACTTAAGGAGTTTCTTGAGTGCTTTCACGCTGAGCGCATGGAGCTACCTCAGATGGATGATACTCTAGCCATCATGGCATTTGAAAAGGGTATCAATGTTCGCAATTCTGACGCCGCTGCTGAATTGCGAAAAGAGCTCCAACAGTACCAAGTTTTGACATGGGAAGATCTACACAAGCGGGCTTACTCCAAGATCAGATTGGAGGAAGCTGAGTTTAAAAGCCGAGGTTACAATCACAAAAACCGAGGCGAACCCTCGTACCGCGCCGAGGCGTCGCGAAGCAATTCAAAGGGGGAGGTACGAACCATATACCTCCACGAGGCAACCAATCAGCCAAAGGTTGGGAAATTCCTTCGGAAACTCGCCTACAAGCCCACATATAAGACAACGGTTCGGAGGAAAGGTTCATCCCAATACGAACCAAAGAAATTCCTCAGGCCCAACTTTGGCTTCAAAGAAGGAATTACCTCGGATCTCGGATTACAATTTTAACATATGGACCTCGGAGATGGTCCATGTGGTCAAGGGAACTGCCGGGGTAAGGGTACCCAAAGACATGAGAACTCCAGCGGATAAGAGAGACCAAAATTTGCACTGCGAGTTCTACACAGATTATGGCCACAGAACCGAGGACTGCAAAGCATTGCGCCTCGAGGTGGCTCATTTGTTGAAGAAAGGAGTGTTGGCCGAATTCTTTACTGACAAGGGAAAGGACAGCTACTCCAAGAACCGAGGTGATGGGCAACCACCTCGGGCTCCACCCCAGAGAGAGTTGTGAATGTCATCACTGGGGGATCAAAGGTGAACGGGGTGAATTTCGCAGCTGCAAAGAAATTCGCCAAATTATCGATCACAATGGAAAAGAGAACCCGAGTTGGTGGCTCAGGTAAAGAGATTGCATTTGATGATGACGATTGTGATGGGATGATGTTCCCTCATCACGATGCCTTGGTCATCATGTTAAGAATCAACGACTCCGACATCAAGCGAGTCCTGATCGACCCCGGTAGCTCGGTCAATATAATCAGCTACGGGATCGTTAAGAAGATGTGGCTCAAAGGGGAGGTTGTCCCCAAAGCAACAGTGTTGACTGGCTTCAACAACTCCACAGAGAAGACTTTGGGTGAAATTACACTCAAAATATTTGCTGAATGAGTGAGCAAGGAAACACTGTTCCTAGTGTTGCCTGAGGACATGGCATACAATGTGATCCTCGGCAGGCTATGGGTCCATTCCATGGAGGCTGTTCCTTCCACGCTGCATCAAGTAATCAAATTGCCTACGCCTTGGGGGGTTTGATCAATCAAAGGAGAGAAACGAGTAGCAAGGGAGTGCTACTCGGTTGCGTTGAAAAGTGGAGTCGCCCTGACCGGGCCAAAACAATAGCAACTACAGCAACCGGGGTCGAGCGAGAAGGACCTCCGAAGAGAAGTTGAAAAGATCCCGGTCTGCATTCAAGAGCCTCGGAAACAAAAAGCCGAGGACTCCACCATTAAGGAATTGGAGCCTTTCACATTATTGAAAATTTTCCCGAAAGAAGGTATTTGTCGGCTCGGAGTTGGACCCGGAGTCGAAAAAAGCAGTTATTGAAATTTTGAAGTCCAACAACGATTGCTTTGCTTGGTCTCGTTCAGACATGATTGGTATCGATCCGGAGATCATGACCCACAAGCTGAATGTGGACCCAAAGTTCACCCCGGTGAAGCAGAAGAAGAGACCTCATGCCGGGGTTAAAAAGAAAGCAATCGAGGATGAAACCACAACGCTGCAAGAAAATGGTTAAACCATAATGGAGGTAAAGTACCCCGAGTGGCTGGCTAATGTTGTTGTCGTACCGAAGAAAAATGGCAAGTGGAGGATGTGTGTAGATTACACCGATTTGAACAAGGCTTGCCCCAAAGACTCATACCCATTGCCACAAATAGACAGGTTAATAGACTCCACGGCTGGACATAAACTATTAACCTTCTTGGATGCTTATTCGGGTTATAACCAGATCCTCATGGACCCGAAGGACGAAGAGAAAACCTCGTTCATCACTGACCGAGGTACTTTCTGCTATACAGTAATGCCCTTCGGCCTGAAAAATGCTGGGGCGACGTATCAAAGGTTGGTGTGTCGCATGTTCAAAGAGTATATTGGAAAATCTATGGAGGTCTACATAGATGATATGCTCATCAAATCGGTTCGAATGGAGGATCATTTGAATCATCTAAGGGAAGTTTTTGCTGTTCTGAGGCAATATGGCATGAAGTTGAACCCTGAGAAGTGTGCCTTCGGTGTTGGGTCAGGCAAATTCTTGGGATTCATTGTCTCCGAATGAGGTATCGAAGCAAACCCCGACAAGATTAAAGCTATCGAAGAAATCTCCGAAGAGCTGACCGGGGTGAAGTAAGTTCAGCGCTTAACTGGCCGAATCGCTGCCTTGAGTCGTTTCATCTCAAGGTCCTCGAAGCGATGCCACAAATTCTTCTCTGTTTTGAGGAAGAACAACCACTTCGAATGGACACCGGAGTGTAAAGAAGCGCTGAAAGATTTGAAATGCTACTTGGCTAACGCACCGTTGCTCGCCAAGCCTAAGGATGGTGAAACATTGCTGGTTTACTTGGCTGTGTCCGAGGTGTCAGTTAGCGCGGTCCTAGTTCGGGAGGAAGATGGCAAGCAACAACCCATCTACTATGTGAGCAAGACACTCCTCGATGCTGAAACCAGGTACCTACACTTGGAAAAACTAGCACTTGCTTTAATTGTTACTGCCCGAAAACTACGACCCTATTTCCAATGTCACCCAATAGCGGTAGTTTCAACTTTCCCCTTGAGAAGTATATTGCACAAACCGGAGTTATCGGGGGAGATTATCAAAATGGGCGGTAGAATTAAGCAAATATGACATCACCTATCAACCCCGAACAGCCATCAAATCCCAAGTTTTGGCCGACTTCGTAGCTGATTTTAGTGTTGGGATTCTGCCCGAAGCCGAAGAGAAGAACTCAGTATCGAAAGGAACGGCTTCGGGGCTATGCATACTTCATATCAATGGGGCAACTAACTCCAAGGGTTTGGGGTTAGGCATAGTCTTGAAAGAACCCACCGGGGAGAAAATCAGACACTCGGTTCGATTAAAAAAAGTGACCAATAATGAGGCTGAATATGAAGCGGCTCTAGCAGGCTTGGAGTTGGCTAAAGAAATGGGGGTGGAGAGAATTGAGCTAAGGTGCGACTCCCGGTTGGTAGTGAACCAGGTGCTCGGCGAATACACGGCTCGAGAGACCAGAATGCAGCTATTCTTAGACCGAGCACAAAGGATTTTAGCATAATTCCAAGAGTGGCAAGTTAAGCAAGTGCCTCGGGAGGAGAATACCGAGGCTGATGCCCTGGCAAATTTAGGTTCGGCGGTCGATGAAGCCCACTCGGGGACTGATTTAGTGGTTCGGTTGTTGTCCGCGCAAATGAGAGAGATGAAATTGCAGGTCAACTCGGTGGACAACAAATGAGATTGGCGAAGTAAGTTCATCTCTTACTTCGACTCGGGGACTGTTCTCCAAGATAAAAAGGAGGCTAAAAAGTTGAGGACCCAAGTGGCTTCATACCACTTGATCGAGGGTAATTTATACAAGAGGTTATATTGCGGTCCGATGGCCAAGTGTTTGGGTCCCGATGAGGCTAGATATGTGATGGCCGAGGTGCACGAAGGCGAGTGTAGAAATCAATCAGGGGGAAAGTCTTTGGTGCGCAAGTTACTTAGAGCTGGGCATTATTGGCCCACTATTAGCGGAGATGCAAAGGTCTTCGTGCAAAAATGCCATAAGTGCGAACGCCACGCACAGATCATCCATCAACAGGCCGAACCTTTGCATTCGGTCATGACACCATGGCCTTTCATGAAGTGGGGGATGGATATTGTTGGTCCATTGCCAAAGGGAAAAGGTGGTGTTCGGTTTATTCTAGTGTTAATCGATTACTTTACGAAATGGGTGGAAGCAGGAGCTCTCACCGAGGTTAAACAAAAACAAGTAATCTATTTCATCAAGAAAAACATCATCTACAGGTTCGGTGTCCCGGGGGAGATTACTTGCGACAATGGTAAACAGTTCATAGGAGCAGCCATCACTGATTTCTTCAAACAATGAGGAATCAAAAGAATTGCTTCGACCCCTTTTCACCCAAGTGCCAATGGCCAAGCTGAGTCTTCAAATAGAATTATAATCGAGAATTTCAAGAAAAGGCTCGATGAGAAAAAGGGTCCTTGGCCCGAGGAGTTGCCAGGTGTGCTGTGGGCCATGCGGACAACGGAGAAGAACAACACCGGTGAGACTCCCTTTTCATTGGCTTATGGTATGGACTCCCTCATCCCCGTGAAGGTGGGCGAACCAAGTCTTCGGTACGCCCCCACACCACCAAAGATGCAAATCAACTGGCTATGCGCATAGAATTGGATCTGCTCGAGGAGAAAAGAGAGCTGGTTTTGGTTCGGCTAGTCGCCCAAAAAAGACAGATCGAAGCATATCTCAACAAGAAGGCCAAGCTTAGAAATTTTAAAGTTTACGATTATGTGCTAAAGGCTACAAACCAGTCGACGAAGGAAGAAAATGGGGGAAAGCTTGTTGTGAACTGGTAAGGACCTTATAGAGTCAAAGCAATTGCTTGGAAAGGATCTTACCAAATTGAAGATCTGCAAGGCGTGCCCGAACCCTTAAATTGGAACATTTCCAATTTAAAGCGGTACTACTTCTAATCGAGGTAAATGTCCCTTGCTCATTCTAAAATTTACCCACAGCCTCGAGCAGAACAACGCTCCTAAGGCTTCGGTCGAAATGTATTAACTTGCTCCTCGCTTCATTTTGCTTGACCTTTTCAAGAAGCAGATTAAACAATTTCCAGTGCCCGGGTCTTCATCAAGATTCACACCCGAACACTGGGGGGAGTAAGGGGCGAGTTGCAATCGAGGCCTAAAATGCGCCTCCCAACCGATGACCATCTATTTGACAACCGGGGACTGACACCCGAGGATTAGATTTAGTACATTGTAATTCCGCCTGGTAGTGGCACATTGTTAATTTGTTTTTTCACCCAAGATCCGCTTCGACTTGGTTTCATGTAAAAGCCAATTTCGGCTTGTTAGTATTATCAGTTAAATAAACTTCATTCCATAACTCTATGTTTCTATAAATTTGCACTCCGAAGTTGCACTTTAAATGCATCGACTCGAGGACGAGACGTCGTCTTAAGTTCGCATCGGTTGAATTCAATTAAGTCTTGCAAGCGAGCTATTTATTCTAAAGTGTTCGGGTCATGCATAAACTAACACTGAAGATAAAAAGTACCGAGTCATTCCATTAGTAAGCCCGAAGGCTGAAAGTGTTTACATCAAAAGGACTTGAAGGTCCAAAACATAAGCATAAAAAAGCCCGAAGGCTTACACAAAAACAAAAAATGCTATCAGAAGTCTAAGCCTCGGGAGCATCACCTCCCTCCTCGGAGCCCCCCTCGGCATCTTCTTCATCCTCTTCATCTTCATCGTCGCTCGAGGCTTTACTTGATGGGAGATCATCAATGATAGCTTGAGCCTTTGCTGCCTTCCCCTCGGCTTTTGCAATTTCCTCCTCCAAGTTGAGCTCGCCAGCGCGACATTGCTTGAGCAGCTTCAACCGAGACTTAATGATGGCCCATTGCTTATCTAGCTCAGCCCTTTTAACCTTGATCTTAGCTCTATATTTACGATCGACGATTTCGTCTCGAAGAGCTTCGACCTCGGTCCCCCTAGCTGAAAGTTTGGAGGTCTCACCCTCAAACATCTGGATATGGAGCACATACTTTCTCAGCTGCTCATGATGTTTTTTAGCCATCTCCTCAGCCTTGCCCTTTGCTTGAGTCAGCTCGGCACTTAGTCTCGCAGCTTCAGCCTCCAGCCTCGAGCGTTCAGCTTGGAACTCATCACCGAGGGCACGAATTTTTGCCTCGGAAGAAGCTTCGACCTCAAGCAAATCGGACTGGGACTTGGATAATCTAGCCCTTAATTCAGCTATTTGCGCCCTAAAGCTGTCCTTCTGCTTGTCCCAAGCACGAACCATGCGCTGCACCTCCTCGGCCCTTGTAGTCTCGAGCTCAATTGCTCTCAATGACAAAACAAGCCCCTGGGAAAAAGTTTATCGAAGTTCAGCATGAAGGAACATCCCGAAGGAGAATTGAATTAAAAGGATCGAAGCTTACTCTGAGAGCATTGGCGGCAAGGGTAGTGACTAGTTGAGCTGGGGGGAATGATTGCACCACCTTATCTTCTTCTAGACCAAGTAGGGGCATAAGGCTTAGTATATCGCCTCGAGTGCTTGACAGCAAGTTTGAAGAAGTTGACACCTCGAGCTTTCGAAAGGACCCAACCGAGGATGAAATCCTCGCGGGTTCCGATTGCGCCCGAACCGCGCCAACTTCAGCTCTCCCCTCGGTAGCAGCAGACCTAGCCTCTCCAACCTTGGCTTTGCCCCTAGACTTAGCAATCACTGCCTCGGCTTCCAACTCCTGGTCCTCAAGGTCCACCACCTCGACCGTTTTTTGAATAGCCAAGTCCATGGTGGCAGCATCGTCAGGTTCGTCGATCAGCCCCCGACGTGGTTCCACTGTGACCTCGGGCCTAGTAGAAGTCGCATCCTCGGTGCGAGGAGCCACAGAGCGGGAGGATTTCTTGGAAACTGCCGTCTTTCTCTTCACGCCTGCAAAAGGTAACGCGAAAGAGCTTTAATAAGTAAAAGAATGAGGAGAAGCGAGGATCAGCAAGACGACTAAGAATGGTGGTTACCTTTCGAGGACCCCTGACCGGGGGCCCCCTTTGAAACTTTTGAAGACTTTGCAGCCTTCAACTCTTTCAAATCACCTGCCACAGAAGCCAGATCGTCATCTGACTTAGTATTATCTTCATCTTTTCATCTTTCTTCTTCTTGCTTTTCTTCGTGTTAACAGCACGGTTCGGAAAACCTAATACCGAGGGGAAAGAGGTCAGCAAAACGAAGCAAAAATTCCAAAACAACACATCAAGTAAAACATCACAAAGAGCTTACCATGCCGTTTACACTGCCAACCAAATTCGGCATCCATCTTCATCCATGTTCTTTCTGGGCACTCACGAGCCCCGGTCATGGCTTTCACCCATTCAGTCAGCCCCTCGGGAGGAACGATGTCAACCTTGTTGGCTAAGAAGTAACAATGAAAAAAGGTTAGCAGTCGCGAATGATCACCGGGGATGAAATAAAAACGAAGGGACACTTACGTCTATTGTTCCATCGCTCTGGGAAATCAGGCTCGGTGGATAGAATACTGGTCTCCAAAAGGATGTAGCGATCGCTCCAACCTCGGTCCCCATGGTCCTCGCTCTTATGATGGAGCGCATACTTGCCTCGGTTGTTTAAGGCCACAACCCCGGCCTTGTGAAAGTAAGGATAGCAGAGGGAGATGAGATGCTTCAAGGTGAAATCAACCCCGACTTTGTTGCTCAGCCAATCCATGCAATGAACAACTCTCCAGATGTCGGGGCCTAGTTGAGCCAACCATAAATTGTATGCTCGGCAAAAATCGTCGATGATTCTATGAACATGAAGGGAGAAACCGAGGGTGAAAGGGTAGGTATAAGCAAAAGAAAGCCCCTCAACGTGGTGGCAAACTCTACTTGTTGGGTCAGGGATGACTACTTTCACCTCGGGCCCAAACTTGCACTCCCTCCGGACTCGCTCAATATGGGATTGTGTTATGCGGGTCGGTGTCGTGTTTACCGGTATGTTCCTATTCTTCTCCTCTTGATTTGCGGACTGCACTTGCAGCTTAAGTTCCTTGCTGTTATCGAAGTGAGAGGGGATGATCTGATGGGGCTCGAGTTCTTGCTCGAGGGGAATCATCGGGCCCGAAGGTCCCACCTCGGCAGTATTTCCACCTTCACCCTCGCCCACAACATCGTCGCCCTTGGCGTCATAACCTCCATCATCACCATCTCTATGGATGACGTCGCTAACGCCACCTACCACCATGGCGTCATCAAACATGACGTCATATTCTTCTTCTATGTCAATGTCATCAGTTTCTACTGCCAAGTCACGCCTGGCTCTCGCCTTATGACGCATAGAACCCCCAACACTAGATGTTACTTCTCCACCCTCCACTACGGCCGTTTGAACCGCCGGCGCAGCAGCAACGCCGTCGCCACTGGCAGTGACCGCGACTGAGTGTGAAGCTCTTACTCTTTTGCTTGAGTCACTCGAATCTTGCTTAGATTGCGTGGTAGACATGATCGTAGTTCTAAAAGTTCTTAGAAATTTCTGGAAGAAAAGGATTGAACAAGTTGGAAACGAAAGCTTATTTGGCTTTCTGATTACTGTTGTTTGCAGGTAAAAGAAGTGGTGAAAATGGAATGGGGAAGAAGTATTTATAGGTGTGGGATAAATCAAGTGGTGAAATGTCATCATTGTAATGTTGAGGAAAAACAAAAAAAGCGGCGTGCCGTTTGATTAACCAATGGACGGACGTCACGTGTCAAGGAATAGTGATTTAAAGAGACACGAACCATTGACAAAAATTTGAAACGCTTGGATAAGATCAAGCCACGTCACTCTCCTGTGGAATTTCACTCCACTCCTCGGTTGCTTCGGCAATCAACCGAGGAGTGGGGGGACTATCTGTATTGGGTAAAAATCAGCTTGCCTATGAATCGCCCGGATGAGATAAATCGACAACCACCGGGCACGTAATGACCAACTAGTTGCCGAAGCAACAGAGTTAATCACCGAAGTCAGTCATCGGGGTCGTTACCGAAGGCGAGCCGTAAGCTGAGCTTCGGTGACGTCTACCTCGATCGAACAACCAGGCCTCACCACCGAGGTCACATATATGCACCTCGGTGAATCGCCTCGGTTCCAGCGGCTTTGCAGCCCACTACTTCAGCCCACTAACTCCTTCCATTAATGCCAAGAGCGTGGGTCAAAGTACGACTGATAGTGGAGAACGTGGGGAAGGCTCCTAGGCCTATAAATAGTACTTCATTTTGTATTGTAGATATTCAGAAATACATACTGAAACTCTGCCGAATTTTGTACTCATTGCAATATATTGAAATCCAGTTATTTTCTTGCATTTTACGAGTATTCTTGGCATTTATCGACTTTGATGCGAAATTTTGCTTATATTCTAACCCAAATTCGATTTGTGATCCTAAAACTGATTTAAGCCCATACAGAAATTATAACATCCTTAGGTGTTAGTAATCTACATGTTTCATACTAGACATATTCGATTGATATAAGTCGATGCTACCAGTTAACTAAAGTTAAGCGAGATATCTTAATTTGCACTTTACAAATGAGCTTCTGTGGGCTGTTTTAGCACAAATTTTGTTAAACTGGTAAAACTAAAATAGTTCCATGAAAGGGATATCCTTAGCTTAATTTTCTGCTACGATGAGCGGGTTTGCAAAACTAGGCCATTTTGTGCCTCTAGTTAACATTTATCCCCATTTAAGGAATTTGAGAAACATATCCCAGTTTTCAAGTTTTCTGGGCAGGGAAACACTAGTAGGGAGTCCTTGTAGTATTATAAAAGTTAAGTTAATTTAATTTAATTTTTTATTTTAATACTTCCTCCATTTCAATTCATGTGAAGTACTTTGCCATTGCACAAAGTTTTAAGAAATAATTAAGAAGACTTTTGAAACTTGTGGTTTAAAACCAAGTAATTTCACTCCGTGTCCTACATTTGTCTGGTTGTAAGGTTTTGTTCCCACTTACCATGATTTTAGTACAATAGCCTCAACCTTATTTTGGAATATATGAAAAGACTCTTTTGCCCCTGACTAATATAATATACCATTTTTGCACTGGTCCTTCTCTCTTCCCTTCCATTCCTTTCCGAATTAGGGTTCTTCGTCTAGGCTAGTTTCTCTCTCTTTTATTTTAGTTTTTTTTCCTTTGTTGATTTTATTAATAACCCAATTTTTGCTTCCTTCAATCATTAATTTTTGTTGTTAATCGGTAATTTAATCTCATTTTGTAATAAGTTGTTGAATTGGATTCACTGTGTCATATTATATGAAATCGTGTTTATTAAGTAGTTGATATAATTTTAGCAATGTTAGTTGTTGAATCTTTGTTTTCCTTTTGCTAAGAAATTATTATATAATATTGCAAGGATAAAACTGTTGTAAGGAAACGGCTGCCTGTCGGACAGTCCGTTGTTTACTATTTAGTAGTAGCTAAAAAAGATCTTTCTTTTTGTGATGTTACCATTACATTTGTTGATTGTACATGAAAATTTGTTGCCTATTAAATTTGAGTTCATTATGGTGTTAAATTGTTTTGTTGATTTTATTTTTTTGTTTGTTTGTTTGTCTATTTTGTTTTTTTTTCTGCATTTAGCCTTCCATTAAATTTTGTGCAGGGGTGACTCTGTTAACACCCAATTTTGTCCCGAAAGTTTCAATTAAAAGCCTAATTATTTTAATTAAAATTAATTTAGAAATTAAAGGTAATTGATAAATTTCAGTTAAAAATGGCTAAAATTGCAATACGTAGCATTAATTTCAGCCTACCCTTACAACTCCTCCCTTTACCTATTAAAATCTAAAATTAGGCTAAAATCGTTCTTATATTTAAATTTAGGCCTAATCATGCAAACATATATACATACACATTGTGCATATCATTTCCCCCCCTTTATCAGATATTCCCAATTCCCCCTAATCCCTAACCCGTTAACCCGGCCCTAATCCCTTGCTCGATTCCCTTTTTCCCCAAAATCTTCACGAAACAGTCCAAAATCCTTGGTCTCCACCCCCTCTCCAGCTCATCTTCTCCGTACAGAGGTACAAGAAGCAAATCTCAAGCGTTCATTCTTGTACGTTTTCATCCGAGGCGTCGATTCCATCCCTAACGGACACTTTTCTTAAAGGATAAGGGTTAAAATTTGTGCGATCTAGAGGAGATTGTCAATTTTCTCCCTTATCCTATATGAGAAATGTCTATTTTGGGATAATTTTGAATTTTTGAGCTCCAAATCAGAAAACCCTAACCTACTACTATATAAAGGTAATGTTTTCTCATTTTAAAGGGTTCCTATTTTTTTTAGAGGCATACCTAGAGGTTAGAATTCAAAAAGCAGCAGCATAAACATATATGGACATTTTTCTCAGTTTTTCTACAAAGACATAGCGATTACTTGTTTCTGTTTGATTTGTGTCGTCGCTTCAATATTAGTCGAGTCATCGACCTTGCTCGAGTCACTTTAGTTCGAGTTGCATTCTTCGAATCCGCGCCCTAGCTCGCTGCTCGCAAAAGGGTAATAATCTTTTTCTCTACTTCATTTTCAGTTTCTGCTTCTTTCTTTTCATTAATGTTTTTGTTGCTTATACTGGTTTGAAACGTGTTTATGTGCGTGTTTGAAAACCGAAATGAATAGTTTTCTTAGTCGAACTATGTTATCATCCTCATTCATTGTTCTTGTTATTGAGGGAAGCATAGAAGCTTCAGTTTCTGTTGTAGTTTAGTTGTTTCTAAAGAGGGGTTGGTTCCTGTCCTGTGTCCTGGTTCTATTCTTAGCTTAGCTCATTTTCTTGACTCTTTTAGCTTTTTCTATTTTGCTTAGTTTATGAACCTGTTGAAGTCCAAGCGATTCTTAAAAGTTAAAAGTTCCATTTTTATGCCTGAATTATGTCCTCATAAGTTTTGTTTTTCTTTCAAGTGGTTTCTGATGATGGCATTAGTTAATTGACCATGTTATTTAGGTTCAACTGAAATCAGGTTTAGTAAAATGCATTCACTAGTTATTTTGTTAAGGTTGGGCTTAGTTCTTCCAAGTCCATTTTTGCAATAGCCTTATATAAAGGAAATCATATGTGAGTCCATGTTCGATCATGTTTTAGAAACTGATTTGCTTGGTAACCTGTAGTTGTCGTGATTTATAAAGTCTTAAGCTGAATCATGAGTCTTCACATTGATGTTTACCAGTAGAAGTAATCAGAATGTCTAATTTTACTATCTTACCTAATAGTCTTTAAAATTACCAGCTCTGTGTTTATCTACCCCCTTTTAGTTTATAAAGTAGCAGCCTGTTCAACTAAAAGTTATTTATTTTATTATGTATTCATTTGAATAATCTGATGGCTTAGTTTGATTTGCTAAGTGCAAGTCAAAAGTAAAGGAGGTTGCAGGCCCATTCTTGTTCTGTTGGAATGTTACGGAAAGGGGTTTAGTTCATGATGGAGTTAGGAGAGGTCATTGAGGGAGTCAGGGAGTTGTTCCAAGGGTGTTGCTGGTCTGATGAAGATCTGTAGGGTTGTTGCAGGTGCAGATATTTGTTCTAGGGGTTCTGGCAGGGAATAGGCAATTTAAGGGGGTCTGCTCTGGTGATATAATGTAGCAGGAGTTCAGGTTGGGTAAGTTTAGTCTGTTCTTGGAGATTTTAGAGAGTGTTTGCCAGGTCCTATTTGGTGTTTTAGGAGGCAGTTAGGCAGGGTATGGAGGCTTGGTGTTTGGTGCAATTTAAGAGGGAGGCTGGTGAATTGCAGGTATTAATGGGTTGGCTATAGGACCTATTAAGCTATTCCAGGGTGTGCTCTGGAGTTGTTCAAGGAGGGTGGTAGCAGTTCTAGTAAATGGAAGTGAGGTGGCCTGTGGTTTTGCATGCTTATGAAGTGGTGGAAGTTTTGCCATAAGATTTGTTAACTTCCTAGTTTAGGTTTGTCCCTTGGTTTCTATTGAAAGGGGGTTTGCAAGGGGTCTAGCAAAGTGTTTCAGGAGGTATATAATTGCTTTTGGATAGGGAGTAGAGGGGCTTATAATAGCAGCATTAATAGAGGGTCATCAGGTGAGTAGCAGTTTTGCATTGTTTCAGGTTCTAGGTTCCATGTCCAATTTTGCTAAGGCATGTATCTAGTTCTGCCTGGTTTTGAGTAGCTTTAGGTCTTGCCAAGCATTGTTTTAGCCATGTCAGGTTCAGTCCTTTCAATTCTCTTCAAATGTAGCCTGCAGCAGTTTCATGGTAGTGGTCTGTTTGGATCCTCTTTAGGGTCAGTTTTGTTCTTATCTTGCTTATGTCTGAATTGCATATCTTCTGGCTGCCTTGACTTCTTCTTGTTAAGAAGTAGAGGCTGAAATTTATCCTGGCCTCCTCTTTGCTAACCATGTTTCTTTAATAACAATCTAGTCTTGATTATACTGGTTTGAATGTTTGTTCAGGTTTCATAGTCATTTCTTTTTCTCTTCAGGTATAATAGATTGATATTATGACGTACCTGATCAAAAGACTTGGTCATTTCTGTGGTCGTTTCTGCTCTATTTTCTGAAAATTAAGAGTTGTAAAAGACTTTATATAAATAGTCTGTTCATCCATTGTTATAACAGGGTAATTCATCAAAGAAATAGGTTGAGTGTATAGAATTGAAAGTGGTATTAGCCAGCTGAAGTTAACTGCTTGATTTGTTAAAATTGAAGACAATTCAAATGTTTCCTTTCATAATTGTATTTGTTTTATCTGTTTATTACTACTTGCGCACACTAATTCCTTCTCTCTTCTATTTTCTTTGCACGAACACTTGGGAACGAGTTGATTTAAAACTCACAAACTGGGATGGCTATTTGCATTTGGACTTATCTGATCGGCTTCACATTTTCGGGACTTGATATCGCCGAAAATGTAAAAGAAAGAAAAAATGAAAATCACAAAGTCCAAGGCTCAATGATTGAGTTTGCGCTTCCGGGTTCTATCTTCTAAACTCCATATTTCCCCGCTCCCTTAGGAAAATGCATGTTGTATAGGATTTCCCCATAGACCGGATTAGTAGCCCTGTAAGATAGAAATGATATTTGAATTGTGAATAACTATTGTAAATCACTTAAATTATTTTTATATGAATGCTTTGTATCATTTCTTTGCGAATCGCCAATTAATTTATGGATGTTTAGAATCATTTGTCAATTAATGAGTGCAAATAAAATTCGATCAAAATCGTACCTTCGTCATAATTTGAATTTGAATTATTTATGGATATTCAATTATTTATTTATTTAATCTAATTTATTATTTAGTTAATCAATTAAATTTTAATCCTTTATTTATTTATCTACTTAATCTAATTTATTTAATTTCAATTAATTATTTATTTAATCAATTAAATTACTTATTTATTTACTTAATTAAGCAATTATTATTCATTTACTCCTTTATTTAATTAAAATTGATAAGTATTCATTTATTTAATTAAGTTATTTATTTGCTTATTTATCTATTTATTCAATCAATTAATTAATCCTTTATTATTATCCAATTATTTACCTAGTTTGTTTTATTTAATTATCTAGCTTCATTTAATCTTTACTTATACTATTAATTAACCAATTGATCGTTATTTCATTATCCATTTAATTAATCTTAAATTGGGTCATTCATTTATCTAAGTATCGGCATAATTAAAATCTTATCTTATTTATATTATTCCTATTATCCATATATAAAATTAGCTTTATATACTTATTATCATTAACAAATTCGCGAAAACCGCCGGATTAACCGCTTTTAGCGGATTTTCGAAAGTGCTCCCGCAAGGGACCTTCTTTCGAATTTAATAGAACCACTTACCTAAGAATCTCTGAATTATTGTCCTTTTAAATAAAGGATAAAATTGCACTCTTTAATTAACTTAGGTTCCTAATAATCCTTAAATTAGGTGGCAACTCCAAAGAAACCCTTTGGAGTCCCATTTTGTTGAAATCAAATCCCGGTGCATACCTGTTATGCATTGTTTCGGGAGGGTTCAACAGCATGGCGACTCCGCTGGGGATACGCAAATGGTTCTAACCAAAAGATTTTTACGAATGTGCGTTATGTATGTATGCGTAGCTAAACTCTTTATTTGTTTGCATGCGTAGAATTAATTGTTGGAAATGAATGTATTGAAGCATGGTTTTATTTGTGCATAGTCCGCATTCCGTTCATATTTCCTCCCTTATGGAGCCTGTCAATTCTATTTCATCTCCTCGATTTCATCACGGGGCACCCGCTTGACGGGTAGTTATGAAGGAAGGGCATTGCCCTTACCTCACTCTTTGAAACTTCTTTCGTGTCACCAAAAGTTAGTTCGGGATATTGAGATTGCCTGGTTTTGTCATGGCCAGTTCTACTGCGTTGTGAGGCCAGGTCTATCCCGCATAGGCCGAGTCAGCCTCAACCGTTAGCCCACTCTTAGAAGGAGATTTCAGGAGCATGCATGCATTTACACCTTAGTCTGGACCCGGTCCTTTGTACCGCCTCCATAGTTAGGAAACCGCCCTTATGTCAACGGGTTCTTGAAACCCAACGACAATGCATATTATGTGCTATGTGATAACGAATCCTCAGTCCTAACCATGTTTTGAGCAAAATCAGATTTAGAATTTTGTCTCCTATGTTGTCTTTTAGGTCAGAAAATGGAAGAATTTGGCAGAATCTATGTGGTCATAGCAGTCCACGTAGAATTTGAGATCATAGACAGAATTGCAATCCAGGGAAAGTTAGGCAGATTTGATTGGTTTGTGTTTTGGAGATGGTATGGTGTAGTGAGATCTAAGAGGCGAAGCCCCTGGTGTCTTTAAAAGATCAGTGGGGTCCCTCTCGTGAATGGCTTTGCGTGTGTGCAGGCCCATGTTGACTAACCAGCTGCAAATTCTTATGGAATGAAGTTAGCTTGTCGCATACTAGGAGAGTGAAGCCCCTATGTCTATAAACGACCAATGGGGTCCCTCCTTGAAGACCAGTGCGGTCTTGGCTACCTAAGAAATTGAGAGGCTTGATTAAAGCCGAGGACCAGTGAGGAGCCCTATGAACAAGGTCTGTGAGCCTTGCAAAGCCTAGGAAGCTGAGAGGCTTGATTAAAGTCGAGGATTAGTGAGGTTTTATTTTTTGAACGGCCAATTGGCGCCTTTCATGATTTGCAGTCTGGTCTTGTGAAGGCAGTTGGAAATGTCACCACTGGATGTTGTGAAATAATTGGGAGTTGTGCTTGGAGGAGCATTGATGTTTGCAAAAAGTATGGAGGATTGTTTCAGATTTTAGGCATTTGGGTTTAGAAGTTTGGTGCAGATGTTGTGGAGAGCATGAGCTGTGTTAGAATTTCGAGTTGACACCAACTTTGAGAAGATAGTTGGGATAACGGAATTGCAGTGTCAAGGCGGAGAGATAATTGTTATCAATTGTTGTTATTATTTATTGCTTACTCTAAATCTGAATTGTTCAAAACTGGCATGAACTATTTTTCGTTACCACTTGTTTGCACGTCTTAGGCCCACCTCTGGCACAAAGAGGTACCTTACAGGATAGGACGCGCTTGCATATTTATTTACGCTCGACTACGTGTGATTGCCACATGCCAATTTATTGTTATATCTTCCATGTTCAAACTGCCAAAGCGCTACTTGACGCGCGCTATGTGCTTCTATGCAACCTCGTAAATAACATGTACTAACCTAGTTACCTTTGAACTTTTCGTTTTGTTGTGTTTACTCCCTTTCCCGCAGAGGTTTGATTTGTGTTGACTTTGAAATGGCTGACTTCGCAAAATCTAAAGCAAGAAAAGGAGATTCTCTTCCAGTCGCGATCATCAAAAAGGAAAAGACAGTGTCTGGTCCAACTTTAGAAGGAAGCACAAAGAATGATGAAAGGACTCTCATTAATCTTACCATGGAAGATGAATAATCAGAAACAAAGCAAACATCTAATCTGAATGAGTGGTACCATTGGCAAAAACAGGAGAAGTCTAACAGATATCCGGTGTCGAATTTGAAAAAGATGCCAACCGAGACCTTTAGGGAATATGCGATACATTGGACAGATGAAGCTGCTAAGGTCCAACCACCTTACACAGAAATTGAAGCAATTGCATGTTTCGTATCATCTCTGGACAGTGAGCTCTACCACCAAATTCTTCGTCAAATGTCGGATACATTGGAAATAACATTTGCCAATATTGTTAAGATGAGAGAAACTATAGAAATCAAAATGATGCTTGAATCAATCACTCCAAAAAATGCAAATGCAATGTCCCAGTTTGCCAATGATAAGAAGAAAGGAAGGGGGGTACAGGTTCCAAGTTGTCCAAACCCACCTTACAATTTATCTTACCAAAACAAATTCACTTTTAATCATCATAGTCAATGCAAAGCTCCTTTTGCGCCAATGCTTGATTTCAACCCTCCATTCCCTCCATTAAAATATCATCAATACAACTCGCTTGTTTATCAGCCTTACCCACAACCGTATGTTCATCAAGCACTTTCAAATAACCATGCGCTTCCAAATTATCAACCATTTCTAAAGCACCAACCTTCATCTAGTCATCAACCTATAGCTTATGTTCGCCAAAGTCGCCTAGCCATGGAAAAACCCTGCACTAAGGTATTCAAAACTTTCACACCTATAGTTGAACCTTACAATCAGTTTTATGAAAGGCTAAAGGAAGCTGGAATGATTCACCCTATCGCTGATGCAACACCTAGCCCTCTTCCAAAATGGTTCGATGAAACCAAACATTGCGCCTATCATTCTGGGGCGCCGGGGCATGACATCGGAAATTGCTACGCACTCAAAAACAAGATTGAAACAATGATAAGATCAGGAGAAATTCAATTGGTGATGGCTCCTCCAAATTCCCAATACTCATTATCTAGCCTACCGTCTGGATCTAAGTCCAACTTTGAAAAGAGGGCTCGCCGAAAATTTACATTTCCAATAGAATCTCAAGAGCATTTGTTTTAAAGTTTAAAAGGTGCAAAAGTTTCAAAGCCTTTGGTAGGAGATGAGACATCTGATCCTCCTCCAAGATTGATTCATGGGGTCAAATATTGTGCTTACCATGGAGAATATTGTCAACATGACACTAAGAACTGCATTACTCTGAGGCACAAAATTCAAGATTTGATTGATGATGGAGTACTCCAGTTTGCTTATGACGATGCGACTCAAAAATGAAGATGATGATCTCTGAGTTGATGCCCTTCTGAAAGGAACTTGGAAATTGAGCTCAAGAGTTTCTTTTTGTATCACAATTCAAATTGAGGCCCTGAATTGTGTTTTTGCCTTTAAAGTATGTCTACGTCTTTTGAAAATGACTTTTAATTTCTGTCTTTGCATGTCTGTCGCATTATGCCTCGTTAAGTTAGAATTTGAATAAATAATACATTGCATTCTCATTGTGTTATTATAATTTAGTTACTTTATGGTATGCTTTTGACTAAATATTCATTCCTATTTCAATTTTATAATTATCAAACCTGCCTAGCATTGCTTGTGACTAACAACAAAACAACTGAACAATTTGGGAATGATGCGCTGAAAAGCGATATTTTGCACCCTTGAGGTGTCAGACTGTCGTTAGAACTTCAACTGGGGCAGATTTTATTTGTTGGCATACGACGTGGAAGTAGTTTTATCTACATTCTTTCTTTGAGGATTGCTTAAAATGATGAGTTGAAGACGCAAAATTCGTGAAGTTGATAAAGTCTTTATGTGGTTCACCGGATTTTATCTGGAGGAGCACTGATTCTAGCAGAAATAGATGGTCAAGTTTGGCCAAAAGAAATCAACGCAGATGTCGTCACAAGACACTATATTTAAAGCAACCGCAAGTTAGTATTGTTGAATATAATCTTTGATGTAACGCGAACTTCGCGTGACCTGATTCCCAAGGCGGGATACGTAAGCAACTCACGTAGAGTTCGGTTGCACTAGCATAGAATTTCCCCAACATCCTCTTTTATGTATTTTGAACTACTTCTGACCTGATTCCTGGAATAGCAACAGGATAAGTAGGCAATCCCCGTCGGTTTCGGTCAAAATATTGTAACACTTTAGGCTTGTTTATCTTTTATGATGTAATTCCGAACTACGCATCTGGGCAGATGTGTAGGTCTTCCAATTCGGATGCGGTTTCGTAATTAGATTGCCATACTTCCCCAAAAATCTTTATGTAAGCAGAACTACGCAAAGTCTGATTCCCGGGGAGGGATACGTAGGCGCTCTTAACCGGCTCGATTCTATAATATTAAAATTTTCAGTTTCCCCTAAGGCCATCTCCAAGAAGCACACCAAATTTTACACCAAAATGGTGTAGCACCAAATTTACTCCAACAATAACACCATTTTTTACACCAAAAAGGAATATTCTTTTTATATTCTTCTCTCTCCTCCATATTATATTATTATCTTTTATTTAAATTTTATTTTCTTCTTTCCATTAAATAAATTTTATCTTTTATTTCTTTTTTACATATTCATTACATATAATTTATATTCCTTTATTGTATAACCATCTAATATTAAAGTATTTTAAACCATAAAATTTTAAATAATATAATTATTGGAAAGCATTATAGATTATACATATTAACGGATAACTCAAAAAAGAAAAAGTGAAATAATTGAAATACAAGAAAATTAAATATATATTACATTACATTACGGTAAATTAAGTCTAAATACAACAAATTTCTTCAACTTCCACCTCTAGTATGCTCCCATAGATGATCTATTAATGCATTGCGAAGTTCATAATGAGCATTTTGGGATTTAATTTCTTTGTGCCGAGCTAAAAAGTTAACAAATCGCTGGGTTTCATTTACTGCCATTTCAACCGTTGGAGTTGGACTTTCACGAGCATCTTGAATTGGTGCACTAAGATCACGCTCATCTTCGATTATCATGTTGTGTAATATAATACATGTAGTCATTATATCACGTAGCACTTCTTTCATCCAAAAACGTGACAGCCCTGCGATAATTGCAAAATGAGATTGCAAAACTCCGAACGCACGTTCAACATCTTTTCGACACGATTCTTGTTTCATCGCAAAATATTTTGTCTTCGGCGAACTCGGCGCATGAATAGTTCGCACAAGGGTAGCCCATTTAGGATATATACCATCTTCTAAATAATAGCCCATGGAATATTCTTTTCCTTGAATAACATAACGTGCGGGGGGAGCAACACCATTAGCAAGATTAGAAAACAAATGTGAAGACTCTAAAACATTAATGTCATTATTGGTGACGGGCATACCAAAATATGCATGCCATATCCAAAGATCATAATCAGCTACAACTTCAAGAATAATTGTTGGATGTCCACTACGGCCTGCATATTGTCCAGCCCATGCCGCTGGACACTTGTTCCATTTCCAGTGCATACAGTCTAGACTGCCTCGCATTCCTGGAAAACCCCGTTGTTGACCGATTTGAAGAAGCCTGGCAACATCGTTAGCTGTTGGTGATCTCAAATAGCGCTCACCAAAGACCTCTATGATAGCTCGGCAAAATCTCTTCATGCTTTCAATTGCAGTTGACTCACCAATTTTCACATATTCATCAGTAGTATCCGCTGGCATTCCGTATGCCAACATTCTAAATGCGGCTGTAATTTTTTGTAGAGTGGATAGTCCAATTGTACCTACGCAATTAGCACGTTGTTCGAAGTACGTATCATGAGCTTTAACTTCATCAACAATTCGGAGGAATAATGGACGGGACATCCGATATCGGCGACGAAACGTCCTCTCATCATAGAGCGGATTTTCAGAAAAATAATCCCGAAATAAATTTTTATCAGCACCTTCACGATCTCGGTTGATTACCAAATGACCCAGAATGGAGCCACATCTGATAGGATTATTCTGATTTTCATATAAATACTGCAACACATGATTATTCATTTCAATTGTTTGCATGACCAATTGCTCCCGAACTTCATCATCGGCACCTGAAGATGATGATGATGACCAATTGTCCTCATTATAATTAGAGGGACCTCCATTATAGAAACTCATTTTTAAAAGATAAACAAGAATATTTAGAAGGATTTTGAGAATAACTTGATGTATGATTTTCGTAAGTGTTTATTCATTTTATAGAGATAAAGTAGATGATAGGGAATGTGCTATCTTGACCCCAACCGTTCGATCGGATTTCATTCTAACCTTGGTCGTCAGATTAGATTTCATTTACTTTATATTTTTTATTTAATATAAAATATCTAGTAATAATTAAATGGTAGATGATAGGGAATGTGCTATCTTGACCCCAACCGTTCGATCGGATTTCATCCTAACCTTGGTCGTCCGATTAGATTTCATTTACTTTATATTTTTTATTTAATATAATATATCTATTAATAACTAAATGGTAGATGATAGGGAATGTGCTATCTTGACCCCAACCGTCTGATCGGATTTCATCCTAACCTTGGTCGTCCGATTAGATTTTATTTACTTTATATTTTTTATTTAATATAAAATATCTAGTAATAATTAAATGGTAGATGATAGGGAATGTGCTATCTTGACCCCAACCGTCTGATCGGATTTCATCCTAACCTTGGTCGTCCGATTAGATTTCATTTACTTTATATTTTTTATTTAATATAATATATCTATTAATAACTAAATGGTAGATGATAAGGAATGTGCTATCTTGACCCCAACCGTTCGATCGGATTTCATCCTAACCTTGGTCGTCCGATTAGATTTCATTTACTTTATATTTTTTATTTAATATAATATATCTATTAATAACTAAATGGTAGATGATAGGGAATGTGCTATCTTGACCCCAACCGTCCGATCGGATTTCATCCAATCCAGCTATTCGTGAACATATTTTACAAGAACAAACAAGAATATTGGAAAGAAGAAGTCAACAAATTCCACAGTCACAGCCACAACCACAACCACAACCACAACCACAACAATCCTCTGCCCCATTCACCTCGTTCTTCAATGACTTTAATGTACCAGGAGACGGCCTACCTGATTACTAAATAGTTGTTTGTTATGTAATGTTGTTTCAATTTTATTGTATTTTAATTTAATGCATTTTAAATTATGATGTATTTTTAATTTTAAAATATTTTTATGTAATGTACTTTCACTTTTAGAAACATCTTATATTTTATAGTTGCACTCTTTTTTATGGTTAATATTTTTTAAAATTATAGTTATAAAATTAACTTTTACGAAAATTAACTTATAAAAAATTATATACTAAAATTACGATGTAAAGTTAATATTATGAAGATATTAAAAAATAATTAAATATAGGTAATATATTTAATTAAAGGGTTAAGTAATAATAATAACAATAACTATAATAATAATAACAATAAAAATAATAATAATGAAATAATAATAAAATAATAAATGGTGTGATATTTGGTGCGACACTATTCATCACACCAAAATGGTGCAAAAAATGGTGCAAAATGGTGCTTGTTGGAGTGGAATTTGCACTATTTTTTACACCATTTTGGCATTTGGTGCATTGTTGGAGATGGCCTAAGGCAAGCAACTGGGGTAATTTTTGCAAGATAATTTGAAGATATGGAAGATAGAAACTGAGGCAACTTTTGCAAAAAGTGTTCGAAGACATAAAGATTATAACTGGGGCAAATTTTGCAAGGCAAGTTGAAGATTTAGATGGTCATAACTGGGGCAAAATTTTGCAAGAATCAACGTTGACTATCAAAAGACGAGCTGGAAAGATCTTGGGAATTGGCTAGATGGATAGTGCCAACTCTAAAAAAAGGATGTTCAGTTTGTTTTAAGATATGTCACAAGCTTATGTTAAGGCAGAAATTTCATAAAATGCATCTTACTTTCATGAAATATTTGCATGGTTACTTTATTTGCTTTATTACCAAAACTACTTTTACTTTGCCTCTATTATCAAAACATTCATGCTATCGAGTTCATGAGCCAAGTCTCCGAGTATGATTTACAAATCCAAGTCCGAGGAAAACATGGGATGCAGAAGCGACATCAAGAAGATCGAGATCAAGTCAGCACAAATCAAATGCTCCCCCTCCCTCCCAAAACTAACAATTTTTCTTTGAGAGCAGGGATATTAACGCCCGCATCAGAAGATAAACGTCTTAGCAAGACAATCTTGAAGACTCCCATCGCTTGGATTGAAATGACATTTGGGATAAAGCCCGATGCTTTCTCACTTTGCCGAAAAGGCGGTATTTCTATTTCCTATAATTCTTACAAATTGTTAAACATATCCGTTTCATCTCTATTTTAATTTATGCGAACATTTACTGAAATTTCATTTTTTGTGATTTGCAGATATTGATAAATTTGGAGAAGTACCCGCTTTAATGAGCTTTGTGTCTTTTGCTTTACTTTAATTTTGTTTGTTTAGTTCGTCTTGCAGATGAACATCTCGGGTCCTTCCACCCACAATTAGGATATCTCGGGTTCTTCCACCCATAAATAGGATATCCTAGGGTCCTTCCACCCACAAATAGGATATTCGGGTCCTTCCACCCACAAATAGGATATCTTGGGTCCTTCCACCCACGAATAGGATATTCAGGTCCTTCCACCCACAAATAGGATATCTCGGGTCCTTCCACCCACGAATAGAATATTCGGGTCCTTCCACCCACAAATAGGATATATCAAGTTTTCCACCCACAAATAGGATATATCGGGTTCTTCTACCCATAAATAGGATATCTCGGGTCCTTCCACCCACACATAGGATATGCAGGTTTCTTTCAAGTAGATGACAGTGATGGACAAGTCGGCTGAAGCACCTTTCGGAGTGTTTCGCGATAATAATGATCAGGCGAGAGGTTCTCCGGGCGGAGCACCTTGTCAGTTGATCGAAAGAAGAACTTATTGATGATATCACAACCCGCATTTATAATTATATGTTATCACTCTTTTATTTCTCATTCAAATTATTACAGTTTATTAGCAGTTGCTCGCTTACCGTTTGTCAAGTTTATTACAGGATTTTGGCAGTACCGCAGCAGCATTTGGAGCATTTGGAGCATAACGTGGAACTTTTTTCTTAGCAGTGAACTGGGGCAATCGTTGATATGAGCTAGACTCGTCAACAAGGATCTGAAGAATCGCACTCGAACAAGCAAATTCTATCATAATCTTTTGCTTCGGATTAGGACGTCAGTTTGAATTCTTTCCTATTCGTGCGTCTTTTTCAATCAATCGTGCGAGTTTCGTGTCTAAGTGTCGTTGAACTACATATGGCCTGATTCTCTTTCAGCCCGAGATATGTAGGCAACTCGAAAATCAGAGTTCGGCCATGTCCATAAGCCTTGCACTTTGGTCCTTGGAATCAAAGTCCTTGGCTTTATCGTGACAAAATTGATTTCCCGTCAACTTCTTTACCCTGAAAACTCTTTCATCCTTTTCCGGGTAAAGAGGGGCAGCTTTTGACACCCAATTTTGTCCCGGAAGTTTCAATTAAAAGCCTAATTATTTTAATTAAAATTAATTTGGAAATTAAAGGTAATTGATAAATTTCAGTTAAAAATGGCTAAAATTGCAATGCGTAGCATTAATTTCAGCCTACCCTTACAACTCCCCCCTTTACCTATTAAAATAAAAAATTAGGCTAAAATCGTTCTTACTTTTAAATTTAGGCCTAATCATGCAAACATATATACATACACATTGTGCATATCATTTCCCCCCCCCCCCCCCCCTTTATCAGATATTCCCAATTCCCCTAATCCCTAACCCGTTAAGCCGACCGTAATCCCTTGCTCGATTCCCTTTTCCCCCAAAATCTTCACGAAATAGTCCAAAATCCTTGGTCCCCACCCCCTCTCCAGCTCATCTTCTCCGTACAGAGGTACAAGAAGCAAATCTCAAGCGTTCATTCTTATACGTTTTCATCCGAGGCGTCGATTTCATCCCCAACGGACACTTTTCTTAAAGGATAAGGGTTAAAAGTTGTGCGATCTGGAGGAGATTGTCAATTTTCTCCCTTATCCTATATGAGAAATGTCCATTTTGGGAAAATTTTGAATTTTTGAGCTCCAAATCAGAAAACCCTAACCTACTACTATATAAAGGTAATGTTTTCTCATTTTAAAGGGTTCCAGTTTTTTTTAGAGGCATACCTAGAGGCTAGAATTCTAAAAGCAGCAGCATAAACATATATGAACATTTTTCTCAGTTTTTCTACAAAGACATAGCGATTACTTGTTTCTGTTTGATTTGTGTCGTCGCTTCAATATTAGTCGAGTCATCGACCTTGATCGAGTCGCTTTAGTTCGAGTTGCATTCTTCGAATCCGCGCCCTAGCTCGCTGCTCGCAAAAGGGTAATAATCCTTTTCTCTACTTTATTTTCAGTTTCTGCTTCTTTCTTTTCATTAATGTTTTTGTTGCTTATACTGGTTTGAAACGTGTTTATGTGCGTGTTTGAAAACCGAAATGAATAGTTTTCTTAGTCGAACTATGTTATCATCCTCATTCATTGTTCTTGTTATTCAGGGAAGCATAGAAGCTTCGGTTTCTGTTGTAGTTTAGTTGTTTCTAAAGAGGGATTGGTTCCTGTCTTGTGTCCTGGTTCTATTCTTAGCTTAGCTGATTTTCTTGACTCTTTTAACTTTTTCTATTTTGCTTAGTTTATGAACCTGTTGAAGTCCAAGCGATTCTCAAAAGTTAAATGTTCCATTTTTATGCCTGAATTGTGTCCTCATAAGTTTTGTTTTTCTTTCAAGTGGTTTCTGATTATGACATTAGTTAACTGAGCATGTTATTTAGGTTCAACTGAAATCAGGTTTAGTGTAATACATTCGCTAGTTATTTAGTTAAGGTTGGGCTTAGTTCTTCCTAGTCCATTTTTCCAACATCCTTATATAAAGGAAATCATATGTGAGTCCATGTTTGATCATGTTTTAGAAACTGATTTGCTTGGTAATCTGTAGTTGTCGTGATTTATAAAGTCTTAAGTTGAATCATGAGTCTTCACATTGATGTTTACCAGTAGAAGTAATCGAAATGTCTAATTTTACTATCTTACCTAATAGTCTTTAAAATTACCAGCTCTGTGTTTATCTACCCCCTTTTAGTTTATAAAGTAGCAGCCGGTTCAACTGAAAGTTATTTATTTTATTATGTATTCATTTGAATAATCTGATGGCTTAGTTTAATTTGCTAAGTGCAAGTCAAAAGTAAAGGGGGTTGCAGGCCCATTCTTGTTCTGTTGGAATGTTCAGGAAAGGGGTTTAGTTCATGGTGGAGTTAGGAGAGGTCATTGAGGGAGTCAGGGAGTTGTTCCAGGGGTGTTGCTGGTCTGATGAAGATCTGTAGGGTTGTTGCAGGTGCAGATATTTGTTCTAGGGGTTCAGGCAGGGAATAGGCAATTTAAGGGGGTCTGCTCTGGTGATATAATGTAGCAGGAGTTCAGGTTGGGTAAGTTTAGTCTGTTCTTGGAGATTTTAGAGAGTGTTTGCCAGGTCCTATTTGGTGTTTTAGGAGGCAGTTAGGCAGGGTATGGAGGCTTGGTGTTTGGTGCAATTTAAGAGGGAGGCTGGTGAGTTGCAGGTATTAATGGGTTGGCTATAGGACCTATTAAGCTATTCCAGGGTGTGCTCTGGAGTTGTTCAAGGAGGGTGGTAGCAGTTCTAGTAAATGGAAGTGAGGTGGCCTTGTGGTTTTGCATGCTTATGAAGTGGTGGAAGTTTTGCCATAAGATCTGTTAACTTCCCAGTTTAGGTTTGTCCCTTGGTTTCTGTTGAAAGGGGCTTTGCAAGGGGTCTAGCAAAGTGTTTCAGGAGGTATATAATTGCTTTTGGATAGGGAGTAGAGGGGCTTATAATAGCAGCATTAATAGAGGGTCATCAGGTGAGTAGCAGTTTTGCATTGTTTCAGGTTCTAGGTTCCATGTCCAATTTTGCTAAGGCATGTATCTAGTTCTGCCTGGTTTTGAGTAGCTTTAGGTCTTGCCAAGCATTGTTTTAGCCATGTCAGGTTCAGTCCTTTCAATTCTCTTCAAATGTAGCCTGCAGCAGTTTCATGGTAGTGGTCTGTTTGGATCCTCTTTAGGGTCAGTTTTGTTCTTATCTTGCTTATGTCTGAATTGCATATCTTCTGGCTGCCTTGACATCTTCTTATTAAGAAGTAGAGGCTGAAATTTATCCTGGCCTCCTCTTTGCTAACCATGTTTCTTTAATAACAATCTAGTCTTGATTATACTGGTTTGAATGTTTGTTCAGGTTTCATAGTCATTTCTTTTTCTCTTCAGGTATAATAGATTGATATTATGACGGACCTGATCAAAAGACTTGGTCATTTCTGTGGTCGTTTCTGCTCTATTTTCTGAAAATTAAGAGTTGTAAAAGACTTTATATAAATAGTCTGTTCATCCATTGTTATAACAGGGTAATTCATGAAAGAAATAGGTTGAGTGTATAGAATTGAAAGTGGTATTAGCCAGCTGAAGTTAACTGCTTGATTTGTTAAAATTGAAGACAATTCAAATGTTTCCTTTCATATTTTCATTTGTTTTATCTGTTTATCACTACTTGCGCACACTAATTCCTTCTCTCTTCTATTTTCTTTGCACGAATACTTGGGAACGAGTTGATTTAAAACTCACAAACTGGGATGGCTATTTGCATTTGGAGTTATCTGATTGGCTTCACATTTTCGGGACTTGATATCCCCGAAAATGTAAAAGAAAGAAAAAATGAAAATCACAAAGTCCAAGGCTCAATGATTGAGTTTGCGCTTCCGGGTTCTATCTTCTAAACTCCATCTTTCCCCGTTCCCTTAGAAAAATGCATGTTGTATAGGATTTCCCCATAGACCGGATTAGTAGCCCTGTAGGATAGAAATGATATTTGAATTGTGAATAACTATTGTAAATCACTTAAATTATTTTTATATGAATGCTTTGTATCATTTCTTTGCGAATCGCCAATTAATTTATGGATGTTTAGAATTATTTGTCAATTAATGAGTGCAAATAAAATTCGATCAAAATCGTACCTTCGTCATATGATGAATATAATTTATTCATGTATTTTTTATATAAAAATATAAATATTTTAAATAAAATCATGAATAAATATATTTAGTTCTCCTATATTTTCTATCAAATCTTGCAGTGAAAAGAATACTTGGAACGAGATATAAATCATGAATAAAGCAAATAACAAAGGACGAAGAGTTTTACGTATGCAAGAAGAAGTCCATGACATGTCTTCCTCACTATGCAAGAAAGTTGTTACATATCTTGGCTACAATATTTGCTCCTTATTATACATCTTGGTAATATGGAATTACACATTTAATAAAAGAATGTGGAATTAAAGCAAATAAAGGAGCAAGGGAAGACTATCATTATGCAAGGACTTTCTAAACATATTCATCAAATTGGAATTTTTCAAGACTCTACGTATTATGTCATTATGCAAGGAACTTGCTACACATCTTCATCCATTGGCATTTCAAGACTTAATGAAGAAGTATTCTTCTATAAATAGAGGACAACTCTCCCTTAGTTAGATACCAAGTTATAAAATAGCTATAACTCTTTAAAGTTTCTCTTTCTCTTGTCTTTCTTTTGCTAGTAGTAAAAATACTCCTAGTTTTAATTTTTAAGTCTTTTAAGTTCCCTTTTTATATTTTCATACTCTATAATGGAGTAATTTCTTTTTGTTGGGATAGTTGATGAAGCTTGATATATTTTTAATACTTATCTCAGTTGGCCTGAAATTATCTATTTCACATTTTACACTGTGCGGGAATGTTAGTTTTATTATTCTTTACCATCACTTTTACATATTTTATCTCACGGTTATTATCATATTAGTTTTGTAATTCTCACGGAGCAAAATTAATATGTGATAACTAATGAATAAAATAAGTAGAGTGAAAGTAAATTTTAGTAATCTACCATTTCAAGTCCGTAGTCTTGCTTGCCTCAGTTTTAATTCTCACGGAGGAATTATTGTAGGCAAGATTATTGATTTTTAGTAAAAATATTCTCACGAAGTTTTCACTACTTTTTAGCACAATTCAGGCAAGAAAAATATTTCGATTTAACTGTCACTTGTTATAACTCAATTAATTTGCATAACCTCACGGAGTGTTATTAATTGATTATTTTCTTGTGAGTAAAATATAATTGAATTAGAAATAAACAATTATTCTTTAGAGAAATATATGTCAAAATTGATATTTTTATTATAAATATTATCAAGTGAATTCAATGATTCCCAACTCTTTTTAAATTGAAAATCTTCTCGAAGTTATTTTGTTTTAGTTAAAGTTATTTAAATTTAAATGTTCAACAACTCACTTTTCATCAAATTGATTCTCTCAAATAGTAGTCGGAATATTCCAAGTCTGTAGCATAGATTTCCCAATCTCTGTGGGACGATATCTTAAACTATACTATAATTTGACAAAGCACGAGCAGGAAAATCCTATACACTTTGGCCTCGTCATCATAATTTGAATTTGAATTATTTATGGATATTCAATTATTTATTTATTTAATCTAATTTATTATTTAGTTAATCAATTAAATTTTAATCCTTTATTTATTTATCTACTTAATCTAATTTATTTAATTTCAATTAATTATTTATTTAATCAATTAAATTACTTATTTATTTACTTAATTAATCAATTATTATTCATTTACTCCTTTATTTAATTAAAATTGATAAGTATTCATTTATTTAATTAAGTTATTTATTTGCTTATTTATCTATTTATTCAATCAATTAATTAATCATTTATTATTATCCAATTATTTACCTAGTTTATTTTATTTAATTATCTAGTTTCATTTAATCTTTACTTATACTATTAATTAACCAATTGATCGTTATTTCATTATCCATTTAATTAATCTTAAATTGGATCATTCATTTATCTAAGTATCGGCATAATTAAAATCTTATCTTCTTTATATTATTCCTATTATCCATATATAAAATTAGCTTTATATACTTATTATCCTTAACAAATTCGTGAAAACCGCCGGATTAACCACTTTTAGCGGATTTTCGAAAGTGCTCCCGCAAGGGACCTTCTTTCGAATTTAATAGAACCACTTACCTAAGAATCTCTGAATTATTTTCCTTTTAAATAAAGGATAAAATTGCACTCTTTAGTTAACTTAGGTTCCTAATAATCCTTAAATTAGGTGGCGACTCCAAAGAAACCCTTTGGAGTCCCATTTTGTTGAAATCAAATCCCGGTGCATACCTGTTATGCATTGTTTCGGGAGGGTTCAACAGACTCGATAATCAATGAAAAGAATATTTCGAGGATGAAGTTTACGCCACTGAAAGATTATTTGTTTGATTATGGTGCCAATCTGTGGATTCATGCAAGGTGCAATTCAAATGATGGATATGAGGCCCCTCCTGAGAAGATATACGATGATTACCATGAGCATAATACTGGAGAATTTGGAAAGCCATTCTCTACTGTAAACAATAAATGAACATGAGTGATTTATTAAAAATGTAATATATTTTGGTAATGTGATTGCTTGTGATTAATTAGTGTGATTGTGGTTATCGTTTTTTATATATTTTGTAAGTAAAGATGTTTATTCGTTAGGCAATGGAATATTTTGTAGTGTGAATGCTTGTGATTTGTAAAGTTTGATTGGTTTAGTCTTGAATGTGCATGTTCCTTTTAGTGTCATTTGCGTGATGGCTTGTTTAATGTTATTGTTTGTATTTTTAAGGTTATGATGTGAGTTGCCTCCTAGGCAGCAACTCAAAGCAATTTGCTTGTGGAATTTGGTGAGAGGTGGAGGTCAAGTGCTGCCTAGGCAGCATTTCAAGGGAATTGGCTGGGGAATTTAGTGAGTGGTGGGGATCGAGTGCTGCCTAGGCATCATTTCAAGGGTATTGGCTTGAAAAATTTAGTGGGGGAGGGGGTTGGAGGCCAAGTGTTGCCTAGGCATCAACTTAATGGAATTGACTTGGGGAATTTGGTGAGGGGGAGGCCAGTGCTGCCTGAGCAGCAACTTAAGGCAATTGCCTGTGAAGATTTGGTAAGAGTTTGCGGACAACTGCTGCTATTTGCCAACACTTACAGGCAAACAAAATGATAGAGAGGTTAAGGGAGAAATGAAGTCATGACATATTGAATCAAAATACAATAAGACAAAAGCAAACAAATTTTTCTTTAAAATGTGCTTCAAAATATCAAACAAAACATAATATTTAAAAAAATAATGATATGATAAAATAACACTAATTTGGTGAAGCCGGTGGAGTAGATTCATCGATGATATTTGTTCTTTCATCATCGTTTATACATCCTGTAAGCATCATCTCTCTTATTTGTTTGAGTACTTTATGGATATTATGATTCAAACTCAATAATTCTGCATCTAACTTTTTAATTTCGTTATTCAGACTTGCTACATCGCTCTTTAAAATAGAGCTCCATATTCAATAGCAAGAAATGTAGATGCAATTTGTCGCCATCCAAATGCTGCAGTTAATGAAATAGAAATACGAGCTTAGAGTTTGTTGAATAGATTAACAAGGTAGAAGCAAACATCGAGATTGCTTGGGCAAGTGCTGCACATAGGTGGTGGAGGTCGAGTGACAACAAGTTGTAGAGACTTTTCTACACCATTGATTAAAGGGTTGGACTTCAGCCACAACTTGTAGCGAAATTCCCTACAAGTTATGGAAAGTGCACGCAAAGATTGCACCACAGCTAAAGTGTTGCCTATTAGGTATCACATGTAGAGATTTCTCAACATGTTGTTTTGCACTAGACCTACAAGTGCTGCGCACAAGGCAACACTTACAAGACACCACTTTATGAGATCAAAAGTAATGTCTATTAGGCAGCACATGTAGAGTTTCTCTACTAGTGTTTGTGGCACCACAACTTCAAGTGTTGCCCTCAAGTAAATGAGTGCAAACTAAACATTTGCCCATGCATAAGAGCTTGCAAAGTGTTGCCTGTTAGTAACAATTTACAGAGATTATCTACATGTTATGCAAAGTTAATTTATGCCAAAGGAATGCCGTTGCAATTAGATAAGAATATCAAATTTAAATCAGTAAATTCTACACCAAATACAGATTGAAAATAATATATATTTTTTTCACTAATTGATAATCAATGTAACATTAATTGTTGGATATGCGAAAGTAGTTTTCGATTGGTATCAACAAAGTTCACAGCTTTCTTTAGCTAATACTCCATCCGTTTAAAAAAGAATGAACTTATTACTATTTGAAGGGTCAAACAAGATTATGTTTGACCACATGTCTTACAAATATTTTCTAACTATTTTGAATTGTTAACTATTATGACTTATAGTATTTTTTATGTAGTTTCTAAATATGTAGATTTAATATTAAAAAAGTTTAAAAATTTGTGTGCAAATTTTTGTTGAAAATTAGTCAATTTGACCCTCGTACTCCGAAAAAGGTTCATCTTTTTTTAAACAGAAGAAGTATGTAATTATACGAAATTTAGTCAAATTATATGAATTTAAACCGTAATTATGCGGAATTAAAAATTTACGTATAACCAATATGATATTAAAGATTTTTACCTTTTGGATCTTTTTTCCCTAGAAATTTGGAGTTGTTTAGGGTTTGAATATGTTCGAATCAGTTGGGGAATGGTAAACGGAGGGATGGAATAGGTCGCGTCTTTTATATTTTGTTCAAATGTATTTTTTTTCGAAAAAGTTTTATTAAAGTTTTTGCAAACTATTGTTAATGAGGTCAATCAGGCAAACCATTGCCTATGGTGTCATAGTCCCGTAATTTACCCCGTTTAACACAAATCATAAATTTGTATAACTGAGAATCATCTTATAAAGTTGAATTTTTACTAAATATAGAAATGTATTATTTTTTTTTTTTTGGACTGGTCAAAAAGGAATATTTGTCATATAAATTGGGACAGAGGGAGTAACATTAGGGTTTGGGCCAACTTGTATGCATCTCGATTAATTTTACGAAATTCCTGCTACCTATCACCGACATAGATACCAGGTAAATTTGTCCACGAAGGAATGACAGATGAGAAGAAATTCCCGTAGTGTTTTGATTCTTAACCCATTTTGTCGACCGTTTGGCCACTTCCTCCGGTGCTGGTAAAAGTTTTATTATTCATAGACATTTCTAAATCAACAACATTTGGTTTTAAATTTTAAATAGCTGAAACTAGTGAGTAACTGAACTTTTATCGGTACCAGCGGAACTAGTGATAAAGATTGTTCACAAGTGTAGCGACCATGAAAATTGAGGTTATTTTTTCACATACTCCTTAAAAGAGGATAAATTTTAAATAGAAACCCTAAGCAGGGACATCCAGTGGATTTTTGCTTGTATTATCCTCTATGACAAAACAAAATTTTCATATTATTCTTGGAACAATGCGACATGATTGAAGAAAAGAATGACAGAAAATCTGCATTTGATAAAATTTAGGACCAACGTGAAGTGAAAACCATAGCTTTGGCGACTAGTACTATGCTATTTACATAGGTTTGTCCATCAAGTATCTTGTCTTTTCATATAGTATCACATAATATATTTGGTTTCCCTCAAAGTAAAGAAGTCATCAAGAACGAGCAACTCTTTAACAACAGAGTCTTGAGAAGTCCAAGCTAAGCAGCACCATGGCAGAGAAGGTTGGAGCAATTGTCAAAAAAGGTCACGAGGAAGGTTTAAAAATCGCAGTTTCATTACTCGAAGAATTTGGACTCCCAATGGGACTACTCCCTCTTGCTAGTGTGATCGAAGTAGGATTCGTGAAGAATACAGGTTACATGTGGATCTTACAAAGTAAAAAAGTTGATCACAAATTCAACTTGATCAGCAAACACGTGAGCTATGACACTGAAATAACTGGATACATTGACAAAAAGAGAATCAAGAAGCTTAAGGGAGTTAAGGCTAAGGAACTTATGCGATGGCCATCAGTTAATGAGATCACTGTGGATGATCCTCCTACTGGCAAGATTCAATTCAAGAGTCTTGCTGGTATCACCAAAACTTTCCCAGTTGAAGCTTTTGCTGCAGGGCAGTAAGGACAATGATGGCTATTTTCTGGTCCATGACATTTATGTTTGCGTAAATTGTTTGCTTTGTTTCTACACTTCTTAGATGGGTCATCTCCAGTGGGAGCGAAATAAGAACTCAATCTTAGATGTATTTGTATCAAAGATTGAGGAAAATGCAAATTTCATGTTTTTTGCACTATTTCGTTTTGTACTTCTTACCTTTTCAGTTGTCTCCTTTAACCAGTGCCAATTTGACCCTGCTCTCCACTAAAAAGAATAAGAATGCAAGTAGAGACCATATTTAATTGATAGAATACCAAAGTAATTACGACTTTCGAGAGATCAAGAGAGTCATTCAATAAGGATCCAGGTTTTATTGGTAGTATAGATTTAGTTAACCTGGTTCAATACAAGAGTCTAAAATGAATATTACATGCTATGCGATTCACTAATTGATCTTTATTCACCAAATTACCATACAGTTGGCAAAGTTATATAGAGCACTGAGCACCTTTGATTAAAAAACATATTTAAAGTATTGTTAGCAACTCTATTAAGCTATAATAATTGTTATTCTACTTTCTTTCAAATATCATATAGCTGTACTAGGATATGCGCAGGAAGACTGTTAAGTTATAAACCGATTTACATAACCACTAACCACACCTCAACAGAAATGTCAGGCAAATCCTCAAAGATTGCACTCAACTAATCGACTCTTGTGCAATTGAAATGCAGGGTTAATCCATGCTCCACAGTTGCACTGAATGCCAGCCCAATTGAAGTAACCGAGGCGAGCTTTGCACAGGCACAACAGCTTGTCTTGGACACAACCTTCTTCAATTGTTAGATCAGTATGAGCTACATTAGTCAACACAAATAATTTTGTATAGGAAAGTAAAAAATCAATAGGAATTAATGAGACTAACCGACTTCCATCCATTTCATGGGCTCAATAAAAATAGAGGAGCATTGAGGTTGCTCCTTATCCCAGGGGTTGTTGCTTCTCTTTTTCCACTTAAAACATTTTTGCCCTTCTCCAGGTTCATGTGGAACAACTTGCTCTTCTGTTGCAACAATCCTTCGATATTTCTTGCAGCGATATATGACTTGTGATTTTCGATCAGTACTAACTTCAGGGTCCCCGGACCCTGCGTGATCATGGGATGCTTCGTGCACCAGGCTACTCCTACTACTAGTAACTTCAGAGTTATTAGGTGCTTCCATGGTACTACGTAACTTTATCTGATTACAGCCAATGGGAACCACAGTGTAAGAGAAATACTGTAGATATACCATGCTTTTTCGCTATAAGGAGACAAACCAATAGTTTCTTGCACGTTTAAACAGGATATACAAGTATCAACTCATAAGGTACAGTGAGATATGTAACTCATTCTATGAAAGCCATAAAAATGCATGCATAACATGTTAATAACCAAACATCTTTAAAAACATGAAAGATATATTTTAGCATAAGGATGTCTTGTATAACAACTCATTTTATTTCATCATTTAGAATTTCACAAGCCACTCTTCAAGTACAGAAATTGCTGCGGCTAGTGATTTGACATGACATGAAAGCAATTACAGATTCATTTAATATATGAACATTAAGAAAAAATAAAAGAAAGCCCTAGCATCGTGATTAATATGATAAAATCCGTTAATTCATGAACAAAGATGACGAGATGACATAGGTGCAACCTAGACCCGATATATCACCATCCAATTATTAAATATCAGGATCTATCCTGATTGCAGAATTATACAATAGAACAAGACTAGTTATAAACCAAGTAAGCCGCAAATCTCAATCCCAAACTAGTTAGGATCATATACATTCCACACTATTCGAGTCTACATTCGAGAAATAAATGATTTATGTTTAGAGCCAAATTAGGGCTTCTCTAAACTATATGTTTACTAAATCTCACTCTTATCCTAATACTGGCATAATCATCTCTCACTATGATCGTTGCGTTAAGGGAAAAATATTATACTAGAGCAGTATACAAAAAGACCCAATTATGAAACAACCAGGGGCGTAGCTAGGGGGTCAGTTGAACACCCTTCACCTGACATTATACTGCATATATAGGTCAATATTATTCTTTACACATACACATTAAATTTTAAAAACCTTAGCAAAATTTCCTGATTTTGCCACTAAAACCTACCTAGCAGGCTATGACATAAGGATTGGGGTTTACCGAAGCGCACCCGAACGGGTTCCCTTGTCATAAAAAAAAAAAATAATAGTAAAGTTTGCATGTCACATCAGAAACGTATAATTCCATACTTTTCACTAATAATAGAATCAAAACATACATATACTGATTCAGAAAAAAATTAAGAGAGTATTAGTAATTAAAAAAAAGTAGAACTTACATAGTGATGAAATTTTGCAGGCGAAAGAGAAGAGCGAGGTATACATGTGGGAGAGGAGCGAGTTTGTTGGCATGAGGGAGTAGATAGCCGATATTTGGAGTTGCGGGGTTTGAGTCCGAATTCAATTGGGTTTAGGGTCTCTATTTGAAACCAGGTTGGGTTTAGGGGGAGAATTGCAGAACAATGGCACCATAGGCAATGTTTGACTTTTTAAGCTACGTAAGAGTGGTTTAGCAAAAATGACCTTTACTTGGTTTACTGAATAAATTTCGAAAAAAAATACCCTTTATAGTGACGTTTCGTATTCCCGCTCTCCTTTTCTCGTAAGCAGAACCTAAGAGGAAGCACTTATCTTTGGCTCTTCTTACTTAAGCAACACATACCTTTGAATTTCTTCTTATATTCTCTCAGATAACTTGAAGTGTTGCTTGGGCAATACTTTCCCCTTCAATCTCTTTTCATAATATCCCAGATAACTTGAAGTGTTGCTTAGATAATAGCTGCCCTTTGACATCTTCCTTAGAGGCAGTACTTGCCGATTGACAGGTTGAAGTGTTGCCTACGGACGAAGCGGAAACCATTTTACTGAGACCATCTTAAATAGGGACAAACTTTCAGCACCAGTCAATTTTGAGGGCGTGTGATGATTTTTTTTGTTGATTTGGCGACTCTGCTGTAGTTTTGACCCTCATAAGAAATGTATTACAAAACTAGCCCTTGTCAAGAAAACTTGCTGGCGATCGTAAGAGGAAAACTCCTTCTTTGTTAATAAAAATATTTGGTCATCACCAGAAACTTTCTAATACTTTTATTATGTAGGCTAAGTTTCTGACAAAGCACTAGAAGTTTCCTATTTCTGTAGATCGCCCTCAGTTGTGGGTAAAGAAAGCTGTCGTAAGAGCACGAAAGCAAAGGTGCATTCATAAGTTAGCTTTGGCTATGAGTCAAAATTTTATGACATTTTAAGAAGTTACCAACGTTAGACATAGTTTTAGGTTGTATTGACTTGTTAATAATTGAACAACATAGGCAATTTCTGAATACGAGGCAAAATTCCTAGCTAATTGTCTAGATTTACTTCTCTGATTTATTAAAATGTCCTGAATTCCTACTTCATAAGCAAATTCATACCCACAACTTATATCAAATAGACAACATAGATCATTTTAAAAAATTTGTTTTAAGCTAGGGCTGAAGCTCAAATCCAACCCAATCTTAGAGAGACCATTCTTGCAAATCATGCGTACTTAATTAAGGGAGATTTACAAATATATACAATCCTAACACCAAAATTACAAAAAATACCAATATTATTCCATTTTACAAAAAATACCAATATTTTTTTTACACATTATATACAAAAATCAACAAAACTAATAAATTAGGGTTCCTCCTTCTTTCTACTGCCCCCTCCTACTGCTACCACCCCAGGCGGCGGCGCCGCCTAGTCACCGCTGGCTGCCGCCAGCCGCCGCCATCCACCACCGGTTTTTTTTTTTTTTTTTTTTTTTTTTTTTTTTTTTTTGTGTTTTTGTGTTTTTAATCTAAAAAATGAAATACACATATAAACATTGATTTTTTTTTTTTTGAAATTAAAGTTGGAAAATATATATAAACAAAAATACATGTAAATACACAAAAAAATTGTGTTATACATACACTAAACACACACATACATACACGAATCTACAGATCTACAAACGAAACATACAAATTTATGTGTGTGACATTTATTACTTGACATACACACAAAAATACATACAAAAAATACAAATAGATGCTCGGATATACACGTTCATACACTGATATACACGTACATACACTTGTGTGCTGAAAATAATTACATGTATATACACGAACAAACAGATACATACACTTGCAGATCTGAATTTGAATGTGTATATTCAAATGCAAAAAAGAAGAAGGAGAACTAGATCTGAACTTGTATTAACAAAATACATATGTATACATAAAAATACACACATATACACGTACAAAATGAAAAAAAAAAAGAAGAAAAAAGATGAGAAGATCGGAAAAGAGGAGCAGATCTGCTCCAATTAACCGCGGTAGAGCACGCAGCGACGGCGGCCGGCGAGGGGGGTGGGGAACGGCGGGAGGGTGGCGTGTGTGGGTGGGTGGAGGAGAGGAGAGAAAGAGAGAGGGAGAAGTTAGGGTTTTGGGTAGAGAGGGAAGAAAGGAAATGAAAAATTGTATATTTTGTACAATGTGAAAAAGTGTTGATATGCAGGGTAATTATTTAAAAGTATCGGTATTTTTTGTAATTAAGTAGTTTAGTATGTCAATTAGCGTAAAAATATCCTTAATTAATCCACATTTATGGGGCAAAGTGCACCAAAGACCACTTCTGACAGTGGTCATTGGTTTGAGGCCATTTTTTTTTATTGATTTTACCTGAGAGACCACTTTTTAGAACTTCAATCCTTTTGGGTTGAACTTCACACAAGTTCAGCCTACAAGGGTTGAAGTTCAACTTCAGCCCACCACAAGGGTTGAAGTTCAACTTCAGTCCACAAGGGTTGAAGTTTATGCATCTATACCTAAAAGTTCAGCCCTTACGGATTGAAGTTGAAACTTCATAATTTAGGCATGAAGTTCATCCCACAAGGTTTGAACTTCAGCTCAAAAAGATTGAAGTTCCAAAAAGTGGCCTCTCAAGTAATACCAATAAAAAAAGCGGCTTCAAACTAAATACCAGTGGCAAAAGTGGCCTGTAGGCAAAATTTTTACACATTTATGGACTTCTTTACATGAAATAGGCATCTTTTGACATGCATTTGTAGTTAGCCGTAATTCTAAAAACTGCAGATCTTACCAATCTTGTTTTAAGCAGTTGACCACACTCATTGTTTTTAGAGGTCGCTCACAGATACAACAAACCTAGACAGTCTTCACAAAAGTTTGAATTTTTTTTTTTTCAAAGTGTTTTGTCCCAACATTAAAATTTTTGACAAGTACTACAAAAAAAAACTACAAGTAGGAAGATATTTTAGCAATAGATCAATTTTTATGGTTAATAAACGGCATATTAGCTACAAACATAAAATTTCGTTGCAAACTAAGCTAGCGATAATTAGCGACGGAACATAAAATCTGTCGCTAAATAGTGGCACTAAATATTTCCATCTTCAATTCAGCTTCAGAATTAGCAAGGAAAAGGTGCGCGACAAAATTTATTACAAGTCGGGGACAGATTTAGCAACGGATTCTATTGCTAGTCGTGTTTGATGTATTTGTCTAACTTTATCAATGTTGCTACAGAAATATTTGTCTCTAGGTATTTAATGTAAATCTTATAAAGCCAAAAGCAGCCACTGAATATTATTTGTCGCTAAATCTATCTCTAAACATGAATTAAATGTATTTTAACTAAGGTTCAATAAGTGTTTATCCTTTTCTCTAACTCTCAGAATACTCTCTCACGCATAAAGAGTAATGATAATGCCGCCTGATCTCCTCCTTCCTCCGTCTTAGCTCTGCCTGAACAACTTTTCCGACTTTCTTATCTTGCTTCTTCAATCTTCGTCGACTTCTCTACAAGGTGGTTGTCTCCTCTTTCACTACATCTCGATGTCTTCTACTTCACCCCTTCCACCATTGTCTTTCACTAAATTTTTACTTCTTTTGCTAGTAGTTCTTGCTTTTTTATTTTTTCTTATTTGTAGTAATTTTCTTATGATTGCCGTAGACTTAAAATAGATCTAAGGCTCGTTTCATACATCTCTTTCTTTGTAGACGTAAGAATATCTGAAAATCATGGTGGTGTTCTTGTTTGAAGTTGTGTACTAATTTGGGATGAAAATCGAGTGAGAAGAAGGGATGATTATTGGAGTTCTTTTGTTGAAATAGTTGCGTTTCTAAATTCTAGGATTTTGTTTAATATTGTTGAATCATTTGGTGATTTTCTTGATATATATTTTGAATCCTGTTCTACATTCTCAAACTTATATAAATTTGGTGAGGGATTTGTCTTTTCTGCCATTGTTATCATATTTTGTATTTCATTAAATATGTATTGGTTTGAGGTTGATACAGCTTCGTTATTTCAAAGAAGCATAAAAAATGCTATGTTCTTTTTTTTATTTGTAAGCGTGGAACTCATTAAAAGCTAGCCCACAGTTTTGTTGAAATCTTGTTCAACAGAGCACTTTGTCATTGATAGTTAATAATTCATACCCAAGTACGCTTAAATTGTTCTCAACATTTTATCTCGTGCGATGGTGTTCATGTCTTAAGTCGGCTATGCATATATTGTATGAATTTTTTATTTTTCTATACTTAAAGTTTTCAACTTTGGTAGCTTTTAATAAGAGAAATTGATAAATTTCCAGCTTTTGTAGCTTTTAACATTGATAAGAGCTGCAACCTGATGCCTAAACAGGTAACATCATGTATCAAATATTACCATGGCTGCTAATTTTCTATCTTGAAGGTGACGCAATCTAGAATGACTACATATTCTTATGTGTAATTCATTGTATTCCATAATCCCTTGAGGAAGTTTAGGCAATACCGCAATAGTTGGATATGTCCTAAAATATTTCACTTAGTGCTTCACCTTGATTTAGGATATTGAAACACTAGATAAGGGGCCCGTGCTACGTACGGGTACCCGATGTGATGGTAATAACCACCCTAAAGAACTGGCTTATTTAGCTACCAATTATCAGAAGTCAAATATTTCAAGTATTTATTAGTACATAACATATTTCAAGTATTTCTTGATTTTTCTGTAATTTTTTAAAGTACTTGAACAAAATACATATGAACTTCCGAAGAAGCAATACAGAAATAGTTCGTCTTCATAATCTGAATATCCAAGTTACTCCTAAGTGTGGAGATTCCATCAATGATCTTGCATCATGTATAGCCTGAAATCTCTATGTTTGTTGGAGTTATCCTGCTTCCAACCTAATGCAAAACATTATATCTGTGTACATGTGCAGATAGGACATAGGAATTAGAAATGAATCGAGTTGAACAAGTATAAAACATATCACACCCCCTCCACACGAAATTAGACCTTGAACTACAACATCATTCACCATTAGGTAATTCAAATTAAACAACAATTACCGTCGAAAGCCATATATAACTTAAATTTAAATTGGTCACAGGAAGATATAACTTATCATGTGTGAAAATATAATCGGAAATAAAAGGGGGAAAGGTAACAGGTGAATTTGCCAATCTTTGTCTTATGATCTTTCCTTCTTTAAGTTGGCATATCGAATAGACCAACGTTGTAGCCAGTCACCTTCATCTTCTACTATTACAGACTCCTTCAATTGCGGCCGAGAACGATAACTAAGTCTTAAATTCACAGAAGTACGCAGCAGATAAGTCTCATAAATTCTGTAACAACAAGTGGCACAAAACTTTACCAGTGAACTTATAGCATTGGAGTGGCCAAAACTTGCGTAATCAGCATAACCTTCTTACTGAATGATCACTACCAGTCCAAACCACGAACACAAAATGCATGACTGATCACCATCACTACCAAATGCCTTCATATCATGTATCAAGACGTTCTTTAGAAAATTTGCACGTGATAGGACAATAATACACTCCATTCTCACTGTTTTTAATTTAGAGAATAAAAAAGCTCATTAAAAAAAGTAGTACTGATTCGGATTTAGTTACCTTGAATTGGGAAAATATAACTAACTTATTATTTTTGATATATTTGTTCCATGAGTACAATGACCATCAAAACATGTATATACAAACCAAAAAGCTTTATTCATTAATTAATAATAATAATTAGGTAACATATGCAGAATAAATTCTCTAAAGTGTATAATGATGTATGAGTCAACTGCTGGTAGAGGTCTAACATGCACAGTGGAAGAGCAGTAAATGGTCAGATATGTGTGGATGCTGTTACCTCACTAAAAAAGAATATAAAGAAAAGAATAACTGTGGGAAAAAAGAGATTTACCTGATCGCCTGTAGGTGCACCAAACTCAATAAATTCCATAATGATGTATGAGTCACCTGTTGGCAGAGGTCTAACCTGCACAGTGCATGAAAACGATGTCCTCTAGGTTACACACGTGGACTTTCTTTTATTCTTACTTTTTTTGTTCCTTAGAGGGTGAAGAGGGCAACATCTATAAAGTTTAGAAGAAGAAGAAAAAGTAGATGTACTTTGTATGGTTTGCGGACACGAATTGATCCTGTTTTGTACATAGCATTTATACCTAGTGGCTTTCCCTCAAACATTGATGAGCCAACACTGCTGATCAGATTTTTACCGGTACTTTATTGAGCAACGGTTTACCACATCTAATAGTACCATATTAAGCAACTATAAAATATTTGTTTAGTGCTTCACAAGGAAAACATGATTGAATACATGTTTTGTTTTAACAAAAAAGGAAGCAGCATCAGTGTCATAGAGTATTTGCATGTTTCGTAAGCGTAACCGACATTTCTTTATTTTCTTGTGGTCCTGGTTTAGCTACAGCCTGCACATTACACGTCCATTGTCGCTAGCTCCGGAGTAAATGTATACATACTAACTGTCACAGGGGTGATATTGATCACTTAAAACCACCGAAGTTTGCCCTGTGCGGCAGCCACGCAGCCCGCCCGCAAGGCTCAGCCGATTTCCACACTTAGAATATTTTTAGGATCGTTTATCTTAGAAACAAAAATAGGCAGCAATGAGTTTGTGTTTTAGGCAGAATATTGAATGTTTTTATAGCAAAGATCATACACAATACTGAAACGTTAAGGCACAAAAGTAAACGAGACAGCAAGTAAGGGAAAATCCCAACCTTTATATTATTTACACCAAATACAAAGGAAAGCCACCAAGGCCAAAGTTTTCTCTCCTAAGAAAATGAGTTAAAATCTGTCTAAGTAACAAAATGGACGAAATACACTTTAAATACAATGGGGGAAACAACCAAAGGCTTTACAAGTGGATAGGGGAGTTTTTCCAACTAGGCAGGCCATGTAGGCCATGTTTCAGCCCATTCAGCGCCTATTTAGGCCAGCTCAGCCACGTTTTGCCCCACTTCTGATCATGTCTAGGCGCCCAACTGACCGGTCATGTGCCCTGCACATGTGCCTATACTTGCCCTTTGTTCCAGCTGACTTTAGCTCACTGCACAACCGGTTTTGCCTAGCTTCAGCACACTCTGGCCCAACCTTAGCCAAACGTCATGCACTACGTTCAGCTCCCTTGCTTGCCTTAGCATCAAGACACCAAGTCTTGACACCCCATTGCCCAACAATCGTCTATCTCGTCTTGACTCGCTTGCCACCCAACAAGCTGCCCGATTTGCCATCTTATCATTCACAAAGGCACAAGGCTGCCTAGCCGTTGCACCAACGTTGCTTGTCAATCAGCTCATCAATGCCATGATCCAACCTAGTCCTTTTAAGCGCGCCCTTTACAAATCAACCAACGTTCATGTTGCTTTCAATTTGAATTTAGCTACAACTAGGAGCAACACCCCAAATCCCGTCATAGCCATGCCGTGCCATAATCCGCAGAGTCTAAGGGGCTAACAAACCACCCCCACTTGATGAATTCGACGCCCTCGTCGAACCAATTTCAGCTTTACCCGCCATCAATGGACTACAAAATACAGCAGCCACATACTCTTCTTCAACATCTTCCTTAGTCTCATCATCATCATTAGGAAGAAGAGCATTCAGTTTAGCACGTTTTGGACAGTCCGCTGCCCGGTGCGGTCCACCACAAATAAAGCAGCCACGAGGCTTGTTCACTTGCTCACACTTAGACTTATCCAACTTTGCCTTCCCTTTGGCACTAGCCTCACCCGTTGCATTTCACTTTTCAGCATTTCTCCACTCCTTTCCCTTATCAGCATTCCCGATTTTAGCCTTAGAAGTATAAAATTCAGCATCCTCATGCCTAAAGTCGCCCAATGCATCAGCAGCCGCAATGGCACTAGGGAAGTCTTTCACGTTCTGCCTCCTTAGTTCCATTTGAGCACACCCTTGCAGCCCAAAAATGAAGTTATGCAGCTTGTCTTCCTCGGACATATTTGTTATGCTCAAAATCAAAGAACTAAATTCCTTGACATAATCCCTCAATGAACCGGTTTGCTTCAACCGTTTCAGTTTGTCCCTAGCAACCCAAGCATAGTTACTAGGAAAGAATTGATCCTTCAACTCTTTCTTAAGCCGCTCCCACGACTCAATCTTAGGTCTTCCCGCACTCACATCATCAGCCACGCGAGTACGCCACCACAATTTATCATCACCAGCCAAGTAACGAGTTGTCAAAGACACTTTCTCCCCGTCTTGGACATGGGCTGCCTCGAAATATTGCTCCATGTCCCATAGAAAATTCTCAAGCACAACAGCGTTACGAGAGCCCTCAAATGCCTTAAGTTCAGGGATCTTTACCTTAATACGTTCATCAACTCGTTGAACAACCGTTCCAACAGCCCACCTAAGCACAACGACTTCAACGTTCAGATTTTCGTTGTCCTTAGTGAGTTTACCAATTTCAGCCGTAGCAACACTCTTGAAGGCTGGACTCTCTGCCTCAAGACGTTCACAATGGGCCTTAAGACGAGCCAATTGTGTTAGCAAATCAACCAGATCCATACTCTCGTCAGTTACACCCATCAACGCCTCAAGTTTAGCCAACTGTTCCCTCATTTCAGCACTACTATTTCCACCAGCCATGGTGTTTCTCTAAGCAACGAACCAGATCCTTCAAGCTCTGATACCAAGTTGTCACAGGGGTGATTTTGATCACTTAAAACCACTGAGGTTTGCCCCGTGCGGCAGCCACGCAGCCCGCCCGCAAGGCTCAGCCGATTTCCGCACTTAGAATATTTTTAGGGTCGTTTGTCTTAGAAACAAAAATAGGCAGCAATGAGTTTGTGTTTTGGGCAGAAGATTGAATATTTTTATAGCAAAGATCATACACAATACTCAAACGTTAAGGCAAAAAAGTAAACTAGACAGCAAGTACGGGAAAATCCCAACCTTTATATTATTCACACCAAATACAAAGGAAAGCCACCAAGGCCAAAGTTTTCTCTCCTAAGAAAACGAGTTAAAATCTGTCTAAGTAACAAAATGGACAAAATACACTTTAAATACAATGGGGGAAACAGCCAAAGGCTTTACAAGTGGATAGGGGAGTTTTTCCAACTAGGCAGGCCATGTTTCAACCCATTCAGCGCCTATTTAGGCCAGCTCAGCCACGTTTTGCCCCACTTCTGATCATGTCTAGGCGCCCAACTGACCGGTCATGTGCCCTGCACATGTGCCTACACTTGCCCTTTGTTCCAGCTGACTTTAGCTCACTGCACAGGCGGTTTTGCCTAGCTTCAGCACACTTTGCCCCAACCTTAGCCAAACGTCATGTACTACGTTCAACTCCCTTGCTTGCCTTAGCATCAAGACACCAAGTCTTGACACCCCATTGCCCAACAATTGTCTATCTCGTCTTGACTCGCTTGCCACCCAACAAGCTGCCCGATTTGCCATCTTATCACTCACAAAGGCACAAGGCTGCCTAGCCGTTGCACCAACGTTGCTTGTCAATCAGCTCATCAATGCCATGATCCAACCAAGTTATTTTAAGCCCGCCCTTGACAAATCAACCAACGTTCATGTTGCTTTCAATTCGAATTTAGCTACAACTAGGAGCAACACCCCAAATCCCGTCATAGCCATGTCGTGCCATAATCCACAGAGTCTAAGGGGCTAACAAACCACCCCCACTTGATGAATTCGATGCCTTCGTCGAACAAATTTCAGCTTTACCCGCCATCAATGGACTACAAAACGCAGCAGCCACATACTCTTCTTCAACATCTTCCTTAGTCTCATCATCATCATTAGCAAGAAGAGCATTCAGTTTAACACGTTTTGGACAGTCCGCTGCCCGGTGCGGTCCATCACAAATAAAGCAGCCACGAGGCTTGTTCACTTGCTCACACTTAGACTTATCCAACTTTTCCTTCCCTTTGCCACTAGCCTCACCCGTTGCATTTCACTTTTCAGCATTTCTCCACTCCTTTCCCTTATTAGCATTCCCTTTTTTAGCCTTAGAAGTAGAAAATTCAGCATCCTCACGCCTAAAGTCGCCCAATGCATCAGCAGCCGCAATGGCACTAGGGAGGTCTTTCACGTTCTGCCTCCTTAGTTCCATTTGAGCCCACCCTTGCAGCCCAAACATGAAGTTATGCAGCTTGTCTTCCTCGGACATATTTGTTATGCTCAAAATAAAAGAACTAAATTCCTTGACATAATCCCTCAATGAACCGGTTTGCTTCAACCGTTTCAGTTTGTCCCTAGCAACCCAAGCATAGTTACTAGGCAAGAATTGATCCTTCAACTCTTTCTTAAGCCGCTCCCACGATTCAATCTTAGGTCTGCCCGCACTCACATCATCAGCCACGCGAGTACGCCACCACAATTTATCATCACCAGCCAAGTAACGAGTTGTCAAAGACACTTTCTCCCCGTCTTGGACATGGGCTGCCTCGAAATATTGCTCCATGTCCCATAGAAAATTCTCAAGCACAACAGCGTTACGAGAGCCCTCAAATGCCTTAAGTTCAGGGATCTTTACCTTAGGACGTTCATCAACTCGTTGAACAACCATTCCAACAGCCCGCCTAAGCACAACAACTTCAACGTTCAGATTTTCGTTGTCCTTAGTGAGTTTACCAATTTCAGCCGCAGCAACACTCTTGAAGTTGGACTCTCTGCCTCAAGACATTCACAATGGGCCTTAAGACGAGCCAATTGTGTTAGCACATCAACCAGATCCATACTCTCGTCAGTTATACCCACCAACGCCTCAAGTTTAGCCAACCGTTCCCTCATTTCAGCACTACTATTTCCACCAACCATGGTGTTTCTCTAAGCAATGAACCAGATCCTTCAAGCTCTGATACCAAGTTGTCAGAGGGGTGATTTTGATCACTTAAAACCACCGAGGTTTGCCCCGTGCGGCAGCCACGCAGCCCGCCCGCAAGGCTCAGCCGATTTCCACACTTAGAATATTTTTAGGGTCGTTTGTCTTAGAAACAAAAATAGGCAGCAATGAGTATGTGTTTTGGGCAGAAGATTGAATGTTTTTATAGCAAAGATCATACACAATACTGAAACGTTAAGGGAAAAAAGTAAACGAGACAGCTTGTACTGGAAAATTCCAACCTTTATATTATTCACACCAAATACAAAGGAAAGCCACCAAGGCCAAAGTTTTATCTCCTAAGAAAACGAGTTAAAATCTGTCTAAGTAACAAAATGGACAAAATACACTTTAAATACAATGGGGGAAACAGCCAAAGGCTTTACAAGTGGATAGGGGAGTTTTTCCAACTAGGCAGGCCATGTTTCAACCCATTCAGCGCCTATTTAGGCCAGCTCAGCCATGTTTTAGCCCCACTTCTGATCATGTCTAGGCGCCCAACTGATGCAGCCCAAAGTGCTGATCAACCGAGGACACTTCAACCGAAGGCAGCGACTGATGAACCGAGGAGGCCAATTACTCGAAGCCAAGCTAAGCTGCTCCATGACATGCACATCCAGCTGGCTATGTCGGGAAGAAGCATGTGTTCGGAAGAGGAATCGCAAAGTGATGAAACCAAGGGCTACATCTTCAAGTTTGAGCCCGAGGATAAAGTTCCCGAACAGCAGCTCTTGGCCCCGGGCAGCGCAGAACCGAACACATAATCAGCGCCCGATGACAAATGTGCTCGAGCAGGCAATAGAGAACCGAAGCCAGGCTCACCGAAGTCAAGAACCGAAGCCAGGCTTACCGAAGTCAAGATAGCCGAGCACATTTTTAACTCAGCCCTGCGTGGCTTATTTTCATTGGTCGACTGTGACCTATTTACTAGTTTTACCCTTAGTATTTCCTATATAAACCTTAGTCCTTACATTGTAAGAAAAAGCTAGTTTTTGGATATTGAATTGAATGAAAGTGCCGAGCACATTTCTTCTTGTCTCCGTCGTGAGCAAAACCCCGGTGAGGGCTTTAAAGGACTTGTGGCTTTCGGTTAGTCCGATTGAACATTCCTCTTGATCATTCAGTTTGCAAGAGGCAATGTTCTCTTGAGGATTGTTGCATAGTTAGGGTGATTCTTGTCTCCCTTTTGATCGAGCTTTGGGACAGGTTCCCCACTGTTCTTTCGAAAGAAGCAAGTTTTGTCTTGCTTTTATCTTTATCTTTATTATTTGTTCTTCCGCGTTTGTGCTAACAATCCCTTCGGGAATTGCATTGCACCATCTTGGTATCAGAGCACGGTTTGGGCTTGTTTCTACAACCCCAATCCTGTTCAAGTTATCTTTATTTTCGTGCGTTGAGTCTTTGTTTTCCATTTCGTGTTCCTGTTTGTTTTGTTACTGTTGGTGTTGCTATTTTATAAAAAAAAAAAAAAAAAAAAAAAAAAGTGTTAAAGAAAATTCAAAATTGTGTTTGATTGTTGGTTGTTTGGGAAAAACAATCTTGGATTCTTGTTCACCATCGAGTTCTGATTCCAACGAATACCCGACGTACTGATTTCGTGACTAGGGTTTCTTGGTGAATTTTTGGACTGTTTTGAGCTTTAATGGTGACTGAACTCGAACCCCACTGTGTTTGGAAGAAACCGGTGAAGATTGGTGGTTCTTGAGTGATTTGGGTTTGTTTGTTGCTTAAGAATCGAAGTTCTGGGTTCAATTCGAAGTCCGTACGCCGGAAACTTGTTACAAATCGTAACAGTGTACGACTCGAACGAGCTGGATCTTAGCTCGAAGAACTTCGTTTGATTTCCTCCGTTGTTGTTTGGAACCGGAGTTGAAAGAAGCAACTCAGATCTGTTGAATTTCGTGGTCAGTGAACCGAAGTTGTTGCGTCCGTACGCCGGAGCAAGGTCACTGTTCCATTGAAGAAGAAAGGGGTTAAAATTTTAACATCAAAGCCCCAGGTGAAGATTGTCGGCTGAAAAGGGAAAGTGGATAAGGTAAAACCCTATCCGTACCAAAGGGGACCACTTTTGTACGAACAGAAGTGGGTGTGATCGAAAAAGATTCCAAAGGGAATCAAAGGGTAGATTCTCCTCGGTTCTCACTTTCTTTCGTGTCAAATTCTGGTTGGTGGATCTTTTGAGTAATTGTCCTACTCGAGGTCGTACCAACTCATTTGAGCTGATAGGAACTCGTGCGAAGGGGTGACCGAAGTCCAAACTATCGTAGAATTTCTTTTGACTCCCCGAGCTCCGTTGAAAAGCGTCCGTTCCATCGAGTCGAACATCACTTCACTCTTCCCGAAGAGGCAGTGACTATTGTCGAACTTGAAGGATCTTAGAGGACCGATCAATCAGACGAGCCACTGTTAACAAGTCCTTGAGTGATCAAAAACCGAACCCATAAATTGAGTGGACCCGAGTGCCACCCATCAAAGGTGAGGGAGTGTGTGAGGTGATTTCTAACCCTAACATTTGTTTGATCTTTGACTTGTGCAGGTACAATGGCTGGAAACGATGGCAAAAGCATTGAAAAGCCTGAATTGTCGTTAGCCGATCTCATGGCTGCGATACAAGGCATCAGTGCCGAAGTAAGAGGAGTGAGTGCTCGAGTAGCTAACCTCGAGCAGGGAAACGCGTCCGTGGCCATGAATGGGTCCGGCGTTGGAACGAGCCAATCCACTCCGATGAAACCTGAGCTGTATGCTGAGCTTGTACGACAACATCAGTTGACAAGTGAAGCAATTCGAAGAGAGCTTAACTTGGGCAATCCCCAAGCTGCTTATCAAAACTTGGGCATTCCCCGAGGAGAAAGAATACCACCTCCGAGGACCCGAAGAGATCTTGGAGCTGTAACCGAAGAGGTTGATGAAGAGGAATTTCCCGAGGACGAATATGAGCGTGAGCCGCCATTCGCTCAACGAAGGCAAGCTCACCGAGGTCGTGGAAATTTCCGAGGTCGAGGCCGAGGCGCAAATGTTGAAAGAAATATTGAGCGTGAGGCTTATGATCGAGAAGATGAGTTTCCCGAACAGGCTAGAGTTGTTCGAGACTCAAACTTAAACAGTGTCAAGATCACTATTCCACCCTTTAAAGGAACTAGTGATCCCGATGAGTATCTTGAATGGAAGCTTAAAATGGAGCGCATCTTTGAAACAAATGAGATGACCGATGAGAGAAAAGCTGCCCATGCCATTGCTTCGTTCGAAGCTTATGCATCAACATGGTGGGAATCTGACAAGAGGCATAGAAGAAGAAATGACTATCCAGTAGTCAATACATGGCCACAGTTGATGAGAGCGATGGATGGTAAGTACTTGAGTGCCAAGTACAGGCAGACTCAAATGCAAAAACTCTATGAGTTAAAGCAAGGGTCCAAGTCCGTCCAAGAGTACCACGATGAGTTTGAAAAGGTTCGATTGAATCTTGATCTGGTCGAAGACGAAGAGCAAGCCATTATCAGATTCAAAAATGGCTTGGCTAGGGATGTGTCTTCTCAGTTGAGACTCCACGTGTACCACACGTTGGAAGATTTGTTTGAAGCTGCTACCGAAGCTGAAAAATTGGTGAAGGAAGAAAAGGCAAACCGGTATCGAGGAGTCACTACTTCTACTCCCTTGAACCGAGGAAAAGATTGGAAGAATCCTCACCAAACAAGTGCCAATGCTGTTCGAGATTCGAAGAGACCCTTCGAGAAAGGTGTGACCGTTAACCAACCGAGAGAAGTGGGAGGTAAAGTTCAACTAAACTCTCCTAGTGCTTCAAATATTCAGTGTCATAAATGCAGAGGTTATGGTCACATGGCGAAAGAGTGTCCAACTCGCAAAGCTATGCTTCTGCTCGAAGATGGAACCGTCCATGAGCAAGCGAGTGACACCGAGGAGGAAATTATCGAGGAGACTGATCGAGCTGAAGTTGATGATGATCATGAGGCTGCCGAAGCTGGTCATCCGGAAATGTTTCTTGTGGTTCGAAGGAATTTGAGCTGCATGACTCTTGAAGAAGAGGACAACCAAAGAGAAAACCTCTTTCATGCCCGATGTCGAGTGAGGGGAAAGGTGTGTTCGATGATTATTGATTCTGGCAGTTGTGCAAATGTGGTGAGCCAAACTTTGGTTTCACAAATGGGACTACCTACGATGAAGCATCCACACCCTTACAAATTACAATGGCTGAATGAGTGTGGAGAATTGAGGGTTGTCAAACAAGTGTGGATCAAGTTTAGAATCGGCGAGTATCAAGATGAAATGGTATTCGATGTGGTGCCGATGCAAGCTTGTCATTTGCTCTTGGGCCGACCATGGCAATATGACCGAACAGCTGTTCACAATGGCAGATCCAACACTTACACCGTAAAGCTTGATGGGAAGAGTTTCATCCTCAAACCATTGTCTCCAAAACAAGTCTCCGAGGACTATAAACGAATGAAAGAATTGAAAGAAGCGGCCAAAGCTAAGCTTCCGATAGGAGCAAAATTGGGGCCCGAAGAGACAAACTCACAGACCGAAGTAGTAAACCGAACCTTGGGATCTTTGCTTCGGGCAATGACCAAAGGAAAGGTTGGAAACTGGGCTGATCGTTTGCCCATGATGGAGTTTGCATACAATCGAACGGTGCATCGAATGATTAACATGACCCCGTTCGAGTGTGTGTATGGATTTAACCCTTTAATTCCACTTGATCTGACCCCGTTGCCTCGAGATGTTGTTATCGATTTTGCAGGTACTCACCGAGCCAAAGCTCTGCTCGAGTTACATGCGAAAGTGAAGAAGAACCTCAAGGACGCCTATGCAAAGGTTGCCTTGAAGAAAAACAAGGGGCGAAAAAAGTTGGAGTTAAAGAAGGGTGATTGGGTTTGGGTTCACTTCCGAAAGGAACGTTTCCCGAACCTAAGGAAAGGAAAATTGGCTCCTCGAGGGGATGGTCCATTTCAAGTGCTGAGCAAAATAAACAACAATGCTTATGTCATCGACCTCCCAGGTGAGTATAATGTGTCCAACACCTTCAATGTTACTGATTTGACTCCTTGTGTTGTAGGCCAAACATCAGAAGCAGAGGATGAATCGATTTCGAGGACGAAATCCTCTCAAGAAGGGGAGGATGATGCAGCCCAAAGTGCTGATCAACCGAGGACACTTCAACCGAAGGCAGCGACTGATGAACCGAGGAGGCCAATTACTCGAAGCCAAGCTAAGCTGCTCCATGACATGCACATCCAGCTGGCTATGTCGGGAAGAAGCATGTGTTCGGAAGAGGAATCGCAAAGTGATGAAACCAAGGGCTACATCTTCAAGTTTGAGCCCGAGGATAAAGTTCCCGAACAGCAGCTCTTGGCCCCGGGCAGCGCAGAACCGAACACATAATCAGCGCCCGATGACAAATGTGCTCGAGCAGGCAATAGAGAACCGAAGCCAGGCTCACCGAAGTCAAGAACCGAAGCCAGGCTTACCGAAGTCAAGATAGCCGAGCACATTTTTAACTCAGCCCTGCGTGGCTTATTTTCATTGGTCGACTGTGACCTATTTACTAGTTTTACCCTTAGTATTTCCTATATAAACCTTAGTCCTTACATTGTAAGAAAAAGCTAGTTTTTGGATATTGAATTGAATGAAAGTGCCGAGCACATTTCTTCTTGTCTCCGTCGTGAGCAAAACCCCGGTGAGGGCTTTAAAGGACTTGTGGCTTTCGGTTAGTCCGATTGAACATTCCTCTTGATCATTCAGTTTGCAAGAGGCAATGTTCTCTTGAGGATTGTTGCATAGTTAGGGTGATTCTTGTCTCCCTTTTGATCGAGCTTTGGGACAGGTTCCCCACTGTTCTTTCGAAAGAAGCAAGTTTTGTCTTGCTTTTATCTTTATCTTTATTATTTGTTCTTCCGCGTTTGTGCTAACAATCCCTTCGGGAATTGCATTGCACCACCAACTGACCGGTCATGTGCCCTGCACATGTGCCTACACTTGCCCTTTGTTCCAGTTGACTTTAGCTCACTGCACAGGCGGTTTTGCCTAGCTTCAGCACACTTTGCCCCAACCTTAGCCAAACGTCATGTACTACGTTCAACTCCCTTGCTTGCCTTAGCATCAAGACACCAAGTCTTGACACCCCATTGCCCAACAATCGTCTATCTTGTCTTGACTCGCTTGCCACCCAACAAGCTGCCCGATTTGCCATCTTATCACTCACAAAGGCACAAGGCTGCCTAGCCGTTGCACCAACGTTGCTTGTCAATCAGCTCATCAATGCCATGATCCAACCAAGTCATTTTAAGCCCGCCCTTGACAAATCAACCAACGTTCATGTTGCTTTCAATTCGAATTTAGCTACAACTGGGAGCAACACCCCCAATCCCGTCATAGCCATGTCGTGCCATAATCCGCAGAGTCTAAGGGGCTAACAAACCACCCCCACTTGATGAATTTGACGCCCTCGTCGAACAAATTTCAGATTTACCCGCCATCAATGGACTACAAAACGCAGCAGCCACATACTCTTCTTCAACATCTTTCTTAGTCTCATCATCATCATTAGCAAGAAGAGCATTCAGTTTAACACGTTTTGGACAGTCCGCTGCCCGGTGCGGTCCATCACAAATAAAGCAGCCACGAGGCTTGTTCACTTGCTCACACTTAGACTTATCCAACTTTGCCTTCCCTTTGCCACTAGCCTCACCTGTTGCATTTCACTTTTCAGCATTTCGCCACTCCTTTCCCTAATTAGCATTCCCATTTTTAGCCTTAGAAGTAGAAAATTCAGCATCCTCACGCCTAAAGTCGCCCAATGCATCAGCAGCCGCAATGGCACTAGGGAGGTCTTTCACGTTCTGCCTCTTTAGTTCCATTTGAGCCCACCCTTGCAGCCCAAACATGAAGTTATGCATCTTGTCTTCCTCGGACATATTTGTTATGCTCAAAATAAAAGAACTAAATTCCTTGACATAATCCCTCAATGAACCGGTTTGCTTCAACCCTTTCAGTTTGTCCCTAGCAACCCAAGCATATTTACTAGGCAAGAATTGATCCTTCAACTCTTTCTTAAGCCGCTCCCACGACTCAATCTTAGGTCTGCCCGCACTCACATCATCAGCCACGCGTGTACGCCACCACAATTTATCATCACCAGCCAAGTAACGAGTTGTCAAAGACACTTTCTCCCCGTCTTGGACATGGGCTGCCTCGAAATATTGCTCCACGTCCCATAGAAAATTCTCAAGCACAACAGCATTACGAGAGCCCTCAAATGCCTTAAGTTCAGGGATCTTTACCTTAGGACGTTCATCAACTCGTTGAACAACCGTTCCAACAGCCCGCCTAAGCACAACGACTTCAACGTTCAGATTTTCGTTGTCCTTAGTGAGTTTACCAATTTCAGCCGCAGCAACACTCTTGAAGGCTGGACTCTCTGCCTCAAGACATTCACAATGGGCCTTAAGACAAGCCAATTGTGTTAGCACATCAAACAGATCCATACTCTCGTCAGTTACACCCACCAACGCCTCAAGTTTAGCCAACCGTTCCCTCATTTCAGCACTACTATTTCCACCAGCCATGGTGTTTCTCTAAGCAACGAACCAGATCCTTCAAGCTCTGATACCAAGTTGTCAGAGGGGTGATTTTGATCACTTAAAACCACCGAGGTTTGCCCCGTGCGGCAGCCACGCAGCCCGCCCGCAAGGCTCAGCCGATTTCCACACTTAGAATATTTTTAGGGTCGTTTGTCTTAGAAACAAAAATAGGTAGCAATGAGTTTGTGTTTTGGGCAGAAGATTGAATGTTTTTATAGAAAAGATCATACACAATACTGAAACGTTAAGGGAAAAAAGTAAACGAGACAGCAAGTACTGGAAAATCCCAACCTTTATATTATTCACACCAAATACAAAGGAAAGCCACCAAGGCCAAAGTTTTCTCTCCTAAGAAAACGAGTTAAAATCTGTCTAAGTAACAAAATGGACAAAATACACTTTAAATACAATGGGGGAAACAGCCAAAGGCTTTACAAGTGGATAGGGGAGTTTTTCCAACTAGGCAGGCCATGTTTCAACCCATTCAGCGCCTATTTAGGCCAGCTCAGCCACGTTTCGCCCCACTTCTGATCATGTCTAGGCGCCCAACTGACCGGTCATGTGCCCTGCACATGTGCCTACACTTGCCCTTTGTTCCAGCTGACTTTAGCTCACTGCACAGGCGGTTTTGCCTAGCTTCAGCACACTTTGCCCCAACCTTAGCCAAACGTCATGTACTACGTTCAACTCCCTTGCTTGCCTTAGCATCAAGACACCAAGTCTTGACACCCCATTGCCCAACAATCGTCTATCTCGTCTTGATTCGCTTGCCACCCAACAAGCTGCCCGATTTGCCATCTTATCACTCACAAAGGCACAAGGCTGCCTAGCCGTTGCACCAACGTTGCTTGTCAATCAGCTCATCAATGCCATGATCCAACCAAGTCATTTTAAGCCCGCCCTTGACAAATCAACCAACGTTCATGTTGCTTTCAATTCGAATTTAGCTACAACTGGGAGCAACACCCCCAATCCCGTCATAGCCATGTTGTGCCATAATCCGCAGAGTCTAAGGGGCTAACAAACCACCCCCACTTGATGAATTCGACGCCCTCGTCGAACAAATTTCAGATTTACCCGCCATCAATGGACTACAAAACGCAGCAGCCACATACTCTTCTTCAACATCTTCCTTAGTCTCATCATCATCATTAGCAAGAAGAGCATTCAGTTTAACACGTTTTGGACAGTCCGCTGCCCGGTGCGGTCCATCACAAATAAAGCAGCCACGAGGCTTGTTCACTTGCTCACACTTAGACTTATCATACTTTGCCTTCCCTTTGGCACTAGCCTCACCCGTTGCATTTCACTTTTCAGCATTTTGCCACTTCTTTCCCTTATTAGCATTCCCATTTTTAGCCTTAGAAGTAGAAATTTCAGCATCCTCACGCCTAAAGTCGCCCAATGCATCAGCAGCCGCAATGGCACTAGGGAGGTCTTTCACGTTCTGCCTCCTTAGTTCCATTTGAGCCCACCCTTGCAGCCCAAACATGAAGTTATGCATCTTGTCTTCCTCGGACATATTTGTTATGCTCAAAATAAAAGAACTAAATTCCTTGACATAATCCCTCAATGAACCGGTTTGCTTCAACCATTTCAGTTTGTCCCTAGCAACCCAAGCATATTTACTAGGCAAGAATTGATCCTTCAATTCTTTCTTAAGCCGTTCCCACGACTCAATCTTAGGTCTGCCCGCACTCACATCATCAGCCACGCGTGTACGCCACCACAATTTATCATCACTAGCCAAGTAACGAGTTGTCAAAGACACTTTCTCCCCGTCTTGGACATGGGCTGCCTCGAAATATTGCTCCACGTCCCATAGAAAATTCTCAAGCACAACAGCATTACGAGAGCCCTCAAATGCCTTAAGTTCAGGGATCTTTACCTTAGGACGTTCATCAACTCGTTGAACAACCGTTCCAACAGCCCGCCTAAGCACAACGACTTCAACGTTCAGATTTTCGTTGTCCTTAGTGAGTTTACCAATTTCAGCCGCAGCAACACTCTTGAAGGCTGGACTCTCTGCCTCAAGACATTCACAATGGGCCTTAAGACGAGCCAATTGTGTTAGCACATCAAACAGATCCATACTCTCGTCAGTTACACCCACCAACGCCTCAAGTTTAGCCAACCGTTCCCTCATTTCAGCACTACTATTTCCACCAGCCATGGTGTTTCTCTAAGCAACGAACCAGATCCTTCAAGCTCTGATACCAAGTTGTCAGAGGGGTGATTTTGATCACTTAAAACCACCGAGGTTTGCCCCGTGCGGCAGCCACGCAGCCCGCCCGCAAGGCTCAGCCGATTTCCACACTTAGAATATTTTTAGGGTCGTTTGTCTTATAAACAAAAATAGGTAGCAACGAGTTTGTGGTTTGGGCAGAAGATTGAATGTTTTTATAGCAAAGATCATACACAATACTGAAACGTTAAGGGAAAAAAGTAAACGAGACAGCAAGTACTGGAAAATCCCAACCTTTATATTATTCACACCAAATACAAAGGAAAGCCACCAAGGCCAAAGTTTTCTCTCCTAAGAAAACGAGTTAAAATCTGTCTAAGTAACAAAATGGACAAAATACACTTTAAATACAATGGGGGAAACAGCCAAAGGCTTTACAAGTGGATAGGGGAGTTTTTCCAACTAGGCAGGCCATGTTTCAACCCATTCAGCGCCTATTTAGGCCAGCTCAGCCACGTTTCGCCCCACTTCTGATCATGTCTAGGCGCCCAACTGACCGGTCATGTGCCCTGCACATGTGCCTACACTTGCCCTTTGTTCCAGCTGACTTTAGCTAACTGCACAGGCGGTTTTGCCTAGCTTCAGCACACTTTGCCCCAACCTTAGCCAAACGTCATGCACTACGTTCAACTCTCTTGCTTGCCTTAGCATCAAGACACCAAGTCTTGACACCCCATTGCCCAACAATCGTCTATCTCGTCTTGACTCGCTTGCCACCCAACAAGCTGCCCGATTTGCCATCTTATCACTCACAAAGGCACAAGGCTGCCTAGCCGTTGCACCAACGTTGCTTGTCAATCAGCTCATCTATGCCATGATCCAACCAAGTCATTTTAAGCCCGCCTTTGACAAATCAACCAATGTTCATGTTGCTTTCAATTCGGATTTAGCTACAACTAGGAGCAACACCCCAAATCCCGTCATAGCCATGCCGTGCCATAATCCGCCGAGTCTAAGGGGCTAACACTAACCATGTAGAATTTTGGTTGCTATCTGAAAAATTGAATAAGACAATCATTAGTAAAAGATCATGCTGAATAGGCCAATTTTAAATACAGAATATGTGCTCTGACTTAGATAAGTGTATATTTTACCTGTGTCCAGTGAAAAGATTTAAGAGAATGCTTTTTTGATGATTTCAGTATATACTACATTGTAGGTAGAATGGTAGTCATCGTTGTCTATTGTTGCTGGTCGAATTAGCATTTTTACACCGTCAGAGCTCTATGTGTCTGAATTCAATAGACATTCACGAATGAAATCTTCTTTCTTTCCGCCTTGTACCACCGGCAAAGTCTGTCTGAAATCACCTCCGAAAACGATGATTTTTCCACCGAAGGGAGCATTTACATCCATAAGATCTCTCAAGAGTAAATCAAATGTTTCAACAAGCTTTTTTCTTGCCGTTGGTACCTCATCCCATACAATCAGTTTTGCATCTCGAATTAAAGAAGCAAGTGAACTTTGTTTACTGATATTGCAGCTATAATTTTCATTCATATCAAGAGGAAGTTTAAAACGTGAGTGAGCTGTTCGACCTCTCGGGAGTATTGAAGCAGCAACACCAGATGTTGCTGTGGCTAAAGCTATAAATCCCTTAGATCGTACTGTAGCTAGTAGTGCACGATATAAGAAGCTTTTTTCGGTTCCTCCAAGGCCGTCAATAAAAAAAGCTCCTGGCTTATTCAAAAATATTATATTAAGGATGACATCATACGCCATTTGTTGTTCCTTATTATGTTTTTTGTATAGCAATAGTTCTTCTTCTGTGACAATAATGTTTCTTTCCAAATTGATGTCTCTAGCTTCTTGTGTTATTGTAAAAGATGTTAAGGAGTTGACGTTTTCTGATATGAGTTTAAATTCATTTATATCACGTCCCATGGAATGTAAAATATCATTAATGTGATTCAGGACTAAATAACTAATGTTGTTTAGCCATATGTTTGGTATATTTGTAAAGTCTTTGGACATGCAACTTTCAAATCTTTCCCATATCTCTCTTGGATTTGAAGGATTACAATATACTAATAGTGTAGCAAATAAACGTCTTAGATTATATGGCATTTGGTAATTCGCAGTCTCTGACATACACTCGATTAAGTTATTGTCAGAAGTTAACAATCCTCTTTTTTCTGCTGATTCTCTAAATGTGTTGTAATGTATTCCATTTACAGTCCTAAGTTCTTTAAATGATTTTGGTGCTCTTATGTTCATCAACAATAGCCTAAGATAATATCTTTCTCCTTCTGTTGGATGACATGTGACAATACGGCCGATAACTTTGCCTTGTAATCTTCGTGTCCACATTTTATTTGTTATTGACCACACAAAGTGTTCTGGAAATTCCTTATACAATAAATTGAGCTCTTTGGTGCGTTCATTTGTTATATTCATCTCAAAAAATTCTGTTAACATTGTTCTCTTAATTGCTGGATTGTTTAGGATTGCGTTTAGAGTTGAAGATGTTTTGTAGGAGACAAACTGCTTTCCTTCAAGATGTAGTTGAAGATGATAGACATAAGGGTTCATTTCACTAATAGCGAATGCAAACAAACGCCATGTAGCCTTTGGCGGTGATATCCATCTAGCTAATTGATATTCTCTTATTTCATCTATCTCTATATCAGTATTATCACAATGTATATTGAAAGTAATTTTATCATGTCCCTTACAAATGTATTTGTAGATATATTTAACAACTTTAATATCTGAGCAAATTTCAACATTTATGTGACAGTTAAACTTGCTCAGCAGATATCGGTTATAAGGAACAACCCATGAGTTGTCAAGATAATGGCCTCTAATCTTTACAAATTTTCCTATATCTCGCCTTCGATAGATTGGATATGAGTTCTTACCTTTTGATGTTTCATTAGCATAATTTTTGGGATATTTAAATTTACAATTGCCTCTTTTCAGACAGAGGGACATGTAGGATTTAAGCTGCCTCAAGGACCATGCATCATATGATTTGTGACCATGAATCATATGATTTGTGACCAAAGAATGTAAATATTCGTCTGTATCAGGTAGTTCGGCGCAAAAAAATTTATTATAAGCCTCAGGTGTTAATAATTTATATTCATCAGCCAGTATAATGAGAAAATGAGCATGAGGAAGACCTCGCTTTTGGAATTCTATTGTGTACATCAAAGCAACAACTTTTCCAAATATACTTTTTTTTACTATATCAGACTTAAGTTCTTCTACCTTTGCCTTGAAAACACGACTTACTAAATCTGGTCTATTTTGAACTTCATCAGTTGACGGTAAGAGGTTTTTTATTTCAGACCACGAGGGATTACATGTCATTGTCAAAAATATCTCGGGTTTTCCAAAGTGTTGTACCAAAGTAATGGCATCCATATACCGACGTCGCATATCTCTTGGACCTCCAATAAAGCTATCTGCAAGAAATGTACCCTTTTTTCCAATTTTTGAGGCTTCTCTTTCTCATTGTCTTAAAATATCAAGAAGTCCTTCTAACACTTCAAGCCGAAACAAATCTTGATTGAACAATAAGAAGTCCAATCTTTGTGTTTCGACTTTTATATATTCATCTACAGTATACTGTTGGAATAATCTTCTAGATTGTAAAGTGTCATTTTCTTCATCATCTCTAATTTGAAGCTTGTAGCAGTAATATTGCCGACATGACACATTGTTTCTTTTGCGTCTCCCTTTTTCTAAGGTTTTTGCTTCTATGTAAAGGAGTCCGTCAATTGAACACATATTAGTTACTTTTTGAAGTTGTTCATGCTTGCAAGAAGAACGATTCCTACATTTGTGGGAATCCTGCACAACTTTTTGAATACCGCAATGCCATCCATTTTCACCAGAGGGAAATAATAAGGGATATTGTAATTCGTCGTAACAGCCATAGTAATAGTGAACCAATTGGTTACTATTGCTATGGGTGTAGATACGAATATGGGGAGTAGAAGAGATGTTTGATTCTTGATCAACCTATATAGCTGCAACTTCTGAGACAGTGGGTAAATTATGTGTACGTTGGTCTACGGTAAAATCACATTTAAGTGCGATGTAAAAATTAGATAGGTCTGGAATGCCTGTTAGTGATTTGAGAAAAACAGAGTATGGGTTAATTTTTAGAATGTCTAGCAATTTCGCAATAATTGATCTATCAAGTTTTTCTGAGAAGGCTATTCTGTCAACTATACCATCGTCATTGTCATAAAAATAAAGATGTAAACTTTTCATGCTTCTATCAGTGGGGTTAAGGCTATTTATAAAATGATATATTTGTCCTTGTACTCTAAATGTGTAGATACCTTGAGTTCTTTTTGCTAATTCCTTATCGTACTTCACCCTAAGTAAAGTAAATGCAAACATGTTATTGTATGTTCTAATATAAGTACGAAAATGATTGGATTTATCAGTGGTACCAAAGTAAAGTCTTCTTAATTCAGGAGGTAGGCGATGTGAAGCTAATTTTACTGACCTGTTACTACAGCAGAAGGCAGGAGGTTCATATTGAAATCTCCTGGCTGCACAGAATTCACAGTTGGGTACCGTCTTTAATACAACAGGACTATCGGGTAGTTTTTTGATATTCCAGCAACCCACATGTGTTTGTGTTGGTTTGTATCCTGCAAAATTTAAATTCAATAAGAACCAACCTGAAGAGAGGCAAGATAAATGTGATAGTATTGTATATAAAAAAAACCTCTAATGACTGCTGATTGACGTAACTTTTTTTGCTCATTACAGGCTCCTGATGTGGATCCTGCGATATTCCTGAGAGTTGTGTAAACAATGGAACTATTTAAGTGTATCCGAAATTCACGATTCAAGTCATACAAATACCTTTTTCAAACACAGTGAAACAACCATTTGGTTGTCCATTGGCAGGAGTGCCAGAAGGTTCCTTAACTCCACTACCGACGGCTGCCAAGAACACGAAAATCACTTTTAAGCATGGCTATTCACGTGTAAGTAAAAGGATCTAATTATGTTTTTTATAATGCAATATCACTGTTTAACCAACCAACCATTCCGGGAAGAAGAAGGCGTGTCAGTAAGGGCAATAGCAGCTTGTCTGGGAATCTTGCTTCTAGGTTCAGGAGAAGAACAACTCTGATCAGAATAGGTAGCAGCAGAAACTTGGGAGTGACGGCGTTTTCTTGCTGCATAATCTGCTCGGCGCCGTTCTAGAAGTGCTGCCTTCTTTTCAGGTGCCATTTCATGGTATGCAATACGTCGCCTAAGGTTTCTCTCACTATTTTTCTCTTCAACTGTCGGGTCAATTTGGGCTTTGTCCATCTTTCTTTTATTATTAGTAGACATCTATAAAAAATAAAATGGAATATAGAACACAACAAACTTGCATTGTAATAAAGTATATCACAGTAGATGAAAATCAACAAATATATCTTTTTAAGGATAAGATTACATATGGTGGAATCATCAATGACAGAATTCAAAAATTTACATCATGGGTCACAAAATATTCAATAATGGCATTTCGCTTTGAAAGGATAAAACAGATGTCAGTGAGCTACCTAATAAAGGTCCATAATTGTATTCTATGATACTTTTCCAAAATAAAGTCCAATCCAATACATCATACTCAGATACTATAAAATATGTTAACGTGAAAGAGCAGCCACTGTTTTTAAACTTACCCTCATTTTTCTTAGACCCCAGAAACAATTTACCCAGAGATAGTCAAATAAAAAGCAATAATATATGTTCGATTCCTGCTTCGTCACTAGGGATGGCAACGGAGCGGGGCGGGCGCAGGGCGGGGCGGGTTATAGTGTTCGCGGGGCAGGGCGGGTTTAGATCAATCGCGGGGCGGGGCGGGGCAGGGCAGGTTTTAAAGTTTTTTTTTAAAGATATTAGGCGGGGCGGGACGGGTCGTGGGTTGAATAAAAAACCCAATTTTGGATTGGTTTCTGGTGACCATTTGATGTTTGACATGACAAATGTAGTCTAGAATCTTGCTGAAACTGTAATTTACATTTTAACAAATACACATACTTAAGTATAATCACATATCTTTACACTTTTTTTGTTTCCTTTCCATTCTTCTTTTCATAGTGATTAATTAGTAGGATTGTGAGTTGTTCTTAGGAAATTCAGATTCCTGCTTCAAAGTATGATGAAGTTGAGTATCTGAGTAAACAGCAGCAGCAGACTTTAGTCTATGCTTATGCCTATGGCCGTGTCGAGGCTTTTTTCTTCCTCTTTCTCTTCTTCAACTTTAGTCTTCAAATCATCAATTTCCAATTTCTTGTCACATTCTGTGGATGGAACAACATAAATAAATAGACCCATTGGTATATCCTTCATGTCCAAAACAGGCTCCAAGATCTTTACCACCTCGCTCATAGTAGGCCTAGACCTCTGCTGGTGGCTTAAGCATCGATAAGCCAATGCAGCCACCTTCTTGGCACCTTGTGTTGAGTACTGACCTTCAAGTCTTGGGTCCATTATCCTATCAAGCTTGTGTGCATCCCTGAGGAGTGGTCTTGTCCATTCCACCAGGTTTCGATGTCTAAAGTGGCGATTCTTGTCCATGGCTCGTCGTCCTGTTATTAATTCTAATAACGCTACTCCAAAACTGTACACATCGCTCCTACTGGTGAACATTTGATGTTTGATAAATTAAGCTTACAATGTTAATAAGTTGGATAAAGCAAGCTTACAAAAAATTTTAAAGAAAAAAAAAAAAAAGCGGGGCGGGGCGGGGCGGGGCGGGTTGCCACGGGGCGGGGCGGGGTGGGTTTTATACAAAAAAAAGTGCTCGGCGGGGCGGGTTAACCAGTTCGCGGGTTCAGGTCCAACCCGCCCCGCCCCGCCCTGCTGCCATTCCTATTCGTGAAGGTGTGTGTATGTGTGAAGTGATGCACGGTGTTGGGGTATATTATGGTGTGCAGGCTATGTTTGAGGTCTATTTTGGAGGTAGTAGAGGTATGTCCTGGTGTTGTAGTAAGGAGTGTAGTGGTAGCAAGGGATCTGATGGGTTCAGGTGAATGCTTGGATATCAGGTTCTTGTCTTAATGTTCCTGAAGAATTAAGGAGTATTTGAGTGCTGAATTTGCTTCAGGTTGTTTGTCTGATGTTATTAGGTCTTGTAAAAGTTATCTAGAGATGATTGGAGTGTGAGGGAGCTAGGCAGGTTCTTTGTTGCTTGGTTATTCCCTGGTTTATAGGTGTTTTAATTTCCTTTTTAAGTGTAGTAGGGGATAGGGAGCATAGGTTTCTTTGTCTTCGACTTGTATTGAATTTTCTTAGCTCATTCCCTGGACTTAATCCCATGGTTTTCCGCTGGTGATCTACCTGTTTAGGAAAAGGGTCTGCCTTCTTCCTTTAGAATTTCTTGGTGTTTATGTGGTGTAAGTGTTGCCTTTTAAAAATATTCATTGAGCTGCTTCTGAAATGTTACTTTTCTCTGCCTAACCTTGTCAAAATCATGTCTGAATCCTCTTGTATTTCTTTGATCTTGTCTCTTCAAGAAGCTGCTTTGGAACGATTTAACCTTTTGGTATAATTTGCATATCTAGCCAGTCTAACGTCAAATGCTTGTGTAGCGTTCCTCTGTTTATGTTCATTAGTCCAATAATTGTTTACTAGACTTGTTGCTTGAGTTTGTAATTGAGAAACCATTTGTTATAAATTAATGTATTCTTGAGTTTGTAATTGAGAAACCATTTGTTATAAATTAATGTATTCTTGTGAAGTAGCATGAGAAAAGAATTGATCTTGAGCTTTGTTTGAAAGTTGTTTCTCTACTATTGATATAGTATTGTAGTCATTCTTTCAATTTTTTAAATTACTTGCATGAGCTTTCCATGTCTGCTATGGTTTAAACCATTTCTCTATTGGCTAGAAATAATGTTTAAGATCATGTTGTATTTTATGAAGTGAAAATGGGGTTTTTTAATTCTTCTGCCAAGATAAAGGAGTAATAGACCTCTCATTTGATCTAATGAAGTATAATTGTTTGTCTTGTTTAGCTCATTTGATTTGGAGTTTAATCTAATAAATTGTGTTAGTTCTGTCTAATGTGGAGAGTTGGTAATTGATCGACTTGTTTTTTCCTTTCACGTTTGAATAGCATATAAAAATTATTTTTTTGGAAAAAGTGTAAAAATGCAGGCACGTGTGTGCATTGGTTCAATTGGTTTTGTCTAGCCTAAGTATTTTAAGAAATTGACAGTGTGATTTTGTCTAAAAGTTTAGCTTAAAAACACGTTCTTTAAGGAATGGCATAGGGATGACTTGTTTTTGAATTAGCAGGGTAATCCTTTGGCCTAAGGTCAACTCCTCTATAGTCCTTCTCTATATTTTCCTACTTGAATTTGGGAGATGTCCATAAAAATACAAAGTCTGATGTGAATTGTTTGAGTTATCAATTTATTTTATTATGTTTAGTCTAAGAATATATATTTCAAGTGCTAATTTCTGTTTCCTTTTTTTCTCTTGGCATGAAATTATCTGGATGAGTTTCATTTGTAACTCTGTAACCTCAAGTGAAGTCCTTGACGATCCAAGCTTCAGTTGCTGACATATAGGATTTGTCATCCAGCCCTCTTTTGCACATGTCTTCAACTTCTAGCCATTCCGGGTTCTATCATTTTAACTCATCTCATTAGTTATATTAGTTATTTTAGTAGATAGATTATTCAAAACTACATAATTCTGGTGGTAGAATATTTACTGTTTGTGTAGAATAATTTTATTTATGAATGAATATTTTGAGTTATTGCTTTCCTGTATGACCATTATCTTTATTTTGGAATTGCCATTTACTTTATGTTAATTGTGGACCATTTGAGAAAATGCGTGCAAGTTACATTATTTTTGCAAATAAGTTTATTTCAATTAATTATTTCAGATAATTTTATTATTATTATTATTATTATTATTATTATTATTATTATTATTATTATTATTATTATTATTATTATTATTATTAAAGAAAAAGCGCACTTGTAAATATTTTGGAAACCTGTCGGATCAACCGTTGTTAACGGAATTTAGAGAATGCCTTAAAAACCTTCTTTCGAAATTAACAAAACCTCTTATCTTTAGAATCTCTGAAAAGATTGCCTTTTTTCAAAAATGGAGTTTTGCACGCATTTGCTAATTTTGTTCCCTGTTTTCCTTAAATTGGGTGGCGACTCCAAAAAACTCCAAAAGAGTTAGTCCATTCAGTTGATATTCCGAAATTTAGCATCTCGGGGTTTATTTTTTGGGGGTTCATTAGCATGGCGACTCCGCTGGGGAGAAATAAAGGTTTTGATCATAAAGGTTTCCAATTATTTGCAACTAGCATACCTAATTTATTTGCTTTATTATATCTGTTTGTTTGGTTTGTCATAGAAAGCATGTATTACACTTTTATTTGTGCATAGTCCGCATTCCGTTCATATTTCCTCCCTTATGGAGCCTGTCAATTCTATTTCACCTCCTCGATTTCATCACGGAGCACCCGCTTGATGGGTAGTTACGCAGGAAGGGCATTGCCCTTACCTCATTCTTTGAAACTTCTTTCGTGTCACCAAAAGTTAGTTCGGGATATTGATGTTGCCTGGTTTAGTCATGGCCAGTTCTACTGCGTTGTGAGGCCAGGTCTATCCCGCATAGGTCAAGTCAGCCTCTACCATTAGCCCACTCTTAGAATGAGATTTGAGGAGCATGCATACATATACACCTTAGTTTGGACCCGGTCCTTGGTACCGTTTCCAGGAATTAGAAAACCGCATTTTTGTTGACGGGTTGTTGAATCCCAACGACACTGCATATTATGTGATCGTGTGGATATTATAACGAATCCCAAACCATTTGCCATGTCAAATTTGAGAAGTTGACAATTGTGGCAGTTTATTTATATCTCAATTTTGTATTGATAAACGGCTTGTATCATTATAATATCCACATGTGTGTGCAATTTGAAGATTAGGCCTACCTCTGGCACAAAGAGGCACCTTACAGGGTAGGACGCGCTCACATTTTTATTTACGCTCAACTAATTGTAATTGCCACATGTCAAACTTGTTTAAAATGCAAAGCGCTACGTGATTGTATGCAATGTTGTTAATGACACGCAAACTAACATAGTTTACCTTTTGAATTTTTCTTTTGTTTGATTAATCCCCAAAAGAGAGAGCTTGATTCGTGTTGACTCCCGAGTTGGTTAAGTGTCTAATCTAAAGTGAAGCAAGGAATGACTGATAATCAGACTGGTATCCTTGCATCTTCTAATGAGCAAGCAATTGTTGTTCCTGATGAACAAATTGCTAGAATGACTAAGCAGATTGAGTGTATGCAAGCTGAACTAGAAAGAATGAAAGGGTCGGGCCACCAAAACGCGCCAGCCGTGCTATCAACTCTGAACCCCAATGTTGAAACTGCAAATCCGAACACGCCTTTAAATTCCAGTGTCATTCATATGCTTGCACCAGTTAAAAACATCCCAAATGCATTCATTAACCAAAAAAACTTGCCTTACTATCAATATTTACCTGCCAAAGATACTCCTCGTCTTCCACAATCCAAAGCACCTATTGTTGTGGCTGTTGCTCCTCAAAATGCCAATGATCCAAGACAAGGATACCCCAAAGCCCAATACTATGAGCATGACCCTAATGGTAAGAACGTGGATTTCACTAACTATGTGCCACAAAGTGAATGTCCCATAACTGTGGAAAAGCAGGGAAAGACAGTTGAGCAAGAGAAAATAATCCAAACGATGAAAATCATGCAGCAATCTATCAAGGATTTGCAAGTGTCTAGAGGACGTCAAAGCATCTCCTAGCACAATCTTTATCTATACCCTGACGTTACTCTTCCTCCCGGGTTTAAAGTTCCAAAATTTGATATGTATGATGGTCATAGTGACCCATTTTCTCATTTGACCAAATATCTCAACCGAATGAGGGTTGCGGGAGGTAAAGAGGAACTTCTGATGGCCTTCTTTAGTCATAGTCTAGAAGGTATTACTGCTGAATGGTTTGCAAGACAGGATATAAGCAAGTGGCGTGAGTTTGATGACGTAGCCAATGATTTCAAAAAGCAGTTTGAGTACAATGTTGAGATGGTTCCTGACCTTATAACCTTGGCCAATCTGAAGAAAAAACCAATAGAAACCTCTAGGGAATACGCACAGAGATGGCGTGAACAGGCTGCAAGGGTGCAACCACCAATGACAGAGGAAGACATGGTAAAGTACTTCATCCGTGCCCAAGATGATTCTTATTACATGCACTTGGTCCCTATGATGGGTAAACCCTATTCTGAACTTCTTGTGATGGGAGAAATGGTTGAAGAAGGTGTTAAAACTGGGCGAATTGTAAGCTTTGCCGCGATGAAGGCAACTACACAAAATACTCAAGCTGGCACAAGTAATTTTGAGAAGGAAGATGAATTTGGTATTGATATGGCTGACTTCGACCAAAAGCCAAACAAGAAGCCAACCTTCAGAAACGCACAAAACCAGCCCACTCACCAAGGCGCACTATACTTAACTTATCCAAGTCAGTATCAAATTCCACCTGCTCCATATCCAGTCTATAATACTCAACCCGATTACTATCAATATTGAATACCCACTTATCAGCTTTATTCACAACCACAAGCATACAATTACCCTCCACAACACCAGTTACCTGCAGCCCGTCAGTCTATGCCAGCAAGGTCTCGTCCCAAATATGAAAAGAGACAGCGCCGAAAATTCACTTCTTTAGGTGAACCACAAGCTCAATTGTATGAAAGATTAAAGGATATGAGAGTGCTAAACCCTTTAGCAGGAGATGGTACGTTTGACGCTCCCCAAGGATGTGTTGTTGGGACCAAGTATTGTGCTTACCATGCAGAATTTTCCAAGCACGACACTGAGGAATGTGTCCTTCTTAAACATAAGATCCAAGATTTGATTGAAGACAATACAATCCAGCCGAGTGAACCAACGCAGGAGACTTGGTTGTGAACCAAAAGCACTTTGCAAAACTTCGATTCAGATTGAGGCCTTGAATCATGCTGGATAAAACGTTATCATTTTGCCTCTTTATCTTTGAAATTTTACAAAATTTGCAAATGCATTTATGCTTTGGTACTTCTTTGATTTAAATAATCTGTTGTTATTATGATTGTGGCATATAATGAAACAAATGAGCAAATCAAGGATGACTACTTGACCGAGCCAAATGATGGTTAATTTTTCATGGTCCCCATGACAATCCCAAACTGGGGCAACTGCTGTTGAAGAAGTGGTATTTTTTTCAAGAGTCACGTTGGAAGTAATTCAATACAATCAAGAGATTTTGCAAGCGGCGCAAGCAAATATTTTTCTCATTTTTATGTAATTTTGATTATAATGCGAACTACGCGTAACCTGATTCCCAGGGCTAGGATACGTAAGAAACTCACATAGAGCTCGGTTACACTAGCGTAGGATTCCCCAATTTCCTCTTTTATGTAATTTTGAACTACTTTTGGTCTGATTCCTGAATGGCAACAGGGTAAGTAAGCAATCCACATCGGATTCGATGAGATTTTTTAATACTTAGGGCTTGTTTCTCTTTGATGATGTAATTCCGAACTACGTATCGGGGCAGATGTATAGGCATTCCAACTCGGATTCGGCTTCGCACTTAGATTGGCATATTCCCCCAAAATTAATGTAAGCAGAACTACGCACAGTCTGATTCGCGTGGAGGGATACGTAGGCGCTCTTAACGGGCTCGACTCTATAATATTAAAATTTTCAGTTTCCCCTAAAGTAAGCAACTGGGGAAATCTTGCAAAGCAAGTTGAAGATGTAAAAGATCATAACTGGGGCAAAAATTTTCAAAAGGTGGTATTGCCAGACAGAAGATGAATGGGCTAAATTCTGAAAGTGTTTAAGAATGGTGCAAAGTTGCAAGATAAAGGATGTTCAATTTTTCAACATATGTCACCATCTGAAATACAACAAGGATTTTAGATTAACATAAATGTTACATGAAAATCCTTTTCAACTATGCAAGTATTTATGTCAATTATTTGAAACTTATTGTGCTATTAGTTCATTGGCCAAGTCTCAAAGGACGTATTGCAAATCTAGACAAAGTGAGAAGAAGGAAGTAGTTGCAGGATGAAGGCTCGAGTCAGCATGAATCAAAATGCTCCCCCCTCCCTCCCAAAACTAACAATTTTTCTTTGAGAGCAGGGACATTAACACCCACAACAGAAGATATACATCTTAGCAAGTCAATCTCCAAGATTCTCATCACTGGGATTGCAATGATATTTGGATAAAGCTCGTGCTTCATGACCCGACGCTTTTTCAATTTTTTGAAAGGCAGCATTTCTATTTCCCATAACTTTTGCAAATTATTAAGAATATCTGTTTCATTTCTCATTCGCTTTGTGAGAGCGCTTACTAAAGTTCCATTTTTTGTGATTTACATATATTTCCGATCCTGGGCCTCACTTTATTTTGTAGTCAAGACCATTCCTCCGTGGAAGAGTTCAAAGAGTATAACGTATTCACGTGTTCACGCTTTTGAGAAGCGTCATTATATTTCACGCTTTCGAGAAGCGTTTTTATGTTCACGCTTTCGAGAAGCGTCTTTTATATTTCACGCTTCAAGTAAGCGTCTTTATCTGTTTACGCTTTCGATAAGCGTCTTTATACTTCACGCTTTCGATAAGCGTCTTTATGTTTACGCTTTCGATAAGCGTCTTTATGTTTACGCTTTCGATAAGCGTCTTTTATATTTCGAGCTTCCGATAAGCGTCTTTATGTGTTTACGCTTTCGATAAGCGTCTTTATATTTCACGCTTCCAGTAAGCGTCTTTATGTGTTCACGCTTTCGATAAGCGTCTTTATATTTCACGCTTCCAGTAAGCGTCTTTATGTGTTCACGCTTTCGATAAGCGTCTTTATATTTCACGCTTCCAGTAAGTGTCTTTATGTGTTCACGCTTCCGGTAAGCGTCTTTATGTGTTCACAATTCCAGTAAGCGTCTTTATGAGTTTACGCTTTCGATAAGCGTCTTTATATTTCACGCTTTCGATAAGCGTCTTTTATATTTCACGCTTCCGGTAAGCATCTTTATGTGTTTACGCTTTCGAAAAGCGTCTTTATATTTCACGCTTCCGGTAACCGTCTTTATGTGTTAACATTTTCGATAAACGTCTTTGTGTGTTCACGCTTTCGATAAGGGTCTTTGTGTGTTCACACTTCCGGTAAGCGTCTTTATGTGTTCACGCTTCCGGTAAGCGTCTTTATGTGTTTCCGCTTTCGATAAGCGTCTTTATGGGTTTACGCTTCCGGTAAGCATCTTTATGTGTTTCCGCTTTCGATAAGCGTCTTTATGTTTACGCTTTCGATAAGCATTTTTATTATTTCACGCTTTCTGTAAGCATCTTTATGTGTTCACGCTTTCGATAAGCGTCTTTACATGTTCACGCTTTCGATAAGCGTATTTGTATCACCTCGAAGGTGTTGATTATTTGAATGCCTCTACGGCGTAATTTTGTTGCCCCGGAGGCGTATTTATGTCACCTCGAAGGTGTTAATTATTTGAATGCCTCTAAGGCGTAATTTTGTTGCCTCGAAGGCGTATTTATGTCACCTCAAAGGTGTTGATTTTTTAAATGCCTCTAAGGCGTATCTTTTATTGCCCCGGAGGCGTATTTGTTGCCCCGGAGGCGTATTTATGTCACCTTGAAGGTATTAATTATTTGAATGCCTCTAAGGCGTAATTTGGTTGCTTATGTCACCTCGAAGGTGTTGGTTATTTGAATTCCTCTAAGGCATAATTTTGTTGCCCCTAAGGCGTATTTGTGTCACCTCGAAGGTGTTAATTATTTGAATGCCTCTAAGGCGTAATTTTATTGCCTCAAAGGCGTATTTCTGTCATCTCGAAGGCGTTAATCATTTGAATGCCTCTAAGGCGTAATTTTATTGCCTCGATAGGCGTTTTAATATTTTTCACTTTCTTAAATATATTTTGTAGCCTCCTGAGGCGTTTATATTTACTTATCCCTATTTTAATGACCTTATGTTGCTAATAAGTTTGTTAAGGATTGCAGGATAATGGGATTACTTCGGATGTATCTTTACTTTTTGGTCGGAGCACAATCCAAGATAGCATTGCAAACTCCCTCTTCATTATTTAAAGCGTTACGCTTTATCATGGTTTATTGCCGAAAAGGCGGCATTCTATCCTTATAACTTTGTTTAAAGTTCACTTTATGTTTATATTAATTGAAGCTTTTGTTACTTTATTTCAGTCTACCAATGGTCCCGAAGTCACCTTGCCTCACAATATCGGATTACTTCACCAGTTGATTGGAGACAGGCTTATAATTTATTTTGCAACCAGCATCTACAAGTTTTATAATTGCTATTCATTTATTTATTAAACTTCATTTTCTGTGTCCCGCTTAATGTTGGTCAAGTTTATTATAGGATTTTAGCAGCACCGCAGCAGCATTTGGAGCATAGCGTGGAACTTTTTCTTAGCAGTGAACTGGGGGAAATCGTTGATATGAGCTAGACTCGTCAATGAGGATCTGTAGAATCGCACTCGAACAAGCAAGTCTTACCTAATCTTTCATTCTGGATTAGGGGTCAGTCAGATTCTTTCCAGTTTATGTGTCCGTTTCTGTTACTCGTGCAAATCTTCGTGTCTAAGTGTCGTCGAACTACATATGGCCTGATTCTCTTTCAGCCCGAGATATGTAGACAACTCAGAAACCGGAGTTCGGCCATGTCCATAAGCCTCGCACTTTGGTCCTGGGAATCAAAGTCTCTATCTTTATCGTGACAAAATTGGTTTTCCATCAACTTCTTTATCCTGAAAACTCTTTCATCCTTTTCCAGGTAAAGAGGGGCAGCTGTTGACACCTAATTTTTTCCTGAAATTTTTTAATTAATTTTAATTATCTAAATAAAAGTCAATTTCAAAATTTTAAAAGTGAATTAATAAAATTTGGAAGAAAAGGCTAAGTTTTGCAAAGCATAGCTCAATTTCAGCCTATCCGTGCAATCCTCTTATCTCCTAAATTATCCTAAATGAGGCTAATTTCGTTCCTCTATCCAAATTTTTGGCCTAGACACGCAACACCCATGTATCACACTACACATCTCTAAACCCAATTTCCCCCAAAACCAAACGAATCAGTCCAAAATTGATGGTTCCCCCATCTTCATCGTACAACCTCATCCAAATAGAGTCGTTGGAAGGCTACATCAGTCAGTTCGAGTTCAATTCTTGCATTTTTGGGGAAACCCTAGAAGGCTACCCTATGAAAGGGAAAGAGGGAGTTCATATAGAGAAAACAGCAGTAAAAAAGGGATGACACAATTTCTATTTCACTCATCTGATTTTCTTTCTAAAAAGTGGTTATAGTTTGACTTCTCGTTTTGATTTCTGGAGTAGTATTCCTATTGATTTCAAGTCGTGTTACCGCTTCTTCATTAGTCGAGTCGTCGACTTTGTTCAACTCGTCGCACTTGTTTCGAGTCGCATTCTTCAGTTCATAGCCCCTCGTTCACTTCCCTGCAGCAGGTAAAAATCTTAAATTTTCCTTTTTCTTTGTTTCTATATCAGTTTTAGCAATGTGGATTAGTATAGCACAGTTATTTGAAGTTTGATGTTATGTATGCGAATATTACAGTATTTGAGATATTGGTGTTTGAACTTGTCCTTAGCTAAGTATATGTCTTTAGCTTTGTTTCCTGGCTTTACTCAGTTGGTGTATGTTTTGATCTTCTGTCCAGAAATGAGCATAAAGTTCGAATCTTTTACTCGTATATGAGTTGTTATGAGATAACTTAGTTAAAAATCCAATTTCTTTTAGCTCATAATATCAAGTATTAGGGTAATTTAGGACTTGCATATGTTGGTTAGGAAGATGGTGGAAGTTAAGTACATATTCTGTGATTGAATCTTTTTAAAAAATGCAGAACCAGTTTAAGCTAAAAAAAATGAAATCTTTGTCTAGTATGCTGTTTTTTCCCTTACTTATCTATGGATATCTGTCTGTTTGAGGGGTTTCTGGTGTGAGTAGAGGGCCCTTGGATTCTTTTACTTGTGCAGTCCATATGCAAGCAGAAGTAGAGAAAGAGATGTGGGTTTTGGTTTAGTGTAGTAGTTCCTGTTTTTGTGCTAAGAGGGTGATAAACATGTGTTAGTTAGGTTCCAGGGGTGTTTTCAAAATTAAAAGGGCCTGGATTTTGTGAGTTTACAGCAGGAATTTTGTGTATCTTTAGTTTGTTATGGCTGCAGCATCAGGATGATGGTTGGTGAGCTCAAAGAAAGAGTTTAAGGGGTTAAAGAGTGTCCTGAAGTTGTATATGGTGTTTGGAGGCAATATAGGAGTTTGAAAGGGTGTATGAAGGTTGTCTTGTTTTTTGGATTGTTGCAGGTGATGAGAGAAGGTTGTTTAGGGGTTCTGGTTAATTTGCATGTGTTTGAGGATTTGTTTGGTAAGCTGTAGGTAGCTGCAAGAGATGTTAGGGGTTTGTATTTGGTTCTGGTATGTTAGCAGGGGATGTAAAGTAGTTTTTTTTGTTCTTTGAGTTGAGATAGGTGGTGAAGTTGTTCCCTGTTCTAGATGTTAAGTCCTGTTTTGGTTTTGTAATTGGAAAAGATCAGTGAGATTCATAAATGAAAGTAGATGTTCTTATGTCCATGAGTCAGTCTTAAGACTCAAATTGTCTCTTGAGCTGGTCTTGTTTCAAGTTTGCTCAGGTCTGTGTATGTATTTAGTGGGTTCAGGGAGGCATTTAGAAGTGTTTAATTGGTTTAGTTTCTGCGGGGTATTATGTGGGGGTAAGATGAATGTTGGAGGGGTATTCCTGGTCCTGTTTCTTTTTGTAAGGGTGGAGGTTGTATCCTATTTATTCGGGTTCTGTGAGGTTGTCCGGTGAAGGAGTTTAGGTGTTATTGGTTCCAGGTGGCATGAGTTGATGTGCAGGGTTTCTTGTCCTGTCATAGTAGTGCCTATTAGAATGTAGGAAGGAGTGGAGGCTGTTTCTAGTAACTGAGGCAGTGTATAGGCCTGGGTGTGTGTTAGGAGGCCTGCGTGTGAAATGTGTAGATGTTTGCTAGTGGTTGTTTCAAGTTGGAGGGGTTTATTTGTGTGTAAGGGTTTAGGATTATGTGCAGGTATTTGTGAAGGTGTGTGTATGTGTGAAGTGATGCACGGTGTTGGGGTATATTATGGTGTGCAGGCTATGTTTGAGGTCTATTTTGGAGGTAGTAGAGGTATGTCCTGGTGTTGTAGTAAGGAGTGTAGTGGTAGCAAGGGGTCTGATGGGTTCAGGTGAATGCTTGGATATCAGGTTCTTGTCTTGATGTTCCTGAAGAATTAAGGAGTATTTGAGTGCTGAATTTGCTTCAGGTTGTTTGTCTGATGTTAGTAGGTCTTGTAAAAGTTGTCTAGAGATGATTGGAGTGTAAGGGAGCTAGGCAGGTTCTTTGTTGCTTGGTTATTCCCTGGTTTATAGGTGTTTTAATTTCCTTTTTAAGTGTAGTAGGGGATAGGGAGCATAGGTTTCTTTGTCTTCGACTTGTATTGAATTTTCTTAGCTCATTCCCTGGACTTAATCCCATGGTTTTCCGCTGGTGATCTACCTGTTTAGGAAAAGGGTCTGCCTTCTTCCTTTAGAATTTCTTGGTGTTTATGTGGTGTAAGTGTTGCCTTTTAAAAATATTCATTGAGCTGCTTCTGAAATGTTACTTTTCTCTGCCTAACCTTGTCAAAATCATGTCTGAATCCTCTTGTATTTCTTTGATCTTGTCTCTTCAAGAAGCTGCTTTGGAACGATTTAACCTTTTGGTATAATTTGCATATCTAGCCAGTCTAACGTCAAATGCTTGTGTAGCGTTCCTCTGTTTATGTTCATTAGTCCAATAATTGTTTACTAGACTTGTTGCTTGAGTTTGTAATTGAGAAACCATTTGTTATAAATTAATGTATTCTTGAGTTTGTAATTGAGAAACCATTTGTTATAAATTAATGTATTCATGTGAAGTAGCATGAGAAAAGAATTGATCTTGAGCTTTGTTTGAAAGTTGTTTCCCTACTATTGATATAGTATCGTAGTCATTCTTTCAATTTTTTAAATTACTTGCATGAGCTTTCCATGTCTGCTATGGTTTAAACCATTTCTCTATTGGCTAGAAATAATGTTTAAGATCATGTTGTATTTTATGAAGTGAAAATGGGGTTTTTTAATTCTTCTGCCAAGATAAAGGAGTAATAGACCTCTCATTTGATCTAATGAAGTATAATTGTTTGTCTTGTTTAGCTCATTTGATTTGGAGTTTAATCTAATAAATTGTGTTAGTTCTGTCTGATGTGGAGAGTTGGTAATTGATCGATTTGTTTTTTCCTTTCACGTTTGAATAGCATATGAAAAATTGTTTTTTTGGAAAAAATGTAAAAATGCAGGCACGTGTGTGCATTGGTTCAATTGGTTTTGTCTAACCTAAGTATTTTAAGAAATTGACAGTGTGATTTTGTCTAAAAGTTTAGCTTAAAAACACGTTCTTTAAGGAATGGCATAGGGATGACTTGTTTTTGAATCAGCAGGGTAATCCTTTGGCCTAAGGTCAACTCCTCTATAGTCCTTCTCTATATTTGCCTACTTGAATTTTGGAGATGTCCATAAAAATACAAAGTCTGAAGTGAATTGTTTGAGTTATCAATTTATTTTATTATGTTTAGTCTAAGAATATATATTTCAAGTGCTAATTTCTGTTTCCCTTTTTTCTCTTGGCATTAAATTATCTGGATGAGTTTCATTTGAAACTCTATAACCTCAAGTGAAGTCCTTGACGATCCAAGCTTCAGTTGCTGACATATAGGATTTGTCATCCAGCCCTCTTTTGCACATGTCTTCAACTTCTAGCCATTCCGGGTTCTATCATTTTAACTCATCTCATTAGTTATATTAGTTATTTTAGTAGATAGATTATTCAAAACTACATAATTCTGGTGGTAGAATATTTACTGTTTGTGTAGAATAATTTTATTTATGAATGAATATTTTTAGTTATTGCTTTCCTGTATGACCATTATCTTTATTTTGGAATTGCCATTTACTTTATGTTAATTGTGGACCATTTGAGAAAATGCGTGCAAGTTACATTATTTTTGCAAATAAGTTTATTTCAATTAATTATTTCAGATAATTTTATTATTATTATTATTATTATTATTATTATTATTATTATTATTATTATTATTATTATTATTATTAAAGAAAAAGCGCACTTGTAAATATTTTGGAAACCTGTCGGATCAACCGTTGTTAACGAAATTTCGAGAATGCCTTAAAAACCTTCTTTCGAAATTAACAAAACCTCTTATCTTTAGAATCTCTGAAAAGACTGCCTTTTTTCAAAAATGGAGTTTTGCACGCATTTGCTAATTTTGTTCCCTGTTTTCCTTAAATTGGGTGGCGACTCCAAAAGACTCCAAAAGAGTTAGTCCATTCAGTTGATATTCCGAAATTTAGCATCTCGGGGTTTATTTTTTGGGGGTTCATTAGCATGGCGACTCCGCTGGGGAGAAATAAAGGTTTTGATCATAAAGGTTTCCAATTATTTGCAACTAGCATACCTAATTTATTTGCTTTATTATATCTGTTTGTTTGGTTTGTCATAGAAAGCATGTATTACACTTTTATTTGTGCATAGTCCGCATTCCGTTCATATTTCCTCCCTTTTGGAGCCTGTCAATTCTATTTCACCTCCTCGATTTCATCACGGAGCACCCGCTTGACGGGTAGTTACGCAGGAAGGGCATTGCCCTTACCTCATTCTTTGAAACTTCTTTCGTGTCACCAAAAGTTAGTTCGGGATATTGATGTTGCCTGGTTTTGTCATGGCCAGTTCTACTGCGTTGTGAGGCCAGGTCTATCCCGCATAGGTCAAGTCAGCCTCTACCATTAGCCCACTCTTAGAATGAGATTTGAGGAGCATGCATACATATACACCTTAGTTTGGACCCGGTCCTTGGTACCGTTTCCAGGAATTAGAAGGCTACATCAGTCAGTTCGAGTTCAATTCTTGCATTTTTGGGGAAACCCTAGAAGGCTACCCTATGTAAGGGAAAGAGGGAATTCATATAGAGAAAACAGCAGTAAAAAAAGGATGACATAATATCTATTTCACTTCTCTAATTTTCTTTCTAAAAAGTGGTTATAGTTTGACTTCTTATTTTGATTTGTGGAGTAGTATTTTTCTGTTCCTATTGATTTCAAGTCGTGTTACTGCTTCTTCATTAGTCGAGTCGTCGACTTTGTTCAACTCGTCGCACTTGTTTCGAGTCGCATTCTTCAGTTCATAGCCCCTCGTTCACTACCCTGCAGCAGGTAAAAATCTTAACTTTTCCTTTTTTCTTTGTTTCTATATCAGCTTTAGCAATGTGGATTAGTATAGCACAGTTATTTGAATTTTGAAGTTATGTATGCGAATATTATAGTATTTGTGGTGTTTGAACTTGTCCTTAGCTAAGTATATGTCTTTAGCTTTGTTTCCTGGCTTTGCTCAATAGGTGTATGTTTTGATCTTTTATCCAGAAATGAGCATAAAGTTTGAATCTTTTACTCGTATATGAGTTGTTATAAGATAACTTAGTTAAAAATCCAATTTCTTTTAGCTCATAATGTGAAGTATTAGGGTAATTTAGGACTTGCATATGTTGGTTAGGAAGATGGTAGAAGTTAAGTACATATTCTGTGATTGAATCTTTTTAAAAGATGCAGAACCAGTTTAAGCTAAAAAAAAAGAATTCTTTGTCTAGTATGCTGTTTTTGCCCTTACTTATCTCTGGATATCTGCCTGTTTGAGGGGTTTCTGGTGTGAGTAGAAGGGCCCTTGGATTCTTTTACTTGTGCAGTCCATAGGCAAGCAGAAGTAGAGAAAGAGATGTGGGTTTTGGTTTAGTATAGTAGTTCCTATTTTTGTACTGAGAGGGTGACAAGCAGGTGTTAGTTAGGTTCCAGAGGGTGTTTTCAATATTAAAAAGGGCTTGGATTTTTGAGTTTATAGCAGGGATTTTGTGTATCTTCAGTTTGTTATGGCTGCAGCATCAGGATGATGGTTGGTGAGCTCAAAGAAAGAGTTTAAGGGGTTAAAGAGTGTCCTGAAGTTGTCTATGGTGTTTGGAGGCAATGTAGGAGATTGAAAGGGTGTATGAAGGTTGTCTTGATTTCTGGATTGTTGCAGGTGATGAGAGAAGGTTGTTTAGGGGTTGTAGTTAATTTGCAAGTGTTTGAGGGTTTGTTTGGTAAGCTGTAGGTAGCTGCAAGAGATGCTAGGGGTTTGTATTTGGTTCTGGTATGTTAGCAGGGGATGTAAAGCAGTTTGTTTTGTTTTTTGAGTTGAGAGAGGTGGTGAAGTTGTTCCCTGTTCTAGATGTTAAGTCCTGTTTTGGTTTTGTAATTGGAAAAGATCAGTGAGATTCATAAATGAGAGTAGATATTCTTATGTCCTTGAGTCAGTCTTAAGACTCAAATTGTCTCTTGAGCTGGTCTTGTTTCATGTTTGCTCAGGTCTATATATGTATTCAGTGGGTTCAGGGAGGCACTTAGATGTGTTTAGTTGGTTTAGTTTCTGCAGGGTATTATGTGGGGGTAAGATGAATGTTGGAGGGGTATTCCTGGTCCTGTTTCTGTTTGTAAGTGTGGAGGTTGTATCCTATTTATTCGGGTTCTGTGAGGTTGTCCAGTGAAGGAGTTTAGGGTTTATTGGTTCCAGGTGGCATGAGTTGATGTGCAGGGTTTCTTGTCCTGTCATAGTAGTGCCTGGTAAAATGTAGGAAGGAGTGGAGGCCGTTTCTAGTAACTGAGGCAGTGTATAGTCCTGGGTATGTGTTAGGAGGCCTGCGTGTGAAATGTGTAGATGTTTGCTAGTGGTTGTTTCAAGTTGGAGGGGTTTATTTATGTGTAGGTATTTAGGACTATGTGCAGGCATTTGTGAAGGTGTGTGTATGTGTGAAGTGATGCAGGGTGTTGGGGTATATTATGGTGTGCAGGGTATGTTTGAGGTCTATTTTTGAGGTAGTAGGGGTCTGTCCTGGTGTTGCAGTAAGGAGTGTAGTGGTAGCAAGGGGTCTGATGGGTTCATGTGAATGCTTGGATATATTAGGTTCTTGTCTTGATGTTCCTGAACAATTAGGGAGTATTTGAGTGCTGAATTTGCTTCAGGTTGTTTGTCTGATGTTAGCAGGTCTTGTAAAAGTTGTCTAGAGATGCTTGAGTGTGAGGGAGCTAGGCAGGTTCTTTGTTGCTTGGTAATTCCCAGATTTATAGGTGTTTCAATTTCCTTTTTAAGTGTAGTAGAGGATAGGGAGCATAGGTTTCTTTGAGTTCGACTTGTATTGAATATTCTTAGCTCATTCCCCGGTCTTAATCCCATGGTTTTCTGATGTTCGGCATTTTGTGCGTATAATTCCTTAATATTTCCTCACGTTTGAGTACTTTATTCGCACGTTTTCTAGTTTATGAATCTGATTTTGAACTGATTTTATGTCGTATGATTGTAGGTTGTTATGAAGTGCAATTGGAGCTTTAAAGAGCATGATCGAGCAAGAAAAGATTGGATTTGGATTGAGGATTGGATCGAACATACGAAGGCACAACGCGACGCGAACTGTGGACGAAGGAAGCAGGAAAATGGCCCGGCGCCATAGGTGGCGCGGGGCGCCCCCAAAACCGCCCAGCCTTCTGGCGCGTTCGGGGGCGCGGGGTGTGGCTAAAGCGCTTGGATTTCGACGGGTTCTGCTTCGGTCAGCGCGTTTGGGGGCGCAGGGCGCCAGCTACAGCGCCCCTGGAGCGGGTTTTGGAGTCCTATTTCGTTTAGGCTTAGGTGTAACTTATTTCTAGGCTTTTGTAAACCCTATAAATACTCTTTTACTTCGTTTTTGAAGGGAGTTCAGGCTTTGGAGCAATTGGAGAGCTCATAACATCTTGAACAAGGGTTTTTCTTCCTTCCATTAATCTATTACTTCATTATTTCATTATTTCATCAAATCCTTGTGTTGTTATGAGTATGTATGGCTAATTATTTTGTTCTGGGGTTAGAGCGAATTCATGAAGGTTGAGGTTTGAATGTTGAGTTCCATGAATTGAATTCCAATTATAGATTATTTATTCTTTCTCGATCATAATTGTTTAATTATAACGGCCGAATAATTGAACACTATCTACGGTTCTTAGATTGAACTCGACAAAGGGAATTTATGAACGCACATGAGAAAGAATAGGGCTTGATTGTAAACCTGGGCCCCGGGGAATCTATTTGTGGGTAAGATAGACATACACCTATTCACCTGGCTTAGCTAAATAAAAAATTCGTTAGTGCGTGCACGTGATCCAACCCATAGACATATAGGGATTGGAGTAGCCTGCATAGACCGTGAAGAATCGAAAGGTTTTCACGGGTACAATTAACCTGTTAGTTAGCAATCTTGGGACTTAAGAAGTGGAATCAACAGGATAACTCAACTGGATTGTTCGTAACTCTGACCCTGGACCGCCTCCTTATTGCTGATAACAACCAATTTTTGCTTCATTGTTTGACTGAATTTCCACCATTTAAATTATTGTTCTTTAGTTAATAAAATCCTCACTATTGGAAAAAGATCCCTGAGTAGTTGTTAAGAAATTGTTTCTTAGGAGTCCAGTCTAAATAGTCCTCGTGGGAACGATACTCTACTTATCACTTTATTACTTGTCGACCACGTATACTTGCGTGTGCATTGGGAGCAGCAAGTTTTTGGCACCGTTGCCGGGGACTAAATAATTGACTGTCTTCTTTTCAGACGATTTATTATTTTCTATTCAGGTTTAATTTTTGTTTTGAGTTTTGTGCTGTTTCAGGTATTAGGTCCTGCTTGATCTTTACCTACAGGAATGGCAGCAGAACGAGCTTTAGCTGTGTGAGATGTTGCTCTCCCCAGCCTGGAGGGAGTAGCCTCGAGCATAGTTAAGTCTGAAATTACTGGAAACTTTGAGATTAAGTCCGGCATGATTCAGTTGCTGCATGTGACTGGGTAATATAGAGGATTACTTCATGAATATCCGCAGCAACACATTCAGAATTTCTTGGAGATCAGTGATACTTACACACCAACGGGAGTTCCTATTGATTATGTTCGCTTGACATTGTTCCCGTTGGGAAGAAAGAGGTGGTTAAAGGCTGAAAAGTCTGGGTCTATCACAACTTGGGATGATTTGGCTAAGAAGTTCTTAGCTAAGTTTTATCCATCTGCCAACACAGCCCGGCTGAGGAGTGGAATTATGTCCTTCAGACAGATAGAAGGAGAGTCTTTGTATTCAACCTGGGAGCGGTTTAAAGCTTTACTGAGAGATTGTCCACACCATAACCAATCTAATGAGGTTCTTGCACATACTTTTGTGGAGGGGTTGACTGCGCATACTAAGATCGTGTAGATGCTGCTGCTGGAGGCCAAGTACTGGCCTTAAACTTTGACCAGATCTATGAATTACTAGACAAGTTTTCGCAGAGCAATCCTTACTGGCAGGGAGATGGTAGAGCTACTACACAGAAATCTGCTGGGGTACTTCAGTTAGATGCAGTTTCATAGCTGAGGGCGAAGATGGATGCTATTTCCAATCAAATTAGCAAGCTAGCTCTGCCAAAGACTCAGCAACAAGTGGCTCCAATGCAACAACTCCAGAGTTTTTGTGAGGTTTGTGGTTAAGATCATGCTACAGAGGTTTGCTCCTCTAATCCAGAGTCAGTTTATTATGTGGGCAATCAAAACAGGCTGCAGGGTCAAAATCAGTTTGGTAATGCTTATTATCAAGGCAATACGAGAGCCCCAAATCATTACCACCCACTTCCAGCTCCACCACAGCAGGTTAGCAATTAAGTTGAAGATATGCTAAAGCAGATAATGGCGGGGCAGCAGAGAATGATAGCTGACATTGCAGCCCATGCACAGGCCATACAAGATCTTGCCAATGCTCAAAAGAACCTGGAGCACCAGTTGGGGCAGTTGGTGGGAGAAATCAGTATTGTTAAAAAAGGGCCTCAGCAATGTCTTGCAGTGACCTTAATTGAAGGTGGAGAGCTGATGGCCAAGTACGAGGAGAGAGATGAAATAGAAAAAGTTGAAAAAGTGGAGAAGGTAAGGAAGAAAGAAGAGAGAAAGGAGGCACCTCTGCCGCCTCCACCATTCCCGTAGATACTTATACCATCGAAGGATTTGGCCCAGTATGAAAAATTTGTGAGTATGTTGAAAGAGCTTCAAGTTAACATTCCTTTGACTGATGTGTTTGAATTGATGCCATCCTTTGTGAAGTTCTTAAAGGATATTTTAGTCAAGAAGAAAAAGCCTCAAGAGATAGATACAGTTGAGTTAGTCGAGGAGTGCAGCACAATCTTGAGTAAGTTACCTCCAAAACTTCAAGATCCTGGGAGGTTTACTATTCTTTGCACCATTGGAAGGCATAATATCACTGGTGCATTGTGTGATCTGGGTGCGAGCATAAATCTCATGCCTCTATCTGTTTGCAAAAGGTTAGGGCTAGGACCAATCAAGCCCTGTTCAGTTACTCTAAAGATGGCGGATGGATCACTCACTCACACCGATGGTAAGTTGGAGGATGTGTTGCTTAAAGTTGGTAAGTTTACATTCTCTGCTGATGCTCCAATCATTTTAGGGAGACCATTCTTAGTCACCCCGAAGGCACTGACTGACATGGAGCTGGGAGAGATGACTGTTAGAGTGCATGGAGAAAAGGTTACTTTCAAGGTTTATAATGAGAAGGAGCACATAACTAAGGTTGAAGAGTGCTCTATGATTGAACATGTCAAACAAGAACATGGAAGTAAACCAAATGACCTGTGTGAGCAGAATGTGGAACAAAATAGCAGTGACACATCACATGTGAAGTTGAAGATGGGTTCTCTCAAAGAAAGGAAGAAAGCAAAGGTTTGTCGTAAGAAGAGGAGACATAAATGCTGGAAGTGAGCTAAAAGTATCGTCGTGCCACGACGTTAACTAAGGCGCTTCTCGGGAGGCAACCCGAGTTTGTACTTGTATTATTTTATTTATAGTGTCACGTAATTTTTATTTCTCCTTGGATTGCAGGTTCATGTAATGTCGAATTTAAGTGTGGGTGTCCTCACCCCTGCCTAATATTGATGACCTGTTGGGGGAAGTCTGAGTACCTCATACTATACGGATGCTTGGAGGATGCTAGCACCAAGGACTAGAGCCTTCAGGGAAGTTCTTTTACCTTTTGTACTTTATTTTTTGTCGCACTGAGGACATTTCTTAGTTTTAAGTGTGGGGTGGGGAACTCCCCCTTTATTTTTTAGGTTAGGGATGCATGTACCGTTAGGATTTTCTTTTGTCACTTGACGTTATTTTTATTTGTTTCTTGCTTTAATATATGAAAAAATGAAAAAAAAAATTAGAAAACCAATGAAAAAATTTAAAAAGGATTTTCTTTTTAGTCTTGATTAGTGGTACATGTCATCCATCCCGTGATTTTTCTTATGACCTCGGTTCTTTTCCACAGGGAGGCCTTTGAACCGGGTAGTTTTTATTTTTATTAGGATTGAGTAGTTAGTTATAGGTGGCTCTAGACAAAAGAAATAGGTAGAATGCTAGGTGCCTTTGATTTGTTTGATACCGGTGTACTTGGACTTTAGCATATGCTAGTTGTGGTGTCTTTTTGTTTTCAATTGTGATGCATGCCTAGAAAAAATGGAATGACCCCCTTGAGATGCTTAATTTTCCACAAGTTGCACTCTGTTTGCTTGATTGAGAGTTGTGATGGAGCCATTTTGTATGGAATGTGTGCAATGTCTGTTGTGAGGCATATTTAATTGTGTTCCATTTTTGCATATTGGTGTCTAGAACTTGCCCCGTGTGTGTGCAAAGCGAAATCCTAGGTTTGCTCTAGTCGGAAAATGATACAGGCCTTCTTGGATAAGCCTCTGACCTTGATTTGCCTACCCTGATATACACTTTGGACTTGATTGTTGTGATCTCTTTGACCTTTTTGTTGGCACCCACACCGCGAGCCTACCCACATTTTCTAAATTGCTTTCTTTTGGCCCTTTACTCCTTAAGCACTTTAATTGATAATGTGATATTAATGTGGAGTTGTGGTTGAAATATTGGGAGGTTTTTGAGTGGAACCAATGAGGGGAATATGTAATGAATTGTGTAGTAGTTGATTATGAGCATTGGCAAGGTTTGGAAAGAAGTGAATAGAAAAAAAAAGCTGAAAAAATTTTGAAAAAAAAAAAGAAGAGAGAAGAATATCCATCCTTGCTAGTGTGTGCTTAAAAGAAAAAAATTTGCTACTTGTTGAGAAGGTGTGTGTGAAAGTTGTTGATTGGGTGGCTTTGATGAGATTTATGTTTAATTAATTGTGATGTATTAAAGTGCTTAGGGAGGTAGTCACTATTACCCATATGTATCCTACCAGCCCCTTAGCCTACATTACAACATTCTTAAAGTCCTAGTTAATCCCGATTAGAGTGAGCTTACATTAGTGGAGTCCTACACTACGGGAAAGCCTATGGTGCATCATGTGTGACATGTGAGCTTTTCATGAGAGTGAGTGAATTCTTTCTATGCTATTGTCCCCGTTCTATCCTTTATATTCATTGTTGTGTGTGATATTTGGGGGACACTCTCTTGCTTCATTATTGGTGAGGGCACATAGTTTGCATGAGATAGGTGAAGCCGTGGTACATTTGAGTTGTCTTGGGGTGGTTGTTCTCATGTTTTTGAGTTTGTTAAATTATTGGCATGTTTGATGGACCCATAGTAGTCATGTGTGCATTTATTCAATGGTCGGTATCAACCATAGTCATAGGCAGACCTGTTCTACCTAGGTTGGGAAGTTATTGGTAATTGCTCGAGGTTGAGTAAAGGTTCAAGTAAGGGGTGGTGATGTTTGGCATTTTATGCCTATAATTCATTAATATTTCCTCACGTTTGAGTACTTTATTCGCACGTTTTCTAGTTTATGAATGTGATTTTGCACTGATTTTATGTCGTATGATTGTAGGTTGTTATGAAGTACAATTGGAGCTTTAAAGAGCATGATCGAGCAAGAAAAAATTGGATTTGGATTGAGGATTGGATCGAACATACGATGTCACAACGCGACGCGAACTGCGGACGAAGGAAGCAGGAAAATGGCCTGGCGCCATAGGTGGCGTGGGGCGCCCCCAAAAGCGCCCAGCCTTCTGGCGCGTTCGGGGGCGCGGGGCATGGCTAAAGCGCTTGGATTGCGACGGGTTCTTCTTGGGTCAGTGCGTTCGGGGGCGCGGGGCGCCAGCTACAGTGCCCCTGGAGCGGGTTTTGGAGTCCTATTTCGTCTAGGCTTAGGCGTAACTTATTTCTTGGCTTTTGTAAACCTTATAAATACTCTTTTACTTCATTTTTGAAGGGAGTTCAGAATTTGGAGCAATTGGAGAGCTCATAACATCTTGAACAAGGGTTTTTCTTCCTTCCATTAATCTATTACATCATTATTTCATTATTTCATCAAATCTTTGTGTTGTTATGATGAGTATGCATGGCTAATTCTTTCGTTCTAGGGTTAGAGTGAATTCATGAAGGTTGAGATTTGAATGTTGAGTTCCATGAATTGAATTCCAATTATAGATTGTTTATTCTTTCTTGATCTTAATTGTTTGATTATAACGGCCGAATAATTGAACACTATCTACGGTTCTTAGATTGAACTCGACAGAGGGAATTTATGAATGCACATAAGAAAGAAGAGGGCTTGATTGTGAACCTGGGCCTCGGAGAATCAATTTGTGGGTAAGATAGACATATACCTACTCACCTGGCTTAGCTAAATAAAAAATTTGTTAGTGCGTGCATGTGATCCAACCCATAGACATATAGGGATTGGAGTAGCCTGCATAGACCGTGAAGAATCGAAAGGTTTTTACGAGTACAATTAACCTGTTAGTTAGCAATCTTGAGACTTAAGAAGTGGAATCAACAGGATAACTCAACTGGATTGTTCGTAACTCTGACCCTGGACCGCCTCCTTATTACTGATAACAACCAATTTTTGCTTCATTGTTTGACTGAATTTCCACCATTTAAATTACTGTTCTTTAGTTAATAAAAATCCTCACTATTGGAAAAAGATCCCTGAGTAGTTGTTAAGAAATTATTTGTTAGGAGTCCAGTCTAAATAGTCCTCGTGGGAACGATACTCTACTTATCACTTTATTACTTTTCGACCACGTATACTTGCGTGTGCGTTGGGAGCAGCATTTTCCGCTGGTGTTCTACCTGTTTGGGAAAAGGGTCTGCTTTCTTCCTTTAGAATTTCTTGGTGTTTATGTGGTGTAAGTGTTTCCTTTTAAAAATATTCTTTAAGTTGCTTCTGAAATGTTACTTTTCTCTACCTAACCTTGTCAAAATCATGTCTGAATCATCTTTTATTTCTTTGATCTTGTGTCTTCAAGAAGCAGCTTTGGAACGATTTAACCTTTTGGTATAATTTGCATATCTAGCCAGTCTAACGTTAAATTCTTGTGTAGCATTCCACTGTTCATGTTCATTAGTCCAATAATTGTTTACTAGACTTGTTGCTTGAGTTTGTAATTGAGAAACCATTTTTTATAAATCAATGTATTCTGGTGAAGTAGCATGAGAAAAGAATTGATCTTGAGCTTTGTTTGAAAGTTGTTTCCCTACTATTGATATAGTATTGTAGTCATTCTTTCAATTTTTTAAATTACTTGCATGAGCTTTCCATGTCTGCTATGGTTTTAACTATTTCTCTATTGGCTAGATATAATGTTTAAGCTCCTGTTCTATTTTATAAAGTGAAAATGAGGTTTTTTAATCCTTCTGCCAAGATAAAGGAGTAATAGACCTCTCATTTGATCTAATGAAGTATAGTTGTTTGTATTGTTTAGCTCATTTGATTTTGAGTTTAATCTAATAAGTTGTGTTAGTCCCGTCTAATTTGGAAAGTTGGTAATTGATCGATTTGTTTTTTCCTTTCACGTTTGAATAGCATATGAAAAATTGTTTCTTTGGAAAAAGAGTAAAAATGCAGGCATGTGTGTGCATTGGTTCAATTGGTTTTGTCTAGCCTAAGTATTTAAAGAAATTGACAGTGTGATTTTGTCTAAAAGTTTAGTTTAAAAACACGTTCTTTAAGGAATGGCACAGGGATGACTTGTTTTTGAATCAGCAGGGTAATCCTTTGGCCTAAGGTCAACTTCTCTATAGTCCATCTCTATATTTGCCTACTTGAATTTGGGGGATGTCCATGAAAATACAAAGTGTGATGTGAATTGTTTGAGTTATCAATTTATTTTATTATGTTTAGTCTAAGAATATATATTTCAAGTGCTAATTTCCATTTCCCTTTTTTCCCTTGGCATGAAATTATCTGGATGAGTTTAATTTGAAACTCTGTGACCTCAAGTGAAGTCCTTAGACGATCCAAGCTTCAGTTGCTGACATATGATTTGTCATCCAGCCCTCTTTTGTATATGTCTTCAACTTCTAGTCATTCCAGGTAATTAAGTTGTAAATTTATAAATTGGCTAGTATGTAATTAAAATATTAATAAATATGAATAATTAGTATAAAATAGGAAAAAATTAATACATTTAATCACAGATAAATTTAAATAAGTTCAAATAGTACTAATTAAATATAGTAGCCACAGGTAATCATTAAATGATGTCGTAATGTGTTAAATTTCACAAATAGTACATGTATTTTGAAAAATACCCTAAATAATGCACTTATATAATATAGTCACAATTAAGTAAGTATAATATAAATAGAGATTTAATAATATTATTACACACGAAAATGCTTGCTATCTAATACAATTTTGTTTGAAAATAATATTACACCTTTTAATTAAATATAGCTAAATTGCGAAATATGGAGGGACAAAATTGGGTGTCAACAATTTTCCTTCTTTACCCCGGATGATGAAAGAGTCTTCAGGCAAATATAGTTGACAGAGTAGCCAATTTTATCATGACGGACGGAATGATATATAGCCTGTGTAAAGGGTTTATGACGTACGAGTAAACAATTCAGGCACGATTTTTGAAATGGGAATAGGAGCTTATGGTAAAAATGGGAAGGAAATAACCTCCCCTCAAACTCTATCCGGGAAATCTCTCTCTGTCATCTCTCTTGTGAAACTCGTGATGGATATGTCAAGTCAACCGTCATGTTGAAAATACCTTCTTATCTATCTTGAGAGTTGTAGCAGTGCTTGTATTAAAAGATATTTCTTCCCTGGGAGGCATTGTCTCCTTGTTCCATAGTCATAAAAATCTGAGTTTTGATTGTCTGGATTTCCACTTTGTATATAACCCCACTAACGCGGGCTTGAGTTGTGTTTTCATTGACGAGTATCCAAATTGCTTGCTCAATGATGTCTTGTCTGTATAATACGGACAATAAGCTTTTCATTATTATCTTGTCCACAAACGCAGGCCTACACTTGATCCATAGATGCAAATCATATGCCTCTTCATACTATGCCCACAAATGCGGACCTTATGCTTGTTTAACTAATATTTCGTTCACAAATGCAGACTCCACACTTTCCGTCCAATGAAGCAGATCATATGTCTCTTCAAGGCTATGCCCACAAAGGCGGACCCTATGCTTGTTTGATTGATATCTTGTCCACAAGTACGGATTTCATACTTTCTATCCAATGACGCAAATCATATGTTTCTTCAATGCTATGCCCATAAACGCGGACCCTATATTTTTTTCATAGTCGACTTGTCCACAAACGCAAACCCTATGCTGCTTTCACCATTATCTTGCTTGTCCACAAATGGTGACATTTCGGTTCTTTATCCACAGACACGAATCAAATGCCTTCTCAATACAATATCCACAAATGCGGACCATATGTTTTTCATTGTTGAAAGTGTCCATAGATGTGGACCATATATGCTTCCTTAAATTGCTGAATATGCCCACAAGCGCGGACCCTAGGCTGCTTCAAATTGGTGGATTATGCCAACAAATGTGGACTCTAGGCTGCTTCAAATTGCTGAACTACGCCCACAAACGCAGACCCTAGGCTGCTTTAAATTGCTGAACTATGCCCACAAACGCGGATCCTAGTCTGCTTCAAATGCTGAATTGTCTACAAATGTAGACCATATATATCCAAAAATGCGGATTCTATGCTTCTTTCATTGATGTCATTTCCACAAACGCAGACCTTATATATCCACCAACACATATTCTATGCTTCTTCAATTGATGTTATGTCCACAAACACAGACCCTATATGTCCACAAACACAGATTCTATGCTTTTTTAATTGATGTCATGTCTACAAATGTGGACCCTATATATTCACCGACATGGATTCTATGCTTTTTCAATTATTGACTATACCCACATACACAGACCCTATGTGTTGTATCCACAAACGCAGATCATATGCTTTGATAGTCTGATAATTTTTGCTTCGTGAGAGTTGTTAGGTATACTTGGTACATGTGTAAAACCTGCAATCAAAGAATATTATGTGAGTTTTAGGAGGGAGGTTGACTCGCGCATTTGTTGTGTGGCACTCTATTGCTTCTTCTTGCATAATTTCCTCCTAGTAATATCTCCTTTTCAATCGTCTAACCTTAGTTGAGCTGTGAGCAAAAGGGATAAGGAAAGGGGATATGTATTTGTTTTGAGAAAATAGTGTTTTAAGAGTAATACGAATTTGTTCCATTGAATAAAAGACATCGGCGTGTTGTTTGGACACAATCTCCCCTGTATCCATTTGCTGCTCAAAGATTATTTGTTTTGAAATTTTGAGGCCTCAAAATTTCAGCCCCATTATGCTGCTTGTATTTTCGTTGAAGTTTTGTGGTCCCTAAAAAATTCTGCCCCAGTGTGCTGTAATACATTCTTTGATTTTTTTGAGGGAACATTAAAAAATTCTGCCACAGTGTTTAATAAAAACTTTCTTATGACGTGACCGTGTCTTGAGTAGGTTGTCTACGTATCCCCTCTTGGGAATTAGGTCGCTGCATAGTTCAAAAATGAATGTTGGTGATGTCGACTTTGATTTGTAGTATATCTTGATTGCATCTGAGCAAAAGAATTTTTGTTGTGCTTCGCAATCCATCTTTGCTGGCATTAATGCTCCTCTTGTTGATACTTTGTGCATGACACAAAGATCTTGCTCATTCTCGATTAGGAGAATTTTACTCCGGGACCTTTTGCCTTACTCTAACTTCCTTGTCTTATTCGTCCTAAATGCTTGTTGTGTTCATACTTTTATATTCATGAGCATCACTTGCTCGAGTACGCTTTTGATCCATTCAGGATTATCTACTTCTGCTTCTCATATGTGTTTGTATTGCTTCGCCTTGAATTGTGAGTCATCTTTCTCAATATTTTCTTGATGCTCTTGCTTCACTTGTCTGCTAAAAGGTTTCTACTATCAACCTTGAAGTTTCTTAGTTGTTCTTTGTTGAATCATCACAGTCTGACTTATATCCATTGTTTTGATTGCTTTATCACATATCGCAGTCGCAGGTTCAATGGAATCAAAATAATTTTGCAAAAGGTAAATGATACATACTCAAACATGAAAATACTTTTATCGTTAAAATCGTGAAATAGTCTTAAAAGAACAAATGATGCAATAAAGTTAGAAAATCAAAAAATCTAATGATTCGGGGTCATGTTTTATTTAAGAAAAAACTAATGCTCCAGCTCTACTAAGGTTTGCAACATGCTCGGGTGTGTTGTAGGTTCAGTTGTTCGTCATAACTCCAAATTCAGCTTTCTGAATGTTCAGGGCCTTAGCATGATCTTTTGGAACTTTAGTTGTTCGTCATAACTCCACATTTTCTGCTGGTTCACCTCTCTCGAGAGTTATCATGTAGCCTGAAAAGACGCCTATCTACCTTAATGTTGGAGTAGACTGCTCTAGTTGACGATAACCTTTTTTAATGTTTGCAACATCTTTTCTTTCGCAAGAAATAATGCCAAACTTGTCTTCATTTTATGTCTTTGCATCAAACACTATTTCTGCCTTTATAATCGTACTTTCCAGATTGCATTTGGTGTCAAAATCGACCATGTTCACCTTCTCATCTCCATGATTGGGAAGTGGGTTATTGTGCACATTTGGTGCCTTCAGATGAATAACTTTTTCGTCAATTAGGTCTTGTAATATTATCTCATAGTGCAAAACATTTCTCTGTCTCATTGCCCCGGTCCACCTGAGTGGTATGCACACCTTTTTCTGTGATCAAAGTGAAGTGAAGGGTTTTCTAGCATCTTTTAAGGTATCGAGACAATAAGCCCGATAACTTTCAATCTTTCAAATAATTGGGTGTGTGATTCGGCTAGTAGATCGTAGTTTCTTTTGGGTCTTTGGTTTGCATCAGGGCAGGGCCTAGGAGGGTATAATGGTGCAATTCGGTAGTTGGGTTGAGTGTTTTGTTGGTATGGCGGATGGTTTGGTGATGGGGTGTAGAATATATGTCAAGTGGGCTGAGTGTTGTAAACGAAATATTGAGGTGGATAGAATGGCGGTGGTGTTTGGTAATAATGGTTAAAGTCAGGGTCTTGGATGGTTGCAGCGAAAGAGACTCTGTCTTTCTTCTTTTTAGAGAGGCTCACATTTTGAGACTGGAGAGGTTTGTTAGTCGCCTGTAGTGCAGCTAAGCTAATAATCTTTCCATTTTTCAGCCTTTCTTCTACGTCATCCCCTATCAACACTACAACAGAATCTTTTAGTTCTTCATATGTAGCAACTTGTCATAATAGATGTCTTCTTGAATGCGGATGACTATGTTCACTATTTCTTTCTCATCCATAGCGGGTTGAACTTTGGCAGCTTCTACTCTCCACCTAGTAGCATATTCTCTAAACGTCTCTATGGTCTTTTTTCAATTTTTCAAAATAGAAATGATCCGGTACCATTTCGGTATTGTACCCAAATCTTTCTACAAAGTCTACTGCCATATCTTTCCAACCGAGCCATGTGCCTAGTTTCTTCTTTGAAAACAACCTTAAAGCCTCTCCGGTCAAGCTTCGACTGAACAACTTTACTCGTACTTTCTCATCTTCCCCTGCTCCAATCAACTTATCACAGTATGTTCTCAGATGTGCCATAGGGTCGCCAGAACCATTAAACAAGTCGAACTTTGGTATCTTGCATCTGTCGGGCAATTTCAAGTTTAGATAGATGCACAAGTCCTCGTAGGCTAAACCTTAAGTGGTTTTGCCCAATTCAAACTTCTTAAAAGGTGCCTCTACTTTGCGGACTTTCTGTTTTGTCCCACCATCATTGGCTTCATTCTCCGCCCACTCATAGTTTTCTTGGTCTTTGGCACGCGAAGTGAGTTGTTTGGTTTCAGCAGTGCATATGAGATTGTATGATTGCATATTTGTGGTATTGGTTCGAGGAAATTTTGTGTAAGCAGGATGTGTAGGGAGTGGTACTTGATAAGTAGTGGGTACGATTGCTTGGTAAGTAGCAGGTGGTGTCGTTTGGTAGATAATGGGTGGTGCTGGCTAGTAGATAGCGGGTGGTGCTGTTTGGTAAGTAACAGGTGGTGCTGTTTGGTATGTAACAGGTGGTGCTGTTTGGTAAATAGCAGGTGGATCTATTGGCTGTATAGGGTCCTTTCCATTAGGGCGGGCTGACCCACTTAGATCGACTAGTTCCCCCGAATGGGTTGAGTTAACGAGGGGTAAACTTGCCATTGTTAATTTCTCTTCTAGTTCAATAATTCTTTGCTCTAAAGCAACAACATGTTCGTCATCCCTAATTGTGACATGCTTGCGGGGTGTCCGACTAGACTCCAATATTATCGTCACTATGAGCAGTGTTATTCAACTCAGGCATAATGTTTCATCTTCCTTTTCTTCTAGTTTTCGAGAGGGGAGGAGTTGTAATCGGGCCTTTGGCTCTTGTCCAGTACTGATGCTCGGCCAGAATGCACAAATCAACCTCAGGAGCGGGAGTAAAACTAATACAAGAAAATAATAAGTCAGTGTTGAGATAATAATTGCAAAATATATCACGTCCTAAAATGCAAGGGACCTCATTTGTGCCAGAGGTGGCCCTAGCAATGATTGCGGAGTGTAGTTACGCAACATAATAAACAACAAAATTGATGCAACATATAATACGTAAATTTTACATCGTATGAAAATATGACGTTTTGGACGAGGTTGGCTAATGGACTTTAACATGCCAAGGATGTTAAGCCTTCCTAAGTTGGCTGTACCACGAACCAACTAGATTCTAAGGCGCTTTCTCTAAAGGGTATTTTGATTGTAGAACGACCGTGAGATCCACGTAATCTCTCTTTGTGTGTGAAAGTGTGAATTTTCTAGGAGTGGAGGAAGACATGAACAGAATGCACAAATAAATATTATATTGTACAAAATTATGTCAAAAATATGAGATGACGAAAGAAATATGACAAACCTGCAAAGAAAAAAAATTAGCCCCGTATAAAAAATTGATCAAAGCAAAAAACCCAATTCAAAAGTCGTAATGGTTAAAATATTTATTCCCCAGCAGAGTCGCCACCCTCTCGCAACCCAGTTTTTCTCTTCGGGACCACGCACCCAATAAAGTGGTTACGGCTTGGGGTAACTCGTTTGGTGTTGAGTTTTGGAGTCGCCACCTAATAAATTTACCTAGGCGTATTAGATCATCTAAAAGCATTTCTAATTAATTTAAAATATAACTCTACGTTTGGTTTACTAGTAAGAGATTCAGATAAGTGTTCAAAATAACATAGAAGGAAGGAGTTAGGCACCCTAAGTTTCACTAAATATGGTTCCGACCGATTTCTATAATTGGGTTTAGCATATGCAATTTTGGTTAGAAAGGGAAAAAGCTAAATAAAATAAACAAAGAGGACATGGGATGCAAAAACAAATAAATATTTTGCATAAGTAGTCTTGAATAATAAACATATTGCACAAACAGCCACGAATTGTATAAATTAATTAAATAGCCAATGAAAGATCCTAAGTTTTATTATCACATTCGGATCAGAACCCGAATTTTATCAGGAAAGATAGTTTCAGCATCCACTATCATGTTAGCTCGGGTAATTTCCATCATATCCGTGGAGCTTAATTACCCTTAACCCTCTTTAATATTTGAACTAAAACACATACTTACATTTTAAAACGTACTAGAAGCTTTGCTTACGTCTCCACTTAACGTCCTGGAGGCCATTGAAACTACAAAGTAAGAAAATAACTAGACTCCCTAAATATATTTATTGTGCCCCATGACTAAACCACTAGGCGCAAATAGAAATATGGTCATGCTCATCACACAACTCAATTTAAAACATATAGTTGCAATTTTAGATTTAAGAATAATAGGCCTCCAAATTAAACTACTTAAGAAAACCAGTCAAGTTTTAAATTCACAGTGCACTGCTATGCTCCAGAACATTCAATTTGAAGAAACCATCTATTTTTCAGACCTATTAGCACTTTTATCCCCTTTTCTGATATTCACACTTCTAGCCCCTTTACTGATATTTGCAGAAAATAGCCCTTACTAGATTAAGCTTGTCTACTGCCCTGTTCAACTTGAGATTTCAGATTCTATCAAACAGTATTGTTTCAGTGATAACCTATTTAACAGCAAATAAGAAGAGGAGTTCGAGAAATGACCCATGTTTAGCCTTGTTTTAACTGCACATTGCAGCACTTGCTACTTGCACCTGTCCTAGGCAACTACGGGCACCTTATGATGCTTAGTACATGCAATACGTCCAAACGAATACATATCAAAGTTCAGCTTCTAGTTACAGAAAAAAATTCAAGAGAAAGGATAAGAAGTAGGGCCTTGTCCCATAATCTTAGACTTCTGTATGTCTCATATTGAGTTTGAAGTTACTCATTCATAGCCATAACAACCTACAAGAAGATGTCAAAAGGTATAGCTTTTGGCTATCCTAAAATAGTCCTAGGAAAGACTATAACAAGCTGCATCAAGAGTGGTCAGGGATGGCTTAAAACAGCCTACACACGGACATAAGTAAACAAGACACCAAAACATGACTGGAAGTTTCATTATTTTAACAGATTCTATATAGCTAACAAAATCCTGTTATGAAGACAACATCAGATGTTATTTCATTAGTCCATGAAGTGTACCTTAAGTATTGATCAAGGCAAAATAAGAAACAAACAGAGCACACAAGTAGTAGCAAAGCGATCAACAATTGAGGCCTAAATTCTTCCTCTGGTTAGAAACTTTTAAACAACAGAGCTAGTAATGTTGTTACTAGTGCCAACCAACGAGCAGTAGTATTTGAAAGAAAGAAAAATAAAGAGCATTTCATAGAGGAGAGAGTAGAGAGAGTGTATAAAAGTCTGTATGAGGTGCTGAAAGTAGTAAAAGGTGCTGGTTTATATAGGCAGGGGAGTAGAGGTGTTTTAATTTGAATTGCTCCTTTAAATGGCGATAAAAATTACCACTCAATCATATATAATCACAAGGGATGCACTACCATAAATAGAACTGACTCTTCTAATTTCTAAATTGAAGGAGCTACCTTACTACCATGTATTAAGTCATGAATTAGATTCAAAATTCATTTAAAACATTTTAGATGTTGATCCTCTTTTCAATTCCTAACATAATTAATATAATCAGATTTAAAAATTCCTATCAGTGATGAATAACTGTATTCACACCTATGTTGAAAATATAAAAAATCTTGTATTCTACGATAAAATAGGTTGGATACATACATGACAGTAGTGATGAAACCCATGCCATGCCAATGCTTCATATACATGCTTATCTTAAGATTTCAAAATTCAAATCAAGCTAGCAACACCAAATTTCTCGATTTACAAGCAATTTTAATATCAATATCAAGACGAGGTAAAGATTTCGACAACAAATAAGAAACGGGCAAACACTTATCACTTTATTTTCAAAGAACGATTAGCATGTAATACAAAGCATAAATTTTACTAAGGCGGAATAGGTTGCCAGCTCCTTAAATTTGGCATAAAAATTCACTGGCTACCTCAACCCTCCCCTGTACCATCTAGCTCCCTCGACCCATTCTTTTTTATACCGCTCAAGCACAAAATGTTGTGGAATTTGTGCAGTTGTATCGCGTGATATCAAGCGCTTACAACGTGTAAACCCTGACCAATTAAAAAAAGCCAAATCAAAATTACCCTCCACATCTGATATTATATTATAGGGATCAAATTCAATTAACCCATTTCATTTTTACCACACCCATTCCCAATTCTCTCCCAATTTTAAACCCTAAAATTTAAGCAATTCAATTCCTAAAATCCTAACCCTAAATCTGTTCGATTCCAATCTAAATTCAACACCAGCGATCAGTAGTTTAGGGTTTTTCGTGGTAATCTTCAGCGTTTGGATAACAACCTGTAAAAAATTAGGGCAAATTCGTGGAGATTCTGCAGAAATCGATTCAGAGTGATTTCTTGGAGAAGAAAAAAATGATATTGCACGAATAAGTTCTCTTATCTCTCATATTTTGAATTTTTGAAGTTTTATAATATTTTTGTTATTTGGGACAAAAGCTTGGGTTTTTACATATCAAAAACAGTACATGTAACCTTATCTAATTTCTTGTGCACTTGTAATTAGTTTAATCGTGATGAATGAGTATATAATTACTAGATTTAACCATGGGGGCCTATTTAAAGAAGACCTCGTCCCTAAATATGTTATTGTTAAGGAGACTGTCGGGTTTATATTAGACAAAGACCATTTTTCATTGGTTGAACTGTGTTCTCATTGTAAAGATTTGGGATATAATGCTGTGAAGCCTTTTTCCACATTGACCCAACGCTTCAAGACTGTCCTAATTAAAACTGACTTTCAATTGTCAGACCTAGTCAAGGACCTAGCACATTGGGATATTTTTGATGTGTATGTCCATCACATCATTAATAATCTCATTTCTGTTTAAGGGGCACCAGTTGCTTTTATTACTAGGCCTGGGACTGATGAAACTGGGCCTACTGGAAGTGGGCCTGATCATGTTGAAAATGCATCTATTAATGCTAGTGGTCCGGCAGTAGGGTCTAGGGCAACTAATTCAGAAAATACTACTACAGAAAGAGAAGAGAGTATGCACTTTGAGACTGAAAACAAGGAAGACGAAGGGGTAGATGCAGGGGTGCAGGAGGAGGGCCTAGGAGATGAACTTTCAAATCTGGATCGGACCGACTCAGATGTTGAAAGTAGTGCATCAGAATTAGATAACATTCCAGATGAAGATGATTCTGAAATAGATGAAGAGCTAAAGGCATTTAGGGATCAAAGAAGATAAAAAAAGGCTATAAATAAGGCTGCTAAGGAGGCTGGAAGAAGAAACCAAAAAAAAAAAAAAAATAGGAGGAGCAGAAGAGATTTACTTAGGTCAAGCAGGGATAGATAGAGGATTTAAGGACATTGGTAAGGACAAAGCAACCAAGTATGCTGGTAAGCTAGGGGGTGATGAAGTCTATATTGATAGTTCAAATTGTAAGAGTGAGGACAACCAAGATGAGTTTGATGTAGATGCTATACTTGATGCTGATATACCTAGGAGGAGAAAGACGACTAAACTTAGATATGATAAAAATAGTGAACTTCCAATCTTTCAGTTAGGTATGGTTTTTGAAGATGCTTTTGAATTTAGATTAGCTGTTGCTGATTATGCCACTCAAAACAAAGTACAAGTGAAGATGAGACCAAATGATAAGACAAGGGTTAGAGTGAAGTGTAAGGGAAAAAATTGTAAGGGGTTGTTGTTTGTAAGTCATGATAGGGATTCAGGGGACTTCATTGTGAGGAACTACCATCCAGTTCATAATTGTAACACAAAATATATCAACAAATTTTGCAATTCAAAGTATATTGCCTATAAACTAAAAGACAGGATCACAGGACAACCTTCAATGTCAATTCTTGATGTGCAGAAAGAGGTTAGAAAAATTCTGGGCATATATGTAGGAAGATCAGTGTGTTATAGAGCTAAGATGAGGGTTTTAAGAAAATATATGGATGATTAGTCCATGGAGTTTTCTAGAATCTGTGACTATGCTGAGATGATTAAGTCCACAAATCCTTGTAGCTCTTGTTTCATTAAAATTGATAGGAAAACAGTTCCTGGAAAGAATCTTTTTTTATACTTCTATGTTTGTTTTAATGCTTTAAAGAGGGGTTGGATGGAAGGGTGCAGAAACATTATTAGATTTGATGGTTGTTTTCTCAAAGGTGCTTGCAAAGATGAGTTATTGGTTGTTGTTGGTAGGAACGGGAATCAAAAAATGTATCCCATTGCCTGGCTTGTTATTGGTACTGAAACTATAGACTCTTAGACCTAGTTCATTCAACACTTAATTGCAGACTTGGAGTGAGGAACTGCTGAAGGATTAACTGTCATGTCTAACATGCAAAAGGTAATCCTTTCCCTTTTATGGTTTATTTTTTTGCTTCTGGTTATTACTAAGTGTTGCTTATCGCTTACTTTTATTTTGGCAGTGTCTATTAGCAAGTGTTAGAGCTCTGTTGCCTGATTGTGAGCAAAGGATGTGTGCCAGACACATCTGATCCAATTAGTCCAAGAATTGGAGGGGGGTAAGCAAGAAGAAAGTAGTTCTGGATGTGCAAAGGCTTCATTTAAGGTAAAACTAATTGAAGAATTTGTAGCCCTGGGTAAGCTAGGAAAGAAAGAAATCTGGGAGTGCTTTCTATCTTATAACATTGAGTTTTGGTGTAAGGCTTTATTACAAGACCATTCTAAATGTGACATTGTTGAAAATAACATGTGTGAGACTTTTGATTCTTGGATTGTAGATGCTAGGCATAAATCTGTGATAAGCAATGCTAGAAGATATTAGAAATAAGATTATGAGGAGGCATGTAGACATGAGGAAGTTTGCTCACGATAAATTTGTGGATATAACTCCGATAGCTAAGAAAATTCTAGATGACAATAAAGATGCCGCTAGGGATTGTGAGGTTCTGTGGAATGGTGACACTAGTTGTGAGGTTGAAAATGGAGAGTTTATCCATACACTTGACATGAGAAACAAAACTTGTACCTGTTGGCTATGGCGATTAAGAGGTATTTCTTGTGTACAGGCTGTGTGTGCTTATTTCCATTTTGAAATAGAGCCTGAACAATATGTTGAACATTGGTATAGAAAGAAAGCTTTCTTTAAAGCTTACCAATTTGTCATTCAGCCAATACCAAACATCAAAATGTGGCCTTCTACTAATAATCTTGTCATTGAGCCTCCTGTCCCAAGAATCATGCCAGGCAGACCTAAAAGGAACAAAAAAGTCTAAAGATGAGCCAAAAAAGAAGTGGGGAAAGCTGTCTAAAAAGGGTGTCAAGATGACTTGTTCTAAATGTCATCAATTGGGCCACAACAGGCCTATGTGTTATAATCTTGTAAGTACTGCTAATTGTGTTTAAATTCTGTTAATTATATTTTGTTGTCTTGGAAACTAATTGGATGTTCTGATATTTTTTAGAGTGGAGTGGGGAAGTCAAGCAGCCACGATACAACCAGAAATGGTTCAAATGCTGCCCCAGCTCAATCAAGCCATCAAGACTCATGTTCTATCCCAAGGGGAGGTGGTACTGCTTCTAACAAGAGGGGAAGAGGAACTACTTCAGCTGCTACTGGTACGACTACCAATGATGCTGCTGGTAACAGGAGGGGAATAGAAGGACCTTCAGTGAGCTGCTACTAGTGGTGCCAGTGCAGCTGCTGGTACCGGTGTTAGAAGGGCATATACATAGATCAAAACACATCAAGAACAATCCTTAATGTAATTATTTGCCATCTTCTATGCTAAACTTTATTTTGTCATGTTTTCTGTCCTTATGTTTTCCACTGGAACAATCAAGTTACTAGTTTTGTCATGTTTTCTGTGTTGATTTTGTATCAGCTCGGTACAATTGCTGAAAGAGTTGTCATGCGTGGAAAAAGTCTTAAGAGAGCAGCTGGTACCAATCTTGACCTTGCTTTCCAACCAACAGGTCTGAAATGGAAGGGCATGAAGGCAGCCTCAACAGCACAACTACAACAAATGAGAAACAACAAGGCAAAAGCTATAAGGAATCCAACAAGTACTGCATCTTCTGGGGTTGAATCTGTGGAAGGGAAGGTAGTTCTGAGTAGTTTAACTTAGAACTAAACTAGTGTAAATGTAACTTGTTTTAGAACTGAATGGTAGACTTGTATCATTGTCTTTTGGTACATGTATATTTGTGTTTTGGTACATGTATGTTACTCTGTTTGATGTTGTTTAATTGCCTTTTAGATGTTGTTTAGGTGCCTTTTGGTACAGTTTGAATTTATGAAACTTCATATGAAACTTAGTCTATTTCAAGCTTTGTTGCTTGTTAATTACATAGCATAGGAAAATATGCAGAATTAACAATTGCTCCTAGTCGACTAGAATTCCAAAAATACATCAAGCCTAAATTGGCTATGCCATTAGCCAATTATATATCAAGTGTAAAATTACAATGGCAATAAACTTGAAAATAGTCCTACGTCTAGACTGAATCCTTTCTTCCTCATATTTCTTCACCTTCTTCAAAAGACGCCAAATAACTCTTTTGGCTTGTGGTGGTCATGCCACATAAAGAAATTACATCCACCTTCTTCTCGGCCAAATTTGCAACAGTAGAATCTTCGACCCGGGTTAGCTTCTGTCCAAGATGTACATATTTTAGCGTCAACTCGACATAAACAATAGATATTTTGATAATTAGCCATTGCAGAAAAACCTTGAAGAAAGAAAATAAAGGGTTGTTTGGAAGAAAACCTATTCCACCTTTTACTAATAATAATAATGGTGTAGGTTCGAACTCCTAAAAATCAATTAAGGTGCAACATTAACGGTTTTAGATGCAAATAACAATCGAAACTGTTTGTTGAGCTGAATGTTTTGAAGTATGACAAACGAAGGGCCTAGTAGTTCTGGAGGAGAACTTGGTCCTTATGAAGAAGGGTATGACTGATCGAAAAGATTATGGAGTGTAAATCCTTGCAGAACTAGGAATAGTGGCACGTGAATTATTACGCATCCTAGTCAGCTAAAAGAAGTTGTTCCGTGGCTGTGTCTTTGAAGTATGAATAAGATTTGGAGCTAAACAACGAAAGGTTCGCAGGAAATCTTGACTTGCCATATCTGCAAGGTTTCCTTGTGGAATATTACTAGGGTTACGAAGCCCTTATAAAAGCTAGTAATTGAGGCAGCTGTAGACAGTTATTCACCATGAGAGTTGAGAGCAATCAAAAGGCGATCCAATAACTTTTAAAGTGACTTAACTGGTGAGGACAACTGGTGAAGAATAAAGAGTTCAACTTAGATATTTTGTCTAGGTTCTTTATGAGAGTTGTCGTTGTTTTGTGCTAATACTATTTTACCTATATGCTTAGTTTAGAAGCAAATTGTAATAGGTGAATCTTGAGTAATTACTTTGTGAAAGCTAGAGTCTTGCTTTATTGAGTTATTAGGGTCTAGAGTGTAGCCCCTTGGTTACAGAGTTTTGTAATCTAAAACTTGCTCTTTGTGTTAGTGGATTGATTCTAAAATCCCAGAGTGTGGGTCGTGGTTTTTCTCCCTTGAGCAAGGAGTTTTCCACGTTAAAACACCGTGTTCTTTAAGTTTACAGTTTGGGTGTTTTGCGTGAAAACAGTAGTGAGAAGAACAAGGTTCTATACGTTAAGTATCTGGTTCTTCGACGAAAAATCGAAGGACATTATTCAACCCCCCCCCCCCTTCTAATTTCCATAGGAGGTGCTTAGAGTATAACACTATTATACATAACATGGTTATAATCATGTTCATAATTTCAGTCATAAAAATAAAGGAAAAATGGAAAAAGAAAGATGTTACCAGTTTTTTCCCAAGTCGGGTCAGGTCGGAACAAGAAACGAGTTGGGTCTGCCCAATTTTGCTCGGACTGTGAAGATTCATGCTTGAATCTTATTATTCTTGCTCTGTCTGTCATTGATTCGAATAAATTGCGTCCAAATCACATGTTCCATTTTCGGATTCATAAGATAATGATGAGATAATTTGCTTTCCTTTTTCTCAATGAATAACGGGACTTGAAAGAGAGAGGGGGAGGTGATTCGCCGGCGAGATTGGTAGAGGATACGGTGGGACTAGTGGAGAGGGTAGTTGTGATGTATTTGGACTGTTTTGCGAGTAAGGGGGAGAGAAGAGCAGTAAGAGCTGCAGATTTGTGGAAAAGGGGGAAGGGGAAATGTTTTAGGGTTTTTGAAGTGTGAGGGTACATATGTAAATATCAAAACGTGACTTTTAATATTAGCCAATGGATTAAAAGAATGGACGGCAAAGATATAGCCATGTGGGCGCGTGCATATACAATGTATGTTGGTACTGGCTGATGTGAATGGACAAAGTGTTAAATCATGCATTAGAGGGTGGTACTATACTCTAAAGTGAGTTGTACATGTTCTATACTTGTGCTAGGAGTGTATTTTAGTGGGGTGTTAGCTTATGTGGAGCTTAGGTGGCTCATATGTGGACAAAAAATTGTGATGGGGACTAGATGTAGTAGAAATTAAGTTGTAAATTTATAAATTGGCTAGTATTTAATTAAAATACTAATAAATATGAATAATTAATATAAACTAGGAATAATTTATAAATAAATACATTTATTCATAAATAAAATTAAATGTGTTCAAATAATACTAGTTAAATATAATAGCCACAGAGTAATCATTAAATGATGTTGTAATGCATTAAATTGCGCAAATAGTATATGTATTTTGAAAAATAGGCTAAATGATGCCCTTACGTAATATAGTCATAATGAAGTAAGTATAATAAATTTACGCATGTAAATTCTTGCTATCTAATGCAATTTTATTTGAAAATAGTATTACACCTTTTAATTAAATATAGCCAAATTGCGAAAAATGGAGGGACAAAATTGGGTGTTAACAATATCTTTTGGTCACGTAGATAAGCTAAATAACTTAGATTCTTGTAATCTTATTGTTCTACTATAATTTAATCATTATCTTGTTATAATCTTGATACAATTTTTTGTGACCTAATTAAATAATTCAATTGTTTGATCTATTTAATCGATTTTAAAGTTAAATAGTTTAGCGCCCACCGTGGGTCCCATCAATTGTTAATTTCTCTAAGATTTCATTAATTCAACACTTATTCTTTGACTAAATCGTTTGTAATGTCAGGAAGCAGTGAACACTCTCCATGCAACATTAGAATTGAAATGCAACTCTCCCAACTGATGTAGCTCTCACAATGAATGACACTGCAACCACACAACATGGTATCAACATCCAAAAGGAAGATCTTCTTTAATCTAGCTGACCACAACCTCAATTATAGGAGGAGGCATTCGATGTTTTTGTGGTCCGACAACAAGAGTGGGATGAACAACTAACTGTAGCTATTTTAAATAGGACTCCAAGGATTCTGGCCCGGATAAGAATATGTGCTGAAAAAGGTAGCCCCACTGATTTGAAATAGGTGTATACGTGATTGGTGCAAATCCTAGTGAGGCCCCGTGGGTTCAGGTGCTGGTGGTCCAAGCGGTTCCTGAGATCCAAACTCAGTTGTTACTACAATGACAGTTAAGGAGTTTTAGGGACTGCTTCGAAAGGAGCTTAGAGAACATGCAGACCGTCAGATACCGGGGGCTTCTCCTATTGTTAAAGGGATCAACTTGGCCGTATATTCTTGACTTGCATTACCAAGTTTTGCTTCAACAAGTAACAAATGAGTTAGAAAACTTAGACAAGTGAATAAGGAGAACACAGATTGTAGGAATAAACATAAGTTAATTACTTGAAAAGAGGTAGCAACAAGAAAGTCATTAACTCACCTATCTTTCGCCTCTTGAACCATTCAACTTCGGGAGGCCCGATGAAAAGGTTGATCATGGCAATAACATGAAAACATTCAACAAGTAGCAAATGAGTTACAAAACTTAGACAAGTGAATAAGGAGAACACAGAGTGTAGGAATAAACATAAGTTACTTACTTGAAAAGAGGTAGAAACAAGAAAGTCATCAGCTTACCTGTCATTTGCCTCTTGAACCATTCCACTCCAGGAGACCCTATGAAAGGGTTGATCATGGCAACGACACGAAAAGGACTCTCAATTATTCCACCATGTTATGGTAATATGTACATGATGCGCCTCGATCATAAGGATGGACGAGGTTCCAACTTCTAAAATGATATGTTGAGCAATAGTTGTAGCCATGGTGGCCTCTTTATAATTGCCTCGGGGATAAGAATATTTCTCAAAAGCAATTTCTTTCTCAGAAACTTGGGTTATCGGGGATTCTTCTAACCAAGTGGGCTCGATGTTTTCAAGAAATTCTTCTTGGATTACTTCCTCACTGGAGGGCTGAACTTTCTTGTCCTCAGCTAAAGAGACGTCCTCATAGGCGCCCTTCTCGCTATTATTGTCATCCCCACGATCTACTATCTCTATTGTCTTTTGAAGACTTACTCGGGGACTAAAGTGACCAGCAACTGACTTTTGAAGTTCTTTTCTCAGTCATTTCCATTATAGGGTCAGCCTCATGCATATTGATTCCTTCTTGTGTTTTTATTTTGAGCTTCTCAAGGTTGACGTGAGTCTTGAGAAGTACCGGGGGTTCCTAGGATACACCGGTACTAAGAGTAGTTGAACCACGAATGTATCAGGGTTATTTTCGGCCCAGTTATTTGAAGACATGGCGACAAGAGAGCATGAGTTGAGGATAATGGAAGAATCGAAAAAAACAATTAAGAAGTACTCCATCAGTACCATAACTTCAGCCTTGATCTTCAAATCAGAAGTAATAGCTCTGAATCTTCGGCCAATACTGTATTAGAGGTGTCCAAAATCCTTTATCCTAAGCCTCAAAGTTCAACACTGTGCGAAATGTAAGCAGCTATAGAAAAGAAATGTGTCGTAAGGGCATGAAAGGAAATAATCAGATGGCATCATGAAGAATAAGAAAACTTACGAGAAAAATTTCATCACTCTAGGAAGGACACCTTGTGATCGGGATTAATAGTGGCAATTGGTAAAATCATTCGTACAATCTGCGATCATTGGTGTCCTCGATATTATTGACTAGGGCATTGTTAGCGTGGCTATATAAGGTGATAATCCCTCTATGAAGAAGTCTTGGGGAATAGAGATGGATGAGATACTAGAAGGTGAAGAAAATGACCCTCCACACTTGGGGTCCGAGCTGCGGCACACAAATTTTATAACTGCAGCACAACTTAACTAACTTTTTCCACTGGTAAGCAGAATTCGTTGGTAAAAGAGTAAGTAAAAATGAAGGAATAACTGACTTTATAATCAGTGATGGGAGCTTCAACAGGGGGGGGATAGACAACTAGGTTTTCATCCTATTTACAATCAATCTTGACCGGGGGAATGCATTCCTTCATAATAGCCGAAGGAATATGAGTAATATCTTCACCTCGTGAATTGCGAGCAGGAAAATCACTATGCGAAGACCACGTCTTTGCAATTAATTTGGAAGCCAACCCTCATTTCATGAAGTCGGTGGGTTGATCATTCTTTTTCTTTTTGGGTCTTTTCACTGGTTCAACAGTGGTTTTGCCCTTGTCTTTTCTGGTCAATATAATGGTAAGGGTAAGTTTATCAACTTTCAACCCTTCAGAATTAGTAGATGAAGAGCAGAGGAAGAAAATCCTAAACCCATTGAAGTAGAGTGAGAAACATTATGAAAATCATCACTTAGGGAAGACATCGAAATAAAGTGAAAAAAATAAAAAATTTGAGAAAGGTCTTTAAGAAAGTTTGCAAAGAACAAAAGTTTAGAAAATTGAGCCCATCAAGGTTACTTGTAGTTAACAAAGTCATGATTACCTCAACTGACGCTACAATCATGTGCGGCTAAGAATCACCTATTTACAAAAATAGAAGGCAAAAAGACAGGAGTCTTTCTAAATTCAAAATAGACGGCAGCCACAGTCACATTAGATCTCCCGCTAGAAAACTTTTCCACTTCCCAATTGGCTTTCGAAATCTAGCTGGAAAGTAGAGTGGGGGGCCTATCTGTGCTGGATAAAAATCTCATATCACTTTAAAGCACGACACGTGGCATTGTGATCCGATAATTATAAATGATTTCAATTTCAAAGACGCATAGATAGTCAAACATTGTGAAGATCCGAAGATAGGGCTTCCGACCACAAAGGACTTGCAGCCGGAGTATTTTGGCTACCACAGATGGATTAGATACAACAAATAGATTTGGATGGATTCACATCAATAAATAAGGGTGGGATATCAGGAGTTGGTCGTTGCCAACATTCATTCAGACGATCATGGTTCCGATCGATACGATTAGAGGAATAAATGACCGATTCTCATTAAATACGTGTCACTAACTCCTGTAAACACTATATAAACCCTTTCTCCCATTGCATTTTAGGATACACTACATATTTTGAATATCACTATTACTTGTATTAATAGCAATAAGAATCATCTCTCCCTTTTTACTTCACTATTGCTTGTCTGTATTTATCTTTCTCACTCACGGGCTCTTACGCCTTGGAAACCCAGGTGAAGACATAAGCAAAGATGTATCTGCAATGTTACATTAACGAAAATGGTGACAAAATTTACACCACTAAGAAAGAATCACATGTGGGGTTGGCGACACAATCTTCTCACCCAGCCAGCTTTTCACCAGATGATAAATTTTCAAGGCAGAGAGTGCTTTTGAAGAAACGTTTTGGCTTGCTTCCAACCCAGAAGCCAGCTCCAAAATATTAGCAACTTTTGGTGCAACCCATTGCTCACTCCTTAGTTATATAATACTATTGCTGGTCGAGTACATGTCAGTGATTCAGACACTTTTCTCTTCTGATATCTTTCAGCTCTTACTAAAATTGCATATGTTCTCTTAGTATGTTAGTAGTATTATGAATCTTCGTTGGTATTTTGTTGAAATAGTGGATGAATGTGCGATCTGATGCTACCCAATGTAATTTACGGTGTTATGTCTGCATTTCTTTCTAGTGATTAAAAAAAATCATTATTGCTTGTTATGTTGCTGTTGATTTGTGAAGTTCTTTAGCTGAATCCACTTCTTCCGGGCAGGCAGATAAGCCAATTTACTTACATAGATTCTTGTCGCCTTACTGTTCTAGTTTAATTTAATCATTGTCTCGTTATAATCTTGATACAATTATATTGCATGTGGCCTAATTAACACATTTAATTACTTAATATATTAAGTCAATTTTTAGGTTAAATGAAAAGATCGTGAAGCCCAAAACCTATATTTACCCCAAATTCATATATACTATTGTATGTTGCATAGTTTTTGAAGCTTAACTTTACAATTGTTAAAATTAGAAAAAAGAAAGGGTTTAGACAATAAAATGATTGCCAACTTCAGTTATATCAATTTTGTTTAAAGTCACTGCAATGATAAATTGTACACCTTAACCCCTTCCCCCTCTGCCCATTTCTCTTTTGTCTTCTTCTTTAGATCATTTTTTGTACTCCTAACAGAAGGACCCTGACACAAGCTTTGTCAATCAATTGCTTATTAAGAGAGTCCTTCAATGATTAATAGACAGGTGAAATAACATGTGAAGCGTTTATGACCATCTATTTATATAAAGCATTATGATGAGGTATGAGGAAGTCATAACGACAAATTGGTCTTTGCCTTTATTGTGTATCATTTGAAAAAGAAATGGCCGCCATTTCTTTTTAATGCACCTCATTTTGATGACCTTAGAGTCCATGAAAGTCGCACTCTTTTTTTGTTTTTTTTTTTTTTGGTTTAGTGTCATCATGTCTCTTCAAGAAAAAAAATCTCTCTCCCTATATATATTTTTATATATATATATATATATATATAAATATATTTCTTTCAGTCTGTAGTGTCATCATGTCTCTTCAAAAAATTATTCTTTATTATCTCATTATTGTCTATGTAAAGAAAAATTTCCTTTAAAACAGTTAACATGCATATGAAAATTCCGTTCACATCTCTCAAAAATTATTATCAAATACCTTTCTCTTATACTGTCAATACAACAACTATGACTCAATCCAATTAAATTGGGGGTGATTATATAAATAAAGCAGTGTTGTAAAACTAATTGTAAAGAAGTGCAAGAATAAGATAAAATATATGAGAGGAGAAGGAAAAACATATATTATTCTCAAAGTATTTCAAGTGTGTCTTCCATAGACAAAATGTCATCTATTTATAGGACACCAATACATAGGAAGTTACAAGTCATCCCAAAGGTTATAAGAATTAAGAGGTCCCTAAATGAGGAATTAAGTAGGACATAGTGAGGAGGAATTATGTAGGAGAAAGTGGGGTAGTAAATCATAAGTTAGTGGTGAGTAGTGGTCATCCACATTAACACAAATATATGGATTTACAACACTCCCCCTTGGATGACCATTTTGAAGGTAATGTGCCTCGTTAAAACCTTACTAGGAAAAACCCGGTGGGAAAAAGCCCAGTGAAGGAAAAGAGTACACACTTCCTATAATACGCCTTTAGAGCTGTCTCATTAAAAACCTTACAAGTAAAACCCAAATGGGATAAAACCTTGTTAAGGGAAAAAGAGTGCAGCGCGTATTTTACTCACCCTGATGAAAACATCATTCAATATCTTGAAGACGACACATTCCAATCTTGTAAATCAGATTCTCAAAAGTTGACGTTGGCAATGATGCAGTGAATAGTTTCATCAAACTATCACTTGAATGAATACTTGAACATTAACTTCATCAATCTTTTGAAAATTACCATTGAAAGTAATTTTGATGGATAACCATCTCCTTTAGTTGTATCTTCATTTTAGCTGAATTATCCATGCAATATTTCATATAATATTGTCGAATCTTCGTCTTCAAAGAAATTCCACATCGTTGCTGAATAAGTTGAGTTCTTGGTCTCAATCATTTATATTGCCGGCTAGCTTGATATATGGCTATTATCTCCTCATGATTTGAAAATGCAACAACAACAATGTATTTTGTGAAGTGTCATAATATAGGTTTACTTCCACAAACAAATAGCTAGTTGATATCGGGCTTTGTGAATCAAGTAGATACCATGTATTCTTCTTATGTCTTCGCATTGAGGAAGAACTGAATCTTACCAACAAGCTTATAACAAAAGTTATAACCAGTGGAGTATATTTGATAAGATACTTCAACGCACCAATTGTATTAAAATATAATATTTCAATATCAAGAAGCTCGCAAACGCAATTTTACCACATGTGGCCAGATTATTTTAATCCGTATAAATATTTATGAAGCTTCATTGAATAGGTTTCCCGAGAACTTTTACATGCTTCAAGAATTTTGAATCCATCAAGGATAAATATATTGTTGCTCAATGAGCCATGTAAAAGGTTGTTGCAACATTCATACGCATATCAAGTCTTTCATGCACTGCCAGACATACAACATACCTGAAGGTGATTGCATCCACCAAAAGGAGAATATAGCTCCATATACTCAATGTCAGATTTTTGTGCCTCAAGTCGTACTTTATATTTAACGACTTATTATTATCAATATTTTTGCACAAAAATATCTTTGTACAACACTGGCTTTGCACCTTCATGTGTTTGGACTATAGGTCCAAAAACTTCACGTCACTCGAGTGAAACCAATTTTTTCTTGAATGCGTTTTGCTATTTTTGTCCAATAATTTCATGTCTGTATTCCTAACAGACTTAAGCTCAAGATCCTCATAATCATATAAATATTGAGCTTTATAATATATGTAAGATATCGTCGACGATAATTTCATATCTCAGTTCCCAATCCGACATAACATATTGAGATCTCTTCACATTCATAAATTTTCAGGTACCTGAACCTCTACTGATGAGGTTTTATGAAGTGTTATGTCGTGGGCTATTTTAGAGCCCTGCCTCCTTATTTGACCATCTCAAATATTTGCTCATTTCCTTTTTCAAGGACTTTTACCTTTGGAACCGAATGGTCTACCACGCTTCAGACGTGCCTTAGACTCATTTACATAAATAGATTGTCTCACCAGGACATCAGGAGCATTAGCAGCTGGAATATAATATTTTTCTTTGGGTCAGTAATGCGTCTGGCAGTGATTTGCATTATCTTTATATGAGGATCGTAATCAAATGATATTTTAATTTATTTATTCCTCAGCTGCGTTAATTTCTCCCCCTAATGTTAACCAAACTAACATTCGTTCCCAACCTTATATGGGATCCATCTTTGTGCATTGTGGTGGAGCAATTGATAACAAATCACACATTATAATTATTAGATGGAAAATATTTGGTTCCTGACCCTGAACCAATTATGAGGGAAATTCATTTTGTGGTATGTCATGCACAAGTGCTGCTTTATGGATGTTTCATACCTCATACCTGATTTAGGTAGCATTGTTCTCATATGCATGGTTTAGCAATTGGAGGTTTTCAATATATGAATTTTCTAAACTTGCTTGCCAACATTATCAAGATAACTTCTCTTGATTGCATAATCTAGAATTATGCTCATAATAAAATTTATTTGAGCAAATACTTATCCTTGCAAGTACCATTGCAGGTTTATAATAAACGCACATGTGACCTTATTATAGATGCATATTTTTATAATAATTATATGGTTCACATGGCAGATGAACGGGCCCATATTCACCTTTTATACATTCCAGAAGTGCGGGGATCCTGATCCCAAATTTAGTTGGTCGAATAATTTATTTATCTTGAGAACAAACAACACAAAAAGAATTCTTGAAGAATCGTGATTCTTCAGTATATACCCATGTGAATTCTCATTTATATATTTTGTGCATCATATTTGAACCGGGATGGTCAAACCGGTCATGCCAACTTATAAGTTAATTCATCTAGTAAACTTCTGGTTTACTATAGCATGGGCATTGTAACAATAAACTAAAAGTTTATTGTTGGCATGCACATATGATTTACCACGCTTATTGTTTGAGTAGTACATACTCGAGAAAGAGGCGGGGAGCTTTTCAAGCACATATATCTCACCCGACATTCTTGTAGTAATATAAAGATATTCATATCTTTCCATCAAATTTAGTCTCTTAGCCATTTTGGCAAATGTATTTGAAACTTAACAAGTTTCTTTCGAGACATACTACAATAAATATTTCATCAATCTCATTCCTCCGGGTAGTAATATTTTGGCTCTTCCGGAGCACTCAAATAGCTTTGTACTACCATATATTTTATTACACCAACCATATGGTGAATATCTCCTATCAAGGGGAAAATCATATTATTTTTCTCATGGTAAAATCATTATAGGCAAGATCAATTTCTTGCTTCACTTGCTCTTATGTAATTCATAATAATACATAATTATGACGTATATTTTGTACGAGAGCAATGATCATTTATGCCACAATAAATAATAGAATTATTATAGTCGAACCTTTTCTAGAGGTGAGTTGTGGTACTTTATCAACCACGCATGGGCACGTCCATATTCATCTTTCTCGAACCTCTTCTGGAGGCGAGTTTTGATATTTTATAACATATTGCCACATTCACTTCGGTGAATGGGTCTATATTCATAATTTTTTTATGAATTGTCAAGGAATGGACCATAATCATTTGGACTTGCCTCATGCTCATATGATACATTGAGGGCATTATTATATTTACCGTTTGAACGGTTACTTTTTGAGAAGCCTTATTGTTTTTTTATTTATTTCACAATGATGACTATTTTTTCATCCTTTCCCACGTCCACATCCATGGTCTCTACCATGGTAATTATTTTGTCGTCTTTTAGACATAAAATTATTTGCCTTCTTTCAGACATAAAGACATTTTGCCTTCTTTCAAGCATATGATGTTGTGTCTTCTTTCAGACATAATGATAATTTGCCTTCTTCAAGGCATATTATGTATTGCTATTACATTTACATCTGAGAATGGAGCATTATGTTGTGCTCCCACATTCACCTTATGGAATGGAGCTTGTCTTGCTCCCACATTCATCTTAGGGAATGGAGCATATATTGCTCCCACATTCACCTTTATGAATGGAGCCTATTTAGTGGACGGGCTTCATGATTTTTATCAAAAATACTTTATCTTTTTGATAATACTTTAATTTGCCTCAATCATCATTATGCCATCAATATCTTATTATCGCAAAAGCGTGTTACGCCATAATGCATTAGGAGTTGAATATGATGTGTTACCTTAACTAATGGCATAATAGGCCAAAGTGTGTACATATAATGTGATTTGAAGTACAATACTCAAAGGTACTCATGCTTCGTGTAATTGAAACATAGTACTGTAATCATGTATCAATGATATATCACTAATATATCGGGTAAAGATCATAAAAAAAAAACACATTATTTCTCCGGTCTCCACTTACCAAGAGTATAAAAATTTATACTCAACTATAAATCAAAAAAGCATTCTTTAAAAGTTACCATATTTGTTTCATTCCATATATCTATGTGAGAGTAAAATATTAAACATACTACATAATCCATGTTTGCTCTCACAAGCAGTTTACCTTGAAACATGAGTAGAACTGATCTGCAATACCATGTTGCTAGGCCATGCACCCTTAAATTGTTGTCAAATGATAGCTACAAAATCAACCAAACAATGGAAGAAAGACAAAAGTTGTAGTCAGTGAAAAGTTTCCACAATTTAAAGTGGTATAAAACAAAATGAAAATAGGGTACTATTAATTTTGAGATTAGCAAAAAACATAATATGAAGGAATTTAGAAACAAAAAAAAAAACTTATCTTGTGTTAGCAACCAGAACGTTGGCTTCTATCAATTACATCATAATTTGCTTTTCATTTCTTCTAAATCGTATAATAAAATAGAGACTCGTGCTGATAACGTGTTGTAAAACTAATTGTAAAGAAGTGCAAGAATAAGATAAAATATATGAGAGGAGAAGGAAAAATATATATTATTCTCAAAGTATTTCAAGTGTGTCTTCCATAGACAAAATGTCCTCTATTTATAGGACACCAATACATAGGAAGTTACAAGTCATCCCAAAGGTTATAAGAATTAAGAGGTCCCTAAATGAGGAATTAAGTAGGACATAGTGGGGAGGAATTATGTAGGAGAAAGTGGGGTAGTAAATCATAAGTTAGTGGTGAGTAGTGGTCATCCGCATTAACACAAATATATGGAGTTACAACAAGCAGATCAAATTCTTCATTTTAAATTTATCTCAAGCCAATTTTATATAAGTTATGGATAATAAAAATACTAGAAACATTTCAATATTTTTACTAAATGTGTCATTTTTGAATATTTGAAAGGCTAAAAACTCGTTAATAACACACATACCCACGTGTGCGTGTAAGGCCTAAAGAAAGGTGCTAACGTGAATAGACCATATTGTCAACTAGTAAAAATTGCAGAAACAGATCTTTTTCATATGATGCACCATATCATTCCCCAAATCTGCATGGATTCTAGAGATGGTAGGTCATTCGAAACACGGTTCTTATTTGTAATTTTATGTCTATTTGTTCTACTACATTTAGCGCCTTCACCCACCATATGTATCACACCTACGAACTAGTGCATCTGGAGATTAATGAAAGAACAAGATCAGACCTATCTGAAGCAACCTTGGAAAGGGTTATAGATGTGGGGAATCAAATTGGGGGGAGAGGAAATGGGATAAGGAAGGACAACGTTGTATTTGGTCAGTCAAAGGGCCAGTCAAAGTACAGCTGATGTGGCGTTTAGGTGGAGGACACGTGAGATTAATTGAAAAGCACGAGTGGCCCATTTCATTAAAGTGTTGTACGGTGTAGATTAAAAGCAACCAACGGCCCATATTAAAGTGTGGAGATATTAAATACACAGTCAACCTTGGTATTTAGTTAGTTAGGATCTGGGATAATCTTCCCAACCCCTCTCTCTCTCTCTCTCTCTAACCGTCTCTCTCTCTCCTACCTCCCCATATCCCTCTTCTCCCAATCTCTATTCCAGTCTAATTCTCTGTATTCCATTGTTGTAGTTGTGAAGCTATTAATACAATTTCATATATTTTCCAAAATTCTTGTCAGTTTTACATTTCAATAACATAGAATATTACGATTGGTATTAGAACAAAATATGGGCCCCACAAAAATGGTAGAATCCAGGCAAAAAAGTACTGAAGAACACGTTAACAGACTTGAGAATCAACTATAAAATTACATGGCTACGATGAATGAGAAATTGGAAGATACGAATTCTAGATTGAATGACACAAATGAGAAACTGGGTGACTTGAGCAGCAAAATAGAGTTGTTACTGAGCCAATTCTTGAATTCCAATGGGCTTCCTTCTTCCACTTCTGTAGAGGCAGTTCAAGGAGGTGTACTGGGCCTTGCTCCAAATAAAAAAAATGGGTCAAGAAGAGCAAGAGCAATAGAGATACAGGAACTCACTACCAGAAATCAAGGAGATCAATTTTTTCCAAGGCTTAAATTACCAGAATTTGATGGTACGGGAGATCCTAGGGTTTGTTTAAGAAAATGTGATAAGTACTTTCATTATTACCATATTAATGATCCAAGGAAGAAACTAGAAATGGCCACCATGCACTTGAATGATAAGGCAGAGTCGTGGTTTTACTCTATCCAAATAAGCATGGCAATTATTAAGTGGGGTGAACTTACTGTGGAGGTTTGCCAAAGGTTTGCAGATATAGAAAATGATGCAATTGTAGAAAAATTTAAAAAGATAACTCAGAAAGAGACAGTGGGGGACCACCTAAGTGAATTTGAAGACCTAAAAGCTTGGGTGCATATTAAGAATGCCACAATTACCGAGGACTTCTTCTTGGAGACATTTGTTGGGGGGCTCAGAGAAGACATTAAACATGTTGTAAGGTTCAGCAATCCTTATTCACTATCTGAAGCTGTTGATAGGGCCAAACACCAGGAGAGGTTGATTGATGGAACTAATAGAAGGAATAGGCAGTATTGGTCCAAGATGAGTCAGAACCCAAGTGTTACATTTAGTAATACTAACAAGAACAATGTGGGATGGCTAAGGGAATGAGGTGGAAGCAGTGGGCATAACAGTAAGTTGATCGACTACAGAAGAGCTAATGGGCTTTGCTTCAAATGTGGGCATAAGCACTCCTATAACCACCAGTGCAAAGAGAAGCAGCTTAATGCTATAGAAAGAGAGGAAATGGAGGAGGTATATCAAGAAGAAGGGGAGTGTGCTATTGAAGGGGGTACAGAATGCCTAGAGGATGGAGCTATTAGTCTTAATGCATTGTCAGGGACCTCAGTACCAAATACCATAAGACGTAAAGGAGAAGCCAAGAAAGTACCTCTGATCATACTGGTGGAGTCATGAAGCACTCACAGTTTCCTTGATTATGATACAGATAAAAAAATTGGATGTTTGGGTGAGGAGGATATTCCGATGAAGGTTACAGTGGCAGATAGCAGTCACTTAATAAGCCTTCATTCTTGTCCCAAATTTAAATGGAAGGTGCAAGGGGTTGAATTTGAGAATAAAGTGAGGCTGATCAAATTAGAAGGGTGTGAAATGGTATTGGGGTAGACTGGATGAAACTCTACAATCCTATCAAATTTGACTTTGATAACTTTAAGGTGCACGTGAAGATTAAAGGTAAAAAGGTTCAGTTGAAAGAGTTAACAGAACAAGGAAGTATGCACAATATGTCTGTGACCTCTCTGAAGCAACTATTAAAAAAGGGTCAAGTCATTTGGACTCACCTATTCACTATTAAAGCCTTAGAAAATACACTGCAAAAAGAGAAGTTACCTGAGCCAATCCATGACCTTCTACAGTGATATTCTGATGTGTTTGCTGAACCCAAGTTACTGCCACAAAAGAGGGAACATGACATTTTATCCCATTGAAATCTGAAGCAGCACTAGTAAGTATTAGGCCATACAGATACAATTACTTCCACAAAAATGAGATTGAAAAAGAAGTGCAAGAAATGCTGGATAGTGGCATAATCCAGCCTAGTCACTCACCCTTTTCCTCACCAGTCTTGGTAAAAAAGAAGGATGGCACCTGAGGTTTTTTGTAGACTATAGGGAGCTAAACAAGCTCACTATCAAGGATAAATTTCCCATACCCCTTGTGGATGGTCTGTTAGATGATTTATGTGGGTCTACAAGTTTTTCTAAGATTGACTTAAGAGCAGGTTATCAGAGAAGATTGGGCCAAAAGACCCTCTTAAGTCTTTATTTAATAAAAGGGGACGTGCGTGGAGCGTAACAAAATGTGCGCGTTTAACATTAAAACATGGGCCAGATTAGAAACAACAAAACTTACGGGCCTTCATTCAAAACTTTTTGAACTGAATTAACAATCCCAAAAACTTTTAATCAAAAGGTGGGAAATGAACCGAACGGACACCAGTGCAATCATTTGAAACATCGAACCCCAAAATCTTCTCTTACACACTTCTCAAGTCATCTCTTCTACAGTCTTCTACGCAACCTTGTGGACATCATCGTCACCGACCATATACATTTCTCCGGTAATATCTAAAGGTAAATTTTGAACAATATTGATGTTTTTCAAGTGAATCAGGGTTTATTTTTTGCTATTTTGCTATTTTGAAAAAACTATGATTTTTACGCCTTTTTACTGTACTGGAAGAAAGTTCTTGTAAAAATCTTTATTTTTGTTGATTTTTTCGTCAAATAGTGCTATGTTCTTGTACAAATAGTGAAGTTTTTCATGTTTATGTTATATTACCATATTAAGAGCATACTCCTTCGCAGTGTCAAACATCGTGAGACAGTGTTCTAAATGTGTGATAGGATGTTTGAAGTTGGTGATGCATTTTAGATGATTTTTGTTCAAATAAATTAGTGTTTTATAAAATAAATATGCTAAAGGTTGAAAAAATATTGTACAAATAGTCAAGATTTTGCATGTTTATGTTTGTGCGTGCATGTTTAAAGTTCTGGAACATTTGAGAGAGTGCTCCGACCGTGCGAGAGGATGATAATGTTTAATGATGACTTACTTGAATTAAATTTCCTTTTTAAAAAATTAGGGTTTGATAAAACATATGTATATTATGTTTCACACACCCATATTGCATGTTTGTACATCTTTAATTGATGAATATACTTTTGATTTGCAGCTACAATGGTTTCTACGCGTGGAATGATTTCCTGTTCTGCAATTAAGAGGAAGGAGACTACTCCTCCTAGTAAACAGCCTCCTAGGAAGAGTAGAATTATATTGGTGGACGAAGAGGAGGGGTCCGTAGACTATGATGTAAATGTAGGGCCACAAGAAGCTGTGAGGGGGCCGGACGATGGTAATTTATCAGAAGAAATAGAAGCGCTATTTGGTGATGATGAGTGGTATGAAGAGGGAAACAAAAAAGAGAGCCTTTTAAATATGGCAGAAGAAGAGGAGGTGGGAAGGCTTGTAAATAATCTTGCTGGAGAATTTGCAAGAGCGGCAAATGTTCAAGAAGTATATGATGTACAAGAAGTTATCGAGGTTGTAGATGTTCAAGCTGGCGAAGGAGGTAGGAATGGTAGGGAAGAAGAAGAGGTTGAGAGATGCGAAGGAGAAGGTCGGAGGAAGTTCATAGACGACGTGGGAGCTGATTCTGCAGAGCCACCTAGAGAGGTATAGTTGTTGTCTAGAACATACATGAAGTTGTTCATCACTTTACAGTAGAATGTTCAATATTTTTTATGTGATTTGAGAACACTCGCTTGCATGATCAGATCAACCTTAGAAATGTTCAAAGTACTTTCTTGTAGTTCCTTGGAACATCTCATGGGATGTTTTATGCATCTGATATTATGTTCTTACTACCGTGGTGATTCCTTAAACTAACAAATTTCAAAACATTGTGAAGCCTGAGTACGTTACCAGTGTCATTCCACCAATGGTGCTGAAGACTTACTTGGATGATCATGAGCATTTTCAATCCAAGATAACTGTCCGCTCGTCGCTTATTGGACGAATGCGTGATTTCAGGATTGTGCGGCGTACAAGTGGTTTGTATGACAAGTTCAAAAACAGTATGTTTGGCCATTTGTTGGACTTGCTAGAGGAGCCATCATTTCCAATCAGGTTGGTGAACAATATTCTGTTAAGAAGAGTTTTGTGCAATAAAGAAAAAGAAGCTTGGTTCAGTTTCAATGGAGTGCCTGTTCGTTTTGGCCTCCAAGAGTTTGCTTTGATGACAAAGCTGAGATGCCAAGCCTATCCAAGTGTCCAATAGGAGGCTACGATGAAAGAGAGAGGCAGGGAGATGTGGGAGTATATTTCAACAGCATGGGAGGATGGGAAATCAAGGGCAGTTACTGCTTCCCGGTTGCTGTGTTTGATAGAAAATGAGGAAGTTCCTGAACGGTACAAGTTTGGGCTTGCCATGGCTTGGTTTGTTCAATCAATATTGTGCGCCAAGGACAAACTAGATGGTATTGAGGAATTACTGGTCTGCCTTGCATATCTTCCAAATAAATTTGTAAAGTATCCTTGGGGGCGGAAAAGCTTCGAGCTAACCATTGAGTACCTGACGAAGCCTATGGCTGATCGTGCAGCTAACAAAGCTAAGGACGGGCCAAATTACAATCTCTATGGGTTTCCTTGGGCATTTGTGGGTTGGATATTTGAAGCAATACCTGCGCTTCGTCCCAGGGATTTTCCCAAGGAGAGGACCATGACAAGGATGCATTGGTCGATCACTGAAAAGAATGAAAGAGACTCCTGAAGGTTGTTTGAGAATGTTGCAAAGCCTGTAAGTACTTTACCTGCAATTTTCTAAATGTTGGAACATCTGCAATGTCGTTATAATCATTGCTATTAATGTTAAGAACATCTTTTCAGATGATCGATCACGACAGATATGATGTTCCATTTTTACTGGTTTTAAATGTCGAACAGTAAAATAAGGATGTTCTGAACACTCTTTATGATGTTAAGGTTTATTTCTCTTATACATTGTATTCTTAACAAATATTTATGGTATGTAGGTGGTGCACCCTTTCATTGACCCTATCGATGCAGAGCTGGAAGATGATACCTTTCAGAATATTGAGCCGTTTGTTGATGGGGGCGATGGGGTAATTGATGAGCTTGTTGTGATGTTGGAGGGGGCTAGCTCGATAGTTGGTGGTGATCGAGTGACAGTTTTTAGGAATTGCCCCAGGACCCCTCCAAGAGAGGTAATTGATGGTCCAAGAGAAGGACAAGTTGGTGAAGAATTTGGTAGTGGAGGTGTTGGTAGATGTGAAACACAAGTTGGTGATGAGATTGGTGGTAGGGCTGGTCGTTTTACTGGTGGTCTTTTTAGTGGTAGGGGTTTGTTCGAAGTTGGAGAAAGCTCTAGGAGGAGAGAACCTGAGAATGTGCAGCCTAGTGTCTGCAGTTGCAAGTGCCACGACTGCCTTCAATGGTGACAGGGAGTGGATCAGAAGCTTGATGCGATCCAGCTGTCCCTTGCTAATTTTGTAGCGTCGTCGTCAAAGAAAGAGAAGCAGCAGCAGCGACCAAAGAGGCATATTTTTTTGTCTAGGATGATCCAGGCAAAGAAGAACCGAGGAAAGAAGAAAATGACTGCTGCCAGAATGGCAAGGCTAATAAAACATCCAATTAGGTGCGTTGAACATAAATGTGACGTTCTTCTATTAAATCTAGAGATTTTTTCAAATTTTTTTTTTGAAATTTAGAGAGAGAGCTCAAGTCAGGCTCCAAGAGAGATTTTGCAGTGACACTGTACAAGGCACTAGACATTCACAAGAAAGCTGCATTTGACACTTTCTTGGAGGAGAAGAAGGAAGAAAAGATTGTCTTCCTGTGTCATGAGTTAAATTACTTGGATTTTATGGACTTCCTGGACGTGAAAGAGTGGATGTGGGTAATTGTAAGTGCATCTCTTTACTTATGTTGTTTTGTTAGTGGTTGGTTTTTATCGAAGAACGAATATTTTTTACTCCGTTCGGAACCTGATGGTCGTATGTTCGTTGAACATTCGACTGGCTGGTCCAAACATCAAATAGTATGTGTCGGTATAGTTTTATTCACAACTTCTAATTTGTTTTATTCTGTAGTTTATGGATGAGTACTTGGCCTTGATGCATGTGAAGAATAAGGCTTACCCCTAGTATTATGATAGCTCTGGTCTTATCATCGATCTTTCATTCTTGACCAACTTGTTCGTACGATACAATGCGGCTGAAGAGGAAGCGATCGGTTTTGATCTTAGCCTTGACAAATAACTAGCAGAATATATGTTTGACGATATATTCCTTGATTACGCCAGAGGTAAGTCTCCATATCCGGGTGGAATGAAGTGGGATGGTGCAAAAAGACTCTTTGCCGTGTATACCATTGAAAGCACGTATTATGTTACATGCATCTTCCATTTAGAGGAGGCAAGGATCGATGTCTACGACTGCAACATTGGGGTGTATAATGAAGACCGCTTTATTCAATAATGGGGCCAGTAATATACATGTTCCCAATATACATCCGGCAGTCGGAAAAATTCAACCACTTCCCTCCTGAAATCCTCAGTATGGAAATGTGGCTGTATGAGCGCATCCAAGGCCTTTTGACTGGCACTGCATGTGGAGCGTATGCCATCATGTTCCTCGAACATTTGTTGACCAACACCCCGATGGATTTGCTGTGTGACAATGTGATAGAAGACTGTCTAGTTCAATTTGTTGTGCACATATTCCATGGCAAATTAGTCCCTTAGTATGGGTTGTAAAATTTGGATAATTATATTTTTATTTTTGATGGGTGTAATATATGGATGATTACCTATTTTTCGATGATATATATGGTAAATGATGAATATTGTTTTGCATTACACTGAACATCGAGTTTACATTATTAGATCATCTGTATGATGATCATATTGGCTTAAAAACATTAAAAATAATAGACTATTGGAACAACATTAGTTATTTTCGGAACATTAATTTGAACGTTCAAATAGTTTTTAACTTAATGGATATTTGATGTTCAATAACTAGTAAATAGGCAAACCACAATAGATGTTCTGAACACTAAAGTTTATACATTGATAATCAAGAACCAGGCAAAAACATTCTTGATTGTTCAAAGATTCAGCCTTTGCAAAAATATGCTAATTATATTAGCATTTAAGACATTACTTGATAAACAGTCATATTAATATCCTGGTCAGAAACCCAAAATAAGCGTTTTCACTTCAACGCGATGCAATCCCTTCTTGTTTCAAGGTTGCTATCTGGAGCATGGTCTTTATCCTCTTTATTTCTTTCAACATCTTTTTGACGTCCCTATTGTAATATTCAAAGAATTCCTCAAATTTGAACTTCCAACCCCAAACTTCAGCACAAAGTTGTTCCAAAATATCATTTGCACGTTCTTGTTGTTCTGCAGAAGTGTTTCGACTTGTTCTTCCTCCTCTTAGCTTGGCTGATCCTCTTCCCGTTTTTCCTTCGTTTTGCTTGGCTGATCCTCTTCCCTTTCTTCCTTCTTTTTGCTTGGCCGATCCTCTTCCCGTTCTTCCTTCGTTTTGCTTGGCTGACCCTCTTCCCGTTCTTCCTTCGTTTTGCTTGGCTGACCCTCTTCCCGTTCTTCCTTCTTTTTGCTTGGCTTCACCTCTTGCTTCTTGTTTCAAGATTGCTCCTTTTGTCGTTTTTGCTACTCTTGACGTGGATGCTCTTGTATTGGTTGCTCCTGTTCTTGCAGTGGTAGCAACTATTGAGGAGGAAGGTCGGCGAACTATTTTGTTATATATATATCTATATATATATATATATATATATATATATATATATATATATATATATATATATATATTTATTTGACTGAAGATTATAGTTGGTAGTGGTATAGAGTTTTTTTGAATGGTTTGATCGAGTATTTATAGGAGAAAAAGAGGTAACCGACTTAAGTGTATTGTATCCACTTGCCGACACTAGCCGTTATGTATTTTTTTAAATTTTTTGAAGTGACGCATTCGTTGTTTACTTCAGATTTGAATTGAAGGGGATAGCCGTTAAGTGTATTATGATGAGTAGTTTAAAAAATAATAGACTACTGGAAGGGTATAAATAATTTTCAAACATGAAGATCAATTTGAATTATAAACATCAAAAATCAATTGACTAATGGAACAGGTATATGATGATTCGTATCGCCATGAAGATGTTCTGACTTCCACGGCAAGGATTAGGAACCTCTTGGTCACAATTAAAACACGTGTACGTTCCCAACCATTCAATGTGAATAGGCACCTCTTCAAATCATCACATATGCAACCGAAAAGGCACCAAGCCTGGCTTCTATAAATGTTAAACGTCTGCACAACAACAACAACAAGGCGAAACAACAACAATGCCTCGCAGAGTAAGGCACCCAAGAGCACCAGAACATGATAGTGGAGTTCCAAGTGCTAGTAGGTTCACTGAAATCGATCATGTCCGTGAAGATATCGCATCTTTGATCTCAGATGTTGATCCGCTTGCAGTATACATAGGAAATGTGGAGGATCAAGTGACGCGATTAAGGACTAGATCGATGAATTCCGTGAGGATATGAATCTTATTAAGCGTATGCTTCGTGGTATTCAAGCTGCACTCAAGATTGACCCCTAAAACTACCCTTCACCACCACGTCCTCCAGCGGCACACATGTTAAATGAAGAAATAATCTCCTTTCAAGTCTAGTCATTTAAGAAGATTTTCTATTTGTTTTGAATGTCGTGTTTTGAAGTGTTGTCCTTTAATTTTCAGTACAATTTATGCATGTTTTGAATATTTATGAATGTTGTTTTGCATTACACTGAACATCCCATTTGCAGCATTAGAAAATCCGTATGATGATCAATTTGAATTACATACTACAAAAATAATGGACTTTTGGAACGCCATTGATAAATTCTCGAAACATTAATTTAAACGTTCAAATATATAAATCTTAGTAGTACTCGATGAACAACAATTGGTATCAAATAAACCTAGCTACTATAAAACCAAAAAAAAAACTGCTCAAGACAATAAGAAATACAACTTCTATCCTTGAAATTTAGCCTCTAACTTACCGATCTTCAATAAATTTGTAGTATTACAAGCCCCTAATTTGTCAACTTCCTTCACCAAATTGGGCTTTTCTTCACAAACTTCATCCAGTGAAATTTTCAACTTATTTATACCCAATGTAGTAGGCTGGGGATACTCCTCGTCACGCCATTCCCAAAATCCACAATTGCTAATACCCTTGTGGGAACACTTGCAAAATTTTCGTCCAGCATTCGACTGTGTGCCCGCCGTGAATTGTTGTAGGTAAGCCACACCAACATCGACGATGTTGAGAGGAGCTGCATGGTCTGGTACTTTGTTGGTTGAGTTAAGAAGAAGAAGATGTAGAAGGGGTAGAATCCCCAAAACTTATATTTCAATAATGGGGTAAAAAGATCTAATTAATTGAATGGTTGGGGTTATTCCACGTGTTTTAAGGTAACAATTCCGTCCGGAGCGGGTTAATAGAACGGGTTGGATTAATGTAAGTTGTGGAGCAGGTCGCTCCACGTATTTAAAACGGGTTGCTCCACTTTTTTTAGCATTAGAAAACCATGTTTGGCACGTACAAGAGATTGTTCTAATATCTCTTAAAAAATGTATCCGTTGTATTAGTACGACAAACACCAAGAGACATGCTTGGAACATGTAAGATTGAATTGTTTAAGATTATGTGTATGTATTTCTGACAAAAAAAATGTATGTATTTATAGAGAAGTTTTTTTAAAAAAAAAATTCCAAAAATTGATGCAAAAACATCTAATTTACGTCATGAACATGGATTTGTATGTTCAGTTCAAATAGGTGTCTATTTTAATATATAGTGTTCTAACCTTTAATATGATTGTAAAAAGAAACTATATAACATGAATAGATTAATAAGGCTTTATATTTAAGGTTAAATCATCATTATATAGATTATCCACTTAGTTAAAACAACATCTAATGAAATCCTCAATAACTTAGTAATCGCTTTCATTAGATATAACTAAGTAATCTCTTTCAATAGATATAAATGAGTATACTCTAGTAGAACTTTTATGAGTAAACACTTTCAATATACATACTATTGAGTAATCACTGTAAATACACATACTATTGAGTAATCTCTTTGAATAAACATAAATTTCCAAAGATTGATGCAAAAAATATCTAATTTACGTCACGAACGTGGGTTTGTATGTTCAGTTCATAATAGGTGCCTAATTTAATATGTAGTGTTCTAACCTTTAATATGATTGTAATAAGAAACTATATAACATGACTAGATTAATAAGGCTTTATATTTAAGGTTAAATTATCATTATATAGATTATCCATTAGTTAGAACAATATCTAATGAAATCCTCAATAACTTAGTAATTGTTTCATTAGATATAATTAAGTAATCGCTTTCAATAGATATAAATGAGTATTCACTCTAATAGAAATTTTATGAGTAACCACTTTCAGTAGACATACTATTGAGTAGTCACCTTAAATACACATAAATGATGTATCACAATCAATACTTGTATGAATTGAAGTCTTACTTGTCTGTAATTTGTGAATGAAATTGTATATTTGTTCAAATAGATTAATAATGTGTCTATGTAGTGATATAACGTCCAATCTATGCTACAATTCGTTAGAATACACTTCTTAATGATTAAAATTGTTAATTGAGCTAGAATCAACCCTACACTCCTTATCCAAATAACTTAATAATTACATTTTGGTATAATTAACGATATATATTTTGGTTTACTTACACATAGCATGTTTTAGAATCTTAATGAACTATTAAATCATTGTTTATGCATTTCAAATGATCCTTATATTAGTATTTCTCAACTAATCCTTAACGGTACAGAAAGAACATCAGTATGAAGATCCAGAACAGTCTAACGGTGTTCGTGAACGTTCCGCGGAAGGTTTAGAACAGGAGATTGGATGTTCTTTAAATGCTCGAAATTTTTGCGGTTTGGGGTTAGGGTTAAGGTTAGGTTTTGGGATTCAGGGTTAGGGTTAGGGTTAGGGTTCATACATCGTTTCTTATATTCTGACCGTGAAAAAAGTACCTTTTATTTTTGAGGAAACGCGTTTCATTTTGAACGAACTACCTAATAGATAACTATGTTTAGCACGTTCAAAAGAATGTTCTAATATCTCAAAAAGAAATGTAACCCCCCCTCCCCGCTCTATTTATACAAAAAAGGGACGCACGTGGAAGTCGGAACAAAAAAATAAGGTGGGGCCTTAATAACAACCCCAAAAGTGAAGTTTTAATTAAAAATGCGGCTGATCAGTCTTATCAATTCCATCATTTCAAACATCGAACACCCTTACACACTTCTCAAATCTTCTTCTCGAGTCTTCTATTTCGTCGCCGGCCATCTACATAATGTTCTTCGGTAATATCTAATGGTAAATTTTTTACTATATTGATGTTTTCAAGTGAATCGGGGTTTATTTTTTTGCTATTTGGCTATTTCGATAAAGCTAGGGTTTTTACACCTTCTTTCTGGTTCTGGATTGAAATTCTCGTGAAAATCTCTGTTTTTTGTTGATTTTTTCGTCAAATAGTGTTGTGTTGTGTTACAAATAGTGAAGTTGTTGCATATTTGTGTTAATAACGATTTTAAGGCCATACTCCTTCTGTTATGTCAAACATCTTCATACAGTGCTCTGAACTTTTATTAGGATGTTTCAAGTTGCTGCTGCATTTTAGATGGATGTTGTTAAAATATATGCTAGCATATTTACGTTAATAACGATGTCAAACATCTTCATACGGTGCTTGGAACGTGTGTTAGAATGTTTCAAGTTACTGATGAAGTTTAGGCGTTCACTAATAATATGTAGTGGAAGCATTATCAACTTAATACATAATCTGATAATTTTCATTCATACTTAAGGAAACAAAATACATATACAAAAGTACTTGAAATAATGCTTAGACAAAAGTACTAGATATAATGCTTAGACAAAAGTACTAGATATAATGCTTAAACAAAAGTACTAGTTGTCAGCATTGGGAGAATTTGGAGGAGTATCATACTGCTCCGGATTCATCCCTTGTTGGAGAAGGAGTCCCAAAAGCATTCTTTCAATACGCTCCGAGCGGTGAATTAATACTTGCCTTATACTCCATACATCAGAAGATAAGTGGTCCACAGCATGGTTGATTGCAGTGATGTCAGTTTGTATACCGGCAATATCCCAGGCGATGTTTCCATAATATTCGTTATGGCCAGGTTGGGCTTGGGCATAGTGGCCATTAGCGACAACTTCGTGTTGGTTATTTTCCATTTGTGTTTGTTGTCTATGAAGATATTTTAATAATTCAAGTAGGAGGATAATTGTGTGTATGGGGGAACAAGAAAAATGTATGTATTTATGATGAATTTAACATAAAAAAACACCAAAAGGCGTGATATGAACATTGAAAAGACGTTCACTACTCTCTAGGTGATGTATCTGGATTAATTAATGCTTTTTTTCGTATGCAGGTTTTGAGGGATGCTTTCACACCTTTTAATTGCACAAGGCAACCCTTCGCTTGAATCAGCATGACTATTGCATTACACTGAACATCCCGTTCGCAGTATTAGAACATCTGTATGATGATCAATTTGAATTATATACTACAAAAATAATAGGAATTTGGAACGCCATTGATAAATGCTTGAAACATTAAGTTAAACGTTCAAATATATAAATATATAAAAAATTTAAATTGTCAAGATTAAAATTCAAAAAGCAACACTTTGAGTTTGGGAGGATTGTCCACTATCCACTCGTTTTGGGCAAGTAGTTCTTTTGTGGCTTGACCTTTTGCAGATGCTACATTTGTTTCTCCTACTTGAAAATACTTCACCAACTGATGGTATCCGTTTTTTCCTTCATCTACCCTTACCCACGTCGATGAAAGGAGGCAATATTCGTCTCTCAAGAAGCTCAGGAGGAACATTCCAAAATTCTACCGGTGGAACAGCATTGATCGGTTCTGCATAGGCAAGCATATATGACTCTAACTTGTAATATGCAGAAGTGAACTCATAGACGCACGCTCCATAGTCTTTTGGACGCAGCATTCTGATAGCTGTCATAGCATGTTTACAGGGTATTAAGTCAATTTGATACTCTCTGCACGTACAAGTTCTGTTGAGTAAATCGACTTCTGCTCCCTAGCCTGGACTAATGATGGTGAAACCATAGGTACCTTTTCGACTAATTGTGAGCTTACCCCCTTCCTCCAGGTTGAATCTTATTTTTCCTTCAATTAAAGGGACACATATGGTTGAAACCTCGAGGAACTCCGTAGCTCTCACATGGAATTTTTCACTAAATGTCCAATTGATATGATTTAAAAGGGCAACAATAGGATATTCTCTTTCATCCCTCAACATTGCATTTGTGGACTTAGCAATGTTCGAGGTCACCACTGCAAATCTGAAATTATAACAAACAAACAAAGACCTTAATGCTAAATATGTGTAATCCAAGTGCGAACATTAAGCATGCGATCAAAACAGCAATAATTACGTCATACACATCATTGGTACTATTTTGAACGTCAATTAGAATGTTCTTGGCTTAATTGCCATGTAAACATAGAACATTCCAACCGAAGATTCAGAACATTTGGTATGAATATTCATAGTTGTGTACCTGTGCCCAGGGAAAAAGCATCTGCTCCATTTATGGAACCCCACATCATCTTGAAGATATCTGGCAACCGTTGGATCGTTGTCTTCAATTTGCTTAAAGTGCGTTCTGAAATCCTCCACACGATATGCATCTGCTGCCAAGTAATAGGACCCCAGGTGGTCTCCAAACTGAAACTTTGTACGGATATTTTCAGCAAGGTGCCTCGTGCAAACTACATAGTGAGCTTGGGGAAACCACTTGGCAACTGATTTTGCTATGCTTTTATGCCTGTCTGAAATGACGCTCAACTCATCATTGTACTGGGCTATGTCAACCAATTGTTCGAAAAAAAATCATAAGAAGCATCACATTCTTTGTCCACAGCGCAGAATGCAACAGGGAATATGTGCTTCTCGGCATCCTGGGCAACGACAGACAACAACACACCGCCGTACTTGCCTAACAAATGAGTTCCATCAATAGCAAGGACTTTCCTCATATATAGAAAGCCCTTAATCCAAGATCCATAAGATATAAAAAAATACTTAAACCTCCCACAACTATCCAGCTTCAAAGCTGTCTTGCTTCCAATATTTTGGGACCTTACCATAGAACTGTATGCCTCTAAAATTTCATAACTGTGTTCATGTGTCCCTCTTGCTATTGCCTTTGCAATCTCACATCCCTTCAAACTTTTCCAATAAATAATGTTGCATCCCAATTCTCTGTTAAATGCAACTCTGATGTCTTTTGGAGTTATTCATTTCCCCTCAATGTACCTATCTTTCATGTATTCACCAACAACATCAGCTGTGGCATGTGTATGGTGGCTTTGCAGGTGCTGCACACCGCAATTGTGCTCGCCATTGTAGATTGTAATATAAAATGTATCACTACTATGATACCTCAATGCTCGAAGCCACCACTTGCAATTTGCATCAACATATCGGGCATAAAACAACTTTTTTGTATTCTTCACAGCTTTGAAAGAAAAAGGCTTCCTCACTGCAGCAAGCCTCAACTTCACCACTAATTCTCGCTTGTCCTTGAAAGTCATACCCTTTACAAAACCTGTGCCGTCTTGTCCAAAAAAATCGTTGCGGATGCTTTGTGATGGTACTCTTGCTGAAGGATTACCAACCGCTTCTCCACCTTCTTCACCTTCTTCGTCTGCCTCTCCACCTTGTTTTAATTCATCTTCATCTATCTCAACATGCATATCTTGTTAATTTGAACTTGAAATTCCTTCAGGCCTTGGAATCACACTAACCCTTAGTGTTGGCCTAGCCCCAGCTGGGTCTACATCAGCCATATAAAGCTGAACATCATCATCAGTCCTAATTATAGATGGAGCAGTCTTTTGCTTTGCGGCAACACTCAGCATATATGAAATTCAAAGATCCCTAGGATCATCACTTACCCCTCAACTGCGTATGATTTTGTTGAAGAGTTCATCATATGTAACATTCCTACTCACAAGGATAGGTCTTGTCTCTTTCACCTTAGGAATCCAAGCATAGCATTTCGACCGCTCAACCCATTCACCGAGAAAATCAACTCCTAGTAGGTTGTTGTCCCCCATTACTTTAACGATATCTGCAAGATAGGATAAATATTCATCAAATGTGTTCCAGGTAGCAAAGGATACTGGAACATCGAAAAGCAGATCCGAACATACCACAGGATGTTTAAGAATACAAGCATACCGATGTGAAACATCTATACATCAGTTCCGACTATCTAAAAAAAATGTTCCAACATTATGAATAGCATTTACTGAACATGCTGTAAGATTATTCGGACAACCAAAATTATGTTCCGTAACTCTGACTAGCACAATAGGAACATAAAAAGGATTATCCTGAGCATCTAATACAATGTTCCATAATTGTGACTACGTTGTACGAGTATTTGTAGAACAATCTATATGATGTTGCGATCGTCACGGTAAGATGTTTCAAAACAGCAACATACTGTTTAAAAGGGTTTTTCCAAAAATTAGAATAGTAGAGATTAGCAAGACGGAGGTTTACACTTACAGGAGATATGGGACTTGTCAAGCTTTCCAGTTTGAAGTAATGCCCAACGTTATTCAAACAATTTCAACGACAAGCTTTCTAATTTCAAGTTCAACAGGTAAACATTATTCAAAAGATTTCAACTTCAAGCAAACCAATTAAAAGTAATGCCAACCAGAAATTATTATTTAAAGAATTGCAGCGTATTTTCCCCAAATTATTTTTCCAATTAGAGTCAATAATACCTAATTAATCGAAAAGGATTTAGATCTGACAATATTTTGTGTTTGGGAGAGTTGGAATGTAAGAATAATAGAGAAAACGAAGAGAGATTGAAGAAAGCAGATGCGCAGCAGCTATGGTGTTTTCAGGTTGCGAGGGAGAAGAGAAGAGAGAGAGAGAGAGAGAGAGAGAGAGAGAGAGAATAAACGGAGGGAAAAATATTTCCCTAATTTGGCAAATTTTATTTTTATATACGTGAGGACCAAAGTGTCAGAAATAAAACTTTAGGGTGAAGGGGAGTGAAGGAAAGTTATGTTTAAGAGCCTTAGTTAGATGTGTCCCTTCTACTACATTAATTAAGACTCCCTTTTACCTATTTACATTCTTGAGTGTCCCTTTTGACCAAATGTCCCAGGTTATCATCAAATCAGAATGTTTGAAGGAGATGTGCACAAGACTAGTTTCAGAACTCATGTGGGACATTATAAGTTCAGGGTCATGCCTTTTGGCTTGACCAATGCCCCAACCACTTTCCAAGGTTTAATGAATCATGTATTTCAGCAGTACCTCAGGAAGTTTGTGTTAGTATTTTTTGATGACATCCTAGTTTATAGTCCTACAGTAGAGTTACATGTGCTGCTAGGGGTGTGCAAAACTGAACCGGTACCGATAGCCGAACCGTTATCGCTACCGATAAGCATAACGGTATCGGTATAACAGTTATTGGTTCGGTAATGGTATTAATTTCCAATACCGATAAAATATCGGTACGGTAACGGTTTCTATATCTCTTTACCATTACCGTATCGATAACCGATAAGGTTTTCTTAATAATTTTTATATAGTTTATTTTATTTATTCTTAGTATATTAAGTCATTTAAACTCTTAATTTACAACATTAACTTATAGGTTAAACTTCAATTATTATTATTATTTTTGGTGGTTATATGTCAATATTCATACACTTTAATTAATGAGTCCGGCCTATTTTATAATTAATGTTACTTTCTCGGATCATTGATCAGACTTTCTTCTTTTCTTTTTCTATTTCATTATTTTGTGTTATGTTAGTATATTGTTAAGACTTGTTGATTGCACATGTTACTTAGTTTTTCTGGATGGTTTGTCTATTACTTTAGTTGTTATTCATATTAATTATAAAATGTTACCTATTGAAAACCATCCACTAAAAATTTACGCATTACTTTGGTGTACCGGTTACCGAACCGTTAACTACCGAACCGTTAAGAACCGATAGCTTATTGGTACGGTATAAGTTTTACATAATTACATACCGTTAACTTATATACCGTTATCGATAAGATCAAACCCGAACCGTACCGTCCCATAAACCCCCCTATGTGCTGCACCTCAGAACAATGTTGGATATCCTAAAAAAGGAGCAGCTCTTTGCGAAAAGATTCAAGTGTGAGTTTGCCCAGGATAGGGTAGAGTATTTGGGCCATATTATCACTGGTGGTGGAGTGTCAACAGACCCTAAGAAGATTGAGGCCATAGTGAACTGGCCCACTCCAAAATCTGTGAAGTCCTTAAGGGGTTTTCTGGGCCTGACAGGGTACTATAGGAGGTTTGTGCAGTCTTATGGAGTCATCAGTAAGCCACTAACTAACCTTCTCAAGAAGAACAACTTCCAATGGAGTGAGGAGGCTAAGAATGCTTTCAGAACCTAAAGAGGGCTATGACAACAGCCCTTGTTCTAGCCTTAACAGACTTTACCAAGACTTTTACTATAGAAACAGATGCTTGTGCAACAGGGATGGGAGCAGTGCTTATGCAAGAAGGCAGGCCCATAGCATACTTCAGTCAAACCTTAGCTCCCAAACACAGAGGCCTATCTACATATGAAAAAAAGTATATGGCCTTATTGGCTGCTGTAGATAGGTGGAGACACTATCTACAGGGAGGGCACTTCATTGTCAAAACTGACCAGCACTGCGAAAAATACTTGCTAGAACAAAATATTACTACTGCACTACAACAAAAGGGATTGGCTAAATTGATGGGACTGGATTATGAAGTCCAGTACAAACAGGGAGCTAAGAATGGAGTGGCAGATGCACTCTCAAGACAGCATGAAGAAACAGGAGAATTATGTGCATCGACTAAAGCTGATCCTACTTGGATGCAAGAGATACTACAAAGTTATGAAGATGATCCTGAATCCTGCCTACTTTTGACTGAACTTATAGCAGCTCCTAATAGTAAGGCACACTACTCACTACATCAGGGGATAATCAGACATGATCAAAAGATATTTGTAGGCAGTTCCACCAACCTAAGGAGGAGAATAGTTGAAGCAATGCACTAATCACCACTGGGAGGCCATTCAAGGCAATTAGGAACATTCAAAAGAGTGAGTGGGGTATACTATTGGCCAAAAATGAAGGAAGAAATTTGCAGGGAAGTAGCTGAATGTGATGTATGCCAGAGAGTGAAAGTGGAGAACAGTCATCACTACAACAAAAGGAGCCATTACCGACATTTTATTAGTGGCAATAGACTAATGGCTGCTAATACATTCATAAATTCAAAAAATTGTGGCAAATTAAACATTAGCCGGTAGTGATTCCTTTTTAACGGCAAATAAAACAAATAGCCATTAAAAGTAAAAAGTTATTTATATTAACTCCAACAAGTTTTACCATCAAAATATCTCAGTCCATATCCAAACTAGTTTGGAAAACTTACGGAAACTATTGAAAGCAGGCGATGTCATCTCTGTTCAAAGTCACCGCCGTTCACCGTCTCATTTCGATGTCGCCGCCGTTCACCGTCTCCATTCAAGTCTCCGCCGTTCACCTTCTCCGTTTAACGTTGCCGCCGTTCTCACCATCGCCGTTCAACGTCGCCGCCGCCGTTCAAAGTCGCCGCTGCTCACCGTCACCGTTCAACATCGCCTCTCACAGTCTCCATTCTCCATCGCTGGGCACAATCATAGGTAAAAGATCTCATCCCTACAATTATACATACTTCAAACACCTAAATTTTGCTTTTCAATTTCTTATCGCCTTGTGATTTTATTTGATCTATTCACAATCCATGAGTCTATTATGATCTTGAAATGCCCTATATTTTGCTAGTTCTAATGATCCTAATTATTCTCATTGCTCTATGATAACCTAGTAGTTAGTTCTTAAGTTTGTTAAATGAATCTATTAGAAAATGTACTATGAGCTGAAGTGCTTATTTACTACATAGCTATTGTAGCGACCCTGAAAAATTTGAGCACACACAATGTCTGAGTTTGCATGAGCATAGAGCCCAATCTATAATGAAGTTAAAGATAGTCGAAATATAAAACTTGTCCTTAAGCCTGAACTTCAACGCTTCAAACAGTTTGTCAATCGAAGCTCTGTACAAGAAGTTATGGCCTTTTTACAAAAGAGTGACGGAGCTGTCCTCGAGCTCGCGGTTGTAGAATACCTAACTTAGCTTTCGATGGTATAAATTAGTCCTAGACAATGGTAAAGGTTGTGTAGTAAGTTCAAAGATAAATTACTGTTGCGACTCTTAGGCATTGGATATTTCATGAGACTTCTTTTCAAATGCTTGTAACATATAGTTTCTGAATCCTATAAATGTCAAATCATCTGCTTGCTGGCTCTATGAATCTATCTCCATGACTTTGGAAGAAAAATGGTACTCAATGGAAGGAATTTCTGGATTAAGACTTCGAGTGTTTTTTTCCAAATTGTATTATCAAACTGTGGACTCCTTTAATAACAATATTATCTAAGTTGTGGTTACAAATTTCAGTTGGTCGAGAGGTTTTCTGAACAGAGATATGCTTTTGCGGTACTTGAAAGTCTACTAAAAGACTTTGCGGGAAAGTACGCCACAAGAAATGAAGTATACATGGTTTGTTTTCCTGTTCATGTAATGTAGCCTACTTATGCACGAGAAGTACTTTGTTTGTGAATGTCTTTATATGTTTAACTGATGCAATGATCTTAATAACTCACTGTGCACTTCCAAGTCTTTTACCCCATTATTGGTTTCGTGGTTTCTAATGGAACATATGATATTTCCATCCGTAATTTTAGTGCTCAAGAACTTGTTAAGGCCACAAACATCTTTGCTGATCACGATCATGTCAGCGCCATGGTTACATCTCTAAAGAAATTCTGCAAGGCGCTTGGTGAAATTGTTCATAGATATTGGAGATAAACCATTAACACTTGACAGACTTGAAGCAAATATACATATATAGTAGAACAGATTATAAAGAACTGTATATTTACGTTAAACGTGCACCTACTGTAACAAAGTAGTAGGAGTAGTAGACAGGGGTGGAGCTATATATTTGAAAGAGGTTCATGCAAATTTCTCTTGTTAGGAAATAGAGTATACTAGACAGATAAGGTAAAAACAAACTATTGAATCTTCTAATATAGTCCCTTGGATCCTTTAACGTAAGGAAAACTTATGTATATATATTTTGTAAACATAGTGATACTTTTTTACATTTTAAATTAGTCATTGGTGGAACTTTCATGTTCTTAGCTATGAGGCTTATCAAATATAAAAATGTATCTATTCTGTTGAAGGTGTATGAGGCTTACCTTGCCAAGGGCTGCCAGCTTTCCAAAATGCTATGCCAGAAAAGCAGACTCATGCACCGGCTGAGGCAACAAGCTGAGGTAGTTATAATCATTTAGAAGGAGATAAAAAATGTATGCTTTGTCCATTTGTTATTTTGCCTTAAGTAGTCATTCTCCATTTCTTTTTGGTAGTCCTTGATGCATGCGGTGCTGTTACCAATGAGACTGGATGACTTGAGGTAATTTAAAATATTTTTTATTTTCTGGAAATTGTTATATTAGTGTTATGGTTAATTATTGAGTAATGATGTTTGCAAGTGACTCATCTCTTGGGTGTTCGTGTGTTTGGGGCATTTTGCTTTATTTTAGGTGCAAGTGAGTGTCATAGTACTATTTGCTTATTAAATCGATTATATTTAATGTTTCTTCAGCTGCTATTATTGGCCATCTCTGACAAACTTATTTGGTGCTTTATTGCTCAGGGCCACAAGATATTTGATATGTTTACTGCTTTTTCTACATCACCTTTGTTCCCCTTCCGTGGATCTACTACTGGTTCAAGAAATGGCATTACTATCTCTTGGTAAGTCAAGCATTCATCTTACAGTTTTTCGTTTTCTGGACAGGTCAGATAGAATTTACTTTTAAATGTGAATGTAATAACAAGTGGGGAAGTAGTGCAGTGTGGTTGTATTCATTTTCATTTATTTAAGAAGATTTCCGCTAATTGTAAGTTGTACTGTAAAACCTTAAGTGGTTGAATGCTATAGTTTCATATCCTATGTTGTTAATTTTTTGTGGGCGCATACTACAATAATGTATCTAATGAAACTGGAAGAACCATATAGGTTCCAACCAGGAGAAAGGATAAATCGTCCAGATGTCTTCCTGAACGTTTGGGCAAGATTTTAGTCTTTAAGATGTAGCATAAGTTACTGGAAATGTTTTCATCTCTTCTTGTTTTGTAGGACTTTTCTTATTATGCAAACACATTTTTCTTTAATCATGCTTCTGCTTCAGCTTGGGGCTTAAGTGTAGTATCTCATATTCATGGACTTCAGGATATGAAAATTGTTGTGTTATCCGGCATGGTAATAATTGTGAAATGAGATTTGAGATATTGCAATAATGTCATTTAGAAGAAAATTTCTAATCCTAATTTGCTCCGTGCTCCCCTCCCTAAAGATTTGCTTGTTGCATCATATGTACATGTAATAGATATAAAGCTACAAATTGTTCAGTTACATGTTCGATAATTCATGGCTATTGACATACTCTATTTAACACTGGCCATCAAAAGCAATAACCTAGTGTCTAGATGAAATCGATATGTAATCTGATTCAAGACTATCAGCCATTTACATATCCTATAGTATCCATTTCTGAAAGGAGGATATTTTGTGCATTCGTGATGATATATGTGTGCTTATGCTCAGGTCAGAGGAACTCGGATAAGAGTTGGGGGCATGACAAAGGGTTCTGGGATGATTCATCCTAACATGGCGACAGTGCTTGGTGTAAGTATTCAGGATTCCACTGCTTCTCCTATAAGCAATAAATGCATCTTACTTGATTTGAAACGCAACTTTCCACGTTGTAACTACTGATGTTGCGGTCACAAGTGATGTCTGCTGTAAATAGAAGTTTTAATCAAAATACTATAAGTTAACACATAGAGTTCATAATGAGAGAAACTTGCACTAAGTTGCATATGAACATTTCTGGTGAATTCAGTTATCAAAGCAGCAGCAAAAATTTGAGTCCACTGAAAGCATAAGTGTAAAATAGATCAAAGATTATTCATGTTCTCATTATTATTTTCTTGTTTGGCAACCTATTTGTAAGCTGGTTAACGTAGTGCTTTATTTTTATGAAACTTCTGCAAATTATTTTTATTAATTACTACTCCTACTTACCTATAGAGAGGAAGTGTAGAATCATCTGTAGCTGCTATAAATTCCTGAAATAAGATTCTGTTATTAGATTCTGACGTATATCATTCTATTCTTTCAGATAATGAGAGATCCCGAGACAGAAAATTCTCGAGGGTTTGGTTTCATTATTTACGATTCGTTTGAGGCATCTGATGCAGCAATTGAGGTAACTGTCCTTTTACCTCTCAATGTACCAACCATAACTTATACTGATACATGATATATTGCAACTTAAGAGTCCACAAATTTCAAGTCTAAAAATTAGCTATTGATTAACCAGAGTGTGCTATATTGAGCAACCTTACTTTGAAGAAGGTTAATAGTTCAGATTTTCACTGTTTGCTCTAACTTCTTCTTCACAACTCCTCTTCAGCTGAAAAAATTGTTAACACTGTCCAATAAATCTTTGATGTGTCTGTTTCTTTATTATAAAGAAGAATAAGCTATCAAAGATGCAGTCTCTTGAATTTTATTGTTATGCTTATATTGTAGAACTCTGTCCAATTTCATAAAACAATGATTAATTCTAATCATGTTCTTTTTATTCTATCATTGCAGATTTTACTGTAAACCGACACTAGCTATCGGACTTGATACACTGGACTTTGCCTTGATCAAGAGCTGATTAAATGCTTCTAGGCTATTCAAGTTTATAACACTAGTGATAAGACTTAACATGAAACTAGTTACTTGATTAAAGCTATGTTTGTACTCTTTTACATTGTTGAAACTCAAAATATTGACGAGTTGTCTTTGTTTGTTGGGATTTAATGAAATATTATGCATTTTGGCTTGAACATTAGTATGTTTTATTTGAAATGTGTATGTTTGACTAAATAAGAATAGTATATATCCATAGATTTAGCTGCCATATTAATTGCTACTAAATGGTATCACATTTATCGGCAATTAACCTTTTTTTACCGGCAATAATAATTGCCAATATATGTATGAACCAAGCCAATATTTGACTAGATTCAGTGGCAATTTAAATGGCCGGCAAATAAATGCCGCTAAATCTAGGGTCTTTTAGCGGCAATAAGATGGGCCTTTACCAGCATCCAAATTAATTGCCGGGAAAGCCTTTAGCGACATCAACATTGCCAGCTAACATGTTATTGCTGGTAAAACTATTAGCGGCAATTGTAAATGCCGCTAAAAGCCAAATCATTTGCTGCTAAATGTGACTTTTGTAGTAGTGATGCATCCCCCTGACTTACTACAGCCACTACACATTCAAGAGAGCCCATGGCAAGACACAGCTATGGACTTCATAGAAGGGCTGGCCAATTCAGGATCTAAGAATGCCATTTTGGTAGTGGTTGATAGGCTAACAAAGTATGGCCATTTCACACCACTTAAGCACCCTTATACTGCACAGGAGGTAGCAGAAGTGTTCCGCAAGGAGGCCTACAAATTGCATGGGCTGCCCAGAACAATTGGAACAGATAGAGACCCTGTGTTTACCTGTCACTTCTGGCATTAAATGTTCAAAAATATGGGGGTTAACTGAACATGTCATCAGCCTATCACGCCCAAATAGAAAGGCTCAATCGATGTTTGGAGGGATATCTAAGGGCTATCGTGTACCCAAATCTCAGGAAATGGGGCCAATGGCTGCCTTTAGCAAAGTGGTGGTACAACACTAACCACCACTGCTCCTTAAAGACAATACCTTTTGAGGCTTTGTATGGGTACCCACCCCCACAGATCCCACTTGGGTCCCTACCTTATTCAACCCATTCTACCATTGGAATTTGCCTATCACAAAGGCAACAAATGTTGCAGAATTTGAAAGCGAACCTACTTCAAGCTCAAACTGGACTGAAATTTTATGCTTATCGAAATCGTACAAAGAGGGATCTACAGGAAGGAGATCTAGTATATCTCAAACTACAGCCCTACAGGCAATCCTCAGTTGCAATCAGGCGGAATTTGAAATTGAGCGCAAAGTATTATGGTCCTTTCAAAATAGTACAGAAGGTGGGGAAGGTCGCTTACTGTTTAGATCTGCCGGTCGGGTCACAAATCCACCTGGTTTTCCATGTCTCGCAACTGAAACGTCGAGTTGATCTGACAGCACAATACAACAGAAAACGCCCATTTGTGGTGAGCATGGTGAGGTGTTGGTTCAACTCATAGCAATCTTGTAGCGCAGAATGGTGAAACGAGACAACATGGTTGCGGTGAAGGTGCTAATTCACTGGGCGAATTTTGGGCTAGAACATGCAACCTGGGAAGATTGGGGTTACATCCAAAGCCATTTTCCGGAGTTTGTCTCTCAGTTACGATCTTGAGGACAAGGTCAATTTGATGGGGGAAGAATTTTAAGGATTGGGGACATTAGGGTTACAGATGTGGGTAATCGAACTGGGGGAAGAGGAAATGGGACAAGGAAGGGACAACGTTGTATTTGGTCCGTTAAAGGGCCAGTCAAAGGGTCAGTCAAAGTTCAGCTGATGTGCCACTTAGGTGGATGACACGTGAGACTAATAGAATAGCTGGAGTGACCCATTTCATTAAAGTGTTGTACGATGTAGATTAGAAGCAACCAGTGGCCCAGATTAAAGTGTGGAGATATTAAATACACAGTCAGCCTTGGTAGTTAGTTTATAGTTAGGATTTTGGATAATCTTCCCAACCCCTCTCTCTAACCGTCTCTCTCTCTCCTACCTCTCCCTATCCCTCTTCTCCCAATCTCCATTCCAGTCTAATTCTCTGTATTTTTATTGTTGTAATTGTGAAGCTATTAATACAATTTCATATATTTTCCAGAATTCTTGTCAATTTTACATTTCAATAACATAGAATATTACAAACCTTTCTCATTTTATCTTTGCTGATAACTTGAAAACCTTCTCGAGTATGTGGTGCTTTCTAATCTTGTATGTATTACACGCATCTTAGAATCATCACCTGACACTCATTCTGTGGATGTACTGAATTTTAACGGCTCTCACATAACGTAAGCATCATTCTAACACATAATGCACGTCCATTTTTATTCTGTATGACTTAGATTTTACTTTGGTAAGCATTATCCTATCACTGCATAATTTGCTAGTATTAGTTATCCTTTTTAACAATCGGAGTTTGATTCTATCTATAACATCTTCGTCTATTATTCTCTTGGAATAAATAGCATAGAAATCTTAATTATATGCATTTAGGCACCATAATCACGTCAAATCTCACCTCACTTTCACTCTAAGTATGTTGGTCACTAAATCGTTGTGCATATATATTCTGTTGAACTTCGACTAATTAATCCTAAAACTCCTTATACTGTTTACGGAAAGAAATTATTTAACCAGATTTGGTGTTTATTAGTTCTGAATAAAACTTTTTCATTTAATAGAGTTTTATGTTCGAGTGAGAATTTATATCATCTATCTACGATTAACGTGATAACAATGTATTTGAAGATTTTTCTTTTGAATTCGTTGATATATAGTATATAGATCGGATTCACGCATGTCGTTTTCCCCTAATAGCGCAAAAGATTCTCTTTGTAAACATTACCTTAATTAGCACTTTGAAGACACATAACATTAGCACCACGAAATTGCCACCATAAGGACCAATCAATCAAGTGATTTGAAGACCACGAAACCCCTCCAACCAAATATAATAACCAAAGCTTCCAATTATTCCAACCTTTTAGGGTCTACTTAATTTGAGGTTGAAATATTTGCTTCTTCTAAAAGATTTCTTATTACTTACTTCTATGTTCTTACTGGAGGACCCTATTAGCTTTGTGGGTAAGGGAGATGGGTGGGGAAGAAGAGGGCCAGACTTGCACGGATTCCATGATAATGAGTGTTTTTGATTTGGACTCGTGTTAAATAATCCAATTTTGCTGACCAAAAGATTCTTAGGAGAATTTGATTCCAAAGGGAGCACGAATCTTCTTGAATATTTATGTTTTGTGGTCATGTGGTGTGTATTTAATTTACAATTTCTCAAAAATCAATCAAGAGACCTCGTGTGAAAGAAAATGTATACGTATGAAAGTCCTCTTTCAATATGGAAATTCCAATTTAGACTTACAATACAAGAAACAAGAGGTTCACTAAGGGTTTTTTTTAAAAAAAAAAAATTCAAATAATCGCGATGTAATTATTTCGCTATAGTTATTTTAAAAAAAAGAAATTGGGGAATAGATGGAGAATTATGCAAGGGAACACAACATGGGTAATCAAATGCTCACATACAACATAAAAATTCAGGTAGCCAATGAACTTGTTGAAGGATAGTTTTGAAGATAACAAAAGACCTGATGGTGAGGGGACTACGAAAAGGTTCACAATTGGGTAAGAAGAGTGGACTGTTCGTTGGGTTATTCCAGTTAGAGTTGAAGAAGGAAAAACAAGAACAGTTGGAGTCAAAGATTCAATCCTATCTGAAAAAGAAGAAGCGCGAGGCGGTGTTGAAATAGAACGCGGTTCCTAGGTAAAAAAGGATTGAAGACTTAGGCAAACTTAAGATTTAAATAAGGCAATATGAGTGAACCTTGTTTGAAACGGAATCCAAAGTAAAAAAAGAGTTCTAAGCCTAATTGGAATCGGCTATGTCAGACTCTATAAATACAAGTTGATTTGGCCAGAGTTCTTTACGCACTCAAGAAATCTCAACTGAACAAATCAAGAGCAAATTGATCGTGACATGCATTGTGTGCAAGAACAAAGGATGGAAAGCAGAACCTGACGAAGGAGCAGTTTCATAAGTTTAGTCTGTTGTTTTAGTTCTTTGTTATACGCTATCGAGTTGTAATCTATCAGCTTGTTAAGAAGCAATTAGTAGAGGTTACTTTTTTATCTGATAGGTTCAACCTGACAAGGTAACGTATGGCTTGGAAGGTTCTAGGTACTAGGGAGGTCTAGTTCCTTGATTGCATTACGTTGTAATCTAAAACTTGCTCGGTTTTCCTTTAGTAAAAGGTTGAAATCCCAAGAGTTTGGGTTGTGGTTTTTGATACCTTGAGCAAGAATTTTTCCACGTAAAAATCTCTATGTTCTTTACGTTTCCGCATTGTGATTAAGTTCAGAGGTAGGTGAAACCTGCAAGGAACCTGGTTCTCTGTAAGTTAGGTGATCAAAGGTAAGAGCAAGTTTTAGTAGATTGAAAATTGGGTAGGGACACTATTCACCCCCCCCCCCCCCCTCTAGTGTCTTACAGAGGTGCACCAAGTGCAACAAGTGGTATCAGAGCAGGTTCTCTCATATAAAGATTACAACACTACAAATTTCTGAACAATAAGTGCACCACCGATCATAACTGAAGGACAATCTATCAACAAGCCTCCGCAGTTCAATGGTCAACACTACAAATTTCTGAATTTTTGGATGGAAACTTTTCTACGGGCAAAGAATTATCAATTATGGAAAATTACAAGGCATGGCCCTATGGTTCCCACAAAAATTGATGTATCAGGGAACAAGGTTCAAAAGCCTGTAGAAGAATTTAATGAAGATGATTTCAAACCACTTCAGATGAATGCAGAAGCTATAATAATTCTCTGTGGGCTAGGATTTAATGTCTATGCATGTATTCCCAAGTGCTCAATTGCAAAGAAAATCTAGGATGTGCTAGATAGTGTCTACAATGAAGAAACAGAAAAGACAGAAGAAAGTTCAATCAAAGTCACTCCTGATGAGAATAACACTGTAGAAAATCTGAACCACTCAGGGTGTTTCAAGTGTCGCAAGAAGGACAGTGTTATTAAAAGTTGTCCTACATGGACCATCTGAGAGTGAAAGTGACGAAGAAGAAGAGGAACGTGAAGATGACTCTCCACTGGCATTGATGGCACTTGATGATGAATCTCCCACTGATTATCCTCCTGAGGCAAGTCTCGATGAACTAAAAACTCGACTTCATACTTGCTCCCCTAGGGAATTAAATTTGCTTGCTCTGACTTTATTTGAAGGCATTGAAAATTTAAGGACTGAGAAGGATCTAGTGCTTTCTGAGAAGGACCAACTAATTTCGGTTGCGTCTGAATACTCAATGAAAAATAAAAACTTGGAAAAGGCTAAAACTGATCTTAAAAAGGAACTAACTACTAGTGAAGCCCAAGTTTTGGAACTAAATTATAAAGTCTCAGCCCTTGAATTTGAAAGTCGTCAATTAAAGGAACATGTGCTTAGTGAGCAAAAGAAAGTTTCTGCACTCGAACTTGAAAATCAAAAACTGAAAGAAGTGTCTGGTAAGCAAGTAGTTAGTGAGGCTCAAATAAACCTTGAAGCTGAGCTTAAAAAGAAAAACCAGGTTCTCTATCAAGAAACTGAGAAGAATTGGGTTCTTCAAGAAAAGGTTGAGAAAGCTAACTATGAGCTCACCAGACTCACTAAATGGAACAAGTCTTCTGAAACTTTGAATTGGTTGCATGAAAGTGATAATAAAGGTAAAACTGGTTTAGGACATAGAAAATCTTTACCTGCTTGGAATCTAAATAGTAAATATGTAGGGCTTCCTTGCAACAAACTCTGCTTCTTGTGTGGAAAAACTGGTCATATTAAGAATGAATGCAGTGTTGCAAAAAAGGTAGTGCAAAAGAATTAGATGTCAGTTTTACCTTATTGGGCTAAAAAAGATTTAATTCATCTATTCTATAACAAAAAGGACCCAAGCTAGTCTGGGTTCCTGTTACTAACCCCTGATCTTCTTTTGCAGGCTGGAGTGAGAAGGAACAACCCATGCTGGATTCTTGATAGTGGGTGTTCCAGGCACATGACCAGAGCTAGAAGAAACTTTCTCTAACTCGCAGCATTTCAAGGGGGTAGTGTGGCTTTTGGAGGAGGCAAGAGCGGTGAAATTGGAATTGGAAAGGTTGGGAGGTCCCTCAATCATGCTATTGATAATGTACTCTTTGTGGAAGGATTGAGGAACAATCTTCTAAGTATCTCGCAACTAAGTGATAGAGGAAATCTAGTGAGTTTCACATCTGTAGGATGCACTGTTAAGAACCCTGCAGACTTGTGAGGTGATAATGGAAGGGAAACATACAAATAATGTGTACAAGGCTACATTAGGTTCTCTTCCTGAGAATAATTTGACTTGTTTGAATGTGCTAGAGAATGATAGTCAGTTGTGGCATAAGAGATTAGGACACACAAGCATGACTCAGTGGAATAAGTTAGTGTCAAAGGACCTGGTTCGTGGAATGCCAAGTAAGAGGTTCATTGACATCAAGATTTGTGATGCGTGAGCGAGGGAGAAACATGTAAGATCTTCATTCAAGTCAAAGAAAGTGGTTAGTACTTCTAAACCACTTGAGCTGGTTCACATGGACTTGTGTGGACCTATGAGGGTGAGAAGCAGAGGAGGGAAGAGGTTCGTAATGGTGATTGTTGATTACTACTCCAGATATACATGGACCATGTTCCTCAAATCTGAATATAAAGCATGTGATATGTTCGAGGACTGGGTTAGAGTCATTTAGAAGAAACTGGGGTTTCAACTGGTAAGTATCAGGTCCGACCATGGAACTAAGTTTGAGAATGCTAAGTTTGCAGAGTATTGTAACAAACATGGTGTGGATCACAACTTCTCTGCGCCAAGGATGGTGTAGTTGAAAGGAAGAACAGGTCTTTAGAGGATATAGCTAGAACTATGTTGCTGTTAAGCAGTCTGACGAAGAGTTTCTGGGCTGAAGCAGTTAACACCGCTTGCTATTTACTGAATCGTTGTTCTATCCGTCCCTTGTTGGAGAAAACGCCCAATGAGCTAATTAGAGGTAGGAAACCAAATATTGCACATCTCAGAGCTTTTGGGTGCAAGTGTTTCGTGCATAACAATGGGAAAGAACCTCTAGGAAAGTTTGATGCTGGAAGTGATGAGGCCGTTGCTGACACCCAATTTTGTCCCTCCTTTTCCTAAAATTGGCTATAATTTAACTTAAAGGTGCAATTTGACTATTTGTGCAAAATGTGCATTAGAAGGCATGCATTTACGTGTGTTATCCCCTATTTATATATTACATACTTTAATGTGGGTGTATTACGTAATTTTACATTATTTAGGCTATTTGTCAAAATATGGTTGTTTATACAATTTTAGTGCCTTTATAGCGTGTAGTAATTATTTGTGGTTATATTATGTAATTTACATCATCTAGGCTATATGTGAAGTACGTGTCAAAATTATAGCTATGTGTGTATTTATAACATTAAAATATTTACTTATAACTATTTATACTTATTCGACTTAATTTGACCCCAAGTAAAAATGTGTGCAATTTTTTATATAAAATATGTTATTTATATTTTTATTTATTTTGTACCGTTAGTTAAACATCCGTCCAATAAATACATAATATTCACTATTCATTACTCCACATCCATTCTAAAATTTGAATTCTTTTAAATGATTTTCCAATCTTTTTTTCAAAATTCTAGATAATCAATTGCCATTTTCTTTCCATCTTGAACGTAGACACAATACCTAACCAAATACATTTTTCCTACATTAAATCTTACTCTTCCTAATTTCAAGTTTCGGTCAAATCTTCATCTCCTACTTGAATCTAGCCAAAAGGTTGTCCGAATTCATTTTCTTTATTTAAATGTTGAAAGAAAATATTTTCCAAATTCAATATCAATTTTACTTGTGTCTTGGACTACATTTAATTTTAGAATGGGAAAATAAATTTTCATGCATTTTAGTATCCATCATATAGTTATATTGTGTTATTGGTTTAGTTCCCTATTATTAATTCCCTGCATAACTTGCCGTTTTAGAGGAGCTCATTGTTATTTTAAAATTATTGGTCATAATTATTTCTTATTCATTTATATGTTACTTATTTATTTTCTAATTGTCTTGAATTGAATAGCTATTCCATTACAAAATCAGCCGTTGTTCTTATCTCATATGCTCATCTCTTTCCATTTCATGCATTTAATTTATATTTGCCCATCTCCTAGCCTTAATCACCGCCATTTCTTTGGACAAAACAGACACCTACTTATCTTACTCATTTATTTGTATTTCGTTCTCTTTTTAAAGAGTGCTATTGAAAGGAAATTGCCAAGATTTGAGGGAGACTCTCTTAGAAGAACCTGGACATTATGTTTAGTATTCATCAAAGCTGTTGTGCTTTCATTCCATTTCTTAAAAAAAAAAAAATCGCATGAGATTTATAATCCAAATCAACAGCTTGATGCTCTCTCCTCTCTTGATCTTCATTGATTCTAACGGCTATTTAATTAGCCTAATTTTCAAAAGCTTGCCTTATATTCTTTAATACCTTGCTCCCACTCTTGCACTATAAATACAGGAACTTTTGGCAATGGTGAGGACCGGGGATCTCATGGCATCTTCACCTCTTCATACATACTTCTCGCTCACCAATTCCATACACACATACATACTGATCAACACACACTCAACATTTTCTTCACCTTCACACCCACGGTTCAAGACCATCACATAAACAACAACTAAAGAAATACACATACCCACCATTTACAGAGAAAACATACACACAACTCCAGTGAACGGATACACACACATCATCACAATATACACACATATCATTACATACGCACAACAATGAAATGAGAGAGAAAGAGGAAGACACCGGTGGTGAGAACACCATCACCACCACCAGCGGTGGCGGAGATATGAGTGACAGGAGAAAACACCAGTGATGAGCCGAGGGAGAGATCAGAGAAGTGGAGAGGGACGCCACCATTACAAAACCAGTAAAGGGGGTTCGAATCGGAGTAGTAGCAGCGCTAGTGGGTTTCGTCGATATCTCTGCCGGAAAACCGCCGGCAATTGCTCTTCCTTTTTGCCTGATCTTTGCTCTTCCACTGCTGCACTGTGGGAACTGGGTTGACGCTTTCGTCGAGTTTCGAAATATTTCCTCGGCGTAAACTTCGATGCTGTCATTTGGGTGTTAAACTCTCTTTAGCTATTTCTTTTGGCTAACTAATGCCTCTGCTTACTGTTACTAATTACTATCCCTTACATTGATTACCCTTTTCATTTAATGGAATTTGTATTTACTGACTTCTTGTGTTTGTGAGTTTTGAAGTTTGACGTTGATTTTGCTCCTAAGCACTGTGCAATGGCGCTATTAACCCTTTGAAGCCTCCGTGGAACTTTTTTTTTTTGGCTAATACGTATTGATTTTGAACATGATACTACACCGGCCAATGACGTATGGAGGCCAATAAAAGTTCCGTCCCGTATTTAGCGTCCCTTACGTGTCCTGAAAATAAATAAAAAAGGCTATGACGATGCATATCACTTTACAAAGTAAGCGATAGTGGAGTAGTGGGATTGAAGGTGCTTGGCACGGCAACACGACCGGCTCCGTATTTGCAGCCGCACCGACATCCCTAACCTCTGCTTGACGCAATACATATTCTGAGCCTAAACTTTCAAAAATCCCTTCCCTTTTATTTTAAAACTATTATTATTATTATTATTATTATTATTATTATTATTATTATTATTATTATTATTATTATTATTATTATTGTCATTATCATTGTATTTTTGCTATTACCAATATTATTATTTACTAACTCTTTTTTTATATTTTGTAAGGTAAATTCGAATGGAAAACGGCCTAGTTTTGAAGAAACACTTAGAAGAAAAGGACCTTTATTATTATTATTATTATTATTATCAATATTTATTATTATTACTATTATTGTTTTATTGTTATTATTTACTGACTCAACTTCATCTGTTTTTTGCGAGGCACACTTGGATAAATGTCTTCAAAACGACTTTTTTTCCAAAAAATACTTCTAATTTTACTTGCTATTATTTTCTCTTAATATTTTTTATTATAAACTAACTAAGTTGCTTTATTTTGCAAGGTTTAATTCCCTATGGAAGAATCCTATCTTTTGTCTAATTTCACATATTATACACATAGTATTTAAATCATCTTTTAGTTAGTTTATTTGCTTAACTTCTTGTTTTGAATCCCAACATGAAGTCCGGCTGGTAACCACATTTGATGGGGCTCGAGAGGTGCCTAACCCCTTCTTCTCGAGTTAACCTGAACCTCTTACCTAGAAATTCTGGTTCGTAGACTAAGTTTCAGAGTTAATTATAAAATTAGCTAGAAACAAAATAGGTACCCTAATACGCCTGGTTAAAAAATGTGTTAGATGGCGACTCCAAGTCTTTACCCGCGAGTTCCAATAAGTCGAGCCCTATTTCGAACCCTAACCGGGGTTCGGGGAAAAATGGGCGTCGACAGAATGGCGACTCCGCTGGGGATCTTCAAGGTTCAAACCATAACGGACTTTTAATTGGGACTTTGCATTTATTTTCTTATTTTCGTTATTTCTAAAACTAATATTTCTTTCTTTTCCTTTTGAAGGTTTGAAGTTTAGTTTTTATTTCATTTATTATCTATAATTGTTGTTTTGTTTATATTTCCTCCACTCCTGAAATTTTGTACACTTGCACACACCATAAACGGTTACGTGGATCTCACGGCCGTTTCACTCTCAAAAACCCTTTAGGGAGAACGGTTGAGGTATAGTTGGTCCGTGGTACAACCAACAACTCCAAATGTTCCCGCCCCTTGGTTGTCCGCCTGGGGGAACCATGTCCTTGTTGAGGAAACCCACTCTTGGCACAACACGTCCTACACTTCAAATGTTTTCAAATCTTTCATTAATTTTCTAAATCTTTTTTTTTAAAAATAATTTCACTTCATATATTGTCTAGTTCATAATATCCTAAACTTCAGTTATTTTCGAATCTTCTAAATCTTTTTCTTTAAAACAGTTTCACTTCATAATTCTTTCACCGTTTTTCAAAAATTTCAACCTATTTTTCAGAATTAACTTGTTTGTTTTTTCCTTTTAAAATTTATTTTTAAAATATATCAATAAGTGTACCATTTCCATAGATTTGCTAAATCCTTTTGCTTAAAACGAGTTTCACTTCATATTTCTTTTCGCATTTTTAAAAAAATATATCGTCTAACTCTATTAGTCTACTTTTCAAAATTAACTTGTTTTATTTGTCTTTACCTCTTTTAAAAGTTGGTAAAAATCTTTCAATATGTGCATCTTTTCTTTTTCATGAATTTTAATATTGTCTAGTTTATATTAATCATATCTTTCGAAACTAACGCATTTATTTTGTTCTTATCCTTTTAAAATCATTTTACGAAATACTTCAATATGTGTGCATCATTTTACAAGACATGCATTTCTTTCAAAAACTTATGCATTTTTTCTAAAAAAAAAAAAAAATTGTACATATCATGCATACCTTCCGCCGCTCCTGGCAAGTTTCTAAATCGTGCGTTGGTTACGACCATCTCTTCCCTCACAAAAGTCTCCTTTTAGGGGGAACAACTTGGAACCTATTTGGCCCGAGACGTTCCCACTCCTGAGTTGTCCGCTTGGGAGGATAATAAAACCCGGTCAAACCAACTTCATTCTTTAGTAGCAATGCTAGGAATCATGCATCATGACATATCATTAGTCGGCTTGTTCACAAGTCCAATAGGCCAGCTTGTTCAAACAATCTGAACGAGTTTTATTAACCCCCAAAGAGCGTTTAACATGGTTTATTTGTATTTGCTTAAAGGGACGGACGTGCAAAATGTGGACCGTTTATTGACATTGTTCTGTATTCAGTGGCACAAAGGTTACCCAATGGGCGTTGAGAGCCCAAATTGAATCAGAAATGATTGTTTGTTCATAGACAGTCAAAATTATTCTGTATTCAATGCCATTCAAAGGCACGTAGGTAACCTAATGGGCGTTAAAAGCCCAAATTAAATCAGAAATGATTGTTTATCCATAAACAGTTGGCATTATTCTGTATTTAATGCCATTCAAAGGCACGAATGGTAACCGAAGAGGCATCAAAGCCGAAATTGAATAAAAAAACGACTGTTTATTCCTAAGCAGTTGGAATCATTCTGTATTCAATTCAAACGCACAAAAAGTAACCAAAAAGGCATTAAAGGCCCAATTTGAAGCAGAAATGGATGTTTGATAGACGGGATGACACATAATGCGCATTTATCCTTTAGGCATTATATAAAGACTTGCCATCCGTGGTTTGTTAAAAGTCCATTAGAATTTTCCTTCTAAAGTATCTAAAGGGTTCTTAACTCATAACGACACATCTCTTCATATTCTCTGTTGCATTATTTTCAAAAGCTTGTGCCACACGTTGATCATTTGCTTACAATAAAGCAAATTTTAGGCATCTTCTTTTCCCTTTTCCCATCACCCTTCACCTTTTCCAAAAGATCATGGCCAATAGAACATTTGACATGGTTACTGAAGTCCCTCAGTTGCTCAGAGATTGGTGGGGAAACCTAAGTATAGATCAACAAGACCGAGTTAAAGCAGTGTTGGGAAACCTTATTTCACTGATGGAGCATACGACAATGAAAGGGATGATTGAGGCAGTAGTACACTATTGGGATGCGGACCGAGCGGTTTTCCATTTTGGGAGTGTAGAGTTGACACCATTACTGGAGGAAATAGGTGGGTTAACTCAATTACCATTCGAAAGTGAAGAAGTCTTGATACCTAAAAACATCGCACCCGAGGAGTTCTTCGAAATGGTAGGGTTCAAGCTCGAGTTATGCACAGACAGTATAAGGCAGTCGGGAATTTCTCTAACCTCCCTCTACATCAAATTTGGGTATAGAGAAGCATTTCAAGAAGCCGAAGACTATTTCAGCATTAACCAGGCAGATTGGCAAGATAGGAGGGTACTTGCTTTTGTCACCGGCTTTTTAGGGACTGTCGTGTTTCCAAAACACAAAGGACGAGTTGATGTTTGCATGGTATCAATTGCCGATACCTTACTCAAGGACTTCAACAAGAAATACACTTTGGTACCTATGATTGTTGCAGAAATGTACCGAGCTTTAGAAAGGTGCAAGAAAGGTGCTAGCTTTTTCGAAGGTTGTAATTTACTCCTACAAATTTGGTTGATGGAACATTTGCAAAAGATGGATAGCACAGAGCAAGCTTTCCATTCCATACCGAGAGAAAACTACATCTTAACGCATATCGCCCGCACGGACAGTGCTCTTGAAAAATGGGACCGACCAACAACCACCGAAGGCTGGCACTACAGGCTTTCTCAGTTGACATCTGAAGACATACAATGGATGTTTGATTACTTTCCCAGCACGACAGTAATCACACGATCCGAAAGAGACTCATTTCTCATCTTAGTGGGCTTTAGAGGAATTTACCCATACACTCCTTTAAGGGCACTTAGACAAGCGGGGAGAAAGCAGATTGTACCCCAAATTGCAGACATCAGAAGTTTCAAAGCTGATATTTTCGGAGGAGTGATACCATTCAGAGACAAGATATTAGAACTTTGGAAGGCAAGGCACCGAATGGGAATCGAGACTATTGGACGAGACAGATTTGATGCAGGCTATGATGAAGATTATCCAGTCTGGCTAAGGAAAGACATAGCAAAGGCAGTTCAACCAAGAGCAACAAGAAAAAGGAAAAGAAATGCCGATGAATTGGAATCTGAGTGAAAGATGCTACACAAACAACTGGCAAAGGCACGAGAGAAAATAACGAAGGAGCAAAGTTTGGTCGAAGCAAAGGACAAAGAAAAAGACAAATGGCGCAATAAAGCAGAACTCCTGACAAAACGCATAGAGTCTATCGGTGTATGGGCTAGCGAAGGAATGAACTCTGTGGCTGACAAAGGAATAGAAGAGAAAGGAAGGAAGGCTTGGGAAATGTTCAAGAACTTCACATTTGACATATCCCGACTTTTGACCGATGCAGACAATATCATCTTCCAAGGATACTCGTCAGGGTCAGGTTCATCCAAGGAAGATTCGTCCGAAGAGGAAGAAGATGAATTTTCTGAAGATGGGTCAGCATGATGAATGCTCGCTCAGGCCATGATCTAAATTTCTAGCAATGTTTAGTCCTTTCCTTCCCTTACGTTGTTTCAATATCAACCATTGTAATAAAGACCAATGTCAAATAAATGCAATATTCTCTTTTAGACTGCGAATTTTATAGCAGATGAAATGATACATGTGGCACAAAAGCGCTTTTTCAAATCATCGTGCGTAAAACGATCCTTTATATTATAGAATGAATTTCTTATTTGATATCTGTGCATTGCATAAAATTGCTTGATTGCTCTAGGTCTCTTTCTACCTAAGTCAATCCCTTCCCAAATCCAATCTCCTACCGAGACACCTCATCTCCCTACTCTATGCCCAAATCATGATATCAGAAATCTTTTGCATGTCTTGATAATTCCCTATCCCTTATGAACTCAAAACCTATTATCCAAAAGGTTGGCTTAAGTTGAATACAAAGGCAGATGATTTGGCCAAGTAAAATGCACTTATCAAGGATTTTTCAAAGCAAGAAGAGTTTGTAATAGCAGGCACTATACACACAAAGCAGAAATTGATAGGACAAGAGATTTGTTGGTCAAACTAAAAGGCACACATGACTTAGCGAAATACTTCGTTTTGACACAATGTCTGAGGATTACTTTGTCGGTCTAGTCCATATTGTAATACGTTTTAGGCAATCCAAAATGTTTCCAAACTTGCACCTTTTCATGGCCGAAAAGACATCCAAAGTACTATCACAAGGCTATAGAGAAGTGAGAAATGATCGGAACACACTTGATGATACAAAGGTTTATGCATAACAACAAAAACTAACAGACTGATTTAATTTGGAAAAGAATGCAAAGGCGCAGTGACAAAGATTCCATTATATGATGGAGCTAGAAACTCTTTTTGAGTATTGGAAGTGTATCTCTACCAACTAGAAAGTGTGGGACGAGAAGAGGAACTCATGATGAAGCTATTTGAGACACTTACAAGACCATGAATTAATTTGATACAAAACAGGGACAGACAGATTTCTTGGAGCAATTTTGGTCAAAAGCTTTATTTGAATGACAACAATTACATTGAGCAAGGAATACAATATGGTCAACCTCTAAAACGGTCTTGTTTGAAGCATCGATCTAAGAATATACATGATACACCGAGATCAGACTCTTGGCAACAAAATCTACCCGACAAGCAAAAGTTGAGGCAAAGATTGAATTGCAGCAATCGGTTGACAAGTATGAGAGACATTGATTATCTCTCTCAAAGACACATGGGCATTATGACACACAAATTTGCAAGAAAGGATGACAAATGCACTATGATCTTGGTGTTCGACAAAAGCCAACTTCTTTTTCAGTCATATATATACCCCTTACCCGAAATCCTTGTCAATTTTTAATTGAGATCTAACCAGACCCATCTTCTACTCAAGCGAGCATCAGTCATTTAACAAAAGAATCCTTGTCTTCACTGCTACATAAAGTACCCAAGCAATCTTTCAACCTCTATGCAATTTGTCAGTCTCTAAAATTCAAGTGCTAATTTATCATCCGCGGTCTAGGCATTCTGTTAAGCTATATGTGTTGTTTTTGCATCAAATATTTGCTAAATATCCTAACACAGTTTTGCGCATTTTATCACTCTATTACGGTCGCTTTGCACCTGAACACTGAAATTGGTCAAGAATCTGCATTCAGAAAAGCCGAAATGGCAAGCCAAGCTGATAACATTTACCTTCTGGAACAAAGCCTTTCAAACCGCCAGCATGGGACACCGAATCCCAATTCCACTGCCGTACAACTTGTAGTATGAACGAACCAAAATCAGTTGACAATATACTCATACAAGAGTCGCAAGAGAAAATTCTAATCACTATACGACCAAAACTGGCAAAACTCACAGCCTCGCACCGTACCCCAACTTGCACCATAAACAATCTCCTCTCTTTCAAGACTTTCAAAGGCTCAACACAATCAAGGACATATGAAAAGACAAAACCTCACACCTTTACCCCCTTTAGCTCACTCAGAAGATATTGCGACCAACAAACGAACTACTCCCTAGAGACCTATTCGGGATTTTGATCCAGCAAAGATCTTCACCTATCACTCAAACAGTTAATACCGTTACACCGCACAATACCCAACACAACCCAAGACAAATACAACTTTGGGGACAACCTCCACATCTGAGAATGCAAGTACCCACACAATCAGAGTCATCAATCATCACACTAAAGGACGAATGCAGATTCAAGTCAATACACTGGTATTCAGTGCAATGAAACCACTTTGTATCGACTAACGAATCTTTCTTTGAGAGCAGATTTTTCAATACAAACACAACATTCACAGACAATCACAACAGACAAGATAGCACTTCAGCCACGTCAGGCTTAAAATATGACGACTAGCCTCGTCAGGCTTAAAATATGACGACTAGCCCCGTCAGGCTCATAATATGACGATTAGCCTCGTCAGGCTTATAATATGACGACCAGCCATGTCAGGCTTAAAATATGACGATCAGCCACGTCAGGCTTATAACATGATGGCTAGCCCAGTCGGGTCTAGAATATGACAATTAGGCTCGTCCGCCTTAGAATTGGACATACTCATTCTTTCTGTTTTGCAGACGCTACTATAATCAGCTCTGTCCGGCTTAAAATAGGACAAACTCATATATTTTATTTTGCAGGCACCACTATAATAGGCTCGTCCGCCTTAGAATTGGACACACACACGTATTTTTGTTTATTTTCAGGCACTGCAATGATATGATGATCTATCAAATGCAATAAACTGGGGCAGAATTTTTTAGGATCCCCTCAAAAATTCCAAAAGACGCAAGCTGACACTGGGGCACTCAAAAATTTCAAGAGAGACGAAGTAAAGAAACTGGGAGTTCCCCGAACAAAACTTGACCAAGGCCCAACATTCATGAAAGCATTATAAAAGCAGAAAAAAAAAACAACGGTGTTGCAGACATGATAATGACACTTTATTCTTTAGCACGTCACTTTACTTTTGTTCGCAGGGTACACAGCCCGGCGATAGGCACTTTAATTTTGTTCGCAGGGTACACAGCCCAGCGCGATAAACAAATAGCTCTTGACGAGAAGGCAAAATAGCTCTTGATGAGCAGGCAGAATAGCTCTTGACAAGGAGGCAAAAAAAAAAGCTCTTGACGAGCAGGAAGACAGCTCCTGACAAGAAGGCAAAATAGCTCTTGACGAGCAGGCAGAATAGCTCTTGACAAGGAGGCAAAAAAAAGCTCTTGACGAGCAGGCAAACAGCTCCTGACAAGAAGGAAAAATAGCTCTTGACGAGCAGGCAGAATAGCTCTTGACAAGGAGGCAAAAGAAGCTCTTGACGAGCAGGCAGACAGCTCCTGACAAGAAGGCAAAATAGCTCTTGACGAGCAGGCAGAATAGCTCTTGACGAGCAGGCAGAATAGCTCTTGACAAGGAGACAAAAAAAGCTCTTGACGAGCAGGCAGACAGCTCCTGACAAGAAGGCAAAATAGCTCTTGACGAGCAGACAGAATAGCTCTTGACAAGGAGGCAAAAGAAGCTCTTGACGAGCAGGCAATAGCTCCTGACAAGAAGGCAGAATAGCTCTTGACGAGCAGGCAGAATAGCTCTTGACAAGGAGGCAAAAAAAGCTCTTGACGAGCAGGCAGGCAGCTCCTGACAAGAAGGCAAAATAGCTCTTGACGAGCAGGCAAAATAACTCTTGACGAGCAGGCAAATAAGCTCCCGACGAGCAGGCAAAATAGCTCTTGACGAGCAGGCACTTATGATACACAAATATCTCATAACGAGGGACCACGACACATTGACAGTTGACAATCCAACGACAGGAAATTCCATTTTATATTTACAAATATCTTTTGCAAAAACTCACACTTTATTGCAGGAAACAGCGGGACAATGTTCCAAGGTATACAACCCGAGACGACAAACAATTATCTCCTGACAAGATGCACATAAATGAATATCCCCAGAGGAGAAACATATATCTCCTAACACTCTTCGACCCTTTGACAGACCCTTGAGCTAATTCCTATATTTCCATACTTTCCCAGAAAATCACTATCACACATGAATTTGTGCAACAACAAAACCTTGAATGCATACTATGCACCGTTCTGGAACCCATGCTCAATCCTACATACAATATCTTTGCTATACCGCAAACTATTTATTCTTGCCGAGTTCCGAAGCACTCAAATCTATATTTCCGTACTCGCGCAAGTGATCCACCTAATTTTTTATCCCTGATTGGATGCCAGTCTGTGTTCTTTCCTATTCAAGCCTGTCTGTATCAATTGTGCGTACTTCTGTGTTAAATCGTGCCCATCTATTTGAATCATGCGCATATATCGTGTTTCACTTCTTAATATTCCGAAGTTAGGTCAGGGCAATATTGAAGGCAAGATGACTCGATTATCGAGATGAAGTGGAAATTGTGTATGTATAAACTCCCCTTTATGGGTGTGTAGCGCGCCACATTTTCATAACTAGGATGATTATAAGCCTCTTTTCTACGCTCGATCTATTGATGTTATTTCATCTTTGATAATGCCTCTGCTCTATTCTTCATTTATCTCGCCAATGGACAAAGCATACAAAATCCAAACTTTACATACGTGGATAAGTTTAGTCCTGACATCCAAAATCGTACGTCATAAACATCTCACACAGGCAACATGCCATTCTAGAACTACACATGGCCTGATTCTCGTGAAACCCGAGATATGTAGGCAACTCAGAGACTGGGGTTCGGCCGAAAATACCCCAAAGCTCTCATTTTCCTTTTTCACCACTTTTACTGTCCGTCGTGACAAAATTGGCTACTCCGTCAACTATCTTTGCCCGAAGATTCTTTCATCATCCCCGGGCAAAGAGGGGCAGCTGTTGACACCCAATTTTGTCCCTCCTTTTCCTAAAATTGGCTATAATTTAACTTAAAGGTGCAATTTGACTATTTGTGCAAAATGTGCATTAGAAGGCATGCATTTACGTGTGTTATCCCCTATTTATATATTACATACTTTAATGTGGGTGTATTACGTAATTTTACATTATTTAGGCTATTTGTCAAAATATGGTTGTTTGTACAATTTTAGTGCCTTTATAGCGTGTAGTAATTATTTGTGGTTATATTATGTAATTTACATCATCTAGGCTATATGTGAAGTACGTGTCAAAATTATAGCTATGTGTGTATTTATAACATTAAAATATTTACTTATAACTATTTATACTTATTCGACTTAATTTGACCCCAAGTAAAAATGTGTGCAATTTTTTATATAAAATATGTTATTTATATTTTTATTTATTTTGTACCGTTAGTTAAACATCCGTCCAATAAATACATAATATTCACTATTCATTACTCCACATCCATTCTAAAATTTGAATTCTTTTAAATGATTTTCCAATCTTTTTTTCAAAATTCTAGATAATCAATTGCCATTTTCTTTCCATCTTGAACGTAGACACAATACCTAACCAAATACATTTTTCCTACATTAAATCTTACTCTTCCTAATTTCAAGTTTCGGTCAAATCTTCATCTCCTACTTGAATCTAGCCAAAAGGTTGTCCGAATTCATTTTCTTTATTTAAATGTTGAAAGAAAATATTTTCCAAATTCAATATCAATTTTACTTGTGTCTTGGACTACATTTAATTTTAGAATGGGAAAATAAATTTTCATGCATTTTAGTATCCATCATATAGTTATATTGTGTTATTGGTTTAGTTCCCTATTATTAATTCCCTGCATAACTTGCCGTTTTAGAGGAGCTCATTGTTATTTTAAAATTATTGGTCATAATTATTTCTTATTCATTTATATGTTACTTATTTATTTTCTAATTGTCTTGAATTGAATAGCTATTCCATTACAAAATCAGCCGTTGTTCTTATCTCATATGCTCATCTCTTTCCATTTCATGCATTTAATTTAGATTTGCCCATCTCCTAGCCTTAATCACCGCCATTTCTTTGGACAAAACAGACACCTACTTATCTTACTCATTTATTTGTATTTCGTTCTCTTTTTAAAGAGTGCTATTGAAAGGAAATTGCCAAGATTTGAGGGAGACTTTCTTAGAAGAACCTGGACATTATGTTTAGTATTCATACAAAGCTGTTGTGCTTTCATTCCATTTCTTAAAAAAAAAATCGCATGAGATTTATAATCCAAATCAACAGCTTGATGCTCTCTCCTCTCTTGATCTTCATTGATTCTAACGGCTATTTAATTAGCCTAATTTTCAAAAGCTTGCCTTATATTCTTTAATACCTTGCTCCCACTCTTGCACTATAAATACAGGAACTTTTGGCAATGGTGAGGACCGGGGATCTCATGGCATATTCACCTCTTCATACATACTTCTCGCTCTCCAATTCCATACACACATACATACTGATCAACACACACTCAACATTTTCTTCACCTTAACACCCACGGTTCAAGACCATCACATAAACAACAACTAAAGGAATACACATACCCACCATTTACAGAGAAAGCATACACACAACTCCAGTGAACGGATACACACACATCATCACAATATACACACATATCATTACATACGCACAACAATGAAATGAGAGAGAAAGAGGAAGACACCGGTGGTGAGAACACCATCACCACCACCAGCGGTGGCGGAGATATGAGTGACAGGAGAAAACACCAGTGATGAGCCGAGGGAGGGATCAGAGAAGTGGAGAGGGACGCCACCATTACAAAACCAGTAAAGGGAGTTCGAATCGGAGTAGTAGCAGCGCTAGTGGGTTTCGCCGATATCTCTTCCGGAAAACCGCCGGCAATTGCTCTTCCTTTTTGCCTGATCTTTGCTCTTCCACTGCTGCACTGTGGGAACTGGGTCGACGCTTTCGTCGAGTTTCGAAATATTTCCTCGGCGTGAACTTCGATGCTGTCATTTGGGTGTTAAACTCTCTTTAGCTCTTTCTTTTGGCTAACTAATGCCTCTGCTTACTGTTACTAATTACTGTCCCTTACATTGATTACCCTTTTCATTTAATGGAATTTGTATTTACTGACTTCTTGTGTTTGTGAGTTTTGAAGTTTGACGTTGATTTTGCTCCTAAGCACTGCGCAATGGCGCTATTAACCCTTTGAAGCCTCCGTGGAACTTTTTTTTTTTTTGGCTAATACGTATTGATTTTGAACATGATACTACACCGGCCAATGACGTATGGAGGCCAATAAAAGTTCCGTCCCGTATTTACCGTCCCTTACGTGTCCTGAAAATAAATAAAAAAGGCTATGACAATGCATATCACTTTGCAAAGTAAGCGATAGTGGAGTAGTGGGATTGAAGGTGCTTGGCACGGCAACAAGACCGGCTCCGTATTTGCAGCCGCACCGACATCCCTAACCTCTGCTTGACGTAATACATATTCTGAGCCTAAACTTTCAAAAATCCCTTCCCTTTTATTTTAAAACTATTATTATTATTATTATTATTATTATTATTATTATTATTATTATTATTATTATTATTATTATTATTGTTATTATCTACCAATATTATTATTGTCATTATCATTGTATTTTTGCTATTACCAATATTATTATTTACTAACTCTTTTTTTTATATTTTGTAAGGTAAATTCAAATGGAAGACGGCCTAGTTTTGAAGAAACACTTAGAAGAAAAGGACCTTTATTATTATTATTATTATTATTATTATTATTATTATTATCAATATTTATTATTATTACTATTATTGTTTTATTGTTATTATTTACTGACTCAACTTCATCTGTTTTTTGCGAGGCATACTTGGATAAATGTCTTCAAAACGACTTTTTTTCCAAAAAATACTTCTAATTTTACTTGCTATTATTTTCTCTTAATATTTTTTATTATAAACTAACTAAGTTGCTTTATTTTGCAAGGTTTAATTCCCTATGGAAGAAGCCTATCTTTTGTCTAATTTCACATATTATACACATAGTATTTAAATCATCTTTTAGTTAGTTTATTTGCTTAACTTCTTGTTTTGAATCCCAACATGAAGTCCGGCTGGTAACCACATTTGATGGGGCTCGAGAGGTGCCTAACCCCTTCTTCTCGAGTTAACCTGAACCTCTTACCTAGAAATTCTGGTTCGTAGACTAAGTTTCAGAGTTAATTATAAAATTAGCTAGAAACAAAATAGGTACCCTAATACGCCTGGTTAAAAAATGTGTTAGATGGCGACTCCAAGTCTTTACCCGCGAGTTCCAATAAGTCGAGCCCTATTTCGAACCCTAACCGGGGTTCGGGGAAAAATGGGCGTCGACAGCCGTCTTCTTGGGATATTCTTCACAAAGTAGAGCTTATAAATTATTTAACAAGAGGACTATGAATGTGGAAGAAAATGTGCATGTGGTATTTGATGAATCTGATGTTGTTGCAAATAGACAAGAAGATTGATCAGGAGATTGTCTTGTTAGAGATGAACCTGCTGAAGACCCTGAGAACCTGAATGGAAATAATGATGATCATGCATATAAGGATCAGACTTAGAGGGAAACTGAAGGCAATCAGACAGAGGGAACTGAAGATCAAGGTGAAGACAATCCAGATGAACCAGCTCCTCCTAGAAACACTACTCAGCAGATTCAGCCTAAACCTTGGAAGTATCAAAGTTCTCATCCACTGGAGAACTTCATCTCTGATCTGAACACTGAATTATTACTAGAAGAGCTTTAAAGAATTTCTGTGCATTCTTTGCATTTCTGTCCTCTATAGAACCTAAGAATGTACGAGAAGCACTTAAGGATCCAGACTAGGTGATTGTTATGCAAGAAGAACTTCATCAGTTTGAACGTTGTAAGATATGGAACCTGGTCCCTCGACCAGCAGACAGTTCTATCATCGGTACTAAATGGGTTTTCAGGAACAAGGTGGATGAACACGACATAGTGACAAGGAACAAGGCAAGACTGATGGTTCAAGATTGCAGTCAAGAAGAAGGAATCGATTATGATGAAACTTTTGCACCTATTGCTAGAATGGAAGCCATTAGGATGTTAATTTCCTTTGCAGCTTACATGGAATTTAAGCTATATCAGATGGATGTGAAGAGTGCATTCCTTAATGGTTATCTGAATGAAGAGGTGTATGTGGTTCAACCACCTGGTTTTGAAAGTCCATAGTTTTTTGACCATGTCTACAAACTTGACAAGGCATTATATGGGTTGAAACATGCTCTTCGGGCATGGTATGAAAGGTTGTTAGGGTTCTTATTGAAGAATGGATTTTCTAGAGGAAAAATAGACAACACTTTGGTTCTGAGGAAGAAAGCCAAGGACCTGTTAATTTGTCAAGTGTATGTAGACGACATCATCTTTGGAGCTATTAATGAGAACTTTTGCAGGGAGTTTGCCGACCTGATAGGAAGTGAGCTTGAGATGAGTATGATAGGTGAGTTGAATTTCTTCTTAGGCGAGCTGAATTTCTTCTTAGGCTTACAAATCAAGCAAACTCAGGAAGGCACCATGATCCATCAACAGAAGTACATCAAGGAGCTTTTAAGGAATTACAATATAAAGTCTGCTAAGGATACGAACACATCCATTTCTCCTGGAACGAAGATAGATCTGGATGAAACTGGTGCTTCAATTGATGAAACTAAGTATAGAGGAATGATTGGTTCTTTTTTGTATTTAACTGCAAGTCATCCATATATTGTTTATAGTGTGGGGGTTGTATGCACAAGGTTCCAGTCAAAGGCAAAGGAGTCACACTTATTAGCAGTCAAGAAAATCTTGAGATATTTGAATGGAACTCAAGACCTGTGCTTATGGTATCCAAAAGGTGGAAGCTTTGATCTGATTGGTTATGTTGATGGTGACTACGTTGGTCACTTGGTTGATAGGAAAAATACATCTGGGATGGCACACTTCCTAGGTCCTTGTCTAGTTTCATGGGCTACTAATAAGTAGAATTCAGTGGCATTATCTACAACTGAGGCTGAATACGTAGCAACTGCTTTGTGTTGTTCACAGTTATTATGGATCAAGCAGCAGTTGGAGGAATTTGGAATCAAGTTTGGACCAGTTCCAATCTTTTGTGACAATACCAGTGCAGTCAATATAGCCAAGAACCCGGTCCAGCACAAGAGAACAAAGCATATTGATATTTGGCATCACATTCTAAGGGATAATGTTGAAAATGTCTAATTACTATGAATTTTTACAGGACTGAGGATCAAATTGCTGATATCTTCACTAAGGCATTGAACATGGTACAACTTGAGAAGAACAGGCTAGAGTTAGGGATGACAAGATACACTGAACGAGGCAGCACCTGGTTCTCCCAATGATTGGCTAAAAGAGTTTTCTTTGTTTACCTAGCTTAACTTTGTTTAGTTGTTTCTATTTTTGAAACGTAATTGTTTTGCTTGCTAACCTGCTTGGAACCTGTTTTCATGACATAGATGCTGGCAAAATTTTTGAGTAAAGGATAACATTGCAGAACCCGGTGCATGGACATTCAGGTACACATTCTATATTACTTACTGATTGTAATACTTGTCTTACGTGGCCAATTTGTGACAAATTTACCTTACTTGACACCGAATTGTATGTGATTATTTAAAATTGAAATTCTTTGAATCCGGTGGCGTCAGCTTCCATGCGTCATAGTGACTTACACAACTTTTTCACATCATGTCACTCGTTCCCCTTCCCGATACGACCTAAAACCTTCTCTATTCCATTAAGTTATCAGATATTGTGAAAGAGATACATTGTTTCTATCGCTAAAGAACAAAAATTCTCTCCAGAAAAATTTCTCTCATTCTCCTTCTAAAATTCTAAAACTCTGTCATCATGTCTATCGGTTCTAAAATTGACTCAAACCCTTTCTCTCCTAAACTAAAAGTCACCAAAATAAATCAAAAGGCTAAGCAATTAGCTCCGAGTCGCTCTTTTGGGACTGGCGAAAAAGTTCGCTAAACTAAGACAGAAGAAACTGTTAGAGGAGGATTCTAGCACAGGGGAAAGTGCTTCGATGACTATTGAAGAAAAAATGGTGGAAACGGTTCAAGAAAGTGTTCAAGAAACTAAAAAGGTAAACCCTAGTTCCCCTGTTGCTACTGTTATCGTAGAGAAAAGTTTGATCTCTAAGCCTATAGATTTAGGGAAGGAAGTAGTAGATAAAGTAATTGAGAAAGAGAGGGAGGTAGTTAAAGTTCTTGAAAAAGAAAAGACTGACAATACAGAGGGTGGTTTGGTTGAAAAAGTGACCGAGAAAGCTGTCAAGGAACCTGTTCCTGTGTCAGTTCCTGTGGTGGAAACACACGGTAGTGATAAGGGAAAAGAGAAATCTGCTGAACCTTCCAAGGAACCCGAGAAAAGACTTGGACTATTCTCTGGTTCTGTGGCAGGTGATGACGTAGATCTGAGAGAAATAGATGACTATGTGGAAGAGAATGTAGAAGGTGTAGGCTATACTGAACCTTTGGATGCTGTGTTTCCTGAGGCAAATCCAACTCCTCAAGCTAGTGAGGGTTCCTCCAGTGAAACTGATGTGGTAGTTGTAGAGGAATAGATGAGATTGGAGAAAAGGCCTATGGTAGAGGATTAGGGCAATGTTATGAAGAAACGGAGGTTGGTAATGGAAGGTGAACGTGTTGGTAGTTCCAAAGTCGGTAGTTCTGGTGATGCTGAAGGTATGGACGAGAACAGCAGGAAGACTGTGAGTCATGCTAGGAGGCCTGTTACTCGAGGTTCTATTAGAGAGCACCAGGAGAAGGTTGTGGAGGAACCTGAGGTCCATAGGAGAGGTTCCAAGATTAAGTTGGTGATTGGCGATGACAAAGATGAAAAGAAGAGGAGAGTGGCGTACTTTAGGAGTTTGCCACTGGTGAAAGGTAAAATTCTATCTGACTTGGAGTTAGAGGGTATGGCATAGTTTGACGCTAAGTTTAGTGCTCATGGTTTATTGAACCTGTTTCGTGATAGTATTAAACAGCTGAGAGAGCCGGAGGTTCGAGAGTTTTACTCAAGTTGCACAGTGAGTGAAGGAATTATGACAACCATATTGAAAAGGATGGTGATCCAGTTCGACTGTATAGAGCTTGGTGAGATTTTAGGTGTTCCTTCTCAGGGCTACTGTGAGTACATGCGAAATTCGTAGCCGGCAAGAGGAGATGGTGTGTCTGATTTGGAGGTGACCCAAAAGTTTGTAGGGAGACCTAGGCTAGCAAGGACAATTCAAGTGAAGAGAAGGCAATGCAACCATTCTACGAGTTGCTATTTAAATTTGTGCTGAAGAACCTGCTGTAGAGGTTAGAAAGGCGTAGTGAGGCCAACTTTCTAGATCTGACCTATATGGACCTTCTAGATCGTGAGGTTCGGATAAATATGCCTGAATAGATGATTAAACACATTGGTTGGGTAGCTGATATGGGGTTAGGAAAACATGCCTTAGTCTATGGGTTTCTGCTGAGCAAAGTATCTGATTTCCTTGGGGTTCCTGCTGCAAAGTGGACTGAGCCTGATCACAATGATGTGTTTGGGAGGAACGTTCTGAAATCCTGTGATTATGTGTTGGATGGTGAACCTACTGATGAACCAGAGCATATGGAGGAGGAAGCTGAGGAAAGGCGAAATGCTAGGATGGACAGAAGGATTGAGAGGTTCAGGAGGCAGCTTGAAAGACAAAATGATGAGCTGGCTTGGCTGAATGAAGAGAATACCAGGCTGGATGCTAAGCACGAGCATGAACGTGAAGGAAACTCGCGTCGCCTTGCCTTGTTGCTTGCTCACTTTAATATCCCTGACATTCCCCAATTTTGAACCAGTTTCTCTCCCAGTCCTTTTGTTGGTTCTTCTTATGGCCTAGTTTTAAGACAATTATTATGTTGGTTTGTAATATTTGGATGATATTTTTGGATGTCTAAGCCGGTTTGGCTCTTGTGTTAATTAATATCCTTGCTATTTGCTAGTATTTATTGTCTGAAACAGGTTTCTGACGTGAAAAGGTTGGCTAGCTGCCTATGATACTAGAGTCAACTAGACGTAATTTAAGTTGAGCAGGTTCATACAATGTGAAACATTTCGATGATGCTAAAAGGTGAAAGTTAGATGTTGTTTAGTTCATTGTATGTTTGTGACCTATTTTTGCCTAACTGTTATTACCCTGGTTCATGGTTAGTGTTTGATGTTATACATGTTCTTATGCTTGATACCCTCGGTGAGACAATATTGTTTGTCATCATAAAAAGGGAGGAATTTGTTGAAGGATAGTTTTGAAGATGACAAAGGACCTGGTGCTGAGTGGAGTACGAAAAGGTTCACAGTTGAGTAAGAAGACTGGGCTATTCGTTGGGTTATTCGAGTTAGAGTTGAAGAAGGAAAAACAAGAACAGCTGGAGTCAAAGTTTCAATTCTATCAGGAAAAGAAGAAGCGCGAGGCAGTGCTGAAATAGAACGCGGTTCCTAGGTGAAAAAGGATTGAAGACTTAGGCAAATTAGTTTAAGATTCAAATAAGGCAATATGGGTAAACCTTGTTTGAAACGGAATCCAAAGTGAAAAAGGAGTTCTAAGCTCAATTGGAATTGTCTATGTCAGACTCTATAAATACAAGTTAATTTTGCCAGAGTTCTTTACGCACTCAAGAAATCTCAACAGAGAAAATCAAAAGCAAATTGATCGTGAGATGCATTGTGTGCAAGAACAAAGGCTGGGCAGCAGAACCTGACGAAGGAGCAGTTTCATAAGTTTAGTCTGTCGTTTTAGTTCTTTGTTATAGGCTATCGAGTTGTAATCTATCAGCTTGTTAAGAAGCAATTAATAGAGGTTACTTTTTGGTGTGATATGTTCAACCTGACAAGCTAACGTGTGGCTTGGAAGGTTCTAGGTACTAGGGAGGTCAAGTTCCTTGATTGCACTACGTTGTAATCTAAAACTTGCTCGGTTTTTCTTTGGTAGAAGGTTGAAATCCAAAGAATTTAGGTCGTGGTTTTTGATCCCCTGAGCAAGGATTTTTCCACGTAAAAATCTCTATGTTTATGTTTCCGCATTGTATTTAAGTTCAGAGATAGGTGAAACTTGCAAGGAACCTGGTTCTCCGTAAGTTAGGCGATCAAAGTTAAGAGCAAGTTTTACGAGATTGAAAATCGGGTAAGGACTTTTTGTGCTTTATGAAACACAGCTTTAGTGACCTTAAGGCAGAGCTGCCCCAGCACTAGAGCTAATTAGACTGAAAGTAACTAAAAAGTGCTCATTAACTCATTGCGAAATTATTTTCAGCATGAAGTTAGCTTTCCGTGTCAAACATTCCTACCTCGTCAATATTTTCCAAGCTAGATATGCATGAAAAGTGATACACGATAACATACTATGAGTTGCTTGTTTAACTATCAGACTTGTTTTCTAGCTAGCAATTGAATCACTCAAGTCAAACTCCTCCACTAATAAGTTTCATGGTCACCGTTTCCTATAGTATAATGTAACATGTTCCATCGACAGGAAGAGATCACATACACTGGGTTCCACTTATTGGATAGTATCATTATGATTTTCCATCATAGTATAGTTCCCAAATTACACAAAATTCATATTTTTGATTTAATTAGCAACTGTTAATTAGGACTAAGTGGTAATAGGAAAAGAGAATGTGACTACTGAAAAAAGATGATAACAAATTAAGAATGTTTTCTTTTTTCTTCTCGGCCTTTGATGTAGTATGCGACAATTCTCATGCTAAGCACAGGATAACTGATTTAACTGATCTTGTTCCATTTGAAAGTGTCTGAGTCAGAAAATTGTGCAAGGAACCTTAAGTTGCGTGTCTTTATCTAATGCAACACCAACAGGAGAAACAACATGTAGGTTATTTCTTGCCTATAAATACAACTGCCAAGTATGCCTTAACATTCATCCAAGAATTTCATCATTCTCTTTATTCATAATACATCTAAGTTATTTCATATAATGACCTTTGTAAACCCTAGCCATTACCCTTCCTTAGCCTTGTTCTTCATAGTTTTGGGACTTTGGAGCTCCCATTTAGTATCTTCAATCCGTCCATTCAACTATGAGGAAACCCTGAGAGCAAGCCATGAGGAATGGATTACTCATCATGGCAAAATTTACAAAGATGTGAATGAGAAAGAAATGCGTTTCCAAATATTTAACGAAAACGTGAAACGTATAGAAGCCTTTAATGCAGGAGAAGACAAAGGGTACAAACTTAGTGTTAACAAATTCGCTGATCTTACGAATGAGGAATTTCGTGTATTGCATACCGGCTACAAGAGGCGAGACCCTAAAGTCATGTCTTCCTCAAAGCCCAAGACACATTTTAGGTACGTAAATGTGACAGACATACCGCGAACTATGGATTGGAGAAAGAAAGGTGCCGTTACCCCTATCAAGGACCAAAAGGATTGTGGTAAGTAGACATGAATTTGCTACTATTTAGTAGACTAATCACGTTTCTTAAAGATGCAACAAACTGCTCCATAAACGCATTAGAGTTGAATTCTTTCTTATTGGACAAAATCCCATTTGACTTGGACTTTCTTTTCTTAAAGCAGGTGATAGGAAAAAATAAGACACCACATGTCAGTCAAAAGGGCTTTTCCTGTACTTCTTTCTCATTCTTTCACTACCTTACCTTCCAAAATACTTAAAATCTAGTAAAGCACTTTATGTGCTTTTCAGAGGGTGCCAATACTTCAGAGGGTGTCAATAACAGAGGACAAATTTTAATTACTTTCATCATTTAGAAGAGATTTCCACAGCAGCTTGCCTCTTTCAAAGAACTCACTTTAGCTTTCTATTTGTAGCAATATATATGACTTTCTACCATGCAAATACATGTATACAGGGTGCTGCTGGGCATTTTCTGCAGTAGCTGCTATCGAAGGTTTACACCAACTGAAAACAGGAAAATTGATCCCTTTATCAGAGCAAGAACTTGTAGACTGTGATGTCCATGGAGAGGATGAAGGTTGTAGTGGAGGACTCTTGGACACTGCCTTTACATTCATCATGAAAAACAAAGGCCTTACTACTGAAGCAAATTATCCGTACAAGGGAGAAGACGGTGTCTGTAACAAGGAGAAATCAGCTCTTTCAGCTGCCAAGATTAAAGGTACTAATTGACCCATGAAAATATAATTCGTACAACCCCCTGAAATGTGAGCGAGTTGATTGGGTAGCTGATTAAGAAATAAAGTAAGATTTTTACAAGTTAGTGGTTTAAAATAAATATTAAAAATTTGTGTGTATTAGTTAGACTGACCAAAAAAAAAAAACAATCACATTAAATGGGTCGGAGTGAGTTTTAGTTAGATTTGATAAAGCAAATTATAAAATAAACAATAAAACAAATAAAAAAGAGTTTGAGTTGGACAAGTTGGGTTATGATTCATTGCTTAGCTCAAATTGACCTTTTTTTTCATTTTTTTTAAAATAAAGTTGACCTAAGTAAACATTTGGTGGATTACGACCCAACCAGTTTATTGACTTAAGCTGCTTTAACCCGTTCATTTACAATACAACTACCTATTTGATATTCCTAAATTTACAGGATATGAAGACGTGCCAGCCGACAGTGAGAAGGCCCTTTTGAAGGCTGTGGCTAACCAGCCAGTGTCCGTGGCAATTGATGGAAGTAGCTTTGATTTCCAGTTCTATTCCAGTGGTGTTTTCAGTGGATCATGCAGCACTTGGCTTAACCATGCTGTTACAGCGGTGGGATATGGTGCTACAACTGATGGTATAAAATATTGGATAATAAAGAATTCGTGGGGCAGTAATTGGGGTGACAATGGATACATACGCATGAAAAGGGATATTCATGACAAAGAAGGACTTTGTGGACTTGCAACGGAAGCTTCTTATCCGGTTGCCTAAAGGAAAATCCTTAAGCTTCTTTTTCTTTTAGTAATTTTCAACCATATTGTTAATATGTGAATATGTATGGGATTGAGATAGGCTTGGATATATTAGACTATCCATATTTATTGCACTTCAAAAAGGTGCCTTCTAAAGTGTGTATTTATGTCTCATGTGAAATATAATGGTCATTGTGTAAATTTGATTAGGCTTGTCATTGCTTTCCCCTCGCAACAACAACATGCGTTTAGCTGTGAAATGTTCAACCAAAAATGCACACTACTACAAAAAATAGGCAATATATATATGTGTGTGTGTGTGAGAGAGAGAGATGGAATTAGATTTCGTTAAATTCGACGATTCCAATAAAAATCGATGATTTAACATTTTATATAATGGAATTTAACAATTGTATGTCGAAAAATTTATAACCCGTCAAAAATAAAGTAGTTTTAATAATGAATTTTATTATAATTTATTGTACCTACGACGCTTATGATGATGAGAGCTTTACCTTGTATAAGTACCGAACATACATTTGGATTTAATATAGCCATGTTTTAACTTAATAAAACTGTTTAGACTTTTAAACTATTAGTAATTTTCATATCATAGCCACCATCAATAATCATGTAACACCCCAGCACGCTAGTGATGACATCTGCTTTAGGCCTAGACTCGTACGGTCTTAAAACGCTTTACTAGGGTATAAGAAATGTTAACTTAAACACCTAGAATCTTTCATGTATTTTACCCAAGTGGGATACTCTCCTACTTGGGTTTTCACAAATAATTTTCTACTCCTCGAAACCCTAGTCGCCCAATTCCATCTCTTCCTCTCCCTCATTCTCATCTTCCACACTATTTGTACCGCCAAGCTTCACTGCCATATCAGCCGTCATTTAACACTAGTGTATGCTAGAAGACCGCCTGGAAAATTGAAGCTATGCTGAGCTCCTTTCTCTTCCTAATTTTTCTACTCACTCTTTTATTCAATTTCTCAAACCAAGTCTCAGAAAATACCATGCTACTACAGATCTGAAACATAAGTACAACATCGTAGCCATCGATGTGCATTTCGCAGAAACATTTACCAAAAGTGGCATTTTCTTTCTTCTTAATTTTGAGATCTACCATGATTCATCTTTTTAAGATATGTAATTGTTTAAAAGTTAGACAGGGTATGACTTTGGGAGAGATGCATTCCAATGTATAATAGATGTTTATACCTTTTATACATGTATGTAATACGTGCATCAAGATTTGGTATACAATGCAAGTACATAATTTAAACATTGTATAATTCTGGTTTTAGAGTATACATGGATCGTACACATATATACTTGTAGTTGTAGCATACACTGTGTATACTGGTGAGAGCTTTGTGACAGGTGAATATTCTTCTTCTTCTTCTTCCTCTTCTTGTGAAATTATTAGTTGTTTTGGTGGCTTTTTGATGTTGGTGCCATGAAGCTTCCGTGAAAAATGAGAACAATAGATTTCTGCAGTAGTAAAATGTGGTGTTCAGTATCTTGGGTATACACAGTTTATTCAATGTATAGATTATGTATATCAGTATATTATAGGGTATGCTTGATGTATCCTAATTGTATACTCACCTAATCATGAATGTATGTTTCTCCACTTTGTGCATAAACATTAATACTGGTCAAGAAAGAGATGTTTTTAGGAATGTGAAAAGATCGTCGGGAATGGCTGGTGGTTTTCCGGCCACTAGCGGTTGAGTGGAGAAAATTATGGCTTACGTTGGTTCTATTCTTATAGTTTTAAATCAAGTATGCTTTTCGGTGTAAGGATGAGATGAAGAAGATGAAGAGAGACAGAGAAAATCGGTGATCGGTGATGAGCAACCCCCACTTTTCTTTCATTTTCTTCGCTCAGGCCACGCACATGTTTCTGTTGACTAGCTAGGACCTATTGAATGGAAATTTTGGCATATCAAAAGAATGAAAAGGTTGTGAGCTTGTTAGTTGTGTTGTTCGCCTATCGTGATGAAACGACCTTAGCTAGTTGTTTTGGAACTTAAGACTCCGATTGGCGTGCTGATAGTCGTAAAAACTACATAAGATCTATTAGGTCATGCCTATAAAATTTCAGCAGATTCAAACCTCGTTTGGCAGATTTTTTGAGAAGGTTTTTGTTTCAGTTGTTGGTAAAGCTTAAAAGAGGTTTTCGAACTCGATTTGAGTAAGTGAGTTCGGATTCAAAATCCGAAATTTTTGCTAGGTTTGTATGGTCATTTGTGATATGTGGAAACTTTTGGAATTGAATTTCGAGGTCGGTCAGTCAATTTTCTTAAAATTCTGAAAGTTAAAAAATCGACATCTATTCGTGGGAGCCGTATCTTTAGTTCCGGCTTTGCGAGCATGTCATACAAGTCATTTTGTATGACTTCTGTATAAAATTTAGGATCGTTATTAGCCTGTAGGTTCCCGTTTGGACCCGAATTGTAGACCAACTCTTGCTTGTATGAAAAATCTTCAATTAAGTAGCTTTGCAACGCAATATAAAATCTCATTTTTGGATGTTTTCCTTCTAACTCAGTTCCAGCTCCTTTCGAGTCGGTCTAGGGTGAAATTTTAGTACTAAATTCATCCATAGCCGTTGGGTATCAATCCTAAGCTAGTTTATTTCATTAATTCATGATTTTTTGCTATAATTTCATGAAATTGAATTGAAAAATTCAGTTAATACCCTAAGATTAATGAAATTGGGGAATTTTATAAAATTGAATTCGAATATGAAATCTAATATCCTTGGACTAGTAGGATTACGCAAAGCACAAAAATATATAGTTTATAGATTTTCGGCTAAGCTCGGTCCAGGGGTGTTTTGGTAATTTTTGTTATTCACCGTCTTAAGATTAAATAGTCTTTCTTTGGGCACATATAAGCGTGCATACATTTCTTTTGCTTAGAAAATGATTATTTTGAGGGACCCAAGACTTAAGGTAAGTGATAGAATCTATTTCTTTGATGGCTTTTAGCCTTGTAGATATTTTACCACTTGTTTCTTACGTATGTAGCTGTCGATAGGCGTATTTTTACGCGTAATCTTTGGGTTTGCATCGTATTCCACATGTTATGATTTGTTATTGCTATTGAATTGAGCATATGAGTATTGTACTCTTGTTATGGGTTTGACATGTACTTCCCAGCAGTTGATGAGTGTCCCGCTCCGAGTGAAGGGGTTATTATTGCATTTATCTCCCGGTAGTCGATGAGAGTCCAGTATCAGAGATTGGTTTCGGGCACATATGATCCCATTGCATCATGATACATTCATTTCACATCTTTATGTGTGATTTTTGAACTGTATGGATTGTTGCATTGTTTATTTGTGATTGACTTAATTGATTAGCTGCTGTAATTCTATTATTTCCTGACTTGTGTACATATCCCTTAAGATCTCTAATTATTCCTCGCTTATTGAGTCGTCATGACTCACTCCTTCTTTGTTTCTTGTTGTGACTCTTTATTTCAGGAGATTCTGCTCTAGAACCAGTCATCCGCATCGTGATTGAGAAGCAGTACGTTCCTAGCTGTCCACGGTGAGCTAGTTTGTTCATTGAGCGCGCCAGCTATAGCTATTATGGTTTATCTTATTTTTGCTCACTTCGGGAGATGTGTATATCTTTTTGACTTCTTAGATATATGATGTGAAAATCTCTAAACCCGTGTAATTTTTGGTAATCAGCTGTCTTGCTAGTGTGTTGGCAAAAATACGGCACCACTGATTACGGGATACGAGTTCAGCTGGCGAGGGTAGACTTAGCTTACAAGTCACCGGGCGCAAAGGATACATGCTTGCTCCTCAACCAATGGTCGCTTATCTGGTATGGGCATAGCATGCAATGTATACGTCCTGCTACCTTAGAGTTTACAGTCTCCTAGTTAGGGTTTAGTATATACCATCACCTTGAGTATATAGTCCCACGACCTTATTAGTCTTTGAATTTTACCATGGTTAGGACTTTGTAAATCGTAGCTATAAATACCCCCCTCCTACTATTGTATTGTACAATCAAGGAATTCACACCGAATCTGGCCATTCTCAAGAAATAATAATACTTACTTTCTTGTCTATTACTTTTCCTCTCTTATAAATTTATCGGTTTAACCAAGACGACCAAATTTAGGCATGAACAGTTTGGCGCCAACCATGAGGCCCAGGCAATTGTAGATTTATATGAAAGAAAAAAGCACAGCTATGTCTGACGACCACGTTCCAAAGAACACTACTAATGCGGTAGACGATACCATAAAGGATCTCAGCGATCTAATCAAACAACCCAAGTACCCTACCGGAGATCAAATCTCTTTAGGCAGTGATGGTTAAGATGATAAACCACGCGGAAGCAATTCCAAGCTTGAAAATTTCCTTGCAGGTTTCTTTAAAACTCAGGCGGATACAGCAGAACTCGGCCAACTTGGTCGAAAGCATGGTTCAAAAGTTAGGAGCGATCTTTGTTGGATCGTCTTAGAGGCCAGCGTCCCTACGAGGACCAGCACCTGTGAATGAATCACCAGCCTCCGTTCCCAATCGAAGACTAAACATGAAGGCCATCCCATGAATCTCTATAACAGTTAGAAATTAAGGTCTCGAAGGAACACTTGTCATTCAGGACATATTAAAGAAGATAAAGGCCATCCACGATCGGATCGGTAACGTGGCGGGTGCTTCACTTCAGGTTACCACCATAGAGGAGCAAAAGTTTTATAAGCATGCAAACAAAGCGAGCGCTGCACCTCTCTGCATATGTACATCATTTAAACATTATATAATTATGGTTTTAGAGTATACATGGATCATACACATGTATACAAATAGCATACACTGTGTACACTGGTGGGAGCTTGGTGGTTAAGGTTAATATTCTTCTTCTTCTTCTTCTTGAGGTAATATTGGTGGTTTTTGTGGCCTTTTGATGGTGGTTCCATAAAGCTTCCGTGAAAAATGAGAACAATAAATTTTTGTAGTAGTAGAGTGTGGTGCCTAATATCTTGGGTATAAACTGTGTATTAAATGTATAGATCATGTATATCAGTGTATTATAGTATATACTCGATGTATCCTAATTGTATACTCACCTAATCGTGAATGTATATTTCTACACTTAGTGTATAAACATTAATACTGTTCAAGAAGAAGATGTTTTTAGGAATGGAAGAAGATCGTCGGGAATGGCTGGTGGCTTTCCGACCACTAGCGGTTGAGTGGAGAAAATTATGACTTACGGTTGTTCTGTTCTTATAGTTTTAAATCAAGTATGCTTTTCGGTGTAAGGATGAGATGAAGAAGAGGAAGAGAGACAGAGAAAATCGGTGATCGGTGATGAGCAACCGCCGCTTTTCTTTCATTTTCTTCGCTCAGGCCACGCACATGTTTTTGTTGACTAGCTAGGAAGAATTGAACTGAAATTTTGGCCAATCAAAAGAATGAAAAATTTGTGAGCTGATTAGTTGTGTTGTTTGCCTATGGTGATGAAACGACCTTAGCTAGTTGTTTTGGGACTTAAGACTGGGATTGGCATGCTGATAGTCGTAAAACTACATATGATCTATTAGGTCATGCCTATAAAATTTCAGCCGATTCAAACCTCGTTTGGCAGATTTTTTGAGAAGTTTTTTGTTTCAGTTGTTCGTGAAGCTTAAAAGAGGTTTTCGAACTCGATTTGAGTAAATGAGTTTGGATTCAAAATCTGAAAGTTGTGCTAGGTTTGTATGGTCATTTGTTACATGTGGAAACTTTTGGAAGTGAATTTCGAGGTCGGTCAGTCAATTTTCCTAAAATTCTGAAAGTTAAGAATTCGACCTCTATTCGTGGGAGCCGTATCTTGAGTTCCGGCTTTGCGAGGATGTCGTACAAATCGTCTTGTATAACTTCTGTACAAAATTTAGGATCGTTCTGAGCCTGTAGGTAACCGATGGGATCCGAATTATAGACCAGCTCTTGCTTGTATGAAAAATCTTCAATTAAGTAGCTTTACAACGCAATATAAAAGCTCATTTTTGGATGTTTTCCTTCTAACTCACATCCAGCTCCTTTCAAGTAGGTCTAGGGTGAAATTTTAGTACTAAATTAATCCAAAGCCATCAGGTATCGATCCTAAGCTAGTCTATTTCATTAATTCATGATTTTTCGATATAATTTCTTGAAAATAAATTGAAAACTTGAGTCAGTACCCTAAGATTTATGAAATTGGGGAATTTTGTAAAATTGAATTCAAATATGAAAAATAATATCCTTGGACTCGTAGAATTATGTGAAGGACGAAAATATATAGTTTATGGATTTTCGGTTAAGCCCGGTCCAGGGGTGTTTTGGTAATTTTTTTCTTTTACCGTCTAAAGATTAAATATTCTTTCTTTGGGCACATATAAGTGTGAATACATTTCTTTTGCTTAGAAAATGATTATTTTGAGGGACCTAAAACTTAAGGTAAGTGATAGTATCCATTTCTTTGATGGCTTTTAGCCTTGTAGATATTTTATTACTTGTTTCTTACGCATGTAGCTGTCGATAGGCGTATTTTTACGCTTAATCTTTGGGTTTGCATCGTATTCCGTATGTTATGATTTGTTATTTCTATCGAATTGAGCATAAGAGTATTGTACTCCAGTTATGGGTTTGACATGTACTTCCCAGCAATTGATGAGTGTCCCGCTCCGAGTGAAGGGGTTATTATTGAATTTATCTCCTGGTAGTCGATGAGAGTCCAGTATCAGAGATTGGTTTCAGGCACATATGATCCCATTGCATCATGATACATTCATTTCACATCTTTATGTGTGTTTTTTGAACTGTATGGATTGTTGCATCGTTTATTTGTGATTGACTTAATTGATTAGCTGCTGTAATTCTATTTTTCCCTGACTTGTGTATATATCCCTTAAGATCTCTAATTATTCCTCGCTTATTGAGTCGTCATGACTCACTCCTTCTTTGTTTCTTGTTGTGACTTTTTATTTCAGCAGATTCTGCTCTAGAACCAGTCATCCGCATCGTGATTGAGGAGCAATACGTTCCTAGCTGTCCACGGTGAGCCAGTTTGTTCATTGAGCGCGCCAGCTATAGCTATTATGGTTTATCTTATTTTTGCTCACTTCGGGAGATGTGTATATCTTTTGGACTTCTTAGATATCTGATCTGAAAATCTCTAAACCTGTGTAATTTTTTGTAATTAGCTGTCTTGTTAGTGTGTGGGCAAAAATACGGCACCACTGATTATGGGGATACGAGTTCAGCTGGCGAGACTAGACTTAGCTTACAAGTCACCGGGCGCAAAGGATACATGCCTGCTCGTCAACCCATGACCGCTTAGCTGGTACGGGCATAGGATGCAATGTATACATCCTGCCACCTTAGAGCTTAAAGTCTCCTAGTTAGGGTTTAGTATATACCACCACCTTGAGTATATAGTCCCACGACCTTATTAGTCTTTATATATTACAATAATTAGGACGTTGTACATCGTAGCTATAAATACCCCTCCTACTATTGTATTGTACAATCAAGCAAGTCACACTGAATCTGGCCATTCTCAAGAAATAATACTACTTACTTTCTTGTCTATTACTTTTCCTCTCTTATAAATTTAACGGTTTAACTTAGACGACCAAATTTAAGCATAAACAGTTTGGCGCCTACCATGAGGCCCAGGCAATTGTAGGTTTATATGAAAGAAAAAAGAACAGCTATGTCATACGACCACGTTCCAAAGAACACTACTGACGCGGTAGACGATACCATAAAGGATCTCAGCGATCTAAAGAAACAACCCAAGTACCCTACCGGAGATCCAATCACTTTAGGCAGTGATGTCTAAGATGATCAACCACGTGGAAGCAATTCCAAGCTTTAAAATTTCCTTGCAGGTCTCTTTAAAACTCAGGCGGTTACAGCAGAACTCGGCCAACTTGGTCGAAAGCATGGTCCAAAAGTTAGGAGCGATCTTTGTTGGATCGTCTTAGAGGCCAGCGCCCCTACGAGGACCAGCACCTGTGAATGAATCACCAGCCTCCGTTCTCAATCGAAGACTAAACATGAAGGCCATCCCAGGAATCTCTATAGCAGTTTGAAATTAAGGTCTAGAAGGGACACCTGTCATTCAGGACATATTAAAGAAGATAAAGGCCATCCACGATCGGATCTATAACGTGGCGGGTGCTCCACTTCAGTTTACCTCCATAGATGAGCAAAAGTTTTATAAGCATGCAAACAAAGCGAGCGCTGCACCTCTCTGCATATGTACATCATATAAACATTGTATAATTATGGTTTTAGAGTATACATTGATCATACACATGTATACAAGTAGCATACACGGTGTACACTGTTGGGAGCTTGGTGGTTCAGGTGAATATTCTTCTTCTTCTTGTGGAAATATTGGTTGTTTTGGTTGCCTTTTGTTGGTGGTTCCATGAAGCTTCCGTGAAAAATGAGAACAATAAGTTTCTGTAGTAGTAGAGTGTGGTGTCTAATATCTTGGGTATACACAGTGTATTCAATGTATAGATCATGTATATCAGTGTATTATAGTATATACTCGATGTATCCTAATTGTATACTCACCTAATCATGAATGTATGTTTCTACACTTAGTGTATAAACATTAATAGTGGTCAAGTAGAAGATTTTTTTTAGGAATGGAAAAAGATCATCAGGAATGGCTGGTGGTTTTCCGGCCACTAGCGGTTGAGTGGAGAAAATTATGGCTTACGCTGGTTCTGTTCTTATAGTTTTAAATCAAGTATGCTTTTCGGTGTAAGGATGAGATGAAGAAGACGAAAAGAGACAGAGAAAATTGGTGATCGGTGATGAGCAACCCCCACTTTTCTTTCATTTTCTTCGTTCAGGCCACGCACCTGTTTCGGTTGACTAGCTAGGACCTATTGAATTGAAATTTTTGCCAATCAAAATGGAAAATTTTTTAGCTGGTTAGTTGTGTTGTTTGCCTATGGTGATGAAACGACCTTAGCTAGTTGTTTTGGGCTTTAAGACTCCGATTAGCATGCTGATAGTCGTAAAAACTACGTAAGATCTATTAGGTCATGCCTATAAAATTTGAGCTGATTCAAACCTCGTTTGGCAGAGTTTTAGAGAAAGTTTTTGTTTTAGTTGTTGGTAAAGCTTAAAAGATGTTTTTGAACTCGATTTGAGTAAATGAGTTCGGATTCAAAATCTGAAAGTTGTGCTAGGTTTGTATGGTCATTTGTGACATGTGGTAACTTTTGGAAGTGAATTTCGAAGTCGGTCAGTCAATTTTCCTAAAATTCTGAAAGTTAAGAAATCGACCTCTATTCGTGGGAGCCGTATCTTTAGTTCCGGCTTTACGAGCATGTCATACAAGTCATCTTGTATGACTTCTGTACAAAATTTAGGATCGTTTTGAGCCTGTAGGTTCCCGTTTGGACCCGAATTATACACCAGCTCTTGCTTGTATGAAAAATCTTCAATTAAGTAGTTTTCCAACGCAATATAAAAGCTCATTTTTGCATGTTTTCCTTCTAACTCAGTTCCATCTCCTTTCAAGTCAGTCTAGGGTGAAATTTTAGTACTAAATTCATCCAAAGCCATTAAGTATCGATCCTAAGCTAGTCTATTTCATTAATTCATGATTTTTCGCTATAATTTCTTGAAATCGAATTGAAAAATTGAGTCAGTACCCTAAGATTTATGAAATTGGGGAATTTTATAAAATTGAATTCGAATATGAAAACTAATATCCTTATACTCGTAGGATTATGCGAAGGACGAAAATATATAGTTTATGAATTTTCGGCTAAGCCCGGTCAAGGGGTGTTTTGGTTTTTTTTGTCTTTCACCGTCTAAAGATTAAATAGTCTTTCTTTGGGTACATATAAGTGTGAATACATTTCTTTTGCTCTGAAATGATTATCTTGAGGGACCCAAGACTTAAGGTAAGTGATAGTATCTATTTCGTTGATGGCTTTTAGCCTTGTAGATATTTTACCACTTATTTCTTACGTATGTAGCTGTCAATAGGCGTATGTTTTACGCGTAAGCATTGGGTTTGCATCGTATTCCACATGGTATGATTTTTTATTGCTATTGCACTGAGCATATGAGTATTGTACTCCAGTTATGGGTTTGACATATACTTCCCAGCAATTGGTGAATGTCCCGCTCCGAGTGAAGGGGTTACTATTGCATTTATCTCCTGGTAGTCGATGAGAGTCCAGTATCAGAGATTGGTTTCGGGCACATATGACCCCATTGCATCATGATACATTCATTTCACATCTTCATGTGAGTTTTTTGAATTGTATGGATTGTTGCATTGTTTATTTGTGATTGACTTAATTGATTGGCTGCTGCAATTATATTATTCCCTGACTTGTGTACATATCCCTTAAGATCTCTAATTATTCCTCGCTTATTGAGTCATTATGACTCACTCCTCCTTTGTTTCTTGTTGTGTCTTTTTGTTTCGGCAGATTCTACTCTAGAACGAGTCAGCCGCATCGTGATTGAGGAGCAGTACGTTCCTAACTTTCCACGGTGAGCCAGTTTGTTCATTGAGCCCGCCAGCTATAGCTATTATGGTTTATCTTATTTTTGTTCACCATGGGAGATGTGTATATCTTTTGGACTTCTTAGATATCTGATCTGAAAATCTCCAAACCTGTGTAATTTTTGGTAATTAGCTGTCTTGTTAGTGTGTGGATAAAAATACGCCACCACTGATTACGGGGATACGAGTTCAGCTGGAGAGACTAGACTTAGCTCACAAGTCACCGGGCACAAAGTATACATGCCTGCTCCTCAACCCATGGCCGCTTAGCTGGTACGGGCATAGGATGCAATGTATACATCATGCCACCTTAGAGTTTACAGTATCCTAGTTAGGGTTTAGTATATACCACCACCTTGAGTATATAGTCCCACGACCTTATTAGTCTTTGAATTTTACCATAGTTAGGACTTTGTAAATCGTAGCTATAAATACCCCCTCCTACTATTGTATTGTACAATCAAGGAATTCACACTGAATCTTGCCATTCTCAAGAAATAATAATACTTACTTTCTTGTCTATTACTTTTCCTCTCTTATAAATTTAACGGTTTAACCTAGACGACCAAATTTAGGCATAAATAGTTTGGCGCCAACCATGAGGCCCAGGAAATTGTAGATTTCTACGAAAGAAAAAAGCACAGCTATGTCTGACGACCACGTTCCAAAAAACACTACTAATGTGGTAGATGATACTATAAAGGATCTCAGCGATCTAGACAAACAACCCAAGTACCCTACCGGAGATCAAATCTCTTTAGGCAGTGATGGTTAAGATGATCAGCCACGCGGAAGCAATTCCACGCTTGAAAATTTTCTTGCAGGTTTCTTTAAAACTCAGGCAGATACAGCAGAACTCGGCCAACTTGGTCGAAAGCATGGTCCAAAAGTTAGGAGCGATCTTTGTTAGATCATCTTAGAGGCCAGCGTCCCTACGAGGACCAGCACCTGTGAACGAATCACAAGCCTCCGTTCCCAATCGAAGACTAAACATGGAGGCCATCCCAGGAATCTCTATAGCAGCTAGAAATTAAGGTCTCGACGGAACACCTGTCATTTAGGACATATTAAAGAATATAAAGGCCATCCACGATCGGATCGGTAACGTGGCGGGTGCTCTACTTCAGGTTACCGCCATAGATAAGCAAAAGTTTTATAAGCTTGCAAACAAAGCGAGCGCTGCACTTCTCTGCACATTTACATCATTTAAACATTGTATAATTATGGTTTTAAAGAATACATGGATCATACACATGTATACAAGTAGCATACACTATGTACACTAATGGGAGCTTGGTGGTTCAGGTGAATATTCTTCTTCTTATTCTTCTATGGAAATATTTGTGGTTTTGGTGGCCTTTTGATGGTGGTTCCATGAAGCTTCCGTGAAAGATGAGAACAATAAGTTTTTGTAATAGTAGAGTGTGGTGTCTAATATCGTGGGTATACACAGTGTATTCAATGTATAGATCATGTATATCAGTATATTATAGTATATACTCGATGTATCCTAATTGTATACTCACCTAATCGTGAATGTATGTTTCTACACTTAATGTATAAACATTAATACTGGTCAAGAAGAAGATGTTTTTAGGAATAGAAAAAGATCGTCGGGAATGGCTGGTGGTTTTTTGGCCTTTAGCGGTTGAGTGGAGTAAATTATGGCTTACGTTGGTTCTGTTCTTATAGTTTTAAATCAAGTATGCTTTTCGGTGTAAGGATTAGATGAAGAAGATGAAGAGAGACAGAGAAAATCGGTGATTGGTGATGAGCAACCCCCACTTTTGTTTCTTTTTCTTCGCTCAGGCCACGCACATGTTTTTGTTGACTAGCTAGGAAGAATTGAACTGAAATATTGGCCAATCAAAAGAATGAAAATTTTGTGAGATGTTAGTTGTGTTGTTTGCCTATGGTGATGAAACGACCTTAGCTTGTTGTTTTGGGACTTAAGACTCCGATTGGCGTGATGATAGTCGTAAAAACTACATAAGATCTATTAGGTCATGCCTATAAAATTTGAGCTGATTCAAACTTCATTTGGCAGATTTTTTGAGAAGGTTTTTGTTTCAATTGTTGGTAAAGCTTAAAAGAGGTTTTCGAACTCGATTTGAGTAAATGAGTTCGGATTCAAAATCTGAAAGTTGTGCAAGGTAGTATGGTCATTTGTGACATGTGGAAACTTTTGGAAGTGAATTTCGATGTCGGTCAGTCAATTTTCCTAAAATTCTGAAAGTTAAGAAATCGACCTCTATGCGTGGGACCCGTATCTTGAGTTTCGGCTTTGCGAGCATGTCGTACAAGCCGTCTTGTATAACTTCTGTACAAAATTTAGGATTGTTCTGAGCCTGTAGGTTCCCGTTTGGACCCGAATTGTAGACCAGCTCTTGCTTGTATGAAAAATCTGCAAATAAGTTGCTTTCCAACGCAATTTAAAAAGCTCATTTTTGAATGTTTTCCATCTAACTCAGTTCTAGCTCCTGTCAAGTCGGTCTAGGGTGAAATTTTAGTACTAAATTCATCCAAAGCCATCAGGTATCGATCCTAAGCTAGTCTATTTTATTAATTCATGATTTTTCGCTATAATTTCTTGAAATTGAGTTAGTACCCTAAGATTTATGAAATTGGGGAATTTTGTAAAATTGAATTCGAATAAGAAAACTAATATCCTTGGACTCGTAGGATTACGCGAAGGACGAAAATATATAGTTTATGGATTTTAGGCTAAGCCCGGTGCAGGGGTATTTTGGTACTTTTTGTCTTTCACCGTCTAAAGATGAAATAGTCTTTCATTGGGCACATATAAGTTAGAAAATGATTATTTTGCTTAGAAAATGATTATTTTGAGGGACCCAAGACTTAAGGTAAGTGATAGTATCCATTTCTTTGATGGCTTTTAGCCTTGTAGATATTTTACCACTTGTTTCTTACGTATATAGCTGTCGATAGGCATATGATTTACGCGTAAGCTTTGGGTTTGCATCGTATTCCACATGTTATGATTTGTTATTGCTATTGCATTGAGCATATGAGTATTGTACTCTAGTTATGGGTTTGTCATGTACTTCCCAGCAGTTGATGAGTGTCCCGCTCCGAGTGAACGGGTTATTATTGCATTTATCTCCTGGTAGTCGATGAGAGTCCAGTATCAGAGATTGGTTTCGGGCACATATGACCTCATTGCATCATGATACATTCATTTCACATCTTTATGTGCGTTTTTCGAACTGTATGGATTGTTGCATTGTTTATTTGTGATTGACTTAATTGATTGGCTGCTGTAATTCTATTTTTCCCTGACTTGTGTACATATCCCTTAAGATCTCTAATTATTCCTCGCTTATTGAGTCATCATGACTCACTCCTTCTTTTTTTCTTGTTGTGTCTTTTTATTTCGGCAGATTCTGCTCTAAAACTAGTCAGTCGCATCGTGATTGAGGAGCAGTACCTTCCTAGCTGTCCACGGTGAGCCAGTTTGTTCATTGAGCCCGCCAAGTATACCTATTATGGTTATCTTCTTTTTGCTCACTTCGGGACATGTGTATATCTTTTGGACTTCTTTGATATCTGATCTGAAAATCTCTAAACCTGTGTAATTTTTGGTAATTAGCTGTCTTGTTAGTGTGTGGGCAAAAATACGCAACCACTGATTACGGGATACTAGTTCAGCTGGCGAGACTAGACTTAGCTTACAAGTCACCGGGCGCAAAGGATACATGCCCGCTCCTCAACCCATGGCCCCTTAGATGGTACGGGCATAGGATGCAATGTATACATCCTGCCACCTTAGAGTTTACAGTCTCCTAGTTAGGGTTTAGTATATGCCACCACTTTGAGTATATAGTCCCACGACCTTATTAGTCTTTGTATTTTACCATAATTAGGACTTTGTAAATCGTAGCTATAAATACCCCTCCTACTATTGTATTGTACAATCAAGCAATTCACACTGAATCTGACCATTCTCAAGAAATAATACTACGTACTTTCTTGTCTATTACTTTTCCTCTCTTATAAATTTAACGATTTAACCTAGACGACCAAATTTAGGCATAAACAGTTTGGCGCCCACCATGAGGCCGAGGCAATCGTAGGTTTCTACGAAATAAAAAGCACAACTATGTTTGACGACCACGTTCCAAAGAACACTACTAACGCGGTAGACGATACCATAAAGGATCTCAGCGATCTAAATAAACAACCTAAGTACCCTACTGGAGATCCAATCTCTTTAGGCAGTGATGGCTAAGATAATCAACCACATGGAAGCAATTCCAAGCTTGAAAATTTCCTTGTAGGTCTTTTTAAATATCATGCGGATACAGAAGAACTCGGCCAACTTGGTCGAAAGCATGGTCCAAAAGTTAGGAGCGATGTTTGTTAGATCGTCTTAGAGGCCAGCGTCCCTACGAGGACCAGCACCTGTGAACGAATCACCAGCCTCCGTTCCCAATCGAAGACTAAACATGGGCCATCCCAGGAATCCCTATAGCAGTTAGAAATTAAGGCCTCGAAGGAACAACTGGCATTCGGGACATATTAAAGAAGATAAAGGCCATCCACGATCGGATCGGTAACGTGGCGGGTGCTCTACTTCAGGTTACCGCCATAGATGAGCAAAAGTTTTATAAGCATGCAAACAAATCGAGCGCTGCACCTCTCTGCATATGTACATCATTTAAACATTGTATAATTATTGTTTTAGAGTATACATGGATCATACACATGTATACAAGTAGCATACATTGTGTACACTGGTGGGAGCTTGGTGGTTCGGTGAATATTCTTCTTCTTCTTCTTCTTCTTCTTGTGGAAATATTGGTGGTTTTGGTGGCCTTTTGATGGTGGTTCCATGAAGCTTCCATGTAAAAAGATAACAATAAGTTTCTGTAGTAGTAGAGTGTGGTGTCTAATATCTTGGGTATACACAGTGTATTCAATGTATAGATCATGTATATCAGTATATTTTAGTATATACTCGATGTATCCTAATTGTATACTCACCTTATCGTGAATGTATGTTTCTACACTTTGTGTATAAACATTAATACTGGTCAAGAAGAAGATGTTCTTCGGAATGGAAAAAGATCGTCGGCAATGGTTGGTGGTTTTCTAGCCATTAGCGGTTTTGACATGACCCGAAATCTGGTTAGGCCGTGCGGGCACCCGACATCCTTCCCTGGACCCGTCGGGCGAACCCTTACCAATTAAATTAGGAAAATAAATATAATAATTCATAAATAAGGACAAGACTTAAAAATATATACAGACATACTGATACCTCTAAGCTGTACAAAAGAAATTACAGCTGACTACCCAACATACTAGGTTTAGGGTTATCCAGACCAGACATCTAAGAGTACAGAAGAAGACAGATACCTCCTGAAGGGAGCAAAATGCAACTGAAATAATGAACAATAAAGTGGTGGCCATCCGGAATAAATCTGGCTCACCCTGACAGCTGAAGTCGTCTACGCTCCTTCACAACGTGGCGAACTCAATCCTGGAGCGAACCTGCCGAAACGAAATAGATAGACAAGAAACAAACAACAAACAAGGGTGAGTCAAAAGGACTCAATAAGTGGGGCAGACTAGCCACCTCAAAGAATAGGACAGCTAGCCAGGGAGAAGAAATAGATAAACCAAATTTCTCTTATTTAAATTATAAAAGGCAGAGCCAGATAACAACCGAACACATGTATGAAACCATAAACTCATCAACAACCAGGAACGTAAGATAACCAAAATATATAGGTATCCCGAACACATCAGCAATCAGAAATACATCCTGTTGCAGCGTGCAACCCGATTCATATATTCATCCTGTTGCGGCGTAAAACCCAATTCATATATTTATACTGTACCGGTGTGCAACCTGATCCGTATATTTATACCGTTGCGGCGTGAATCCCGGGATACGAGCCAGAAATATATAGGAAAACTGAGATACGGTATACATACCGCATATATAAAACACAACATGATAGTCACACAATAGTCAGCACGCGGTGCAATGAAATGGAATGAATGCAGTATGATGAAATGGTGTCACATGTGTCAAATAGATGGAGCGGAATCCTCCTGCTCCGGGGGCGGAATCCTCCTACCCTCAATATGATGCAATGAAGCGGAATCCTCCTGCTCCGAGGGCGGAATCCTCCTACCCTCAATATGATGCAATGTGCATACAAATGCAACATGATGCAATAATAACCCATCACCAGCGCGGGACTCTCATCGACATCTGGAAAGTATATACCAACTCACAACCAAATTACAATACTCAGATTCTCAATGCAATACCAATAACAGGACATAATATATAATATAGAATATAAATCCAAAGCTAAGGCGTAATGAGTACGCCTATCGGCAGCTACACACGTAAGGAACACGTGGTAGAAAATCCACGAGGCCAGGTGCCTCCAAAGAAATGGATATAAACACTTACCTTTCTCAAAAGTAAGGCTAACGGCTAAAGGCTAAAGGCTTCATTCCTCACATCTTAGGGCAATCCAGGTAGGAACCTGATACCCTATTCGCATACGCAATGCGCAGGCCAGACCTACATACAGGGTTTAAGGCCACATAACCAAATCCCAAATAAATTATATGTATAAGTTGCCCATAACTCACTGAGCACGAATACATAATTAATTTTATTATCGGGGTCCATTTGACCCTTTAAACTATCAATTTACGTCATTAGGGCGATGTCTAATATCCCTATTTTTACCGTAAAAATATATTCAAACATACCCAATAAACTCATCTAAGAGTACAAAAGAATACAGATACCTCCTGAAGGGAGCAAAATGCAACTGAAATAATGAACAATAAACTGGTGGCTATCTGGAATAAATCTGGCTCACCCTGACAGCTGAAGTCGTCTTCGCTCCTGAACAACGCGGCGAACTCAATCCTGGAGCGAACCTGCCGAAACGAAATAGATAGACAAGAAACAAACAACAAACGAGGGTGAGTCAAAAGGACTCAATAAGTGGGGCAGACTAGCCACCTCAAAGAATAGGATAGCTAGCCAGGGAGAAGAAAAACAGATAAACTAAATCCATCTTATTTGAACTACAAATAAACCAGATTCCTCTTATTTAAATTATGAAAAGGGCAGAGCCAAATAATAACTGAAAACACGTATGGGATCATAAACAGCCAGGGACGTAAGGTAGACAGAACATATAGATATCCTGAACATGTCGACAATCAGAAATACATCCTGTTGCGGCGAAAAAATAATGCCAGCGTATCCTTCAGGCTTTTGATTATATCAAGCGGTATGGTGTTGATTATTCTTCTTTCCAGTTTCAGGGGTCCAGCCTTGAATTGGTGGGCCTCTCTTTTATTAGCTAACGTGGTTCGATTTTTCTTCTAGGTTCGTGGAAAAAGTTCCTTTCGAGTAGCTAACAAGATGAAAAATGTTGTCAGTTCAAGTGGATTGGACAGGGTAGCCTGTCGGTTAGCCTGTTGGTGTTTCATAATATGAGATTGAATTCTATAGAATGGCCGAATATGCATTTGAACTAGTTCATGAGCCTTTCGAGAGATTCAAAGATTTATTGATGGCCTTTCTTTTTCCTTGAGATCCCAGATGGCTCGAGAGATTGAGGTCGGGATTTCATTTGATATTGTTGTTGATATTGCTCGAAGGCTCGAGGCATACCGTAAGTTAGAGCGGGAGAGCAAGAAATCTCGTGGCCCTGGTGGGCAACCATGGTACCTCATTTGGAGGTAAGTGTTCTGATTATTTTTTTGAAGTCACCTTCCAGGTTAACTCAGCTTGTAGAGCGTGATTCTCAAAGTGTGCAAGTAGTTCATCAAGATTAGACCCAGTTTTTCTCTTTATAGCTATCGACAATCTTTCCAGCTACCATTTTCAGGGAAAAGGGTGTTATCACTGTCATGAGTCTGGTTATCCTTTGAGGAGTTTTTCCTTACTCCAGCAAGTAGACAATCGTCCTTCTTCTTTCCCTCAGGCACCTGCACAGTCGCAGGAATTTCATGTAAATTTTAATTAATCAGAGAAATGCCACCATCCAGTAGAGGTCGAGAGCGCAGTGGTAGTGGTTCTTCTAGAAGTAATTATCAGTGTAGCGGCTTAGTTCAGCCGCAAAGGCAGTTTTATGAACTGCCAGTCTGGCAGGATGCTGAGGCATCCGATGTAGTAGGCCCGTGTGTTTCTTCTTCCCTTATCTGTAAGTAAGATTTATCTTTCCGATCGATCTGGAAATGGTGTGTCTTATCATGTTTCGACGGTTTCCTTGGATATTGTCGTAATTAAGAATTGGTTGCGGTAGAGGGGTGAGTTTCTGATACGATTTATTCCTGGCATTTATGAGACCCTACTAGTTTATCTAATCTAAATATGAGAGATTTGACAGTGAGTGTCGCTATTGTTTGCTTGGCATCCTGTTGTGCCACCTTCTGTTATAATGTCAAGTCAGTCTACCTCTCTTTGGAACTCAGTGCTGGTAGGATGATGGGATTCTTATTTATCACCATCAGGAAGTGTCATTGTTTCTTCTGGTGTAAAGTGATCAATAAGTAATACTCGATCTATGTGTCTCCTCTTGGTTCAAGATGCTAGTAGAGTCATGTTATTCCATGAGCTTCTCTCAGTTGTAAAAAAGTTTACTGATAAATTGTCAGAATTTCGTTCTTATTGGAAGGTTAAAATTGGTATGGATGTTTTTCCATAAAGCTTATTTAATGTCTATCTCTTCAATTGCGATTTTTTTTGGCTCGCTTGACGCGAAAGTAGTCTAGCTTTGGTAGCCAAGCAAATAAGAAGATGAACTTCCTGAAGCTCTAATTATTTCTATCCTCGATCCACTTCCATTTCTTCTTCGTCCGGCACTAGTGAGCTTGGGCGATTGGTAGCCGCTTGTGACGTTCCCTGTGTTGAGCCAGAGTACGTGTTATTGTGGCCGGGTAAGCATATTATTATTTTGGAAGCATATTATTGTTTTGGTCCAGTTGTCTCATCTTGTTATCCGTTTAACATGTTTATGTTATCAGTTTATCCGGGTATCCATTCCCATGTATAGTATAGTGCTGGTTCTGTTTTTGCGGATCATCCAGTTTCAGGGGAAACTTTCCAAAATTTTTTATATAGAAGTACCATCCATCAGGCGATGGTGTTTACGGCAAAGGTATGGAGTTGTGAACTCGAGAGTTGCAGGTGGTTGGCAACTCGAAAGGGTGGTTGGTAGCTTAGGTCTGCCTACATTCAGCTTTTAGCTAAATCTTCTTTAATCCAGCAGGTTGTGCGAGGATGACTTTCTATTCAAATTAGTTGTATGAGTTTATACTTTAAGTGGAGGAGTCTTCCTCCAATTGATACCGAATCATAATATTAAATCTCTAAGGCGTTGCTGAAGCGTAAGCTAATTCTTAGTTCCATCGACCTGTTCTATATCGAAAGTATATCGACGAGGTGATTCGTTGGTGGAATCGTGTTAACCCATTCAAGGTTTCATGTATCTTTGTTTCGAAAAAGTAAAAATCTCCTCTCGTGATCGAGGAAGGGTCAGTTTAGTCAAAATAAGTTGGGCAGTGGTGTTATCATATTATCCAGATATATTTTATTCCAAAAGTACGATGTGCGTAATATAATTCTCATCCTGTAATCAAGAGATAAGGTCCGTGGAGTAGCTTATGAAGGTCGTGCAAGTTCTTTTGCTATCTGTGCGAATTTTTCTTTAGACTTAGGCTCGTTCGAGGACGAACGAGAGTTTAAGTGGAGGAGAATGAAACGACCTCGGTCAGTCGTTTCGGAAGTTAGGACTCCGATTGGTGTGTTGATAATTTTAAAAATATTCGTAATGTCCATTAGAATCTGTTTGTAAAATTTGAGCTAAATCAGACCTCGTTTGGTAGGCATCGGACGAAGGTTTCAGTTTTTATTGGCGATAAATATTAAAAAGAGATTTTCGAGCTCGGTTTTGCCGAATGAGCTCCGATTCATAATCCGAAAGCGCCGTTAGGTTCGTATGATTATTTGTGATTTTTGTAAGCTTTCGAAAGTGAATTTCGATGTTGTTCGGCTAGTTTCCGCTAAAATGCCGAAAGTTAAATAATTTGACCTTTTCCATTTGAATTCGCATCTTGAGTTTCGGGAGTCCAAATTGAGATCCGCCTTCACGAGTATGTTACATATATTTTGTATAACTTGTATGCAAAAGTTGGAATTATTTCGAATATTGTAGGGTACCGTTTTAATTTTTATCGTGAAAAGAAAAGAAAATAAAAAAAGAAAAAAAGAAAAACGACAAATGACAAAAGAAACAAAAGAAAGATATGAGTTATGTCGGCTTAATCCTTAGCTTTTAAGTAACAATTCCAGAGAACGAAACGGAGCAGAAACCGAAAACAGAAAGAGTATATGCAGGAAAAAAATGCCAGAAAATAAGAAAAGGGGCCGGAGAAAAGTAGAATTTTCACCCTACAACATGCAGGTAATTATTTTAATGCATTATTTGAGTTTATTGGGTATGTTTGAATATATTTTTACGGTAAAAATAGGGATATTAGACATCGCCCTAATGACGTAAATTGATAGTTTAAAGGGTCAAATGGACCCCGATAATAAAATTGATTATGTATTCGTGCTCAGTGAGTTATGGGCAACTTATAAATATAATTTATTTGGGATTTGGTTATGTGGCCTTAAACCCTGTATGTAGGTCTGGCCTGCGCATTGCGTATGCGAATAGGGTATCAGGTTCCTACCTGGATTGCCCTAAGATGTGAGGAATGAAGCCTTTAGCCTTTAGCCGTTAGCCTTACTTTTGAGAAAGGTAAGTGTTTATATCCATTTCTTTGGAGGCACCTGGCCTCGTGGATTTTCTACCACGTGTTCCTTACGTGTGTAGCTGCCGATAGGCGTACTCATTACGCCTTAGCTTTGGATTTATATTCTATATTATATATTATGTCCTGTTATTGGTATTGCATTGAGAATCTGAGTATTGTAATTTGGTTGTGAGTTGGTATATACTTTCCAGATGTCGATGAGAGTCCCGCGCTGGTGATGGGTTATTATTGCATCATGTTGCATTTGTATGCACATTGCATCATATTGAGGGTAGGAGGATTCCGCCCTCGGAGCAGGAGGATTCCGCTTCATTGCATCATATTGAGGGTAGGAGGATTCCGCCCCCGGAGCAGGAGGATTCCGCTCCATCTATTTGACACATGTGACACCATTTCATCATACTGCATTCATTCCATTTCATTGCACCGCGTGCTGACTATTGTGTGACTATCATGTTGTGTTTTATATATGCGGTATGTATACCGTATCTCAGTTTTCCTATATATTTCTGGCTCGTATCCCGGGATTCACGCCGCAACGGTATAAATATACGGATCAGGTTGCACACCGGTACAGTATAAATATATGAATTGGGTTTTACGCCGCAACAGGATGAATATATGAATCGGGTTGCACGCTGCAACAGGATGTATTTCTGATTGCTGATGTGTTCGGGATACCTATATATTTTGGTTATCTTACGTTCCTGGTTGTTGATGAGTTTATGGTTTCATACATGTGTTCGGTTGTTATCTGGCTCTGCCTTTTATAATTTAAATAAGAGAAATTTGGTTTATCTATTTCTTCTCCCTGGCTAGCTGTCCTATTCTTTGAGGTGGCTAGTCTGCCCCACTTATTGAGTCCTTTTGACTCACCCTTGTTTGTTGTTTGTTTCTTGTCTATCTATTTCGTTTCGGCAGGTTCGCTCCAGGATTGAGTTCGCCACGTTGTGAAGGAGCGTAGACGACTTCAGCTGTTAGGGTGAGCCAGCTTTTATTTCGGATGGCCACCAGTTTATTGGTTATCATTTCAGTTGCAGTTTGCTCCCTTCAGGAGGTATTTGTCTTCTTCTGTACTCTTAGATGTCTAGTCTGGATAGCCCTAAACCTAGTATGTTGGGTAGTCAGCTGTAATTTCTTTTGTACAGCTTAGAGGTATCACTATGTTTGTATTTTTTTAAAGTGTTGTCCTTATTTATGAATTTTTATATTTATTTTCCTAATTTAATTGGTAAGGGTTCGCTCGACGGGTCTAAGGGAGGATGTCGGGTGCCCGCACGGCCTAACCAGATTTCGGGTCATGTCAGGTTTAGTGGAGAATATTATGGCTCACGTTTGTTCTACTCTTATAGTTTTAAATCAAGTATGCTTTTTGGAGTAAGGATGAGATGAAGAAGATGAAGAGAGACAGAGAAGATCGGTGATGGGTGATGAGCAATCCCCACTTTTCTTTCCTTTTCTTCGCTCAGGTCATGCACGTGTTTCGATTGACTAGCTAGGACCTATTGAATGGAAATTTGGCGAATCAAAAGATTGAAAAAGTTGTGAGCTGGTTCGTTGTGTTGTTTACCTATGATGATGAAACGACCTTACCTAGTTATTTTAGGATTTACGACTCTGATTGGCGTGCTGGTAGTCTTAAAAACTACATAAGATCTATTTGGTCATGTCTATAAAATTTGAGCTGATTCGAACCTCATTTGGTAGTTTATTGTGAAGGTTTTTATTTCAGCTTTTGGTAAAGCTTAAAAGAGGTTTTTGAGCTCGATTTGAGTCAATGAGCTTCGAATGAATATCTGAAAGTTGTGTTAGGTTTGTATGCTCATTTGTGACATGTGAAAATTTTCAGAAGTAAATTTTGAGGTCAGTAAGTCGGTCAATTTTGCTAATATTTTTTTAAAGTTAAGAAATCGACCTCTTTCTATGGGAGAAGTATCTTGAGTCCTGTCTTCGCGAGCATGTCACACAAGTTTATTATGGCTTGAGTATAAAATTTATTATCATTCTGAGTCTGTAGGGTGCCGTTTGGACCCGAATTGTAGACTAGCTATTACTGGTACGAAAAATCTGCAATTAAGTAGCTTTCCAACGCAGTATAAATGCTCATTTTAAGATGATTTGATTCTAACTTAGTTCAAGCCCCTTTCAAGTAGGTTTAGGGTGAAATTTAAGTACTAGTGTTGTCATGACAAGCGCAATACCGCCATACGACACACCGATAACGAGATCCAATAGATTATCCATGACTCGATCAGTACACCTGAAATTGTCACCTACTATCTAAGATCAAAATCCAGTTATCCGTCGTCAAGGTCAGGATTGTACTAGCGTATTGACCTTTATCAAGAAGCACAATCGGCAGATAAAAGACCCATCAGCACGATCTTTGGGGGTGCCTGGGCTCGGAAGCAATGAGATCAAAGCCATCATGTTCTGTGAGGCTCACCAGCAAATAGCCTAAAAGCCACGCCTCAACACTATCGAGTTCGATGATGGAGATTTGCAGCGAGCCCGCCAGCTTTACGATGATGCCTTAATAATTACTTTGAAGGAACATGATGCTCGAGTCAAGTGTGTGTTGGTGGACCCCGGTAGTACAGTCAATATCATTTAGTGGAAGGTTGTTTGTCAGATGGAGATGCAGAGGCGGGTAATCCTTACCCCGTATACCATAACCGGCTTTAACAGTTCCATCGAGAAATCTGTGGGTGAAATCCTCCTCCATGTACACTAGGTAGGAGCAGCACAGTTGACGTCTTTCCAAGTAATGACATGCAACCTCTCGTATAACATTATCCTTGGGAGACCCTGGATTCACGAAGTACACACTGTGCCATCTATACTTCACCAGGTCCTCAACTAACCAACTCCTTGGGAGGTGAAAGAAATTCAGGGGGAACAAAAGCTATATCGGAGCTGTTACATGACTGCAGTGATCGATACAACCAGGAAAGAGACCAAAAGTTAGAAGAAAAAACTGGACAAGTTGCTTGAGCCCAATCTGGTCACTAGTGTACCCTTAAAACACGGGGTCTATGAAGTGACTAGATCCTACGAACCAACTATCATGCCCTCCGACCCGGAGGAAGAAGATCAGCTGACTAAAGTTACAGTTGAAGACCTTGATCCGGTAATCTTCGACAAGAAAGTTTTGGACAAGAAATTCTACGTAGGGGCCAAGCTCTCTACCGAAGCAAAACAAGTATGCTAACTTCATGCACGGTCGGTCGGGCACCTTCGCCTGGACACACACTGACATGCTAGGAATATCAACTAGCATTATCACGCATAATTTAAATGTCTATCCAAAATTCAAGCCAATCAAGTAGAAGAAACGACCGATAAGCTGCGAGAAAGGTAGGCAGTTCATAAAGAAGTCGAGAAACTACTCAACAATGGTTCCATTTGCAAGGTAATACCCCAATTGGCTATCAAACATCGTAGTGGTTCCTAAGAAGAACGACAAGTGGAGAATGTGCATTGACTTCAAATATCTGAATAAAGCATACCCAAAGGATTTCTTCCCCCTGCCTAACATTGATCAACTCATCTATTCAACGGTAGGGCATAAGGCCTTGAGTTTTTTTAGATGCATACTCGGGATACAATCATATTTTTATGAACCCAGATGATCATAAAAAGACTTCTTTCATCACAGATAGGGGGACTTATTATTATAGAGTGATGCCTTTCTGACTAAAGAACTTAGGAGCGACTTATAAAAGATTAGTGAACCTGATGTTCAAGGAGCAGATAAGAAAGACCATGGAAGTTTACATCGACGACATGCTGGTCAATTAAAAATTTGCTAAAGATCACATTGGCCATCTAGAGATAGCGTTCGATATCCTGGAAAAGCTTGGAATGAAGCTCAACCTCGATAAGAGTGCCTTTGGCGTATCCTCCAGGATGTTCCTTGGGTTCATTGTTTCTAACAGGGGCATAGAAGCGAACCCGGTGAAGATCAAAGCAATCGAGGCAATACTGGAGGTCCTGAAGAATGAAGTGGAAGTTAAAAGGCACAATAGCCGAATCACAACACTTGTCGGTACATCTTGCGGTCATCAGAGAAGTGTCATCAAGTTTTTAATGTCTTGAAAAAGAATAAAAGCTTTGAGTAGATGGAGCAATACAGCAAGGCGCTAAAAAAGCTAAAACAACACCTAGCAAATCCCTCGTTACTTACCTAGCCACACGAGGGAGAATCGTTATTGCTATACCTAGCAGTGTCCGAAGTCGGCGTTAGCGCCGTCCTTGTATGAGAAGAGAAGGGGTGCAGTCACCAGTGTATTATGTCAGCAAGTCTCTCCTAGACGCAGAAACAAGGTATCAACATCTAGAGAAGCTCGCACTAGACTTAGTCATGGCAGCGAGGAAGCTGCGGTCGTACTTTCAGAGTCACATCATGGTCGTGGTTTCCTCCTTTCCATTACAGACCATACTGCACAAACCAGAGCTGTCAGGTAGGTTGGTGAACTTGCTTGTCGAGCTCGGCGAGTATGATATAATTTATCAGCCAAGAACGACCATCAAGTCACAAGTTCTTGCAGAATTTATCGCCGTCTTCAGCACTGACTTAATGCCAAAGGCTGAGGAGGAATGTAAGATCATAGAAGGAGTTACACCTGGCGAATGGGTGATTTACACCGACGGTGCCTCAAATATAAAGGGGATCGCGCTTGGTTTTGTGATCGAGTCCCCGACGAAGAAGGTGTTCAGGAAAGCTTTCAGCTGCTCCCAGATGATGAACAACGAAGCAGAATATGAAGCTGTAATTCAAGCCTTAGAATAAGCATACATATTGGGGGCTGGGGAGGTCAGCATCAACTGCGATTCTTAGCTTGTAGTGGACCAAGTGACCGGAGCGTACACCATCAAAGACGCCCGCATAAAAGAGTACCTTGCCAGAATAGAGAAATGTCTGAGGAATTTTCAAAAATGGAGGATTAATCAGATACTTAGAGAAGAAATCGCGGAGGTTGATGCCCTAACTAGCCTAGCGGCCCTTGCAGAATTAATTGCTGACAACCCGGTTTCTACCATTGAGTTAACTTATGCAGATTTCAAGCACAATGAAGTCAATGCAGCAGGGTCATCATGGGACTGGTGGTACCCGATCATTGAATATCTCAACAAGGGAACTTTCCTGTCAGACAGGAAGGAGAGCAGAAGGCTAAGAGCTCAAGCGGCTCGCTATAACTTGATCAATGGAGAGTTGTACCGGAGAATGTTTAGCGGACCTTTCACTAAATGTTTGGGTCCCTCTAAGGTGGATTACACACTCAGAGAAATCCACGAAGGGCAATGTGGAAATCATTATGGTGGGCGGTCTCTAGTTCGAAAAATAATCAGGGCGGGCTATTTCTGGCCCCGAATGGAAGACGACGCGAGCAAGTTCGCCCGAGAATGTGATAGCTACCAAAGGTTCTCCCATGTACTTCATCAGCCGGCGGAGTTATTAAGTTCAGTAATAGCCCCATGGCCTTTCATGAATTGGGGGATGGACATCGTAGAGCCCATGCCTAAAGCACCTGGTGGTGTCAAGTTCGTTCTTATCATGACAGACGATTTCACCAAGTAGGTCGAGGCGGCCGCATACGCCTGGATTCGAGAGCAGGAAGTTATAGAGTTTATCTGGAAAAAAATTATGTGCAGATTTGGGATTCCAACATATATCACCTGCGATAACAGTCCCCAATTCATACGCAACAAGATCACTGCTTTTCTGAAAGAATAGGAAGTCAAGAGGATAACCTCCACTACTTACAACCCTTCAGCCAATGGCCAAGTTGAATCCTCAAACAAGACGATAGTGGAGAATCTGAAGTAGTGAATCAAGGATGCTAAGGGAAGATGACCCGAAGAACTTCCTGGAGTCCTATGGGCCTACCGAACTACATCCAAAGCCAGCACCGAAGAAACACCATATTCGCTGACCTATGGAATTGAAGTTATGATATCATTAGAAATTAGAGAGTCCAGTTTACGGCGGACATTCGCCGAAGAGGAGTCCAACAACGAACCCCTAAAAGCCTACCTTGACCTTTTGGACGAACGGCAGGAGATAACATCCATTCGCCTTGTAGCTCAGAAGCAGCGAGTAGAGCGATATTATAATACAAGGGCAATTCCACGGTCCTTCAATATTGGGGACCTGGTCCTTCGCAAAGTTACTCAGATCACCAAGCAGGCCGGAGCAGTAAAGCTTGCTCCGAATTGGGAAAGACAGTACAAAGTGTAGGGTATCGCTCGAAAAGATGTGCATGTTTTCCAAGACATGGAGGGGATGTCCATTCCAAATAACTGGAATATCACATGGCTGAAGAAGTACTACTCTTGAAAGGCAGACTAAGCTTAAATACTCGTGACATGTATTTTTCTTTTCATTGTCTTCTCAAAATTATTTACAACGGGCTCGTAGCCCCGCTCTTTGTTTTACAACGGGCATTTAGCACCGTTCCTTATTTCACATGGCTCTGTGCTGTATCTGTATATATACTATTCCAACTAGTCACTTTTGTCCAATTATTTTGATCCATCTACAATCCAACTATTCATAGCCCGGCCTGACCTAAGTTGAAATAATACACTCACTTTCCACTACAAGAAAGTAGAGTACACTACATGCTTAGATTTAGATTACGTCTAACTCAGCCATTAGGCATTAATCGATGGTTGAACTCGCTAAATCAACAATTGAACCTATAAGCCGATGGGGATGCCTGTTCGTGTAGTGCCAGAAAGTTTTAAATACTCGAGTAACTAAGCAAAGACGTTGTGTCTCAGAATGCAAAATGACCATTACCACAAGGGCTAAAGTCGTACCATTGTGGGCGCAAACATCCATCTGCTACGGATGCAACCTAGCCGCCATCTATCGGTGCACAATGAACGTAATTGCTCAAGGCAGACACACTGATACACGTTCTTAAACGACCAGAACAGTCAAGATGACCGGAAGCCATCTAATATCTAAGTGCACAAACATACTGCTTGAACATACATTATGAAACTTGTAATAACACAAGTACGTATGTTATATTGATGAACATTCATTTAATTAATAACAATCAGCCCGTAGGCTCATAATATAAATTTATTTTTTCCTGAATACACATGAATTGTAGAAAAAATAGGAAAGGAAAAACTAAAACTGCAAGTTCCTCTGAATTTACACCCCCGGTGATTCTTCGTCTGGATTGTAGTTCTTGCATCGAAGTCTCTCACGGGATTCGAAGGTGAAATTTCCAACCTGGCACCCCAAAACAGCAACATCTTTGAGATGCTGCGTCAAGGGGGGAAGAAAATCAGCCCAACTGAGGAATTCCCTCAGCGAACGGGCACCGAATACTTCATTTGGATTTAGTTAGAGAGACTCCAATAAGGAATCCCTATAAATCTCGGAAATACCTCATACTCTCTCTTCCCACGAACTATTGGAAGCTTATGCAAACTCCAGAATCAAGGAACAGGCCAGAGCTATACAGCCACACTGAACGCTGCTGGTATGGAGAATGCTTTCGAGCGTTAGGTACTCGAATAAGGAGAGGATATCCCAGGACGTGCTCCTACTGTAAAAAAGAGTTGCTTCAGGGATATGTTCCCAAGCAACTAGGAGATGAGCGAACTACAAGAAGCCTAAATGGATAGCATTCCTCTGCTGCTACGCGCCACATGACAAGAAGAGTATCACATCAAGTCACCATGCATGATGATGGAATGCGTCAGAATTCATACGTCTACAGCAATGAAGATCTTCCAATGAACATAACCATAAAAGTTTTGGCCGTGCATCATGGCTCGGGGGACTTCTTTCCTTCCCTCACGAATGAAGAAAGAAAAAAAGATAACTGTAGATGAGTCACCCCTTGTAATCTTCTCATGCCTCGTCCTCACGAAACAAAGAAGAATTTTTAGGAGTATCATACCAGGATCAAAGGCCACGCAGAAACAAGTTTTTCTAAAAACGGATGGAATGTTTTCTGAAGAAGTATGTGATTCCTTCCACTATCACAAAACCACTATTTATAGGCGGAGAGTGGTAAGGATGGAACACAAAATGGTCAAAGCGTCATAATTATTGGAGATATGGAATGAGTCGAAGCAGTCATCAACATTCTTTGGAAAGGTGCATGGAATCAATATCAACCAATCAAACAAAAACATGTGAGGTTCTCGAAGAAGTCATTATTATTTGGGTCAAAGAGACTGCAAGTCTCAAGGAGTCATGAGATACTTTTTCACATCACGCTGCTTTCTGTTCCTGACTGCTTGCGTCAGTACTCAGGAAGTGGAGGGATTAACTGTGTGGACAAAAATACGCCACCTATCATTATGGGGATACGAGTCTAGTCGGCGATACTAGACTTATCCTTCAAGTCACTAGGCACTAAGGATATATGCCCGCTCCTAGAGCCAACAACCATTTAGGCAGTTTGGTCACAGGGCGCAGGGTACTCATCCCGCCGCCTAGGGTATACAGTCTCCTAGTTAGGGTTTAGTATAACACCGCTTTGAGTTGTAGGCCTATGGCCTTATTAGTATTTTTATTTTACCTCATTTAGGACTACGTATCACTAGTATAAATACCGTTCCTTACATTGTATTGTACACAAGACACAATTTGTCACCGAAGTCGGCTACTCTCAAGGAATAAGAATTACTTTGCTTTCTCTATCATTTCTTGCTTAATTTCTTGTCTTTACTTTCATCGTATTTACTTACTTTTTTCATCGTAATTTATCGTATTGCTTATGACCACATTCATAATTAATTGTTTAACCTAGACGTACAAATTTAGGCATAGACAACACCTGGAAGTACACTATTTTCAGTATTTATCTTGAGTTCTTAGTGTTTCTTTTGATCTACGATTTTCAGTTGTTGATTTTCAGTATTTTCACACTTTTTTGTGTTACGGGTCCTCACCCACAACACCACAGGTTCAATGCCCACTTATATCAATAAAACTGTTATTCTACTTAGTTAGTTTTACAATCAGATCCATCTACGATCCAAATAGTTATAGCACCGGCACAACTTAAGTTGAAGTAATAAACTCATTTTTCGCTAAAAAACTAGGGTACACTAGATCATTTCTACTTCAGCCACCAGACATTATTCGTAAGTTGAAATTGTCAATTCAATAAATTTCACCAACATGTCAGTAGGGATGTCCGTCCACGTAGTGCCAGTAAAGTCTTAAGACACTTGAGTAGAGAAGCGCAGACATTCTAGCTTGAATGGAAAAATGTCCCAATATGTATAAGAGACTAAAGATGTCCCCTTGCGGGTGTGGGCCTTGCCCTAATCAAAGCCGCCTGTCACATACGTAATATAGGCCGTCAACCACTGGCACGCAATCATCGGATATACATGCTCAAGCACGCTCACTTACATTCTAGACATTAGAATAAACAGAGCGTCTGTTACTTAACAAAAGGCGCCCAATTTCCTAGTGCACATGCCCATACAGGAACAACTTTACAAGATCATTATCTGGAAAAACCGGCGAAAATTAAAATCGTCACAAACAAAGTATAGATAATTAAAGTGAAAAGCCTCAAAACGGGCCAAAACATATCAATTACTCCCGAAACACAGGCAAGTGTTTAAGTCATTATCACAAAAAATAATAAAGGGACTCTAATTCTCCTTTGGGTGACTTGCTTTAGCGGTAACACTTTGTGAAGGTCTTGCTTCACGAACAACAGATTCCCCAGCCGACTTGTCATCTTCTCCTTCACTACTGGCTTCCTCAAAGCCTTCGTCAAGGTCGGATCTTGGCTGAGCATTTGCTTGGGCCACAAGCCTGGTTAAAAAAGTGATCTGGGCAGCTAGATCTAAGCTAGGGTTATCACGAACCTGGTTTAAGGTAAGTAGTGCAGCCACAAGATTCACACTGTCTACCTCGGCCACATGCCGGGCATTCTCTGCTTTAATCTTCTCCTCTATCCGTAGGGAATCATTATGAAGCTTGTCACTGACCTTCCCCAAGGATGCTACTTTGCCCTGCAGCTTATGATTTTCATATTGGAGGAATGCAGAAAGGCTCTTAGCTTTGGAAGTATCCTTCTCAGCGATTTTAACCTTTTTTTCCATCTCCGACAACTTTTGCTACAAGCCAACTTCAACTGCTTCTAGGCAGGTCACATTGGCATAATGTACTTGCCTAGTAAGTTTTGCTTCTTGAAGCGATGACTAAAAGCCTCTGCAGCCTCTTTACGCTAACAGACCTCGTTGCTCACTACAAAGGGCGCAAGCTGGCAACCTGTCTCTATAGAGCATCATTGTCCTCCCTCAGGATTTCATCCGAATTTCCTTGGAGAAGGATTTTGTGATAAACCATCAACCGCTGAACGGACATCAGAGGATATTTTCAAAAGAGGGAAGGTGAAAATACAATTCATAACATCGCAACTAAGTGAGCGAACTAAGTGTACCTGGAGAGAACATCATGCGGCAACCTTGAACAGGTTCTGGTGACTATAACCGGTAAGGTGTCTCTCCTCACAGGGGCAAATCAGCTCAGTAGTGTGGTCAGTCACAATGCCTGGACTCTCAAACAGATTAACCCTCCCCCCACTATGTGAACAACAACCTCACGGAATCCACCAACGGGCTCTAGGAAGGCACCCGTATCAACGGGAACCTCTTTACCAGGGCGTTGATGATGAGAGCTAGTCATCTAGGGGATAGAAGTTAGCGTAACAGGTTTTGCAAGTATTCGATGGGCAATCATTCAGAGACATATGAAGCAGTTACATCAATTAAAAGCAGGAAGAGAAGAGCCAACCTAATGATGGGAGCTCGAGAACAGTCGGCAGCACAACTTCTTCTCCATCACCGGCCTCTTCTTCAGCCTTTGGCTCAGGAGCTTTGTCAATAAGGTGTCTACGCTTTCGCGTAGAAGGACCAAACTTAGGAGTAGCAACAACAGAAGAAGGAGCAACAGCTTCAGGCTCAGGCACTCGGGGGACTTCTCCCTTGCCATTCTCTCACCAAAGGCTCATTGACGACTACTACGTTGTCGAATTTGGTATGCCTAATCTCTCAGCAACCCTGCCATTAGATGTCTGGACGTCAGGGAGGGGAGCGATGTATGGAGCAGCAATTCGAATTTCCTTCAACTCAGGCATTGGACAACGGTAGACATTTGAAGTGCAATAAGGTGTTGACAACAGTCGAAGCATCAAATCAAGGACATACTCAGGAGAATAGGCTTACCATGATCTTTTCCCCGCCAACCGTTCATACTAGTTAGGGCTGAGAATTTCATCGTGTAAGCAGGGTTTTTCGCAAAGATCACAGTAACCCACATCGCCAACGCATCGCGGGTTAGAGGACGAGCAGTCACAGAATTTACTGAGAGGAACAAAAAGGCAGTTCAGGAAAGTTGCAATCGTAAAAATGCATGAAGTTAGGAATATGGTAGCTTACGCTGCCTATTAAAGACCTATGGGAAAAGGTAGGATGACACTATGGGTGGGGTTCGCACTGCTACATATTGGTGGACCTAGCCACGGTCTTTGGAGTCTTTGCTGTTGGAGAATATACCTCTCCTTCCTCGTCTGTTGAAAATTAACATACTTGCTTTGTGCAAGTGGGGAGAATAGAAAGCATAGAGATGCCAGAAAGAAAATTTCACGTCGGTGTGATTAGGAAAATAATACAATATGGACACCAAATGCCAAACGGAGGGCTCGACCTTGCCTAATAAATGTTGTAATGACGGCATGTGTCCTCAACAATTGAGTGAACATGCTTGTTGAGATGCAGAGTGAAAGGGCATGTATGCACCATCGAACAACTAGCACAATAGGTGGAGATTGTTTCTTCTGCAGTGGGAACAATGATGTCTATAATGGTGGGCCATTTGCATTCAAGCCTGATGCGAGTCACATCATCCTCTATGATGGCAGAAGGGTAGCATTCAATCAACAGGTTATTGTTCTCACCCTTCTGCTTGGCTGTTTGGCCCTGCATTCTGCTACCGCTTTCGAAATTTAAGACCTGAGGGAGATACTCTTTATTTTTTAAATTTCTCGAAAGGAAGTTTGCTTGTTGGGCCATTTTTTGAAGAGATATATTTTGAGAAAGGTTGAAGATACCATTTCCTTCGAGGAAAAGTTTTTTAAAAGAGTTTGAAGATGAGTAGAAAGGCTCTGTAATCACGGTGTACTTATACCCGCTAATGAGGAGTCTTAGATAGAAAGTACATCATATTACGGACATAGGATCATGATCATTATGGCTTAGATGATAAATCACAATAATTATAGGATATGACAGGGCAATTGTAGCATTGGCAGATGCAAATAAAAATCCCTTCAATCACAAGGCTTTATATTATCGTACTTGAGTACTGGCATTCAATTCAATGCATACAAAGAGACAGGGGGCAAGTATCGGGTGCATACACATCTCTACGTCTTCTATCAAAACTCTTTTACTTCCTGACTGCTTAAGATAACACCAGTAAGTTGGGGGGGCTGACTGCGTGGGCAAAAATATGCACCTGTGATTACGTGGATAAGAGTCTAGCTGGTGAGACTAGACTTAGCTTACATGGCACCGGGCGCAGAGGATACACGGCTGCTTCACAAGCCAAGGCCGTTCAGCCGGTACGAGCATAGGATGCAAGGTATACATCCCGTCGACTTAGGGTTTACAGTCTCCTAGTTAGGGTTTAGTATATACAACCGCCTTCAGTATACAAGCCCACGACCTTATTAGTATTTATATTTTACCATAATTAGGATTGGGTAAATCCTACCTAAAAACACCCGTTCTACCATTGTAATGTATAATCAAGCGATTCACACTAAATCTGTCTATTCTCAATGAATAATACTGCTTACTTTTTTATCTATTACTTTTCCTCTCTATTTCCTGTATTTTCCTTTATATTTATCATATTGTTTATGACCCTCTTACAAAGTTAATTGTTTAACCTAGACGACCAAATTTAGGTATAAACAGTTTTATATAACTAGGATTAATATGGTAGTCTCATATTGGGAAAGTGTTAGTAATGTAACTTGTATAGTAGTTATAAATAAGACTTATCGTAAACACTCTTTAACATATCAATAATATTTCTCGTGATTTCTCACATGGTATCAGAGCAGTATTAAGTTATTACTGTTGGGCAAAATACCAGCAACTCCCCGGCACCGTGCAAAATTTTCGGTGACCTAGGTGGCTGTCCGAGTCAATATTGATTTCTGGTTGTGTTGTGCAAAATCCAACAACACTACAAGGTCCCTCTTCCAATTCCGTCCCAGTCCCAACGAGGCCCCTCAGATTCTGACATCACACACGCCATCGGCAGTAGGAGCTTTGGTGGTGCATTATTTAACCTGCCTAGCACGTGAGCACAGTTTGACCCAAATTATATTTTCTCTGGTGGTCATCTCCCCTTTTCTCTCCTAACCCCCTTGATTTTTCTCTTGTTCCGACCACCTTCGGCGCTAGGGTAGGTATTTTCCAGCGGTTTCTCTGATTCCGGTGGCTGATCGAGTTTTCCAGGTTTTGTTTTCTTGTTCTGAGTTAGGATGAAGGTTCAGATCATCCCCAGTATATTTGTCACCACTTTGGGTTGATTGTTAACTAATTTCAAGGTCATAATACAACCATGTCTCTCGTATTTAATGCTTTTGGTTCCTATAACTCCGACATTGGTAACTCGTATCTTATGATTACTTCAGAACCCTTGCTTGGAAGTTCTAATTACTTTTCTTAGGCTTCATTGGTCGAGTATGGTGCAAGGGAAAGGGCGTCCAAGATCACTTGACTAAGAAGAGCAGCGAGGTTGATGAGAAAGCTAAGGCAAATTGGGAGAAGGTTGATGCTAAGTTGTGCAGTCTTTTGTGGCGATTTATTGACCCTAAATTAGTACCTCTATTCCGTCCATTCCAGACATGTTATTCAGTTTGAGAAAATGACATATCTCATTTTTATAATATGATCTCTCGAACGACTAATTTGAAGAAATAAGAAATGGATATTTCAACTTATTTGGGACAGGTACAAGCAATTATGGAAGAATTTAAGATGTTGATGCCAGTCTATACTAGTGTAGACAAACAACAGGAGCAGTGACATAAGATGTTTCTAGCTATTACACTTGCTGGCCTTCCAACTGACCTTGATTCGGTGCGTGGCTAGATTTTGGCCAGTCCTGCGGTCCCTACCATAAATGATCTATTCTCTCAGTTACACCGACTTAATGTGCCACCTAGTCACACAGTGGTTTCATCACCTATTGACTCCTCTATTCTAGCTTGACAGACTCGAGAAAATCAAACACCTCAAGCAATGGGCAAGCACACATTTGATAATATAGGGAATCGACGTGGATGTTCTACTGAGAATCAAGGTGGAGGTCATTCTGGGAGAGTTCGACCCAAGTGTAGTTACTGTTCCAGGCTCGGACATATCCGCGCATCATGCTTCACTTTGCGTGATGATATTTTACGTGAACAGAATGCTCATGTTGCTCAAACTGACACTGCAGGTAACCATGATGTTAAGTCATATGAATCAGAATATCACGAGTTTCTTCAATATCAGGCAAATAAGCAGATGTCATCTCAAGTAGCTTCTATTGCTCAGATTGGTAATCAGGTTGCTTGTGTGTCACAGTCTAGTACTCTTTGGCCATGAGTCATTTACTCAGATGCTTCTGACCATATTTATGGTAATAATTTTTTTATCTAGCACTGTTATTCAGAGTCCATTCCCACTATCACCTTAGCAAATGGATCCCAAGACCAAGCAGTAGGATTTGGACAAGCTATTCATTTATCCTGTTTACCTCTCAAAGCAATCTTTATGTCCCTGGTTGTCCCTTTAATCTCATATCTGCAAGTCAGCTCTCTCATACCCTTAATTTTTAAATAATTTTTTTTTATGATTCTGTTGTTATACAGGATCACAGTACGGGATAGATGATTGGCGCAGGGCATGAATCACAAGTTCTTTACTGTCTTACCTCTCTTAACTCCTCTACAGCATGTCCAGTCACACATCCTCCAGAGTTACTTCACAAACATTTAGGACATCCAAGTTTATTCAGGCTTCAGAAGATGGTGCCTAGTCTATCTAGTTTGTCCACATTAGATTGTGAGTCGTGCACACTTAGGAAACATACTCGCTCCACTTTTTTGCATTGTACTGAGAGTCGTGCATGGTCTATTTTTTCGGTAGTCCATTATGATATTTGGGGTCCTAGTAGAGTCAGCTCAACCTTGGGTTTTTCATTAGTTTGTAGTTTCATAGATGTTATTCAAGATGTACTTGGATATTTTAATGAAAGATTGTTCCGAGTTGTTTTCTATTTTCAAATTTTTGTACTGAAATAAAAAAAACAATTTGGTGTTTTTATTCGCACTTTTCGTAGTGAGAATGCTTTAGAATACTTATCCTCTTAGTTTAGGCAGTTTATGACTTCTTAAGCATTATTCATTAGACATCTTGTTCATATAATCCTCAGCAAAATGGGGTAGCTCAGTGGAAGTATAGGCATCTCATTGAGACTGCTCGCACTCTTCTTATTTAGTCTCATGTTCTGCTACGTTTTTGGGGTGATGTAATTCTGACATCTTGTTATTTGATTAATCGAAAGCCCTTTTCTTCCATCCAGAATCAGGTTGTACACTCTGTATTATTTCCAGAGTAACCTTTGCACTCTCTTCCCCCACGTGCTATTAGGAGCACGTGTTATGTCCATAGCTTTGCCCCTGGAAAGATAAGTTAGCTCCCCATGCTCTCAAGTATGTCTTCCTTGGTTATTCTCAAGTTCAAAAGGGATATCGGTTCTACTCACTTTATCTTCGTCGATATCTTATGTCAGCAAATGTTACACTTTTTGAGAGTCGACCTTACTTTGCACCTTGGACCGACTATTCTGATATCCTTTGAGAAGTCCGCAGTTTCTCCTCATGCAGTTGGCACCCTACATTTTCCCGTCCTATAGTTTCCCCTCATGCAGTTGCCTCTCCTACAGTTACTCATCCTACTCCTCCCATCATTACTACAGCCCCAAAGCCACCACTTTTCACTTATCATCGTCGTCCACGTCTAGCATCGGAACCAGATGATTCACGTCCAGCACCAGATTCTTCACCTACTGCGGACCTGTCTCCTCTTAGCCCACTGATTGCACTTCGAAAAGGTACGCAATCCACAACTAATTCTAATCCTCATTATGTAACTTGAGCTATCATCGCCTATCATCGCCTATCATCACATCATCAGGCCTTTGTGTCATCCTTGTCATGTATTTCTCTACCTATGTCTACAGGTGAAGTACTTTCTCATTCATTATGACGACAGGCTATGATTGATGAGATGTCTGCTCTGCGTGCTAGTGGTACTTGGGAGCTTATCCTGGTTCCTTCAGGTAAATCTATTGTTGGTCGTCAGTGGATTTCTGCAGTTAAAGTTGGTCCGAATTGCCAAATTGATCAACTAAAGGCTCGCTTGGTTGTCAAAGCTTATACTCAGATATTTGAGCTTGATTACAGTGACACTTTCTCTCCGGTGGCTATGATAGCATTTGTTCGTCTTTTTTATTTATAACGGCTGTTCGTCGTTGGCCTCTATATCAGCTAGACATTAAGAATTCTTTTCCACATGGTGATCTTATGGAGGAGGTTTATATGGAGCAACCACCTAGTTTTCTTGCTCGGGGGGCCTCGAGTGGTATGGTATGTTGATTGTGTCAATCATTCTATGGTTTAAAACAGTCTCCGCGTGCCTGGTTTGGTATGTTTAGCACAGTTGTTCAGAAGTTTGGCTTGACTCATAGTAAATCCGATTACTCTATATTGTATAGGCATTCTGCTTCAAAGCTGTGTATTTATTTGGTGGTCTATATTGATGATATCGTTATCACTGGAAATTACAATGATAGTATCATTAAATTGAAGCAACATCTCTTTCGGCACTTCCAGACTAAAGATCTAGGTAGGTTGAAGTACTTTCTAGGTATCGAGGTTGCTCAATCTAAGTCAAGTATTGTTATTTCACAACGAAAATATGCCCTAGACATTCTTGAAAAGACAGGAATGAAAGGCTGTACACCTATTAATACTCCTATATATATGCGAATGTTAAACTTATGTAAGGACAAGGGGAGCCTTTTGGTGATCCTGCAAGGTACAGATGGTTGGTTGGTAAGTTTAACTATCTCAATGTGACTCTGCCTGATATTTCTTTTCCTATGAGTGTTGTAAGTCAATTTATGGACTCTCCATGTGAGAGTCAATGGGATGTAGTTTTCGTATTCTTCGATATGTAAAATCATCCCAGGCAAAGTGGTGCGGCCATGTTATGAATTGTTGGGTATACAGATGTTGATTGGCCAGGATGTCCTTATGATATGCATTCCACATATGGTTATTCTGTTCTAGTAGAGGGTAATTTGGTGTCCTGAAAAAGAAAGAAGCAAAATGTGATTGCCCGATCTAGTACAGAGGCAGAATATCGAGCAATGGCTGTAGCTACTTGCGAACTGATTTAGATCAAATAGTTACTTAAGGAATTGAGGTTGGAGCAATCAATCATATGGTACTTGTGTGTGATAATCAAGCTGCTATTCAAATTTCATCAAATCCAGTGTTTCACGAGAGGACTAAGCACAGTGAGATTGACTGTCACTTTGTGAGAGAGAAGATACTCTCAGGAGACATTGTTACAAGATTTGTGAAGTCAAGTGATCAACTTGCAGATGTTTTCACTATGTCCCTTACTGGTCCACGTATTAGTTCTGTAACAAGCTCGGTACACTTGACTTGTATGCACCGGCTTGAGGGGAGTGATAGAAAACCTAAGTTGTATATAACTAGGATTAGCATGGTAGTTCCATATTGGGAAAAGGTTTGTAGTGCAACTTTTATAGTAGTTATAAACAGGACTTATTATAAACATTCTTTGAAATATCAATAATACTTCTCACGATTTCTCACATGTGCTATTCAAATAGCTTGTATATATGTCGATCATTGGGTGTTATCTTGAGTTGTTAAGGTCAGATTCACTTTGTTTTCAAAGTAATTCTACGAAATTTATTTCCTTTCAGACAATAGAGTTTGCCAGACAGGTCTAGGGGAGGTAGTCGGGTGCCCGAACAACCTAGCCAAGAATTCGGGTCGTGTAAGCTGATTATCATATATAATTTAATCAAATTTCATTTTAGTAAGAGCATTATTTTTCCCTTTTTTCCCAATTAGAATAACTCATTTCTATTGCTCTTATTCCACCTACGCTACTACTGAATATAATGGGATTAGTTTTAAACAGTTTTCATTCCACGTAAATAATTACTAGGATGGTTGATATATTTTTACCGTCCAGCATAAGTAATAAGTGGACATATTATCGCTCCACAAAAGTTAATCGTTTCCTTTTTTCATATCCGTTTCATTAGCTCTTTCATTAATTCTTAAGAATTTCTTAACATTTGTATAGTATTAAATTTCTTCTTTGCCTTTTATAAGTTTTACGACTTCAATAATTTTAATTTCAACGTACATAGTGGTTGATTATTATCGAAAATAGTTTATGTTATGTACAATTTCTAAAATCCAATACATATAAAACAGTTGAGAGGAATGTTCATTCAAAAGGCTTGTGCTATGTACTGTCAAAGTTATAATAATAAGAGTAATTCAAAAATCACATCATTGCCATAGACCTTGGAACTTTTTCGAAAAGTGACAAATACTCTTCAGAGATTTTCATTGCATTATTGCTATAAGTATTCGTTAGTACCCGTAATATGAATTTCATACTCAGTCGAAACAAGTCTAAAATTTAATTGTAAGCAATTGCTCGTGGTTCAGCTTGAGGGAGAAGCCAAGATCAATTAGAGGAAATCACGAGGTATGTTAATCAAATGAGAGCCCGTTTAACAGCTTTAGAGCACAAGACAAGGACGATAAGAATTATGCTGTCGGAACTCCTTAAAGTTGCTGGGAGAGACCCCACCGCCTATTTCACTCCACCACCTTCGCCACCACTGTCTCCACGAGGAGCACTACGACCACCACCGCCTCCTATGTAATTTGAGACTATTCATCTTAACCCATGTAATTTAGTATTTCTTTTTTATCGTAGTAATAACTGTATATATAAAATTTTAATTGTGTAATCTAATTATGGTTGAACCTTTAAACTCAATTATTTGTCTACCTAGTGTGTGTTCAATTATTCAGTTTTTCATATTTACATAGAATCTATTCTTTTAAAGTTGTAAAATATATTAACTCATTATTTGTCCTTATTCTTCTACTACCTTAGTTACTTTTTCTTTTGATCTTTTTAAGAATACACTTGCTTTTCCTCTTTTCTTTCCATTTGTTTTTCTCTTCTTCTACTGCCAAATTAATTTTACAATTTTGTTGGAATTGTTTGGAACTTCATCATAGCTCCAATTTATGACTATATATGTGTACAGTGTTATTGTAGTATCTAATTAATAATTTTTAGTTAAGTGAAAGTAAAAATAAAAACTTACACAGTCTTTTTTAACTCTTTATACTTATTTTTCATGCAATTTTAACAAAGAAATGTTCTCTTGGTATTAATCTTCACGGGATAATTGCAAGGATTGTGCGAAATCAACATACATTAAAATCACATTTCAAAGACAAAACGTAGATATATATACAAAACGATAATTTTACGTGGTAGAAAGCAACAATGTATATCCCGCGTATGCAACAATATGAACAAAGAGAAAGAGGATCTTACCACCATAAACCCTAATTGCAAGAAGGACAATAGGACATTATAACAATTTGTAAATAATGATAGCCCGAGATATTTAGTGAATGACCAAGTTATATTAGGATCCCTTTATATTTGTCCTCCTCCTTATTCTATATGTACATAAATCTTTTACCAAGATATTTTTATGTCAAGAAAGCTTAAAAAATAAAGCTTCCATACACTCACTTAATTAGTTCACAACTTCACGTACTCAATTAATTAGTTCAAAACTTCACATATGTAGAACATTAGTGAGCTAAAAGGATTTATCATGCCTTTAAATATTACAATACCATGCATAAATCTGGACATGGCATAAATCTGGACATGGCATAAATATATCAATTATTCAACTTGATTGTTTTCTTATTTTTGATATTTCAACAACATAGTTAGATATGAATATGAGCAACATCGAGTATTGTTGAAAATGCTTCACGTCTTAATATTTCTACTATGTTTTTAAAAAAAAACTGTAGCCTCATTATTTTCTTGTTGCTGCATACATATTGAGAACTTAGTTTCCGCATGAAAGTAGTATTTTATATAAGTTGTACATAAACTCTTTCAACATATATCTTCGTTAAGATGGTCGGGAGATTATTGTCAATTTCATAATATACACTTGTAAATAAAATAGTACTTGTCTGCGATAGAGAAAGTAAATAGTTACATTATTAATTTTCTAATGTAGATGCAAACATATTTTCCTCACCTTATAATGTACTTCCAATGATGATGTTTATTAATATAAAATCATATATAAGTATTCTTTGATGGCAAACACACCCCAAAATGAAGAAACAAATCTAGATAGATAAGGCAATTCATAATAATTTAAAGAAAATTTCACGAAATGAACAGTCAGTCGGCATTTGAGTTTCTAATGGATTGTATTCTTACCATGGTTAAATTTTCAACTAACTATAGAACCATCCCACCTCCATACAAATAAGATGGAGCAATAACACGGAATAATATAACTTTTGAATTTGAAGGATTAATTGAATATCTTTTTAGAAAATATATAACTAATATTATTGTATATTTACAACTCACAAAAGTCATAAAGCATTTTGGATAAAGAACTAATAAAGAATTCAATCCAAGCATTACGTGAAAATTTCGTGCATGTCCTAATTCCATCGTAACATCAATCTTCCCCAAATCTTTCCCCCTATTCCAAAAGCATAAGTATGCAAAGGTAGTCTTTTATTCTTTTTATTCCTCACATAAGAAAATAAGATATACAGTAGCAACTTTTAGCACATCTCTATAAATATTGTTTGTATATTTGGGGCTAAATAAGACTATAAAAAAATAAGAAAAACTAATAAACGAATAAAAGAGGAAGCTCGACTTACATAATAGTCACTCGTGCTGATCAATATAAATGAGAAAATTGTGCTTTTATAGCAATGATAAAGAAGACTCCATAATGAGACAAGCTCGTTAGGTATTGATGAACACACTATCCTATATTATTATTTCAAATTAAATATTAGATAAGTATTAAGTTGATTTGATTTAAAATTCAAGTGTGAGATAAAAGATTTTACTTTTAGATATCTTTTATTTTTCACACATTTTAACCATAAACCAACAGGCGGTTTCACGGCCTCAACGTATTCACAATGACTTCAGTATGTACAGAATACATAACTTACATTATAATCAATTTAACAAATTGCAACTATCATTTTTTCTGCAATATTTTAAAAACAATTAACAGATCATCTGAACATTTAACACTCTTGGAAGCTAGAATTGATATCATGTTTATAGGTTTCTCTTTCAATCTTATCCTGTTTTAATTTTAAACATTTGTTGTAATTTACAACCAAATCTCACTACTGAAAAGCAAGTAGACAAATTTAATTACTAATTTAAGTTTAAAAACCATACCAATTATTAGTAATTAGCTTTTTTCTTAAAAAATTAATGCATATTTAAAAAATTGGATCGTAGATATAGATTGTTGTAGAAAGATATTGCCACTTAAAAAATTTGTGCGGATTAGCTAGGATATCTAGTTGGATCAATTCAAATTCAAATTACTTTATCCCTTCATTCAACATTTTTTTTTGTGGGAGCCATATTTTGAAGTTCTTTTGGAAGTAAATATAGATCTTTCTTGCAACTCTGCAATTGTTCAAAAAACTCAAAGTTTATTTACGCTCACATTTCCTAATTATAAGCATACATTAATCAATCTAATCTAGATTGATTGAACAAAATTTTTGCGACTTCAACTTCATATTCTTTTTCAAACTTGAAATCACGTCCAAACACCTTAAATAGTGATATTTTGATATATGAAAAGGCATTATCAAATCAATAAAAATAATTATCAAATTAACCTTGACATTTGCATATAAGGGTTTGGTGAAAAAATGAAAAAGAAAATACAGTTCACAATCTATTCAAATGAAAAGAAAAAAAAAAGATTTAAAATAAGAACACATGAAACTATCAGTATAAGTACTATGTATACCTTTTCAACTAAATAAGAGAAACCTATAGCTATAATAGATAAAATAGAATACTTGACTTATGGAGATGGACAAATAATACAAAATTGTTCGAAACTCTTACATTATAGATCTGTCTATATGATTCATCTCATCTTTAGAAACAAATCTTATCCTATAAGAAAGATGAAAATGAGCCTTAATACATTCAAAATGTTATAGGCATAATCTATCCGCCATTAAATGAATACCAAAGAAAGTGAAGATGTCTCTAATGCTATTAATCTTGAGCTATGTTATTAGCAAAAACATAGCTTTTTTACCTCACTAATGATTCTTCTCCTTACAGTTTCGTCTTATTCGTTCATGTCTGGACGAAATCGATTGGCATCCAACTATATGATTTTGATAGAAATGATGAATTTTGAAGCGTCGGTATATCTTCACACATGTAAAAAATAATGTAATAAAAATTAATCCAAAATTTACAAATACATGAATATGGTATGGGAATAAAAAAAACAATTAAGAAACAATTGAGCTTTGAAAATGTATGACTCCCACATCGTGTTTAAGGGAATTAAATAGAGAAAGAGAGCAGGGAAATGATAACTTTACATTTAAATTTAAAATAAATATTATTATTTTTTAATTCAAATTCAAAAATTTTATTTTTTAATTTAAAATTTATATGCCTTTAAGACTGCAGAAGAAGTTTAATTTTCTTTCAAATGGTCATCCTTATCCTAATCATTTCTTGTTAAACATAGATGTTGCCCAACATTGCTAATTTGAATTTGAATAAACCCCATAGGACTTCTTCAGCAACTATACCCTTATCTAATACTAATCTGATCCTGTTTGCACATTAATGTGATAATCCTTTGAGATCCGGATATATTTTTAAAAAGATTCCTTATCCTTAAATATTTATCTTATATACAAATTTTAGAAGATGAACACATCTTTCAATTTGAATTTAAATCAAATGTTATTATAAAATATTGTCCTAATGTCCTATTCTAGATTTTATGCTAAACGTTCTTTTCTTTTAATAATATGTAGATAATATATATTTTGAAAATTTCTTGTTTGCATTATGATGCATCTATGTACCAGTGTGATCAAATAATGACTATATCAATAATTTACTATCCATATAACATTTTACAGATGGGAAAGCGGCAATTTTGCTCATCTACTAAGATAAATTGTCTATATTTTCACTAAGTTAAACTTAGAATGCAAAACACTCCCCACTGTTACTAAAGTAGTCACAATTGCCCCCTCTTTTTAACATGAAGCTCAGATCCACCATTTTAAAATGACACGTTGCACTCCATGTGTGTAATTGCTTTTCCATACTTATTAAAATAAAGAACCATATATACTAAGATTAAGTCTTCTCTTTACTTGCTATCACCACCATTGTTGTAAATTTAGGAGTTTGCTAGATCAAAATAAAAGTCCTTAACCTTAAATCAAAACATAGTTCCATAAATTTAGGAGTCTTGCAAAATTTAACACTTCAAAAGTAACAAAAATCATTGCAAAAATAAACTAGATTAAGAGATTTGACGCTAAAAGTATCGTGAAGAAGCTGTTTGCTTCGTTGTTTATTTACAGGAGCAAAGCCATGTATATAAACAATTTGTAGAGCCAAGTAATTGTATCGTAAACGAACAACACAATTATATAATTTGTTCCCTACTGGAATTATACAACAATGAGTCCTATTCCAGCTCTACAAATACTCCCTCTTAAGGAGAGCAGGGTGACTTGGCTAAAAGACCCCTGCAATGAAGGAAATAGAGGGAATAACCCTCAAGTCTTAAAAATTGGGTGTATAACCCTTTAATTGCTTAGTGACCATTTAACACTAATAATCTTACCTAAGTTCTGAAGTCTTAAACCCCCAGCCCCCAAGTTATAAAAACTACACTTTGGTCTACTATATAAACAATTATTATTTACCTAAAATAGCAAAAAAATAATTAAATCTTCTCATCAAAACCCCTAGACCTCCAATTACCTTCTTCTTCCCTCCAAGCTTTCCCGCCCAGAACCACATGCGCCTTCAATGGCTGTTTGAGCTTCGTTTTTTGCTCCATTTTACTCATTAAGAAATACGTCATCTCGATCTATAACTGTTTTCTCTTTTGGAACCCGTTTTTCTGGAAATTTCTTGTTGAGGCTGTAACGTCTCGATGCGAGTAATGTGGATGGAAATCTGAGGTGAATTGGTATGGGCTTCCGTCTTTGCACATACATCCTTTCATTTCTTCAACTGGTAAGAAGTTGAAGCTGTTTTTTATGTGCTCGCCATTGTTGCAGAACTATTGCATTATCTCATCGACCATCGACCACCGACCACATTTGGTTGATCATCGACTTCGTTGTAGTAGATGGGGGTTTCGTAGTAGTAGGTGCTGAATTTATGGGTGAATGGATTGAGACCCCAAAATGCTGGAATTGGCAATCTAAGACAAAGACAACATACCTATTGCATTAAATTTGGAATGTACCTATGATCAGTGAATTGACCAATTAATCGATCGCGGCAACTTAACGTGCCGTGGTAGCGAGGTTTCAATTAACTATGTTTTTAGTGCTTCTCCTACGAGGGGTAAGGTGGCCCCTATTTTAAAGATATTTGTTGCCGAGAGCTCTCAAGCAAGCTCAAATGCTGCCACTAATGCTGTAGCTGCTTCTGCAAGACCACCACGACCACCACTATTCAATAAGAGTACGGGTGATTATGGCATTGATGCTGGAGTTGGTGATACTTCTGGTGATATGGATAGTGAAGAAGAAAACGCTACTGAAGATCCAGAGGTTGGAGATCCCGCTGTAAATGGGAGCAACTGTGTTGCCGAATCTGCTCCCACTCAAGCTAGCAACTTGGGTGATGTGGTAGATGATTGCACAGGTTTTCATACTGGGAAAACCTTCGATACCAAGAAGAGCCTGGTTTCGATACCAAGAAGAGCCTGGTTGTGGCTTTGAAGATGGGTTCAGTGAAGAAGCCATTCACATTTAAAACAAAGAAGAGTACTAAATCCCTGTATGTCGTGGCGTGTGTAGAAGCGCGCTGCAGGTGGATGGTACGCGCCATGAAGTATGTTAATTCCAACAGGTTTGTGATCACCAAATACTTTAAAGAGCACACATGTGGGGCGCAACATCTACCAAGCCATCATCCACATGCTTCAGCGGATGTCATCGTAGAATATTTCAAGAACAGGTTTATTGAAGGCAAAGGATTGACGACAAAAGATAGCAAGAGCACTTTGGATCAACAACTGAATAGTAAGGTAAGTTATTGGATGTGCTGGAAAGCAAGAGAAATTGCTAAGGATTTAGTTAGGAGCAGTCCGGAGCACAGTTACGCCGTTTTAGATGCGTACAGTTTTATGTTACAAAGCCTAATTCCCTCAGCAAGACTGGGTTAAGGGTTGATGAACAGGGGAGGTTCAAGTATTTTTTTGTAGCTTATGGAGCTTGGGTTAGAGGGTTTACATATATGAGAAAGGTGATATCAGTAGATGGGACACATTTATCGTCCACCTACGGCGGTGTTTTATTGATGGCTGTCGCGCAGGACACGGAGAACCACATTTATCCATTGGCTTTTTGTGTGGTAGACAAGGAGTGCGATAGCTCATGGCAATTCTTTTTTGAACAGCTGGCTCACGTAGTCCATAGTACACCGGACCTGTGCATAATTTCCGATCGCGCCAAGGCAAGAGCAAATGGAATTAGAAGGGTATATACCTTAGCATCTCATGGTTGTTGCACCAAGCACCTTGCTGACAACATGTGCGTAAGGTTCAAGTGTGGATCATTTTTGAAGGATTAATATACCGCTACAAAGGCGTATCGTTTTGAAAATTTCTGCGATGCTTTTAACCAGCTCGCGTCAAAATGCCCTGCTACAGCTGCTTGTCTTAAGGATGAAGTGGGCTTCCATAGGTGTACGAGAGCATTTTTTCCAGGAAACAGGTACGATGTAATGACCACAAACCTTTCCGAGTCCCTCAACGCAATGTTCAAGGACTAGAGAGAATACCCTATCCTGGGACTGTGCAATGCTATTACTCGCAGGTTTACTGACAAGTTCAATGAGATGCGTGAGGAGATGAAGAAACACAACACCATTTTGGTGCCCAGTGCTGAAACAAAATTGAATAAGAATATGCTTGAAGGAAACAAATTCATTGCTTATCATGCAGGAGGGAACGTGGAAGTACTGAAGTACACTGTGGTTGGAGATGGCCTATCCCACACTGTCAAGCATGCATTTGCAGTGTTAAGGATAAGGTATGGAGATGAATATGGTGCTAGCGCGTACCATTACACTTGTCCATTTTATAGGGTTCAGACTTACATGTGTGCGTGTGAATAAAATGTTTATCCAATGCCAAAAGAGCTAGAATGGATGGTTCCTCCAGAGGTAGTTCATAGAAGAATTCTTCCGCCGATAGTCGATCCCAAAAAGGGTAGAAGGAGAATTAATCATTTTCCCTCAGTTGGTGAAACATTTTTCTCAAGGAAGAGGCAAAATAGATGTCCAAACTGCAAGAGAAATGGCCATAAGAGGACAACCTGCGCTGCTTTAGTACGAGGTTGATAATCAACCTTGCAATTCTGATTTGGTGTATTAGCTTAAGTTGTAATAATTTGGTGTGTTTAAGTTATGTTAAATGTGGTTGTCTTAATTTGGTACTGTGTTATTTGTTGGAACAATTTGAATTGATTGTAATAGTTTCGTTAATGTATTTTATTTCTATTTTAAGTGTCTTTTATAAAAATGACTATTATTTAGTTCACCTAATGCTGGACATGTTTACAATCAGTTGAGTATTTACATTTTCGATTAATAGACACTATATGGGTTGATTATTGAAAAAATAATAACGTAGATTAATTGACCCAATGTAGTTGATAAAGTGATTGAACACATTTAATACACGCGTGCGTCCCGTCATTGAAAGCAGCCAGAATTGGGTTAAACGAAGTAGCTGTTCATAATTGCTACTGGAAACGATGAGACTTTTCTGGGAACACTAAAGGTTGCATCGATTTGGAGCCTATAAATAGAGGCATTAGATCCAATAATCCACAACACAACTCAAGAATCACTCTCATCTTATAATGCCAAGAGCTCCAGGTGCTGCAAGTAGAAGTGGAAGTGCCACCACAACAACAACAACAACAACAATGGCAATGGAGGAATTCTCACTCTCAGGAACAACGACACATAGGTGCTGCTTATTCGTGCTGACATAGATAGGCTTATCCGCTTCATGTGTGATGATCGTAGGAGGCAGGAGATGAGCATCCGCCGTACTGCTAGGATGTTGAGGGTGCTCATGGAACGAGCAGGGGAGGATCTGGACAACTACATACCCCCTCCCCCCTCCCCTCGTAATAATTAGTTTTTTTAAAAAATTTTAAATGTAAAAAGAAAAGGATTTTCATTAAGATTGCTCTTTTCTTAAAAATTATTATAAATGAAAAGCCCCCGGGCATTATTATTATTATTATTCGTAATGGTTCTTTTAATTTCTCGTTCAATTTCCCGCTCCCCCATTTTTTTGCGTATTCTTGATGAACTGTCCATACTCCATTTTGGTGTATAATCAACCAACACAAGTAGATAAATCGATAGATAGGTTCGCAAAAATGGAAATAATCAGAAAATGAGCAAAAACAAAAATATAAATAGAAAAAGATAAAAGTAAAATAATAAATAACGATAATATTTAATTAACAGGAAAAGTGAAATTTACTTGAAAACGTAAATAAAATAAATATTAGGTAATAAGAAAACTATTTAAGTAATGGGTGAATTTTCTAAAAAAGTGAAATGTATCAGAAAAGTGAAAAGTCGGGACTTGACTGGACAAAGGTAATCGACTATTAACTAAATCAACTAATCGACTATTAACCAACTCAACCACGAAAGGGTTGATTATCGACCAAGTATAATTTTACATAAAATCAAAACAACCATGACTAATGTATGTTGGTACACCTCATATGTTGGTATATCGTACCCATTTGAGTATTATAGCTCAGATTGATACATTATAACAACATATTGATGCCTAAAATGGGAAAGCTCATGTATATATAAGCCTACTATGTCTATTCTTGTTAAGCGATGCTTTAGTGTTACGACTCATATGTCTTGTTACACCTCATATGTTGGTATATTGAACCCATTTGAGTATTATAGCTCACATTGATACATTAAAACAACATATTGATGCCTAAAAGGGTAAAGCTCATGTATATATAAGCCTACTATGTCTATTCTTGTTAACCAATGCCTTAGTGTTACAACTCATATGTCTTGTTACACCATGAATGATGGTATAATGTGCCTATCTAATATTATTGACCGCTTTAATATATTATAACAACTCATTGATGCCTACAAGGGTATAACTCATCTATACATAAGCCTATTACGTCAATTCTTTGTAAGCAATGCCTAGTATTGCGACTCATATATCTTGTTACACCATGAATGATGAGATAAATACTACATAACTTAAGTATAATCATGTATTAAGTCAGTGCAATCCATTTATAACATCATTTATACATTTTTCAATGAATAATTACAGTATTACCTTTTTTGGATTCGAGAAAAATTCCATATGTTAATTTTCAAGAGACAAAGTTGATTATTGACTACTATATGTTGATTATCTCTAACCCTAACCCCAAATACCCAAACCCCAAACTCAAACACGGAACACGTCACGCCCTAGGGCATGTGGCTTAGACAAAAGTCAAAAAAATTAAGTGGCAACAATATCCCGCCACCCTTAAACATTTAACTTCATATTTTAACACAACCCTCCAAATATATAAAAGCTGATTTAACCCCAAAACACACAATTAAATTTTCTATTTTACAAATCAAACCTAACACATCCGCCCCTAAACAGTCCTCTTCTTCAATTCTTCAAAATCTTCGCTTCCACCCGCATAAAAATCAAACAAGTCCAATAACATCATGAGTCAAGGTTCAACGAGCTCCAAAGTACCAGCGGAATCCGATGTCTGTCTTTGTGGCCAATACACGAAGTTAAGGACCTCTCGTACTTCTACAAACCCTGGCCGCAGATTCTGGAGTTGTAAAACCCCAAAAATGTGTTATTTATACATTATAGTTCTGTATTTATTTTTTATTAAATGTACTGATTTTATCTTGGGTTTTGTTAAATAATGCAGTCAATTGGTGGGTGCGACTATTTTAAGTGGTTTGATGGACCACTGCCTGAAGCAGCATCAAGGGTGATTGGGAACTTAGTTAGAAAGCTAAAAGAAACTGAAAACAATTATGTGCTAGTGAGAGAACTGTTGAGTGAATGTAAAGAGCAAAAGAATTTTCTGAAAATCACGCTGAGGGAAGCTGAAATAAAGCTGGAAGAAGCTGAAATGAAGAGCGAAGAAGCTGAAATGAAGATTGATCAACTGAAGAAGTTGATTAAGTCGATGGTTGCTGGTTGTGTCATCTGCTCCTTTATTAAATGGATCTCCTCTTAGTTCGCTATATATTATGTAAATATTGGTGTTTTAGACACTGTGTAAATTTTGTAATCAACTCGAATGTGTATTATTTTGACACCGTGTAAATTTTGCAATCTACCCGGTAATGTGTAATATTTTGACACACTAATGTGGTCGTATGGCTATTTTTGGAGATGTTTTTGTTATAAAAGCTTCGATATTGTTTAAGTTGCAAGCACATAAGTACAAACATGTTATTAGTTGCAAACCATAATTGAACATTGAACAATGAATGAAATGAGTTCCTAACAAGTTGTATTAATAAACCCACACTTCATGTCCAAAAACTAACCAAAAAACAAGGTCATCCACCATACACTTGTCTATGACTAACCATAATATTTCCAAAAATAACAAGTTCAAAGTTAACTTTCAACTACTGTCATCAATAGACCTTAACCAAGCAACTACCAGTTCAACTTTCTCAACTTTCAACTTATACAAAACCACAAAACCAATTAATAATATTCGAGTCAAATATTATCTGCTCCAATATTCTCTGAAGCGAATTGAACATTAAGACTCGCAAGCACTTCATTCACAGAGACGTCAGCTTCATACACCTGCAATGCTGCTTGTGTCTCTCTATTCTCTTCAACAATCACACCCTTTACAACCTCTACACCTTCATTCATCTCTGCAACTGCTCCATCAATTGGAGCTTCATCAACAACCTTATTTTGCATCTCTGCATTGTCTCCATCAACTGCTTCATTTTTTCCTTCTTCAACTGCAGCATCCTTCTCATTCGGCTCTCCAGTCATCTCTTCATCTACTTCATCAACTTGAGCTTCATTTCTGGCTTCTTATTCAACTGCAACATCTCCAGTCATCTTTTCAACTGCTCCATCAACTTGAGCATGGAAAACCTCTTCTTCTTCAACTGCAACGTATTTTTCTCTCACCTCTTCATCCTTCTCTTCATTATTCTTCCCTTTATTCTTCTCTTCATCATTCTTCCATTCATTCACTACAACTAAAAGGAAATACTTAGAAACAGACAAAATTAATCAAATTATCATTGAAATGAATATAGATACCTTTCTTTTTTCTCTTGACAATCTTCCTTTGCTTGAACAGCTTCCTCTTCATCAAATTCCTGGACTTTGTTTTCCTTTCCCTCTTCACCTTTTTCTCTTTCAACAACTTCAAAATCTCCTCATTCACCTCTAGCATTCTTGACAGCACACCTTGCACATGCCCACAGTGCCCGCAAGTTCCCCTCCTACCACAATCAACACCATCACCAGCATCATCACCATCATCAACACTCTCACCCTATCTTCCTGGCTTTCACTTCTGTCCATTTCATCAGCATACTCCTCCACAATGTACTGAATCCCAGTGACCCCCTCTAGCAGAGCCCTTACCCTGTCCAGTGCAGGATCCTCGACCTCATCAGCATGAGGACCGACAATTTTTTTTTGCAACCCTCTACTTTTTGCACTGTTGGGATCAAGAAAAAGTGCAAAACCTGTCATCAAATGATAAAATAATTAATAAATTAATTAATCATTAAATGATAAAATAATTAATAAATTGAATTGGCACATACCTGTCTAGCTCCTTGATGGCCTGCATCAACATCTCCCAAATTTTTTCTTGTCTGCTGCTACCTCAGCATCCTTGGGATTGGCAAGGGAGATTGTTCAGATTTGCCAGCACTACGGCCAACCAAGGGCACTGCCTCATATATCCATGCTTGTCATGAATGCCACAGTTACATTACTTAAGTTTTAACATAATCATTCTTAAGAAAACTGGAAAATAATATAACAATACTTACAAGGAAGGCCCAGGGGAATCAAAACAGTGCATGACCAGCAATATTTTCCTCTACATGCTGTCGATGGGTCTTTGAAAAATCTACTTTGTTGTAGAGGTAGTCCACTGTCAAGTTACAGCAAAGTCTACCCGATGGGTACTTGCTGAAAAAGTCTAGGTTGTCCACACATTGGATCCACCATTTCTCAATATTTTTTTGTTTTGTCCCTGGCCATCAGAACAGCATGGAGGAACCACAGAAAAGCCAACTTTAGCTTCTCTTCCTTTGAGAACTGTTTCTGCTCCATCAAGTACTATAGATTTTCTGCCCTCACTTCCCCACCTCCACACACCTTCTCCAGAAATCCTTCACCACTTGCCAAGAACTTGGCCTTCACTTTGGTATCTGACTCTTGACAATAGTTTAAGCCAGTCATCAAATAGAACTCCCTCAAGCCAAAAGATACTGGCTTACCATCTATCAAGAACCACATCTCATGCTTTTTCTTGGACTGCCTAATAGTCCTCAAAAGCACTGAGTGCACCAGCTGACCATTGAAGGTCCAACTCTCAGATAGGCTTAAGAAATCCCCAAAAACTGATCTCCAAAGATCTTTTCAAGCCCCAATTTTGCCAACTTGGTCTTGAAGTCATAAAACTTTTTCACTGAAGATCTCACAGAGATCTTTGCATTAAATAATTCAAACCTTGACAACCAGGTTTTGAACCTAAATATACTGACATCAATGTCAATCACCTTCTTTGGAATACTTAATCTATCAAGAGGATGCACATCCTCTTCATCATCTTCATCCTCTTCTTCCTCATCTCCCTCTTTGTTTTTTTCCCAGCACTAGCATTATCCCTATCAACCTCTTTATCAACTCCATCATCCCTTGCACCAGCCTGATCCTCCTCTCCATCCCCTGCACCAGCACTCTTCCTACTTACCTCCCCAGAATCATCCTCATCCTAATCATCATCAATAACAACATTCTTTCCTTTTCTTTATGCTGCAGCAGCATCACTACCAACTCCATCTTCAGCCTCAAACTCATCTTGAAACCTATCTATCTGATCAAAGGTATCAGCAGATGCTCCATTTGAACCCAGGTACTCTGAGTTGTTACCTCCATCAACATCTTTATCGGTGGCTGTCTCAACACTATCACCATGTTTCTCCACCCTACTTCTTTTATATTTGACAAATTCTTAGGGGATGTTCGCAGACAACCAAGCATCTTGTGCTGATTTACGCAGGGACCACCTACGCGTACGTATATTTTTTTCCTTAGCTCTCTTGTTTTCTAAAAGCTCCGTTCTACGCTCTTCCCAAGTTCGTGGACCTTTTCCTTTCGAAACGACGTGCTTTACCCTAGGCATTTAAACACCTACACAGGAAATTATCCACAAACCACATTTTTACTACGAAAGTTAAAGAAAAAACCCCCAAAAATTAAACATAAATCCTAAATCAAAAATTGCGTATAAAACGGTAAAATATCAAAACCCATTAGCGCAAATCTCTATGTAAAGATGCAAAATAGCCATTAATCGAAGAAAATACAGTAGTTAAATTTCAACTAAAAACCCTAACAAAATCGAGTGCGTACTTGTTTATGCTATTGGTCGATAATGTGCGATGAACCCACAGAGATCCTTTAAATAACTAAAACGGGACACTCACAACAGTTATGAAGTTCTGCAGGTACTTGATAGAGAGAAAATAGGAGAAGTTGAGAGAGAAAATTGGAACGGCACAATGTAGTGTATGATCAACCAAATAGAGTAGATGAAGTATCCGTTATGTTTTAAATTAACCGGTACTTTTTTATATTTCAAAAGAGTTCACAATAGTTTTTTATGTTTTGCACCCAAAAGATTTATTGTTTTGCACCCACAAATTTCTAAGAATACTAATCCAGCCCTTGGTCCCCAATTAAACTCACTTAAGTTTTTCTCTCTCCAAAATTAAGTCAAAAAGAAATGGAAAGGTTAAACGTTTTATTCAACACTTTGAGGGGTCTTTTAGCTAATTCCTCTCGGTAGAGTATGTGGGTTGCACATGCTCAACTTTCCCAATAGACCATTAAATTCTTGAACTCCTAGTGGCTTCGTGAAAAAATCGGCCCACTAATGTTTAGTGGAAATGTAGGACATTACCAGATCTTTAGAGATTATGTGCTCACGCACGAAATGACAGTCTACCTCAATGTATTTCGTACATTTGTGGAAAGTTAGATTAGCCGCTATGTGTAAAGCGACTTGATTATCACAAAATAATCTTGTAGGAGCCATCTTTGTTACACGTAGGAGTTGCAAGAGCACTCTTAGTCATATGATCTCACTTGTCCCATTAGCCATTGACCTATACTCCGCCTCAGCTGACCAGCGTAATACCTTAGTTTGCTTCTTTGATGTACATGCAATAGAAGCACCTCCTAACCTCATATAATATCTAAAAACTAGACGATGAGTCATTGCTCAGCTGGCCCAATATAAATCACAATATGCCACAAGCTACAAGTTACCGTCTCTTGAAAACAAAATCCCTTATTTTGGGTTGGACTTTAGATACCGCAACACCCTAATTGTATGTGCTCAATGATCTTGCTTCGGATTTTGCATATGGCTAAAAGATCACAACTCCTGTCATGAATGTCAGCAGGCAAGTTCATTATTTTCCAAAAAAAAAAAAGATAAATCTAATCTATAATAAAATAAGTATCAGCCTAGATTTTACTGCAAGATTCAAGAAAATACAGTTTCATACATAGTAAAATAACAAAAGGAACATGAAAAAATTGGATGGCGTCACCGTAATTGCAGAGTTCGATAATGGACAAACTGAGATGGGTCGGGTCGACTGATTTCACTTTGGTACGACTTTCATGGCAAAGATATTTCTGTAAAACCATTTCTCAAGCCATTGCATAGAAGATTTCAAGAATATTTCCTTATTTTCACTTGGGATTGGATGATTTTGAAAAGAATTTTCTATAAGCTTTGAAAGATTTTTAAAATTTTTGTTGAATCTTTAGATTGCGGCTTTGCACGAAATAACCCATTCATGACCGTCGATATGTGAAATTTTTTAAGACATCTAAAAGTTTCTCCCTAAGTGTCTGTTGATGCCTTTCTTTCAAACTTGAAGAGGTCATGTCCTTGTATCATCTGCTCCAGTATCGGCTTTGTGCTTTCTTTGAATTTTTATGAGGAAACCTCAAAAACCTTTACCCCAATGTAAGCTTTCTATATTTCTTAAATTTTTAAGGTTCCCTAAAAATTCTACCACAGTGTCTACTTCTTATTATTCTTTCCTCAAAAATTCTGTCCCAGTATTTATGTTGTGGGGGAGATAAAATTTTTATAAAGATGTGACCGCACCTTGAGTAGGATGCCTACGTATCTATCAAGGAATCAGGTCAAAACGTAGTTCGTATTACATAGAAGTGCCTTCAAAAAGTTTTACATTTATGGGACCGAACCCGATGTGGGCTGTCTACTTATCCTGCATCCAATAGGAATCAGGTCAGAAGTAGTTTCGAGTATAGATAAATGAACTTATAAAATTTTACCTTGCATGTTATTTACAAGATTTCATACAATCACATAGTGCGCGTCACATAACGCTTTTATAATTCGAACATGGAAGATAGAGCAAATAAATAGACATGTGGCAATTATAAATAGTTTCAGCGTAAGTAAAATACGAGTGCGTCCTGACATGTCCAAAATCTACCCTCAAATGAGAATGACACGGTCGATGCAAATATACTGGATAACAAGTCTGAGTTGAATTCACAGAGAGTTAGCTAGATTAGTTGAGATATGATTTTGCTAATTTAGTTTACTTAGTTTAGCACTTCCTTGAATTATGTTTGTTTTGAAATAATACGACAAGTTAACTAAGAATGTAAACTATGGTAAACTATTAAAAGTAATTAAAAATTATTATCAAATGGGTAAAAAGAACTAGAGATGTATTCTTCACCTTTGCATGTACTCAATGGGATTGTCAACTAGAATTTGCCTTGTTGTATAGGCTATTTCTGTTCAAACTTTTGATTACTTACTAATATCTCACGATTACTAGCTAGCCTAATCCTAAAGAATCTCTCGATTTCTCTTGAATTGCGTGAAAAATAAGTGTAAAGATCCAAGTAAGAAGATTCCTATCTCTAGTTCACTCATTTTAGATTGAGTTTGTAAATCTTTTTAGAACCCAAAATCCTTGCTAACTAATTGTTACCCAATTATTACTACCTTCTCTAGTGAGTAAGAAAGGGAAATAAGAATGGGGTTAGCGTTTGCAACCACAGCCCTAGAATTTTTGTATGAGATTAGTTAGAAAATCACAACTCGCATTTAGACAATGTTGTTGTTAACAATCCATCAACACATACTTAGGGTTGGTCTACAACTCTAATAAATAAGTTTAGCTACTCATATTATATAATAACAGAACACATAGACATAAAGCATTAAACATAATTTTATAGATCTAAGAGAGAAATGATTACCCCAAATTTTGTTGTTGATCACACAAAAGTATGGAATTACCCATCAATTATTTAAAATTGTATTTTGCTCAATGAAATGTAAGATAACCATCAAAACTCTAATATTATTGTATTTATAGTGCTAGGAAAAAATACACAAAATTAGTTCCAGACCTGATTGTGCTGGCCAACACAAAATTGTATTGGGCGCACAATTGCTTATTTACCTTATGTACTTTTGTCTCCCCTGCATTGTGCAACCCTCAGAGCTTCATGCTTTGGGAAATTGTGCAGGCACACAAAGTTGTATTGACCCGCACAAATCTTGGAAATTTAGAATTGGCTACTGTCTGGATGTACTTCGGCGCACAAATTTGTGCGCCATGCACTTTTTTTTCCTTCCCGTAATTTGTGCAATGCAATTGTGTAGAGGCGCACAACTTTGTGTGCTCCACAATGCCTTCTTTTTGCTAGGCACTTTTTCTTATATTTTCAATTATGCTGAAATCTTCATTTCTTGAATGTGCGATCCGCAAAAAATTGTGCGTTCCATCATTTCATCTAACACTTGGCTCGTTTTATAATGATGCCAACCTTGACTTTGATCGGCTTTCTTTTGCACTTTTCTTGATTTAGAAGCCTGAATCATGCAACATTACATAAGATTTGGCCATGAAATCAACTAAAGTTTCATAAAGTTCCGAAAGAAAACTCTAAGTTGGTAAAATACCAACTTATCAACATCCCCAAACTAGAACTCTTGGTTGTCCTCAAGCAACAAAGAATAATCATATCCTATGCTATTGCAATTGCACATTCAAATCTTAAGCATTCTTTAACTTTTCTTGGTATCAACAATTACTTTTGAGTATGGGAATATCCACCATATTATTACCATTTCAAGGAAAAATCATTATAGATATGATTCAACTTAGTTTCAATTGGTGATTCACATATGCTACTACTCCTAATGGTTAATTTACCTTGTCATGATTTTCATTTTAATTCATCCAATATTTCCTACTCCAAGTGCCCATCACAATCAAACACTCATTATTTTTCTTTTCTTTGAGATATTTTATTTTCAAAAAAATATATGTGAACAAAAAAAGTCACTCACACTCACACTCACACTCACAAATGACTGTTCAAAGGAAGTAATAGCAATACTATAAACTTGACTAAGTATGCCTCCACTAATAGAAATAAACTTGGTGAAATATCATTTAGGACTTTATTTTGGCTTGTAATGAAGGCTTTTGGGCATGGGAATGGTAGTATCTTTTTGGAATTTTCAAAAGTGGCTTTTCCCTCCTTTTGCTCCAAATCGCATTCTAATTCACAATGGCATATCCGAAATGAGATTTCACCTTCATTTATTGTAGTTTCTCATGTTCATACTTTTCTTTTTCTTTTCTTTTCTTTTCCTTATACTTTGGACTTTTGCTTTCTTTGTATTATGTCTTTTCTTTTTCTTTTCTATTTTTTTTTTCTTTCGCTTTCACACTTTGCTAAGATCTCATTTCCCTTACCCCAAAATTAGAATTTAGATATTCTAAGTCACACGTCTTTAAATGAAAGTAGAGGTTTTTGGACAAACGAGGTTTAGTACAATTAAAAATAGAATTAGAATTGATTTAGGCTCAATATGTATTTAGAAAAAGAATAGTTAGTAGGCTCAAAATGGGAGAAACGATGGATTCTTTCATTTGGAAGGCTAGAATAGCTTAAACGGGTCAAAAACGCCCTACAATCCTATCTAACACCAAGTCATCCTTCATATTTCGCTTTAACAACATTTAGACTAAGGTCAAGACTACCATGCATCACTGTGAGTTATTTTACAAGGACGCCCACGTCACTTCGCATAAGGAACAAGTTAAATGGACTTCATGATATATCACAATCAAACAAGGCATTTTTACCACAATCATACACTATCCATAATACGAAACACCAAAAGAATTTAAGGTACACAACTAATTAACACTCACTGGTCATTCCAAGCATAAATTTCCCATACACACTCCTAAGTGTATTGAAATCAATCAAGTCATAGATTATTTTCAAAAGTACGGGTACGAAGTTAACTATTCCTAAAAGTGCTTGTTTCACTAATTTCATCATCGAAAAAGAACCAAGGCGAAGAAAAACCAAAGAGGTTATTGCTATTTCTAACATGGTATTTTACAACGATAAGGTTTGTTCGGACCAAAATGGGAAATTCGCACCCAAGTGGGATGCCTACTATATCACGAAGGTGAATCAGATAAAAGGGAGAAATATTCTGAGCGTAGTTCATGGGTGTACTTTTCTTTATAATTATTTTTGGATTTTATACTTATCAACATACCACATACATACTACAACACATATATATGCCACAAATAAAAACAACACATACACATATGATTTATTTAATCAACAAACAGTTCCATAAAATACCCATAAGGCAATAATGCATAAGTTCAACTTTCCAACTTCATAAAATGAAATACAATAATATGCTTTTTCAAACTAACTCTTCAAAGTACACCCACCACAAAGTAAAACAATGCATTGTCCCTAATGCATCAAAAAGACATAATAAGAATAAGGTAAAGGAGTAAGGTAAGAGTGTTCCCTGTCAAGTATGCCCCCTCTCTGATCGGTGGAGTAATGGATGGCTCAATCTAGGACGGAGTGGACTCGGCAGTGTAAGTCTATGGAGGCACCTCGTGTGCTTGTGACTTGGTCGGTTAAATAATAAGACCTCGAATCTCTGAATAAATCGTACTAGTATCAGCATCAACTAGGTCATCTATGGGTGTGCCATCAGTAGCCCCCTTGTCCTCCATAAGTGCAAGTCCTCTAAGCCGAATGCTCTTCTCGTCCTCAGGATTTTCTTCCTCATCATCGTCATCGTCATCATCTATTACCTCATAATGTCCTGACTCTTTTTCCTTTCCTTCATCTTTATTGAAGAAAGTAAGGTCGCCCATACGGAACTTATCAAAGGCCTTCGAGAGGACTGTAACCTTTTTTTCATGGCTGGGATGTCACTATCCGCCTTTTCTTCTAATTTTTTGATTATTTTCCTTATTTTCTTCATCTCTGACTTGTGGTTCTTTTGAGTGTCCATCAAGTCCTTCAAATTGTCATTGATTGGTTTCATCACCTCTTTGAACACTTTAGCGGTCAACAATGGCTCTGCGAGTAAATTATTCAACTTATTGCTTATGGTGTTCACTACTATAGCTGAAAATAGAAGCATGCCCTAGAATGGAAGTGGGCACCCTAGTGGTGGGTCGCCCGGGGATGGGAATTTTGCAGAGGTGGAGGGGGGAGGTGTATCACCAACAGCCTCAAAAGGATCCCCATAGTCACTAGTAGTAACAACATCCACAGATAATAACTTGTCAAGGGTAGAAGGCTCACCAAATTTCTTCTTCTTTTTCTCCAACACAAGATTTCCTTCATCCTTGATTTGAGCAATTTTTTTCTTTTCATGGGCTTTCGTTAACACATAAAGATGTGGAATTAGAGGGATCTCCTGGTATGTGATAAGCTTCGTCAGCAAGCAAAGGAATGGGAGTGTGATCTCATTCTGCCCAATCCGTAACTCTATCTCTGGTGTATAATGGGTACCCAAATCAACCGGATATCCAACCATGAGTGCAGAAACCAAGTGTGTCTTCCTAAATGGAATCTTTACATCATTCTTTGATAGAATCACCCGGCTACTCACTAGCCCCGACCAAGCCTTTTCCTTGAAGTTCAAATCTTTCTTAAAAATAGGAAATTTTGGAGCAGAACACTCTGGTTTGGTGCATGAAGTCACTATTGAGAAGACATCCATGGTCTAGCATCTTCTCCCAACTTTACCTTCTCGGAGTGCTCCCTTGTATCATTAGGAGTAGAAATTCCCAAAGCTATACTCAACTCACTTGATGTAAAGAAGATGTCTCTCTCCCGAAGTACAACCATGCTATGTTTATACTTGCTACACTTTGCATTAGCATAAAACTCACGCACAAGTGTAGAATTGTACTTCCCCGAAGGTTTACAAAATCCCAAGCATCCACGATCCTCAAGGTTGTCATAAACCTCTGCAAACTCTTTATCCTTCTAAAAAATGTTGAATTTTTTTTAGGGATAATTATTTTTTCTTAGTGAACTCCTTATAGATGTCCCGGGCCTCAGGTTTGTGGAATCGCTCCACCTTTATCATTTCAGCTAGACAACCTCCAAGCACTCCATTCAACTGTGAATCGGACTCAAAATCAGACTCATTCTTGAGTCACTATCTTCCCCTTCAGTTGGGACAGTTTGAGCCTTGCTTTTTTTAGATGTTGGAGTTGCCCCTTGTTTTCCCTTGGCTTTGGAAGAGACAGCTTTAGAAGTGACTTGCCTAGCACTGCCCCCTCGGCCTTTACCTTTTTTAACACCTCATTTTTGGACCTTGGGTTTCCCTCTAATATTAACCCATGCTTTGACTCGACGATCATTAGGCATTGTACCTATGTGAAGAAGAGTTATATTAAACTTAAAATAATTACATATATACAACCTAAACATAGCTAAAACAACGTTTAAACTACACCAAACATTACTAGAAACAAACACAAAAAACATATCTCACTTAAAATAAATAATGAAAACAGGTGATTGTGCGCCAGGAACAATTTTGTGCAAGGGCACACCATTTTTTGCACAAGGAGAAACTGGGTTGTGTGCGCCGCACAATAAAGATGGAAATTTTGGGAACTAACTGTTACAGTGTGGGGGGCCCAGAAATTTGTGCATCGCGCACAATCATACAAAATGTCCCTCGCACTTTCTTAATAGCTTTGCACAATTTTGTTATTTCAAAATGTGCCTCTTGCAAAATTTTGTGCAGAGGTGTACAATACAAAATCATCAACTCCAACATTCTGTTACCTTGTGGGGGCATGCACCGCACAATCTCTTGCCCTTGATTTTTTTTCTTTGTTTTCTAAGTTTAAACAACAACAATGTTTATGCCTAAAATTGGACGCGCAGGTTAAATAATTAAATTTATTAGAGGGTCACAACCAATAAAATATAAATGATGGAAAAAGAAAGTAAATAGAGAGAAAAGTAAAAACAAGCAAGTAGTATGATTCCTTGAGAATAGCCGGATTCGGTATGAATCGCTTGATGTACAATACAATGTAAGGATGGGTATTTATAATAGAGATTTACCTGTTCCTAATTATGATAAAATACAAAGATTAATGAGCCCATGTGATACGGGTCAAAATCACGGAAGTAAAAACAAGGTAGCGGAAGCAATAAAGTAAACACGATAGAGGGAAAATATGGATGGGAAAGAACAGAAAGAGAAGAAAGAACGAATCAAACTAAGCAAAGTAGATTGATTCAAAAGGGAGAAAGAGACTTGAACCACTAACGGGGTCACACTAGGGTGATCCACCATGGATTCCAAGTAAGAGATACATGAAGCTCAAGGTTCAACAAGAATGGTCAATCCTATTCTATCTTCTATTCTCTCAATTCCAAATTAACTTATGAAATAAAATGACTAAGTGTGGTATTTAGAGGTTTTCCACACTTCTAAGTGAAATGTCTCTAAAGCCCTCAACTGGGGTCAATACATAAAAGGCCACATAAGGCAAATATAGGAAATACACCTAAAATCTGGTAGAATCTCATCTTGAACTAGGCCCTCCGCCTAGAAAAGTGGGTGCCCCGCCTAGAAGACAGGCACCCTAAGTAGGCGCCCCACCTGCTGAAGTAGGCGCCCCTCCTGTTGACAAAGAGGCGGTCCGCCTCTGTCAGTGGGCGGTCCGTCCATTCCAAGTCCAGAGAGCAACATCCAAAAGAGGCAGTCTGCCTAGTGTAGTGGGCGGTCCGCCCAAAGCTGTGACATCCGAGGCGCTCAAGTGTATGGTCTTCTAATCATCTCCGAGGCCTCCATCTTCAAGACTCCTCCTTGTGCTCTCTCTTGTGTCCTTTATGTTTGGTTCTTGATGGTTACTTCTTAGGCTCGATTTGCCCCGCATCACCATGAGCCTATAAAGTCTAGCGGTGGTATATACGAAATCCTAACTAGGAGACTGTAAACTCTAAGGTGGAGGGATATATGTCTTGAGTCCTATGCCCGTACCGCATAAACATTCGTAACTTATAGGCGTGTATCTTCTGTGCCAGGTGACTTGTAGTATAAATCTAGTCTCACCAGCTGAACTCGTATCCCCGTAATAATAGGTGGTGTATTTTTTCCCGCACAGTCAGTCCCCCCACTTGCTGAGTGCTGACGTGAGCAGTCAAGAAGTGAAAGCAGTATACAAGATGGATGTGAAAGAAGCACGTAAATGCAAATAGAGGGGCTGTCACACATAGAATATACATATAGGTATAAGCATGCAAATATATGATTCAGTGATAGTTTTAGCATTTAGGAAAATACATACAAAGCGTATAAATGACCCCAAATACTTTATACTCTAATAATGTATAGGAGCGTTTTGAGTAGTGAAAATAGTTTAAACACATATAAAGGCCACATTTTAGAACAGTTTTCGGCCTGGATTATTTGCGCAAATAGGGGTTGTCTTTAGTTTTGCAGAAATAGTTTAGATTATGCAAATATTACATATTTAAGCCCCTTCCAAATGAAATTTTAGATTCAAACACTTAGAAAGTATGTTCTCATAGTATTTTAATTCTAACACCTACGTGGAGTGATTAAGACAGTGTTATCCTTCATAGATTTTACCCAGAACATGCAGTTTTTTGAAAAAATAGCATGGGACTCTCAGTTTTAAACAAAGAATGCTATGCATATATATCTAAATGTCATGATTTTCTGGATAATGCAACATATAGGAGTGAAAGGTCGAGAGAAGAGCCCCTGGATGGCTATATGCACAGTATAATAACTGTGTACCCCTGTTTTAAAGAATACAGATAAGAAGCCAAGCAAATATACAAGGTAGGGGACAATTTTTAAAGGGAAAGAAAAATAAAGGTCAAGTGGCAGCCTATCTAGGCTCAGTTTTCTTCAGGGAAGAAGGAGCCTTTTCCCAATTCTCCAAATACACTAAAAGTACTGCAAATGAAACTAGGTATAGCCCCTAAGGCTATACTTACATATGCTGCAAGAAGGGATTAGCAGGGCTATAAAAAGAGCCCAAACAGAGGTAACAAACAGATAGAAATTAACCCAAAGAAATTAGACATTTACAACCTGAATGACAGAGCAAACAATGAGGAGAACCATAACTTTATACTACACCTTTTAAATAACACTGACATGATCCTCGTGGATCATCCTAATAGGTGTGAAAAGAGTACCCTAGGCTTAACAGACCATCCAAAACCAAAGCAGAACAGATGATGCAATCAAAACTACGAAAGCGATAAAAGATAAGAAACGAGACGAAGACTCACACAATTGTTCGAGTAGCAACGAAGAACAATGTTTCGTTACACCCCAAACGATGGCAAAGATTACCGACGCTATGCAACTATCCTCAAGAGACACGAGGCTCGAGCAAATAGAATGATCAAATAGGATTGAAGAGCAACTTGGATTCATCCAATTGATTTAAAGCCAAAATAGTTACAAGGGTTCAAGAGCAATGCTCATTAATGTTTTGTGTTCAAGGTAAGGTAAAAAGACAATAAATGAAGGAGGGGTGTATTTATAGCACCCGTTTACAATGTTTAATCAGATTTTGGTCCGGTGTCCACCAAGTCCTCTATGCGATCGCGCCACAGGTAATGCGATCGCGATGAACACTTGAACTGAGGCGCGCGATCGCGCCACTGCTAGCGCTGTCGCAAAGACCAAACAAAGTATCTTCGCGATCGCGAAGAGCAAAACTTCTTCTTCAGGTAGTGAGCTCAGAAGGTGCTCCCCTGTTTCGCCCTGTTTTGCTCCCCTGCTTCCTGCAATGTTTCCTGCCCTGTTTCCTCTTTGATTGAGCTCCAATGCATTGTCTTCAAGTCGTCTCCCGAGCTCATATCATCCATGCCTTTCCAAACCAAGTGTAAGTGAGCGTCTTGTATATCCTTGGCTTGACTTCGAGTGAATGGCCTCGATGCAATGTGGGTTGCATCATCCTCCCCTTCTTGAGAAGATTTCGTCCTCGAAATTAAGGCGTCCTCCTCCAAGGTATCATCACCTAAATCAAAAGAAGTCAAGTCACTAACATTGAAAGTAGTCGATACATTATGCTCACCGGGCAAATCTATCACATATGCATTGTTGTTGATCTTGGATAACACTTGGAATGGGCCGTCGCCCCTCGGTGCCAACTTCCCCTTCCTTTATTCCTTGCGGAAATGCACCCATACCCAATCTCTCTTCTTGAAATCCACCTTCTTTCTTCCTTTGTTTTTCTTGGTTGCTATCTTCTCATAGGCGTCTTCCAAAGTTTTCTTCACCTTGGCATGAAGTTCAAGAAATGCCTTGGCCCGAGCTTTACCTTCAAAATCAACAACCACATCCCTCGGCAAAGGGGTAAGATCAAGTGGAATCAAAGGGTTAAAACCATAAACACACTCAAATGGAGTTATGCCAATCATACGATGCAACGTGCGGTTATATGCAAACTCCATGAGTGGTAGCTTATCAATCCAAGTCCCGGCCTTACCTTTGGTCATAGCCCTAAGTAGAGCTCCCAAAGTCCGGTTCACCACCTTGGTTTGCCTATCGGTTTGAGGGTGGTGGGACGTAGAGAATAGTAACTTGGTGCCAAGAGCACCCCACAAACACTTCCAAAAATGGCTAAAGAACTTGGAGTCCCTATCACTAACGATGGTGCGAGGCACCCCATGCAACTTTAAGACATTATCAATAAACAAAGAAGCTACATGTTGTGCATCATTGGTCTTTTTGCACGGGATAAAGTGAGCCATTTTTGAGAAACGGTCAACGACAACATAAATGCTATCGTGTCCTCCTCTAGTCCGGGGCAAAGCCATAACAAAATCCATAGAGATATCAACCCACGAACTAGTAGGTATGGGTAGAGGAGTGTATAAGCCATGGTTGTTGGATCTACACTTGGCCTTCTTGCAATCCAAGCAAGCATTGCAAAACCGTTCCACAAGAGGCCTCATTTTTGGCCAATGAAATTGTTCTTTAAGTATGGCCATAGTCTTTTCCACCCCTAAGTGACCCATCAAGCCCCCACAATGTGCTTCTTGAACTAGCATATCTCTCCAAGAGGACTCGGGGACACACACTCTCCCATTCTTGAAAATGTAGCCATCAACCCATTGGTAATTTTCCACCCTCTCCCCACTCACTAGAGCATCATGAATGCTCTTGAGCTTTGGGTCATGTTCATACAACAACTTTATACTTTCAAAACCCATAAGTCTAGAAGCAAGAGTGGTAGCAAGAGCGAATTTTCTAGAAAGCGCATCGGCCACAACATTGTCCTTACCCTTTTTGTAATGAATTACATAAGGAAAGGACTCAATGAACTCCACCCACTTGGCATGTCTCTTTTTCAACTTCTCTTGGCCTCTTAGATGCTTGAGTGACTCATGGTCACTCTTGATCACAAATTGCTGAGGCCATAGATAGTGTTGCCAATGGGCTAGAGCTCTCACGAGGGCATACAACTCCTTGTCATACGTGGAGTAATTTAAGGTTGCGCACTTCAACTTCTCACTAAAGTAGGCAACGGGTTTCCCTTCTTGCATGAGAACACCCCCGATTCCCACCCCTGAGGCATCACATTCAACCTCAAAAGCCTTCCCGAAGTCGGGCAATTGTAACAAAGGGGTGGTACTCAACCTACTTTTCAATTCTTGGAAAGCTCTCTCTTGAGGCTCTCCCCACACAAAGGATTTATCCTTTTCCACCAACTCGGTGAGTGGTGCGGTAATGGTGCTAAAGTCTCTAACAAAACGCATATAGAAACTAGCAAGGCCATGGAAACTCCTCACATGGGAGACGGTGGTAGGAGTAGGCCAATCTGTAATGGCTTCAACTTTGGACTCATCAACTTCTACACCATTGACACTAACAACAAAGCCCAAAAATACAACCTTTTCAACACAAAAGGCACACTTCTTAAAGTTGGCATAGAGCTTTTCAGCTCGTAGCACTTCAAGGACTTGACTCAAGTGGCCAACATGGTCATCTATTGACTTGCTATAAATCAATATGTCATCAAAGTAGACAACCACAAACTTGTTGATGAAAGGTTTTAGCACGTGGTTCATTAGCCTCATGAAAGTACTAGGTGCGTTGGAGAGGCCAAAGGGCATCACCAACCATTCATATAGACCAAACTTGGTCTTGAATACGATTTTCCATTCATCCCTGGGTTTCATCCGGATTTGATGGTAGGCGGACCTAAGGTCTATTTTTGAAAAGATACTAGAACCACTAAGCTCATCTAACATATCATCCAAACGAGGTATGGGATGTCGATACTTTACCGTGATCTTGTTGACCGCTCGACAATCCACACACATCCTCCAAGTGCCATCCTTCTTTCGAACAAGGATCACGGGCACGACACAAGGACTCAAGCTTTCCCTCACCAAGCCTTTGGTAAGCAATTCATCAATTTGCTTTTGTAACTCCCTTGTGTCCTCGGGATTACTTCTATATGCCGGCTTGTTTGGAATTTGAGATCCCGGGACAAAGTCAATTTGATGTTCAATACCCCTCAAGGGAGGTAATCCATCCGGCATCTCATCCGGGAACATGTCCTCATAGACCTTCAAAATATTTTCAATGGCACTAGGCAAAGGGTTAGGGTTAGATAAATAATCACTTTCGGAATTTAAAACCATACCTTTGTGCACTAGGCATATGGGCATCTTGGTGCCATCATTAGCTCTCAAATACTCACCCGGTTGCATCATGGCACACATGCGACCGGTGGAATATGGTGGAGTCTCGGCCAAAGGCTTGGCCACAACCGGGGACTTGGCCTTAGCCGCTTCCCTCAACTCCTTCATGCGCCGATAGTCTTCACTTACTTGCTTTGGGGTCAAGGGTGTGAGCACAAACTTCTTCCCCTCATGCCTAACCGTGTAAGTGTTGGCCCGGCCATCATGAACCACTTGTTTGTTGTATTGCCAAGGCCTACCGAACAAGAGGTGGCAAGTTTGCATTGGCACCACGTCAAACATGTGTTCATCTTGATAGTTCCCAATCTTGAACCTAATCAAGACTTGTTTCACTACCCTCAACTCCCCACACTCACTTAACCATTGCAAACGGTAAGGACTTGGGTGTTTGATGGTAGGCAACTTCAATTGTGAGACCAAAGATTGGCTCACCACATTTGCACAACTACCCGAGTCAACGATCATGGAACATACTTGTCCCTTCACTCTACACCGGGCATGGAACAAGTTTTCCCTTTGTTCATCTTCCCTCTCCTCACTCACCATGGTTCCCAAAATGCGACGCACCACAAGGAAGATATTAGGATCATCCCCCTCCGTCGCTCTCTCTTCACCCTCAACTTCCCTCACTCTCCTCCTCAACTTCACCCTCGGACTCACTATCCCCCTCATAGACCAACCCATCATCCATCACAATCATTGTTTTCCGGGTAGGACACTCTTTGGCAAAGTGACCATAACCCTTGCATTTGTGGCATTGGAAAGAAGAAGAAGAAGGAGTATTTAAAGTAGTTTTAGAAATACCTCCAACCTCTTTGTGGTCTCTTCTCGGGGTAGCCTTTTCAAAAGGCTTCTCCACATCTCGACTCCCACTTGCTCCACTTGCATAGGGGCTCTTCCATTCTTTGGTGCGAGTTGATGGAGTGGTAGTGGTAGTAGTACTCCTATAGCGAGGAGCCTTCTCTTCTTTGAGCCACTTTTCGGCTTCAACCGCGGCATCACAAACATCTTGTAGAGAGTGGAAGATGTGTAGTCTCAATTGGGAGGCAATCTCCCGACTCAAGCCACTCTTGAAACGGATGATAGCTTGTTCCTCATCCTCTGTTTCCATATCAAGAGCCATCCGATTTTTCTGAAAGTCTTTGAAATATTCATCAACGACTTGTAGCCTTGTTTCAATTCATAGAGCCTTTTGAGTTGCTCTTGTCGATACTTGGGAGTCACATATTTGTTGTTCATCACCTCTTTCAACTCTTCCCAAGTGATGTTCATCCGCAACCCAATTTGTCTCCTTGATCACTTGACAGATTCCCACCATGTAGAGGCATAGGACTCAAATGAAGCTATGGCATAAGTGGTCTTCTTCTCCTCGGTCATATCATTTGTGTCAAAGACCCGCCCCAATTGGACCTTCCATTCTAGAAATGCTTCCGAATCACTAGCCCCTTTGAAAGGTGGGATAGTGATCTTCACACTATTTAGATTAGTGTCACGACCCCCACGGTTTGGTTCCGATTGAACCCCATAGTTGTCATCAACAACCTCATATTCCCTTCCCAAGTTCCTTCCTATATAAGCTCTTGGAGGTCCTCGACCTCGCCCACGACCTCTATCTACACCTCGGCCTCCATTCATCGCCCTCCTATTTGGATAGGGAGCATCAAAGTAATCATCATCAAGCCCTAGGCCCTCCCCTTCTTGAAATTCATCAACTTGCTCAAGGGGTACTATGTTTCTCCGGGGCCTTAGGAATGGCACATCTCCTTGGGGATTTCCCAAGGGTTGGGGATTGCCCAACATTCTTTCTCTAGCAAGAGCCTCATCCCTCAACCGTTGTCGACGAACTAGCTTCGCATATTGATCCGATTTCATGATTGAATCATCACTAGTGCCTTCATTGGCATCCTTTTGGACACTCGGGGTCCTCTCCTTTTCAATAACTTCCATTTTGAGGCTTAAGGCCTTCACCTCGGCTAACAAACTAGCCAAGACGTCGGTTGAAACCTCTATGGTACTCTTTGCTTTCTCCTCTGCCATATACCTACAACAATCAAAAACAAGAAAAGAGATTAGAGTAAAAGTCCTCACTCACTCCCTTTTGTTTGTCGCTCGGGTTCACTCAAGTTGGGGGTTAGGTTCATACAAACTTGAGATCAATGGCCTCCTCGTAGTTGCGCAACCTCCTCAATGATCAATCCAAGTCACAAGAACCAAATGCTCTTCGGGAAGAGTGGATTCAATGGGACTCGATGAACGCTAAGCTATTTGGTGCGCACTTGAAGCAAACAATTAACTACGAATCGTCTTTGAAATCTACTCTCCTTCTAGGCACGAGTATCCTATTCGCACAATGGATTAGTACTAATTAGGTAGAAGTGTTACCCCCAAAGTACTAACCGGAAGTGACGCGATCAAATATTCAAACATCGAATCGTCACTAAACGGATTCGGAAATGGATGAATATTTGTTTGTGATCTAGAAACTCACCATATTTGATGATTCAAGGGGAGTTTTGGAGGTTGGAAACTGTTACGATGCCTTTGCGAACAATCTGTCCCAAAACAGGATTTTCTTGAATTGATTGTTCTTCACTGTCGCTTGGGTTGGTGCGCGATCGCGCAGGGTAAATTGCTCCCTTGCGCGATTGCGTCAGACACAGCGCGATCGCGCAGGCCTGTGCAACATAACCAGAATTTCGACTGCAAACTTCAGTTTTGGCAGACAAATCACCCCAATTCAACTTGTTTTTCAGTTCTCAAGCTCCCCAAAGGTGTTTTCAACTGTAGTAAACAATTTCCAATGGGTTAACCAAACAAACAACCAACAAACAACTTGTTTCAATGATTTTGGACAAGTTCTTCAAAAAATTTCAAAACCTTCAAGATTCAAAATTTTGATTTTCATTCCAATACTCCAAATGATGTTATGGTTGTATCAAAACGACGGGAGAACTATAAGGAGTAAACCCTGATACCAAACAACCAAGAATTCATAACATCAATCAAGTTCTAGCAAATTTTGTGAATTCTTCAACCTAGGGTTTAAATTTTCCAAACTTTGATTCTCAAATTGAAATGGTGTTTCGTTGGTACCCAATCAAAGAGAATACGTATTCAAACAAACCCCGATAGTTGACAACAACAAAATCGCAACAACAAACGATTTCTAGCAATTTTTTTGTGATTTTCTAATTTTTGAATTTTTTTCTTCTTTTTCAAATAACAAGAACAAGAACAAGAAAATAAACAAGAAACAAAGATGACAAGCACGAAGAGTAGGATGAGGGTTCGTAGAAACGTAACCCTAGCCTTGCTCTGATACCAACTGATGCAATCGAAACTACGAAAGCGATAAAAGATAAGAAACAAGACGAAGACTCACACAATTGTTCGAGTAGCAACGAAGAACAATGTTTCGTTACACCCCAAACGATGGCAAGGATCACCTATGCTATGCAACTATCCTCAAGAGACAAGAGGCTCGAGCAAATAGAATGATCAAATAGGATTGAAGAGCAACTTGGATTCATCCAATTGATTTCAAGCCAAAATAGTTACAAGGGTTCAAGAGCAATGCTCATTAATGTTTTGTGTTCAAGGTAAGGTAAAAAGACAATAAATGAAGGAGGGGTGTATTTATAGCACCCTTTTACAATGTTTAATCAGATTCTGGTCCGCTGTCCACCAAGTCCTCTATGTGATCACGCCACAGGTAATGCGATCACGATGAACACTTAAACTGAGGCGCGCGATCGCGCCACTGCTAGCGCTGTCATGAAGACAAAACAAAGTCTCTTCGCGATTGCGAAGGTGAGCACGCAATCGCGAAGAGCAAAACTTCTTCTTCAGGCAGTGAGCTCAGAAGGTGCTCCCCTGTTTCGCCTTGTTTTGCTCCCCTACTTCCTGCACTGTTTCCTGCCATGTTTCCTCTTTGATTGAGCTCCAATGCATTGTCTTCAAGTCGTCCCCCGAGCTCATATCATCCATGCCTTTCCAAACCAAGTGTAAGTGAGCGTCTTGTATATCCTTGGCTTGACTTCGAGTGAATGGCCTCGATGCAATGTGGGTTGCATCAACAGAGCACACAAGCAGTTTAAATGAAACAGAGGCAGGATAGGGGTGTAACAGACAACTACACAGACATAGATAGATAAATAAATGTAGTAAGCAATCAGAGATGAAGAAATACCTTCAAACATTGTGAAACAATAGAGTGCAGGGAGAAGAGAGAGAAACATGATCAATACACAAGCAGATCAGGAGCTCTTCACGAGAGAAAGTAAGCAGAGGAGGTGTACTAGAGGCATGGGAAGTGCTATGTAGCTTTCTGCATGTATCAGTGTGTATTCCTAAGCCCTTTCAGTGTAAAAGTGCGTCTGAACTTGTGTTAATGTGTAGAACTGTCTTTTGTGAATGAAAGACCAAGTTTATTTAGTTATAGGGTCGACTCCTTCAAATTTAAACAGATGAACTCATAAGGCAAAGAAATATACATTTCCAGAAATAAAACCAAGTCACTTAAGTATCTTTTCCTTGTATAACTCAATCAGAATCCCTAACAATAGGGTAAACCTATTCCCAGCTTATTTAGAATTCCTTCCCTTAAGCACAATGAGGTCCATGTTCAGAAAATCAGTTTTGAAATTAGCAAATCACCCTAATATTCGACAGATTGCAAACAATCCTTAGCTAGCATAATATCAGTTACCAAAATAATATTCCACTCAGATATCAATCACAAATTAGATTAATCCTAATCAAGATTCCTTAAATCATGTTCAAATCAAACCATTTTAGTCTTAAACCATGTGATCATGCATTTAAACAAAGTAAAGATCAAAATACACTGTCAAAGATGCATCCATTGTCGTGGGTGTTAAGCTCTCAGTAATGGTGACAAAGAACAATAGGCCACGAGAGCGTCAATTTCAGTGCATACAAACAAATTAAGAGCAAGGTTCCACTTAATGAATCATAAGCAAGATAATTTACCACACAGTCCTTCACTCTAATTAATTAACTAATGACATTAAAACAATGTTACACACAAATGAAACCAAGCAGACTCGAGCATAAGCACCATCATTGAAACAGTGAAACCAAAAAAAAATCAACAATTTTATGCTAATTAATAGACAAACAATCGTGTTAAAATACCAAAGAATAGGCAATTTTAGGCACAGGAATAGCACATAGGAAAAAGTAAAATTAGGGATTAGGGTTACCCATTTCGAACCGGGTCAGGTCCAATTGACCCATCTCAAATTGGGGTTGCATGGAGAAATTGTTACCCTTTTCTCAATGATGATACCGTTCAACACAACCTGAACCCCGGCGGTGGCGACTCAGTTAACAATGGTCGAGATTAGCCCTCATCCAAATGTCATCAAAAGTATATAGGTTTTGTAGCGGTTGGCAAGAGAAGTTTAATGATACCATTTTCCCCAATTTTCACCGGCAAAATTGACCAGAAAATCGATTGACAGTGGAGACGTTTCATTTCGCCAAAGAGAGAGTGATTATTGGGGGGTGGGAAGAGAAATGGGAAGGCTGAGGGAGTTTAGGGGTTGTGTAGGTAAAAGTGGGAGATTTAATCTCGACCGTTAGATCAAAGGGAATGAAGGGCCAGGATTAGGCCACGTCGACGCTGAGGTATGAAAGTTAAAGCTGATGTGTGCGGGTGTGTGTGCGTATACGTGTATATGTATATATGTGTATAGGTAGTGTATAATTAGTATAATTTAGGGAAAAATAGGTATAGAAATGGTATAAAATAGGTATAAAACCATAGGAAAATTAGGGAATAAATTTTAAAGCAATAAAATGACTAGGAAGGCGTATAAAAAATACGTTTTAGGATTTAAAATAAATTGGGTAATTTTATCAAAACAGAGGTAATTGCAGAGATTTAAAAATGGAAGCGTACATCTTGTAAGAATGGCTAGGGCTTGAGATGATGCTTTGAAAATAAACTTGATTGTCATGCTATTACGAAAAGATAATTTGAAAGAATGGACGGGGCAAAGATAAATGCATGATTGCATGTAAAATTTGAAAGCTACTGCTTTAAAAAATAGGAGGGACAAAATTGGGTGTCAACAGCTGCCCCTATTTTCCTGGGGATGAAGAAAGAGTCTTCGGGCAAAGACATTGACAGCATGACCAATTTTTTCATGACTTTAGAGAAGTGCCTATGACTTAAGAGAGTGTGGGGTGTCAGGTTGAAAGGTTTGCTTTTCTTGGGGTGTATGTCCTGCAGTGAAGATGTGCTTGCAATATAATGTATATGTAAAACGTACCTTCCCGCCATGATGGGTTCTCTTTCCATTCTTGTCATATATAGTTGTGTCTCTATGCCATGATTGTGTGTCCATTGCTGTCAAGTGTTAGATTAGACATCGGGTTGTGTGCCCTCCATCAGTGCATTGGGCTGTGTACCCTCCGCAAATTTAAATGCAAATCGATATCGGGTTGGGTACCCTCACTCGACGCTTCGAGCTGTGTACCCTCAGCTAATTTACAATGACAAATCGATATCGGGCTGTGTACCCTCAACGACGCTTCGGGCTGTGTACCCTCAGCTAAATTAAATGAAAAATCGATATCGGGATGTGTACCCTCAACCGACGCTTTGAGCTGTGTACCCTCAGCTAATTTAAAATGACAACACACGCTTCGGGCTGTGTACCCTAAGCTAATTTAAAATGACAAATCGATATAGGGCTGTGTACCCTCAACCGATGCTTCGGGTTGTGTACCCTCAGCTAAATTAAATGAAAAATCGATATCGGGCCGTGTACCCTCAATCGATGCTTCGGGCTGTGTACCCTCAGCTAAATTAAATGATAAATTGATATCGGGCTGTGTACCCTCAACCGACGGTTCGGGCTGTGTACCCTTAGCTAATGTAAATGACAAATCGATATTGGGCTGTGTATCCTCAACTGACGTTTCGCGCTGTGTACCCTCAGCTAATGTAACTGACAAATCGATATCGGACTGTGTACCCTCAATCGACACTTCGGGCTGTGTACCCTCAGCTAAATTAAATGACAAATCGATATTGGGCTGTGTACCCTCAATCGACACTTCGGGCTGTGTACCCTCAGCTAAATTAAATGGCAAACCTTTCGTTGAAACATACCGGTCGTCTGTCATCGAGTGACGTACCTTTTGTACCTGCATCCAAAGAAAGATTGGTGAGTTTTGCGGGGTGGTTTGGTTTGTGCGTTCTTAGCTTGCTTCGCGCTCGCTGTCCACGAGTGCCGGGATCTTGGCCGAACTGACAGAGATATGCATGAAATAGTAAATAATGCAAACTTTTGAAAACTTTTATAAGAAATGAGTGAGATTAAATATCCCATTGAGCCACGAGTCGCTTTGTGTAAAGCCAGAGTTGTCGCTCTTCATACTGTTCCAAACTCCCTCAAGTGAATTTTGAGGGCGGCCTCAAAATTCTGCCCCAGTTTGTATTTGAAATTTTTGAGAGATCCTTAAAAATTTCTGCCCCAGTTTCAACTATGTTTGTCCTTTAGTAATTTTTTAGAGTTCCTCAAAAATTCTGCCCTAGTGTTTGCTTTGTGGGAAAATGATTTTTTTTGTATTTATGCGACCGAACCTTGAGTAGGTTGCGTACGTATCCCACTTGGGGAATCAGGTCGTGACGTAGTTTAGGTTGCATAATGTATTACAGAATGGGGAAATCACTAATTAGTACAAGCTCTTAGACATAGTATCTTTTGACCGCGTCTGAGTTGATTGGTTTTGGCCAAACCTCTCCGTCCATCTCTGCCAATATCAATGCTCCTCCATTCAAAACTCGGTGAACCATGTAAGGCCCCTGCCAATTCGGTGCAAATTTGCCTTTTGCTTCTTCTTGATTTGGAAATATCTTCTTTAGTACTAGTTTCCCAGGTTCGAATCATCTTTCTCGAACTTTCTTGCTGAATGCTTTAGCCATTCTCCTCTGATATAATTGCCCGTGACATATCGCATTCATTCTCTTGCCATCGATGAGGGTCAATTGCTTCATTCTTCCTTTGATCCATTCGGCGTCTTTCTACTGTGTTTCTTGGATGATTCTCAAAGATGGTATCTCGACCTCCGCGGGTATCACTGCCTCGGTGCCATACACCAGCAAGTTAGGAGTATCCCTGCTGATGTTCTCATTGTGGTGAGGTACCCTAATAGAGCATATGGTAGGTTCTCGTGCCATTGCTTTGAATTGTCTGTCATCTTGCACAATATCCTCTTGATGTTCTTGTTAGCTGCCTCGACCGCACCATTCATTTGAGGTCTGTATGCGGTGGAATTGCGATGCTTGATCTTGAAAACTTCACAGGTTTCTTTGATTAGGTCACTATTGAGATTAGACCCATTGTCGGTGATTATGGACTCAGGAAAGCCAAGCCGACAGATCATCTTATCACGGACAAAGTCAGACACCACCTTCTTTGTCACTGACTTGTAAGATGCAGCTTCTACCTATTTGGTAAAATAGTCATTGGCTACCAGTATGAAATGATGCCCATTGGAAGCAGCTGGCTCGATAGGTCCTATGACATCCATTCCCCAGGCAGCAAAAGGCCAAGGCGATCCCATAATGTTAAACTAATTGGGAGTCACTCGAATCATATCTCCGTAGACTTGGCATTAATGGCATTTCTTTGCGTGTTTTATACAATCATGCTCCATTGTCATCCAGAAATAGCCGGCTCTCAAAATCTTTCTTGCAAGCACGTAACCGTTCATATGTGGGCCGCATGTCCCAGAGTGTATTTCTTCCAACAATCTAGCAGCTTCTCTAGCGTCCACACATCTCAGCAGCCCAAAATCAGGTGTCTTTTTGTACAAACCTTCTCCATTTAGAAAGAAGCTATTTGCTAGTCTCCTTAGAGTCTTCTTTTGAAGATTTGTTGCATTCTTTGGGTAAGTTCCATCTTTGAGAAACCCCTTGATGTCGTAGAACCAAGGCTGTCGGTCTGATTCTTCTTCTACGTGATAACAGTATGCTGGCTGCTTCCACACTGTCACGGGTATTGAGTCAATGTAGTTCTTGTCTGGATGTTTGATCATGGAAGATATGGTAGCCAAAGCATCCGCGAACTCATTTTGCAGTCTAGGGACATGTTGGGACTCTATCTTGCTGAACCTCTGCTTAAGCTCCTTTATACACTCCAGGTACGACAGTATCTTGGAGTTCTTTGCTGTCCACTCTCCTCGGACTTGGTGAATCAGTAAGTCAGAATCTCCGATTGCTAACAGCTCTTATATGTTCATGTCTACTGCCAATATAAGACCCAAGATGAAAGCTTCATATTGCGCCATGTTGTTGGTGCAAGGAAACCTTAGTTTGGCCGTGACGGGATAGTGTTGTCCAGTCTCGAAAACTAGTATCGCTCTAATGCCGACTCCTTTGAAATTTACCGCTCCATTGAAGAATAACCTCCAGCAATCATACTCTTCGGTGATATCTTCCCTTACGAACATAACTTCCTCGTCAGGGAAATAGGCGTGCAAAGGTTCATAGTCATCCCTCACCAGATTCTCGGCCATATGATCAGCCAAAGCCTGAGCTTTCACCGCCTTTTGGGTGACAAAAGTGATGTCAAATTCACTGAGCAACATTTACTATTTAGCCAGCTTTCCAGTAGGCATTGGTTTTTGGAAGATGCACTTGAGAGGATCAATCCTTGATATAAGCAACGTTTAGTAAGACGTCAAGTAGTGTCTCAACTTCTGTGCTATCCAGGTCAGTGCACAGCACGTGCGTTCCAGCAATGTGTATTTGGCCTCGTAAGGAATAAACTTCTTGGTTAGATAGTATATTGCTTGCCCCTTCTTTCTAGTTGAATCATGTTGTCCCAATACACAAACAAAGGCCGAATCTAATACTGACAGGCACATGATTAAAGGTAGCCCGGGCTCAGGTGGAACCAGCACGGGTGGGCAAGACAAGTATTCCTTTATCCGATCAAATGCTTTCTGGCAGTCCTCTATCCACTCGATCACTGCGTCTTTCTTCAGTAACTTGATGATTGGCTCACAGATGACAGTGGATTATGCTATGAACCGGCTATTGTAATTGAGCCTTCCTAGGAAGCTCACAACCTCGTGGAAATTCTTTGATGGCTTTGATCTTGGATGGATCTAACTCTATACCTCTTCTACTGAAGATGAAACCCAAAAGCTTCCCTGCTGGAACACCGGAAGCACACTTTTCTTGATTTAGCTTCAGATTGTACTTTCGCAAGCGATTGAAAAGCTTGCGCAAGTTGGCAAGGTGCTCTGAACTCTTCTTTGATTTGATGATCACATCATCCATATAGACTTCAATCTCTTTGTGCATCAAGTCATGGAACATAGTTGTCATTGCCCTCATGTAAGTCGCCCCAGCATTCTTCAATCCAAATGGCATAACCTTGTAACAATAAGTTCCCCAAGATGTGGTAAAAGCTATTTTCTCGGCATCTTCCTCATCCATGAGCACTTGATGATAACCGGCGAAAAAGTCTACGAAGGATTGTAGTTCATGTTTCGTACAATTGTCAATCAGTATGTGTATATTTGGCAAAGGAAATTCATCCTTCAGGCTTGCTCTATTGAGATCCCTATAATCCACACAATCTCGGAGTTTCCCATCTTTCTTGAGCTGCTTGGTTACCTCCTCACCAATCTTCAACAGAACCGATGACTTGAAAGTTCAGGCCTTTTGTTTGGCAGACGGGAAGCCCGGATTGATAGGTAATTTGTGAGCTACCACGTCCGTGCTTATACCAGTCATGTCATCATACGACCAGGCGAATACGTCCTCATATTCTTTAAGAAACTCAGTATATCGCTTTTTATCTTCGGCGGTAGATGCACACTGATCCTTGTCTCCTTCACAATTTCCTCATCTCCTAAATTTATCACCTCAGTTTCCTCTAAGTTTGGCTTAGGTTTGTTTTGAAATCTCTCAATTTCTTCTTGTGTGGTTTCATCAAAATCTTCATAATCAACCCCAGTTTCCTCAAGCTTCATTGTTTCATTACACGTTGCGATTGTGGACACAATAGGATTATTATTTTGAATGTTGAAAAAATAAGATATTGCAAAATTAAAAGATTAAAGCAAAAGTTATGCGGGAAAAATGTGATATTTTGTTTATGAATCCTTGCAAAACAAAGTTTGTAGGAAGACATGTGCAATAAAGAAGAAAAATGCAAATTCCACGACTCAAATTTGGGTTTTATTTTTGAAAACATAAAACAAATTCTATCCCCTCATCTCTACCAGGGTCCGCGGTAAGCTCGGGCCCGGTTGCTGATCATATTGTTCAGTGCCGCTCCAGATCCAGCCTTTGTCAGTCCAGGAGATTCAACATGTTCTTCCAGGATCAAACAATAGTCTTCATCACATATGAATAGATTTTGCACTCCTGCCAGCAGATCCTCTTCAGCATCAACTATCTTCGGCTCCACCCATTGTGTTGCGAACACCTCCCCTTTTCGGCCATCCAAGTATCCAGACGAGATGAAGATATGCAAGAGAGTCTTGGTGCTTTTCTTATAGAACTTGAAGTCCAGTGATGCTTCTTCCATGCTCTTCTCATAGGTCACAATGTACCCTATGCCAGCCTTCTCATTGTCGGGCCTCATCACTATTCTGACCGGTTCGACAATACCATCTCAGGTTCTTGCCCAGACCCTTACCAGGTTCGTAGCCTTGTTTAATCATGATGCCCACGACCCAGTCCCCGGGCCATTTCGCAGGTTGTGGGAGCACATATGGCTCTTCGATTATTACCTCCATGGGTTCGAGTGCCTTGGGTATCCACACTTGCTTTCCCCTTGTTTCTTCAGGGATGCGCTTCTAGTTTGGACGAGCATTTGGTGAGTACATTGGTCATTTCTCGGTCTTAGCCGACAAAGTCTCACGGAACTCATGTGAGGCTACAACCTAATTAGAAATGATGGGCTCCCAAACTAAGTTCCTCCTTATATAGCCTTTGCCTCGGCCATTCCAGTAGGCGCTGTAAAAGATTCTCTTCCTTTCTTCAACCCAGGTGGTGTGTTGACCAACTTGGGAGCGAAGTGTGCAGTATAACCTCTTTAGACCGTGTCTGTGGGATTCCAACTTGAGTTGTAGTTTTTGTAGCGTCCTCCTCGAGTGCCTTGCACTGCTCCCACGAGTTCTACGGTATAGAATGTTTGCCCATCAGGAGCATTCCCCTCGATTGCTGGTATGGTTTGCTCATTGTAGATTGAGTTGTTACCTTCACCGAACACTACCACCTCTTTGTGGTCCCACTAGAACTTCACAGTTTGGTGCAATGTAGAAGGCACCGCTCCAGCCATATGGATCTAAGGCCTCCTCAACAACAGATTATAGGAAGCAGAGATGTGCATGACATGAAATTCAGCAGTGAACTCCACAGGACCGACCAAGATAGTTAGGTCAATCTCCCCAATGGTGCTTCTTTGCGACCCATCGAACGCCTTCACCTTCATGTTGCTCTCCTTTATCTTGCTTTGGTCAATTCCCATTCTTTTCAGAGATATGAATGGGCATATGTTCAGACCAGAATCTCCGTCCATCAAAACTCTTCCTACGAATAAATCTTTGCATTTGACCGTGCCGTGAAAAGCTTTGTTGTGACTCAATCCTTCAGGTGGTAGCTCATCTTCGTGAAAAGCGATTCGGTTGGCCTCCATGACTTGTCCAACCATATTAGTCAGGTTCTCAACTGAGATGTCCACCATAACATGTGCTTTGTCCAACACCTTCATCAAAGCATTTCAGTGGCTCTCCGACTTGAGGAGTAAGGCTAAAATAGAGATTTGCGTTGGAGTCTTGCCCAAGTGTTCCACCACGGAGTATTCCTTGGCTTGCACCTTCTTCCACAGCCTTTCAGACTCCTCCTCGCTGATGCCTCGTCTATCTTGAACAAGATGCTCGAGAGTGTAAATCCTTCCACTCCTAGTCATCCCTTGTGCAGCAACAGTCTCAACTGTCGACTTGTTCTTCCTCTCCATTCCATAATCCCATGGTACTGCCTTGTCGCTGTATGGGGGAACCACACCGACATAAAATTTGGGAGCCACTTCCAACTCAATGGGCTCTGGTGCTGTAGCGGCTTGAGCAACTGAAGCGGTTGTTGGTACATTTTCCTTTGCCATAATAATGGTCCCTTCCAAGTTGCATTCCTCGTCCAACTCGATCAGGTTCACCCTATTATCTCCATGATTAGGCAGGGGGTTGTTGTGCACGTTCGGAGTCTTCAAGTGTATCACCTATTGGTCGATCAAGTCTTGTATCCTGTCCCTCCAGCGTAGCACTTTTCAGTATCGTGACCAGGTCCTCCAGAGTGATAGGCACAGGTTTTGGTTTGATCAAAGTAGGGTGTCATCCTATCAGGCATTTTGAATGGCACGGGTTGTATATGGCCGGCTGCTTTGAGTCTCTTGAACAACTCAGTATGAGATTCAGCCAGTGGGGTGTAGTTTCTTTTGGGTCTTGGGTTGTTATTGGCGTGATGCCTTGGTGAATAAGTGTTGGTGTTTCGGTAATTAGAACTTTGTGGGTATGTTGGTCTTTGTGATGGTGGATTTTGGTACATGGGCTGAGTGTTGTAGAATGGGTAAGTGGATGTGGGTGGTATGTATGGGCATGATGGAGGAAGTGTTTGGTAGTAGTGGTTATAGGTAGGGGAGTGGTCAAGTGATGCGGCCACGAAGGAGACATCGTCCTTCTTCTTTCTCGGTGTGGTAGTGCTGCTAGCTTGTAAGGCCTTGTTAGCGGCTTGTAGTGCAGCCAAGCTAACAATCCTTCCAGTCTTCAGTCCATCTTTGACCATGTCCCCAATCTTGATCAGCTCTCCAAACTTCTTATCTTGCAGATTCAGCATCTTGTCAAAATAAACGTCTTCTTGTATGCGGATGAAGGTGGCCACTATTTCGACGTCTTTCATGAGAGGTTTAACCTTGGCGGCTTCAGCCCTCCATCTAGTTGCAAATTCCCTAAAAGTCTCAGTGGGTTTCTTCTTCAATTTATCTAAGTAGAACCGATCAGGCATAGCATTAGTGTTGTGCCCAATGCTGTCGACGAAGTCTCCAGCCATTGCTTCCCAGCTCGTCCATTTCTTTGGTTGTTGCTTAGAGTACCACAATAGCGCATCTCTGGTCAGATTGCAGTTGAACAGCTGCATGCGGATCTTTTCGTCATGTCCAACTCCAATCAACTTGTCACAGTAAGATCTTAAATGAGCCATTGGGTCTCCACTGCCGTCGAACATATTGAACTTCGGTGTCGTGTAACCTTCAGGAAGCTTCAAGTCAGGATACAAGTAGAATTCCTCATAGGCTAGCTCTCGGGTTCCTTTGGTGTCTTGGAGTTGTTTGAACTTCTCTACCAGCCATTGGACTTGCTCCTTGGTGTTGTCTGGGTCTTCCTTGGTCCATGCATACATTTCATGATCTTTGGTGGGTGATGCGATGGTTTTTGTTTCAACAGTGAAGGAGGGTAGTTGTTTTGCGGTGCTTTTGGTGGTGCGGTGTAGGCAGGGTAAGGAATGTCTTTTTCAGGGTAGAGTGGATCTTTGCCGTGAGGGCGGGTAGTCTTATTTGGTTCAATGATCTCATCAAAGAAAGTAAGAGGGATCCTATTCTCCAACTCGAACAGTCTCTGTTCCAACTTGGCATAGTCTTCGTAAGCAACCACACCTTGCATCTCAGGAGTTCCCTTTCCAACTTTGTCGAACTCAACCACGATATTGCGTCTCATCCTTGTCCTTGTCGGTAAAGGCATAGATGTTAGGATTGATCCTCTGGATCTCAACCTGTATGGCAGCGCGCTCAGAATGCACAAACCAAACTATCAGGGACTTAGGGACTGATATCTCAAAACAAAGAAAGAGAATGTGAGTATACGTTAGTTAAAAATAAAATCGCGTCCTATTATGCACGGGACCTCTTTTGCGCCAGAGGTAGGCCTATCGAGGATTTGAAATAATGTTTGCACCAAACACATCATTTCATTTGCATAAACATAATCATCACTAGTCTAAAAACCCAAAAATAACAAAATTTTATTTGCTTGGCTTTATTAAAACCACTAATATAAGACAACGACTTGATTAAAATGAAAACAGCGACAAAAGGGACAAGACGACACGACTCGATACAACCTGACCACGTGCCAAGCAAAGAGACTCCAGATCAAGCATCAGCTCCAGCGTCTTCTCTTTGTCCTCTTCTTTTGGCTTGTGAACCAAGCTCACGGGTGGAGGATCAGCAAACGTCTCCATCAGGTCTTTCCCAGCTTCCATGTCACCCAGAGCTTTTGTGAAGAACTCGCAGATTTCTATTCTTTTTACATCCTTCTCCTCTAGTGGCACTGACTTAAAATACTCTCCCCATTCCTTAAGCAGATCTTGCAGATTCCCAGCAGCTTGCCTTGCGGCCATGACCTTGCCGGTCCAATACTTGAGTTCATCCCCTTTGATTTTATCCTTGTATTGCCTCCTTATTTTCCTTTCTTGTGTCACCCTTAACTCCTTCTTTCCTTGATCAAACTCGTGTCTCAGCTTCTTGTATTTTTCAGCAGCACTCGGAGCTTTAGTTTTCCTTTTCAGTGTAGTCTTGGATCGGAATCTTGCCTTATCTTCGCTGAGCCATTGAGGATAAGCCAGAGTAGCTGCGGGGTTCACCCTGCTGTCTCGGCCACGACAGAACTACATAGTGAGCCTCTTTTCCCACATTGTCAATATGGTGCCAACCATTGGGCACTCGATATCCTTTATATCAACGTTGAAGCTTCTTCCCTCAGTCAGTTTCGGAGTTTATTATGTCATTCCTACTTGTCAGAGGATTCTTAGAGGAACATAGTGATGAGTTCCTCGAAATCTAATCAATGTCAAGAAAGTGATGTCTTGACCATGTATGGAAATAACGACGCCGGCACAGTTATCAATCACCCATTGTACCTCTTACAACTCCTCGAACTTGGTGTGCCATCCTTCCATGTTTGTTGGGTCTTCCCATGCCGCTGTTCCAGCCATGCGGGTGCTATGTGAGCGGATCCCTCCTTTCCAAGATGGTTTTGGTGCTACTGGACTGACAGGGACGCTATGCAAATGCTCTATCAACATATTTGCAACAACATGTTGCATCCCTCGAAGAAATCTCCTCCTCTTCTACATTTGGTTAGAGCCCGATAAACTTCCCCCAAAATCATTGGAACCATGCTTACTTGATGCTTGAAAGTACCTCTGCGTAACCCTTCTACCACTCTTCCCAACCTTATGTCGATCGTTCCTTCCTTCTCGGGGAAAATCATGCTTCCCAGAAAAGCAACGATGAAAGCATTGGATTCAGTCCATTCTAGTCTTGAATCTCCCATGCCCCAGTCTAATCATGCCTAAGTGTTGGATCCCCAAACCGAGAATGCAAGTATTCCAACGTGACTTTTCCATCATGTGCCCCTTCGACGTATGGATCATAAGGAGCACCCAATAGTTCAACGATCTCCTTAGGGTCCACGTCTCGGGGATAAACCATAGTCTCGGGTCCAGGATCTAACCCTGCTAGTCCTCCAAATTCTTCCAGCATTGGCGCCAACTCAAAGCCATTGAAATGAAACACGGCCCTCTTGTAATCCCAGAAATGTGTAGCAACTTCGACCAAACCAGTCATGGCAGTGTGGTTTTGAGGGCCACCACTTCTCCCAACACTTTTTGAACGTGAGCCTTGCTGACAATGGCTAAATCTTCCCGCCAGAGTCTGATTAAGTGAGGAGGTCGGCAAACAATCTCAAATTGGAGTGTACCTTTTGCAGCCATAGTCTTAAACCAAAACAAGAAAAAGTAACGACCAAAACATTCTTATAGTTTTGATCATATTTAAACAAACGATCAATATTTCGTGCAAACGTTTCTTTGAATCAATACAGAGATGCAATTTGTCATTTTCGGGTTAAGAACCCTCTCGATATTTGGACGTAGGCTTACTAATGGACTACTACATACCAAGGACGTATAGTCTTCCTATGTTTGTCGTTATGCAAAGAAAATAAATACGCATTTTGTTGCAAATTATTCTCATAAATTCCCCAACATTTGAAACTCAGTAAATGATGTCCTTCGAAAAAGTAAAATACAAAAGAAAAAATGAAAATGACACTTTGACTAGGCAGCATGCTCCCTTTCCATCTTGGCCTTCTTTTCTTCCCACGTAATCTCCTCAACTTGTTCCATAGCTTTGGTTAAGTATCCCTTAGCCGCTACCAAGTGTAAGATATCTATCTCTGCACACTCCGAGTTCCATTGTTCAAGTTTTGTCTCCAACGTCTCTATCTCTTCCTCCAGCTCTAATGTATGTTTCTTCTACACTTCGATCTCTTATTTGTTCTCCTTATCCATTTTGACAGCTTTCAACATGAATTCTCGGTATCGCATTTGAGCTTCTGCCTCACGATCCCATATGTCACTTCCTCGACTTGGCCCCACTACCACATTTCCCTTTATATTAGAGCGTAACCAGCTTTTGTAATTTTGTTCTCATCCAGCATTGTATCTATCTGATGCTAACGACGCTTCTGCCATGACTTGTCTTCCCACCCAGGATTTTCTAATGCTTTTGACCCTCGGAACAACATCTCCAGTGTAGTCAAACTGATAGTCTTTCGTGTCTGGTATCAATGGTATGATTTGTTTCCTCCCTGCTTTCCTCATCACTCTTAACGGTTGGTAAGGTTGGAGACCTCTTAATCCCATAAGTATCACAAAGGATGCCTTCTCAGAGCTGATAATTAAATCTGATGAAGGAAACCAACTGAAAATCCACTGAATCGAGTACTCTGTTATGTTTTCAAACAATTTTACCCATTTCTCCGTGCTGCTTGGATGCCTACATTTTGGAACCCCATATCATTCCCCAACAAAATAGTTGGAGCCGGTTGGTTTAGACAATTCTTGTACTCCCTTCACCTTCCTCAAATGCTCTTTGAACCATGCTTGTAGTAGAAGATTGAAACCTTGGAAATATTTTTCTCCCCTCTTGCAACAACCTAAAGCCCGATAAATGTCCGCGACTATCATAGGAACTATGGTGTAACAGTAACCATCAATTTCATTGAATACCGCATCGGTGACCATGACGAGCCTTGAACATATGTCGTGACTCGAACTTTCAGGGAACACCATTACTTCTAAGAAACAAATAGGAAATGCGAACAGTCTAACTCTCCTCCAATCACTGTAGGACTCAAACTCTTTCTTATGGTTGTCGAACGCGCTCAAACACCCAAACCGAGTGTAGAAGTAAGAAAAGGGTATCTTCTTTTGTTGTAAAAATTCCACATTCACACTTGCCACCATTCCTAACTTTTAATGAAACTCTTCAGCTGTGGGGACGCTAGGTGCTAGTATGTGACCCCCTTGCCAACGATGTTTGTCAAAATCCGAGTGCGATACGAACCCTCCTATTTCTTCTAATAAAGGTGTTAATTCGACATTCCCTAATCTAAATACATTCAATTCTTCGTCCCAAAATGTGGCTGATGCTTCAATCATCTCCCTACACGGTTCCATTTGTAATAGTGAAACAAAATGACCCAAATATTGACGTACTTCAGTTTGCTTTCCTAGTGACAAGTTACTCCACCAACTAGTTAACAAAGGAGGTGCGCCCATAGTCATTCCAAAACGGTATAATTTTTGACTCATTGTGACCTATAAAAAAAAGAAAAATAAAGGATTAAAACCCCCTCCCCTTTGAGAATAATTGAACAAATAAAAAATGCATTTTTATTTTCGTCTCACTTTCTTTTCACTCTTTTTTTTTTTTTACATTTTCTTTTCTCTAAAATGCACATAAGCATGTCCAAACGTCACTTCGGGGTTAAAAACCCGTTTAGGCAGTTTGGACAAGTTGAAGACTAGCCGGCTCATGGGGAGCCCTTTTTACGGTATGATGCATGCTCATTGCATTCAAAGAGTGGTGTAATTCTAGACACGGTTCCCCAAGGTAGACGGCCAAGAAGTGATATCATTTGAAATTATTGGTTGTACCACAGACTAACTATCTTCCAAAATGTCCCTCCGAAAAGGTGTTTTAGTGGTGAAGCGACCGTGGGATCCACGTAATCGCCGTGTGTGTGTAAAGTGTCATTTTTCCAGGAGCGGGGGAGTATGAGTGAAATATGCCAAATGTTACATCAAATTTAATACAAATAAATAAATAAAGGAAAAAAAAGAAACCAAGTTAGTAAGACATAAAATATAAATAGCAAGATAATAATCAAACAAATCCTAAAAGTAAAGACGCGTTGTGGTTAGGACTTTGAGTATCCCCAGCGGAATCGCCATTCTGTCATACCCGGTTTTTGACTCAACTCGAGGCGAGTCGGGTTTCGAATTTGACTGGGTAACTAGTTTGAGTTGGAGGGATGGAGTCGCCACATAATAAAGTTTTCTAAGGTGTATGAAGCCACCTAAGGGTCTAAGGTCGATTTCAATGGTCACACTAGTCTATTTCAGAGATTCTAATGGGTAAGAAGTCCAAATGACTTGGGGGAGAAGGTGTTTGGCACTCCCTCAAGTCCCACGAAAGGTGGTTCCCATTCGAGTCTATATTTTGGGATAAAAGTAGTGAATATTATCATAAATACTAACTTGGAAGGTCATTTTAGCATTTGATACAAGAAAATAGTATATCTAGGCAACTTGAATCATACATACGCAAACAAGTCTATATGCGACCTACATTTCAAGCCTAATCATATTTTTTGGTCTCTAATACAAACGCCTAATCGTGGATATGATTAAACATGCAAAGGGTGTTCAATTTAAGCCTATTTGCGTTATTCTAGCATTTAAAACAATTTTGCATGAATACGCAGTTTTGCAAATAAATTTCAGATTTTTACCAAAAACCAAATGGGTGTTGTTTAAAAATGAAATATTGGCCATTTAGGGTCGGTGTGACTCGTCATCAATTGTCGAGCCCTAACCTTAATGGTCTTTTTGTTTAGGGGTCAGTTTTTGGAAGTATATAGGCGAAAAGAGGTTGTTTACAAAAACAGATGTCACAGAAGCACGTAAATGCAAATAGTGGGGCTGTCACACATAGAATATACATATAAGTATAAGCATGCAAATATATGTCTAAGTGATAGTTTTAGCTTTTAGAAAAATACATACAAAGCGTATAAATGACCCCAAATACTTTATACACCCCTATGCACTATTAGATTAGTGTATAGGAGCGTCTTGAGTAGTGAAAATAGTTTAAACGCATATAAAGGCCACATTTTAAAACAGTTCTTTGCCTGGATCATTTGCGCAAATAGGGGCAGTCTTTAGTTTTGCAGAAATAGTTAAGATTATACAAATATTACATATTTAAGCCCCTGCCAAATGAAATTTTAGATTCAAACACTCAAAAAGTATGTTCTCATAGTATTTTAATTCTAACACCTGCGTGGAGTGATTAAGACAGTGTTATCCTTCATAGATTTTACCCAGAACATGCAGTTTTTAGAAAAAATAGCATGGGACTTTCAGGTTTAAACAACGAATGCTATGCAGATTTCTAAATGTCATGATTTTCTGGATAATGCAACATATAGGAGTGAAAGGTCGAGAGAAGAGCCCCTGGATGTCTATATGCACAGTATAATAACTGGGTACCCCTGTTTTAAAGCATACAGACAGGAAGCCTAGCAAATATACAAGGTAGGGGACAGTTTCTAAAGGGGAAAGAAAAATAAAGGTCAACTGGCAGCCTATCTAGGCTCAGTTTTCTTCAGGGAAGAAGGAGCCTTTTCCCAATTTTCCAAATACACTAAAAGTACTGCAAATGAAACTTGGTATAGCCTCTAAGGCTATCCTTACACATGCTGCAAGAAGGGATTAGCAGGGCCATAAACAGAGCCCGAACAGAGGTAACAAACATATAGAAATTATCCCAAAGAAATTAGACATTAACAACCTGAATGACAGAGCACACAATGAGGAGAACCATATCTTTATACTGCACCTTTTAAATAACACGACATGATCCTTGTGGATCATCCTAATAGGTGTGCAGAGAGTACCCTAGCCTTAACAGACCATCCAGAACCAAAGCAGAACATAGCACACAAGCAGTTTAAATGAAACAGAGGCAGGATAGGGGTGTAACAGACAACTACATAGACATAGATAGATAAATAAATGCAGTAAGCAATCAGAGAAGAAGAAATACCTTCAAACAGTGTGAAACAATAGAGTGCAGGGTGAAGAGAGAGAAACAGGATCAACACACAAGCAGAGCAGAAGCTCTTCAGGAGAGAAAGTATGCATAGGAGGTGACTTAGAGGCCTGGGAGTTCTATGTAACTTTATGCGTGTATCGGTGTGTGTTCCTAATCCTTTTCAGTGTAAAAGTGTGTCTGAACTTGTGTTAATGTCTAGAACTGTGTCTTTTGTGAATGAGAGACCAAATTTATATAGTTATAGGGTCGAGTCCTTCAAATTTAACAGGTGAACTCATAAGGCAAAGAAATATATCTTTCCAAAAATAAAACCAAGTCACTCAAGTATCTTTTCCTTGTATAATAGGGTAAATCTATTCCTAGCTTATTTAGAATTCCTTCCCTTAAGCACAATGATGTCCAAATTCAGAAAATCAGTTTTCAAATTAGCAAATCACCCTAATATTCGACAGATTCCAAACAATCCTTAACTAGCATAATATCAATTACAAAAATAATATTCCACTCAGATATCAATCACAAATTTGATTAATCCTAGTCAAGATTCCTTAAATCATGTTCAAATTAAGCCATTTCAGTCTTAAACCATGTAATCATGCATTTAAACAAAGTAAAGATCAAAATACACTGTCAAAGATGGATCCATTGTCGTGGGTGTTAAGCTCCATTTTCAGTAATGGTGACAAAGAACAATAGGCCTCGAGAGTGTCAATTTCAGTGCATACAAACAAATTAAGAGCAAGGTTCCACTTAATGAATCATAAGCAAGATAATTAACCACATAGTCCTTCACTCTAATTAATTAACTAATGACATTTAAACAACATTACACACAAATAAAACAAAGCAGACTCGAGCATAAGCACCATCGTTGAGACAGTGAAACCAAACAAAAATCGACAATTTTATGTTAATTAATCGAAAAATAATCGTGTTAACATACCAACGGATAGGCAATTTTAGGCACAGGCATAACACATAGGAAAAAGTAAAATTAGGGATTAGGGTTACCTATTTCCAACCGGGTCGGGTCCAATCGACCGGTCTCAAATTGGAGTTGCATGGTGAAATTCTTACCCTTTTCTTAATGATAATACCGTTCAACACAACCCGAACCCCACCGGAGGCGTTTTCCAGCAGTGGCGACTCAGTTAACAAGGGTCGAGATTAGCCCTCGTCTAAATGTCATCAAAATTATATAGGTTTTGTAGCGGATGGCAAAGGGAGTTTAATGATACCATTTTCCCCAATTTTCACCGGCCAAATTGACCACCAAATCAATAGACAGCGGAAATGTTTCATTTCGCCAAAGAGAGAGAAGTGAGAGTGATTATCGGGGGGTGTGGAGTGAAATGGAAAGGCTGAGGGAGTTTAGGGGATGTGTAGGTAAAAGTGGGAGATTTAATCTCGATCATTAGATCAAATGGAATGAAGGGCCAGGATGAGGCCACGTCGACACTGAGGTGTGAAAATTAAAGCTGATGTGTGCGGGTGTGTGCGTTTATACGTGTATATGTATATATGTGTATAAGTAGTGTATAATTAGTATAATTTAGGGTAAAATAGGTTTAGAAATAGTATAAAATAGGTATAAAACCATAGGAAAATTATGGAATAAATTTTAAAGCAATAAAATGACTAGGAAGGCGTATAAAAAATGTATTTTAGGATTTAAAATGAATTGGGTAATTTTATCAAAATAGAGGTAATTGCGGAGATTAAAAAATGGAAGTGTACGTCTTGTAAGAATGGCTAGGGTTTGAGATGATGCTTTGAAAATGACCTTGATTGTCATGCTATTACGAAAAGATAATTTGAAAGAATGGACGGGGCAAAGATAAATGCACGATTGCGTGTAAAATTTGAAAATACTGCTTTAAAAAACCAGAGGGAGAAAATTGGGTGTCAACACAGATTTGTCGACTAAGGACGAAAGACATTCCTTCAGTTAAGGTGCTATGGCGAAGCAATAACGTAGAAGAAATGACTTGGGAAGCTGAGGAAGATATGAGAGTCAAGTATCCACATCTCTTTACTACTTCAGGTACATAATAGATCCTTGCTTAATGCTTCTACATACTTCATTTAACATTCGAGGACGAATGTTCCTAAGAGGAGGGGGGAGTTTGTTACACTCCGTGTGTCTAAAGTGATGTATATCTTTATAATGACATGTTAAGAATGATTTAAGTGAGTTTAAGGTAATAATATGACCATATATAATGTTTATATGTTGAATATAAAATTTAGGAAAAAATCGGATTTAAGTTGCGGAAAAATCAACTAAGGATTTGCCTTGTAACAAAGCTTTTTGAGCAATTAATCATGTGTGTAATATGAGGTCTTTTGGGGAAATATCATATACCAAATTGAAGAACTTGGAGTGTAGTTTCTAATAATTTTGATCATTTGTTCATACAACGTCAGAATTAAAAATATGATCGATAAAAATCAGGCTAGAAGAAGGGACATAAACGCAAAAGAGGGCTAGAAGTGAAATATTTTTATTATAAGAGAGAATCTTATCTCTTTACTCATCATTTTCTAGAAAATTCATGAGAGAAACAGTTCTCTCTTGAAGGTTAAGCCATGCATATGGTTTTGGATGGAAGAACGTCAGTCTTAACTCGAAATTGAGAACGGATTACATAAAAACGTTCTACGCGACGAAGGTAGCATCGTGCTAACTTCCTTTTAATCTATAGCTTATGTTTTAGAATTACTTGATGGCTAAGTAAAGTACCTAAACCCTATGTTATAGCTTGTTTAAGCTTTAAAGGTATGTAATTCAAGGAAAACAAGATTTAGAAGCAAAAACATCAAAGGTATGTAAGGCGAAATCTTTCTTTCGACGAGGCATTTATTTTGTAGCTTTTGAGGTTTGTCTTAGTTCCAAACTTGGTGGTTCTTGTGGGGAACTTATATGGCATAAAGGTAACCTTGTATATGCTTAAGTTGGTACTAAAACCTAAGATGAAAGATGTCCAAAACAGCAAGATGACATATTCCAAAATCTAAAAAATTGTTTTAAACTTCGCAAAGTTGTTAGTAGTTTGAGCATAATTCTTTATAAAAAATTGACATTGAGGTGATTTAAGATTTTATGGAACTCTGAGACATATATCTACAACTTTTATGAAGAATATAAAGTTTTTAACTTTGACTTAGATCCTTCAAATTAGGTCGCAAGGCAAAGCAGTGGTGCTGTCCAATGATTCTGTCCGCGAATTTGTTATGTCGTCCGGTCATCTCATTTTGTTATCCATTTAAGTTGTTTATATTATCAGTTTATCCGGGTACCCATTCCCGTGTATATTATAGTGCTGGTTCTATTTTTTGGATCATCATGTTTTTGGGGACACTCTGTCAAATTTTTTATAGAAATTCAAAGAGTTGGATAAATTCTGAGTTCTAGGTCGTGTTATAATTCCATCCAGAAGTTACTTTAGCGTTATAAGTGCACATGTAATCAACTTTGTTGCTGGTATTCTGCCTAAGCTCGTGGTCCAACTACATGTCTCTTTTATTTTCACTTTTTCAAGTCATAATATTTCCAATTCAAAGGCAATACCCTGAAGTAGATGTTCAGTCTGGAGATCTTTCCTGGTCTGCATTATACTATCCAGTAGTAATTGCATGATCCTTATCCTTATATGATAGACCCTGTTCAGATGAACCTTTGCCATACATTAGGATATCAGTAACTACATTCCCATAAGGGGCTTGCGGAACAACCCTAACATCAACTGAGGTGTTGCATGGTGCGTTCGTAAAAATAATATAGCTTGCATCAAATCTTCTATAGTGTGTAGTGATAATGCACTTCAAAATCTCCCCCTATTGCATCAAGAGTGAGCTAATTCTTAGTTCTAGCGACCTGTTCTATATCGAAAGGTATATCGAAGAGGTGATTCTCGGGTGAATCATGTTAATCCATCCAGAGTTTAGTATATCTTTGTTCCGAAAAAGGTAAAACTCTCTTCTCGTGATCGAGGAAGGATCAGCTTAGCCAGAATAAGTTGTGCAATAGTATTATCATATTATCCATATATTTTTATTCCAAAAGTACGATATGCGTGTTATGATTTTGATCCTGTAATAAGAAGATAATGCCCGTGGAGCAGTTTATGAAGGTCGTGTAAGTTCTCTTGTTATCATCGTGAATCTTGCTTTACACTTAGGCTCGTTCGAGGACGAACGAGAGTTTAAGTGGAGGAGAATGAAACGACCTCGGTTAGTTGTTTCGGAAGTTGAGACTTTGATTGGCGTGCCGATAATTTTAAAATATTCGTAATATCCATTAGGACCTGTCTGTAAAATTTGAGCTAAATCAGACCTCGTTTCGTAGGCATCGGAAGAAGGTTTCAGTTTTTATTGTCGATAAATATTACAAAAGGGATTTTTGAGCTCGGTTTTGGCGAATGAGCTCCGATTCGAAATCCGAAAGCACCGTTAGGTTCGTATGATTATTTGTGACTTTTATGAACTTTCGAAAGTGAATTTCGATATTGTTCGGCTAGTTTCCGCTAAAATGCCGAAAGTTAAATAATTTGATCTTTTTCCATTTAATTTGCATATTGAGTTTCGGGAGTCCGATTTGAGATCCGCCTTCGCGAGTATGTTACATATATTTTGTATAACTTTTATGCAAAAGTTAGGATTATTTCGAATATCGTAGAGTATAGTTTTAACTTTTACTGTAGCAGCGATTTTTAAAAGATAAAGAAAAAAAAAAGAGAAAATGACAAAATTGGAAAAAATGTAAGGCGGTGGCGTGGCTAAGGGTCCCTTAGCGTACAAGAACATCAAAATGAGCAGAAACATGGGAAAAGAAGCCGTGAAAGCGGAGAAATGAAAAAATATGCCAGAAAATGAGAAACGGGGCTATTTGAGTTTATTACGTGTGTTTGAATATGTTCTAACGGTAAAACTTGAAATATTAGACATCGTTTTAATAAGTTCAATTAATAGTTTAAAGGGTGAAATGGACCCCGATTATGGAATTGATTATATATTCGTACTCAGTGAGTTATGAGCAACATATAAATGTAATTTATTTAGGGTTTGGTTATGTGACCTTAAGCCCTGTACATAGGCCTGGACTGCGTATTGCGTATCCGAATAGGGCATCAGGTTCCAAACCGGATTACCCTGAGATGTGAGGAATGAAGCCTTTAGCCTAAATTGATATATTTTTCTGCTTATTGAATAGAGTGGGATCGTTTGGCAAGGAAACCAAAGGATAAAGCGGTTGTTGATTACCCATACTAACTTTTGGAAGAGGTAAGTGTTTATATCCATTTCTTTGGAGGCACTTGGCCTCGTGGATTTTCTATTACGTGTTCCTTACGTGTGTAGCTGCCGATAGGCTTACTCATTACGCCTTAGCTTTGAATTTACATTGTATATTATATGTTATGCCCTGTTTTTGGTAATGCATTGAGCATATGAGCATTGCACTCTGGTTTTGAGCATTGCGTATACTTCCCGATAATCGATGAGAGTCCCGAGCCGGTGAAGGGTCATTATTGCATAAAATTCCCGGGTGCCGATGAGAGTCCCGCACCAGTGAAGGGTCATTATTGCATAGACTTCTCGGTAATCGATGATAGTCCCGAGCCGGTGAAGGGTTATCATTGCATATACTTCCCGGTAATTGATAAGAGTCCCGAGCCGATGAAGGGTCATCATTGCATATACTTCCCGGTAATCGATGAGAGTCCCGAGCCGGTGAAGGGTCATTATTGCATATATATCCTGGTAGACGATGAGGGTTCCCACGCCAGAGATAGGTATCAGGCATATGTGCCTGCATTTCATCGTACCGCATTCATTCCATCTCATTACACCGCATACTGACTATTTTGTGTATTGTGTTGTGTTTTATATATGCGGTATGTATACCATGTGGCGGACATATCTCAGTTTTCCTATATATTATTGGCTCGTATCCTGGGTTGTACGCCGCGACAGTATGAATATACGGATTGGGTTGCACGCCGCGATAGTATGTATTTTTTATTGTGGATATGTTCGGGATACTTAAAAACCTATATGTTCTGTCTAGCATATGTCCCTGGTTAGTTGTGATTCCAGACGTTTTCCCAGTTATTATCTGGCTGTCTTTTTTTTATAATTTAAATAAGATGGATTTGGTTTACCTATTTTTCTTCACCCTGGTTAGCTATCCTATTTTTTGAGGTGGCTAGTCTGCCCCACTTACTGAGTCCTTTTGACTCACCCTTGTTTGTTGTTTGTTTCTTTTCTATCTATTTCGTTTTGGCAGGATCGCTCCAGGAATGAGTTCACTACGTTGTAAAGGAGCGAAGACGACTTCAGCTGTCAGGGTGAGCCAGCTTTTATTCTAGATGGCCACCAGTTTATTGGTTATCATTTCAGTTGCATTTTGCTCCCTTCAGGAGGTATCTGTCTTCTTTTGTACTCTTAGATGTCTAGTCTGGATAGCCCTAAACCTAGTATGATGCGTAGTTAGCTGTAATTTCTTTTGTACAGCTTAGAGATATCAATATGTCTGTGTTTTTGTTTTAAGTCTTGTCCTAATTTATGAATTGTTATATTTATTTTCCTAATTTAATTGGTAAGGGTTCGCCCGACGGGTCTAGGGGAGGATGTCGGGTGCCCGCATGGCCTAGCCGAAATCCGGCTTAAGTTCATCAAAATTGGCTTTGAAACATCATCAAAGCCAATCATCATTGCTTCATGCTTTACATTAAATTCAACTATCATATCCACAAATGAACAAGTGCCTTCATTAATTGCTTGCCTCATGGATTTGCAAACATGGAATACCACTTTCTCTATTGAACTGGAAAGCAAGATCTCCACATTCCACATCACAAATTTCCCTTCTCGTAGCTACGAAAGGCCTTACAAGTATAATAGGCACTATAAAATAAACGACACAATCTAAAATCACAAAGTCGATCGAAAATACAAATTTGTTGACTTTCATAAGAACATCATCGACAGTACCAATTAGTTTCTTCATGGACCTATCTGCTATTTGGAGCTTGATAGGAGTAGGTCTCAGCTTTTCCAACCCTAAGGTTTTGTAAACTGAAAGTGGAATCAAGTTTATACTTGCTCCCAAATCTCAAAGTGCTTTGTTGAATGTTCTATTCCCAATAGTGCAAGGAATTGTAAACGCTCCCGCATCATCTAGCTTTTGAGCTAATGATGTTGTGACAATTGCACTACACTGGTGAGTAACATTCACAGTTTCAAAATCGGAATACTTCTTCTTTGACACGAATTGTTTTATAAATTTTACTAGTCCCGGCATTTGTTCAATTGCATCTTTCAAAGTTAAATTGATGGAGGTACTGGAAATCTTACCCCATATCTCCCTTGCATGATTATCTTGTTGTTGTTGTTTCAAAAGACTTTTAGGGATGGTGGAGGAGGTTTAGGAAGTGGTTCCTTAGCCTTTGGAATTTCTTTTGAAATATGTTACTTTGGAGCATTTTCATTGTTTGGAATTTCCACCACATGTTCCCTTGATGGGTTCACCTTATCTCAAATTTCTTCTTGTGTCACATTTTCTTGTTCAACTTCTTCATTTGGAACACCACTTTTTCCCTCTTCTTCACCATCGCTATCTTGCCTTGGTCTCTTTGCCACTTTTCCACTTCTTGTGGCAACAACTATGATTTGAGCCTTTCCATTCCCTCCCTTTGGGTTGCTTACCGTATCTCTTGGTAAGCCACCTTGAGGGTGGGAATTCAATGCTTGAGCAAGTTGAGCTATTTAAATTTCCAAACTTTTAATAGCCGATGAGTTTGAAGCAACAGTGGCAGCAGTGTTTGCATTTCTCTCCATCATTTGTTGAAACATCTTTTCAATTCTATCCATCTCACCACCTTGAGAAATAGTGGAAATTTGATTTTGTGGTGCATATGGTGGATTATTTTGAGGTTGTTGGTAAGTTTGTGATCTTGCTACTGGTACCAAACTCCTCTCTGCTTAGTTGTTCCAGTATGCATTTCTTTGTTCCCTTGGCTTCCATTGATTTTGCATTGGTACTTGGCCTTTTTATCCTCTTTGATCTGGATAATTTCCCACATAGTTTGCTTCCTCCTTTTGCATGTTGTAGCATTTCTCTTGAAAAAGCCCTTCTTGCTCTTTGTTTGGAAAACCCATAGGAGTGTACCCCGAAGGAGCATATCCTAAAGGTGCGGATTGGTAAGTCTATGTGTGTCCTTGAAAACTTCCTTGGTTGGCATCAATACAATTCACTCTTTGATCTTTGATCTTTGTCATGTTCTCCAATTGTGTGAGAAGCTTCGTTATCTTTCTTCTTGAGCTTCAAGTGCCTTTTATATTTCCATTTGATTGGGACCATTCAATGAATTCAAAGTAGCTCTAGTTTTTCAATCCTTGGAATTCTTTGTCATTCTATTTAACATTTCACTTGCTTGTTCAAATGCCCTTCCATGATTATTCCTCCCAACACGTTGTTAACCGCCGATTGATTCACAATGTCAAGACCTCTATAGAATGTTTTCAAAAGCACCTTGTCCAAAGGTCATGTCTTTGACAATCTCTTATCATTTGTTGAAATCTCTCCGAAATAGCATGTAATGGTTCATTATATTCCTGTCTAAATGCCAAAATTGCACCTCTCAACTCGGGCAGTTTCCCCGGTGGAAAATACTCAATCAAGAACACCTTCACCATGTTATTGCAACTTCGAATTGAACTTTGAGGCAAATTACCAAACCAAATCGAAGCCTTTCGTGTTAGAGATGAAGGGAAGACTATTAATCGAAGAGCATCATTCGTAACATGGTTTGACTTATAAAACGAACAAATTTCAAGAAATGACTTGAGATGCCGTTATTGATTGTTGTGTGGACTTCCCGAAAATAAACCTTTTTTGTTGAAGACCTTGGAGAATTGTGTTTGGCAAGTTTAATGCTGCATTACCCGTAATGGGTGGTGGTACAATGTAACTAGCGTAGCCATCATTTCATTTATTTGGTTTTCATTGTTCGAAACATTCCTTTGTTGTCGTTCATTGAGGTTTCGCATGTTTGCAAATATATAGTACTCATTTTCGAACACCGGACGATTGTTGTTGTTCCAATTGTTCCTTCGTGCCATGATAACCTGTGACATGCAAGAATCTAAAACTACAAGTGAAAATAGCTAAGGAATGTAAATTAGGCTCATCAAATTTACAACTTCAATTTCTCAATTAATATCGTAGCTTCCCGGCAATGGCGCCAAAATTTGATACGTCCAAAGTCTACCGTCAAATGAGAGTGACACGATCGCTGCAAATATACTGGATAACAAGTCCAAGTCAAATCCACAGAGAGCTAGCTAGATTAATTGAGATATGATTTTGCTAATTTGGTTTACTTAGTTTAGCATTTCCTTGAATCAAGTTTGTTTTGAAAAAAATACTATAAGTTAAAACTAAGAATGTAAACTACTAAAAGCAATTAAAGATTATTATCAAATGGGTAAAGATAACTAGAGTTGTAATCATCACCTAAGCATGTACTCAATGGGATTGTCAACTAGAATTTGTCTTGTTGTAAAGGTTGTTTTTGCGATCACACTTTTGATTACTTACTAATATGTCTCGATTACTAGCAAGCCTAATCCTATAGAATCTCTCAATTTCTCTTGGATTGCGTGAAGAACAACTGTAAAGATCCAAGTAAATAGATACATATCTCTAGTTCACTCATTTTATATCGAGTTTGTAAGTCTGTTTAAAAGCCAAAATTCTTGCTAAATAATTGTTACCCAACCTTATTACTACCTTCTCAAGTGAGTAAAAAAGGAAAATGGGAACGGGGTTAGTGTTTGTAACCACAGCCCTAGAATTTTAGCATGAGATTAGTTAGAAAAACACAACTCACACTTAGACAATGTTGTTGTTACCAACCATCAAGCACACACATAGGGTTGGTCTACAACCCTAGTAAATAAGTTTAGCTACTCATATTATGTAATAACACAACACATATACATGAAGCATTTAGCATAATTTATAGATCTAAGAGAGGAATTATTGCCCCAAATATTGTTGTTGATCATACAAAATGATGGAATTACCCACCAATTACTTGGAATTGTATTTTTCTCAATGAAATATAAGATATTCATCAAAACCCTAATATAGTTCTATTTATAGTGCTAGGACAAATTACAAAAAATTAGTTCTTGTCCTGATTGTGCTAGCCAGAAAAATTGTGCCGGGCGCATGATTGCTTATTTACCCTATGCACTTTTGTCTCCCCTGCATTGTGCAACCCTCAAAACTTCGTGCTTTGAAAAATTGTGCGGGCGTACAAAATTGTGCTAGCTCGCACGAATTTTGGAAATTTAGGATGTAATTTATAAAATGCAATTGTGTGGACGTACACAAAATTTTGCGCATCACAATGCCTTCTTTTTTCTGGGCATTTTTCTTTCTTTTTTAATTGTGATGAAGTCTTCATTTCTTGAATATGCGGTCCGCAAAAAATTGTGCGCCCCAGCACTTTCATCTGACACTTGGCTCTTTTTGCAATGATGTCAACCTTGAGTCCGATCAACTTTCTTTTGCGCTTTTCTTGATCTTTTGCTAGCCTCGAGCAACTTAATCCATTTGAACCTGAAATTATGCAATATTACCTATGATTTGACCAACTTATCATGTCCTACCCTATAAGATTTTGTGGGCAAAAATACGTCACCTATTGTTAAGGGGATACGAGTCCAGCTGGCGAGACTAGACTTATCCTACAAGTCATCGGGCACTGAGGATATACGTCCGCTCCTAGAGCCAACGAGCGTTTAGACGGTTTGGTCACAGGACACAGGGCACACTTCCCGCTGCCTAGGGTTTATCATCTCCTAGTTAAGGTTCAGTATATCATCGCCTTGAGTTGTAGGCCCATAGCCTTATTAATATTTGTATTGTACCTTATCTAGGATTGGGTATCACTACTATAAATAACCCTCCTTACATTGTATTGTACACATGACACAATTGGCCACCGAATTCAGCTACTCTGAAGGAATAAGAATTACTTTGCTTTCTCTATTATTTTCTGCTTAATTATATATTTGTACTTTCATCGTATTTACTTACTTTTTCCATCGTAATTTACCGTAATTGTTTAACCTAGACGTACAAATTTAGGCATAAACACTTTGGCGCCAACCGTGGGCCCCAGGAAATTGTAGGTATCCTACGAAGGAAAAGGCACAGTCATGTCAAGCTGCAATACCGCCATACGACAGACCGATAACGAGATCCAACAGATAATCCATGACTCGGTCAGTACGACCGAAATTATGAGCTACTATCTAAGATCAAAATCCAGTTATATGTCGTCAAGGTTGTACAAGCGTATTAACCTATATCAAGAAGCACAGTCGGTGGATAAAAGACCCCTCAGCACGATCTTTGGAGGGCCCGGGGTTGAAAGCAACGAGACCAAAGCCATCATGGTCTGTGAGGCTCACCATCAAATAGCCAAAAAGCCATGCCTCAACACCATCGAGTTTGATGATGGAGATTTACAGCGAGCCCACAACCCTCACGACGATGCCTTAATAATTACTCTGCAGGTACATGATGCTCGAGTCAAGAGTGTGCTGGTGGATCCCGGCAGTGCAATCAATATCATTCACTGGAAGGTTGTCTGTCAGATAGAGATGCAGGGTCGGGTAATTCCTAGCCCGTATACCATAACCAGCTATAACAGTTTCAGCGAGAAGTCTGTGGGAGAAATCCTCCTCCAGGTAAACCTGCCAGGAGCAGCGCAGTTGATGTCTTTCCAAGTAAAAATGCGAGCTCTCCAACATTATTCTTTGGAGACCCTTGATTCATGAAGTACATGTTGTGCCGACTACACTTCACCAGGTCCTCAAGTACCTAACTCTTTGGGGGGTGAAAGAAATTCAGGGGGAACAAAAGCTATCTCGGAGCTGTTATATGACTGCATTGATCGATGCTACTAGGAAAGAGACAAAAAATTAGAAGAAGAAACTGGACAAGTTGCTCGGGCCCAATTTGGTCACTAGCGTACCCTTAGGACACGGGGTCCATGAGGTGTCTATATCCTACGAACAAACTATCATACCCTCTGACCTGGAGGAAGAAGATCATCCGATTAAAGTTACAGCTAACGACCTTGATCCAGTAATCTTCAACGAGAAAGTTCCGGACAAGAAATTCTACGTAGGGGCCAAGCTCTCTACCGAAGCAAAACAAGAGTATTCTAACTTCCTACATGCTCGGTCAGGCACCTTCGCCTGGACGCACACTGACATGCCAAGAATATCAACTAGCTTTATCACACATAATCTAAACGTCGATCAAAACTTCAAGCCAATCAAGCAGAAGAAACGATCGATAAGCCGCGAGAATGGGCATGAGGTTCATGAAGAAGTCGAGAAACTACTCAACAATGGTTCCATTCACGAGGTTCAATACCCCGACTAGCTACCAAATGTTGCAGTGATTCCCAAGAAGGACGGTAAGTAGAGGATGTGCATCGACTTCACCGATCTGAATAAAGCATGCCCAAAGGATTCCTTCCCACTGCTTAACATTGATCAACTGATCGATTCAATGGCAGGGCATGAGGCCTTGATTTTTTTAGATGCATACTTGGGATAAAATCAGATCCTCATGAACCCAGATGATCAAGAAAAGACTTCTTTCATCACAGATAATAGGACTTATTATTATAGAGTGATGCCTTTTGGATTGAAGAATGCGGGAGCGACTTATCAAAGATTAGTGAACCTGATGGTCAAGGAGCAGATTGGCCAGACCATGGAAGTTTACATCGATGACATGTTGGTCTAGTCAGAATTTGCCAAAGATCAGATTGGCCATCTTGAGATAGCGTTCAATATCCTTGGCAAGTTTGGAATGAAGCTCAACCCCGAGAAGTGTTTCTTTGGTGTATCCTCCAGGATGTTCCTTGGGTTCATTGTTTCTAACAGGGGCATACAAGTGAACTCGGTGAATATCAAAGCAATCGAGGCAATACTGGAGGTCCTAAAGAGTGAAGTGGAAGTTAAAAGGCTCAATGGCTGAGTCGCAGCACTCAGCCGGTTCATCTCGTGGTCATCAAAGAAGTGTCATCATTTTTCCAATGACGCTTTGAGTGGACGGAGCAGTGCAGAAAGACGCTAAAAGAGCTAAAACAGTATCTGGCAAATCCCTCGTTTCTTACCAAGCCACGCGAGGGAGAACTGTTAGTGCTATACCTAGCAGTGTCCGAAGTCGCTGTTAGTACCGTCCTGGTATGAGAAGAGAAGGGGATACAATCACCAATATATTATGTCAGCAAGTATCTCCTAGACATAGAAATAGGGTATCAACATCTAGAGAAGCTTGCACTTGCCTTAGTCATGGTAGCGAGGAAGCTGCGACCGTATTTTCAGAGTCACACCATTGTCGTGGTTTCCTCTTTCCCATTATGGACCATACTGGACAAACCCGAGTTGTTAGGTAGGTTGGCAAAGTGGACTGTCGAGCTCGGCAAGTATGATATGATTTATCAGCCAATAACGGCCATCAAGTCACAACTTCTCTCGGACTTTGTCGCCGACTTCAACAATGACTTAATGCCAAAGACTGAGGAGGAACACAAGATGATAGAAGGCGTTACCCCTGGGGAATGGGTGATTCATACCTACAGTGCCTCAAATGTAAAACGGGTCGGGCTTGGTTTAGTGATCAAGTCCCCGACGAAGAAAGTTTTCAGGAAAGCTGTCAACTGCTCCCAGATGACGAACAACGAAGCAAAATATGAAGCTGTATTTCAAGCTCTAGAATTAGCTTACATATCGGGGGCCAGAGAGGTTAGCATCAACTGCAATTCTTACCTTATGGTGAACTAGGTGGCCGGAGCATACACCGCCAAAAACACCCGTATGCAAGAGCGCCTGGCCAGAGTGGAGAAATGCCTGAAGAAATTTCAAAAATGTAGGATTAATCAGATACCAAGAGAAGAAAATGCAGAGGCTGATGCCCTTGCCAGCATAGCGGCCACTGCAGAATTAAACTCAGACAGCCCTGCTTCTACCATTGAGTTAACTTACGCAGATGTTAAGTATCACGAAGTCAATGCAGTAAGGCCATCATGGGACTAGAAGCACCCGATCATTAAATATATCAACAAGGGAACACTCCCGGTAGACAGGAAGGAGAGCAGAAGGCTAAGAGCTCAAACGGCTCGCTACGTCTTGATAAATAGAGAGTTGTACCAAGGAATGTTTAGTGGACCTTTGGCTAAATGTTCGGGTTCTTCTCAGGTGGATTACGCACTCAATGAAATCCACGAAGGACAATGCGGAAATCATTCTAGCAGGCGGTCTCTAGTTCGAAAGTTAATCAGGACGGGCTATTTCTAGCCCCGAATGAAAGATGATGCGAGAAAGTTTGCCCGGGCATGTGATAGAAGCAAACAGTTCTCCCATGTACTTCATCACCCGGTGGAGTTATTACATTCAGCAGTTGCCTCATAGCCTTTCATGAATTAGCAGATGGACAGCGTAGGGCCCATGCCTAAAGCGCTCGGTGGTGTCAAGTTCGTTCTTATCACCCATCGAGGCGGCTAAATATGCCCGGATTCAAAAGCAGGAAGTTATAGAGTTTTTTGGAAAAATATTATGTGCCGATTTGGGATTCTAGTAGAAATTACCTGCGATAACGGTCCCCAATTCATAGGCAACAAGATCACTGATTTTCTGAAAGAATAGGAAATTAAGAGGATAAGTTCTACTCCTTACCACCCTTCAGCCAACGGCCATGCCGAATCCTCAAACAAGACGATAGTGGAGAATTTGAAGAAGCGGCTCAAGGAGGCTAAGGGAAGATGGCCCGAAGAACTGCCCAGAGTCATATGGGCCTACCGAACTATATCCAAAGCCAGCAGTGGAGAAACACCCTTTTTGCTGACGTATGGAACAGAAGTTATGATTCTTTTAGAAATTAGAAAGTCCAGTATATGGTGGACATTCGCAGAAGAGGAGTTCAACGACGAAGCCCCTAAAGCCTCCTTAAACCTCTTGGATGAATGGCGGCAGATAGCAGCCATTCTCCTTGAAACCTAGAAGCAACGAGTAGAGCAATATTATAATGCAAGGGTAAATCCACGGTCCTTCAACATCGGGGACCTGGTCCTTCGCAAAGTTACTCAGAACACCAAGCAGGCCGGAGCACGAAAGCTCGCTTCATATTGGGAAGGATCGTACAATGTGCGGGGTATCACTGGAAAAGGTGCAGACGTTCTCGATGACATGGAGGGGATAGCTATTCCAAGTAACCAAAATGTCACATGGCTGAAGAAGTACTACTCTTGAAAGGCTGACTAAGTCTAAGTAATCAAGACATGTATTTTTCTTTTTTCCTAGTCTTCTCAAAATTGTTTACAATGGGCTCTCAGCCCCGCTCTTTGTTTACAACAGGCATTTAGCCCTGTTCCTTATTTCACATGGGTCCTAGTCGTATCAATAAAACTACTATTCCAACTAGTCAGTTTTTTCCAATTATTTAGATCCATATGTGATTCAACTCTTCATAGCCCCATCTAGACCTAAGTTGAAGTAATACACTCACTTTCCGCTACAAGAAAGTAGAGTACACTACTCGCTTAGCGTTAGACCACATCTAACTCAGCTACCAACCATTAATCCAGGATTGAACTCACTAAATCAACAATTACACCTACACGCTGACGGGGATACCTATCCGTGTAGTGCTAAGCAAAGACATTCTGTTTACGTCGAAAGTCATAAATACTCGAGTAACTAAGCGAAGACGTTCTGTCTCAGAATGCAACAGGGCCGTTACCACACGGGCTAAAGTCGTCCCATTGTGGGTGCAAACAACCATCTGCTACGGATGCAACCTACCCGCCGTCTATTCGTGCACAACGGACGTAATCGCTCAAGGCAGGCACACTGACACACGTTCTTAAACAACTAGAACAGTCAGGACAACCGGAAGCCATCTAATATCTAGGTGCCCAAACTAACTACTTGGTCACACATTACAGAACACGTAATAATACAAGTACGTATGAAATATTGAAAAACATTTGTTTCATTAATAACAAAGAGCCCGTAGGCTCATAATATACATTTAATTCTTCCTGAATACAAAATTTCTTTATACCAATTGTAATAAAAAAAAAAAAAAAAGGTAGACTAAAACTGCAAGTTCCTTTGAATTTGCACCCCCAAAGATCCTTCGTCTGTATCGAAGCTCCTGTATCGAAGTTTCTCCTAGGATTCAAAGGCGAAATTCCAACATAATACTACGGGAAGCAACATCTTTCTAACGCTGCACCGCGGGGGAAAGAAAAATCGGCCTAACTAAGGAAACCCCCAGTAAAAGAGGCAGAGGCAGCAGAACGAGAACTAGGGGCTTCACTTAAATCCACTTGGAAAGACTCCAATGAGGAACCTCTAGTAACCTTTGGGAACACCTTACACTCCCTCTTCCCTCTGACGACTGGAAGATGATGCAACCTCTATCACCAATGAAACCAGGAGATGAACGATCTAGAAGAAGCCTGAAAGGAGTTGGCATTCCTCTACTGAACTGTGTTACATGAAAAGAAGAATATCACAGCAAACCATCGAGCATGATGATGAGACACTCCAAAATTAATGTGTCTACCACAATGAAGATCTTCTGAAGAACGTCACCATTAAAGCTCCGACCGTGCATCATGGCTCAGGGGACTTCTTTCCTTCCTTCACGGAAAAAGAAAGAATAAAAGATAACTGCAGATGAGTCTCCCCTTGTAATCTTCTCATGGCTCGTCCTCACGAAATGAAGAAGAATTTTATGAAGCCAGGACCAAAGGTGAATATTTTCGGAAAGGAGAGAGTTTTTAGGGATGCTTTATGAATATATTTTTCTGAGAAAGAGGAAGAATTTCCTAAAGTTTGAGATCTATCCAGCTTCATGAGGTCACTATTTATAGTCAGGGAAGGAAAAGCATGGAGCACGAAGTGTTTGGGTGTCGTTATTGCTAAGGATTTGAAACCATTTGGAGCAGTCATTAGCGTTCTTTGGAAAGGTGCATGAAATCGATATCAAACAATCAGATGGAAGCATGTGAGGTTCTCGAAGAAGTCATTATCATTCTTGGACAAAGAGACTACGAGCCTCAAGGAGTCAGTGAGATGCCTTTTTACATCACACCGCTTTCACTTCCTAACTGCTTGTGTCATCACTAAGCAAGTGGGGGGATTGACTGTGTGGGCAAAAATACGCCACCTATTGTTACGGGGATATGAGTCCAGCTGGCGAGACTAGAGTTATCCTACAAGTCACGGGGACTGATGATATACGCCTGCTCCTAGAGCCAACGACCGTTTAGGCAGTTTTGTCACGGGGTGCAGCGCACACATCCTGCCGCCTAAGATTTATAGCCTCCTAATTAGGGTTTAGTATGCCGCCGCCGTGAGTTGTAGGCCCATGGCCTTGTTAGTATTTGTATTTACCTTATTTAGGGCTGGGTATCACTACTATAAATACCCCTCCTTACATTGTATTGTACACAGTACACAATTGGCCACCGAATTCGACTACTCTCAAGGAATAAGAATTACTTTGCTTTCTCTATTATTTTTTCCTTAATTACTTGTTTTTTACTTTCATCGTATTTACTTTCTTTTTCCATCAAAATTTACCGTATTGCTTGTGACCTCATTCATAATTAATTGTTTAACCTAGACGTACAAATTTGTGTATAAACAAAGATGCCTCTTTGTGCAGGAGGTAGGTCTAAGACGTCAAATAAATGATAACAAAAAATAGTCAACGTCGGTTTTACAATTATCAAATTTAGAGTAAGCAATAATAACAAAAATATTAATAATAATAGTCTTCTTTCATTTATAATAATAACCGGCTTTTAGGGCATCATCATTACATGGAAATGAAAATGCGACAAAGTAAATACATAATCTTAAGACTTAGTATGAATACAATAATTGAAAATTTAAATAATTTTTATAACTATATTGCATCAAGCTGGAGGAAGTACCGAAGCTGAAGTGCTGGCACGACTACGATCAATTCTTGTTATTTTATATCTAGATAACTTTCGACATGAGGCTCCAATAATCAGAAGTGATAGTAATGGTGCCAAACTTAACCTTCATCCAGACTATCGGGTCTACATCTTCAAATCTTTCTTTTCTTGCTTTGACCCAGGCATAATATTCAGGTGTCTGGCTGGCTGGATTAAAACTTTCTCTTTCATTGGGCATCTCTTTCCAATCTTTCAAAATTTCTTTGACTCTTGGAACTATCACCTTTTCACCAAAGTCATCTTTAGAAGATATTATTTATGCACAAAGAGGTATTGCTTGCTCTATCCTAAATTGACGAAGTACCCTCAAAGAAGCATAGTAATGAAGACCCGTTAGCAAGATAAGCTCGATGTACTAATTCTCCTTACAACTAAGATAAGCGCCATCTTTGATTGAAATCCACCATATTTTCCGCAAAACCTGGTCTTCCTCAAGTCGGACTAAATATCGGAACCAATCTTTAAGGCCTACCGGTGCAACAAACCTTTCAAGTATCTTACTCCGATAGCTCTTAATTGGATGCTTCCCGTACAAGACTATTTCCACCACGAAATCTCATATGAAAAGATGTTCTATTGCCCATATTTGAAGAAGCAGATTTGAACTGTCGAAATACCTCTTTTTATCCCTTTTACACAGTTAAAGCCCTAAGTATTTCAGCTAGAATTATAGGAACCATAGTGACTTCTTTGTTATCAATCCCTTCAAATAAAATGCGAACCACTGAACCAATGCTACTACTAATTTTCGCTTCTTCATACGGAAAGATCAAAGCCCCAAATAAAGTGATAACAAAAACGTTGAAGCGCCTTTTCTTCCAAGTACCCAAAGAACACTAAAATTCACTGCGATAGGTGGTGTGACTATCCCAAAATACAAACCTTTTGTATAGATATCCCAAAGAAATCCATTGACTGTGACGAAGAGAGAATAAGTTCATTTCCAGACATAAAGGATCAGATTGAAGGAGAAAGGTTTGGCCCTTCCTAAAGTAATTTCAATAAGAGATTGCTTCTAGCATCATAGCTAATTCAACTATTTCATTGATCCAAGGATGAATTTCCTTTAGCCCTTAAGTTTCACGCTAGAAAGCCGAACGCCTTTTAGTCAACAAGTAGCAAATCACTTTTGGAATCACCTTTAAGGATCCTCTTGCGGTGAAATGCCGGAATAATGCGAGGATATCCCGAGCGAGTCAGCTAAAGAGAGACGGAAATCTCAGTACTATTCTGGCCAGCGTATGCTTGTTGAATTGAAGGTATACCGCACACCGCTTCAAATAGAAAGATATTGGTTTAATCCCAAACCCTTGCTTGAAGACGTAACACAAAAGTAGCCTGCTTGTCTTGCCTCGAGCATATAAGAGAAGTACTGCTGCGGACTAGGATGGTACTGTTCTACTTAAAACTAGGCCAAGAAATCGGTCTAACTCCATTCACTAATGAACCCTTAACCTCGAGCGGTATGCTTGGTGACGCGTGTCGTCTACTCTGCTTCAGTGCATACACTAGGGTAAGGCTATCAAAGTGAGCAGCTTCCCCTGTTTATTATGGCTGAAGTCAGTTGGCAAACCATTGACTTTCAAAATACCCCAACTTTTTTTTGTTAGCTAACCCCAAATCTTCTAGAAACTTCTTCCCTCAATGGAACCCTGGAATGATCATTTCCTTGCCTTTCAAAGGTAACCTATTAATTTCGGCTACTTCCTAGAAGGTCAGTGTAGGCTCAAAATACTTATCAGAAAACGGCCCTTGACTGACTCAAAAGGGAAAAAGTGCTTGAATTAGATAGCAATCAGATGGAGTCTCTAGCAAACAAATCAAATGCCCTAACATCTTCTTAACATCTTTTGCTCCCTGTTTGTCATCTTGTTTCAAGTTTCTCCACTATTCTTTCAACTTTTTGGGAACCTTAATGACCATTTAGACATTTTTGAATTTAGACATCTTCTAATCTACTAAAGTCAATAACAAAGATGAACTAAACTCAATTAATTGCAAAAGATTGTTTGGACTGGGAATTTCGTTATTACATAAACAAGAAATAGGCAATATTGTTGGGTTTAAAACCCATCAAAGGGCGATTTTCTAATTATGGAGGCGGTACCAAAGACCGCGTCCAATCTAAGATCCATGCATGCATGCTCATTACAAAAACTCTAGAGTAGGTTTACTATGCACAAGGTTGTTTCTGAGTGGCAAGCGGCCACGCAGCAGTAAAACTATCCGCTCACCCCGCAGGTATGCGCACTCTTTCTTAAAGGATTTTTTGTGAGTTGCGGATGTATATGAATACACCTTCCGGGTATAATTATCCATGAAGAAGGTCCAATGAGTGGGAGAATATGAACAAAATGCCAATTTTATATGTGCATAAAAAAAGTTCTAGTGACATGCTTTTCGTGACATAAAAATAACTACTAAGAATACTAATTTCAGGCATACAATTTAAAATAAATTAATCAAGCTATTTCAAACATATAAATAAAGCTAGTTCATGAGAACCTTATGGTTAGAATTATTTCTTATCTCCAGCCGAATCACCATGTCTTTGAGCTCAAAAAATTACCGGTTAAAATAAATTTCAGGTATTTCAACGTTATGGAGATTCCAAAGGCGTTCTTTTGAAGTTGCCACCTAATTTAGGAAATTAGGAACCATTTAGCCAAATATTGCATGCAATTAACTTTGTGTTTAAGGCAAATGGTTTTTCAGGGATTCAAAGTAAGAGCTTCATATATTTTCCAAAGAAGGTTTTCGGTTGAAAAGCACTTTCAAAAAATCCATAAAATTATGGTTAATCTGTTGGTTTTCACGAACAGTTAAGAAAATGACACTTTCAAATTTTCAATTTAAATTCTGGGAAATGATTTTTCAGGGATTTAATGAAAATTGCATTCAAAAGGAATTTTTTGAAAATTAAAATTATTTTATGTATTTGAGATTAATTGCACGCATTATTTGGCCAAAGAATTCTGAACTTCTAAATTAGTTGGCATTTCTAAAGAAATGGATAAACTCATAATTTATTCACAAAGAAATTATTCATGCCATAACTAAAAATTCTACGGGATTCCTATGAACATGATTTCTAGGAAAATGAAAGAGGAAGAGTAGGAAGGTAGAACCCGGATAATGATACTCCGGAATGAATTTTGATTTTTATTTTATTTTTCATTTACGTTATGCCCATGAGCCTAAAACATTATATTATTCAACAAAGAATTTTTTATTTAACTCTAAAGGCCTTCAATTCTTCTTGCATGCTTTGACCCGATTTGCAATTGTATCCTCAATGCATCTCCCAAAAGCAATTATAGCCCCATGCAATTGTGAATTTCAACAAAACTCATTCCCAAGTGCATGTCAAAGAAAAATAGGAAGATAAAATTAGCACTGGCTCAATAATAACACACAAATTACTTGTAAAAGTGGTAGGTAAAATGAGATTAATACAAATAATTAGACATAACCTATCACTCTTTTTTTACAAATGATTTTTACGGTAAACCAACTTACTGGACAAGAATAGACAACACTACTCCAGACCTTCGAATTTCAAATTTAGATTCTAATGACACTAAAATAGGCAAGGACTCAGAGGAAACCAGCTGAAACTAAAGAGAGACAAAAGTGCAGGCATTTGATTTGTCACAGTTTAGACTCAGAAATTAAACTTATTAAGATAGGAAAGAAAATTGGATCAGCCTCAGAAATTAAACTTATTAAGATAACTATTGAAGCTGGAAATGGTCAATTCATTCTCAGAAATTAACTAAGAAGAAACCAGATTATCAGGACAAGATACAACCGAGATATTAGACAAAAAATTAAGAGAAACGAGGCTGAAACCAATGATTTAAATCAAGACTCCCAAGAGCAACTAACTCGACAGCTACCATGGAGAAAATTTCAGGAAAAAAAACGCTGCTAATGCATTCAGAAAAGGTGAACAAAAGCTAGAAAAATAGGAAAACAGATCATAGGCATAAGAAGAACACGACTTTAGACAACAAACCAGAAGGAAAAGTGATAGAAACTAGACTCTTGACTAACTCCCTCAACACACATTTCTTCTATAGACCCCTGCACTACCTAGGACCATTTTAATCTCCCACCAGGGCCCCTGAATAGGCTAATGAACGGAAAACCAGGACATAGCCTCCGCATTTTACAGAATTAACTCAAAATCATAGAAGCTCTTCCTGCCACCTATCAATCAACTCTTTTTAAATAGGCCCTACCCTCCATTCACAACAACAAAAAACCTCACCTAATGTTACACCCCGTATGTCAAAAGTGACGTATATCATTCTATAGACATGTTAAGAATGATTTAAGTAAGTTTAAAGTCATAATATGACCATATATGATGTTTATATGTTGAATATAAAGTTTTGAAAAAATCAGATTTAAGTTGCGGAAAAATCGACTAACGAATTGTCTTGTAACGAAGCTTTTTCAGTAATTAATTTCGTGTGTTATATAAGGTCTTTTGGGGAAGTTGTATGGCTCAAACTCGAAATTTAAACAAGTATCATATACCAAATTGAAGGTCTTTGAGTGTAGTTTCCAAAATACTTGACGGTTTGTTCATACAATATATAGATAAAAAGATATGAGCATCAGAAATCAGGCTAGAAAGAGGGACATAAGCGTACAAGAGGACTAAAAATTAAATGTTTCAAGTATAAAAGGAAAATTCCTTTCATATCTCATCATTTTCCAGAAATATAAAGAGAGAAACAGTTCTCTCATTATGTTTTGAGAAAATTTTATGATTTTGAAGGATGGACGTCAATCTTAACTCGAAATTGAAGACAAATCGCGTCAAAATGCTCTACGCGATTAAGGTAACGTTATGCTACCTTCAATTTCGTCTATAGCTTCAGTTTTAGAATTACTTCATGGCTAAGTAAAGTACCCCAATGCTGTATTATAGCTTTTTTAAGCTTTAGAAGGTGTTGAATTCAAGGGAAACAAGGTATAGAAGCAAGAAGCATCAAAAGTATGTAGGACTAAACCTTTCTTTTGTAAAGGCATGTATCTTTTAGCTTTTGAAGCTTTTCTTAGTTCTAAACTTAGTGTTTCTTGTGAGAAACTTGTATAGTATCAAGGAAACCTTGTATATACTTAATTTGGTACTAAAATCCAAGGTGAAAGACGTCCGAATCAGTAAGACAAAACGTTTCAAAATCTGGAAAATCATTTTGATCTTTGGGCAGCTGTTAGTATATTGATCATAACTCCTTGTACAAATGAAACGACCTCAGTCAGTCGTTTCGGAAGTTAAGACTCCGATTGGCGTGCCGATAATTTTAAAATATTCGTAATATCCATTAGAACCTGTCTGTAAAATTTGAGCTGAATCAGACCTCGTTTGGTAGGCATCGGAAGAAGGTTTCAGTTTTTATTGGCAATAAATATTAAAAAGAGATTTTCGAGCTCGCTTTTTGCCGAATGAGCTCCAAATCAAAATGCGAAAGCGCTGTTAGGTTCGTATGATTATTTGTAACTTTTATGAACTTTCGAAAGTGAATTTCGATGTTGTTCGGCTAGTTTCCGCTAAAATGCCGAAAGTTAAATAATTTGACTTCTTCCATTTAAATTCGCATCTTGAGTTTCGGGAGTCCGATTTGAGATCCGCCTTCGCGAATATGTTACATATATTTTGTATAACTTGTATGCAAAATTTAGAATTGTTTCGAATATCGTAGGGTACCATTTTAATTTTCGTCACGAAAAGAAAAGATAATAAAAAAAAAGAAGAGAAAAAGACAAAAAAAGAAAAATGAAACTTAATGGTGAAGTACAAAAGAGAAGCTACGAACTGGTTCTCGGTGGTTAGAGACAAACAGATAAGAAATGACTTTCATTTATAAATTTTTGTCTTTTATGAAGGCATCATAGCTAGGAAATATGCAAAACTAATTTTGCTCTGTTTCTTTCTCATTTCCTAGCAATTTCTATGGTCCTACTATATTTTGGTTTGACCTTAGAATAACTCAATGAATAGATAAAAGCTCAGTTGTAGCCAAAAGATTTAACATATCAACACCCTCCTTACCCGTAACCACTATTTCTTGACCGATTGAGATTGAACGAAAAGAGTTCTATTCAAAGGTATCAATTTACTTCTCCTTTATCATTATTAGTGTATTTTTTTGTTTTGAAATACATTAAGAAATATAGGAATGATAATTTAGCATTTATCTTGAATAGTGATAATAAAGTTTGCTTTTACATTCAAGTCTTGATATTCAATTATTGAAATTGAGAAGTTTAGGCTTAAAAACCTATAACACTAATTTTGTTAATTAGATGTCTAAATTGTACCAAGATAGGATTTCAACTATATATTTAGACTCTTGTGGTTAGGAGCAACACGATTGTGAACTCAATTTCGAGGATAGGGTATGTGATCTTGGGGTTGACTTATTAATCATTTATCCTGAATTTACGAAAATTGGCTTGTTAGCTTATATTGATTGTATCCCGTTACTTTCATAGAGCGAGAACTTTTGGAGGAGGTTCGACGGGGAAAAATGGTTGTTGAGTAGTAAGTTGCTTCTTCAGGCTGAGGTAAGTGTTTATATCCATTTCTTTGGAGGCACTTGGCCTCGTGGATTTTCTACCACGTGTTTCCTTACGTGTGTAGCTGCCGATAGGCGTACTCATTACGCCTTAGCTTTGGATTTACATTGTATATTATATGTTATGCATGTTGTTGGTATTGCATTAAACATATGAGCATTGCACTCTGGTTTTGAGTATTGCATATACTTCCCGGTTGGCGATGAGAGTCCCGCACCGGTGAAGGGTCATCATTGCATATACTTCCCGGTAATCGATGAGAGTCCCGAGCTGGTGAAGGTTCATCAGTGCATAGACTTCCCGGTTGGCGATGAGAGTCCCGCACTGGTGAAGGGTCATTATTGCATATATCTCCTGGTAGACTATGAGAGTATCGCGCCGGAGATAGGTTTCAGGTATATGTGACTGCATTGCATCGTACAACATTCATCACATCTCATTGCACCGCATACTGACTATTGTGTGTACTGTGTTGTGTTTTATGTATGCGGTATGTATACTATATCGTGGACATATCTCAGTTTGCCTATATATTTCTGGTTCGTATTTTGGATTGCGGGGATCGGGTTGCACGCCGCAACGGTATAAATATATGGATTTGGTTGCACGCCGCAACAGGATAAATATATGGATCGGGTTGCACGCCGCAACAAGATGTATTTCTGATTGCTGGTGTGTTCGGGATACCTTTATATTTTGGTTATCTTACGTTCCTGGTTGTTGATGAGCTATGGTTTCATACATGTGTTTGGTTGTTATCTGGCTCTGCCTTTTTATAATTTAAATAAGAGAAATTTGGTTTATCTATTTCTTCTCCCTGGCTAGCTATCCTATTCTTTGAGGTGGCTAGTCTGCCCCACTTATTGAGTCTTTTGACTCACCCTTGTTTGTTGTTTGTTTTTGTCTGTTCTATTTCGTTTCGGCAGGTTCGCTCCAGGATTGAGTTCGCTACGTTGTGAAGGAGCAAAGACGATTTCAGCTGTCAGGGTGAGCCAGCTTTTATTTCGGATGGCCACCAGTCTATTGGTTATTATTTCAGCTGCATTTTGCTCCCTTCAGGAGGTATTTGTCTTCTTTTGTACTCTTAGATTCCTAGTCTGGATAACCCTAAACCTAGTATGTTGGGTAGTCAGCTGTAATTTCTTTTGTACAGCTTAGAGGTATCAGTATGTCAGTATTTTTTTAAGTCTTGTTCTTATTAATGAATTGAATTATATTTATTTTCCTAATTTAATTGGTAAGGGTTCGCCCGACGGGTCTAGGGAAGGATGTCGGGTGCCCGCACGGCCTAACCGGATTTCGGGTCGTGTCAGTTGGTATCAGAGCCCGGTTTAGAGTCTATCCAGACTAAGACAGTGTCTAGTAGAGTCTCGCTGATGGGTACGTAGACGTCCGTACTTATCTACGAGAGGCTATGATGGCATTTAGGAAGTTTCACTTCCTTCATTTCTGATCATGCGTCGGTCTAGGATGCAAAAGTATTTTCGTTAATTTGTTAATTCCTTCGTGTTAATTGTGAACCCTCGTGCGATGAATCAGCAAACTGAGTTCAAGACGAAGCAGTCTAGCCTGGGGCTAGCACTGACGAAGCCCCGAGAGTTTTGATCGTGCTGACTATCTAGTTACGGAGGTCCCAGCTGTACGAGCTCGCGATGGGCAAGGGTGCAGGGCCTTATGGTTCCCTTGGCTCTCTATGATTCTTTTGCGATAATCTTGGCGACGCAGATACCGCAAGAACCTATTATTGTCTAGGCATCTTATCTGGTTGCCGCAGAGGGAGATATTCGGTCTCAGGGATCTCCTGCTCCAGGTCTTAATTGCCGCAGTAAACTATGTTCCGAAGGTAGCATGTGTTGTGCCTCCAGTTGTTCTGACTGGTTAGGTAACTGAGGTAATTATTGGGTCCGAGTGCTCAAAGATGTTGCATTATTTTACGCGGTTGAACATCCCGATATTCCCAAGCAATGCATCAGATAAACCTCGTGATTTTTTTTTTTTAAAAATAAAATGATGTCAGCGTATCCTTCAGGCTCTTGATTATATCGAGCGGTATAGTGTTGAATTATTCTTTTTTTTCCAGTTTTAGGGGTCCAGCCTTGAATTGGTGGGCCGCTCTCTTATTACTAACTTGGTTCGAATTTTCTTCTAGATTCGTGGAAAGAAAAAAATTCCTTTCGAGTAGCGAGCAAGATGAAAAATGTTACCAGTTTGAGTGGATTGGACAGGGTAGCCTGTCGTTTAGCCTATTGGTGTTTCAGAATATGAGATTGAATTCTCTAGAATAGCTGGATATGCATTAGAACTAGTTTGTGAGCCTTTCGAGAGATTCAGAGATTTATTGATGACCCTTATTTTTCCTTGAAATCCCAGATGGCTCGAGAAATTGAGGTATGGATTTTATTTGATGCTGTTGTTAATATTGCCCGAAGGTTTGAGGCATACCATAAGTTAGTGCGGGAAGAGTTAAAGCGGAAAAGTAAGAGATCCCACGTCCCTGGTGGGTAACCATGGTACCTCATTTGGAGGTGAAAGTTCTGATTATTTTGGGAGGTCACCTTCCAGGTTATCTCAGCTTGTGTCACTTGATTCTTAAAGTGCGCTAGTAGCTCATCAAGATCAGATTCAGTCTTCTCTTTATAGCTTTCAACAATCTGTCCAGCTTCCATTCTCAGCAAAAAGGTGTTATCATTATCGTGAGTCTGGTTATCCTTTGAGGAGTTTTTCCTTACTCCGGCAAGTAGGCAGTCATCTTTTCTCTCGTCATTTGGCATCGCGCAGTCGCAGGGTATTTTATTTAGATCTTAATCAGCTAGATAAATTCCACTATCCAATGGAGTTCGAGAGCGTGGTGGTTGTGATTCTTATGGAAATAATTATCAGGGTAGCGGCTCAGCTTAGCTGCAGAGGCAGTTGTATGAACTGCTAGTCTGGCAGGATGCTGAGGCATCCGATGTAGTAGACCTGTGTATTTATTCTTTCCTTATCTGTGAGTAAGATTTATTTTTCCGATCGATCTAGAAATGGTGTGTCTTATCATCTTTCGACAGTTTCCTTGGATATTGTCGTTTCTATTAAGAATCGGCTGCAGTAGAGGGGCGAGCTTCTAGTATAATTTATTCCTGGCATTTGTGAGACCCTACTAGTTGATCTGGTTTAAATGTGAGAAATATGGGAGAGGGTGTCGGTATGGTCTGCTCGGCATCTTTTTGTGCCACCCTCTATTATTATGTCAAATTAGTATACCTCTCTTCTCGGAATTCCGTGTTAGTAGGATAATGAGATCCCAATTCGTCACCATTAGAAAGTGTTATCGTTTCTTCCGGTGTAAAGTGGTTAGTAAGTAATATTTGATCTATGTGTCTTCAATGGTTCAAGATGTTTGTAGAGTCATGTTATCCCATGAGCTTATCTGGGTTATAAAAGGGTTTATGGTAAATTGTCAGAATTTCCTTCTTATCTGGAGGTTAAATTGGTATGGATGTTTTTCCATAAAGCTCATTTAATGTCTATTTCTTCAATTGCGGTTTTTGGGTTAACCTGACTCAGAAGTAGTCTAGCTCTGGTAGCCAAGAAATAAGAAGATGAGCTTCCTGAAGCTCTAATTATATCTATCCTCGGTCCATTTCCATTTCTTCTTCGTCCGGCACTAGTGAGCTTGGGCGATTGGTAGCCGCTTGTGACGTTCCCTGTGTTGAGCCAGAGTACGTGTTATTGTAGCCGGGTAAGTATATTATTATTTTGGATATCAGTTTATCCGGGTATCCATTTCCATGTATAGTATAGTGCTGGTTCTGTTTTTGCGGATCATCCAGTTTCAGGGGAAACTCTGCCGAAATTTTTATATAGAAGTACCATCCATCAGGCGGTGGTGTTTACGGCAAAGGTATGGAGTTGTAAACTTAAGAGTTTCAGTTGTTTGACAACTCGAAAGGGTAGTTGGTAGCTTAGGTCTGCCTATGTTCAGCTTTTAGCTAAATCTTCTTTAGTCTAGAAGACTGTGCGAGGATGATTATTCCTATTCAAATGGCTGCATGAGTTAGTGCTTTAAGTGGAGGAGTCTTCCTCCAAATACTAAAAGGTAATATTAAATCTGAGGTGTTGATACCACTTTTCTGACGACCCAAAGTAAGGCCACGACAGAAATCTACAATGAGTGTCGATCATTGCTAAACCCACTAATAATCTTTTAACAACAGAGATAAGGTGGCAACTTGATCATATATACGTACCTATTTGCTGAAAGCATAAAGTCTGAAAGATGACACTATTTTAACTTGCTGGCAATTAGAACATTGAGCCACAAATTCTGCTATGTCACACTTCATTCCGTCCCACCAATAAATCTGCTTAAGTTATGGTACATCTTAGTTGAACCTGGATGAATAGTGTATTTGGAATAATGTGTCTCTATCATAATCTATCCACGTAAATCTACAACATCAGGAACACAAAGTCTATTTTTTTTATGCATTACAACACTGTCAGTAGTAATCCTGTATGGTGACTCCAGTTTTCTTCTGGCTATCTGTCTGTATTCAACTAGAAGTGGATCCTCATACTGACGCTGTTTTACTTCATGGAAATTTAGAGTTAAAGGTTTAGTGCATCTTGTCGATAATCCATCATATATCTTTATCACACCTTAACTCTTTAAGAAGTTAATTTAGCGTTATAAATGCACATGTAATCAACTTTATTGCTGGTATTCTGCCTCAGATGAAGATCCAACTACATGTCTCTTTTATTTTCACTTTTTCAAGTTATAATATTTCCAATCCAAAGACAATACCCTGAAGTAGATGTTCGGTCTGAAGATCATTCCTGGTCTGCATCATACTATCCAGTAGTAGTTGCATGATCCTTATCCTTATACGATAGACCCTGTTCAGATAAGCCTTTGGCATACATTAGAATATGAGTAACTACATTCCCACGAGGAGCTTGCGGAACAACACTAAGATCAACTGAGATGTTGCATAGTGCGTTCGTAAAAAAATAATATGGCTTGCATCAAATCTTTTAGAGTGTGTAGTGACAAGGCACTTCAAAATCATCCCCTATTGTATCAAGCGTGAGCTAATTCTTAGTTCCATCGACCTGTTTTATATCGAAAGGTATATCGAAAAGGTGATTATCGCCTGAATCATGTTAACCTATTCAAATTTTGTGTATCTTCGTTTCGAAAATGTAGGACTCTCCTCTCGTGATCGAGGAAGGATCAGCTTAGTCAGAATAAGTTGGGCAATGACGTTATCATATTATCCAGCTATGTTTTTATCCAAGAGTTTGATGTGCGTGTTATAACTCTGATTCCGTAATTATGAGATAATGTCCGTGGAGTAGTTTATGAAGGTTGTGCAAGTTCTCTTGATATCTGCGTAAATCTTGCTTTAGATTTAGGCTCGTTCGAGGACGAACGAGAGTTTAAATGGAGGAGAATGTAACGACCTCGGTCAGTCGTTTCGGAAGTTAAGACTCCGATTGGCGTGCCGATAATTTTAAAATATTCGTAATATCCATTAGAACCTGTCTGTAAAATTTGAGCTGAATCAGACCTCGTTTGGTAGGCATCGGAAGAAGGTTTCAGTTTTTATTGGCAATAAATATTAAAAAGAGATTTTCGAGCTCGCTTTTTGCCGAATGAGCTCCGAATCAAAATGCGAAAGCGTTGTTAGGTTCGTATGATTATTTGTAACTTTTATGAACTTTCGAAAGTGAATTTCGATGTTGTTCGGCTAGTTTCCGCTAAAATGCCGAAAGTTAAATAATTTGACTTCTTCCATTTAAATTCGCATCTTGAGTTTCGGGAGTCCGATTTGAGATCCGCCTTCGCGAATATGTTACATATATTTTGTATAACTTGTATGCAAAATTTAGAATTGTTTCGAATATCGTAGGGTACCATTTTAATTTTCGTCACGAAAAGAAAAGATAATAAAAAAAAAAAAGAGAAAAAGACAAAAAAAGAAAAATGAAACTTAATGGTGAAGTACAAAAGAGAAGCTACGAACTGGTTCTCGGTGGTTAGAGACAAACAGATAAGAAATGACTTTCATTTATAAGTTTTTGTCTTTTATGAAGGCATCATAGCTAGGAAATATGTAAAACTAATTTTGCTCTGTTTCTTTCTCATTTCCTAGCAATTTCTATGGTCCTACTATATTTTGGTTTGACCTTAGAATAACTCAATGAATAGATAAAAGCTCAGTTGTAGCCAAAAGATTTAACATATCAACACCCTCCTTACCAGTAACCACTATTTCTTGACCGATTGAGATTGAAGGAAAAGAGTTCTATTCAAAGGTATCAATTTACTTCTCCTTTATCATTATTAGTGTATTTTTTTGTTTTGAAATACATTAAGAAATATAGGAATGATAATTTAGCATTTATCTTGAATAGTGATAATAAAGTTTGCTTTTACATTCAAGTCTTGATATTCAATTATTGAAATTGAGAAGTTTAGGCTTAAAAACCTATAACACTAATTTTGTTAATTAGATGTCTAAATTGTACCAAGATAGGATTTGAACTATATATTTAGACTCTTGTGGTTAGGAGCAACATGATTGTGGTTAGGAGCAACATGATTGTGAACTCAATTTCGAGGATAGGGTATGTGATCTTGGGGTTGACTTATTAATCATTTATCCTGAATTTACGAAAATTGGCTTGTTAGCTTATATTGATTGTATCCCGTTACTTTCATAGAGCGAGAACTTTTGGAGGAGGTTCGACGGGGAAAAATGGTTGTTGAGTAGTAAGTTGCTTCTTCAGGCTGAGGTAAGTGTTTATATCCATTTCTTTGGAGGCACTTGGCCTCGTGGATTTTCTACCACGTGTTTCCTTACGTGTGTAGCTGCCGATAGGCGTACTCATTACGCCTTAGCTTTGGATTTACATTGTATATTATATGTTATGCATGTTGTTGGTATTGCATTAAACATATGAGCATTGCACTCTGGTTTTGAGTATTGCATATACTTCCCGGTTGGCGATGAGAGTCCCGCACCGGTGAAGGGTCATCATTGCATATACTTCCCGGTAATCGATGAGAGTCCCGAGCCGGTGAAGGTTCATCAGTGCATAGACTTCCCGGTTGGCGATGAGAGTCCCGCACTGGTGAAGGGTCATTATTGCATATATCTCCTGGTAGACGATGAGAGTATCGCGCCGGAGATAGGTTTCAGGTATATGTGACTGCATTGCATCGTACAACATTCATCACATCTCATTGCACCGCATACTGACTATTGTGTGTACTGTGTTGTGTTTTATGTATGCGGTATGTATACTATATCGTGGACATATCTCAGTTTGCCTATATATTTCTGGTTCGTATTTTGGATTGCGGGGATCGGGTTGCACGCCGCAACGGTATAAATATATGGATTTGGTTGCACGCCGCAACAGGATAAATATATGGATCGGGTTGCACGCCGCAACAAGATGTATTTCTGATTGCTGGTGTGTTCGGGATACCTTTATATTTTGGTTATCTTACGTTCCTGGTTGTTGATGAGCTATGGTTTCATACATGTGTTTGGTTGTTATCTGGCTCTGCCTTTTTATAATTTAAATAAGAGAAATTTGGTTTATCTATTTCTTCTCCCTGGCTAGCTATCCTATTCTTTGAGGTGGCTAGTCTGCCCCACTTATTGAGTCTTTTGACTCACCCTTGTTTGTTGTTTGTTTTTGTCTGTTCTATTTCGTTTCGGCAGGTTCGCTCCAGGATTGAGTTCGCTACGTTGTGAAGGAGCAAAGACGATTTCAGCTGTCAGGGTGAGCCAGCTTTTATTTCGGATGGCCACCAGTCTATTGGTTATTATTTCAGCTGTATTTTGCTCCCTTCAGGAGGTATTTGTCTTCTTTTGTACTCTTAGATGCCTAGTCTGGATAACCCTAAACCTAGTATGTTGGGTAGTCAGCTGTAATTTCTTTTGTACAGCTTAGAGGTATCAGTATGTCAGTATTTTTTTAAGTCTTGTTCTTATTAATGAATTGAATTATATTTATTTTCCTAATTTAATTGGTAAGGGTTCGCCCGACGGGTCTAGGGAAGGATGTCGGGTGCCCGCACGGCCTAACCGGATTTCGGGTCGTGTCAACAAAATTGATATTAAGATTCCTTAAGAATCTCCAGAATTCTAAGACATATATATACAACTTCCATGATGACCACGAAGTCTATAACTTTGATCTACACTCTGGAAATTAGGTCGAAAGGCAGGACAGTGGTGCTGTCCAGATATTCTATCTGCGGATTTGTTATGTCATCCAGTCGTCTCCTCTTGTAATCTTTTTAACATGTTTATGTTATCAGTTTATCCGGATATCCATTCCCGTGTATAGTATTGTGCTGGTTCTGTTTTTATGGATCATCCAGTTTCTGAGGAAACTCTGCCGAAATTTTTATAAAAGTCAAAGAGTTAGACAAATTCTGAGTTCTAGGTTGTGTCTATTATTCTATCCAGAATTTTCTTCTCATTCCTTGAGTCCATATCTATTGTTGCCACATGTGCTATGCCTCATACATGCTTATACTTATATTGTGATCGTGTTATGTGTGATTTGGAGTCCCCTATAGAGGCTGGACATTGGACACACAGTCCGGTCACGTGGGTATCAGGTTCCTAACCGGATTGCCCTAAGATGTGAAGAATGAAGCCCTTAGCCTCATTTGATATATTTTTCTGCTTATTGAATAGAGTGGGATCGTTTGGCAAGGAAACCAAAGGATAAAGCGGTTGTTGATTAGCAATGCTAACTTTTGGAAGAGGTAAGTTTTTATATCCATTTTTTTGGAGGCACCTGGCTTCGTAGATTTTCTACCACGTGTTTCTTACGTGTGTAGCTGCCGATAGGCGTACTCATTACGTCTTAGCTTTGAATTTACATTGTATATTATTTGTTATGCCCTGTTGTTGGTATTGCATTGAGCATATGAGCATTGCACTCTAGTTTTGAGCATTGCATATACTTTCCGCTGGCGATGAGAGTCCCGCACCGGTGAAGGACCATTATTGCATATACTTCCCGGTTGGCGATGAGAGTCCTGCGCCGGTGAAGGGTCATTATTGCATATACTTCCCGGTAATCGATGAGAGTCCCGAGCTGGTGAAGGGTCATCATTGCATATACTTCCCGATAATCGATGAGAGTCCCGAGCCGGTGAAGGGTCACTATTGCATATACTTCCAGGTAATCAATGAGAGTCCCGAGACGGTGAAGGATCATCAATGCGTATACTTCCTGGTAATCGACGAGAGTCCCGAGCCGGTGAAGCGTCATTATTGCATATATCTCCTGGTAGACGATGAGAGTCCCGTGCCGGAGATAGGCATCAGGCATATGTAACTGGATTGCATAGTACCGCATTCATCCCATTTCATTGCACCGCATACTGACTATGGTGTGTATTGTGTTATGTTTTATGTATGCGGTATGTATATTATGTCGTGGACATATCTCAGTTTGTCTATATATTTCTGGCTCGTATTCTGGATCGTTGGGATCGAGTTGCACGCCGCGACGGTATAAATATATGGATCGGGTTGCAAGCTGCAAGTGTATAAATATATGGATCGGGTTGCACGTCGCAATGGTTTAAATATATGGATCGGGTTGCTCGCCGCGACAGTATGAATATATGGATCGGGTTGCACGCCAAAACAGGATGTATTTATGATTGTTGATGTGTTCGGGATACCTATATGTTCTGGCTATCTTACGTTCCTGGTTGTTGATGAGTTTGTGATTCCATACGTGTTTCTAGGATTATCTGGCTCTGCGTTTTCATAATTTAAATAAGAGGAATTTGGTTTATCTGTTTCTTTTCTCCCTGGCTAGCTATCCTATTCTTTGAGGTGGCTAGTCTGCCCCACTTATTGAGTCCTTTTGACTCACCCTTGTTTGTTGTTTGTTTTTGTCTATCTATTTTGTTTCGGCAGGTTTTTTCAAGGATTGAGTTTACCACCTTGTTCAGGAGCGAGACGACTTCAGCTGTCAGGGTGAGCCAACTTATTCTGGATAACCACCAGTTTTATGTTTATTATTTCAGTTGAATTTTGCTCCCTTCAGAAGGTATCTGTCTTCTTTTTTATTCTTAGATGTCTAGTCTGGATAGCCCTAAACCTAGTATGTTGGGTAGTCAGCTGTAATTTCTTTTATACAGCTTGGTGGTATCAGTATGTCTGTGTTTTTTTAAGTCTTGTTCTTATTTATAAATTGAATTATATTTATTTTTCCTAATTTAATTGGTAAGGATTCGCCCGATGGGTCTAGTGGAGGATGTCGGGTGGCCGCACGGCCTAACCGGATTCTGGTTCGGGTCTGTTGGTATCAGAACCCAGTTTAGAGTCTATCCAGACTAAGACAGTGTCTAGTAGAGTCTCGATGATGGGTACGTAGACGTCCGTACTTATCTACGAGAGGCTATGATGGCATTTAGGAAGTTTCACTTCCTTCTTTTGTGATCGTGCGTTGGTCTAGGATGCAAAAGTATTTTCGTTAATTCGTTCGTGATAATTGTGAACCCTCGTACGAAAAATCAGCAAACGGCAGGAGTTCAGGAAGAAGTAGTCTAGCCTGGGGCTACAGCTACTCAAGCCCCGAGAGTTGTGGATCGTGCTGACGATCCAGTTTCGCAGGCCCCAGCTGTACGAGCTCGCGATGGGCAAGGGAGCAGGGCCTTGTGGTTCCCTTGGCTCTCTACGATGCTTTTATGAGAGTCTTGGCAACGCAGATACCATAACAAGCTATTATTTGCTAGGCAGCTTATGAGGTTGCCACAGATGTAGATGTTCGGACTTAGAGAGTTCTTGTTCCAGTTCCAGTTCCTGATGTTGCCCAGTAAATTATGTTCCAGAGGCAGCATGTGTTGCGCCACTAGTTATTCTGGTTGGTTTGCTAGCCCAAGTAAGAGCTCGGTCCGAGTGTCCGAAGATGTTGTATTATTTTATCTGGTTGAACCTTCCGATATTCTCAAGCCATGCATCAGATAATGCCTGTGTAAGTTTTTTTTTAAAATAAAATGATGTCAGCGTATCCTTCAGGCTCTTGATTATATCGAGCGGTATGGTGTTGATTATTCTTCTTTCCAGTTTCAAGGGTCCAATCTTGAATTGGTCGGCCTCTCTCTCTTATTAGCTAACTTGGTTCGATTTTTCTTCTAGATTCGTGGAAAAGTTCCTTTCGAGTAGCGAACGAGATGAAAAGTGTTGCCAGTTCGAGTAGATTGGACAAGGTAGCCTGTCGGTTAGCATGTTGGTTTCAGAATATGAGATTGAATTCTATAGAATGGTTGAATATGCATTAGAACTAGTCCATGAGCCTTTCGAGAGATTCAAATATTTATTGGTGACCTTTCACCTTCCTTGAGATCCCAGATGGCTCGAAAAATTGAGGTTGGGACTTCATTTGATCCATTGTTGATATTGCTCAAAGGTATTAGGCATACCATAAGTTAGAGCGGGAAGAGTTAGAGCGAGAGAGTGAGAAATCCCGCGGCCCTGGTGGGCACCCTACCTCGTTTGAAGGTAAGAGTTCTGATTATTTTTGGGATGTCACCTGCCAGGTTATATCAGCTAGTAGAGCATAATTCTTAAAATACGCTAGTAGTTCATTAAGATAGACCTAGTTTTTCTCTTTATAGTCTATCAACAATCTGTCCAGCTTCCATTTTCACTAGTAAGGTGTTATCAGTGTCGTGAGCCTGTCATTTTTTGTGGAGTTCTTCCTTAGTCCGGCAAGTAGGCAGTCGTCCTTTGTCTCGTCATCAGGCACCTGCACTGTCACAGGGAATTTCATTTAGATCTCAATCAGCAAAAGAAATTGCACTATCCAGTAGAGTTTGAGAGTGTGGTGGCAGTGGTTCTTCAGAAAGTGATTGTCACGGTAGTGGCTCAACTCAGCTGCAGGAGCAGTTCAATGAGCTGCCAGTCTGGCAGGATGCTAAGGTATCCGATGTAGTACACCTAAGTATTTCTAGCTCACTTATATGTATGTAAGCTTTGATTCTTCCGATCGATTTGGAAATGATCGTCTTATCATATTTCCATAATTTCCTGGGATGGCGTTTCTATTAAGAATCTGTTGCGGTAGAGGGGTGAGATTCTTGTATGATTTACTCCTGGCATTTATGATGACCCTACTAGTTTTGTTTAAATGCGAGAGATTTGTGAGTGAGTATTGGTATTGTTTGATTGGCATTTTGTTATGCCTCATTCTGTTATAATGTCAAGTCAGTCTACCTCTCTTTGGAACTCAATGTCGGTAGGATGATGGGATTCTTATATTTCACCATCAGAAAGTGTCATTGTTTCTTCCGGTGTAAAGTGGTTAGTAAGTAATACTCGATCTATGTGTCTCCTCTTGGTTCTTGACGCTAGTAGAGTGATGTTATTCTACAAGTTTGTCTCGGTATAAAAGGGTTTTCTGGTAAGTTGTCGGAGTTTCCTTTTTATAGGAAGGTTAAATTGACGTAGATTTTGTTCCATAAAGCTCATTCAATGTCTATTTCTTCAATTGCGATTCTTCAATTAGCCTGACTCATAAATTGTCTAGCTCTGGTAGCCAAATAAAAAAGAAGAAGAGCTTCCTATAGCTCTAATTATTTCTATCCTCAGTCTGTTTCCATCTCTTCTTTGTTCGGCACTGGTAAGCTTAGGCGGTCAGTATCCTCTTGTGATGTTCCCTGTGTTGAGCCAGAGTGCGTGTCAAGGTGGCAAGGTAAGCACATGGTTGTTTTTCAAGGCTATTAAGGGTAATGAGAGGCATCATTTGACCTTTGATTTGATCCATCAGCCGGTGGTGCTTATAGAAAATGTATGGAGTTGTGAACTCGAGAGTTGCAACTTTTTGGCAACTCGAGAGAGTAATTTGGTAGCTCAGGTCTGATCCGCGTTCTCTACTCAGCTAAGTCTTCCTTAATCCAGCAGACTGTGCGAGGATGACTATTTCTATTCAAATTATTTGTATGAGTTTATGCTCTAAGTGGAGGAGTCTTTCTCCAATTGATACTGAATCATAATATTAAATCTCTAAGGCGTTGCTGAAGCGTAAGCTAATTCTTTGTTTCATCGACCTGTTCTATATCGAAAGTATATGGACGAGGTGATTCGCTGGTGGAATCATGTTAGCCCATCAAGAGTTGCGTGTATCTCCATTTCGAAAATATAAAACTCTTCTCTCATGATCGAGAAAGGGTCAGCTTAGTCCGAATAAGTTCGGCAATGATGTTATCATATTATCTAGATATGTTTTATTCCAAGAGTTCGGTGTTCGTGTTATAATTCTGATTCTGCAATCATGAGATAATGTCTGTGGAATAGCTTATGAAGGTCGTGAAGGTTCTTTTGTTATCCGTGCCGAATTTTCTTTAAACTTAGGCTCGTTCGAGGACGAACGAGATTTTAAGTAGAGGAGAATGAAACGACCTCGGTTAGTTGTTTTGGAAGTTAGGACTCTGATTGGCGTGCCGATAAAAAAAAAAACTTCGTAATGTCCATTAGGACATGTCTGTAAAATTTGAGCTAAATCAGACCTCGTTTGGTAGGCATCGTAAGAAGGTTTCAGTTTTTATTGTCGATAAATACAAAAAAGAGATTTTCGAGCTCAGTTTTGGTGAACGAGTTCCGATTCAAAATCCGAAAGTGCCGTTAGGTTCGTATGATTATTTGTGACTTTTGTGCTTTTTCGAAAGTGAATTTCGTGGTTGTTCGGCTAGCTTCTGCTAAAATGCCAAAATTTAAATAATTTGACCTTTCACATCTCTTCACTACTACAAGTATGTAACAGATCGTTGATTAATGCTTCTACGTACTTCATTTAACATTCGAGGACAAATTTTCCTAACGGGAGAAGATTGTTACACCCCGTATGTCCAAAGTGACGTATATCATTCTATAGACATGTTAAGAATGATTTAACTGAGTTTAAAGTCATAATATGACCATATATGATTTTTATATGTTGAATATAAAGTTTTGGAAAAATCGGATTTAAGCTGCGGAAAAATCGACTAACGAATTGCCTTGTAACGAAGCTTTTTCAGTAATTAGTTTCGTGTGCTATATGAAGTCATTTGGGGAAATATCATATACCAAATTGAAGGACTTGGAGTGTAGGTTCCAAAAATATTGACGGTTTGTTCATACAATGCATAGATAAAAAGATATGAGCATCAGAATTCAGGCTAGAAAGAGGGACATAAGCGTAAAAGAGGACTAAACCAGAAATGTTTCAAGTATAAAAGGAAAATTCCTTTCATATCTCGTCATTTTCCAGAAATATAAAGAGAGAAACAGTTCTCTCATTAAGTTTTGCAAAAATTTTATGATTTTGAAGGATGGACGTCAATCTTAACTCGAAATTGAAGACAAATCGCGTCAAAATGCTCTACGCGATTAAGGTAACGTTATGCTACCTTCAATTTCGTTTATAGCTTGAGTTTTAGAATTACTTCATGGCTAAGTAAAGTACCCAAATGCTGTATTATAGCTTTTTTAAGCTTTAGAAGGTGTTGAATTCAAGGGAAACAAGGTATAGAAGCAAGAAGCATCAAAGGTATGTAGGACTAAACCTTTCTTTTGTAAAGGCATGTATCTTTTAGCTTTTGAAGCTTTTCTTAGTTCTAAACTTAGTGTTTCTTGTGAGAAACTTGTATAGTATCAAGGAAATCTTGTATATACTTAATTTGGTACTAAAATCCAAAGTGAAAGACGTCCGAATCAGTAAGACAAAACGTTTCAAAATCTGGAAAATCATTTTGATCTTTGGGCAACTATTAGTATATTGATCATAACTCCTTGTACAAAATTGATATTAAGATTCCTTAAGAATCTCCAGAATTCTAAGACATATATCTACAACTTCCATGATGACCACGAAGTCTATAACTTTGATCTTCACTCTGGAAATTAGGTCGAAAGGCAGGACAGTGGTGCTGTCCAGATATTCTATCTGCGGATTTGTTATGTCATCCAGTCGTCTCCTCTTATAATCTGTTTAACATATTTATGTTATCAGTTTATCCAGATATCCATTCCCGTGTATAGTATAGTTCTGGTTCTATTTTTGCGGATTATCCATTTTCTGAGGAAATTCTGCTAAATTTTTTATAAAAGTCAAAGAGTTAGACAAATTCTGAGTCCTAGGTTGTGTCTATAATTCTATCCAGAGTTTTCTTCTCATTCCTTTGAGTCCATATCTATTGTTGCCACATGTGTTATGCCTCATACATGCTTATACTTATATAGTGATCATGTTATGTGTGATTTGGAGTCCCCCATAGACGCTGGACATTGGACACACAGTCCGGTCGCGTGGGTATCAGGTTCCTAACTGGATTGCCCTAAAATGTGAGGAATGAAGCCCTTAGCCTAATTTGATATATTTTTCTGCTTATTGAATAGAATGGGATTGTTTGGCAAGGAAATCGAAGGATAAAGTGGTTGTTGATTAGCAGTGCTAACTTTTGGAAGAGGTAAGTGTTTATATCCAGTTTTTTTGAGGCACCTGGCCTCGTGGATTTTCTACCACGTGTTCCTTACGTGTGTAGCTGCCGATAGGCGTACTCATTACGCCTTAGCTTTGAATTTACATTGTATATTATTTGTTATGCCCTGTTGTTGTTATTGCATTGAGCATATGAGCATTACACTCTGGTTTTGAGCATTTGGATATACTTCCCGGTTGGCGATGAGAGTCCCGCACCGGTGAAGGATCATTATTGCATATACTTCCCGGTTGGCGATGAGAGTCCCGCACCGGTGAAGGGTCATCATTGCACATACTTCCCGGTAATCGATGAGAGTTCCGAGCCGGTGAAGGGTCATCATTGCATATACTTCCCAGTAATCCATGAGAGTCCCGAGCCAGTGAAGGGTCATTATTGCAAATACTTCTCAGTAATCGATGAGAGTCCCGAGACGGTGAAGGGTCATCAATGCGTATACTTCCCGGTAATCGATGAGAGTTTCGAGTCGGTGAAGCGTCATTATTGCATATATCTCCTGGTAGACGATGAGAGTCCCGCGCCGGAGATAGGTATCAGGCATATGTATACTATGTCGTGGACATATCTCATTTTGTCTATATATTTCTGGCTCGTATTTTGGGTTGCGGGGATCGGGTTTCACGCCGCGACGGTATAAATATATTGATCGGGTTGCAAGCCGCAAGTGTATAAATATATGGATCGGGTTGCACGCCGCAACGGTATAAATATATGGATCGGGTTGCACGTCGCGACAGTATGAATTTATGGATCGGGTTGCATGCCGAAACAAAATGTATTTCTGATTGTTGATGTGTTCAGGTGAAACGACATCGGTCAGTCGTTTCGAAAGTTAGGAATCCGATTGGCGTGCCGATAATTTTAAAATATTCATAATGTCCATTAGAACCTGTCTGTAAAATTTGAGCTAAATCAGACCTCGTTTGGTAGGCATCGGAAGAAGGTTTCAGTTTTTATTGGCAATAAATATTAAAAAGAGATTTTCGAGCTCGGTTTTGCTGAATGAGCTCCGATTCGAAATCCGAAAGCGCCGTTAGGTTCGCATGATTATTTGTGATTTTTGTAAACTTTCGAAAGTGAATTTCGATATTTTTCGGCTTGTTTCCGCTAAAATGCCGAAAGTTAAATAATTTGACTTCTTTTCCATTTAAATTCGTATCTTGTGTTTCGGGAGTCCAATTTGAGATCCGCCTTCGCGAGTATGTTACATATATTTTGTATAACTAGTATGCAAAAGTTGGAATTATTTCGAATATCGTAGGGTACCGTTGTAATTTTTATCGTAACAGCGAAATCAAAAAAAAAAAGAAAAAAGAAGAAGACAAAAAAGGGAAAAGGACAAAAAGGTTAGGCGGCATGGTATTGATATATATATCATTAGTTTCAGCAGTTTAACGAAACTGATAAGCAGAAACATTGAAAGAGAAAAAAATCAAATGAAGCAGTGGAAAAATGCTAGAAAATGAGAAAAAGAGCCAGAGAAAACTAGTATTTTTACCCCGAAATATTCAGGTAATGATCCTAATGCATTATTTGAGTTTATTATGTGTGTTTGAATATGTTATAACGGTAAACCTTGGAATATTAGACATCGTTTTAATAAGTTCAATTAATAGTTTAAAGGGTCAAATGGACCCCGATAGTGGAATTGATTATATATTTGTACTCAGTGAGTTATAGGCAACATATAAATGTAATTTCTTGGGGTTTGGTTATGTGACCTTAAACCCTGTATATAGGCCTGGCCTGCGTATTGCGTATGCGAATAGGGTATCAGGTTCCTACCTGGATTGCCCTAAGATGTGAGGAATGAAGCCTTTAGCCTAATGTGATATATTTTTCTGCTTATTGATCATAGAGGGATCGTTTGGCAATGAGTTCAAAAAATTACGCGGTTGTTGGTCGCAATGCTAAATTTTGAGAGAGGTAAGTGTTTATATCCATTTCTTTGGAGGCACCTGGTCTCGTGGATTTTCTACCACGTGTTCCTTACGTGTGTAGCTGCCGATAGGCGTACTCATTACGCCTTAGCTTTGGATTTACATTGTATATTATATTTTATGTCCTATTGTTGGTAATACATTGAGAATCTGAGCATTGTACCCTGGCTGTAAGGTCGCATCTACTTCCCGGCTGTCGATGAGAGTCTCGCGCCGGTGAAGGGTTATTATTGCATCACATTGCATTCATACGCATTATATGACATTCATAAGCATTACATTGCATATCATATTGGGTGCAGGAGTATTCCGCCCCAGGAGCAGGAGGATTCCGCTCCATTGTATCATATTGAGGGTAGGAGGATTCCGCCCCAAGAGCAGGAGTATTCCGCTCTTATGTCAGATATTGAGTGCAGGAGTATTCCGCCTCAGCTTTACATTATATCGGGTGCAGGAGTATTCCGCCCCAGGAGAGTGCAGGAGTATTCTGCCTCTGGTTTATATTATATCGGGTGCAGGAGTATTCCGCCCCAGGAGCAGGAGTATTCCGCTCCAGTTGGTTATCAGATTGGATTCCCCTCGAATGCAGGAGTATTCCGCTTCGGGATGGGATTACGGGCACATGTGACCCTTTGTATCATATTTCATTTCATTTCATTTCATCTCAATTCATACCATTGTGTAGTTTGAGGTACATGACTACTGTTCTGCTTATATGTGCATTGCTTATTTGTTGATATGTTTCTGGCACGCATCCTTGGTTGAGTTTAGAAGTCCTTACGTGTTTTCGGTTGTTATCTGGCTCTGTCTTTTTATAATTTAAATAAAAGAAATTTGGTCTATTTGTTTCTTCTCCCTGGCTAGCTATCCTATTCTTTGAGGTGGCTAGTCTGCCCCACTTATTGAGTCCTTTTGACTCACCCTTGTTTGTTGTTTGTTTTTTTTTTGTCTATCTATTTCGTTTCGGCAGGTTCGCTCCAGGATTGAGTTCGCCACGTTGTGAAGGAGCGTAGACGACTTCAGCTGTCAGGGTGAGCCAGCTTTTATTTCGGATGGCCACCAGTTTATTGGGTATCATTTCAGTTGCAGTTTGCTTCCTTCAGGAGGTATTTGTCTTCTTTTGTACTCTAGATGTCTGGTCTGGATAGCCCTAAACCTAGTATATTGGGTAGTCAGCTGTAATTTCTTTTGTACAGCTTAAAGGTATCAGTATGTCTGTATTTTTTTTTAGTCTTGTCCTTATTTATGAATTGTTATATTTATTTTTCTGATTTAATTGGTAAGGGTTCGCCCGACGGGTCTAGGGGAGGATGTCGGGTGCCCGCACGACCTAACCGAATTTCGGGTCGTGTCAGTTGGTATTAGAGCCCAGTTTTAGAGTCTATCCAGACTAAGACAGTGTCTAGTAGAGTCTCGCTGATGGGTACGTAGACTTCCGTACTTATCTACGAGAGGCTATGATGGCATCTAGGAAGTTTCACTTCCTTCATTTCTGATCGTGCGTCGGTCTAGGGTGCAAAAGTATTTTCGTTAATTCGTTCGTGGTAATTGTGAACCCTTGTGCGACAAATCAGCAAACGGTATGAGTTCAAGACGAAGCAGTCTGACCTGGGGTTAGCACTGACGAAGCCCCGGGTGTTTTGATCGTGCTGACGATCTAGTTACGGAGGTCCCAGTTGTACGAGCTCCCGATGGGCAAGGGAGCAGGGCCTTGTAGTTCCCTTGGCTCTCTACGATGCTTTACGAGAATCTTGGCGACGCAGATACCGTAAGAACCTATTATTCGCTGGCCAGCCTATTAGGTTGCCGCATGTGTAGACGTTCGATTTCAGGGAGCTCCTATTCCAGTTCTTAATATTGCCGTAGTAAAATATGTTCCGGAGGCAACATGTGTTTTGCTTCCAGTTGTTCTGGCTGGTTAGTTAGCCTGAGTAATGGCTCAGTCCAAGTGTCCGAAGAGGTTGCATTATTTTACGCGGTTGAACCTTCCGATATTCTTAAGCCATGCATCAGATAATCCCTGCGTAAATTTTTAAAAATAAAATGATGTCAGCATATCCTTCAGGCTGTTGGTTATCTCGAGCAATATACTGTGTATTATTCTGCTTTCCAGTTTCAGGGGGTCCAACCCTGAATTGGTGGACTGCTATCTTATTAGCTAACTTGGTTCGATTTTTCTTCTAGATTCGCGGAAAAGTTCCTTTCGAGTAGCGAGCGAAATGAAAAGTGTTGCCAGTTTGAGTGGATTGGACAGGGTAGCCTGTCGGATAACCTGATGGTGTTTCAGAATATGAGATTGAATTCTATAGAATGGATGAATACGCATTAGAACTAGTCCATGAGCCTTTCGAGAGATTCAAAGATTTATTAATGACCTTTCTTTTTCCTTGAGATCCCAGATGGCTCGAGAGATTGAGGTCGGGATTTCATTTGATATTGTTGTTGATATTGCTCGAAGGTACGAGGCATGCCATAAGTTAGAGCGGGAAAGCAAGAGATCTTATGGCCTAGTGGGTAACCATGGTACCTCATTTGGAGGTAAGAGTTCTGATTATTTTGGGAGGTCACCTTCCAGGTTATCTCAGCTTGTAGAGCGCGTTTCTCAGAGTGCGCGGGTAGTTCATCAAGAATAGACTCAGCTTTCTCTTTGTAGCTATCAACAATCTGTCCAGCTCCTATAGTCAGTGAAAAGGTGTTATCATTGTCGTGAGTCTGATTATCCTTTGAGGAGTTTTCCTATTATCATTGTCGTGAGTCTGGCTATCCTTTGAAGATTTTTCCTTACTCCGACAAGTAGGCAGTCGTCTTTTTTCTCGTCATCAGGCACCTGCACAGTCGCAGGGGATTTTATTTAGATCTCAATCAGCAAAAGAAATGCCATCATCCAGTAGCGGTTGAGAGCATGGTGGTAGTAGTTCTTCAGAAGGTAATTATCCGTGTAGCGGCTTAGTTCAGCCGCAGAGGCAGTTTTATGAACTGCCAGCGTGGCAGGATGCTGAGGCATCCGATGTAGTAGACCCTGAGATTTTTTCTTCTATTAAATGTGAGTAAGATTTGATTCTTTCGATCGATCTGGAAATGGTGTGTCTTATAATGTTTTGATGGTTTTCTTGGATGTTGTTTCTATTAAGAATCGGTTGCGGTAGAGGGGTGAGCTTCTGATATGATTTATTTCTGGTATTTGTGAGACCTACTAGGTTTAAATGTGAGACATTGGGAGTGAGTGGCGGTATTGTCTGCCTGGCATCTTGTTGTTCCACCTTCTCTTATTATATCAAATCAGTTTATCTCTCTTCTCGGAATTTCGTGTTGGTTGGATGATGGGATTCTAGTTCATCACCATCAGAAAGTGTTATCGTTCTTCCGGTGCAAAGTGATTAGTAAGTAATATTCGATCTACGTATTTCATCTTGGTTCAAAACGCCAGTACAGTCAAGTTATTCTATGAGCTTGTCTTAGTTATAAAAAGATTTTCTGGCAAATTGTCACCTTCTTATTGGGAGGTTAAATTGGCATAGATGTCATTCCATAAAGCTTATTTAATGTCTATTTCTTCAATTGCGATTTTTGGGTTAGCCTGACTCGGAAGTAGTCTAGCTCTACTAGCCAAGAAATAAGAAGATGAGCTTCCTGAAGCTCTAATTATTTCTATCCTCGATCCATTTCCATTTATTCTTCGTCCGGCACTGGTAAGCTTGGGCAGTTGGTAGCCACTTGTAATGTTCCCTGTGTTGAGCCACAGTACGTGTTATTGTAACCGGGTAAGCATATTATTGTTTTGGATATCCGTTTATCCGGGTATCCATTCCCATGTATAGTATAGTGCTGGTTCTGTTTTTGCGGATCATCCAGTTTCAGGGGAAACTCTGCCGAAATTTTTATATAGAAGTACCATCCATCAGGCGGTGGTGCTTATGGAAAAGGTATGGAGTTTTGAACTCGAGAGTTGCAGCTAGTTGGCAACTCGAAAGGGTAGTTGGTAGCTTAGGTCTGCCTACGTTCAGCTTTTAGCTAAATCCTCTTTAGTCCAGCAGGCTGTGCGAGGATGATTATTCCTATTCAAATGGCTGCATGAGTTAGTGCTTTAAGTGGAGGAGTCTTCCTCCAAATACTGAATGGTAATACCAAATCTCTAAGGCATTGGTACCACTTTTGTCATGACTCAACCTAGGGCCATGACACTAAACTCACTATTAATCTATTAATGCCAGAGATAAGCTGGCAACCTGATCATATATACGTACCTATTTGCTGAAAACATAAATTTTGGAAAGATGACACCACTTTAACTTTCTGGCAATTACATTGAGCCACAAATTTTGCTATGTGACATTTCATTCCATCCCACCAATAAATTTGCTTAAGATTATGGTACATCTTAGTCGAACCTGGATGAACAATGTATTTGGAATGATGTGCCTTTATCGTAAACTAAATCTGCAACATCAGGAACACAAAGTCTATCTTTATACATGAGAACACCGTCAGTAGTGACCCTGTATGGTGACTTCGGTTTTCTTTGGGCTATCTGTCTGTATTCAACTAGAACTGGATCCTCATACTGACGCTGTTTTACTTCATGAAAATTTAGAGTTAAAGGTTAAGTCCAGCTTGTCGATAATCCATCATTGGTATATATATCTCTTTCACACCTAAACTCTTTGAGAAGTTAATTTAGCGTTGTAAGTGCTCATGTAATCAACTTTGTTGCTGGTATTCTACCTTAGCTGAAAGTCCAACTACATGTATCTTTTATATTTACTTTTTCAAGTCATAATAATTCCAATTCAAAGACAATACCCTGAGGGAGATGTTCAGTCTGAAGATCATTCTTGGTCTACATCATACTATCCAGTAGTAGTTGCATGATCCTTATCCTTATACGATAGACCCTGTTCAGATGAACCTTTGACATATATTAGGATATGAGTATCTACATTCCCACAAGGAGCTTGCGGAACAACACTAACATCAATTGAGATGTTGTATAGTGCATTCGTAAAAATAATATAGCTTGCATCAAATCTTCTATAGTGAGTGGTGACAAGGTACTTCAAAAGCTTCCCCTATTGCATCAAGCGTAAGCTAATTCTTAGTTACATCGACCTGTTCTATATCGAAAGGTATATCGAAGAGGTAATTATCGGCTGAATCATGTTAACCCATTCAAAGTTCCGTGTATCATTGTTTCGAAAATATAGAACTCTTCTCTCATGATCGAGGAAGGGTCAGCTTAATCGGAATAAGTTGGGCAATGATGTGATAATATTATCCAGATATGTTTTATTCGAAAAGTACAATGCGCGTAATATAATTCTGATCCTGTAATCAAGATATAAGGTCCGTGGAGTAGCTTATGAAGGTCGTGCAAGTTCTTTTGTTATCTGTGCGAATTTTTCTTTAGACTTAAGCTCGTTCGAGGACGAACGAGAGTTTAAGTGGAGGAGAATGAAACGACCTCGGTCAGTCGTTTCGAAAGATAGGACTCCGATTGGCGTGCCGATAATTTTAAAATATTTGTAATGTCCATTAGAACCTGTCTGTAAAATTTGAGCTAAATCAGACCTCGTTTGGTAGGCATCGGAAAAAGGTTTCAGTTTTTATTGGCAATAAATATTAAAAAGAGATTTTCGAGCTCGGTTTTGCTGAATGAGCTCCGATTCGAAATCCGAAAGCGCCGTTAGGTTCGCATGATTATTTGTGATTTTTGTAAACATTCGAAAGTAAATTTCGATGTTGTTCGGCTTGTTTCCGCTAAAATACCGAAAGTTAAATAATTTGACTTCTTTTCCATTTAAATTCGTATCTTGAGTTTCGGGAGTCCAATTTGAGATCCGCCTTCGAGAGTATGTTACATATATTTTGTATAACTAGTATGCAAAAGTTGGAATTATTTCGAATATCGTAGGGTACCGTTGTAATTTTTATCGTAACAGCGAAATCAAAAAAAAAAAAAAGAAGCAGACAAAAAAGGGAAAAGGACAAAAAGATTAGGCGGCATGGTATTGATATATATATATATATCATTAGTTTCAGCAGTTTAACGAAACTGATAAGCAGAAACATTGAAACAGAAAAAAATCAAATGACGCAGTGGAAAAATGCATGAAAATGAGAAAAAGAGCCAGAGGAAAATAGTTTTTTTACCCCGAAACATTCAGTTAATGATCCTAATGCATTATTTGAGTTTATTACATGTGTTTGAATATGTTTTAACGGTAAACCTTGGAATATTAGACATCGTTTTTATAAGTTCAATTAATAGTTTAAAGGGTCAAATGGACCCCGATAGTGGAATTGATTATATATTTGTACTCAGTGAGTTATGGGCAACATATAAATGTAATTTATTTGGGGTTTGGTTATGTGACCTTAAACCCTGTATATAGGTCTGGCCTGCGTATTGCGTATGCGAATAGGGTATCAGCTTCCTACCTGGATTGCCCTAAGATGTGAGGAATGAAGCCTTTAGCCTAATGTGATATATTTTTCTGCTTATTGATCACAGTGGGATCGTTTGGCAATGAATTCAAAAAATAACGCGGTTGTTGGTCGCAATGCTAACTTTTGAGAGAGGTAAGTGTTTATATCCATTTCTTTGGAGGCACCTGGCCTCGTGGATTTTCTACCACGTGTTCCTTACGTGTGTAGCTGCCGATAGGCGTGCTCATTATGCCTTAGCTTTTGATTTACATTGAATATTATATTTTATGTCCTATTGTTGGTATTACATTGAGAATCTGAGCATTGTACCCTGGCTGTAAGTTGGCATCTACTTCCCGGCTGTCGATGAGAGTCTCGCGCCGGTGAAGGGCTATTATTGCATCACATTGCATTCATACGCATTATATGACATTCATATGCATTACATTGCATATCATATTGGGTGCAGGAGTATTCCGCCCCAGGAGCAGGAGGATTCCGCTCCATTGTATCATATTGAGGGTAGGACGATTCCGCCCCAAGAGCAGGAGTATTCCGCTCTTATGTCAGATATTGAGTGCAGGTGTATTCCGCCTCAGCTTTACATTATATCGGGTGCAGGAGTATTCCGCCCCAGGAGAGTGCAGGAGTATTCCGCCTCTGGTTTATATTATATCGGGCCAGGAGTATTCCGCCCCAGGAGCAGGAGTATTCCGCTCCAGTTGGTTATCAGATTGGATTCCCCTCGAATGCAGGAGTATTCCGCTTCGGGATGGGATTACGGGCACATATGACCCTTTGCATCATATTTCATTTCATTTCATCTCAATTCATACCATTGTGTAGTTTGAGGTACATGACTACTGTTCTGCTTATATGTGCATTGCTTATTTGTTGATATGTTTCTGGCACGCATCCTTGGTTGAGTTTAGAAGTCCTTACGTGTTTTCGGTTGTTATCTGGCTCTGTCTTTTTATAATTTAAATAAAAGAAATTTGGTCTATTTGTTTCTTCTCCCTGGCTAGCTATCCTATTCTTTGAGGTGGCTAGTCTGCCCCACTTATTGAGTCCTTTTGACTCACCCTTGTTTGTTGTTTGTTTTTTTTTTTTGTCTATCTATTTCGTTTCGGCAGGTTCGCTCCAGGATTGAGTTCGCCACGTTGTGAAGGAGCGTAGATGACTTCAGCTGTCAGGGTGAGCCAGCTTTTATTTCGGATGGCCACCAGTTTATTGGGTATCATTTCTGTTGCAGTTTGCTCCCTTCAGGAGGTATTTGACTTCTTTTGTACTCTTAGATGTCTGGTCTGGATAGCCCTAAACCTAGTATATTGGGTAGTCAGCTGTAATTTCTTTTGTACAGCTTAAAGGTATCTGTATGTCTGTATTTTTTTTAGTCTTGTCCTTATTTATGAATTGTTATATTTATTTTCCTGATTTAATTGGTAAGGGTTCGCCCGACGGGTCTAGGGGAGAATGTCGGGTGCCCGCACGACCTAACCGGATTTCGGGTCGTGTCATCAGGATACCTATATATTCTGGCTATCTTACGTTCCTGGTTGTTGATGAGTTTGTGATTCCATACGTGTTTATAGTTATTATCTGGCTCTGCCTTCTCATAATTTAAATAAGAGGAATTTGGTTTATCTGTTTCTTTTCTCCCTGGCTAGCTATCCCATTCTTTGAGGTGGCTAGTCTGCCCCACTTATTGAGTCCTTTTGACTCACCCTTGTTTGTTGTTTGTTTTTGTCTATCTGTTTCGTTTCGGCAGGTTCACTCAAGGATTGAGTTTACCACGTTGTTCAAGAGAGAAAACGACTTCAACTGTCAGGGTGAGCCAACTTTTATCCTGGATGGCCACCAGTTTTATGTTTGTTATTTCAGTTGCATTTTGCTCCCTTCAGGAGGTATCTATCTTCTTTTTTACTCTTAGATGTCTAGTCTGGATAGCCCTAAACCTAGTATGTTGGGTAGTCATCTGTAATTTCTTTTATACAGCTTGGTGGTATCAGTATGTCTGTGTTTTTTAAGTCTTGTTCTTATTTATGAATTGAATTATATTTATTTTTCCTAATTTAATTGGTAAGGATTCGCCCGATGGGTCTAGGGGAGGATGTCGGGTGCTCGCATGGCCTAACCGGATTCCGGATCGTGTCACCTAATCACCTGAAGTTTCTATTCCCCTATTTGCTGAACCCTATGACCAAACAGGAAATCAAGCCCTCTTTTCAGAACCTCCCTCAGAACCTAGAAGCCAACTAAACTAGAACTAGAATTACATTAAACATAAACCAAAAAACCACAGCTCATTTTTTGCTCCCTTTAAATAGACCCCATCCCTCATTCACTAAACTTCACAAAGAAAGAAAGGAAACAACCTCCACCATACATTCTTCTTGAAAAATAAGAAAGCATAACCCCTAGCTCCAGCTTGAACACCTTCTGAACAACTAGGATAAAAAAGGCATAGGAAAGGAAAATGGGACAAACTTGAATAGGAATACTTGATAGCGGCAGAAACATGGCAGATTCATCTTATGAAAGAAAGAAAATTGCTTTAAGAAAAAAATGGAATAGACAGGTCTTGAGGGATGAAACTGACCTTTATTTTAAAATAAAAGATCTTATTTTTTTCTTATAACATGACTAACACAAAGGTTTACTCAAAAATTCACCCATGCTAATACTCAGATAATTCAGGCCATGTATTTCAAAATTCAATCCTTTAAATCATTAGAACACTTGCCATGAAAGGCTCCAAGTATATTAAATCACCAATCTACAAACTAAAGTAACTTAGGAGGCGACTCAACAAAAGGTAAGGATACAAATAGAGATCCTCTTATTCAGATTCTAGAAATAAAAAATCAAGGCATAGGAATTTACTATTAGATGTCCAAAGATATCACTTTAGTTTGGAATTAATTTCTCCTACAATCTCTCCCATTTGGACTTCAATTTTGGATATAATACCAGTTTTATTCAACTAGAACTCAATAAAAGCAACATAAACAGGTTCTTTTAAAAGGAAAATCATGAAGTTTGTGTGGGCTAAAATACACCACCTGCTATTACGGGGATACGAGTCATGCTGGCAAGACTAGACTTATCTTACAAGTCACCAGGTACAGAGGATACAAAAGTCAACGCATTTCGACCTTTCAGGCGGTATGGGCGTAGAATGTAATCATACATCCCGCCACCTTAGGTTTACAGTTTCGTAGTTAGGGTTAAGTATATACCACCGCCTTGAGCTTATAGGCCCATAGACTTTCTTAGTCTTTTTATATTACTATAATTAGGACTGGGTAAATTTGTACTATAAATACCCCTCCTTACATTGTATTGTACATCAAGCGATTCATTCCGAATTCGGCTATTTTCAAGGAATAATCTACTTACTTTCTTGTTCATTGCTCTTCTCTTTATTTACTTACTTTTTCATCGTATTTTATTGTATTGCTTGTGACCCTCATATAAATTCAATCGTGTAACCTAGACGTACAATTTTAGGCATAAATAAAGTTCATTTTCAGTCAAAAACGATCTCAATTATACATAGTTTTAAAAGCCTACGAATTTCCCTTTTACACTTAATTCATTTCTATGTCATTCTGCATATTACTTAGAAATGGAGAAGTAGACCGATCATTTGTTAACCATGACTATATTACATAACATAAGCATTTAAAAATCTAGTTTACAAAGGTAACAACTACTAAACTACTATTTAATCATGAATACATAACAAAACAAAACATGTAAGATAACAAAGCAAAACTGACCTTTTAAAGGGCAATAAAATGAGGCCATGAATCTAAGTTTTTGCCAATACATTCAAAAAGATAATACTCCAAAAATGACTGTAGACAAGTAAATTTTATTGGATTTAAACCCATAAAATAATATGGCTATATGTTAAATTCAAGACATATTGGTCCAAATAAGTGTTCTGGGCTAATTATTTAAGGATTTTTTTACATAAAAGTACAAGTTTTAGAGCTTAATTACCAAACATAGCAACATTTTAGTAAAATTACCCTATATAGAGGAAAACACAAGATAATTACAAATATAGCAAAAACATAGCAATATTTTCCCATAACATACCAAATCCTTACATTCTTCCTCCTATTTTCCCCACTATCACTTTTGCTCCTTCCATTTTCTTCTATTTCACTTTTACTCCCATTATTTCCCCAATTTCACTTATACTCCTCCCATTTACCCCAATTTCATTTTTCCCCATCACATCCTCAATGTATCTCGTTGTATCTCACCGTATCTCGTTGTATGTAATCGTTTCAGCACCGTATCAAACTGTTTCTGCACCGTATCAAACTGTTTCTGCAGCACTGTATCAACTGTTTCTGCACGGTTCAACTGTTTCTGCAGCACCGTATCTAACTGTTTCTGCACCGTATCAACTGTTTCTGCAGCGTATCAAACTGTTTCTGCAGCACTGTATCAACTGTTTCTGCACCGTTTCAACTGTTTCTGCAGCACCGTATCTAACTGTTTCTGCACCGTATCAACTGTTTCTGCACCGTATCAACTGTTTCTGCACCGTTTCAACTGTTTCTACACCATTTTAACTGTTTCTGCAGCACCGTATCTAACTGTTTCTGCACCGTTTCAACTGTTTCTGCTGCACCGTTTCAACTGTTTCTGCACCGGTTCAACTGTTTCTGCAGCACCGTTTCAACTGTTTCTGCACCGGTTCAACTGTTTCTGCAGCACCGTATCTAACTGTTTCTGCACCGTTTCAACTGTTTCTGCAGCACCGTATCCAACTGTTTCTGCACCGTTTCAACTGTTTCTGCAGCACCGTATATAATTGATTCTGCACCGTTTCAACTGTTTCTTCAATTGTTTCTAATTGTTTCTGCACCGTTTCAACCGTATCTAAAACAGAGTTTTCATAAATCTGGAGGGTGACTAGGTGGTTTAACTATGAAAATCATGATTTATAGTTCCAACTAGATGCTCAAAGAGCTAGGCAGACAACCTTAATATTTCTGAACTTACTGGGAAATGACTCATCCTGGAGAAAGAATTGGAAAAGGAAACTGTTGCAATGCAAGTAAGCAGAATTAGTGATGCAATCCTTGCAATATCTAAAGCAACTTCTACAGAAGATATCAAACCTGTGGCTGTCTTAACATTCGAGAAAAATGCAGCAACCAGAAAAGCAATGGACACTTGCAAGTTTATGTTAATGAAGAAAAATACAAAATAGGTGCTATAATCATTAAGCAAAAAGAACTTCAAGCCTGCAAAAGGGATAAAGGGAAGTTCGTAGCAGGAAATTCCAGTTAATAAAAAGGGCTCAATTGAGTATCAGTAGCATTACCTACTAATGAGCTTCAATAACAAAACAGAACATGTATAAAGTAGATATGACAAAAAAATAAGCATAAGAAATCATCCAATAGGGACCATCCCCAAGTCCATGCATTTTCATCATAATTCTTAATCTCTGCTGCTTCTCATAAACAAGAGCTATAATAACAACCTGCACACAATTAATGATACAATAAATATGATAAGCATAAAGAATAAAATAGAATCACACGATAAATAAAAACGATAACAACTGTTCAAAGGCTGATAAGTATATGCAAATACTGTGTAACCTCAGAGACGTACATACTGATATATGAATACATGAAATAGAGGAATTAACTGCATCCCTCCCCACGCTCAATTTTCCTACTACAATTCATATTAACAGAGAACCAAATAGAAATGGGGGAGGGGGTGATGGTGGTGGGGTAATGGTGGTGGGGTGGTGGTTATGGCGTTGGGGTGGTGGGGATGGGTGTGGGGTGATGGGAGAAAGAGAGAGTAAGTGAGAGAATTTTTAATTTGGGGAAAATGGGAAGTGAAAGTGAAATGTGTTAGATTATTGTTAAATATGTTAGAAAAATAATGCTATGTATTGTAATTAGAGAAATATTGCTATTTTTTTGTAATTAAGGGTGCAAATTTGTATATTTGTGTAAAAAAACCCATTATTTAAATATAATAAAAGTCCAATCTTGAAAGGCTAGCCCAAATTAGCCTAAGGCCCAATAGATATAAGTTTTCCTAGAGGCCCAAAAATGTGCCACATGGCAAGTGACGTGGCGCCAAGTCAAATGAAATAGCCAATTGGATCATGCCACACAACAAATGATGTGGCAATCCAAGTCTAACCCAAAGACCAATAAAAATACGCCATGTGTACATGTGACATGTTATGGCCAATCAAATATGGCCTTGTCACTGCTTAAATCTGATTGGCCGGTCTATGGGACAAGGCCCGTCAGGGTTTGTTGGTGGCTACTCCACCCTACATCTATATAAAGGGGTCAAATCTCTCATTTGAGATAATCAAAAATCAAAAGCAAGAATCCATAACAAGAAGCAAGAAAGAGCTCGTGGATCAAAGCAAGAGATTTCTACAAAAGCTGCAACCACTCAAGTATTTCATAACAAGAAGCAAGAATCCATAACAAGAAGCAAGAAAGAGCTCGTGGATCAAAGCAAGAGATTTCTACAAAAGCTTCAAGCACTCAAGTATTTCTCTACAAGTTCTAGAGATCAAGACAAAGATTCAAGATCAAGCTTCAAGCCCTTGAATCCAAGTACAAATCCAAGATCAAGACCAAGTTCAAGACCAAGCTCCAAGCCCTTGAACTCATCAAGTCAAGATCAAGATAAGTCCAAATCCAAACTTCAAGGTCAAGCTCAAAAGCCCTTGAAGTTATTATTTTGAAAAGATGAGTCAGAGGAATCATAGAGATTGTAACACTCATATTTTGATAAATAAAATATATTGTTGCAATATTTTCTTGTCTCGATATTTTTTTTCTTGGTGTGAATTTACTTGTTACAAATTTTGGCACACCCGGTGTGAATTTACTTGTTACAAATTCTAGCACACCCGGTGGGACAATCACATCGATATTTATTTTCTTGATATGAATTTACTTGTTACAACTTTTCAACTCACGAAGTTCTGCAACATTGAGATGGCTTCCAAGAACACCAACTCAAAATCTGTTTTTGCAAAATCTGTCTGGCCTCATGACCTTGATGCCAATTCTAAGTTCTCTTCTGAGGTTCAAAGCTGCATGAATGCTACTAAGGAAGCTTTGGACCAGTTACAAGAATGAAATCAAACTTGATGGGGACAACAAGCACTTCAGGTGCCGCCCGCATAAACTCCAACTTTCGGCTCTTCCTCTTCCAAAGGAGCAGGATCATCTACTGAGCCATTGGAAAAAGGGGACAATATTGTTAAGATTGTTGAAAAAACATTGGCTCGACTTACGCTCTGCAGATCCATAAGTCCAGTAGCAAAGAAAGACGATGAAGTTTCAAGCATTAGGTCCTCTCCAACCACGCCGCGCGAGTCAAAGATCAATCTATGGGAGAATCCATGTTATTCTCCATCACCTCCAACAGTCGTGCATGCCATTGCGACTAATACTTTAACAGTGGAGGAACAACTTGCAAACTTGACAAAGGCGATTGATAGATTATCAAACTATGTCAAGGATCAAGACGCTCGCATCAACAAGATGGAAAGCATGATGTAGGGAGAATCTAGCCATGCACCAGGGAAACATCCAGAAGTGCAAGAGATGATTAATACTCCAGCTAAACAAGTAACACTTGCTAAGGAAATCCAAGTTTCTGCCAATGGCGTGATTCCAATTGATCAACTGAAGGAGTTCATTATGGGAACAATCAAGGATAGTACGAGGTTTCTTCCAAGTCTTCTGTCTCATATGAAAAGCCATACACAGCAAGGATCGTTATCTTGAAGATGCCCATCAGTTATCAACCCCCAAAATTTCAGTAGTTCGATGGCAAAGGAAATCCAAAGCAGCATGTGACGCACTTCGTTGAGACATGCAACAATGCTGGAACCTACAACGATTACCTCGTCAAGCAGTTCATTCGTTCCCTCAAAAGGAAATGCTTTCGATTGGTATACAGACCTTGAGTCTGGTTCAATTGATAGCCGGGAGCAGCTGGAACAGGAGTTCCTTAATCGCTTTTACAGCACAAGACGCACGGTAAGCATGATAGAGCTTACAAACACACAACAGCGAAAGGAAGAACCAGTTATTGACTTCATGAATCGATGGAGGAATGCAAGCCTCAACTGCAAAGATAGACTCAGTGAAGCTTCAGGAATTGAGATGTGCATTCAAAGTATGCATTGGGGGCTTCGCTACATTTTGCAAGGCATAAAGCCAAGGACTTTTGAAGAGTTGGCAACCGTTCTCATGATATAGAGCTAAGCATGGCCTCCACTGGAAAAGAAGGGCCGCCGGTCACCGAACCTCGCAAGGGAAAAGACAAGCAAGAAGTCAAGAGATGGAGCAAAGTGGTACCCAAGGTTGAAAGCAAAGAGTCCATGAATGTTGATGCCAAACCTGTGAAGTTTACCACAATGTTTAGCAAGAAACAAAGTGTGAAAACGACTTCTTTCAAGGTTAAGCCAGGTCGAAAATCAACTTTGAGAGAGATGCAAGATAGGGAATACCCATTCCTTTATTCTAATATTCCCGCAATATTCGATGAACTTCTAGAACTAAAGCTTATTGAGCTACCAGAAATGAAGCGTCCTAATGAAGCTGGAAGAACGAATGATCCAAACTACTGCAAGTAACATCGGCTTTTGGGTCACTCTCTTGATAAATGTTTTGTCTTTAAGGACAAAGTTATGGAGTTGGCCGACAAAGGGGAGATTATACTCGAAGATGAAAAGGAAAATGCAAACCAAGTTTCCATCACCTTTGGCAAACAAGACCCTATTGCGATCTGCAACTTCACTGAAAGATTCGTAGGGCAAGACGAACCAGCTAAGAAGCCAACAAGGAAGAAGATGGTAAGGAAGCCAAGGAAGCAGAAAGCAATCGGACCGTCCACAAAAGGCAAAGGTGGAGGTTCACCATCACCAAAAGTCACGTCAGTCAGTGACCCTAGAGGAGTTTCTACTAAGTTGGTTCCACGTGAAGATCCCTAAATATGATACGAAGGCCTCATGTTGTAATGCTGATAAAGTAGAGGATAACATTGAAAGTCCAGAGCCATCGTCACTTGCGAAGTCAGAAAAACTCACTGAATCTACATCCGGAAAAGCAAATACTTGTGAAGCAAAGATCACATTTACAAGTTATGATATCCTACTTGGGGAGGTTCCTCATAATCGTTCGTTGTTCATGGTTGGATATGTGAATGAACAAAGAGTGAATAAAATCTTGATTGATGGAGGATCCGGAATCAACATTCTGCCTATACACATAATGAACGAACTTGGCATCTCAAGAGAGGATTTGAGTGCTACAAAAATAGACCTCACTATTGGAGAAATGACTTCAAGCGCATGGTTGCATGTGATCGATGCAAAGACTTCCTATAACATCCTGCTGGGAAGGCCGTGGATATATGAGAATAAAGTTGTCCCATCCACTTATCACAATGCCTTAAGTATCATGAAGATGGTATTAAGAAGAAAATTGTTGCTGATGACAAGCCACTCACTGAATCTAAAGCGTACTGTGCTGACGCTAAATTTTACTTGAAGAATATCGTGAATGAAGTCAGTGTTGATAGCATCGCCAAGAGATCGGATCCTAAGATTGCAATAAAGAAGGCTGAGATTGCAGCTGGAAAAGCAAAAGTTGTAGAGGATGAAGATAGAAGCCACTCTATTCAAAGGAAACCACATAAGCAATACTTTGCACCTTCAGGCAAGAAGACATGAACTACGCTCCACTACGTCCCAAAACTGAAGGAGAAGAAAGTCCACTCATCCGATCTGCAAAGTGATGTGCTGAATGGATTAACCCTTCCTATCAAGCGGCTTGATGCCTTGAATTATTCCTCAAATTTTCTTGGAAAGTTTGTGGCCCGAAATCTGCCGGAGAATAGTGCACTCCCCAAAAAGCGCACAAACGAGGATTTTGATCCTAATTCTTATGAACTATTGTCAAAGGCTGGGTATGATCCCAACGAACAATCTAAGTTAGGGAAGCTCCTACCAGAAGGATCAATGAAGAAATCACGTGAAGGCTTGGGTTTCGAAAAACCTCCACCAGTTCGCATCTCTATAAGGAGGGCAAGCATTAATTATGTCGGTGCTGAGGATAAGTTCGTTCCTTCGAACAAAAGAAAGTCTATCTTTGATCGGCTTAGAGAACCAACTACAAGAACTTCTATCTTTGATAGATTGGGACCATCGAAAAAGAGGAACAAGCTCCAAAAGGGTGATGTAAAGGCGAAGATAACCATATCTCCTAATGCCTTAAACCTTTCAAGAGATTGCCGAAGTCTGATCCCTTCAAGGATGAAGCGTCAAGCAAAACTAGTAGTTTCATGTGGAGAAGCATTAAAGGCAAAGACTCACACTACATTCCACACAAAGGAGCGTGAGGAAGACGAAGAAAGTGTAGGATCTTCATATTACATCGTCGCAGAAGAAGAACAGAATGCTTCATATCCAAATCATGTAAAGAATGATTTGGAGGATATTTCTTGGTGTCACCACATATCTTTCAACGACAGAGATCTGCAGGAAGATGAAGATGCTAAAGATGCTCCACCTGAGCTTGAAGAGGGAGTGAAGACGACAGTTGATGCATTGAAAGAGATCAACCTCGGCACTGATGAAGAACCAAGACCCAGCTATGTAAGTGCTTTGCTGATGAAGGATGAAGAAACTGCTTATGTAGAGCTGCTGAAGGAGTATAGAGATGTCTTTGCTTGGAGCTACAAAGAGATGCCTGGTTTAGACCCCAAAGTAGTGGTCCATCATCTGGCGGTTAGAAATGGTGCTCGTTCTGTTAAGCAAAGCCAACGCCGCTACAGGTCAGAGTTGGTACCCTTGATCGAGAATGAAGTCAACAAGCTTATTGAGGCTGGTTTTATTCTAGAAGTCAACTATCCTACTTGGATTTCAAGTATAGTCCCTGTAAGGAAGAAAAATGGCCAAATTCGAGTTTGTGTTGATTTTTTAGAGATCTTAACAATGCATGTCCTAAGGATGAATTTTCACTCCCCATCCCAGAACTCATGATTGACGCCACTACTGGATATGAGGCAATGTCTTTTATGGATGGCTCATCTGGCTATAGCCAGATTTGTATGTCTCCTAAGGATGAAGAACTCACAGCGTTTCAAACTCCTAAGGGAATTTACTTCTACAAAGTGATGTCATTTGGCCCGAAGAATGCTGGAGCTACCTATCAAAGAGCAATGCAAAATATCTTTGACAGCATGCTTTACAAAAGTGTCGAGTGCTATGTTGATGACTTGGTGGTGAAATCAAGAAACAAGGAGGATCACCTACAGGACTTGAGAACGGTGCTTGAATTGCTGCGAAGATACCATCTTCGGATGAATCCTTTAAAGTGCGCATTCAGAGTTACTTCTGGTAAATTCCTTGGTTTCATTGTTCGATACTGAGGGATTGAAATTGATCAAGCTAAAGTCGATGCGATTTTGAAGATGCCCGAGCCTAGAAATATTCAAGAACTAAAGAGTCTACAAGGAAAGTTGGCGTATCTTAGGAGATTCATTTCAAATCTGGCCGGAAGATGTCAACCATTCAGTCGTCTTATGAAGAAAGGTGTCTCTTTCGAATGGGACCAAGCTTGCAACAATGCATACGAGAGCATCAATTCGTACCTGATAAAACCTCTAGTTTTAGCTGCACCTATACCTGGAAAGCCAGTGATATTATATATCGCAGCGCAAGAAAGATCTGTTGGGGCACTTTTGGCTTAAGAGAATAGTGAAGGAAAAGAAAATTCCCTTTACTACTTAAGTAGAATGATGACACCAAATGAGTTGAATTACTTGCCAATTGAAAAGTTGTGTTTGGCGTTAGTCTTCTCTATCCAAAAGTTGAAGCACTACTTTCAAGCTCATGTCGTCCGACACATTTCCAAAGCAACTCATATAAAATTTGTGATGTCAAAACCCGTCCTTAGTGATCGTTTGGCGAGATGGTACCTCCAGTTTCAACAATTTGAGATTGTGTACGTCCCTCAAAAAGCGGCGAAAGGACAAGCATTGACAGACTTCTTGGCAGACCATCCGATACCTGATGATTGGGAGCTCACTGATGAATTACTTGATGAAGAAGCAATGGTCATCGAAGTTCAACCATCGTGGAAGATAAACTTCGACGGTGCTGCACGTCATGATAGAGCTGGGGCTGGTGTGGTTTTCGTAACTTCTGAAGGAGAGGTTTTCCCATATTCTTTCACGCTGACACAACATTGCTCTAATAACATTGCAGAGTATCAAGCACTCATACTTGGTCTCAAAATAGCAGTCGACATGAAGCAGTTACAATTGCAAGTATATAGAGACTCTAAATTGGTAATCAATCAGCTTTTAGGTAGCTATGAGGAAAAGAAACCAGAGTTACAACCCTATCACAATGATGCACAGAAGTTTATAGGATGGCTTGGGGATGTAACTCTCCAGCATGTGCCGAGGAAGGAAAATAAGAGAGTTGATGCCTTAGCGGCTTTGGTGTCAACACTTTCCTTACCTGAACAGACGCAAGTTGCTATCTACCAAAAATGGATAGTACCACCGTTTGATGAAGGCGTGGATGGTGAAAATGAACTGCAACGTCTTGTTGCTGTCTCCGAGGCTGAGAAGGAAGACTGGCGGAAACCTATAATTGATTACCTCAGTCATGGAACCCTGTCAGAAAACCCGAGAAGAAGCGAAATTCGTCGTAGAGCACCCCGTTTCCTTAACTACAAGGACACTCTATATAGAAGTTCATTCGAGGGAGTACTTTTGCAATGTTTACAAGATGATGAAACACTTCAAGCTCTAGAAGAAGCACACTCTGGGGAATGTGGATCACATCATTCCAGGCCGAAACTTTACTTCCATATAAAAAGGATGGGGTACTACTTGCCGACAATGGTGAAGGATTGCTTGGACCATGCTCGGAGATGCAAAGCTTGTCAGCTCCATGCAAACTTCATACATCAACCACCTGAAGTGTTGCACCCAGCGGTCGCGTCTTGGCCATTTGATGCTTGGGACTAGACATTGTTGGAACCATTGCCGAAGTCTTCTGAAGGACACGTGTTCATATTAACTGCAACTGATTACTTCTCAAAATTGGCAGAAGCCGTCGCTTTCAAGGAAGTAAAGAAGGAGAAGGTCGCAAACTTCATCCGAGTAAATATTATTTACCGCTTCGGTATCCCTCGTTATATAATAATGAATAATGGCAAGCCATTAGATAATACACTAATGAATAAAATATGTGATCTCTTTGGCTTCAAGCAGCACAAATCTTCCATGTACAATGTTGCCGCCAATGGCCTAGCCGAAGCATTCAACAAGACCTTGTGCAGCTTGCTTAATACGGTTGTTTCCAAATCCAAGCGAGATTGGCATGAAATGATGGAAGAAGCTTTATGGGCTTATAGGACAACTAAGCGCACACCAACACAAGCAACTCCTTACTCGCTTGTTTATGGAGTTGAAGCTGTGTTGCCACTGGAGCGTCAAATACCATCCTTGAGACTTGCTCTCCAAGAAGGGCTCACTAATGAAGAAAATGCTCGCTAACGCCTTGAAGAGTTGGAGGCTCTCGATGAGAAAAGACTCCAAGCTCAGAAAAGCCTTGAATATTATCAAGCTTGTCTATCTCGTGCTTTCAATAAAAAGGTTCGCCCGAGATCTTTCCAGGCTGGTGATAAAGTTTTTGCAGTAAGAAGTTCCATCATCACTTCCCATAAATTTGGGGGAAAGTTCACTGCAAAATGGGACGGACCGTATGTTGTGCAAGAAGTCTATTCAAGTGGTGCTTATACGCTTATTGATGCTGAAGGAAAAAGACTCGGTCCTATTAACGGGAAATTCTTGAAAAAGTACTATCCTTGAAGTTGAAATTCTCCTCAACGCACGAGCCTAAACTGCAAGTTGACATGCTCCTCAACGCACGAGCCTAAACTGCAAGTTGATACACTCCTAGACGCACGAGCTTAAACTGCAAATCACCATGCTCCTTTGATGCACGAGCATAAACTGCATAAAACTCATGGCCCGCAAGGGTCTAAACTGTGCACGGATTGTTTTAAAAAAAAAAAAAAAAAAAGTCCCCTAGGTTGAAAACCTCGAAAGAGGCAGCCTAGGCAAATAGTTAGGACAACCAAAAAAAATATACACTTCTTTTATTATGAACTACGTAATGACTTGATCCTCTTCACTGAGGTACGTTGGCAACTTAGAGCTCAAATTCTAAGTTCAGTCGCCCAAAAAGAAGAAAAGTTTCATCCCTTGTCAAGTTTCAAACTGTTATGTATAGGTCAACTTTCAATTATTAAAGCTTACAACCTAAAGAAAACATGATTACTTGCCAAGGTGTTTCGAGTTCTGGGTCAAGTTCAAGTCGCTATCCTACGAAAGCCTAGAGAGACTCTGCTCAAGCCGTTCGGTGTATATAAAAACCCTTTGTGCGTTATTCCTATTAATCAAAGGGGTTTCTTATTTGGATGATTATGCATCAAGATATGAAGTTCCATTAGTGATTACAGTTCGTGCTGAAAATCTGCGCGTGGTAAAATCAGAAGGAGTATTTTAAAAAAAAAAAAAATTTTGACGAAAATATTCACAAAGCGTTTTTGCTCCAAATTTTGGATATGTTCTATATCTTGAAGTCTGGTCTCTAGGAAATCAAACGGCTCACGATTTGAAGGCTAATACATCAAGATATAATTTTTTTAATGAAGTCGCGAAAATTTGGGATAGTCAGCGAGGCAAAATCCAAAGCTAACTTCAAAATAATATCTGGAATGATACTGAAGACTTTTAACTCTAAATTTCTTGTATGCTATAGATCTTGAAATCTAGTTTATGGAAAACTAAACGGCTTGTAATTCAGAGTTCTGTGCGCCAAGATGTACTTGATTCGGCAAAACTGCGCAAAACTAAAATTATCTGCGGGGCAGAACTGTTACATGATTTCGAATATTTATCCAGAACGTTTCTCATTGTTTCCGGCTTTGACTTTCGGATATGTTGTAAATCTAGATGTCTAGTTTTTTGAAAAACTAAATTTTCACGAGTCGGACATTCATATAATAAGATATGAATTTCCTACCATAAGTGCGCTATGATGTTGGAATACAACGAGGAAATTGGAAGGCACAATTAAGATAAAAGGGACACAATATAAAGAAAAAGTGAAAGAGTCTTATTAATAATTAAAATACCAACTACTAGGTCCAATGCAAGAAGTAAAAAACAAAATAATTGTAGCCTAATCTAGAGATAGCTTGAAATTGAGCAAGTCTTGATGGCTAGCCTCCAGGCGCTCTTTCTTCCTTTCCAAGTTGGTTAAGTCATCAGCAGACTGTGAAGCAGCATTAGGGCAGGTGTCATACTCATCCTTAGCAATCGAGACTTTTGATTTGGCCTCTACAACTTCTTTCTCTGCAGCTTCCAGGAGGGCTTCTAAGTCCTTCTCCTTTTCACGCAACTTTTCAATCTCCTCTTTTACCTTGTCTATGGATTCGTGGATGGATACGACCTCTTCAACTATGGCAAATGAAAGGCGCACCCCAGCTTTTGAAAGCAAGTCTTGTCTTGCAGATTCTGAAACCTTGTCAGAAAAGGGGGATTGAGCTTGATCATACGAACTGGCGAGCTCAAAGAAAGACTGCAACATGTCCCTTATTGGGGTGAGGTCAACATCTTTTCCCTCCATCGCCGCAAGAACCACTTTTGCATCTTCTTCGTGGGAGGAGGCTAAATCCAAATCAAAATTTGAAAGCTTACTTTGATGTCCTTTCTAATGTTCTGAAACGTACTTCTGGTTGATGTTTTGAACAAGCTTGCTTCCTACAAAAACACACGCTGCAACTACTGGTTTCTTGTTTGAAGTAATGCCGCACTTGTCTTTAGAGCCATCACGAGAATGAAAAGTCACCACTTGCTTTGCCTTGCCAGTAAAAGATAATTTTGATTGGTCGTGCAATGGAATCATCACATGTTTGTGGCTTCTCTCGTTGTGGTACTGCTATAACTCCAATGCCATTTGACTGTATAAAGGACGAAAATTGTTAGTAAAAGCATCCAAGTACAAGTGTGCAATAAAAAAAGAGTTGTATACTTCTTTGATAGGAGTTGTCAAAGTTGTTGAGGAAGAACTACCACTGTCAGAAATATCAACCATATGTGGGTTGGTTTGTTCCAGCTTGTCCGAAGGTGCCTTTACTCGCTTCCAACACCAATCTCTATCGCTGCTTCTACTCCCATCTGGAGCTGACCGCTTGTTTGATGCATGGGCTCTTTCACGACCAACCAATGGTGTTGAATTCTTGACGCCTTGGTGAAGTTGAGATCTCTTGCCTTTGTCTTGCTTAGCAGAATTAGCCTTTGAAGCACGCAACCGGTCATTTGTTAGATGTTGATGTTTTTCCTTAAGATGAAGGGTATGGCAGGTCTAACACTGTCGATCAAATGTTGCAAGTTTTCATCAAGGAACTTTGCGTGTGTTTTCTCCCACCAATTATTATAGTTATCCGAAGAAAATTTCTTCACATTGACTGTAGAAGGAGGAAAAGTCGCTTGCGACATAGTCTTGTGAGATACACAAATTCAAAAATATCTAAGCCGTTCCTCTAATGAGGCACTACGGATATCATTTCTCAAGAAACCTGGGACATTCTGATAAATCCAAATTGGCGCCCAAATTGATGTGGACTATAAGGCTCGATGATGAAAGAGTCTCCATTCCTCAAAGGGGGATAGTTAAATCGCATGCTCATGAAATAGCTTAAGTCCAACTCTTCCACAGTATTGTCGTCCACATAATTGTGAAGTTGGGTACTCTTTAACACAGTTGAAGTCCAAGCTACGACATCTCATCGATGTATGCGTTTTCTAGCATCCTCTTTGTTAAAGTACATGGCAGCGCCCTCTCCAGAATATGTCACCATTTGTGGAACAGATGGTTCTTTAGCAAGTGCACAGTGGGTCTTGAAGTGATAAGCTAGCCAACCGTAAACATAGTGAATGGGAAAACGGACCTTGATGAGATCAACCCGCGACAATCGTGAAATCTTGTTCAAGTTATTGTATATGCTTGCCAATTTTGGAACTGCAAGGCTAGCTCTCCGCCCACGTGCCATGGTTGATGCTATCTTGAAAGTTCTCGGCCGAATGAAGTCACCATCTTCAGAAGGAAACACAAAGGTACATAACCAACACGACAGAAAGGTTGCCAAATACGTCACTTCTACTCTTGAAGGCTTCACTCCTAGCTTGGAAAATACTGCTTCATTCTCTGTTGACCATTTGGGTGCCTCAGGTATAACTCCAGTAGGATTATGTGTTGACTTTAAGCGCCCAGTTTTTTTTCCCTTCTTGGAGGAGCAGGCCTATATCGCGAAGTTCCTTTGTACCAGAAGTTGATCCACTTGCTCAAGGGGACCCTGGGGTTATCATTCTTTCCTTCTTGGAGATGATGAAAAGCTCAGAAAAAGCACTCGCAAGCTCGGGGAATGAATCTCATCTTTTTCTCATCCTCGCCTATAAGTTCCACAGTTAGGGGCACCGTTTCTTCATAGATAGAACCCGCTATGGGCAAACCTCCCAAGGTATGTAGGTCCCAAAGAGAGATAGACATTTCACCAACAGAGGTAAGTAGCGTATTTGTCTTTGGACACCAACCTTCAAGGAATGACTGCAAGATGTTGGAGTTTCGATCATAAGTGAAAAGTGAAGCACGGACAACATCTTGAATTTTTGCAGTGTTCAATTCTTGTTGGCTTCGGCTAAGTATGTCTTCAGTCTATTCCCAATACCTCGGAATGTGTTGATGTTCACCCTGAGTTATCATTGTGTCTCCCCAGCGTTTTTCTCCTCGGATGATGCGACGGCCTAAACTTGGAAGGGCGCTTGCAAAGTTTGCATGACGATGGTTGGGTGCTTGAAAACCCCACGTCTTGCCGGATCCAGCTGAATTGTGATCATTCTCTAATGTCCAGTTTGCAACATGAAGTGAGTTCCTCAAGGATGGCCGTGAACTCGCGTACTGACCAATTGGAGTGTGCACCAAAAGCTTGGTTTGAGCCGCGCCGTCTTCAGTTTCAATTATGAGATACTTGAGTTTGGATGATGGAGAGGTGTATTCTCTGAAGTGCACCATCTTGTCCAGCTGTACTAATAAGTAAAGCTTTGATCAATCTCGGAGTTAAGAGAAGCAACATAAAGATGATGTACGGTGAAAGTCTTTCATGGGATGTCGTCGTTAAAGTGGGAGTGAGTTGCCACCTCAATCACCTCAAACTTGACTTTTCCGTGAGTATCGCTCCCAACCATGTCGTCCATTGGATTGTCGTCGTTAAAATAAAATTTGGCTTCTTCATTACCATCTTCTGGCCTACAATAATAATACGAAGGAAAGTACAAATATAAAAGGGAGAAAGTTTACCTTTTACCTGTTAAGGTAAGAATACAAAATCCAAATTGCAAAACCTCTCTCGTTTGCTAAAATAATAAAAAAGAAAGAGAATGAACTTACAAGATATATGTAGATGAATTGTTTTAAGCATGAGAGATGTATTCTGCCGAAATTACACTGTAAAGTGCCAACTACATGCATAACAGCGAAACAAAGCGGAATTGTTCAAGAAAGGAAAAAAAAATTGATTTTCGCTAGTTTTTCCTTACGTGATTAATTTTCAATGATACAACAAAATTAGTATTCTGCACATGGGCATGTAAAGGCCTCAAGGCACATAAATTACCTTCTTCATACACGTGAATAGCTATGCAGCAGTAACTAGTTTCATGAATTCAATTTGACGAGTGTATTCCTTGGAACTATGCAAGCACATGACTTTGTGTCTTTTTTTTTAAAAAAAAAGGGGATTTCATGTCAAAATATTGTGACCTATCTATGTTGTTTGCTACTCATGGAAAATAATGTGCGGAAAAAGTACAGGAGGGAGGCAGGCGCTTAAGCAATGTGACTGGCAAGTTTATCTACAATTCAAAAGCCATACAAGTGGAGCATTATCTCATTAATAAGTAGTTCTTTTAAATTTTCTTGGAGAAGCTTAATGTTGCTAAAAAATAAATATTTAGGAAGCTAAGAATTCGGCTGTTATGAGCATTTAAATTACAAGTTTCGTTGTAAATTAAAAGAGAAAGAAAAAAATCATAAACTATCTAAGTTGGTGACATCATACCTCTCAAGGAACAAAAGCAACGGGGGTTGTTGTCGTTGATTAGTTGTTGTGTTTTCGTCTCCTACTTGTTGTTACTGAAGGATACCAATCACTGAAAAATATATGTAATAGAGCTTAAGAGAGGTCGCCCCTATTTATAGAGGAATAATTTAGCTATGTTAGGGTCCTATTCTATTATGAATTAGCAGCACCTATAAGAGTCCAAAGAGGACAAGGCATCCTGATCAAATTGGAAAAGTAGAAAGCTAATCGTGAATTGCATGGCTTCAATATCCTATGCCGATTGGAATTGGAATTAGAAGAGAAAAAGCTTCCAGGCGGCAACTTTATCTCACGTAATTGTGAGATATTTTGATTAATGGCCACATTTAAGACATCTAACTGGAAGGTAGCTACTTTTGGATCCAAGTAATCATCTTATGGGTTGTTAACTGGAAGATAGTCAATTTTTTCACGACTAACCCACATGACCAAAGAAATTACTTCAAGCCTTGTCTTCAGGTGCCGACATGTTTATCCCCGACAAGCCTTGAAGTAGGGGGCATTTGTAGACAAGTAAATTTTATTGGATTTAAATCCATAAAATAATATGGCTATATGTTAAATTCAAGATATATTGGTCCAAATAAATGTTATGGGCTAATATAATTAGGCTAATTATTTAAATATAATAAAAGTCCAATCTTGAAAGGCTAGCCCAAATTAGTCTAAGGCCCAATGGATATAAGTTTTCCTAGAGGCCTAAAAATGTGCCACATGGCAAGTGACGTGGCGCCAAGTCAAATGAAATAGCTAATTGGATCATGCCACATGGCAGATGATGTGGCAATCCAAGTCAAACCCAAAGACCAATAAAAATACGCCATGCGTACATGTGACATGTTATGGCCAATCAAATATGGCCTCGTCACTACTTAAATCTGATTGGCTGGTCTACGGGCCAAGGCCCGTCAGGGTTTCTTGGTGGCTACTCCACCCTTCATCTATATAAATGGGTCAAATTTCTCATTTGAGATAATCAGAAATCAAAAGCAAGAATCCATAACAAGAAGCAAGAAAGTGCTCGTGGATCAAAGAAAGATATTTCTTCAAAAGCTGCAAGAACTCAAGTATTTCTCTAGAAGTTCTAGAGATCAAGACAAAGATTCAAGATCAAGCTTAAAGCCCTTGAATCCAAGTACAAATCCAAGATCAAGACTAAATTCAAGACCAAGCTCCAAGCCCTTGAACTCATCAAGTCAAGATCAAGATCAAGTCCAGATCCAAATTTCAAGATGAAGCTCAAAAGCCCCTGAAGTTATTATTTTGAAAAGACGAATCAGAGGAATCATAGAGATTGTAACACTCATATTATGATAAATAAAATATATTGTTGCAATATTTTCTTGTATCGATATTTATTTTCTTGATGCGAATTTACTTGTTACAATGACATGTAGGCAGACCTTAATACTAAATAAAGTTTCTAACTAAAAATTCTAAATCGGCTAGAGTTTCTCGAGTTATTCAACACTCTCTTTCACTAATAATTTCTCAACCCCTATTCCCTTAATTTTAGGGGGGTATTTATACTACTCTATGGAGTGTAAAATAACTAGATTTTTGATGTTGGACGAAGCCCCTTTTGCTGTGAAATAATGAACAAAAGAAAGGAATAAAAATTACCTTAACTTGATCCGACGATGGAGAATAGTTTATTACATTTTTGGACGCATGAGATTGAGCTCTTGTACCTCCTTTCTTCTCATTCATCCAGCACAAAGGTAGAATGTAATGTATGTTGGAAGAATGAGGAGTGAGGTGAATAGAACGACATCACAGTGGGTGTTGCAACAGCGGGACCTTGGCTGACGCAAGATTTTGGCTATTTTTTGCTTTAGGATTCGTGAGGAGAAAGGGATTGAGGGGCGGCAAGAGAAAATTTGGGAATTAGGGTTTGGATTTTGAGGAAATAGATCGGCATGAGATGTATACGGATGCTGAGTGTAAGTTATAAGGAGATTTTGCATAAATGAGCTAAATTCGACGGTTAGGGTGTGATTTTGGCTGATCTGATTTAAGGATTAGTTAATAAATGGGCATCTGGCACGGGTGGGTTGGTTAAGTGGGTGTGTCTTGAACTTTTGGCCCCTTCTTCAAATTATCAATTGCTCTCTAAAATTTTTTTATTACTAAAATATCACTTACTTAAATAAACTCCTACAATAAGCAATTTGAGATTAATTTTGAAATTGTCGGAACAAAATTGGGTGTCAACAGTAAGCATGACTAAATATGTAAAGGGACCTCTCTTTCCAGAGGCGGCCGTAATGATAGTTCGCGAAAGCATTTGTGCCAGATGTATCATTTCGTTTGCTAGAGGAACAGTGGGAAAATTTTGTTGGATGACCATTGGCTTTTATTACGCTCACTGATATTGAAACAATACAAGAAAAAAATGAAAAAACACAAATATTGCTAGAAAACTAGAGCATAGCCAAGCGAACATCCTTCAAACCGATCCATCCTTTAAAGATTTGTATTCTTCTTCTTCGGGCGAGTGTTCCTCTGAAGAACTTGTCTCTGATGAGTACAATAATATATCCAGTGTATCCCACAAGTGGGGTCTGCGGAGGGTGAGATGCACGCAGACCTTACCCCCAACGAGGTGGAGAGGCTGTTTCCGATAAACCATCAGCTAGGAAAAGAAATATATTAGAAAACACCTTCAAATCAAGCCAGTAATATAATGTTATGAAGAATGTTAAAACTAAAGCACATAAACAAACATATAATAATAGTATATATAAAGCCGAAGATTAAAATGGAAATCATTTATATAAGCATAGTACTACATCTAAAAAGAGAAAAGATATTCGACTACAACCACACCTCCTAACCGGAGCATCTACACTTCTCCTTCTCACGTGACCGAACCAATGCAGCTTCACTTCACGCATCTTATCAGCCACTAGGGCTACGCTAACCTTGTCACAACTGACTTCATTCTTAATTTTATCCATCTTAGTGTGCAGACACATCCATCTGAGCATTCTGATTTTCGCTACGTTCATCTTCTGGATGTGAGAGTTTTTGACTAGCCAACACTCTGCACCAGATAACATAGCTGGTCTAATAACCGGTCTATAGAATTTTCCTTCAAGCCTAAGTGGCACTCTTTTATCACATAGTACACTGGAAGCGAGCCTCCACTTTATCCAACCTACTCATATACGGTGTGTGACATCATCATTGATCTCACCATTACCTTGGAGGATTGAGCCAAGATATTTAAAGCTTCCTTTCTTAGAAATGACTTGCGAATCGAGCCTCACTTCCACATCTGACTCATCAGGAGTGTCACTAAACTTGCATTCCGTATATTCTATTTTCATCCTGCATAGTCTAAAGCCTTTAGGCTCTAGAGTCTGCCTCCACACCTCCTGCTTCTCATTGACACCTCTGGCACCTCTCCTATGATACTCCGACTCAATATACCCATCAGCAGCGCAAATAAAAATGGGCTAAGTGCTGAACCCTGATGATGCCCCATCTCGACCAGGGAAGTGGTTTGAGTCTCCTCCCAGTGTTCTTACCGAGTCTTAGCTCATTCATACATATCCTTAATCACCATGATGTATGCCATTAGAACCTCTTTAGATTCTATGCATCTCAACATAACCTCCCTAGGGACCTTGTCATACGCTTTTTTAGGTCAATGAACACCATATGCAGGTCTCTTTTCTTGTCCCTATACTGTTCGACCAGCCTCCTCAACAGAAGAATGGCTTCTGTAGTCGATCTCCCAGGCATGAGCCAAACTGGTTCTCGGAAATATGCACATCCCTCCACCTCCTCATCTCCACCACCCTCTCCCAGACTTTTATAGTGTGGCTGAGTAGTTTGATGCCCCTATAATTATTGTAGTTTTGGACATCCCATTTGTTCTTGTATAATGCAACCATGCAACTCCATCTCCATTCCTCGGGCATATTAGCCGACCTAAGGATGACATTAAACAGTCTGGTCAACTACTCTATACCACTCTATACCTTCTTTCAATTGTCTTACATTCCTTTGTAAAAGGTAGAGCTCATTCCATCCCTAGCCCATATAGCTATAGACTCTATACACTTAGCAGCAATTCTGCCTTATTGCGCCATTGGCATTTCGCCTTGTTCTTTGCCTTGGCCGAATTACACTTTTCTGTTTTGTGTTCTCACGCCTTTGCTAGTTGTTTGCGTAGCTTCTCCCACAGAAATTCTTTTTCTACAACATCTCCTTTCCTTTTTTTTTGTAGCTCTTGGTTGAACTGCTCTTGTAATATCCTTGCTGAGACAATCGTGGCATTCTTCGTCATATCCTGCATCGAATCTAGCAAGTCTCACTATCTCGAGTTCCATTCGGCGTCTTGCTTTTCAAAGTTCCAATATCTTGTCTTCAAATGGTATTATTCAGTCGAGAATATCTACTTTAAAACTTCTATTATCTGTAATTTGGGGTGCAATCTGCTTCCTTCCTGCCTGCCTAAGTATCCTTAGAGGAGCATAACGGTAAATTCTTCTAATACCAACCAAGATAAAAATGAGGCTCCTTCAGACCGCGTGATAACGGTAGTGCTGGGAAGTAGTCAAATATCCATTGCACCTTTTCAAATGTCAGTTGACAGAACATGTGGTGCCTGACTTTGGCGGTTATTGGTTGGTCCTACCTCTTAAGAGCACTATGCATATGGGCGATATGAGTTAAGATATAATCTTCCCTCGGTTTGGAGTGGAGGCTTTGGTATGTGCTATTCATTCTTTGCAACCATCAATCAAATTTGTGAAATACAATATTAACATTCGGAAAATCTCGCGCCTTTCTTACATCTTTCTAAAGCTCGATACAATTCTACTACATCATGGGCACCAGAGTGTACTTCTTGCTGTTGAGATCCTTGAGTAAGGCATCAGCTACTAATACCATGCAAACGTCAATCCTTCCTTTGTGTTAGGGAAATACAACAGTTTCTATAATACAAGTGACAAAAGTAATAATCCTCCATTCTTGCCAACTTGCTCGACCAATGTTGAAGTCACCACAAAATTCATGAAATGCTTCTTCGTACCCAAATTTGATGTAGAGAAAAGTCAAAGAAATTCCTGGCTGCCTTACACTATGTGCGCATAACTTAGGCTTGAGTCCAAGCATTTTGAAGAATTCTTCGGGTTCAAATGTTTTTAGGCATCAACATTTCATCACTGTCAAACAGTTGTTGAGTCAATCCACTTATTTATTCAAGTAATGGTGTCAACTCTATACATCCAAAGTGAAATACTGCTCGATCTGCATACCAAAAGTGCAGTGCTACTTCTATGATCTCTTTCAATGCGGTGTGCTCATCGTGAGATAGAATTTCCCAACACTATTTTTGACTTGCTTTTTTTGATCTCCTTAAGTTTTTCCACCAAATTTTGAGCAACTGTGGGATTTTCAAAACTACGTCGAATGTTATTGTGGCCATGATCTAAAAGGAGGAAAAGTGGAAGGAAATACGTAATATTCCTCTTAATTGCGAGCAAAAGATCAACGTGCGGCACAAGCTTTCTTGAAAAATAATGTAACATAGAATACGAAAAATGTGTGTTTCATGTTAAGAACCCTCTGGACAAAGCTCGCTGATGAATTTTGACATACCAAGGATGTTGAATCTTTATATACTTCTTAAAGGATAAACGTTCATTATGTATTATTCCATTTATTGAATGGTCGTTTCTACTTCAATTTGGGCATTTATTACCTCTTCAATCACCTTTTGCATCTTTTGAGTGGCATTGAATGCAGACTAATTCCAATAAATAGTCCACATTTGGCATGTTCAATCCTCAAAATAATGCACATAGCTGTGTTCATACGTTCTTCAATGTCGAAAAACCTGTTCGGATTGTTTAAACAAGTTGACCTATATGTCTTGAAAGTAAGTCGATTAATGGTATGACGCATGTTCCTTAGCGTCTTCACTAAGATATTGGGATATCTAACAAAGTTTTTACTATTCTCCCAAGTGGAAAGCGAGGGAGCGCGAATTTCTACGAATGTTGGATGTACCAGAGACCTACTAGATTTCAAGCCATTCCACTTAAAGGTTATTCTGTAAAGAAGAAATCGGTGTGAGATCCACATAACCATCTTATTTTGGATGCACGAGTTTATAGTTGCTACGAATGGCGGACGGTATGAGCGGAATAATAGTTTAAAAATGCATGAAAAATGATGCATGGTCCTAAAGGAGTTGTCTTGGAGTGGAATAGACCAAACCGTTACTGTCAGGCGGACATCACAAAAGTTGAAAGTACGCCAACCGCCAACAGCCTCTCTAGTTGGCTAATTTTGTGAAACCTTCCTTTAGGTGTAATTTCTAAAGAAAAAAAAAAAGAGACAATCGTGGGTTCCACATAACCGTCCTTTCCTATTTTCTAAAGTGCATGAGTAGAGTTTGCCAGGAGTGGCATAAAACGTACTGAAAATAATTCATGCTCCTAACAAAGATGTCTAGTAGTGGGAATAGAAACGGTCATTTTCTTTCAAGAGGACAACTCGAAAGGGGAAAGTTCCGGAGATGTCATATGCACCGCTGAAAGACTCTACCCAGAAGGTTCTTTCCAGAATTAGTTATTAACAAAACAGAGCGACGACCGAGAAACCTCACGCAGCCATAATGCCTGTTTTTGTGTTTTCCCGAAAGGAAAAAGTATGATGGAAAATCAATACAAACATTCACATTTAAACTTTATAAAAATTAAAGCATGGTTAGAATGATAATAATTTAGGATGAAAAGAGATAAAAGAAAAAACGAAAAAACAAGTTAATATGTAATAATAAAAATAGTAATTATAATGATAACAATTGTACTAAGATATCCATAAAATATTGAAAAGAAGAATACCAAATTAAATCCGTTGTGGTAAGAACTTTTCAAGTTCCCAGCAGAAACGCCACACAATTGCACCCCATATTTCTGAGCTGGTTTAGTTCATAGGTCACGTTTCGATTATGGTAACTCTTTGAGTTGGGTTTGGAGTTGCCACCTAACATATTTTTTAAACCAGGCGTATTAGGAAACTTAATAATAGCTAAGTTTCTATGTAACTCTGGGTAGGTCTTGCTAATAGATATTCTAAGGATAAGAAGTTCAGTTGTCTCGAGGAGAAGGTTTAGACACTCACCAAGACCCATAAAAGATGGTTACTGGTTTGATTCATAATTTGAGATTAAAGTCATGCAATTAGGCTAAAAAGGTTAAAAATAAAATATATCACGCTAGAAGGTCATCTTGCGCAAATAATTCAAAACCGACTAAAATGGACTAATTCTAAATGTATGTCTTATTCAAAAGTTAAATATGCAATTTAAGCTTAAGCGGCCGTTTGGCCATAGATTCCAAAAATATATTTGAAAAAGAGTTTTTGAAGTTGAGTTGAAAAATTATATTTGAAAATTGAAGTTGTGTTTGGACATACATTTCACTTAAAAAAGGGTAGAGTTTTGTGGGAAGACAAAAAACTCTTTTTGAAAAAACTTGAAAATGTTTTAACAACTTTTTGGTTTTTCAAACTCCATTTTTTTTTAAAAAAAATAAAAGAATCACAAGATTTCATGGACAAACATCTTTTTCAGAACTTTCTGAAAAAAAAAAAAGTGAAAAAGTTTATATGGACAAATGGGTCCTAAGTTTGACTAACTTCCTCAAAGTAGCAAATTTTGCAATATGTCTCAATTCTATTCCATTTCAGTAAAAATCAATTTTGGCAAATTGGACAAGATTCATGTTTAGGAAAACATAACATTTTGCACTGATTGTCCAAACAGTTTGCTGTATTGCAAAACTTATCCCAATTTCAGCCAAGTTACAGTTATAGTCCAAATCTGCAAATTAACCTTTGCTTCAAGAATTATCCAAAATAATTAAAGCCCATAAGTTTCATTGACTCATTCGGATCAGGGCCCGACTTTGCCTTTTATCAAATAAGTAATTCAGCATCCATTTCCATATACATTTGCTCGGGACAAATTCATCATATCCTTGGGGCTAAATCACCCTTAACCCCCATAGCCTCTTTAAGTAATTAACTAGTGAAACGATCTTACGTAATCGTTTTGGGAGTTAGGACTCTGATTGGTGTGCTTACAGTTTTAAAATCTTCGAAAGGTCCAATAGGACCTGTCTGTAAAATTTGAGCTAAATCGGACTTCATCTGGTAGGTATCGGAAGAATGTATTAGTTCTGTTGTCGGTAAATTTTAAAAAGAGGTTTATGAGTTCGATTTTGGCGAATGAGCTCCGATTCCAAATTCGAAAGCGCTGTTAGGTTCGTATGATTATTTGCGACTTGTATGAATTTTGGGAAGTAAATTTTGAGGTTATTCGGATAGTTTCCGCTAAAATTTCAAAAATTAATAGTCTGATCTTTTTCGTTTAATTCGCATCTTGAGTTTCGAAAATCCAATTTGAGATCTGCCTTGACGAGTACGTCACATAAATTTTTTATAATTTCTATGTAAAATTTGGAATTATTTCGAATTTCGTAAGATTCCGTTTTAGTTTTCGTTATGTAAACAAAAATAAAAGTAAATAAATGAACACAAAAAGAAAGAAAAGAAAAAGGAAATGACTATGGCGGTTAGCTACATTTTGAGAGAATGCAAAATAGAAACAACAAAATCAAAAAGAAGAACACGGAAAACAACAAAAATACAGACAGAAACACAAGAAACTAAAGGAAAAGGAAAAGGGAAAAAGTAGAATTTTCACCCCGGTACATCGAGGTAATGATGTTAGTTCATTATTTCAGTTTATTATGTATGTTTGAACATATTTTAACGGTAGAAATTGGGATATTAGACATCATTCTAACAAGTTAAACTTATAGTTTAAAGGGTGAATTAGTCCCCGATAATAGAATTGAATATATATTCAAACTCAGGGAGTTATGGACAACCCGTAAATGTAATTTATTTAGAATTTGGTTATGTTACTTTGAACCCTGTACATTGGCATGGCCTGCATATTGCGTATGTGAATATAGTATCAGGTTTCTAACCGGATTGCCTTAAGACGTAAGGAATGAAGCCTTTAGCCTTATTTGATATATTCTTCTACTTATTGAATAGAGCGGGATCGTTTGACAGAGAATCCAAAAGACACAGCGGTTATTGAGTAGCAATGCTAGATTTGGAACAAGGTAACTGATATTATCTATTCTGTTGGAGGCCCTTGGCCTTGCGGATATTCTACCACGTGTTCATTACGTATGTAGCTGCCGATAGGTGTACTTATTATGCCTTAGTTTTGGATATATAATGTATATTATAGGTTATGCCTTATTGTTGATATTCCATCGAGCATAGAAGTATTGTACTCTAGTTGTGAGTTTGACATATACTTCCCGGCAGTTGATGAGATTCCTCCGTCGGTGAAAGATTATCATTGCATCATACCACATTCATATGTATTATGTTTTCTAGTTATTTGCTGCTATGACATATACATAGGGTATGAGTATTCCGCCCCAGGAGCAGGAGTATTCCGCTCTTATGTCAGATATTGAGTGTAGAAGTATTCTGCTCTTATATCAGATACTGAATGTAGGAGTATTCTGCCTCTGCTTTATATTATCTCGGGTGTATGAGTATTCCGCCCCAAGAGCAGGAGTATTCTGCTCTAATGTCATATAGTGAGTGCAGGAGTATTTCGCCTCAGCTTTATATTATCTCGGGTGCAAGAGTATTCCATCCCAGGCACATGAGTATTCCGCTCTTATGTCAGATACTGAGTGTAGGAGTGTTCCGCCTCAGCTTTATATTATCTCGGTTTAGGAGTATTCCTCCCTAGGAGCAGGAATATTTCGCTCTTATGTCAGATACTGAGTGTAGGAGTATTACGCCTCAACTTTATATTATCTCGGGGGCTAGAGTATCCACATCAGGAGCATGAGTACTCCGCTCTTATGTCAGATACTGAGTGAAGGAATATTCTACCTCAGCTTTATATTATCTCGGATGCAGGAGTATTCCACCCCAGTAGTAGGAGTATTCCGCTCCAATTGGTTATTAGATTGTATTCCCCTCGAATGCAAGAATATTCCGCTTCGGGACTGGATTACGGGCACATGTGATCCTATTGCATCATACCGAATTCATTATATTTCATTACACTGGTTGTTGTGCATTGTGTGACTATTGTGCTGTGTTTTATGTATGCGGTATGTATACCATGTTGTGGACATATTTCTGTTTTCTTATATGTTTCTGGCCATCTTGTGTCCCTAATTTATTTATATGCTTTAGTTGTATGCGTTTCTAATCTGTATTTGCTTAGCTCTTCTCCCTGGCTAGCTATCCTATTCTTCGAGGTGGCTAGTTTGCCCCCACTTATTGAGTCCTTTTGACTCACCCTTGTTTTTTGTTTGTTTCTTTTGTATTTATTTCGTTTCGGCAGGTTTGCTCCAGGATTGAGTTTGCCACGTTGTTAAGGAGCGAAGACGACCTCAGCCGTCAGGGTGAGCCAGCTTTTATTTAGTATGGCCACCAGTTTTATGTTTATTATTTCAGTTGTATTTTGCTTCTTTCAAGATGCGTATGTATTCTTTTGTACTCTTAGATGTCTAGTCTTGATATCCCTAAACCTGGTATGTTGGGTAGTCAGCTGTAACTTCTTTTTTCCAGCTTATGTATAGCTATGTTTGTGTCCCTTTAGGTCATATTTCTTATTTGAAAGTTGATTTTATTTTAATTTTTGTGAATTGAATTCAGAAGGGTTCACCTGAAGGATCTAGGTAAGGATGTCGGGAGCCCGCACGGACTAGTCGAAATTCGGGTCGTGTCAGTTGGTATCAGAGCCCAGTTTAGAGTCCATCACAACTAACACTGTGTGTAGTAGAGTCTTGCTAATGGGTACATAGACATTCGTACTCGCCTACGAGAGGCTATGGCGGCACTTAGGAAGTTTCTCTTTGTTTTTTCTAATCGTGCGTCACTCTGGGATGTAAAAATATTTTCGTTAATTACTTCATGGTAATTGTGAACCCTCGTGCGACAACTCAGCAAATGGTAGGAGTTCAGGATAAAACAGTCTAGCCAGAGGCTAGAGCCACTCAAGTCCCGAGAGTTGTGGATCATGCTGACGATCCATTTGTGGAGGTCTCAACTGTACGAGCTCACGATGGTAAAGGGAGCAGGGCCTGGTGGTTTCCCTGGCTCTCTTTGGTGCTTTTATGAGAATCTTGGCGACACAGATACCGCAAGAACCTCCTATCAGGTTGCCGCAGATGCAGACTTTCGATCTCTAGGAGCTCCTGTTCCAGTTCCTAATATTGTCCCAATAAACTATGTTCCAGAGGCAACATGTGTTGTGCCTCTAGTTATTCTTGCGAGTTAGCTAGCCTAGGTAATAGTTCCGTCCGAATGCCCGAAGATGCTGCATTATTTTATCCGGTTGAACTTTATGATATTCTCAGGCCATGCATCAAATAATCCCTGTGAGTTTTGAAAAAAAAATGATGTCAGCGTATCCTTCAGGCTCTTGATTATATCAAGCAGTATAGTGTTGATTATACTGCTTTCAAGTTTTAGGGTCCAGCCCTGGATTGGTGGACTGCCCTCCTATCAGCTAGGCAAGGCATGCCTAAGCTAACTTGGTTCGTTTTTTCTTCTAGATTCGTGGAAAAGTTCCTTTCGCGCCGCGAGTGAGATGAAAAGAGTCGCCAATTTGAGTGGATTGGATAGGGTAGCTTTTCGATTTTAGAATATGAGATTAAACTCTTTAGGATGGCTGGATATGATCTGGAACTAGTCTTTGAGCCATTGGAGAAGGTTCAAAGATTTATTGATGACCTTTCTCCTTCCTTAAAGTCCAAGATGGCTTGAGATATTGAAGTTGGGACTTCATTTGATGTTGTTGTTGATATTGCTCGGAGGTATGAAGCATACCATAAGTTAGAGTAGGAAGATCAGAGCGGGAGAGCAAGAAATCCCGGGGCTCTGGTTGGTAACTATGGTACCTCTTCTGGCGAGGCAAGAGTTCTTGTTATCGTGGGAGGCCACCTGCCAGGTTATCTCAGCTTGTGGTGCGTTATTCTCAGAGTGCGCCAGTAGTCAGTCAAGATCAGACTCAGTTTTGTCTTTCTATCTACCAGCAGTTTGTCCAACAACCATTTTTAGCCAAAAGATATTATCATTGTCGTGAGCCTTATTATCTTAGGAGGAACTATCCATTACTTTGATAGGAAGGCAGTCGTCCTTCTTCACGCCCTCAGGCACCTACCTAGTCGTGACGGATTTCATTTAGATCTCAATAAGCTAGAGATATGCCACCATCCGGTAGAGGTTAAGAGCGTGGTGTCAGTGGTTCATCTATAAGTAATTATCAGGGTAGTTGCCCAGCTCAGCCGCAGACGCAATTCTATGAACTGCTCTGGCAAGATGGTGAGGCGTTCGAGGTAGTTGACCTAAGTAGTTCTTCTTCTCTTATATATGAGTAAGATTTGATTCTTTTGACCGATCTGAAAATGATTTGTCTTATCATGTTTCTATGGTTTCATTGGATGTAGTATATTAAGAATCAGTTGCGCCTTATCATGTTTCCATGGTTTCGTTGGATGTAGTCTATTAAGAATCAGTTGCGGTAAAGGAGTGAGCTTCTTCTAGGATTTATTTCTGGCATTTGTGAGACCCCTACTAGTTTATCTGGTCTAAATGTGTGAGATTTGGCAGTGAGTGTTGGTATGGTATGCCTGACATCTTGTTGTGCCACCTTCCGTTATTATGTCAAATCAGTTTACCTCTCTTCTCGGAATTCTGTGTTGGTTGGATGATGGGATTCTAATTCGTCTCCATCAGAATTTGTCGTTGTTTCTTCCGGTTTAAACTGATTAGTAAGCAATACTCGATCTACGTATCTCCTCTTGGTTCGAGACGCTAGTAGAGTCATATTATTCTATGAGCTTATCGTAGTTATAAAAGTGTTTTTTTGGTAAATTGTCAGAGTTTCCTTCTTATTGAGAGGTTAAATTGCCATGGATATTGTTCCATAAAGCTCATTTAATATCTATTTCTTCATTTGAAATTCTTTGGTTGGCTTGACTCGTAAGTAGTCTAGCTTTGGTAGCCAAGCAAATGAGAAGATGAGCTTCTTAATGCTCTATTTATTCCTATCCTCAGTCCATTGCCATCTCTTCTTCGTCACACACTGGTGAGATTGGGCGGTTAGTAGCTGCTTGTGATATTCTCTGTGTTGAGCTAGAGTGCGTGTCAAGGTAGCCAGGTAAGCACATTATTGAGTTTTAAGGTTACGAAGGGTGATGAGAGGCGTCATTTGACCTCTAAGTTGATCTATCAGGCGGTGGTGCTTATGCAAAGGGTATGGAGTTGTGAACTAGAGAGTTGCAGGTGTTTGGCAACTCGATAAGGTAATTTGGTAGCTCAGGTCTGAGCCGCGTTATGTTTTAGCTAAGTCTTCCTTAATCCAGCAGGTTCTTCCTTATTTTCATCGATCTGTTCTATATCGAAAAGTATATCAACGAGGTGATTTCTCGGCAGAATCATGTTAATCTATTTAGAGTTCTTGTATCTTTTTCCGAAAATGTAGAACTCTCCTCTCGTGATCAAGGAAGGGTCAACTTAGTCAGAATAAGCTGGACAATAGCGTTATGATATTATCCAGATATGTTTTATTCCAAGAAAATGCTGTGTGTATTATAATTCTAATACGTGGAGTAGTTTATGAAGGTCGGGCAAGTTTTCTTGTTATCTGTGTAAATTTTTCTTTAGACGTAGGCTCCTTCGATGACGAACGAGAGTCTAAGTGGAAGAGAATGAAACGACCTTAGATAGCCATTTTAGGAGTGAGGACTCCGATTGGCATGCTGATGGTTTTAAAATTTTCATAAGGTCAAGTAGGATCTGTCTGTAAAATTTGAGCTAAATCGAACTTCATTTGGTAGGTATCTGAAGAATATATCAGTTCCGTTGTCGGTAAATTTTAAAAAGAGATTTTCAAGCTCGATTTTGGCGAATGAGCTCCAATTAAAAATCCGAAAGCGTCGTTATGTTCGTATGATTATTTGCGACTTGTGTGAATTTTGGCAAGTGAACTTAGAGGTCGTTAGGATAGTTTCCGCTAAAATTCCAAATTTTAATAATTTGATCTTTTCCGTTTAATTCGCATCTTGAGTTTTTCGATATGAGATCTCCCTTAACAAGTATGCCACATAAATTTTGTATAACTTGTATGCAAAATTTGGAACTATTTCGAATTTCGTAGGATTCCGTATTAATTTTCGTTATGAAAACAAAAAGAAAAGTAAATAAATAAACACCAAAAGAAAGAAAAGAAAAAGGAAATGACTATGGTGGTTAGCTAAGGGATATAATTCCTTACCTGCTACATTTCCAGAGAATGCAAAACAGAAAGAACTAAATCAGAAAGAGGAACACGGAGAACAACAAAAATACAGACATATACCCAAGAAATTAAAGGAAAAGGAGAAGGGAAAAAAGTAGAATTTTCACCCCAGTACATCCAGGTAATGATGTTAGTTCAATATTTCAGTTTATTATGTATATTTGCACATATTTTAACGGTAGAAATCGGGATACTAGAAATCGTTCTAACAAGTTAAACTGATAGTTTATGGGTTAATTTGACCATGATAATGGAATTGATTATATATTCGTACTTAGGGAGTTATTGCAACCCGTAAATATAATTTATTTAGGATTTGGTTATGTGACTTTAAACCTTGTACATAAGTCTGGCCTTCGTGTCGCGTATGCGAATAGGTATTAGGTTTCTAACCGGATTGACCTAAGACGTAAAAATGAAGCCTTTAACCTTATTTTATATCTTTTTATTCTTATTGAATAGAGCGGGATCGTTTGACAAAGAATCCAAAGGACGATACGGTTATTGACTAGAAGTGCTAGCTTTGGAATAAGGTAAGTGATATTATCCATTTCTTTAGAGGCCTTTGGACTTGTGGATATTCTACCACGTGTTCCTTAGGTGTTAGTTTTGGATATATAATGTATATTATAGGTTATGCCTTATTATTGATATTCCATCGAGCATAGAAGTATTGTACTCTAGTTGTGAGTTTGACATATATTTCCCGGTAGTCGATGAGAGTCCCCCGTCGGTAAAGGATTATTATTGCATCATACCGCATTCATATGTATTATGTTTTCTGGTTATGGGCTCCTATGACATATATTGTGGGTAGGAGTATTCTGCCCCAGGAGCAGGAGTATTCCGCTCTTATGTCAGATACTGAGTGTAGGAGTATTCTGCTCTTATGTCAGATACTGAATGTAGGAGTATTCCGCCTCTGCTTTATATTATCTCGGGTGTATGAGTATACTGCCCCAAGAGCAGGAGTATTCTGCTCTAATGTCAGATACTGAGTGCAGGAGTATTTCGCCTCAGCTTTATATTATCTCGGGTGCAAGAGTATTGCATCCCAGGAGCAGGAGTATTCCGCTCTTATGTCAGATACTCAGTGTAGGAGTGTTCCGCCTCAACTTTATATTATCTCGGTGTAGGAGTATTCCGCCCTAGGAGCAGGAGTATTCCGCTCTTATGTCAGAAATTGATTGTAGGAGTATAACGCCTCAACTTTATATAATCTCGGGTGCTAGAGTATCCACCTCAGGAGCAGCAGTACTCCGCTCTTATGTCAGATACTGAGTGCAAGAATATTCTGCCTCAGCTTTATATTATCTCGGGTGCAGGAGTATTCCACCCCAGTAGTAGGAGTATTCTGCTCCAATTCTTTATTAGATTGTATTCCTCTCGAATGCAAGAGTATTCCGCTTCGGGAGTGGATTACGGGCACATGTGATCCTATTGCATCATACCGAAATCATTATATTTCATTACACCGGTTGTTGCGCATTGTGTGACTATTGTGCTGTGTTTTATGTATGCGCTATGTATACCATGTTGTGGACATATTTCTGTTTTCTTATGTGTTTCTGGCCATCTTGTGTCCCTAATTGATTTATATGCTTTAGTTGTATGCGTTTCTGATCTGTATTTGCTTAGCTCTTCTCCCTGGCTAGCTATCCTATTCTTTGAGGTGGCTAGTCTGCCCCCACTTATTGAGTCCTTTTGACTCACCCTTTTTTGTTGTTTGTTTCTTTTGTATTTATTTCGTTTCGGCAGGTTTGCTCCAGGATTGAGTTTGCCACGTTGTTAAGGAGCGAAGACGACTTCACCTGTCAGTGTGAGCCATCTTTTATTTAGGTTGGTCACCAGTTTTATGTTTATTATTTCAGTTGTATTTTGCTTCTTTCAGGAGGCGTATGTATTCTTTTGTACTCTTAGATGTCTAGTCCGGATATCCCTAAACCTGGTATGTTGGGTAGTTAGTTGTAGCTTCTTTTGTACAGCTTTTGTATAGCTATGTTTGTGTCACTTTAGGGCTTATTTCTTATTTTAATGTTGATTTTATGTTAATTTTTGTGAATTGAATTCAGAAGGGTTCACCTGAAGGGTCTAGGTGAGGATGTCGCGAGCCCGCACGGCCTAGTCGAAATTCGGGTCGTGTCAGTTGGTATCAGAACCCAGTTTAGAGTCCATCCAAACTAACACTGTGTCTAGTAGAGTCTTGCTAATGGGTACGTAGAAATTCGTACTCGTCTACGAGAGGCTATGGCGGCATTTGGGAAGTTTCTCTTTGTTTTTTCTAATCGTGCGTCACTCTGGGATGTAAAAATATTTTCGTTAATTCCTTCATGGAATTTGTGAACCCTCTTGCGACAACTCAGCAAATGGTAGGAGTTCAGAACAAAACAGTCTAGCCAGAGGCTAGAGCCACTCAAGTCTCGAGAGTTGTGGATCATGCTGACGATCTATTTGTAGAGGTCTCAACTGTACGAGCTCACGATGGGAAAGGGAGTAGGGCCTGGTCGTTTCCCTGGCTCTCTTTGGTGCTTTTATGAGAATCTTGGCAACACGGATACCGCAAGAACCTCCTATCAGGTTGCCGCAGATGCAAACGTTCGGTCTCTAGGAGCTCCAGTTCGAGTTCCTAATATTGTCCCAATAAACTATGTTCCAGAGGCAACATGTGTTGTGCCTCTAGTTATTCTTGCGAGTTAGCTAGCCCAGGTAATAGTTCCGTCCGAATGCCTGAAGATGCTGCATTATTTTATCCGGTTGAACCTTCTGATATTCTCAGGCCATGCATCAAATAATCCATGTGAGTTTTGAAAAAAAAAATGATGTCAGTGTATCCTTCAGGCTCTTGATTATATCAAGCAGTATAGTGTTGATTATGCTGCTTTCAAGTTTTAGGGTCCAGCCCTCGATTGGTGGACTGCTCTCCAATCAGCTAGGCAAGGCATGCCTAAGCTAACTTGGTTCGATTTTTCTTCTAGATTCATGGAAAAGTTCCTTTCGCGCCGCGAGCGACATGAAAAGAGTCGCCAATTTGTGTGGATTGGATAGGGTGGCTTTTCGATTTTAGAATATGAGATTAAACTCTTTAGGATGGCTGGATATGCACTAGAACTAGTCTATGAGCCTTTCGAAAAGGTTCAAAGATTTATTGATGACCTTTCTCCTTTGTTAAATTCCATGATAGCCCGAGATATTGAAGTTGGGACTTCATTTGATGTTGTTGTTGATATTGCTCGGAGGTATAAAGCATACCATAAGTTAGAGCAGGAAGATCAGAGCGGGAGAGCAAGAAATCCCCGGGCTCTGGTTGGTAACTATGGTACCTCTTCTGGCGAGGCAAGAGTTCTGGTTATCGTGGGAGGCCACCTGCCAGGTTATCTCAGCTTATGGTGCGTTATTCTCAGAGTGCCCCAGTAGTCAGTCAAGATCAGACTCAGTTTTCTCTTTCTATCTACCAGCAGTTTGTCCAACAACCATTTTTAGCCAAAAAATATTATCATTGTCGTGAGCCTCGTTATCTTAGGAGGAACTGTCCCTTACTTTGATAGGAAGGCAGTCGTCCTTCTTCACGCCCTCAGGCACCTACCCAGTCGAGATGGATTTCATTTAGATCTCAATAATCTAGAGATATGCCACCATCCGGTAGAGGTTAATAGCGTGGTGTCAGTGGTTCTTCTATAAGTAATTATCAGGGTGGTTGACCAGCTCAGCCGCAGACGAAATTCTATGAACTGCTCTGGCATGATGGTAAGGCGTTCGAGGTAGTAGACCTAAGTAGTTCTTCTTCTCTTTTATATGAGTAAGATTTGATTCTTCTGACCGATCTGAAAATGATTTGTCTTATCATGTTTCCATGGTTTCGTTGGGTTTAGTATATTAAGAATCAGTTGTGTCTTATCATGTTTCCATGGTTTCGTTGGATGTAGTCTATTAAGAATCAGTTGCGGTAAAGGGGTGAGCTTCTTCTAGGATTTATTTCTGGCATTTGTGAGACCCCTAATAGTTTATCTGGTCTAAATGTGTGAGATTTGGCAGTGAGTGTTGGTATGGTATGCCTGGCATCTTGTTGTGCCACCTTCTATTATTATGTTAAATCAGTTTACCTCTCTTCTCGGAATTCTGTGTTGGTTGGATGATGGGATTCTAATTCGTCACCATCAGAATGTGTCATTGTTTCTTCCGGTTTAAAGTGATTAGTAAGTAATACTCGATCTACGTATCTCCTCTTGGTTCGAGACGCTAGTAGAGTCATATACTCTATGAGCTTATCGTAGTTATAAAAGTGTTTTTTGGTAAATTGTCAGAGTTTCCTTCTTATTGAGTATTTAAATTGCCATGGATATTGTTCCATAAAGCTCATTTAATATTTATTTCTTCATTTGCAATTCTTTGGTTAGCTTGACTCGCAAGTAGTCTAGCTTTGGTAGCCAAGCAAATGAGAAGATGAGCTTCTTAATGCTCTATTTATTCCTATCCTCAGTCCATTGCCATCTCTTCTTCGTCCAACACTGGTGAGTTTAGGGGTTTAGTAGCTGCTTGTGATATTCACTATGTTGAGCTAGAGTGCGTGTCAAGGTAGCCTGGTAAGCACATCGTTGTGTTTTAAGGCTACGAAGGGTGATGAGAGGCGTCATTTGACCTCTAAGTTGATCCATCAAACGGTGATGATTATGGAAAGGGTATGGAGTTGTGAACTAGAGAGTTGCAGGTGTTTGGCAACTCGATAAGGTAATTTGGTAGCTCAGGTCTGAGCCGCGTTATCTATTAGCTAAGTCTTCCTTAATCCAGCAGGTCCTGCGAGGATGTCTATTCCTATTCAAATTAGTTGTATGAGTTTATGCTCTAAGTGGAGGAGTCTTCCTCCAATACTGAGTGCTAATATTAAATCTCTAAGGCATTGTTGAAGGGTAGGCTTATTCTTATTTTCATCGATCTGTTCTATATCGAAAAGTATATCAACGAGGTGATTTGTCAGTAGAATCATGTTAATCTATTTAGATTTCTTGTATCTTTTTCCGAAAATGTAGAAATCTCCTCTCGTGATCAAGGAAGGGTCAATTTAGTCAGAATAAGCTGGACAATAGCGTTATGATATTATCCAGATATGTTTTATTCCCAGAAAATGTTGTGTGTATTATAATTCTAATACGTGGAGTAGTTTATGAAGATCGTGCAATTTTTCTTGTTATCTGTGTAATTTTTTTTTAGACTTAGGCTCCTTCGATGACGAACGAAAGTCTAAGTGGAGGACAATGAAACGACCTTAGGTAGCCATTTTAGGAGTAAGGGCTCTGATTGGCATGCTGATGGTTTTAAAATTTTCATAAGGTCAAGCAGGACCTGTCTGTAAAATTTGAGCTAAATTGAAATTCATTTGGTAGGTATCTGAAGAATATATCAGTTCCGTTGTCGGTAAATTTTAAAAAGAGATTTTCGAGCTCGATTTTGGCGAATGAGCTCCAATTCAAAATCCGAAAGCGTGGTTAGGTTCGTATGATTATTTGCGACTTGTGTGAATTTTGGCAAGTGAACTTAGAGGTCGTTAGGATAGTTTCCGCTAAAATTCCAAAAATTAATAATTTGATCTTTTCCGTTTAATTCGCATCTTGAGTGTTTCGATATGAGATCTGCCTTAACAAGTATGCCACATAAATTTTGTATAACTTGTATGCAAAATTTGGAACTATTTCGAATTTCGTAGGATTCCGTATTAATTTTCGTTATGAAAACAAAAAGAAAAGTAAATAAATAAACACCAAAAGAAAGAAAAGAAAAAGGAAATGACTATGGTGGTTAGCTAAGGGATATAATTCCTTACCTGCTACATTTCCAGAGAATGCAAAACAGAAAGAACTAAATCAGAAAGAGGAACACGGAGAACAACAAAAATACAGACATAAACACAAGAAATTAAAGAAAAAGTAGAAAAGAAAAATGTATAATTTTCACCCCAGTACATCCAGGTAATGATGTTAGTTCAATATTTCAGTTTATTATGTATATTTGCACATATTTTAACGGTAGAAATCGGGATACTAGACATCATTCTAACAAGTTAAACTGATAAATTCTAGGGTTAATTAGACCATTATAATGGAATTGATTATATATTCGTACTTAGGGAGTTATGACAACCCGTAAATATAATTATTTAGGATTTGGTTATGTGACTTTAGACCTTGTACATAGACCTGGCCTTCGTATCGCGTATGCAAATAGGTATCAGGTTTCTAACCGAATTGCCCTAAGACGTAAGGAATGAAGCCTTTAACCTTATTTTATATCTTTTTATGCTTATTGAATAGAGCGGGATCGTTTAACAAAGAATCCGAAGGACGAAGCGGTTATTGAGTAGAAGTGCTAGCTTTGGAATAAGGTAAGTGATATTATCCATTTCTTTAGAGGCCTTTGGACTTGTGGATATTCTACCACGTGTTCCTTACGTGTTAGTTTTGGATATATAATGTATATTATAGGTTATGCCTTATTGTTGATATTCCATCGAGCATAGAAGTATTGTACTCTAGTTGTGAGTTTGACATATACTTCACGGTAGTCGATGAAAGTCCTCCATCGGTAAAGGATTATTATTGCGTCATACCGCATTCATATGTATTATGTTTTCTGGTTATGGGCTGCTATGACATATATTGTGGGTAGGAGTATTCCGCCCCAGGAGCAGGAGTATTCCGCTCTTATGTCAGATACTGAGTGTAGGAGTATTCTGCTCTTATGTCAGATACTGAATGTAGGAGTATTCCGCCTCTGCTTTATATTATCTCGGGTGTATGAGTATACTGCCCCAAGAGCAGGAGTATTCTGCTCTAATGTCAGATACTGAGTGCAGGAGTATTTCGCCTCAGCTTTATATTATCTCGGGTGCAAGAGTATTGCATCCCAGGAGCAGGAGTATTCCGCTCTTATGTCAGATACTCAGTGTAGGAGTGTTCCGCCTCAGCTTTATATTATCTCGGTGTAGGAGTATTCCGCCCTAGGAGCAGGAGTATTCCGCTCTTATGTCAGAAATTGAGTGTAGGAGTATAACGCCTCAACTTTATATTATCTCGGGTGCTAGAGTATCCACCTCAGGAGCAGGAGTACTCCGCTCTTATGTCAGATACTGAGTGCAGGAATATTCTGCCTCAGCTTTATATTATCTGGGTGCAGGAGTATTCCACCCCAGTAGTAGGAGTATTCCGCTCCAATTGGTTATTAGATTGTATTCCCCTCGAATGCAAGAGTATTCCGCTTCGGGACTGGATTACGGGCACATGTGATCCTATTGCATCATTACCGAATTCATTATATTTCATTACACCGGTTGTTGCCCATTGTGCGAGTATTGTGCTGTGTTTTATGTATGCGCTATGTATACCATGTTGTGGACATATTTCTGTTTTCTTATATGTTTCTGGCCATCTTGTGTCCCTAATTGATTTATATGCTTTAGTTGTATGCGTTTCTGATCTGTATTTGCTTAGCTCTTTTCCCTGGCTAGCTATCCTATTCTTTGAGGTGGCTAGTCTGCCCCCACTTATTGAGTCCTTTTGACTCACCCTTTTTTGTTGTTTGTTTCTTTTGTATTTATTTCGTTTCGGCAGGTTTGCTCCAGGATTTAGTTTGCCACGTTGTTAAGGAGCGAAGAAGACTTCACCTGTCAGGGTGAGCCATCTTTTATTTAGGATGGCCACCAGTTTTATGTTTATTATTTCAGTTGTATTTTGCTTCTTTCAGGAGGCGTATGTATTCTTTTGTACTCTTAGATGTCTAGTCTGGATATCCCTAAACCTGATATGTTGGGTAGTTAGTTGTAGCTTCTTTTGTACAGCTTATGTATAGCTATGTTTGTGTCACTTTAGGTCTTATTTCTTATTTGAATGTTGATTTTATGTTAATTTTTGTGAATTGAATTCAGAAGAGTTTACCTGAATGGTGTAGGTGAGGATGTCGGGAGCCCGCACGGCCTAGTCGAAATTCGGGTCGTGTCAGTTTGTATCTGAGCCCAGTTTAGAGTACATCCAAACTAACACAGTGTCTAGTATAGTCTTGCTAATGGGTATGTAGACATTCGTACTCGTCTACGAGAGGCTATGGCGGCATTTAGGAAGTTTCTCTTTTTGTTTTTTCTAATCGTGCGTCACTCTGGGATGTAAAAATATTTTCGTTAATTCCTTCATGGCATTTGTGAACCCTCGTGCGACAACTCAGCAAATGGTAGGAGTTCAGAACAAAACAGTCTAGCCAGAGGCTAGAGCCACTCAAGTCCCGAGAGTTGTGGATCATGCTGACGATCTATTTGTGGAGGTCTTAACTGTACGAGCTCACTAAGGGAAAGGGAGCAGGGCCTGGTGGTTCCCCTGGCTCTCTATGGTGCTTTTATGAGAATCTTGGCGACACAGATACCGCAAGAACCTCCTATCAGGTTGCAGCAGATGCAGATGTTTGGTCTCTAGGAGCTCCTGTTCCAGTTCCTAATATTGTCCCAATAAACTATGTTCCAGAGGCAACATGTGTTGTGCCTCTATTTATTCTTGCGAGTTAGCTAGCCTTGGTAATAGTTCCGTCCGAATGCCCGAAGATGCTGCATTATTTTATCCGGTTGAACCTTCTGATATTCTCAGGCCATGCATCAAATAATCTCTGTGATTTTTGAAAAGAAAATGATGTCAGCGTATCCTTCAGCTAGGCAAGGCATGCCTAAGCTAACTTGGTTCGATTTTTCTTCTAGATTCGTGGAAAAGTTCCTTTCGCGCCGCGAGCGAGATGAAAAGAGTCGCCAATTTGAGTGGATTGGATAGGGTAGCTTTTCGATTTTAGAATATGAGATTAAACTCTTTAGGATGGCTGGATATGCACTAGAACTAGTCTATGAGCCTTTGGAGAAGGTTCAAAGATTTATTGATGACCTTTCTCCTTCCTTAAAGTCCAAGATGGCTCGAGATATTGAAGTTGGGACTTCATTTGATGTTGTTGTTGATATTGCTCGGAGGTATGAAACATACCATAAGTTAGAGCAGGAAGATCAGAGCGGGAGAGCAAGAAAACCCGGGGCTCTGGTTGGTAACTATGGTACCTCTTCTGGCGAGGCAAGAGTTCTGGTTATCGTGGGAGGCCACCTGCCAGGTTATCTCAGCTTGTGGTGCGTTATTCTCAGAGTGCGCCAGTAGTCAGTCAAGATCAGACTCAGTTTTCTCTTTCTATCTACCAGAAGTTTGTCCAACAACCATTTTTAGCCAAAAGATATTATCATTGTCGTGAGCCTCGTTATCTTAGGAGGAACTGTCCATTACTTTGATAGGAAGGCAGTCGTCCTTCTTCACGCCCTCAGGCACCTACCTATTCGTGACGGATTTAATTTAGATCTCAATAAGCTAGAGATATGCCACCATCCGGTAGAGGTTAAGAGCGTGGTGTCAGTGGTTCTTCTATAAGTAATTATATGGGTGGTTGCCCAGCACAGCCGTAGACGCAATTCTATGAACTGCTCTGGCAAGATGGTGAGGCGTTCGAGGTAGTAGACCTAAGTAGTTCTTCTTCTCTTATATATGAGTAAGATTTGATTCTTTTGACCGATCTGAAAATGATTTGTCTTATCATGTTTCTATGGTTTCAATGGATGTAGTATATTAAGAATCAGTTGCGCCTTATCATGTTTCCATGGTTTTGTTGGATGTAGTCTATTAAGAATCAGTTGCGGTAAAGGAGTGAGCTTCTTCTAGGATTTATTTCTATCATTTGTGAGACCCCTACTTGTTTATCTGGTCTAAATGTGTGAGATTTGGCAGTGAGTGTTGGTATGGTATGCCTGGCATCTTGTTGTGCCACCTTCTGTTATTATGTCAAATTAGTTTACCTCTCTTCTCGGAATTCTGTGTTGGTTGGATGATGGGATTCTAATTCGTCACCATCAGAATGTGTCATTGTATCTTCCGGTTTATAGTGATTAGTAAGTAATACTCGATCTACGTATCTCCTCTTGGTTCGAGATGCTAGTAGAGTCATATTATTCTATGAGCTTATCGTAGTTATAAAAGTGTTTTTTTGGTAAATTGTCAGAGTTTCCTTCTCACTGAGAGGTTAAATTGGCATGGATATTGTTCCATAAAGCTCATTTAATATCTATTTCTTCATTTGCAATTCTTTGGTTCGCTTGACTTGTAAGTAGTCTAGCTTTGGTAGCCAAGCAAATGAGAAGATGAGCTTCTTAATGCTCTATTTAAACTATCCTCAGTCCATTGCCATCTCTTCTTCGTCCAACACTGGTGAGTTTGGGCAGTTAGTAGCTGCTTGTGATATTCTCTGTGTTGAGCTAGAGTGTGTGTCAAGGTAGCCAGGTAAGCACATTGTTGTGTTTTAAGGCTACGAAGGGTGATGAAAGGCGTCATTTGACCTCTAAGTTGATCCATCAGGCGGTGGTGCTTATGCAAAGGGTATGGAGTTGTGAACTAGAGAGTTGCAGGTGTTTGGCAACTCGATAAGGTAATTTGGTAGCTCAGGTCTGAGCCGCGTTATGTTTTAGCTACATCTTCCTTAATCCAGCAGGTTGTGCGAGGATGTCTATTCCTATTCAAATTAGTTGTATGAGTTTATGCTCTAAGTGGAGGAAGTCTTCCTCCAATACTGAGTGCTAATATTAAATCTCTAAGGCGTTGTTGAAGCGTAAGCTAATTCTTATTTTCATCGATCTGTTCTATATCGAAAAGTATATCAACGAGGTGATTTGTCGGCCGAATCATGTTAATCTATTTAGTGTTCTTGTATCTTTTTCCGAAAATATAGAACTCTCCTCTCGTGATCAAGGAAGGGTCAACTTAGTCAGAATAAGCTGGACAATAGCGTTATGATATTATCCACATATGTTTTACTCTAAGAAAACACTGTGTGTATTATAATTCTAATACGTGGAGTAGTTTATGAAGGTCGTGCAAGTTTTCTTGTTATCTGTGTAAATTTTTCTTTAGACTTAGGCTCCTTCGATGACGAACGAGAGTCTAAGTTGAGGAGAATGAAACGACTTTAGGTAGCCGTTTTAGGAGTTAGGACTCCGATTGGCATGCTGACGGTTTTAAAATTTTCATAAGGTCAAGTAGGACCTGTCTGTAAAATTTGAGCTAAATCGAACTTCATTTGGTAGGTATCTTAAGAATATATCAGTTCCGTTGTCGGTAAATTTTAAAAAGAGGTTTTCGAGCTCGATTTTGGCGAATGAGCTCCAATTCAAAATCCGAAAACGTCATTAGGTTCGTATGATTAGTTGCGACTTGTGTGAATTTTGGCAAGTGAACTTAGAGGTCGTTAGGATAGTTTCCGCTAAAATTTCAAAAATTAATAATTTGATCTTTTCCGTTTAATTCGCATCTTTAGTTTTTCGATTTGAGATTTGCCTTAACAAGTATGCCACATAAATTTTTTATAACTTGTATGCAAAATTTAGAACTATTTCGAATTTTGTAGGATTCCGTATTAATTTTCTTATGAAAAAAAAGAAAAGTAAATAAATAAACACCAAAAGAAAGAAAAGAAAAAGGAAATGACTATGGTGGTTAGCTAAGGGATATAATTCCTTACCTGCTATATTTCCAGAGAATGCAAAAAAAAAACAACTAAATCAGAAAGAGGAACACGGAGAACAACAAAAATGCAGACATAAACACAAGAAATTAAAGAAAAAGGAGAAGGGAAAAAAGTAGAATTTTAACCCCCAGTACATCCAGGTAATGATGTTAGTTCATTATTTTAGCTTATTATGTATGTTTGCACATATTTTAACAGTAAAAATCGGGATAGTAGACATCGTTCTAACAAGTTAAACTGATAGTTTCAAGGATTAATTAGACCATTATAATGGAATTGATTATATATTCGTACTTAGGGAGTTATGACAACCCGTAAATATAATTTATTTAGGATTTGGTTATGTGACTTTAAACCTTGTACATAGGCCTGGCCTTCGTATCGCGTATGCGAATAGGTATCAGGTTTCTAACCGGATTGCCCTAAGACCTAAGGAATGAAGCCTTTAACCTTATTTTATATCTTTTTCTGCTTACTGAATAGAGCGGGATCGTTTGACAAAGAATCCAAAGGACGAAGCGGTTATTGAGTAGAAGTGCTAGCTTTGGAATAAGGTAAGTGATATTATCCATTTCTTTAGAGGCCTTTGGCCTTGTGGATATTCTACCACGTGTTCCTTACGTGTTAATTTTGGATATATAATGTATATTATAGGTTATGCCTTATTCTTGATATTCAATCGAGCATAGAAGTATTGTACTATAGTTGTGAGTTTGACATATACTTTCCGATAGTCGATGAGAGTCCCCCATTGGTGAAGGATCCTTATTGCATCATACCACATTCATATGCATTATGTTTTCTGGTTATGGGCTGCTATGACATATATTGTGGAGAGTATTCCGGCTCAATTTTATATTATCTCGGGTGCAGGAGTATTCCGCCTCAGGAACAAGAGTATTCCGCTCTTATGTCATATACTCAGTGCAGGAGTATTCTGCCTCAGCTTTATATTATCTCAGGTGCAGGAGTATTCCACCCCAGGAGCAGGAGTATTCCGCTCTTATGTCAGATATTGAGTGTAGGAGTATTCCGCCTCAGCTTTAAATTATCTCGGGTGCAGGAATATTCCCCCTCAGGCGCATGAGTATTCCGCTCTTATGTCAGACACTGAGTGCATGAGTATTCGGCTCTTATGTCAGATACTGAGTGCAGGAGTATTTCGCCTCACCTTTATATTTTCTCGGGTACAGGAGTATTCCGCCACAGGAGATGAGTATTCTGCCCCAGGAGCAGGCATATTCCGCTCTTATGTCAGATACTGAGTAGAGGAGTATTCCACCTCAGCTTTATATTATCTCGGGTGCAAGAGTATTCCGCCCCAGGAGTAGGAGTATTCCGCTTCAGTTGGTTATTAGATTGTATTCCCCTCGAATGCAGGAGTATTCTGCTTCGGGACGAGATTACGGGCACATGTGACCCCATTGAATCATACTGTATTCATTACATTTCATTACACTGGTTGATGTGCATTGTGTGACTATTGTGCTGTGTTTTATGTTTGCGGTATGTATACCATGTTGTGGACATATTTCTGTTTGCCTATATGTTTCTAGCTATCTTGTGTGCCTAATTGATTTATATGCTTTAGTTGTATGCATTTCTGATATGTATTTGCTTAGCTCTTCTCCCTGGCTAGGTATCCTATTCTTTGAGGTGGCTAGTCTACCTTCACTTATTGAGTCATTTTGACTCACCTTGTTTGTTGTTTGTTTCTTTTCTATTTATTTCGTTTCGGCAAGTTCGCTCTAGGATTGAGTTCGCCACATTTTTAAGGAGCGAAGACGACTTCAGCTGTCAGGGTTAGCCAGCTTTTATTCATAATGGCTACCAGTTTTATGTTTATTATTTCAGTTGTATTTTGCTTCCTTCAGAAGGCGTATGTAGTCTTTTATACTCTTAGATGTCTAGTCTGGATAGCCCTACACCTTGTCTGCTTGGTAGTCAACTATAACTTCTTTTGTACAGCTTATGTATAGCTATGTTTGTGTCTCTTTAGGTCTTATTGCTTATCTGAAAGTTGATTTTATGTTGATTTTTGTGAATTTAATTCAGTAGGGTTCGTCCGACGGGTCTAGGGGAGGATGTCAGGTGCCGGCACGGCCTAGTCAAAATTCGGGTCGTGTCAACTAGAGTGCATTGTTAAAGTTTTACATCCTAAGTGTGATGGCCCTCCACGTTATCATGCCACATAGGCGCCATTTGGCACATTGCTTTGCCATGTGGAAGCTTACATGTAAAAGAGCCTAACACTTAATGGAATACTATAGCGAGATGGTGGAGAGTTTCCGCTAGGAAGACTCTAGATCTTTATGGATTTGTGTGGGAAGATTATCTTGGAATACCTTGGAATATTCTAGCTAGGAAGATTATTCTAGAGATGGGCTTCTTTGTAAATATGGAGGGACTTGTAGAACAATTATTATTTGCATACTAGCCCCTAGGAGAGTAGTATAAATAGAGGGCCATTCATTTGTAACTCATCAAGCAATCAAGCAACAATCTTCCAAATAATAAAAAGCTTCCTTTGCGAAATATCTCTTATTCTTTTCCATTCTCTTAGCGATCCTTAATGATCTAGGCTCAAGCAACAATCTTCCAAATAATAAAAAGCTTCCTTTGCGAAATCTCTCTTATTCTTTTCCATTCTCTTAGCGATCCTTAATGACTAGGCTGACTTGGCAAAGCAAGATCGTGAAAAAATTGTCAAGTGTCGCACGATTCGCTTAGAATAATAATAAGGGTGTGACAAGGTGGTATCATAGCTATTATCTTGGATAAGCTTGGAGTTTTGACTGATGACTGAGGAACGGATTCAAAGGACCTGTTCCTTTGGATCACTGCAGCAGAATAGATAATTCATGCAAAATCGTTTAAGTCGAGATATTATTAATTATCCTAATACTAATGTTTATCTTGATAATTATGCAGGTCTAAACGGATACGAAAAGATTGCATAAACAAAGGATAAAGGATAGAAGATCCGGATTCTAAAGAGTAGAATCCAATTAGGACTCAAACTCAAGGGAGCTTTGGAGTTCTAATTCATCAAGACTTCTTGGCTGCTGGAGCTATAAAACGTGGAGCATATCAGCCATAGAAGTATGCACAAATACAAAGAGCATCGAGCAAAAGCTTAAAAGATTCATTAGCTTATTTGTATAATCAGTTGGCTACAGTAGAACTAAGTTAGAACTTGTTCCTTAGATTGAATCTTGTAAAAGTTCAAGTCTTAGTTCAATTGTAGTAAGCAAAAATCGAGTTGTAAACTTTCTGGTTCAAGACGTGGACTTGACACAACTTCATTGATCGTGAGAAAGATCACTAAAGGATTAGAGTTAGTCCTAGGTTAGTAAGAGTGAGTCTTGTAACCAAGTGGGTCTTTTTACATAGTGAAGTTGAAATCCTACTTGAGAAGTAGGTCGTGGTTTTTTGATCCCGAGTCAAGGGGTTTTTCCACTCTAATATCTGGTGTTCATTTACTTACAGTTTTAATTCCGCATATTGTATAGTAAAGGAACACATTTTAAGGAACTGGTCCATAAAACAGTAAAGTGGTGTAATCGTGGGAAATAACAATTGGTATCAGTGCGGGTTATCCTTGAAAAGGCTAACACCTAGGATTAGATTAGTACATCACGAGAGAACAGTGAGGGATCAGTCAATGGTTAGAGCTCCCTATTTCAATGGGAAATACTATTCATGGTGGAAAGAGAGGATGCGTGATCACCTTCAAGCAGAGGACTATGAATTGTGGGATATAGTAACTGAAGGTCCCATGATCCCAATGAAGAAGGATGCTGAGGAAAACGATGTTCCCAAAACCAGGAAGGAATGCAATGCTGAAGACATAAAACAATGGGAAAAGAATGCAAAAGCTAGGAAGTGGCTTGTTGGTGGACTCAGTCCTGACGAATGCACTAGAACCAGAGGGTATGCCACATCAAAGGAGATTTGGGATGTTCTACAAGTTGCACATGAAGGAACAAGTCAGGTAAAAAGGTCCAGAGGTACACTTCTTTATGCTGAATATGAATGTTTTAAAATGAAAGAAGAAGAGTCAATCTCTGAAATGTATACTAGATTTAATGCTATTGCTTCTGAACTGATCTCTTTGGTAAGGGTTTTAACTGTGGAAGATAGAGTAGAAAAGATTCTAACTAGGGTTCTTCCAGATTCTTGGGAGATCAAAGCTTGTGCTATCATAGAAAGCAAAGATTTAACCACTCTATCCTTAGATGAACTGATAGGCAATTTAAAGACTTATGAACTAAGGAAGAAGGTTAAAAACATAGGAGTTCCAGTTAAAACTGAGCCTAACCTAGCCTTGACTGCTGCTGATAAGATCATTGATGATAAGGACCTGGTCCTTATTGCTAAAAGTGTTCAGAAATATTTGATTAAGAAAAAGGCTATTAGTGGACAGGATAGGTCTACTAACATGAAACAGGCTGGAGAATGCCACAAATGTGGAAGCTCGGAGCACTACATCAGCAAATATCCAATTATGGAAGGAGAATGGAGGAAGAGATTCATTCAAGAAAGGAAGAAGGCTAGGGAACAGGTCCATAAGAAAAGTGGAAATCCTAAAGCAATGGTTGCAGGATGGCAAGACAGTGAAGATGAAATAACTGATGATGATCTGGATGAGGATCTTGCTCTAATGGCTCTTGGAGATTCAGAAAATGAAGAAGATGCTGAGGTATTTGTTTCTAAACTCAAAGATGATGTAAAAAGCATGTCTAGAGAAAAATTGGTTAAAGTATTCTATATTGTGCTAAATGAATTTAAGTCTCTGAGGGATAGCAATCATCAACTGCATGATAAAATTGATTGTTTAGAAACAGAACGCAAAGAGGAAGTAATTAAAAATGATTTTCTAGAAAGGAAGATTAGCATGCTTGAGGAACATGTCCTCACACTTGAATCAACTGCTCAGGAATTAGAAAATGTTAAAACAGTTGAAAAAGGTAAAGGTATTGCTAATTCTCATCAGATTATTGCTGAAGAGAAACTGAAAGTCACAATTGATGAACTGTGTAAAAAGGATGAGAAGATAAGATCTTTAGAAGAAGACTTGGTTAAAACAAAAATGGAACTAAGATAAACTGTAGAATGGAACAAGTCTTCTGAAGCACTAGAATGGTTACAGGAAAATCATAGTAGTAACAGGAAAGGTATTGGATTCATGAAAGCACAGAGTTCTTCCAAATGGGATCCAAAGAGTAAGTACTTATCACTTCCTGAAAACTGGCTATGCACTCATTGTGGGAACACTGGTCACCGGAAAGAAAATTGTCAATCTTTAAAAAGGGCTGTCCAGAGGAACATGTCCTATAAACCTGTTCAAAATTCTGTGAAACAGAAGAATAGGTCCTATAAACCTGTTCAACATTCTGTAAAAAGGGAAACTGTTCACACAAAGAAACCATTACCATTCTGGGCTAGGAAAGATCTGATTCATCCTTTTTCTAAAGGAAAGGAACCCAAACTAGTTTGGGTTCTTAAAATTAACCCCTAGTTTTCTTTTGCAGGCTAGAGTGAAGGAGATAAACCACAAATGGTACATGGACAGTGGTTGCTCAAGGCATATGACAGGACATAAGGAACTGTTCCTTTCACTCTCAGCCTTCCAAAGAGGAAGTGTTTCCTTCGGTAATGGTAAGAAAGGGGAAATCATTGGAATTGGAAAGGTAGGTAGGTCTAATTCACACTGTATAGATAATGTGTTTCTAGTAGATGGGCCGAAGCATTGCTTATTGAGCATATCTCAATTGTTTGACAAAGGTAATAATGTTAATTTCTCATCTACTGGATGCACTATGACTAACCAAACTTCTGGAGAGATTATTATGCAGGGAAATAGGCATGGAAACATCTACAAAGTAGACTTGCTGACACTATCTGATGGAAGCTTGAGTTGCTTAAGTGTGGTGCAAAATGATCCCCTCCTATGGCACAAAAGACTAGGACATGCTAGTCTTTCACAATTGAACAAACTTGTGTCCAAGGACTTGGTGATAGGTCTTCCTAACATCAAGTTTAATGATGAAAAAGTATGTGAAGCATGTGCCAGGGGCAAGCTGGTAAAATCCTCCTTCAAACCGAAGAAACAGGTAAGTACCACTAAACCTTTGGAACTGGTCCTTATGGATTTATGTGGTCCAATGAGAACAATGAGTCGTGGAGGTAAGAAGTATGTTATGGTATTGGTGGATGATTACTCCAGATTTACATGGACTATATTTCTTGCATCTAAAGAAGAAGCATTTAATGCATTTTCAATTTTTGCTAAGAAAGCTCAAAGAACTCTAGATAATCATATTGTTGCCATTAGGTCAGATCATGGAACTGAATTTGAAAATCATATGTTTTTCAATTTTTGTAATGAAAATGGCATTAATCATAATTTTTCTTCACCTAGAACTCCACAACAAAATGGTGTAGTGGAAAGGAAAAATAGGACTCTAGAAGAAATGGCAAGGACTATGTTAATATCTGAAAATCTTCCACAGAACTTTTGGGCTGACGCTATTAATACTGCATGCTACATAATAAATAGATGTATGACAAGGCCTTTAATAGAAAAGACCCCATATATAGCTTAAAGGAAGAAAACCAAATATTTCTCATCTTAGGGCTTTTGGTTGCAAATGTTTCATACATAACAATGGGAAAGATGCCTTAGGAAAATTTGATCCTAGAAGTGATGAAGGAATATTTGTTGGTTATTCTTTAAATAGTAAATCTTATAGGGTATTTAACAAGAAAATATTGAAAATTGAAGAAAGCATGAATGTTAAATTTGATGAAACTGACAGTCTCACTCAAGAACAGGTACAGGAGGATGAAGAAATTGGAATGCTGAAAGAGTTTGAACTTAATCCACAAATGCAGATTCTGGATATGAGAAGTGAACTGCAAGGAACTGTTCCTCAGGACAGAACTGAAAAGAGTTGCACAGAAACAGGGGGAACACATGTTGATTCCACCTCACAAACTGGTAGTGCTACTCTATCAGGAACTATTCCTCAGCAGAGGACTTCTGACAATGGATTGACACCCAAGCCTTTCAAGTATCAAGGGTCACATCCTATGGATCAAATAATCTCAGACAAGACTGCATGGGTTCAAACTAGATCAGTAGTCAAGAATCACAATCTGTGTGCCTTTAGTGCTTTCTTATCTCTTGTTGAACCTAAAAAATGAAAGAAGCACTGAAGGATGCAGATTGGATTAATGCTATGCAGGAGGAATTGAATCAATTCCAAAGGAGTCAAGTTTGGCATCTGGAACCCAAGCCAAGGAACAGGTCCATAATTGGAACAAAATGGGTTTTTAGAAACAAACTTGATGAGGATGGCATGGTAACAAGAAATAAGGCCAGGCTAGTCATTCAGGGATATAGTCAAGAGGAGGGCATCGACTATGATGAGACTTTTGCTCCAGTTGCAAGATTGGAAGCAATAAGACTTCTTATAGCCTTTGCTACATACATGGAATTTACTCTACATCAAATGGATGTTAAGAGTGCATTTCTGAATGGTTACTTGAAAGAAGAAGTGTATGTCAAGCAACCTCCAGGTTTTGAAAGTGAACAGTTCCCTGAACATGTGTACAAGCTGGACAAGGCCTTGTATGGGCTCAAGCAGGCACCAAGAGCATGGTATGAAAGACTATCAAAATTTCTACTCCAGCATGGATACAAGAGAGGTAATATTGATAGTACATTGTTTTTAAAAGAAAAAGGTAAGCATCTCTTAATTGTTCAAATTTATGTAGATGATATAATCTTTGGTGCTACTTGTGAAAATTTAAGTAAGGAATTTGCAAACTTGATGGGGAGTGAATTTGAGATGAGCATGATGGGTGAACTCAATTTCTTTTTGGGTTTACAAATTAAGCAAACCTCAAATGGAACTATGATCCATCAACAAAAGTATGTTAAGGAATTACTTAAAAGATTTGATATGGATAATGCTAAGGAAATTGACACACCTATTGCCACTGCCACAAAATTGGATCTTGATGAACATGGAATATCAGTCGATCAAAAATTGTATAGGGGTATGATAGGTTCTCTACTTTATCTAACTGCTAGTAGACCTGATATTGTGTTCAGTGTTGGTTTGTGTGCTAGGTTTCAATCAGATCCTAAGGAATCTCATTTGAAAGCTGTTAAAAGAATATTGAGGTATCTGAAAGGAACAGGTCCCTTGGGACTTTAGTATCCAAAAGGTGGTAGTTTTAATCTTGTTGGATATACTGATGCTGACTATGCAGGGTTCCTTGTTGATAGAAAAAGTACCTCAGGTATGACACATTTTCTTGGTGAGTGTTTAGTTTCTTGGGAAAATAAGAAACAAAATTCAGTGGCACTTTCCACTGCTGAGGCTGAATATGTGGCAGCTGCTTCATGTTGTTCACAGTTGTTATGGATCAAACAACAATTACAGGATTTTGGTGTTGATGTAGGAACTGTTCCTATCTATTGTGATAACACTAGTGCTATTAATATGACAAAGAATCCAGTGCATCATAAAAGGACTAAACACATTGACATAAGACATCATTTCCTAAGAGACAACTATGAAAAAGGTTTGATCACCATAGCATTTTGTCCCACTGAAAAGAAAATAGCTGACATTTTTACAAAAGCTCTTGGTAGAGATGATTTTGAAAGAAATAGATTGGAATTAGGGATGATTAAATTCACATAAAATCATCAATGCTTTACTTCATAATTGGCTAGAAAATTGCACTTAAAATGAATTTTATTCAAGTCATTATGAATGATTCAGTCCAGCTTAATACTTAAATGTATACACTTATGCCATATCTCTTATTTAGAGTTGCTAAAATTGAATGATGTTACCCTTATGCTCTTAGAATTTCAGATGATCAAAAATGTTGCAAATTGGAAGGACAATGAATTTTTGTGTTAAAAACAGGTATGTACTCGTTATTATTCAGTTAATTTTGAAGTATAAAGGCTATAGGTAACTTGTGATTAGGATAAATCCCACTAAGTTTCCTAACCATATCCAAATTTCGAAAGAGTCCCATCGGAGGAAAAAGTTCCCACTCTGAAAAGGTAACCTGGCAGCCCAACGGCTCTATTTCTCCGGGAGACTACCAAGAGTCCATAACCGTTGCATGTTGTGCTGAGGTAAGTGTGATCGATTTCTACTCTAATTCTACTACCTAATTCACACTATAAATACACTCCTTCTCCCCCATTATTCTTTTACCTTGTTCATCAATTAAATTTTCAAAATTTCAGAAAGAATAGTCAATTATCTTTTAATTCGAATTGCAAGAATGTCTCTTTCTTCTGATAATTCTTCAACTGCACTCACTGCTGAACAACCACAAAATATCAATCCTTCCTCACCCATGGATACCACTGACCTAAACCCTGAAATTCCTGAACCAGTCCCAGAAATACCTGAACCTGAAATTCAGGGGGAATGACCAGTTCCCACGGCTGAATCAATTGCTGAGCAGGTTGAGGATTTATCACGCGCTATGGTCTTGTATCAGTATCAGGTAAAATTCACCTATCCTTTGAATGTTGTGATAGATGAAGAAGAAAAGGGAGAGGGGTCTGAGGCTGCTCTTGAGGGGGAACAAGTTAGGAGGTTGGAAGCACCCATGCATGGGTCATCGGGGTCTCTAGAGGCTGCTTTTAGAGAACCCATAGAGGATGTTATAGATGTTGATGAAGCTATAAGTGATAGTGATAGGCCCTTGGTGGATTTGATCAACATTAGGAGTCTGAAAAGAAAATTAGCTAGAAAGGGACCCATTGATGACCAAGTGACTGCTGAAATTGCTGCTAAGTTGAAAAAAATAGGTGACAGTTATAAGCCTGGAAATAAGAAGAAAGTTGAAAGTTCCTCTAAGGCAAAAGGACTTGTTCCTTCTGCCTCAACCCCTGCTTCTGGGGTTAGGAGGACAAGAAGTGCTGCTAAAGCTGCTGATGAACAATTAGCTGCTGCTTTGGAAAAGAGCAGAAAAGGGAAATGAAAACAGGTTATTGAAGAGGAAGAAGTGGAGGATGTTGAATTTGATGATTTTGGTGAAGATGATGAGATGGCAGATGCTGAGGAGGTTGTGCCTCAGTCAAAGAAAAGAAAAGTTGCTCAAAGAAAGGTAACAATAAGTTCTGTTAAAGCTGCTGAAAAGTCTGCTAAGAGGACCAGGTCCTCCAAAAGAGTTGTTGTGTCTGAAAGTTCTGCTACTGACAGTGATGAGTCTGTTGTTGGAGATGAGAGTGATAGTGAAGCTGAAGGTGATGAGTCTGTACACTGTGTTCATGATGACATGCTGACCAGGAAGGTGTTGAAAGGTAGAGTATTGTCTGATGTGCAAGAAGAAGGGATGCTATGGTTGCTGCAAAAACTGCATGCTCAGGGTGATTATGTTTGATACAAGGGATGGTGCAAGAGTTCTACAAGAACTGCTCTCTATTAATAAAAATGTGATTATGTTTGATACAAGGGAACTTCGCGAGCTGTTGTGGATTCCTTTTACTGGGTATGACAGCTATGTCAAGAAGGTTTGACCTGACTTGACAAACTTGCCAACTGATCTGGAGATCACTAGGAAGTTTGCTGAGAATGAAGGGGAAGAGAAACCCAGGGCTGTGCAGAAGAGTGAGATGCACCCACAGCACCAAGTGTTATTCGAGTTTGTGAACAAAATTGTGATGCCAATGCCGGAGAGGAGTTGCCAGTTTCATGGACCTGGTCCTTATGGAACTGTTGGACACTGAAAAGTAGATCAACTGGCCCAGCTTTATGATCCACCTGATAAAAAGGGTGATTGCTGGGAAGAGAAAGCACTCCTTGCCGTTTGGTTTCATCTTGACTGATGTGTTTGCAAAATTGAAGATTCCCTTGGAAGGGGTAGTGAAGGCTACAAAGAAGGAAAAATTTGGCTGTGCCACATTGATAAGCTGTGATTTGCCAGTTCAGGCTGATCCTCCACAGGCTGGAGTTGAGAGGCAGCCATTGAACAACAAAGTGAGGGCACTTAGGCAACAGGTTGCTATTCAGGCTGCTGAGATAGCAAGGTTGGAAGAGGAGAAGAATTACTGGAAGGCAGAGGCCTCAAAGGCAAAGGAGTCCAATGAGGGAATGCTCAAATAGATGTTTGAGTTGCTTAACAATTCTCAGGGACCTGGTCCTTCCACATCCTGACCACCTTAGCCTTTAGCCATCTTTTGTCCAGTGGGATTTAGCCTAGTCTAGTGCCTTAGTCTTTTTCTTTTTTAGTCTTTGAATAATTCTGTAGTACTTGCTTGTATCTCCTGGTTTCAACATTTGATTAAATGAATTGTCTTTGATGGCTAATATCATTGTTTTGCAGTTGGTTTAATCTGATTTGTGTTTGCCTTTTGAGTTGCCTCAATGGCCATGTGCTGATTATTTCTAACACTTGAGTTATATTTTTTATGCAACCTTTTCAATGATGCCAAAAGGGGGAAGAGTAAGTCTGATTTTGCATGAAGTTATACACCTAATTGAAATATGTTCCTTAATGATAAACTCTCCACTGATTGAGTGTTTTTTAGCTTAAGTTGTACTTCAGGACATTAAGGGTATGCAGCTACGCGTATAAGTTTGTCATCAACAAAATGGGGGAAATTGTTAGCTTGGATAAGCTTGGAGTTTTGACTGATGACTGAGGAACGAATTCAAAGGACCTGTTCCTTTGGATCACTGCAGCAGAATAGATAATTCATGCAAAATCGTTTAAGTCGAGATATTATTAATTATCCTAATACTAATGTTTATCTTGATAATTATGCAGGTCTAAACGGATACGAAAAGATTGCATAAACAAAGGATAAAGGATAGAAGATCCGGATTCAAAAGAGTAGAATCCAATTAGGACTCAAACTCAAGGGAGCTTTGGAATTCTAATTCATCAAGACTTCTTGGCTGCTGGAGCTATAAAATGTGGAGCATATCAGCCATAAAAGTATGCACAAATACAGAGGGCATCGAGCAAAAGCTTAAAAGATTCATTAGCTTATTTTTGTAATCAGTTAGCTACAGTAGAACTAAGTTAGAACCTGTTCCTTAGACTGAATCTTGTAAAAGTTCAAGTCTTAATTCAATTGTAGTAAGCAAAAATCGAGTTGTAAACTTTCTGGTTCAAGTCGTGGACTTGACACAACTTCACTGATCGTGAGAAAGATCACTAAAGGATTAGAGTTAGTCCTAGGTTAGTAAGAGTGAGTCTTGTAACCAAGTGGGCCTTTTTACATAGTGAAGTTGAAATCCTACTTGAGAAGTAGGTCGTGGTTTTTTGATCCCGAGTCAAGGGGTTTTTCCACACTAATATCTGGTGTTCAATTACTTACAGTTTTAATTTCGCATATCGTATAGTAAAGGAACATATTTTAAGGAACTGGTCCTTAAAACAGTAAAGTGGTGTAATCATGGGAAATAACAATAGCGAAGGTTGCGATAAAGGGAATGACCAACGTGGAGGAAACTAACAACCAACTCAACATTACTAACGTTCCAACCAAAGTCGTTCAGGAGCCAGGCACCAAGAATGGGCGAAGTAGAAGGAAAAATGCCAACAAGAGTAAGGAAGAGTCGTCTAGTGTTGTTCCAAGCGAACGAGTTTCATCCTCAAACCCACCAACCACCGAGGCAAGTAAAGAAGAAGACGAGGACCTCATACTCGAAAAGGAGTAGATCTTCAAGGTTGAAGGGGGATGGAAGCCATGGACATCATTGACCAACGCTGGGAAGACTAGACGGCGTATTCAACACTCTTAAGAGGTGTCATACCCGATTTTGGACTCAACTCGAGGCGAGTCGGGTTTTGGATTTGACTGGGTGAACTCGTTTGAGTTGAGATGTTGGAGTCGCCACCTAATATAGCTACTCAGGTGTATTAGGTCACCTAAGTATCTAATGCCAAATACAATAAGTCAACTAGTCCATTCCAGAGATTCTATATGGGTAAAAAGTCCAAATGACTCTGGGAAGAAGGTGTTAGGCACTTCCCCGAGTCCCACGAAAAGTGGTTACCGTCCGAGTCTATATTTTGGGATAAAAAAAGAGTATATATCATCATGAATACTAACTTGAGAAGTTTAATATAGCACTTAATTCAAGAGATGTAATATGTCTATACAGTTTAACTTACACTTATGCAAATAGATTTCAAATACGGCCTATATGTAAGCCTAATCGCATTTTAGGGCCTGCTATAATGCCTAATCGTAAACAAGTTTTAACATGCAAAGGGTATTCAATTTCAGCTTATATATGCAATTCTCACACTTAAATAATTTTTCATAAATGGTCCACTTTTTAAATAAAATTTAGATTTGAAAAAAAACCGAAAGAGGTGTTGTTTTAAAATGAAATGTTGGCCATTTAGGGTCGGTGTGACTCATCATTAATTGTAGAGCCCTAACCTTAATAGCCTTTTTTGTGTACCGGTCGGATTTTGGGAAATATATAGGCGAAGGGTCTGTTTTTGAAAGACGGTTTCACAGAAGCACGCAATGGAAAATAATAGGCTATAAATATATAGATTAGTGTATAGGAGCGTGAGTAGTTGAAAAACCAATTTATCACACACAAAGGACGATTTTGGAAAAAAAGTTTTTTGGGCCTCGATCATTTGTGCAAACAGAAACAGTTTAATCTTTAACAAAAACAAACCAGATTTTAGTGTTTTCACAAATAGCCTCGATTTCAAGAAAAATTCCAATCTTATCGTCACAAAATACGTTTTCAAGCAGTTAAGACCTGTGAGACATATCATATACGGTAGTGTTGTCGTTCAGGAAGCAGGCAGGCTTTAAAGATGTAATGTATCTTATCGTACTATTCAGTTTTCAAAAGAAAGAACCATGAATATGAATGATGCATCACATAAGAAGGCAAAAGGGAGGAAGAGGCTTTTGGGTAGCCTGTGTAAACAGCCTAGTAGCCTGTGCACACAGCCTAGTAGTTGTGTGCCCTGTGTTATACAGATACAAACGGGAGGGCCTAATGAATATACACAGTTAAAAAAGCAGTTTCTAAAGGGAGAAAAGATCATAGTAGGGTAATATCTAAACAATGCCGTAGGTACAACCAAGTAAAGCCTTGTCTAGGCTTAGTTTTCCAGGTGGTAAGAGCCTTTCACTAGACTGTTACAAACAATGCAAAAGACCTACAAATTAAGGATTGGTATAGCCCTTAAGACTATCCATTTTATGCTGCAAGGTAAGTGTTAGCAAGGGGAAGGGGTTAGGGAAGACTTTGAATACCCAGACATATCAACAGAGGTTAAGCAAACATCAAAAACACAGTCAGGCTCAGGCAGATAACAATGCTGATTCAGAAAGAGTGTTATAGCTTGTCTAGGATGATAAGAAGCAGGTGAACAAAGTTTCAAGCAACACCAGGATCCTTCAGAGAGAGTATCCAGGAGAAAGCAGTAAAACTTTTCTAGATATTTTGAAAGCTAGAGAATATAGTGCCAAAGTGTTAATGTGTGAGCATTGTGCAGTCTCTTGTTGTGTTTTTGTGTAGGGAAAGACTCTTTTATATAGTTGTGGGGTGGTAAAACTAATTCAAACAGGTGAGAACCAGGTAAGGTAAGGAATATTGCTTTCCAGAATAAAAGGGAACACCTTTAAGTGCATCTTCCAAAAATAAACCAATCAGACCCCAAGATTTAAGGTAAATTCGATCCTAAACCAATTTAGGTCCCCTCCCTTTAACTTTAACAGTGTCTAGGTTCAAGAAAATAGTGCACAAGCAACTTTTAGGCTCAAAGTATTTCAGCAGATCCTAAAGAGGCTCCAATTGGTACAGAATCAATCCAATAACCAGTTTCCATCCAAGTGCTACTCACAAATTCAAATTAAAACTAATCAATATCCCTTGAATCGTGTAAATAAGTCTACTAGTTCAAATTTTAATTAGACAAGTCGTGAATTCACAAAAATAGTGCACAGTAGGATGATTCAACCAGTTTAAGCAAGCAATGGTAATTTTAAGCTTAGACTCAAAGGAGATGATATGGAATTCAACCTTAAACATGTCAAAACCAAAGCATAAAACAGGCTCACTACAATGTCCAAATAATGGACAGTTTACAGAGGTCATAAGTCATGCGAATTAATTAATTAACAAGTAAACGATAATCATGCTAATTCACAGAGAGACATAGGCAATTTTAGGCATAGTGTCACATAGGTTTCACAAAATCAAAAGGAAGTAGGATTACCCGTTTCAATTGGAGCCGGGTCAGTCTTGACCCATCTCAATTAGTTTTGCGTCAGGGAGTTCTTCTTCTCCCTTAGCCGGCACAGGTCGTATTTTGGTAGAGAGAATGACGGAATTTCCATTTCCGGTGATGGGAGCTGAGTCGTGATTTTAGCGTTGGATTCGACCTCACCATTATAGGGAGATTAAGGGTGGGTTCTATCGCGGATGAGACGAGGATCACGATGATGTAACTTGTTTCGTATTTCACCAGTGGGAATGGTCGAAATCCGGCGACGACAGTAGCGAGGCCGAGTTGATGCGCGAGAGAGAAGAGGAGTTGGCGGAGGGAGAGAAAATGAAAGGGGGAATAGGGTTTTGGGGGTCGTTTGTAATTAAAAAAGGAAGGTGTGGTGCTTGCCGTTGGATCAGTCGCGTGGACGGCTAGGATCTTGCCACGTAGGTGCTGAGGTGGCACTAAGGTGGCATCTATGTGGATAAGTGAGGAGGATGTGAGGTGTACGTGTGGAGTGTATATATAGTGTATATCTAGTGTATATATAGTGTATATCTAGTGTATATTAGGCATAATTTAGGTTGAAATAGTATAAAATAGATATAATATCACAGGAAGATTATGGAATTAATTTTAAAGTACTAGAATGGCTAGAAAATTCATAAAATTATAATTTTGGGATTTAAAATAATTTTGATAATTTTGCGAGAATTGTAAAAATAACTATGGTTTGAGACGATGCTTTTGAAGATGGCCTCGATTGTCAGACTGTTATGAGAAGATAATTTGAAAAGAATAGACGGGGCAAGAGTGGATACACAATCGTGTATTAAATATGAAAACTATTGATTTTGAAAATAGGAGAGACAAAATTGGGTGTCAACAGCTGCCCCTCTTTGCCCGGGGATGATGAACGAGTCTTCGATGAAAGACGTTGACAATGCGGCCAATTTTGTCATGACTATAGAGAATGTAGGGCGTCCGGCTGAAATGCTTGCTTTGCTTGGGGTGTATCCTGCAATGAAGATGTGTTCGCAACATAATGTGTATATAAAATGTACCTTTCTGTCAGGATGGATTGTCTTTCCAGGATTATTGTTGTATGTGATTGTGTCTGCTATGCCATAATTGTGTGTCTTTTGCTGTCAAGTGTTAGATTCGACATCGGGTTGTATGCCCTCCGTCGGTGCATTGAACTGTATACACTCCGAAAAAAAATAAAATGACAAATCGGTATCGGGCTGTGTACCCTCAATCGATGCTTCGGGCTCTGTACCTTCAGCTAATTTAATTAAGAAAATCGATACCGGGCTGTGTACCCTCAACCGACGCTTTGGGTTGTGTACACTCAGCTAATGTAAATAACAAATCGATATCGGGTTGCGTACCCTCAACCGACGCTTTGGGTTGTGCACCCTCAGCTAATTTAAAAGACAAATCAATATCGGGCTGTGTACCCTCAACCGACGCTTCGGGCAGTGTACCCCCAGCTAATTTAAATGACAAATCGATATCGGGCTGTGTACCCTCAACCGACGCTTTGGGCTGTGTACCCTCGGCTAATTTAAATGAAAAATTGATATCGGGCTGTGTACCCTCAAACGATGCTTCGGGCTGTGTACCCTCAGCTAATTTAAAAGACAAATCGATATCGGGCTGTATACCCTCAACCGACGCTTCGGGTTGTGTACCCTCAGCTAATTTTAAAGACAAATCGATATCGGGCTGTGTAACCTCAACCGACGCTTTGGGCTGTGTACCCTCAGCTAATTTAAAAGACAAATCGATATAGGATTGTGTACCCTCAACCGACGCTTTGGGTTGTGTACACTCAGCTAATGTAAATAACAAATCGATATCGGGTTGCGTACCCTTAACCGACGCTTTGGGTTGTGCACCCTCAGCTAATTTAAAAGACAAATCAATATCGGGCTGTGTACCCTCAACCGACGCTTCGGGCAGTGTACCCCCAGCTAATTTAAATGACAAATCGATATCGAGCTGTGTACCCTCAACCGACGCTTTGGGCTGTGTACCCTCGGCTAATTTAAATGAAAAATTGATATCGCGCTGTGTACCCTCAAACGACGCTTCGGGCTGTGTACCCTCAGCTAATTTAAAAGACAAATCGATATCGGGTTGTATACCCTCAACCGACGCTTCGGGTTGTGTACCCTCAGCTAATTTTAAAGAAAAATCGTTATCGGGCTGTGTAACCTCAACCGACGCTTTGGGCTGTGTACCCTCAGCTAATTTAAAAGACAAATCGATATAGGATTGTGTACCCTCGACCGACGCTTTGGGCTGTGTACCGTCAGCTAATCTAAAAGACAAATCTATATCAGGTTGTGTACCCTCTACCGACGCCTTGGGTTGTGTACCCTCAGTTAATTTAAAAGACAAATCAATATCGGGCTGTGTACCCTCAACCGATGCTTCGGGCTGTGTACCCTCAGTTAACTTAAAATGTGAATCGATATCAGGCTGTGTACCATCAACCGACGCGCCAAGCTGTGTATTGGTGAGTTGTGCAGGGTAATTTGGTTTGTGCATTCTTTGGCTTGCTTCGCGCTCGCTGTCCACGAGTGCCGAGATCTTGGCCGAGCTGATAGGGATATGCGTAAAGTAATACATAATGCAAATGATTTCGAAAATTTTTTATAAGAAAGAAGTGAAATGAAATATTTTGTCCCATTGAGTCACAAGTCTATTTCCCATTGAGTCACAAGTCGCATTGTGTAAAGCCAAAGTTACCGTTCTTCATGCCGTTCCAAACTCAATTAAGTGAATTTTGAGGGTGACCTCAAAATTCTGCCCCAGTTTGCATTTGAAATTTTTTGAGAGGTACTCAAACCTCTCAAAAACTTTTTGCCCCAGTGTCGCTTATGTTCGTCCTTTGGGAATTTTTAAGAGATCCTCAAAAATTCTGCCCCAGTTTTTGCTTTGTAGGAAAATGAATTTTTTTGTATTTATGCGACTGAACCTTGAGCAGGTTGCCTACGTATCCCACTTGGGGAATCAGGTCGTGACGTAGTTCAGATTACATGATGTGTTGCAGAATAGGGAAATCACTAATCAGTATAAACTCCTATGCATAGTATCTTTTAACAGCGTCTGAGTTGATTGGTTTTGGCCAGGCTTCTCAGTCCATCTCTGTCAGTATCAATGCTCCTCCATTTAGAACTCGATGAACCATGTACGGCCCTTGCCAATTTGGTACAAACTTGCCTTTTGCTTCTTCTTGATTTGGGAATATCTTCTTCAGTACTAATTGCCCAGGTTCGAAGAATCTCTCTCAAACTTTCTTACAGAATGCATTAGCCATCCTCCTCTGATATAATTGCCCATGACATATCGCATTCAATCTCTTGCCATCGATGAGTGCTAATTGCTCTATTATTCCCTCGATCCATTCAGCATCTTTCAATTGTGTCTCTTGGATGGTTCTCAAAGATGGCATCTCGACCTCTGTTGGTATCACTGCTTCAGCGCCGTACACTAGCAAGTAAGGAGTAGCCCCTGTGGATGTTCTCATTGTGGTGCGGTACCCTAACCGAGCATATGGTAGGTTCTCATGCCATTGCTTTGAATTGTCTGTCATCTTGCGCAACATCCTCTTAATATTATTACTGGCCGCTTCGACCGCACCATTCATTTGAAGTCTGTATGCAGTGGAATTGTGATACTTGATCTTGAAAACCTCACAGGTTGCTTTCATTAGGTCACTGTTGAGATTGGACCCATTGTCAGTGATGATGGATTCAGGGATGCCAAATCGGCAGATCATCTTATCACGGACAAAGTTTGACACCACTTTCTTCGTTACTGATTTGTATGATGCAGCTTCTACCCAGTTGGTAAAATAATAAATGGCCACCAATATGAAATGATAACCATTGGAAGCGGCTGGCTCGATAGGTCCTATGACATCCATCCCCCAGGAAGCAAAAGGCCAAGGCGACCTCATAATGTTCAGTTCATTGGAAGGCACTCGAATCATATCTCCGTGGACTTTTATGTCCACGTATCTTAATAGCCCTAGATCGGGTGTCCTCTTGTACAACACCTCTCCATTCAGAAAGCAACCATTTGCTAACCTCCTCAGTGTCTTCTTATGGAGATTTGTTGCATTCTTCGGGTAATTTATATCTTTGAGAAGCCCTTTGATGTCGTAGAACCAAGGCTGTCCGTCTGATTCTTCCTCTATGTGGTAATAATATGCTGGCTCCTTCCTTAATGTCACAGGTATTGGGTCAACGTAGTTCTTGTCAGGATGCTTGATCATAGCAGATATGGCAGCCAAAGCGTCCGCGAACTCATTTTGCAGTCTAGGTACGTGCCGAAACTCTATCTTGGTGAATCTTTGCTTCAACTCCTTTATGCACTCCAGGTATGGCAATATCTTCAAATTCTTTGCTGTCCATTCTCCTCGAACTTGGTGAATCAATAAGTTATAATCCCCATTTGCTAACAGTTATTGTATGTTCATGTCCACTGCCTATCTAAGACCCAAAATGCAAGCTTCATACTCTGCCATATTGTTGGTGCAAGGAAATCTCAATTTGGCCATAACAGGATAATGTTGTCCAGTCTCGGAAACTAACACCACCCTAATGTCGACTCCTTTGAAATTGACCACTCAAACGAAGAATAGCCTCCAACCATCATACTATTCGGTGATATCTTCCCCTGCGAACATAACTTCCTCGTCAGGAAAATAGGTGTGGAAAGGTTTATAGTCATCTCCCACTGGATTCTCGGCCATGTGATCAGCCAAGGCTTGAGCTTTCACCAACTTTTGGGTGACGAAAGTTATGTCAAATACGCTGAGCAGCATTTGCCATTTAGCCAACTTGCCAGTAGGCATGGGTTTTTTAAAGATATACTTGAGAGGGTCCATCCTCGATATCAGCAACGTTGAATAAGATGTCAAGTAGTGCCTCAACTTTTCTGCTATCCAAGTCAACGCGCAACACGTTCGTTCTAGCAACGTGTACTTGGCCTCGTAAGGATTGAACTTCTTGCTTAGATAGTATATTGCTTGCTCCTTCCTTCGAGTTGAATCATGTTGCCCCAATACAGAACCAAAGTCCGAATCTACCACAGACAGGTACAAGATCAAAGGTCGCCTAGGCTCCGGTGGGACCAGCACAGGCGGGCAAGACAAGTACTCCTTTATCCGATCAAATGCTTTTTAGCAATCCTCTGTCCACTCGATCACTGCGTCTTTCTTCAGCAACTTGATGATTAGCTCACAGATGACGGTGGATTGTGCTATAAAGCGGTTGATGTAATTGAGTCTCCCCAAGAAACTCATGACCTCTTTCTTGCTTTTTGGCGGTGGCAATTCTTTGATGGCTTTGATCTTGGACGGATCCAGCTCGATGCCCCTTATACTGATGATGAAACCCAGGAGCTTCAATGCCTGAGCACCAAAAGCACATTTTGCCGGATTTAGCTTCAGAATTGTACTTTTGCAAGCGGTTGAAAAACTTGCGCAAGTTGTCCAGATGCTCCGAACTCTTCTTTGATTTGATGATCACGCCGTCCACGTAGACTTCAATCTCTTTGTCCATCAGGTCATGGAACATTGTTGTCATTGCTCTCATGTAAGTCGCTCCAGGATTCTTCAATCCAAACGGCATAACCTTGTAGCAATAAGTCCCCTAGGATGTAGTGAAAGCTGTCTTCTCGGCATCCTCTTCATCCATGAGAACTTGATGGTAACCAGCGAATTAGTCCACGAAAGATTGAAGCTCATGTAACGCGCAATTGTCAATTAGGATGTGTATGTTTGGCAGAGAAAAATCATCCTTCGGGCTTGCTCTATTCAGATCTCTATAATCCACGCAAACTCGAAGTTTCCCATCCTTCTTCGGCACTGGGACAATGTTAGCCAGTCAAGTTGGGTCCTTGACTGTTTTCAGGATTCTTGTGTTAAGCTGTTTGGTCACTTCTTCCCCTATCTTCAACAGAACCGATGACTTGAAAGTTCGGGCCTTTTGCTTGACTGGCGGAAAGCCCCGATTGATAGGTAATTTGTGAGCTACCACATCCGTGCTTATGCCAGTCATGTCATCGTACGACCAGGCGAATACGTCCTCATATTCTTTATGAAACTCAGTATATCGCTTTTTATCCTCGACGGTGAGATGCACACTGATCCTTATCTCTTTCCCAATTTTCTCATCTCCTAAGTTTATCACCTCAGTCTCCTCAAGGTTTGGCTTAGGTTTGTTTTCAAATCTGTCAAGTTCTTCATGTGTGGTTTCATCAAAATCAGCATAATCAATTCCAGTTTCCTCTAGCTCCAGTGTTTCATTAAATGTTGCGATTGTGGACTGAATGGGATTATCAGTTTGGATGCTGAAAAAGTAAAATATTGCAAAATTAAAAAATTAAAGCAAAGAGTTAAATGGGAAATAATGCGGCATTTTATTTATAAATCCTTGCAAAATAAAGTTTGTAGGGAGACATGTGCAAACAAAGAGGGAAAATGCAAACTCCACGACTCAGCATTGGGTTTTATTTTTTAGAAAACTTAAAAAGTAAATTTTATCCCCTCAGCTCTACCAAGGTCCACAGTAAGCTCGGGCCCGGTTGATGATCCAGCTGTTCAGTCTGCTCCAGATCCAGCCTTTGTTAGTCCAGGAGGTTCCATATGTTCTTCCAGGATCACGCAGCAGTCTTCGTCAGCTATGAATAGATTTTGCATTCCTACCAGCAGATCCTCTTTAGCATCAGCTATCTTTGGCTCCACTCCTTGTGCAGCGGACACCTCTCCTTTTCGGCCATCCAAGTGTCCAGACAAGACGAAGATATACAATAGAGTCTTGGTGCTTTACTTATAGAACATGAAATCCAGTGACACTTCTTCCTTGCTCTTTTCGTAGGTCACAATGTACCCTATGCCAGCCTTCTCGTTGTCGGGCCTCATCACAGTTCTGATTGGCTCGACCATACCATCCAAGTTCTTGCCCAAACCTTTGCTCGGTTCATAGCCTTGCTTGATCATGATGCCTATGACCCAGTCTCCGGGCCACTTTGCAGGCTGTGGGAGTACATATGACTCTTCGATCACTACTTCCATAGGTTCGGGTGCCTTGGGTACCCACACTTGCTTTCCTTTTGTTTCTTCAAAGATACGCTTCTAGTTTTGGCGGGCATTGGGTGAGTATACTGGTTGCTTTTCAGGCTTAGCTTGTAGGGCCTCACAAAATTCACGTGAGGGCACTCCCCAATCAAACATGACTGGTTCCCAGATCAAATTCCTCCATTCATAGCCTGTTCCTCGGCTATCCCAATAGGAACTGTAAAAGTTCCTTTTTCTTTTCTCAACCCCAGGCGGTGTGTTGACCAACTTGGGGGCGAAGTGTGCAGTGTAACCTCCTTGGACCGTGTCGGTGGGATTCGAACTTGAATTGTAGTTCTTGCGGCATCCTCTTCGGGTGCCTTGCATTGCTCTCACAAGTTCTACAGTATAGAATGTCTGCCCATCATGAGCATTCCCTTCAATTGCTGATATGGTTTGCTCGTTGTAGATAGAGTTGTTCCCCTCACCGAACACTACCACCTCTTTGTGATCCCATTCGAACTTCATGGTTTGGTGCAATGTGGAAGGCACCGCACCCGCCATATGGATCCAAGGCCTCCCCAGTAGTAGATTGTAGGAAGCAGAGATGTCCATGACATGGAACTCAGTAGTGAATTCCACAGACCGACCATGATAGTTAGGTCAATCTCCCCAATGGTGCTTCTTTGCAACCCATCGAACACATTTACCTTCATGTCGCTCTCTCTTATCTTGCTTTGGTAAATTCCCATTCTTTTCAGAGTGTTGAACGGGATTATATGTTCAGACCAGAACCTCCATCGATCAGAACTCTTCCTACAAACCAGTGTTTGCATTTGACAGTGACGTGCAAAGCTTCGTTGTGGCTCAACCCCTTAGGTGGTAGCTCATCTTCGTGGAAGCAATTCAGTTGGCCTCCATGACTTGTCCAACCATGCTTGCTAGGTTTTCAACTGAAATGTCCACCGGAACATGTGCTTTGTCCAGTACTTTCATCAAAGCACTTCGGTGGCTTTCCGATTTGAGAAGTAGCGCCAAAACGGATATTTGTGCTGGGGTCTTGCCCAAATGCTCAACTATGGAGGACTCCTTTACTTGTACCTTCTTCCACAACCCTTCAGACTCCTCCCCACTGATGCCTCGTCTATCTTGAACAAGATGCTCGGGAGGAGTGTAAATTCTCCCACTCCTAGTCATCCCTTGCGCGGTAACAGTCTCAGCTATGGACTTGTTTTCCTTCTCCATTTTATAATCCCATGGTACCGCCTTGTCGCTGTATGGGGAACCACATCGACATAGAATTTGGGAGCCACTTCTACCTCAATGGGCTCTGGTGCTGTAGCGGCTTGAGCAACTGAAGCGGTTGCTGGTACATTTTCTTTTACCTTAACAATAGTCCCTTCCAAGTGGCATTCCTCGTGCAACTCGATCAGGTTCACCCTACTGTCTCCATGATTAGGCAGGGGGTTGTTCTGCACATTCGGAGTCTTCAAGTGTATCACCTTTGGGTCGATCAAATCTTGTATCTTGTCCCTCAAGGCGTAGCACTTCTCAGTATCGTGACCAGGTCCTCCAGAGTGATAGGCGCAGGTTTTGGTTTGATCAAAATAGGGTGTCATACTATCAGGCATTTTGAATGGCACAGGTGTATGTGGCCGGCTGCTTTGAGTCTCTCGAACAAGTGAGTGCGAGATTCAGCCAACAGGGTGCAGTTTCTTTTGGGTCTTGGGTTGTTTATTGGCGTGAGGCCTTGGTGAATAGGTATTGGTATGTCGGTAGTTGGGACTTTGTGGGTATGTTGGTCTTTATGGTGGCGGGTTTTGGTACATGGGCTGGGTGTTATAGACTGGGTAAGTGGATGTGGGTGGTATGTATGGATAGGATGGAGGAGGCGTTTGGTAGTAGAGGTTGTGAGTAGGGGAGTGGTCAAGTGATGCGGCCAAAGGAGACATCGTCCTTCCTCTTTTTTGAGGTAGTAGTGCTTCCCGCTTGTAGGGCTTTGTTAGCGGCTTGTAGTGCGGCCAGGCTAACAATCCTTCCAGTCTTCACTCCATCTTCAACCATATCCCAAATCTTTATCAACTCTCCAAACTTCTCATCTTGCAGATTCAGCATTTTATCAAAATAGACATCTTCTTGTATGCGAATGAAAGTTGCCACTATCTCAACGTCTTTCATGGGAGGTTGGACTATGGCGGCCTCAGCCCTCCATCTAGTTGCAAACTCTCTAAAAGTCTCAGTAGGATTCTTCTTCAATTTCTCTAGATAAAACCGGTCAGGCGTAGCATCAGTGTTGTGCCCAAAACTTTCGACGAAGTCTCCAGCCATTGCTTCCCAGCTCATCCATTTCTTTGTTTGTTGCTTAGAGTACCATACTAGTGCATCTCCAGTTAGACTGTGGTTGAACAGCTGCATGCGGATCTTTTCATCATGTCCAACCCCAATCAGCTTATCAAAGTAAGATCTTAAGTGGGCCATTGGGTCTCCATTGTCATCGAACATGTTGAACTTGGGTGTCTTGAATCCTTCGGGCTGCTTCATGTCAGGATACAAGCAGAGATCCTCATAAGCTAGCCCTCGGGTTCCCTTAGCGTCTTGGAGTTGTTTAAACTTCTCTACCAGCCATTGGACTTGGTCCTTGGTATTGTCTGCGTGCTTCCTTTGTCCATGCATACATTTCATGAGCTTTGGTGGGTGATGCGATGGTTTTGGTTTCAACGGTGAATGAGGGTAAGTTGTTTTGTGGTGCTTCTGGTGGTGCAGTGTAGGTACGGTAAGGAATGTCTTTTTCATGGTAGAGTGGATCTTTGTCGTGAGGGCGAGTAGTTTGGTTTGGCTCAATGATTTCGTCAGTGCGAGCAAGAGGGATCCTATTTTCCAATTCAAGCAGCCTCTACTCCAACTTAGCATAACTTTAACAGGTGACCATGCCTTGATTCTCAAGAGTTTCATTTCCAACTTTTTCAAACTCAGCCATGATATTTCGTCTCGTCCTTGTCCTTATAGGTAAAGGGGAAGGTGTTGGGATTGATCCTTTGGACCGCAACCGGTATTGTGGCGCGGCCAGAAGGCACAAACCAAACTATCATGTACTTGAGGACTAATACATCAAAAACAAGAAGAGAAAATATGAGTATACGGTAGTTTAAATAAAGTCGCGTCCTATTATGCATGGGACCTCTTTTGTCCAGAGGTGGGCCTATCGCAGATCCGAAGTGACGTTTGCACCAAACACATCATTTCATTTTAATAAGCATAATCATCACCAGTCTAAAACCCAAAAACAACAAACTTTATTTAATTTGCTTGGCGTTATTACAATCACTAATTTAAAGATGATGACTCAATTAAGATGAAAACAACAACAACAACAAAAAAAGGACAAGACGACTTGACTCGATACGACTAGACTAAGTGCCAAGAAAAAAGACTGCAGATTCAAACATCAGCTCCAGCGTCTACCTTTTCCTTCTCCTCTTTGATTTTTTCCTTAGGTTTGTGAACCAAACTAATGAGTGGAGGATCAGAAAATGTCTCCAGCAGGTCTTTCCCAGCCTCCATGTCGCCCAGAGCTTTTATGAAGAACTCGCAGATTTCCATTCCCTTTGCTTCCTTCTCTTCCAGCGGTACTGACTTAAAATATACACCCCATCCTTTGAGCAATTCTTGTAAATTTCCAGCAGCTTGCCTTGCAGTCATGACCTTGCCGGTCCAATACTTGAGTTCGTCCCCTTTGATCTTATCTTCTCATCTCCCTTTCTTGTGTCACCCTTAACTCCTTCATTCTTTGGTCAAACTCGTGTTTCAACTTCTTGTATTTTTCAGCAGCATTTGGAGCTTTGGCTTTCCTTTTTAGTGTAGTGTTAGATCGAAACATTTCCTTATATTCGCCGAGCCATTGAGGGTAGGCCAGGGTAGCTGTGGGGTTCACACACGACAAAACTGCATAGTAAGCCTCTTCTCCCGCATGGTCAATATGGTGAGAATCATCGGATGCTCGATGTCCTTTATATCAACGTTGAAGCTTCTTCGCTCAGTCAACTGCGGGGTTTGTTGTGTCATTCCCACTTGTCGAAGGATTCTTAGAGGAACATAGTGATGAGTTCCTCGGAAACCAATCAATGTCAAGAAAGTGATATCTTGACCTTGTATAGACAATGAAGCCAACACAATTTCAATCACCCATTGCACCTCTTGCAATTCATCGAGCTTGGTGTACCAACCCTCCATGTTTGCAGGTTATTCCCATGTCACTGTTCCAGCCATACGGGTGCTATGTGAGCGGATCCCTCCTTGCCAAGAAGGTTTTGGTGCCACCGGACTAGCGGGGGACATTGTGCAAGTACTCTATCAACCATATTTGCAGCAACAAGTTACATACCTCGAAGAAATCTCCTCCCCTCCTATATTTGGTTAAGGCCCTATAAACTTCTCCCAAAATCATTGGAACCAAGCTTACTTGACGTTTGAAAGCACTTTTGCGCAGCCCCTCTACTACTCTCCCTAGCCTTATGTCGATCTTACCTCCTTTCTCGGGAAAAACCATGCATCCCAAAAAAGCAATGATGAAAGTATTGGATTCAGTCCACTCCCAATCTTGCATCTCCCATGCCCCAGCCCATTCATGTAAGTGTTGGATCTCCAAATCTAGAATGCAAATATTCCAACGTGACTTTCCCATCATGCACGCCCTCGACATACGGATCATAAGGGGCTCCCAGCAATTCAATGAACTCCTTAGGTTCCACGTCTCGGGGATAAATCATAGTCTCGGGTCCAGGCTCTTACCCTGCTAGCCCTCCAAATTCTTCTAACATTAGTGCCAGCTCGCAACCGTTGAAATGAAACACAGCCCTTTTGTAGCCCCATAAATGTGTAGCAGCTTCAACCAAACCAGTCATGGCGGTGTAGTTTTTGAGAGCCACCAACTCTCCCAACATCTTTTGAACATGAGCTTTGCTGACAATGGCCAAATCTTCCCACAAGAGTCTGATCAAGTGAGGAGGTCAGGAGATGATCTCAAATGGAGAGTACCCTTTGCAGCCATAGTCTGAAAAACAAAACAAGAAAGGGTAAAGACCAAAATATTCTTATAGTTTTGATCATGTTCAACCAAACGATCAATGTTTTCTGCAAACGTTTCTTCGAATCAATGCAGAGATGCAATTTGTCACTTTTCGGGTTAAAAACCCTTTTGACATTTGGCGTAGGTTTACTAATGGACTATTATGCACCAAGGACATATAGCATTCCTAGGTTTGTCATTATGCAAAGATAATGAATACGCATTTTGTAGCCAATTATCCTCATAAATTCCCCAACATTTGCAAATTAGTACATGATAATTTTCAAAAAAGTAAAATACAAGAGACAAATGAAAATGACACTTTGACTAGGCAACACACTCCTTTTCCATCTTGGCACTCTTTAATTCTCGTGTAATCTCCTTGACTTCTTCCATAGCTTTGGTTAAGTATCCTCTGGCTGCTACCAAGTGTAGGATGTCTATCTCTTCACACTCCGAATTCCATTGCTCAAGTTTCGTTTCCAACGACTCTATCTTTTCCTCTAGTTCTAATGTACGCTTCTTCTATACTTCGATCTCTTCTTTGTTTTCCTTATCCATTTGACAGATTTCAACATGAACTCTTGGTATCGAATTTGAGCTTCCGCCTCACGATCGCTTATGTTATTCCCGACTTGGCCCTACTACCACATTTCCCTTTGTACTAGAGCGTGCCCAGCTTTTGTAGTTTGGTTCGCATCCAGCGTTGTATCTATTAGGTGCTAGCGATGCTTCTTCCATGACTTGTCTTCCTACCCAGGATTTTCTAATGCTCTTGACTCTCGGAACCACATCTTCAGTGTAATCAAACTGATAGTCTTTCGTGTCTGGTATCAATGGTATGATTTGCTTCCTCCCTGCTTGTCTTATCACTCTTAACGGTTGGTAAGGTTGGAGACCTCTAAACCCCATAAGTATCACAAAGGATGCCTTCTCAGAACTAACGATAAAATCTGATGAAGGAAACCAAGTGAACATCCACTAGATTGAGTCCTCCGATATGTTTTCAAACAATCCTACCCATTTTTCTGTGCTGCTCGGTTGCTTGAGTTTTGAAAAATCGTACCATTCTCCAATCAAGTAGTTGTAACCAACCGGCTTGGAAAATGCTTGCACACCTCTTGCTTTCCTCAAATGTTCTTTGAACCATGCTTGTAGTAGAAGATTGCACCCTTGAAAGTATTGTGCTCCTCTTTTGCAACAACCCAAAGCCCGATAAATGTCTCCTACTATCATAGGAACTATGGTATAATGATAACCATCAATTCCTTTGAATACTGCATCGGCAACCATGACAAGTCATGAAAATATGTCGTGACACAAACTCTCAGGGAAAACCATCACTCCTAAGAAACAAATAGCAAATGCAAGTGGTCTAGCCTTTCTCCAATCACCATAGGACTCGAACTCCTTCTTATGGTTGTCGAACGCACTCAAATACCCAAACCGAGTGTAAAAATACGGAAAGGGTATTTTCTTTTGTTGTAAAAATTCCACATTCACACTCGCTACCATCCCTAACTTTTTACGAAAATCTTCAGCTATGGGGACGCTAGGTGCTAGTATGCGGCCCCCTTGCTAACAATGTGTGTCTAACCCCGAGTGTGACACAAACCCCCCTATTTCTTCCAACAAAGGTGTTAATTCGATATCCCAAAACCTAAACACGTTCAATTCCTCATCCCAAAACGACACTGATGCTTCAATCATCTCCCTACACTGTTCCATTTCTAATAGTGAAACCAAATGACCCAAGTGTTGACGTACTTCGGTTTGCTCTCCCAGTGACAAGTTACTCCACTATAGTCATTCCAAAATGATGAAACTTTTGACTCATTATGACCTATACGGAAAAAAATAAAAAATAAAGGATTTAAACCCCCTCCCCTTTGAGATTAATTGGGCAAATCAAAATGCATTTTTATTTTCCTCTCACTTTATTTTCATTCTCTTTTCTTTTCTTATCTTATTCTTTTCTCCCAAATGCATATAAGCATGTCCAAATGTCCCTTTGGGGTTAAAAACCCGTTTAGGTAGTTTAGACAAGTTGAAAACTAGCCGGCTCACGAAGAGCCCTTCCTACGGCATGATGTATGCTCATTACATTAAAAGAGTGGTGTAATTCTAGAAACGGTTCCCCAAGGCGGACGGCCAAGGAGTGGGATCACTTGTAATTGTTGATTGTACCACGGACCAACTATATTCCAAAATGTCCCTCTTAAAAGGTGTTTTGGTGGTGAAGCGACCGTGGGATCCACGTAATCACCGTGTGTGTGTAAAGTGTCGCTTCCCTGGAGTGGGGGAGTATGAGTGAAATATGCAATGTCACATTAAAAATTTAAATATAATAAATAAATAAAGTAAAAAGAAAAAACAAAAAAAATGGAAACCAATCTAGTACAATAATAATAATATGAATAGCAAGAGAATAATTAAATGAATCCGCAAAAGTAAAGACTCGTTGTGGTTAGGACTTTGAGTATTCCCAGCGGAGTCGCCATTCTGTCATACCCGATTTTGGACTCAACTCGAGGCGAGTCGGGTTTCGGATTTGGTCAGCATGTTCTATGCAAACTTAAGAGCCATAGGAAAGGATCAAATTGAATCGCTGGTGATGGTAACTAGAATTTTTCTAGATTGTGATTTGCTTGAGGATGCTTTCAATACCGTACATGATGGTAATTCAAATTTCTTTAAAAGCACTTGGCTTATCGACTTTGATGTTACTTTTGAAAAGGAAAAATCTTTGCTTTTCGAAAAATCTCCCGAAATGTTCAAAGGGCAGTTTAGTGCTCAATCTTTCTGCTTCATAAATAGAGTTTTAGCCCACATTATTGCCACTACCATACTTCCTCGTACTGGATCATATAGCACTTTAACCAAACGAGATACATTTATTCTATTTTTTCTTGTCTTTCAACTCCCAATCAAGTTGTCCTCGTGGATTATTCAGTATATGATTGAGAGTGCCAACGATTATTCATCTACGGGTAGCCTTCCTTATGGGATGATTATTTCTCGTGTCCTTGAGTATTGTAATGTAAAGTTGGATCCTTTTGTGCCTACAGTGGTGACGCTTACCTATGATGATCGTGCCTTTATTAGTATGAATTTCTGCAAAGTGAATGGTATTTGGGTGAGGAAGACTGAAAAAGAAATGAATGTAGAGGACTTCCTATGCTTATCTCCGGTCATCCCAAGTCCAGCTTCTCCATCAACCTTTTACTTGGACCTGGTAGACAAGATCAACCAGATGCATGAAGAAATGAGAGGACTTAAGGATATTGTTCTTGATACCAAATTCGCACTGGAGCAACTTTTAGATACCACTAAGCAAACTAGCGCTGGGGTTGACAAGATGGTTGTTCGCTTTGACCTAGATGGCCCTGCTGCTGTCCAAGCTTTAGTAGGAATTCACACGCGCCTCGAAGATCTTGCCACTGCCATCATTAACAATCTCAAATACTACTTCGGCAGGGCTCGCTAATTCTAGGGATTATGTTTTGCTGTGACAATCTTCTTTCATATTTTCTCGAACAACTTATTGAACTGCTTGATGCCTTGTTTTCTATTCCTGCCTAGTTAGGTGTTTGATTGTCCGGCATGCTAGTTATTTTCAAGGCTATCTCTGCTTATATTTTTTTTCTAGCCTTTATTTTGATTGATGACAAAGGGGGAGAAGGCTATAATGTCTTCTGCTATATAACTTGTGCTGTATATTAGAAGTATTCTTTTAGGTGAGCAAAAATTCCAAGTGACAGGGGAGCAGTTGCAAAGGCCTCACCGCATGGAACATACTCAGGGATGACTCTCTAAAACTCCTTACTTTGTTTATGTTGTTTAGATTTATATTATTGTCATCATCAAAAAGGGAGAGATTGTTAGTATATTGTTTTTTCAATGATGACAATAAAATCTCTAAATAATTGTCTGAGCTAATGTATAAACTTATTGACATTTTCTGAGCTAATGTGTAAAATTATTGACAGGAATATTGATTGTGGAAGCAAAGAGATTTCATAAACTACAAGGAAGAAATAAAACTATGGCAACTGTAAGTTCGTGGATCCACAAGAAAACAAGTAAAATTTGCAAAAGTAAATGGGAGCATCAGACATTAGAAGCTTGGTTGCACAAAAGGAAAGAATCAATCAAATTAATGAGATGACTCAAAGGAAGGAGCACATATGGAAGGAGCTTATATCAATAACGTGGCTGATTATTATGGATGGAATAATTGATTCAATCAACTATTCCTTGTAAGGCTCACACGTCCAGATTCATTCAAGAATGGTCCAAATTAATGATTCAAATTCAAGGATCTTTTTAATATGACAAAAATCTCTTGGGTTGTTATCTCTTCCTATATCAAAGCTCTCAATCTCAACGCCAATATTAAAATCAATCATCAAAGTAGTCAATCACAAGAAATCAGTATTGAAGACTGAAGACAGCAAGGAAATTCTCCAACGGCTATATTGAAAAGAGCATTATAAAATGAGCCGGCACATTGAAGAAAAACACGCAGCTTTGCATTCTTGAAATACTTTCTTGTTCTTAGTAGATTCTGTATTCTAGTGTTCTTAGTCTACAGTGTGATTAAAGAAAAGAAAGAAATGAAGTGAGTGAGAGTTGTGTCGACTTAGTTCCTTTGGTGAGCAAGTGAAAAACCAAAGAAAGAACGTTTGTTGGTGAGCGAGTCAAGAAAAACCAACTCAAGAAATCGTTGGTGGTACGCGAAGGAAAAACCACAAGTCCTGTATCAAAATTCAAAAAGAGCCAAAGAGATAACACCCTTGAAACCCAAGTGGACTGGAGTAGGATACTACATTGGCTCCGAGCAAGTATAAAATATCGTTGTGTCACTTTATTTATCGCACTTTAAATTCTGTTATTTAAATGCTTATCTTGTTTCATTTAATATCAGTCAACTGCATTCAGAAGTAGTCGACTAGGAATTGTGGCCGACTAAGAAAATTAAAAAGATTATAATTCACCCCCTCTTGTACTTTCACTAGGTAGCCTCTGTACACAGCCTAGTAGCTGTGTGCCCTGTGTTATACAGATACAAACGGGAGGGTCTAATGAATATACACATATAAAGGGCAGTCTCTAAAGGGAGAAAAGATCAGAGTAGGGTAATATCTAAACAATGCCCTAGGTACAACCAAGTAAAGCCTTGTCTAGGCTTAGTTTTCCGGGTAGTAAGAGCCTTTCACTAGACTGTTACAAACAATGCAAAAGACCTGCAAATTAAGGATTGGTATAGCCCTTAAGGCTATCTATTTTATGCTGCAAGGTAAGTGTTAGCAGGAGAAGGGGTTAGGGAAGACTTTGAATACACAGACATATCAACAGAAGTTAAGCAAACATCACAAACACAGTCAGGCTCAGGCAGATAACAATGTTGATTTAGAAAGAGTGTTATACCTTGTCTAGGATGATAAGAAGCAGGTGAACAAAGTTTCAAGCAATATCAGGATCCTTAAGAGAGAGTATCTAGGAGAAAGCAGTAAAACTTTTCTAGAAATTTTGAAAGCTAGAGAATATAGTGCCAAAGTGTTAATGTCTGAGTATTGTGCAGTCTCTAGTTGTGTTTTAGGTGAAGGGAAAGACTCCTTTATATAGTTGTGGGGTGGTAAAACTAATTCAAACGGGTGAGAACCAGGTAAGGTAAGGAATATTTCTTCCTAGAATAAAAGGGAACACCTTTAAGTGCCTCATCCAAAAATAAACCAATCAGCTCCAAAGATTTAAGGTAAATTCAATCCTAAACCAACTTAGGTCCCCTCCCATTAACTTTAACAGTGTCTAGGTTCAAGAAAATAGTGAACAAGCAAGTTTTAGGCTCAAAGTATTTCAGCAGATCCTAAAGAGGCTTCAATTGGTACAGAATCAATCCAATAACCAATTTCCATCCAAGTACTACTAACAAATTCAAATTAAAGCTAATCAAGATACCTTGAATCGTGTAAATCAATCTACTAGTTCAAATTTTAATTAGACAAGTCGTGAATTCACAAAGATAATGCACAGTAGGATGATTCAACCAGTTTAAGCAAGCAATTGTAATTTTAAGCTTAGACTCAAAGGAGATGATATGGAATTCAGCCTTAAACATGTCAAAACCAAAGCGTAAACCAGGCTCACTGCAATGTCCAAATAATCAACAGTTTACAGAGGTCATAAGTCATGCGAATTAATTAATTAACAAGTAAACGATAATCCTGCTAATTCACAGAGAGACATAGGCAATTTTAGGCATAGTGTCACATAGGTTTGAAAAAATCAAAAGGAAATAGGATTACCCGTTTCAATTGGAGTCGGATCAGTCTTGACCCGTCTCAATTAGGTTTGCGTGAGGGAGTTCTTCTTCTCCCTTAGCCGGCACATGTCGTCTTTTGGTAGAGAGAATGCCAAAATTTCCATTTCCGGTGATGGAAGCTGAGTCACAATTTTAGGGTTGGATTCGACCTCACCATTATAGGGAGATTAGGGGATGGTTCTGTCGTGGATGAGACGAGGATCACGATGATGTAACTTGTTTCGTATTTCGCCGGTGGGAATGGACGGAATCCGGCAACGACAATAGCGAGGCCGAGTTGAGACGAGAGAGAGAGAGAGAGAGAGAGAGAGAGAGAGAAGAGGAGTCGGTGGAGGGAGAGAAAATGAAAGGGGGAATATGGTTTTGGGGGGTCGTTTGTAATTAAAAAAAGGAAGGTATGGTGTTGGCCGTTGGATCAGTCGCGTGGACGGCTAGGATCTTGCCACGTAGGTGCTGAGGTGGCGCTGAGGTGTTGTCTATGTGGATAAGTGAGGAGGGTGTGAGGTGTATGTGTGGAGTGTATATATAGTGTATATCTAGTGTATATTAGGCATAATTTAGGTATTGAAATTGTATAAAATAGATATAAAATCATAGGAAGATTATGGAATTAATTTTAAAGTGTTAGAATGGCTAGGAAATGCATAAAATTGTAATTTTGGGATTTAAAACAATTTGGATAATTTTCTCAAAATAGAGACAATTGCGAGAATTGTATAAATAACTATGGTTTGAGATGATGCTTTTGAAAATGACCTTGATTGTCAGACTGTTATGACAAGATAATTTGAATAGAATGGACGTGGCAAGAGTGGATACACAATCGTGTGTATAATTTAAAAATTATTGATTTTGAAAATAGGAGGGACATAATTGGTGTCAACAAGAGGCACACTCTTGATGAGATTGAGAACGTCCAAAAGGAGTTGGAGGGACGTAAACAAGCTGAGTTTGAGCTAAAATAGACCATCACTACCTTGGAGTGCAGGCTCATGGAGGCCCTGAGCACCATCGATGCCATGAATGTAAAGATGGAGGCACTCGAGGAGCAGCCCGATGCTGGTGTGATCGAAGCAACCAGCAATGTGGTTGTGACGAGGGAGGCTAAGATCGAGGCTCCCAAGAGTGTTCAAAGGGGTTTGTGACGTGCAAGAGCTGGAGAACTTCCTTTGGCACTTGGAGAACTACTCTAACCATGGCAAAGTGAAGGACGAAGAGGCTAAGATTTACACCGCAGTATTCTACTTCTCGGAAACTTCCATGCTTTGATGGAGAAGGAAGATGACTGACATCGAGAAAGGCCTGTGCACCATTAGCACGTGAAAGCAGTTCAAGGTGGAGTTCAAGCGGCAGCTCTTCCCAAACAAAGTCGTGTACGAGGCAAGGCACAAGTTTAGGGAGTTGAAGTAGATAGGTATTATCCGGGACTACGTGAAGGAGTACACCACCCTCATGCTTCAAATTCCCAACCTCACTAGTGATGACATGTTGTTTCACTTCATGGATGGGTTGCGAAATTGGGCTAAGCAGGAGTTGCAACGCCGAAAAGTCACAAACATAGACCAAGCGATAGTTGAGGCTGAGTCTTTGATGGATTTTAGTATGACAGACATGAAAAATGCAAGGGTAAGGAGTCCAAGGGTGGCCCTACCAAAGGTGGGGGAGACCGTAGTAGAGGCAAGGAGATGAAACATCAACACCCTAAGACTCAAGATACCAACAAATTCGATGGACAGAAGAGTGGACGTCAGAGTCATGCAGAGAAAAATGAGCAGGCTTAGAAGAAATGAGGCTAAATATGTGGATGACTACACGACTTTAGGAATTGTTCCTATCTAAAGAGTCTCAGTGCCATAGTGCGGGAGCGAAAAGAGCAGGAACAATGGGAAAGTTCGGGGCAACACAATTGGGTACAATAGCACTATGTGGCGCTGTCATGAGGCAAACTTACTAGGCCAATGAGAATAGCACTCAGTACATGGATTTCACTATCAATAGCAACCCTGCTCGTGCCATGGTCGACACTGGAGCAACAAACAACTTCATGAGTGAGGCTGCAGCAAAGAGGCTAGGGTTGAAGCTCGCTCCAAGCAACACCCGACTCAAGACTGTTAATGTCGAGCTTATGAAGGTATGCGGAGTAGCTAATGATGTTAGTGTTAAGTTGGGCAATTGGCAAGGTACGACAAGCTTTACCGTCACACCCATGGATATCTTTGACATTATACTCTGGCATGAGTTCTTCCAGCAATGTCATACTATGATCGATCCCTACCTTAAACATCTCATAGCCATAAAGTTGGAAGGATCTTGTATGGTGCCTACAGTGACCATAGCAAGGGGCTTAAGAAGGGGGAAACAACATTCATAGCAACCCTCGCAAACTTAGAGGAATATGGTAGTGAGCCAAAGACATTACCACCTTGCATAGAGGAGTTGCTCAAGGAGAACAAAGATGTTATGCCTGAGGAGCTGCGTAAACACTTACCTCCTAGATGCGAAGTGGATCATAAGATTGAGTTGGAGAAAGGAGCCAAGCCGCCCGCATTTGCCCCATACTAGATGGCACCACCCCAGTTGGACGAGCTTAGGAGACAATTGAAGGAGCTACTAGATGCCGGCCATATCCGTCCATCGAAGGCACCCTTTGGAGCAGTGATATTGTTCCAGAAGAAGGATGGTTCATTGCGCTTATGCATAGACTATCGGGCGCTCAACAAGGTCACGGTGAAGAATAAGTACCCAATCCAGCTCATTGCTGACTTGTTTGGCAGACTTGGGCAAGCCACGTACTTTACCGAGGTGGATCTTTGCAAGGGCTACTACCAGGTTCGCATTGCAGAAGGGGATGAGCCAAAGACAACGTAGGTGATGAGATATGGAGCTTTTGGGTTGTTAGTGATGCCCTTTGGATTAACAAATGCACCCGCTACATTTTTCACTCTCGTGAACAAGATGTTTCATCTGTACCTTGATCAGTTTGTGGTGGTCTACTTGGACGACATAGTTATCTATAACTACACTCTGGAGGAGCACATGGAGCACCAAGGAAGGTTTTCCAAGTCTTACGTGAGAATGAGCAATACATCAAGCGGGAGAAGGCGAGTTTGCCCAGTCGAAGGTACACTTTTTGGGGCATGTCATTAGCAGCGGTGAGTTACGAATGAAGAGATTAAGATACGAGCTATCCAGGAATGGGAAGCACCAACTAAGGTAACCGAGTTTAGATATTTCCTTGGCTGTTTCAACAACTATCGCCGGTTCATTAGTGGCTATTCAGCCAAAGTAGTACCACTGACTGAGTTTTTAAAGAAGAATAAGCCGCGGGATTAGACGGAGCATTGCCAACAAGCGTTTGAAGGCCTTAAGGCAGTTTTAATGGAGGAACCAGCCTTAGCATTGCTAGACTTTGCCAAGACGTTCAAGGTACATACAGATGCTTCTAACTTTTCCATTGGGGGTGTATTTATGCAAGATAGGAATCCTATAGCCTCTGAGAGCCGCAAGTTGAATGACATGGAGCGCCGCTAGACAGAGCAAGAGAAGGAGATGACCGCTATTGTGCATTGCCTACGCACATAGCGACATTATTTGCTTGGTTCAAAGTTCATGGTCAAGACAGATAACGTGGCCACTAGCTATTTTCAGACATAGAAGAGGCTCACACCAAAACAGATTAGGTGGCAAGATTTCTTGGCCGAGTTTGACTATGTGCTGGAGCATAAGCCAAGCAAAGGCAACGCTGTGGTCGATGCCTTGAGTTGGAAAGCTAAACCTGTTTCCATCACTTCAGCATGTTGTGACATTCGCGAGGCTATCAAGGAGGGTATGCAGCATGACCCAGCAGCCAAGCAGCTCATGGAGTTAGCAACCCAAGGCAAGCCAAGGTGCTTTTGAGTGAAAGATGGACTATGGCTTACCACGGGACAGAGGGTCTACATGCCTAAGTTTAGATACATTAGGAGACACATCACAAAGGAGAGTCATGATACTATGTGGGCTAGTTATCCAGGCCAACATCGCACGAGGGCCTATGTTGGGTCGGTCTATTATTGGCTATGGATGCTGGATGACATAAAGTGTTATGTGCAGACTTGTCTTGTGTGCCAACAGGACAAGGTTGAGCAGCAGAAGTCGAGAGGAATTTTGGAACCACTACCCGTTGTAGAGTGTCCATGGGAGAGTGTGACTATAGAATTTATCACATGCTTGCCGAAGTCCAACAGTTACTACACTATCATGGTGGTCTTGGGCATATTTTCAAAGTATGCCACTTTTATGCCGCCTCAGCCAGTTGCACAGCCAAGGAAGCCGCCAAGTTATTCTTCATGAATGTGGTAAAGTATTAGGGCTTACCGATGTACATCATTAGCGATCAAGACCCCCGCTTCAGCAGAAATTTCTTGAGGGAGCTATTTGGAATGCTTGGTACGGAGCTCCACTTTTCTAGTAGCTTCCATCCGCAGACATATGGATACACAAAATGGGTCAATGCCTTATTGGAGTGCTATCTGAGGCATTATGTGAGCGCACATCAAGAGGATTGGGAGAGACTCTTGGACATAGCCCAATGCTCTTACAACTTGCAGCGGAGCGAGTCTACGGGGCCGACACCATTTGAGCTAGCCACTGGCCAATAACCACAAACACCACATTTACTACCTGCAGCATTCGAAGGCAAGAGTTTGGGGGCTTATCATACTGCCAAGGGATGGGAAGAGCAGCTTGACACTGCTATGTCCTACTTGTAAAAGGCAGCTAAACAGATGAAGAAGTTTGCAGACCGTAAACTGCGTCTCACAGACTATAGCGTTGGTGACAGGTCATGGTAAAGTTTGTTCCGGGGCAGCTCAAGTCACTATGGGGAATGCACCAAAATATGATATGCAAGTATGAGGGTCCGTTCAAGATCGGTTCCCAGGTGGGAAAGATCTCCTACAAGCTTGAGCTACCACCACATCTTAAGATAAATCATGTCTTTCATGCAAGCATACTTAAGCCATACCATAAAGACATGAATGATCTGAGCAGGAGCCAGCCAAGTCGCGCTTCTATCACTATCACTGCCTTGCCTTATCGAGAGATTGAAGCTATCATTGACTACCAAGCCATGCGGAAACAAGGACAAAAGGCCATGACCATGTTCGTAGTACACTGGAAGGGACGAGCACTAGAGGAGGCCACATGGGAGTGCTATGAAGATTTGCGGTAATTCAAAGACAAGATCCGAGAGTTTATGCAACAGTCCCTAGGAGAGTAGTATAAATAGCGGGGCCATTCATTTGTAACTCATCAGGAAATCAAGCAACAATCTTCCAAATAATACCCAGCTTACTTTGGCAAATCTCTCTTGTTCTTTTCCATTCTCTTAGTGATCCTTAGTGATTGCGGCTGACCTGACATAGCAAGATCGTGAGCAAATTGTCAAGTGCCGCACGATTCGCTTAGTTCAAGACTAAGGTCGTGACAAAAGGCTTGCTAACATCCCGCTTTAATTTTGGAGGCTTTGGGATGCTACTTTAAGTATCTAGAATCCCTATGCAATTTTGTGCCCAAAACTAGTCTCTTCTAGGCGCCAAATTAATTTATGTAAGCCAAAGTACTTTTGGGCCTAAAAGTCAATCCAAAAGCAATTCCACTTGCTAAAGCCCAACAAAACTGAATGTGGTCCAACCTATTGGCAATTCAAATCTTGCAAAAATATTGTCTCGTGTCTTGCTGCAAATAGTCTACTTTTCAGCGCATTTATAGATTTAGACATTTAATATAAAAATAAATAAAAGAGGGAGGATGAGAATAACCCCTATGTTAGCCAAATCAGTAGTATATTACCAAATTTTTCACTTTTTTTCAAAGCAGTTTTCAACTCCTTATTTAATGACTTTCATAGCCACTTTGATCCATAACATACTGCTACCTCTTCAAAACATCATTTGCACCTTATGGTACCACATATACAATCCAGGAAATCTTAATTGTTTATGCTTAAAATTATACGTCTAGGTTAAACAATTAATAATGATTGGGATCACAAGCAATACAGTAACTACGACGGAAGAGTATGTAAATATAATAAAAACAGTAATAAATAAATAAGGCAAAATAAGCATAAAAAGATAGAGTAATTCTTATTCCTTGATAATAGCTTGATTTTGTGGTGAATCGCATGATGTACAATACAATGTAAGGAGAGGTAGTTATAGTAGTAATACCGAGTCCTAAATAAGATAAAATATAAAGACTAATAAGACTATAGGTCTATAACTCAAGGCAGTGGTATATACTAAACTCAAATTAGGAGATTATAAACCCTAGGCGGCGGGAATTATACCATGCGTCCTGTGGCTGTGCCGCCTAAACAGTCGTTGCTTTCAGGAGCGAGCGTGTATCCTCTACGCTAGGTGACTTGTAAGATTAGTCTAGTCTAGTCTCGTCTCGTCTCGTCTCGCCAGCTGTACTCGTATCCCCAAAATAATAGGTGGCATATTTTTGCCCACACAGTCAGTCCCCCCCACTTGCTGAGTGTTGACGCAAGCAGTCAGGAAGTGAAAGTGTCGTGGATGTTTAAAGATATCTCACTAACTCTTTGAGACTCGCATTCTTTTTGACCAAGAATGATATTGATTTCTTCGAGAACTTCGCGTGCTTCCTTCTGATTGGCTGATACCGATCCCATGCACCTTTTTCAAGAACCGCCATTAGCTACTCCGAAACATTTCATATTCCTAATAATAAAGACACTTGACCATCATGCTCCATCCTTATCTCTTTCTGCCTATAAATAGTGAATTTACGAAAGTGGGAAAAATCACAAACTACAATTCAGAAAATACTCCACTTCTTCAGCATTTTCTGATGATAGCAAAAAACTTTTCTTCCCTCAAGAATGTTTTCCTTTGATCCTGATTTGATATTTCCAAAAATCCTTCTTCGGTCCGAATGGATGTTACATAAGGAAACTATAGGAGGAAATTTGCCTGTAATTACCTCCTTTTCTTTCTTTATCCATGAAGGAATAAATGAAGTCCCCCGAATTATGAAGCTTGATCAGGATTTTAGCGACATCTTTTGGGATGTCTTCATTGTGTCATGTGCGCTGATACCAGTGCGCTCATTTTCTAATACAACATTTGCTGTGATATTCTTCCTGTCATGCTGGGTCATGAGCTAATTGAGCTTCGGGGAAAAAGCATGTAATGCCATGGTAAGTAGCTGTTCGTACTAGAATTACAATGGACAACGAAATTCTTATAGCCGCCATCATGGATGAAATTAATCTTGATGTGGGAGAGCTCATCTTCTCGAGCATTAACACCAAGGCCCATCAACAAAGCACTGGGGATGGGTTCCCTTACTTGATCACTTATTTTATAAAAGATCGGGTACCCAAGTTGCTTGATATAGACAAGGTGATTGATTCAACTGGTGATATTGACTTGAAAAGAATGAAAGATGAGGAGAGTATAGAAAGGGAGCAAGAAGATCAATAAAGAAGGCAAGTCTCACTAAGTGCACAAGCAAGAGAATGAGCTACTCCATCTTCACAAGCTCCTAAACCAAAAGGAGTGGAGTAGATTTCTTCAAGGCAATTCACTTTGTTCAACATTTCGGGCATGTTTCAGTTCATTCAACATCAACTCCTCATCATTGACACACAGGTAAAGCATTTGAGAACCCCTCCTCAAGATCTTGAAAAAGCTCTAAGCCTATGGTTGATGCAATTGCCTAGCTAGCCCAAGCCATGGAAGACAACACACAAGAACTTGGCGCACTCAAACAAAGGCTCAAGACATTAGAAAATTCCAATGTTTAAATCAAAACCCAAGTGAAGGATGAAAAAGATGAGTTTAAAAAGCTTCGGAAGGGTGACATTTCAGATATGTTTGGGTCACACCGAGCTAATATGGTAGTTGCACAATACATGTGAGAAGAAGAGGATTAGGAGGAACAAGAAATCAATACTGATGATCGGGAGAAAATAAGAGAACTCCTTGAATAACATCAGCTTATAAAAGTCGATATTTTTCAACAAACACATGTTGAGAGGAAGGAAAAGTGGAGGAAGAGAAGGATTTTCATAAGAAGAAGCAAAAACTTGAAGAAAAATAAGGAGAGAAGAAAAAAGGAGATTGAGGAAAAAGACAGAGGTTGAGGATAACAGAAAGAAAAATAGTGAAAAAGAAGAAAATGAGAGAAGTTGAGAGAAAGAAAAAGAGTGAGGAAGAAGATACGAAAAAGAAAGAAATTGAGAAAGAGAAAAAAGAAAAGAAGATAAGAAGAGAGTGGAAGAGGACAAGAAGAAGGAGGAAGAACAGAAGAAAAAAAGGAAGTAGAAAGAAAGATAAAGATAGAGAAAGTTGAATAAGAGAAGAGGAAGTCGTTCATGTTGGATCCATGATCCAAATGCAAGTGAGAAAGATCTATTGAAAAATGTTCCATCCACTCCACTTGCTTCAGATGACCCTCCTGAGGTCATTCGATAGTCTATTACTTGACAAAAAGCTCTTACACGTTTACTTTATTTTGCATTATTCATGCAAGATTGTGTTGCTTGGGATAGACTGTCTTTCATTCTTAGTGTAGTTGTCTTTCTATTCCTAGATAGTTGCTATTATTGAAAAACAATGAAAAATATGGAAAAAAATTGAAAAATCCCATAAAGATCAAAAGGTACTCCTACGAATTACGCGTGAGATGTTTCGCTCTTTCCTTAATTCAAACTTCTTGTGATATGTAAGAAACCTACCCGGGCCCGAACCAATATTTGTGAATTCCACTCTTGCAAATAACTTTGAGATGCAGATAACAACCTTCTTGGTTATTCTTTAACTCAGTTCTTTTTCAAGAATGCAATTCTTTTGAATCGGGTACTTTTTAGAATTTTTTAATAGAAGTGCCCTTCTTAAAGTTCGGTCATGGCTATTTCTGTAGCAACACGTTAGAAGTGTGCATGAGAAAGATATGCGGATTGATTGGTGAGAGTTACATGTTATGGCCCTTAAGTTCTCTTGGTAACTCTATGTATGTTAGGTAATATTAGCTCGAACTCTTGCTTTTTTGCTTGTGAGAGTAGATTCCGTCATCTTATTTCATATGCCACATGCGGTATGGTTTAGTTGTTTCTTTTGATGCTTTGTATGCTATAATTTGGTTAGAATGTTATCAAAGTGAAATTAAAATACATGCTTGGATTTAGATAGGATAATAGGCTTTCTTTGACCTATTTGATCATTTTGAGTCGTCCAAATGATGTTGACCTTAGTTAACCAACTTTGAGCCTAATATCCTTCTTTTGTGTACCATATGATTAGCCGAAATCAATTCTAAGTGCCTAAGGCACTAGCCTTCTCTTGGCCTATCCTCCTAGTGGCATTGAGAAATGCGCAACTTAACCTAATTTCTAAGTTTGGAGGTGGGAAGTAAGAAAATGGAAGCTAAGTGGGAAAACAACAACAACATACCCAGTGGTATCCCACCAAGGTGGAGTATGGGAAGGGTGAGATGTATGCAGACCTTACCTCCATCAAGGTGGAGAGGCTGTTTCTGATAGACCCCCAGCTGAATAACATCAATGAGAAACATACTTGAGAGAAGCACGATGACAACATCAAAATAAATGAAATGAAATACTGCTAACATGTTCAAGATAAACAGAAAACACCAATGACAAATAAAATCCATAGTAAGTAGAGTAAGCTGAAAGCATAATACACCGAAAATAACTCGATTACTAACTATCCCTCTACCCTAATCTTTGACCTCAACTTTTTCCTATCGAGGGTCATGTCCTCGGTAATTTGGAGGTGGGCTATGTCCTGCTTAATCACCTCACCCTAATTTTTCTTTGGACTACCTCTACCTCTCCGTAGAGTAAGCATTACCAACCCCTTGCACCTCCTCACCGGCGCATCTGTGCTCCTTCTCTTCACATGCCCAAACCACCTCAGCCTCGCTTCTCACATCTTGTCCACAACTGCAGCCACTCCTACCTTGTCACAAATGGCTTCATTCTTGATCTTATCAATCTTAATATGTCAGCACATCCATCTAAACATTCGCATCTCTGCTACACTCATCCTCTGGACGTTGGTGGCCTTTACCGGCCAACACTCCGCCCCATACAGTAAAGCTGGCCTAACAACTACTTTATAGAACTTACCTTTAAGCCTACGAGGCACTTTCTTATCGCATAGGACTCCAGAATCAACCCTCCACTTCATCCAACCAACCCCTATTCGATGAGTGACATCCTCATCAATTTCTCCATTACCCTGGATAATTGACCCAAGATACCTGAAGCTCCTTTTCTTGGGGATGATTTGTGTATCAAGCATCACTTTTACATCTGACTCCTTACAAACATCACTGCACCTGAACTCCAGGTACTCCATCTTTGTTCTGCTCAGCTTGAGCCTTTTAGACTCTAGAGTCTACCTCCACACCTCCAGCTTATCATTGACCTCGTCGGGGGTCTCACCAACAAAAATAATGTCGTCGGCAAATAATACACAATGACACCTCCCCTTGAATACTCCTTTTTAATTCATCCATCACCAGAGCAAATAGAAACGGACTAAGGGATGACCCTTGGTGTAACCCCTGCTAGCCACTCCATACCCGCTATGCCTGCACCCTTCTAAAATTCCACTGGCATCTCGTTAGGCCCAGTTGCTTGACCCCCTCTCATCTTACTAGCTGCCTCTTTAACCTCTCCAGTACTTATACATCCACAGTCACTAACATCGCGACTACTCGCAGAGTGCTCTATCTCACCCAACACAATACTAATGTCCCCCTCTTCATTCAAGAGCTTATGGAAATAAGCTTTCCATCTCCGCTTAATGCGATTATCTTCCATCAAAACAGTGTCATCTGCATCTTTAATGCACTTCCCTTTGTCCAGGTCTCGTGCCCGTCGTTCCCTTGACTTAGCAAGTTTATACAACTTCATTTCCCCGCCTTTGTCCGCTATTTCTTTGTGCAAGCATTCAAAAGCTGTCGTCTTAGTGCCTGACACTGCAAGCTTCGCCTCCTTCTTTGCGATCTTCTATTCTTTCCTGTTTGATCTCTTCTCCTCCTCGTCTTTGCTCCCCATTAACTTCATGAAAGCAGCCTTTTTGGCCTCCACTTTTCCTTGAACCTCTTCATTCCATCACCTATCACCTTTTAGCCTATTAGGCTTTCCCTTTGATACCCCTAACACCACTCTAGCTGCTTCTCTAATACACCAGTTGTTTTAGCTCACATGCTGCTCACATTACCCCAACTCAATGGTAAGGCATTTTCATCACTTGTATTCTTTGTGAGAGTGAGTGTTACTTAATTTAAGGTCCCTCATTTAAATTTCATGTGAAAAAATGGGACATATTATTTGTTGTTCGGGCACTTGAGACTTGAAAAGATAGAAGACGCAAAATCATGAGTCTTTAGTGAATTCTGAGAGTTAGAAATGTGTTAAGCATGCTTTAGATACTATTAGAAGATTCATGTGTTGTGAATATGTGAATATGTGACTTTGGTTCTTCTCGATGCTACGATTTTGTTTGATTCTCAAGCATAATGCTAAATGATGATACCAACCAAAGTCATGGACTCTTGTGCTTTGATCATTGTTATGTGAGACAAGTCTTGGTCTAAAATTGAGCAAAAGATAGAGATTTGGTGCTACTTGAAGACAAGCACAAGCTCATGTTTGGGGGGTGATGTTTGGCATTTTATGCCAATATTTCCTTAATATTTCCTCACGTTTGAGTATTTTATTCGCCCGTTTTCTAGTTAATGAATGTGATTTTACACTGATTTTATATCGTATGATTGTAGGTTGTTATGAAGTGCAATTGGAGCTTTAAAGAGCATGATCAAGCAAGAAAAGATTGGATTTTGATTGAGGATTGGATTGAACACACGAAGGCACGACACGAAGCGAGTTGCGGAGCAAGAAAACAGGAAATTGGCCTGGCGCTGTAGGGCACGTGGCGCGCCAGTTATAGCGCCCCACTGCCTGGCGCATTTTCCCACGCGGGGCGCCCCAAAGGCGTGCAAACTTTGACGGCCACTGGTTGTCTAGGCGCGGTCGTGGGCGCGGGGCACCCGTTATAGCGCCCCTGGAGCAAATTTTGACTTCCTATTTCGTCTAGGCTTAGGTCTAACTTATTATCATGCCTTTGTAAACCCTATAAATACTCTTTTACTTAGTTTTTGATAGGAGTTCAGACTTTGGAGCAAATTGGAGAGCTTATAATATCTTGAACAAGGGTTTATCTTCCTTCCATTAAACTATTACATCATTATTTCATTATTTCATCAAATCTTTGTGTTGTTATTATGAGTATGCGTGGCTAAATCTCTCGTTCTAGGGTTAGAGTATTTCATGAAGGTTGATGTTTGAAGATTGAATTCCATATATTGAATCCCATAACGGATTGCTTATTCTTTCTTGATTTCACTTGTGTAATTGTCAGGGCCCGATAATTATGCATTATCTATGGTTTTTAGATTGAACTCGAAAGAGGGAATTTATGAACGCAATAAGAAAGAGTAGGGCTAGATTGTGAACCCGGGCATCGGGGAACCAATTTGTGAGTAGGATAGACATATACTTGCTCGCCTAGCTTAACTAATTACAGAATTCGTTAATACGTGCACGTGATTCAACCCATAGACATATAGGGATTGAAGTAGCCTGCATAGACTGTGAAGAACTGAAAGGTTTTCACGGGTACATTTAATCTGTTAGTTAGTAATCCGGGATTTGAGAAGTGGAATCAATTGGAAAACTCAATTGGATTGTTCGTAACTCTGACCCTGGACCGTCTCCTTATTTCTGATAACAACCAAGTTTTGCTCCATTGCTTGAATTCACTTCCATCATTTTAATTACTGCTCTTTAGTTACTAAAACTCTCACCATTGAAGAAAAAGATCCCTGGATAGTTGTTAGAAATTATTTGTTAAGTGTTAGTCTGAATAGTCCTCGTGGGAACGATACTCTACTTATCATTTTATTACTTGTCGACCGCGTATACTTGCGTGTGCGTTTGGGAGCAACAAGTTTTTGGCGCCGTTGCTGGGGACTAAACAATTGACTGATTTCTTTTTTAAGAGTTTATTATTTTCTATTCAGGTTTAATTTTTGTTTTGAGTGTTGTGCTGTTTCAGGTATTAGGTCCTGCTTGATATTTACCTACAGGAATGGCAGCAGAACTAGCTTGAGCTGTGCGAGATGTTGCTCTCTCCAGCCTGGAGGAGGTAGCGTCTAGCATAGTTAAGCCCGCTATCACCGGGCACTTTGAGATTATGTCCGGCATAATTCAGTTGCTGCATGTGACTGGGCAATATGCTGGATTGCTTCATGAAGATCCGAAACAACACATTCAGAATTTTCTGGAGATCAGTGATACTTATACACCAACGGGAGTTCCTACTGATTATGTTCGTTTGACGTTGTTCCCGTTTTCACTTATTGGGGCACATGGAAGTGGTTAAAGGCTGAAAAGTCTGGGTCTATCACTACTTGGGAGGATTTGGCTAAGAAGTTCTTGGCTAAATTTTATCCATCTGCCAAGACAGCCCGGCTGAGGAGTGAAATTATGTCCTTCAGACAGATAGAAGGAGAGTCTTTGTATTCAGCCTGGGAGCGATTTAAAGCTTTATTGAGAGATTGACCACACCACAACCAATCCAATGAGGTTGTTGCACATACTTTTGTTGAGGGTTTGAATGCGCATACTAAGATCGTGGTAGATGCTGCTGCTGGAGGCCAAGTATTGGCCTTAAATTTTGACCAGATCTATGATTTACTAGATAAGTTTTCGCAGAGCAATCCTGATTGGCAGGAAGATGGTAGAGCTATTACGCAGAAATCTGCAGGGGTACTTCAGTTAGATGCAGTTTCAGAGCTAAGGGCGAGGATGGATGCTATTTCCAATCAAATTAGCAAGTTAGCTCTGCCAAAGACTCAGCAACCAGTGGCTTCAGTGCAACAACTCCAGAGTTTTTGTGAGGTTTGTGGTCAAGACTATGCTACAGAGGTTTGCTCCTCTAATCCAGATTCAGTTTATTACGTGGGTAATCAAAACAGGCTGCAGGGTCAAAATCAGTTTGGTAATGCTTATTATCAAGGCAATACGAGAGCCTCGAATAATTACCACCCACTTCCAGCTCCACCACAGCAGGTTAGCAGTTCAGTTGAAGATATGCTAAAGCAGATAATGGCGGGCCAGCAGAGAATGATAGCTGACACTGCAGCCCATGCAGTGGCCATAAAAGATATTGCCAGTGCTCACAAGAACCTGGAGCACCAGTTGGGGCAGTTGGTGGGAGAAATAAGCACTGTTAAAAAAGAGCCTGAATAATGTCTTGCAGTGACTTTAATTGAAGGTGGAGAGCTGATGGCCAAGTCCGAGGAGAGAGCTGAAATAGAAAAAGTTTAAAAAGTGAAGGTAAAGAAGAAAGAAGAGAAAAAGGAGGCACCTCTGCCACCTCCACCATTCCTGTAGAGACTATTACCATCGAAGGATCTGGCCCAGTATCAAAAATTTGTGAGTATGTTGAAAGAACTTCAAGTTAATATTCCTTAGACTGATGTGTTTGAATTTATGCCATCCTTTGTGAAGTTGTTAAAAGAGATTTTAATCAAGAAGAAAAAGCCTCAAGAGATAGATACAGTTGAGTTAGTTGAGGAGTATAGCACAATCTTGAGCAAGCTACCTCCAAAACATCAAGATCCTGGGAGGTTTACTATTCCTTGTACCATTGGAGGGCATAATATCAATGGTGCCTTGTGTGATTTGGGTGCGAGCATAAATCTCATGCCCCTGTCTGTTTGCAAAAAGTTAGGGCTAGGAGCAATCAAGCCCTCTTCAGTTACTCTTAAGATGGCGGATGGATCACTCACTTACCCTGATGGTAAGTTGGAGGATGTGTTGTTAAAAGTTGGTAAGTTTACATTCTCTACTGATTTTGTAGTCCTAGATTATGAAGAGTACCGAGAAGCTCCAATCATTTTGGGGAGACCATTCTTAGTCACCTCGAAGGCAATTATTGACATGGAGCTGGGTGAGATGACTGTTAGAGCGCATGGAGAAAAGGTTACTTTCAAGGTCTATACTGAGAAGGAGCACATAGCTAAGGTTGAAGAGTGCTCTATGATCGAATGTGTCAGACAAGAACATGGAAGTACACCACATGTGAAGTTGAAGAGGGGTTCTCTCAAAGAAGGGAAGAAAGCAAAGGTTCGTCGTAAGAAGAGAAGACATAAATGCTGGAAGTGAGCTAAAAGTGTCGTCGTGCCACGACGTTAACTAAGGCGCTTCTCTGGAGGCAACCCGAGTTTGTACTTGTATTATTTTATTTATCGTGTCACGTAGTTTTTATTTTTCCTTTGATTGCGGGTTCATGTAATGTCGAGGCTAAGTGTGGGGTGCCCTCACCCTTGCCTAATATTGATGACCTGATGAGGGAAGTCTGAGTACCTCATACTATATGGAAACTTGGAGGATGCTAGTACCAAGGACTAGAATCTTCAAGGAAGTTTTCTTTACCTTGCACTTTCTTATTTTTAGCACTGAGAACAGTGCTTAGTTTAAGTGTGGGGTGGGGAACTACCATTTTATTTATTTTTAAGGTTAGGGATGCATGTACCGTAGGATTTTCTTTTGTCACTTGACTTTATTTTGATTTGTTTCTTGCTTTAATATATGAAAAAATTAGAAAATCAATGAAGAATTGAAAAAAAAAAGGATTTTCCTTTTAGTCTTTATTTGTGGTACATGTCATCCACCCCGTGGTTTTTCTTATGGCCTCTGTTCTTTTCCACAGGGAGGCCTTTGAACTGGGTAGTTTTTTATTTTTAGGATTAGAATAGTTAGTATAAGTGACCCTAGACGAAGGAAATAGGTAGAATGCTAGGTACCTTTGATTTGTTTGATACCGGTGGACTTGAACTTGTTGCATGTGCTATTTATGGTGTCCTTTGATTTTAAATTGTGATGCATTCCTAGAAAAAATGGAACGACCCCCTTGAGATTCTTGAGTCCACTCGCTTGACTTTGTTGTGAACCTTTGTGCATTAGTGCTTAATTTTCCACAAGTTGCACTCTATTTGCTTGATTGAGAGCTGTGATGGAGCCTTTTTGTGTGGATCGTGTGCAATGTGTTTTTTGAGGAATATTCTTATTACACTCCATGTTTGCATATTGGTGTCTAGAACTTGCCCTGTGTGTGCGCAAAGCGAAATCCTAGGTTTGCTCTAGTCGGGAAATGATACAGGCCTTCTTTTGATTTGCCTACCCTTATATATACACCTTGGACTTGATTGTTGTGATCTCTTTGGCTTTTTTGTTGGCACCCACACCCCAAGCCTACCCACTTGTTCTAAATTGCTTTCTATTGACCCTTTACTCCTTAAGCACTTTAATTGATAATGTTATATTATTGTGGAGTTTATGGTTGAAGTATTGGAAGGTTTTTGAGTGGAACCAATGAGGGGAATATTTGATGAATTGTGTAGTAGTTGTTTATGAGCATTGGCAAGGTTGAAAAAGAAAAAGAAAGAAAAAGAGCAAAGTATAAAAGAAAAAAATTGTGGAAAAAGAAATAAAGAGAGAAAAATATCCATCCTTGCTAGTGTGTGCTTAAAAGAAAAAATTGCTACTTGTTGAGAAGGTGTGTGTGAAAGTTGTTGATTGGGTGGCTTTGATGAGAAGTGTGCTTAAATTAATTGTGATGTATTAAAGTGCTTAGGGAGGTAGTCACTATTACCCATATGTATCCTACCCGCCCCTTAGCCTACATTACAACCTTTTTAAAGTCCTAGTTAATTCCAATTGGGGTGAGCTTACATTAGTGGAGTCCTACACTACGGGCAAGCCTATGGTACATTGTGTGTGACATGTGAGACTTTCATGAGAGTGAGTGCATTAGTTTGTTATTGTCCCCATTCTATTCATGATATTTATTGTGGTGTGTGATCTTTGGGGAACACTCTTTTGCTTCATATTGGTGAGGGCACATGGTTTGCATGAAATAGGTGAAGTTGATGGCCTCTTGGTTGAGTAGATAGGTGTGATTTTGTGGGAGCATGGTTGCGATAAGTTGAGTTTGTGCATTTGAGCTATTTTGGGGTAGTTGTTCTCATATTTTTGAGTTTGTTAAAATGTTAGCATGTTTGTGGATCCATAGTAGTCATGCGTGCATTTGTTCAATGATCGGTATCAACCATAGTCATAGGCAGACCTGTTCTACCTAGGTTGGAAAGTTATTTGTGATTGCTCGAGGGCGAGCAAAGGTTCAAGTGTGGGGTGGTAATGTTTGGCATTTTATGCCAATATTTCCTTAATATTTCCTCACGTTTGAGTATTTTATTCGCCCGTTTTCTAGTTAATGAATGTGATTTTGCACTGATTTTATGTTGTATGATTGTAGGTTGTTATGAAGTGCAATTGGAGCTTTAAAGAGCATGATCGAGCAAGAAAAGATTGGATTTTGATTGAGGATTGGATTGAACAGACGAAGGCACGACACAAAGCGAGCTGCGGAGCAAGAAAACAGGAAATTGGCCTGGCGCTGTAGGGCACGTGGCGCGTTTTCCCACGCGGGGTGCCCCAAAGGAGTGCAAACTTCGACGGCCACTGGTTGTCTAGGCGCGGTCGTTGGCGCGGGGCGCCCGTTATAGCACCCCTGGAGCGAATTTTGACTTCCTATTTCGTCTAGGCTTAGGTCTAACTTATTATCAGGCCTTTGTAAACCCTATAAGTACTCTTTTACTTAGTTTTTGATAGGAGTTCAGACTTTGGAGCAAATTGGAGAGCTCATAACATCTTGAACAAGGGTTTTTCTTCCTTCCATTAATCTATTACATCATTATTTCATTATTTCATCAAATCTTTGTGTTGTTATTATGAGTATGCGTGGCTAAATCTCTCATTCTAGGGTTAGAGTATTTCATGAAGGTTGATGTTTGAAGATTGAATTCTATATATTGAATCCCATAACGGATTGCTTATTCTTTCTTGATTTCACTTGTGTAATTGTCAGGGCCCGATAATTATGCATTATCTATGGTTTTTAGATTGAACTCGAAAGAGGGAATTTATGAACGCAATAAGAAAGAGTAGGGCTAGATTGTGAACCCGGACATCGAGGAACCAATTTGTGAGTAGGATAGACATATACTTGCTCGCCTAGCTTAACTAATTACAGAATTCGTTAATGCGTGCACGTGATTCAACCCATAGACATATAGGGATTGAAGTAGCCTGCATAGACTGTGAAGAACTGAAAGGTTTTCACGGGTACATTTTAATTGTTAGTTAGTAATCCGGGATTTGAGAAGTGTAATCAATTGGAAAACTCAACTGGATTGTTCGTAACTCTGACCCTGGACCGTCTCCTTATTTCTCATAACAACCAAGTTTTGCTCCATTGCTTGAATTCACTTCCATCATTTTAATTACTGCTCTTTAGTTAATAAAACTCTCACCATTGAAGAAAAAGATCCCTGGATAGTTGTTAGAAATTGTTTGTTAAGTGTTAGTCTGAATAGTCCTCGTGGGAACGATACTCTACTTATCATTTTATTACTTGTCGACCACGTATACTTGCCTGTGCATTTGGGAACAACAGGGGTTTTGATATGTTGGTATTTTACCTCCACAAGTAGCTCTTTTACAAGGCTTTTGAATTCTTTTAACTAATATTTATGAGCTAATCTTATATAATTCTCTTTGTTTTAGGACATTGATGATTTGAGTAGCTAATGATCCAAGGAGAGATGAAAAGGATCATGGAAGAATAAAAGGGAAGCTTTCGACTCAAACAAGAAACCAAAGATTACAAAGGGAAAAAGTGATCGGTGATCGCCTATTCAGGGTCTAAATGCAGAACAAAAAATGCTGGAGGAGACAGTGAGTTCACAAGAAAATTGGTGGAGAAAGTAGTTGGGCGCCAAGCATAGTCGGCAGCTGTAAATAGAGAGGCGCGATCCAAAAGGGTGGCCACAAATATATCAGCTTCGGAGCCGATGGTTACAGAACATCCCAGCTGGCAAAGATGGAGTAATTGAAGATTCCACCGCCTATTTGGCGCTACACCGAACCTGGAAATTAAAAAGCACAAGAGTAAGCACTTATAGGCCTTCGGAGACCGCCAAATCGTCGGCCCTTTTGAATTTCAACTGCGAAATGGCATTGTTTTAAATAATAGAATAGTTGCCAGACCCAACACTATAAATAGAACATTAGGCCTTTAAGGTAAAGTATCTTTGAAATATATTTCATATAGTGAATTGGAGAAGAACGCAAGGGTTCAATACACTTTTGTAAGGATTCTAATCCTATTTCTTCAATTTATATCATATGAATCTTTCCATTTCAATGAATATCTACTATTTGTTAGAATATAGTATGAGTAGATAAACTCATATTAAGGGTTTAGTTGCAAGGATTTTGTTGATTCTCGATGGGTTTTTAAATTTTATAATATAAAAATATTGGGTTAGTGAATATCTAGTTCTTATCGTGTTCAAACTCAAGTTTGGGTAGTCGAGACTCTTGAACATAACCCCAGTTTTCTTGTTCATCACACTAGCGAGGTTGAATAGGTGTGGGTTTAACAGAACTAGCTACGACATAGGCTTTGTTGGCTCAAATAGCCTAACCCATCTACAAGTGATTGAAAGAAATAGATTCTCTTTCTTAGGGTCTATGAACTAGGTCTTTATGCGCTTCATTTCGGCTCTAGCAAGCTTGATGGAGTAGATACTCAATATACCTAGCGGTTTTTGAGTGTTAAATATGTTAGTTCCACAATATTAACTTGACCCAATAAATTTATGTAGTTAAGTCTTCACCCATTGTTAAGAAATTTCAATTAAGTGACCAAATTCTAGCATTAACTCTTTGTTAACACAACATCACTACTTACTTGTTCTATGATAATTAAAATTGTTAGTTTTATAATTCAAATTCATTCTCTTAATTAGGAACATAGAACTATCATTACATTGGAATAAAAAATCACGAAACTAAATAGTGAGCGTGCTAGTTTGCAGAGGAATCGTCTCGGTCTTACTGACAATTATTATTACGATGATCGTTTCCTATCTCATTTAGAGGTGTGTGCTTGAGTGTCGTCAGCGGCCAAAACCAAGGCTAGACACTAAATGCAGCTATGGGGGCGACCTTTGATTTTTGACACCACAATGAACCAAAACAGACGGAAGGGGCGGACCGCACGAAACATCGATTCGAGGGAAGCTTCAATGGACAACCTTTGGACTTTGGTGAGAGCACCCCCAAGAAGAATTTTTATGTTTCCTCGAAATTAATGGACGAGCCTGAGGTGAGTTCGCCAATTTCCTCCGCTCCCGAGAAGCTATCTTTACGTAGAGGCACACGGACATTCCAGAAATATCTCCTGAGGTGATCAAATGCAAGCTGAATATCGACCCCTCCTTCAAGGCAATCAAGCTGAAGAAATTACCGATTAATTGGGCCTTTTAGTGGCGATAATTATCGCCATAGAAAGTCAAAAAGTCGCCACAAATGACCAATCATGGCGACCCAATGATCATTGGCTATACTTAGTTGTTGATACTTAATAGTGGCAACCATGTGGAGTCGCCACTGTATGTCCTTTTTTTGTAGAAATTTTGGCTGCCACAAGATACCACCCACAAAAATGTTTCAAGATGGGTCGCCACTGAAGAATATACTTATAGTGGCGACCACGTCACCACAAAAACTATCAATTTCGACTTTCTTGTTTCTACTTATTTTTTCTTAGGTGATTTTAGGGGCACCACTATTTACTGTAGCAACTAAAGTCGCCACTAAAACCCCTTAATTTTTTTAACAAAATGTTGCTCCCAACGCACACGCAAGTATACGCGGTCGACAAGTAATAAAGTAATAAATCGAATATCGTTCCCACGAGGACTAAGCAGACTAATACTTCGTAAACAATTCCTACAAAATACTCAGGGATCTTTTTCTTTGGTTGTAAGAGTTTTTATAACTAAAACGCAGTAATTAAAGTGCTAGAGGTGTAGTCAAGCAATGAGAAATACTTTGGTTGTTAACAATATCAAGAGGACGGTCCAGGGTCAGAGTTACGAACAATCCAGTTGATGTATCCAATTGATTCTACTTCTTAAATCCCGGGTTACTAACTGACAGAGTAAATGTAACTGTGAAAACCTTTTAGTTCTTCACAGTCTATGAAAGCTACTTCAATCCCTATATGTCTATGGGTTAAATCACATGCACGCATTAACGATTCATGTAATGAGTTAAACTAGGCAAGCAAGTATATGTCTATCCTACCCGCAAATTGGTTCCCCGATGCCCGGGTTGACAAACTAGTTCTATTCTTTCTTATTACGTAATTAAATTCCGTCTTTCGAGTTCAATCCAAAAACCATAGATGATGTATAATTATTGAGCTCTAACAATTACACATGTGAAATCAAGAAAGAATAAGTAACCCGTTATGGGATTCAATCAATGGGAATCAATCTTCAACAATCAACGGGAATCAATCTTCAACAATCAACTTTCATGTAATACTCTAACCCAAGAACGTAAAGTTTAGCCACACATATTCAGAATCACAAGGCAATAATTTGGTGTAATAATGAAGTAAATGATGTAATGGATGAAAGATTAGGAATAAACCCTTGTTCAATGAGTATGTTGCTCTCAATATTGCTCCAAAGTATCAACTCTCTTTCAAAAACTAGTAAAAGACTATTTATAATGTTTACAAACACCTAGTAATAAGTTAGACCCAATACTAGACGGAATAGGAAGTGAAAAACCGCACAAGGGGCGCTATAAGGGGCGCCCCGCACCTCGTAAAGCGCCCAAACAAGCAGACCCCGTCGAATTCCGGGCGCTTTTGTGGCGCCCCACGTGAGGTATAGTGCTGGGGCACTGGGCGCTATAACTGGCGCGCCACGTGCCCCAAAGCGCCCGGCCAAATCGCCTTCTTCCTTGGTCCGAACTCGTGCTCGTGTCGTGCCCTCGTGTGCTCAATCCAATCCTCAATCATCTTCCAATCAACTCATGCTCAATCAAGCTCCAAAAAGCTCCAAATGCACTGCGTAACAACCTACACACGCACGACATCAAATTAGTGTAAAACTACATTCACAAACTATCAAACGAGTGCAAAACAAGGTCAAACATGCAGAAATATTAAGGAAACCTTGGCATAAAAATGCCAAACATCACCACCCCACACTTGAACCTTTGCTTGCCCTCGAGCAAGTCACATCTCACTTCCCAACCTAGGTAAAACAGGTCTGCCTATGACTATGGTTAATACCGACCATTGAACCAATACACACATGACTACTATGGATCCACAACATGCCAACAAATTATCAAAATCAAAAATATGAGAACAACCACCCCAAAATAGCTCAAATGCACAAACTCAACTTAATGCAACCATGCTCCCACAAAATCACACCTATCTACTCAACCAAGAATCATCAACTTCACCTATTTCATGCAAACCACGTGCCCTCACCAATATGAAGCAAGAGAGTGCCCCCCAAGAATCACACACAACTATCAATATAATGAATAGAACGGGGGCAATACAAATGAATTCACTCACTCTCATGAAAGTCTAACATGTCACACACAACGCACCATAGGCTTGCCCGTAGTGTAGGACTCCACTAATGTAAGCTCACTCCAATCGGGATTAACTAGGACTTTAGAAAGGTCGTAATGTAGGCTAAGGGGCGGGTAGGATACATATGGGAATAGTGACTACCTCCCTAAGCACTTTAATACATCACATTCAAGTTAAGCACCAATCTCATCAAGCCACCCAACCAACACTTTTACACATACACCTTCTCACAAGTAGCATATTTCTATTAAGCACACACTAGCAAGGAATGGATATCTTTTTCTCTTTTTATTTCTCTTTTTTTTTTTTTCTTTTTCACAACTTTTTTCTTTCTTTTCAACTTTGCTATATTTTTCTTTTCTTTTTTCCAATTTCATCCAACCTTGCCAATGCTTTTCACTACTTCACAAATTCACAATTATCCCTCTTCATTAGCTCCACTCAAAAACCTTCCAAAATCCAACCACCACTCCAATCAACTACACAATATCAATAAAGTGCTTAAGGAGTAAGGGCCAAAAGAGTCAATTTAAAACAAATGGGTAGGCTCGGGGTGTGGGTGCAATAAAAAGGGTCAAAGAAATCACAACAACAATTTTTTTCAAGGTATATATGTAAGGGTAGGCAAATCAAAAGAAGGCCTTGTATCATTTCCCGACTAGAGCAAACCTAGGATTTCGCTTTGCACACACACGGGGCAAGTTCTAGACATTAATATGCAACCTGGAGTAAACAAGAACATGCCTCACACACACATCGCACATGGTCCACACAAAAAAGGTTCCATCAACAACTCTCACCTAAGCATCTAGAATGCAACTTGTGGAAATTTAAGCACTCATGCACAAAGGTTAACAATCAAGTCAAGCAAGCGGACTCAAGCATCTCAAGGGGATTGTTCCATGTTTTCCTCCAGGCATGCATCAAATTAAAACCAAGGACACCACAAATAGCACATGCAATCAAGTTCAAGTCCACCGGTATCAAACAAATCAAAGGCACCTAGCATTCTACCTTTTTCTTTCGTCTAGGGTCATCTACAACTAACTATTCTAATCCTAAAAATTAAAATACTACCCGGTTCAAAGGCCTCCCCGTGGAAAAGAACCGAGGCCATGAGAAAAACCACGGGATGGATGACATGTACCACTAATAAAACTAAAAGGAAAATCTTTTTGGAATTTTTCATTGGTTTTCTAATTTTTTTTTCTTTTTTTTTTTATATATTAAAGCAAGAAATAAATCAAAATAAAGTCAAGTGACAAAAGAAAAATCCTATGGTACATGCATCCTAACCTCAAAAAAAACTTGATAAAGGGCAGTACCCCACCCCACACATAAACTAAGCAGTGTCCCAGTGCGACAAAGAAGTACGTACAAAAGTAAAAGTACAAGAAAATTGCCCTGAAATCCGGGTGGTGCGCAGGAGTATGGACCTAATCCTCCTCCACATCAGAGCCACCGCCCTCAGCATCAGATACCTCAACCTCACTGTCCGGATCATTAGCAACAATATCTGAATCCGTGTTCTCATCCTCCTCCGGAGCCACCTCTCTAGCTCGAGTCATGCCCAGCAGATCCTTCGAGGTCTCCAGGAGAGGGACAGTGCGATCAATAGCAGCAAAATCTACGCCTGACCGCCGGGCCATCGCCTCCATCATCAAGTACTGATGCGCAGTCAAGTTGGCGTCTGCCTCCCGCCACTCATCTACCGTCAGTTTCACCGGCGCCATAGTGGTCACACCCTTGACCGAAGCAATGTCAAAAGGCTTCCCTATGTCAGGGACAATGCGATCCCCAATCTCATCTACGGGGACGCCAGACTGCTCCAAGTAACGGGTCAAGAGGTTCCCAAAGTACAATCTACTACATGAATCAGACTTCCGTTGCTCTTTCATAACGCGCAACATGAAGTAGCCAATGTTCACCGGCCGCCCAATCATAAAGAAGTACACCATGCACGCCCGAGTCTTGGTGACCTCGGAGTAATGGGAAGATGGTAGTATACGTGCATTTATGAACCGCATCCACACACGGGCCGATTTAAGAAACTGCGAGAAATACATGAACTTGTGTCTTCCGGTGGCAGTGCGCTCCCACTTGTGAGTGGAGCCCTCGCCACATAGGGTATCCCGTAGAGCCTTGTAATCAGGCTTTTTGATGTACTCCCTCAAATCATCATAGTCAGGGTCCTCGACCCCCAAAAAGGCATTCAATGCCGTAGGATCCAACTTCACTTTCACTCCCCGCACTGTCACCACATCATCCTCCTTCCATGCTTCCTCGGGCTCCCAGTTGGCATACAATTCTTGTACCATATCCAAGTTGGCGTGCCCCAGACTCTCAAACACTGAGTCCCATTTTAGAGCAATGATCGCCTCGGCCACACTTCTAAATTTTTGCATCACCCGTCTTTTATCAATGGCTTGCTCGGGTATGTACCCCGCAAGCCGCACACTCTTATACCATGTTTGACATTCACCCTTCTTTACAAAAGGGATGCCATAACGGGTCTTTCCTCCGGGACGTGGTATCGGCACCGCGTCCTTAGGAATCATAGCCTTGCCTTTAGCCTTTGGTTTAGCCTTGGGCTTGGCCGGTGCCTTGCCCTTTTGCTTTGTGGTGGAAGGCCTGGCTTGAAGTGTTCTCCTCGGGCCCGAAGCGGAGGAAGAGCTATTGCTTGGCAAAGGAGTAGTCACCATGGTACCTATACAACAATAAAAGATCAATGTGAGATGGATAGATAGGTACCAAAACTATACAATGCAAGCTCAATTGGTGGGGTACCACCCCACACTTATCACACATTCTATGTGTCAAGCACTCAACTCAATGGCACGAGCAACCCCACACTTAAGCAAAACTAGCTTCGGGCAAAGTATGCCACGTTTTTGAATTTTCAAGATTAAGCTAGTGTGGGTGCCTCATGATCAATTCTTATGTGTGTGCAACACCTAATGTCCATTAGAAGCCTAAGGAATGCACTGCTACTCAAAAATTCACAATGTTATTGAATTTTTATCATTGAGGCTTTTTCACAAACACTTGGTGTGCACACTTTGAAACTAGCAATTTCAATGAGTTTTGGAATGTGCCAACCCTCCCAAATTTTTGGGAGATCTCTTTTTTTCAAGTCACAAGTCATCTATCTAGCACCATTAGCAATTTTAGCATAACAAGAATGAATTTTATGAGTAAACTTGTAACTAGCTAAGAAATCACCCATGAATCAAGAATAAGTGCAACTTACATGTTAATGAAGAGAAGAAGGGAAGAATTGACTTACTTGAATGTGTTAGAGTGGATTGCACAAGATTTGGAATGATTCCAATTGTTTAGAGGTGAATTGGTGAGTGATTAGAGAGTAATTGGAGTGAACATAGTGAAGAATTGGGTGTTAGGATCGGGTATAAGGGGATGGGGGGTACCGGGTCGCGGGTCAAAACCCGTTTGACCCGGAAAACTTAGAAAAAATCAGCTGGGCACGGTAGGCCGCGCGGCGTGGGCCTAACGTGGTAGAAAGAATGGGTCTACTGCCTGCCTTGGCGCGATGGGGGACGCGGGGCGCTTCCCAACGTGCCAGGCTCCTTTGCTTCAGCTCTTGTTTTGCGCTTTGGGAGGCGCGGGGCACTCCCGAATGCGCCCGAGCACGTTTTTTCGCACCGATTTTCGATTCCAAGTGTAAACCCAAGCGTGGGACATGTCTCGAGCCGTCCCGCACCCCACAATGAATTAATTTCACCTTGTTTAGCTCACCCGATTCCTACAAAAACGACACACAAAAACAACAAACTATGTGACACTATAAAACAAAAAATACTAACTATTACAAGTACAAACTCGGGTTGCCTCCCGAGAAGCGCCTTATTTAACGTCGTGGCACGACGGGTATGGATCAAGGGTCCCTCAAAGTAATTGAAGTGCGGTGATTCACCGCACCTCCCCAATAACGTTTCACCCGTTGACCATTAACCAAAAATGTGTTCTCAGAATCCGGGGCTCTCAATTCAACCGCTCCATGTGCGGTAACACGAACAACTTCAAAAGGCCCCGACCATCTTGACTTCAACTTGCTCAGAAATAATTTCAACCTCGAGTTGAACAACAATAAAAGCTGCCCGGGCTCAAAAGAACGACGCTCAATGTGCTTATCATGCCATTTCTTTGTCCGTTCCTTATATAATTTCGCATTTTCATACGCATGGAAACGGAACTCTTCAAGTTCATGCAATTGGAGCATCCTCTTCTCACCCGCTAAAGCCATATCAAGGTTGAGCTTTTGAATTGCCCAATACGCCTTATGTTCTAATTCAACCGGCAAGTGACAGGCCTTACCATAAACAAGCCTATATGGAGAGGTTCCAATAGGTGTTTTGAATGCGGTTCGATAGGCCCAGAGAGCATCATCTAACTTCATAGCCCAATCCTTCCTCGAGGCATTCACGTCTTCTCAAGGATTTGCTTGATCTCTCTATTAGACACTTCCACTTGGCCACTAGTTTGGGGATGATAAGCAGTAGCCACCTTGTGGCGAACCCCATACTTAGCCAACAATTTATTGAACAACCGGTTACAAAAGCGTGTACCTTCATCACTGATTATAGCCCGCGGTGTCCCAAAACGAGTGAAAATATTCTTCTTCACAAACTTCACCACCACACTCGCATCATTTGTTGGAAGTGCAATAGCTTCCACCCATTTGGACACATAATCAACTGCTACTAGGATATATTTATGGCCCATAGAAGGTGGGAATGGACCCATAAAATCAATACCCCAACAATCAAACAGCTCAATCTCCAAGATATTGTTCAAAGGCATCTCGTGACGCCTAGTAATAGTCCCCGTTCTTTGGCAATGATCACATTGCTTCACTAAGGCATGGGCATCCTTAAATAAAGTAGGCCAAAAGAAACCAGGCTGAAGTACCTTTGCAGCTGCTCGATCTCCACCAAGGTGGCCACCATAAGGAGACGAATGGCAGCTCTGTAGCATCGGCTCTACTTCTTCCCTTGGAATGCATCTCCTAGCTAGTTGATCAACTCCTATCTTGTACAAATAGGGCTCATCCCACGCATAAAATCTACTCTCATGAACGAGTTTACGCTTCTGCTCAGCAGTTGCCCCAGGGGGATACACATTACTCACAAGTAAATTTACCATGTCAGCATACCATGGCACCTCAGCTGCATCAAGAGCAAAAAGTTGCTCATCAGGAAATACCTCTTTAATCTCGGGCCCTTTATCTACATGATCTCTATTCTCCAGCCTTGACAAATGATCAGCAACTTGATTCTCAGTCCCCTTGCGGTCTCGAATTTCAACATCAAACTCTTGCAATAGGAGAACCCATCTAATGAGTCTAGGCTTGGAGTCCTTCTTTTCAAACAAATACTGGATTGCGGCATGATCAGTGTAGACAACAACATGAGTGCCAACCAAATAAGATCTGAACTTATCAAAAGCATAAACTACAGCTAGCAACTCCTTCTCAGTGGTGGTGTAATTTGACTGGGCTGCATCAAGCGTCTTGCTTGCATAATAGATGGAGTGAAAGATTCTTCCAATTCTTTGGCCTAGAACAGCCCCAATAGCATTATCACTCGTATCACACATCAATTCAAACGGTAAAGACCAGTCAGGAGCAATGATGATTGGTGCGGTCACCAACCTTTTCTTCAACTCTTCAAATGCTTTGAGACAAGCATCATCAAACACAAATTTCACATCCTTCTCCTACAATTTGCACAAGGGAGTGGAAATTTTGGAGAAGTCCTTTATGAAACGTCTATAAAACCCTGCATGTCCCAAGAAACTACGCACCCCCTTAACAGAGATAGGTGGTGGTAATTTCTCAATAGCCTCAATCTTTGCTTTGTCAACCTCAATCCCTTGCTTCGACACCTTGTGCCCAAGTACTATGCCCTCTTGAACCATGAAGTGACATTTTTCCCAATTCAGCACAAGATTTGTTTCTTCACAACGGCTCAGCACAGCATCAAGATTTCTCAAACCGTCATCAAAAGAGTCAACAACCACTGAAAAATCATCCATAAATACCTCCACAAATTTTTCCACCATGTCAATGAAAATAGCCATCATGCACCGCTGAAAAGTCCCCGGTGCATTACACAACCCAAATGGCATCCTCCAAAATGCATAGGTGCCATATGGACAAGTAAAAGTGGTCTTCTCTTGGTCTTCAGGGGCTATCACAATTTGATTGTAGCCCAAATACCCATCCAAGAAGCAGTAATATTCATGCCCTGCAAGTCTATCCAGCATCTGATCAATAAAGGGAAGTGGGAAGTGATCTTTCCTGGTGGCCTTGTTCAGCTTCCTATAATCAATGCAAATTCGCCACCCTGTAACAGTTCTTGTAGGAATCAACTCATTGTGCTCATTCTTCACCACTGTCATGCCCCCCTTCTTAGGAACACATTGCACTGGACTCACCCACTTGCTGTCTGAGATAGGAAAAATAATACCAGCATCCAGCCACTTGATAACTTCTTTCTTCACCACCTCCTTCATAATTGGATTTAGCCTCCTCTGCTGCTCTATGGATGGTTTATGATCTTCCTCCAAGAGAATTTTGTGCATGCAGAAAGAAGGACTAATCCCTCTAATATCAGCAATAGTCCAGCCAATAGCTCTTTTGCGCTCTCGCAATACCCGCAACACCTTCTCAACCTGCACATCAGACAACAAAGAAGAAAGGATCACGGGTAAAGTATTACCTTCACCCAAATAAGCATAACGTAAATGCTCGGGTAAAGGTTTCAGCTCAAGATTAGGAGCTTTCTCAATAGACAGTTTAGCAGGAGTTAAGGTCAACTGTCTATCAAGCTCCTCAAATTTCTTCCACCCTGGGATGAATCTACTCTGCATATTAAGAACCTCCAAATACTCCTCAATATTATCATCCTTCAGGATATCATCATCATCACATAAGAGTGCCCGTTCTAAAGAATCAACATTAGAAGCCAAAAATGACCTCTCATCAGCAGTCAACTCATCATCTACCACTTTTACCATGGACAACTCTTCATAATGAGAAGGAAGCTGGGTAGCTCTAAACACATTAAACACAGCTTCTTCCCCATTTACCTTCATAATCATCTTTCCAGCTCTGACTCTAATAACAGCATCAGCAGTAGCCAAAAATCCTCTTCCCAAGATGAGAGGAACCTCAGGGTCAGCTTCATAAACAAGAATAATAAAATCAACGGGTAGTATAAACTGACCCACTTGTACAAGTACATCCTCAATAATCCCCTCGGGGCATGTCAAAGATCTATCAGCCAGCTGCAGGGTCACAGTAGTGGGTCGGGGTTCACCTAGACCTAGCTTCCTGAAAACTGAAGAAGGCATTAAATTCACACTAGCACCCAAATCACATAAAGCACGACCAACCTCATGTTCCCCAATTTTCAAGGGGATGGTAAAGCTGCCAGGGTCCTTCAATTTCTGAGGAAGCTTGCTTCTAACTCTGGAACTACACTCCTTAGTGAGTGCAACTGTCTCAAACTCAGTCAGTCTTCTCTTGTTAGCAACAATATCCTTGATGTATTTAGCATATTTGGGAACATCCCGCAAAAGCTCCACCAAAGGAATATTTACCTGAATCTGACTCAATATCTCCAAGAATTTCTTGCATGCGGCATCAACTTTTTGCTTCTGAAGCCTCTGAGGGAAAGGTGGTGGTGGTCTCACAATAGCAGACTTGGGCTGCTTTGCTATTACTGTCTCTGCTTCTTTCTCCACTTCCCTATCAACATTTGGCTCTAGCTCACCAACAGGCTTCTTTGGTTTTGGGGGAACTTCTTCTAGAGCTCTTCCATTCCTCAAAGTAACTGCTTGCACAAATTCTTTATGATTCTTTTCTGTATCACTCGGTAAAGCACCCCGAGGTCTATTATTTTGCGCTCCAGCAAGCTGCCCCAATTGTCTCTCAAGATCTTTCTGCGCACTGCTCAAATCTTTAATTGTTTGTGCCTGAGATGCTGAATCATCCATGAGCTTTTGCTGCCCTGCAAGAAGTTTCCTAAGCATATCCTCCATTGCATTAGATTACTGTGGTTGAGCCTGTGACTGTGACCCCTGCTGTGGTGCACTGCTTTGATTAATTTGGGGTCTCTTATTACCCTGAAACTGCTCACGGGTATCCCTCCAGGAAAAATTTGGATGATTGTGCCAACCCGTGTTATAGCTGTTACTATACTGATTGCGATTCTGACCCTGTGACCTGTTCTGATTTCCCACATAATATACTGACTCTGGGTTAGATGGACAAACCTCATTACTATGATCCTCACCACACACCTCACAAAAAGTCTGAATTTTCTGCACTGGAGCTAATGGTGGTTTTGCTTGGAGAGTCAGCTTGCTGATTTGATTAGAAATAGCATCCATCTTCGCTCGTAGCTCTGAAATTGCATCAAATTGAAGTATCTTAGCAGCTTTCTGCGTATTAGCCCTGCTAACACCCTCAAAGTGTGTCGTAGCTCTGCCATCACCTTGCCAATCAGGATTGCTCTGCGAAAACTTATCAAGCAATTCATAGATCTGATCAAAATTTAAAGCCAACACTTGGCCTCCAGCAGCAGCATCAACCACAATCTTAGTGTGTTGGTTCAACCCCTCAACAAAGGTGTGTGCAATAACCTCATTAGATTGGTTGTGATGTGGACATTCTCTCAATAGCGCTTTGAATCTCTCACAGGCTGCATATAATAATTCTCCTTCTAACTGCCTAAAGGACATAATCTCGCTCCTCAGCCGCGCTGTCTTGGTAGACGGATAAAACTTAGCCAAGAATTTCTTAGCCAAATCTTTCCAAGTAGTGATAGACCCACGCTTCTCAGGCTTTAACCACTTCCTTGCTGCCCCAATCAATGAAAATGGGAACAAAGTCATACGCACATAATCAGTAGGCACACCCGATGGTGTATAAGTATCACTGATCTCCAGAAAGTTCTGAATGTGTTGCTGCGGATCCTCATGTAGTAATCCAGCATATTGACCCGTCACATGCAGCAACTGAATCATGCCGGGCTTGATCTCAAACTGCCCGGTAATAGCGGGCTTCACAATACTTGATGCTACTCATCCCAAGCTAGGAAGAGCAACATCTCGCACTGCTACTGCTTGTTCTTCAGCCATTTCAACAGGTAGAGAGGCAAGTACGATTGCTAGTACTTCTCGATCTCTCGCTTCTCTTTTCGCCCTTCTCAAGGTTCTTTCAGGCTCGGGATCAAAAGGTGCGAGTGATTCGTCCTTTTTATTCCTTCGCATTCAAAACCTATTGCCTGAAACAGCACAAGAAACTCAACAAAAAATTAAACCTGAATAGAAATTAAGTAATAGTTCAAAAAGAAAATAGTCTGTAATTAGTCCCCGGCAACGACGCCAAAAACTTGTTGCTCCCAACGCACACGCAAGTATACGCGGTCGACAATTAATAAAGTGATAAATCGAATATCATTTCCACGAGGACTAAGCAGACTAATACTTCGTAAACAATTCCTAAAAACTACTCAGGGATCTTTTTCTTTGGTTGTAAGAGTTTTTATAACTAAAACGCAGTAATTAAAGTGCTAGAGGTGTAGTCAAGCAATGAGAAATACTTTGGTTGTTAACAATATCAAGAGGACGGTCCAGGGTCAGAGTTACGAACAATCCAGTTGATGTATCCAATTGATTCCACTTCTTAAATCCCGGGTTACTAACTGACAGAGTAAATGTAACTGTGAAAACCTTTCAGTTCTTCACAGTCTATGCAAGCTACTTCAATCCCTATATGTCTATGGGTTAAATCACATGCACGCATTAACGATTCATGTAATGAGTTAAACTAGGCAACCAAGTATATGTCTATCCTACCCGCAAATTGGTTCCCCGATGCCCGGTTTCACAAACTAGTTCTATTCTTTATTATTACGTAATTAAATTCCATCTTTCAAGTTCAATCCAAAAACCATAGATGATGTATAATTATTGAGCTCTAACAATTACACATGTGAAATCAAGAAAGAATAAGTAACCCGTTATGGGATTCAATCAATGGGAATCAATCTTCAACAATCAACTTTCATGTAATACTCTAACCCTAGAACATAAAGTTTAGCCACACATATTCATAATCACAAGGCAATAGTTTGGTGTAATAATGAAGTAAATGATGTAATAGATGAAAGATTAGGAATAAACCCTTGTTCAATGAGTATGTTGCTCTCAATATTACTCCAAAGTATCAACTCTCTTTCAAAAACTAAGTAAAAGACTATTTATAATGTTTACAAACACCTAGTAATAAGTTAGACCCAATACTAGATGGAATAGGAAGTGAAAAACCGCACAAGGGGCGCTATAACGGGCGCCTCGCGCCTCGTAAAACGCCCAAACAAGCAGACCCCGTCGAATTCCGGGCGCTTTTGGGGCGCCCCACGTGAGGTATAGTGCTGGGGCACTGGGCGCTATAACTGGCGCGCCACGTGCCCCAAAGCGCCCAGCCAAATCGCCTTCTTCCTTGGTCCGAACTCGTGCTTGTGTCGTGCCCTCGTGTGCTCAATCCAATGCTCAATCATCTTTCAATCAACTCATGCTAAATCAAGCTCCAAAAAGCTCCAAATGCACTGCGTAATAACCTACACACGCACGACATCAAATTAGTGTAAAACCACATTCACAAACTATCAAACGAGTGCAAAACAAGTTCAAACATGCGGAAATATTAAGGAAACCTTGGCATAAAAATGCCAAACATCACAAAACAATAATATCAGCTTTGTTCTTAATAATTTGGCAACATTGGGGTATAGTATTACAAACATCATCATTAAATACACGTAGCTAAAATGATAAAAGATGTTTTCATAATCAAATCATCCATATAATAAAGTATACAACATTTCAGAGTACATTGTAACTATGTATACATATGGTTAAAAAAAAATCAAATGTATTTAAACTCCTCATTGACTATATTATCTCCTTTGTTGAAGAACCTTGGCTATGTTATTTCAAGAAGAAATGCAAATTATTTTAAATAATGGCCACAAAAAAAAGTAATTTTTAATTTATAACCAATTCAAGGAAATTTAGAATAACTATCTAAAGTTTATATAAAATCCAACAGATTATCATAATCTACGGGACATCGTTATTAAAACAACAACTTCAGTAACAGTTATGGCATCCCAAATAATTTAAAAAGTTGTAGACATGAATGTCTTGAGTACTCTATGACATTCTTAAACCTGTAACTTCTAAGGAGATTGGAAATATCTTTTCCTAACTTATTTTTACTATCAAAACATACTTGATGTATATGTATGTTTTTTTTAGCTTTCTTACACTGCTAACAAGATTTCGATTAGCTACCATGAGTTTGATTGCCTAAAGAAAGTATTGTACGTAGCTGTTAAAATCCTTCACAACAATATAGGGCGGCGGGAAATTGATTTAGGAGAGCGCAATGGGAAAGTATTTGGAGAGGAAAACATGGGTTTAATGTAATGCAATTAGGGCTTTTTCATTAATCTTTTGTGTGCCAATATTAGTTTTTTCTTTTCTATTCATTTACAGTAATAAAAAATTGGAAAAAATTTATCAAGTATTGTAATTTCTACTATATTTACTTTTATATTATGTATACTTAATTGATATTTTTCTTATAAAATAATTGAAGAATATTAATTAATTAAAAATATGTTCTTTATTTTTATATTATGATAGAATAATATTAAACTTATAATCCACCATATATAATGATTATAATTTACTCAGAAAAATTAATAATTAGCATCTTTTTCTCCTTTACTATTTATCTAATTTAATTCTAGAAAAAAAAAAAAGAACAAGCGGCAATGGATATAAGTAAGCTACACTTTTGTGGTGACTAACTTGTCACAACAACTCTATGTCACATTGTCAACGAAATTTAGTACACATTTGTTGCGACCAAATAGTACTGCACTAAACAAATAATTTTTTGTCGCGATGTTTTTGACTTGCTACAAAAGTATAGCTTTTGGTGGCTACTTATAAGTTTTTCACTAAAGCTATCACCTTTCATGGCGACTTTAAAAATTGCCACGGAAACCTTACTTTAGTGATGACGGCAAGAGTTGCCATGACACCTCGCCACCAAAAATCTCTTTTCTTGTAGTGTTCTGAACAATGGGTCCCTTTAGATCGAATATTACCCAAATTGGCTCTCAACATGATGGTGGTCCCGAAGAAGTATGGGAAGTGGAGAATGCGCATAGACTTCACTAACTTGAACAAGGTGTGCCCGAAGGATTCTTTCCTGTTGCCAAATATTGATCAACATTGACTCGACGGCAGGACATGTGATGCTAGGTTTTCCATGATGCATACTCGGAATATAATAAAATCTTTATGGATCCTGACGATCAAGAGAAAACCATAACCAATCAGGGAACTTTATATTATCGAGTGATTCTATTTGGCCTAAAGAATGTTGGGGGCCACCTACAAGCGGTTGGTCAACGTGATGTTCAAAGATTGAGAAGAAAATGGAGGTATACATTGACGGCATACTAGTGAAGTCATAGTTTGCCAAGGACTATGTTAAACACCTGAAAAATTGCATTCGACGTCTTAAATAAGTTTAGTATGAAGCTTGATCTAGAAAAATGCACTTTTGAAGTAGCGTGTGGAATGTTTTTGGGCTTTATTGTTTCAAACTTAGTAATCGAGTCAAACACAGTTAAAATAAAGGCGATCAAGGGGATACCAAAGGTGTTAAAAATTGAGTCCAAACTCAAGAGGCTCAACAGTTATGTCGCCGCGTTGAGCAGCTTCATATCTTGGTCATCTGAGTGTTTCCATCAATTCTTTCATGTGTTAAAGAAGAACAAGGGCTAGGAATGGATGCAGCAGTTCCGACAAGCACTTTGGGATCTGAATAAATGTTTGCCAAACACTCCATTGATTTTCAAGCTGTACGACGGAGAATAACTCTTTCTATACTTGACGGTCTCGGAGGTAGCAGTGAGTCCCATACTTGCATGGGGTAAAAAAGGTGCCCAGTCTCCCATCTATTATGTCAGCAAGTCTCTGTGGGAGGTTGAAACGCGCTATCAATATGTGGAAAAACTGGCCTTAACCCTACCTATGACAACTTGCAAGTTATGGTCGTATTTTCAGAGCCATATGATATTGTTCGTGATGTCCTTTCCGTTAAGGAGCATTTTGCATTAGCCAAAGTTATATGGGCATTTTTTCAAATGGGCAGCCAAACTAAGTAAGTACGACATCATTTATTAGCCATGTACGGCCATAAAATCTCAGCAACTGGCGGATTTTATAGCAGACTTCAGTACATACGTACTTCCCGAAGTCGAGGACAAATTAGAAACTTTTGATGGTGTGACTTTGGGTTCTTAGACGATGTTTACAGATGGGGCGTCGAACGTCAAAGGAGCTGAGCTTGGGCTCGTATTGATTATATCTGCAGGCGAAGAAATCCAGAAGGAAATAAGATGCCCTTTTCTAACAAACGATAAAGCCAAGTATAAGGTCGTGATTCATGGCCTCGAGCTTGCTTATGAGCTAGGTGCGAGAGAAGTTTATCTGAAAAGTGATTCATAGCTAGTGGTCAGCCAGGTGAAAGGGGTATTCATAACTGGAGGGGCACATATCCATGGGTACTTTGCGAGAATCGCTTCTAAAACGATTCGAAAAGTGAGAAATCGTGCAGATCTGAAGAGAGGAGAATATAGAACTGGATGCACTAGCCAGTTTTTTCTGCAGCAGCAGATGTGGGCCAAAACAGCTCAGACGCTGTGATACAACCGATGCACTAAGCAAAAAGATGCCTCGAGGTGAACATAACAGACTTGGTCTAGGATTGACATTATTGATTGATAAAGTACTTGGAAAAAGGAATGCTTCAAGAAGACAAGAAGGCAAGCTAGAAGTTGAGGGTGCAGGTGACCCTCTACTACATGGTCAATAGAGAGCTATATCAGCGAATGTTTAGTGGACTCCTGGCCAAGTGTTTAGGCCTGTCTCCAGCTGACCATGTGAAGAGGGAAATCCAGAAGTGGTATTGTGAAAGACATTCGGGAGGGAGATCTTTGTCTCATAAGCTGATTAGGGTGGGCTATTATTAGCGAACAGAAAGCGATGTAGGAAAATTCATCAAATAATGCGATACGTTCCAGTGGTTCCGACATTCGTTGTATGATCTAGCCGAGCAACAAACTTAGTAATTTCCCCATAGCCTTTCATGAAGTAGGAACGGATAGTGTAGGGTCATTCCCTGCAGTGCCTAGGGGCGTCAAGTTCCTACTCGTTTGAACGAGTAATTCACCAAGTGGGTAAAGGTGGCGGCTTATGAGAAATTATAAGAGCATGAGGAGATATTACTAATTTGGAGGAACATTTTATGCCGGTTCAGGGTCCCCGCAGAAATACCTGTGATAACTGGGATCAATTAACTAGAGGATAACTTCAACACCATACCATCCTCTGGTGAACGGGTCGGCTGATTTCTCGAACAAGACAATCATAGATCTCGAAAGAGCTAAAAGAAAATGGCCTGTAAAGATGCCGGGAGTGCTATGGGCATATCGAACGACAACAAAGATGAGCGTAGGGGAAACCTATTTCTCTTTGGTATACAGTTCGGAGGCAATAGCACTAGTGGAGATAGGTGAGCCTTTCATACACTGGGTGAGAGCTATGGAACAGCCCAATGATGATGCTTTGGCAATTAGCCTTGAGCTTTTGGATGAGAAATAGGAGCTTCCGGCTTTGCGACTAGTATCATAAAAGTAATGGGTGGAACAATATTATAACATGAGAAAGAACGTACGTTCCTTTAAAGTGGAGAACCTTGTCTTAAGAAATGTGTTTCATAACACAAATGAGGTTAATGTAGGCAGGCTGGATAGAAGCAAAGAGGACCCTGCTAAATTAAATGGTCGTGGGCAAGGAAGACTACGTGCTAGAAGACATGGAAGGTGCTACCATTTCAAACAATTTGAATGTTACGTGGCTCAAGAAATACTATCTATAAGCCTCAGGCCCAACGCATCCAAGTCATTTTCCAATACAATCAGATAATGGGGGAAGAGGGCAGATAGGCCTGATAGGCAAGATAGCTAGTAATTTCGAATATCGTCTCTTAGCTTATTTTCCTTCAAGTTTTCGTTCAACTCATTTTTATTGACCCAGCATCCACATTTTAAGAAAACTTCTACTTCTATTTAGTTAGTTTTTGTATATTGAAATTGTTAATTCAATCAGTTAGTCATCATAACTCGTTACGGGCAATATCATATATTGAACTCGTCAATTCAAAATCGCCTCCTGGTGAAATCATGTATTGAAATTGACAATTTAAATAAACAGCTAAGTGAAAAAGGGACGCCTTTTTAAACAGTCTCGAAAAGACTAACGCGGCCGAGTGGACAACAAAGATGCCCCCAATGGGCGAAAAGATGCTCTCAGCAGGTGCACGCTTATTTCGATATAACTTAGAAAACAACTTAAGGGATATCACAAAATAGCTAAGGCAAACACAAAAATATAATGAACTCAAATACGACGAGTAAACGATTGTTTATTTCATTAAATTAAAGCCTGAAGGCCATAGTAGCAAAGAGAGAACTAGACGCAGGGATAATTACAATGATTGCCCTTTCCTAGAAGAGGCCGTTAGAGTAGCCAGTGTCAAGGCTAAGAGATCAGCACCTCCGCACATCATGGGGTGCACCATCTTCCTCCTTGACTATATCACCAAAAGGAGCTCCATCATCACCTCTCTACCCAAGGTCATTGTCACGACCCCATTTAGAGTCGTGATCGGTGCTAAGCAAGACTAAACCTATCAAGCAAGCCTACACCATTTTGCGCTGAAAATTCTGTAGAGTTTCCCATGTCCCGGAGCAATCCAAAAATTTAAACCTATCGACAAACAACAAGAACCAGTCTAATAAACGACTACCACCTGATTATGCATATGAAAGACTAAAGAGTTTTCAACGAAACTAAATTCACATTGTCCACGATGACAATTCTACTATAGAGTACTTTAGCACTAACATTAATCAAAACGACATCCCAAGACTAACTTAAGGAGCAAAACTCTAGAGTATTCAAACAACTAACTGAAACAATTCAAGAATAAAATAATGGCCTCCACGAAGCAAATGAGGGGATTACTGGATCAATCCTCAGGTTTGTCACTCGCCTTGGCTTAGAGTATCAGCCTCAACTAGCTTATCTGCGAGTGGGGAAAAGGTAAAAGGGAAAAGAGTTAGTCATACAGACTAAGTGAGGACAATATCAACCATAGCAATTTTTTTATCGGGGACAAGCATAGATAAGAAATTATGCATAAATATGATAATCAACAATACTTGCATTGAAAATAATAATCAAACCTTTAAACCATCGTAGTTCATATTTTTATATAGTGGAGGCTCCTAAGCCATAGTCGAATTTACTTTCTGACACCATGAGTTCTTTTCACGGCCATCTGACTACCCCATCAGATGGATTCTCTTCTAGAGAGTGGACCAGTTCTTTCCCACTACCGAAGGAGAAATACTGTACAAGGTGCACTAGGCTAACAATCCCGACGTTCGATAAGATAACAGCTATCTGGCTAAGTTAATTCCAAAAATATTATTTACTTTATGACAGAATATCTCATTTTTTTGTACTTTCTTTCTAACAAGATATCAAATCACAATATATAGCAGCTCTCGAATAAATCAAGGTTTGAAAACATATCAATTATAGCAACAACAAAAGTATCAAAATGCTCGGGATATATATCAGCATATCAGTTATACTAGCACATGTCTCATGCAATTAAAATAATTTAATCAAAATGGTATTGATGCAAGAAAATAAGTTTCAAACATGCTATAGTTGAAAACCAACACACTTTTGCGAGATTTAATATATATTCTTCTCTCTTTTTTCTCATAATACATAATTAATTCTTTAGCAATTTTCCTGTATCATCTTCATCTTAATTCCCTTTAGTGGTAGCACTACTTAGGTATATTAACAAATAAACTATTTCTCTTACAATAGATACTACCCACAATAATATTTATTAAATTGGTAAATAGATTAATTAAGCTTACCTTCACCAAATTGAAAAAAGGTTCTCTTGAATTGCTTGCACCAAAGCCACCAAGACTCCAAATCTGTTTCTAGCGAAATTGGCTTCTCGGGTGAGTTGATTAGCTTAGGTTTTACTTTTTTTTTTCCTTTATTTCATTCTTTTATTTTAGTTCTTTTAGCTTTCAGGAAAGTCAACAGACCATTTATAAATGGGCCAGTAAGCTTCGGACCCAGTAAAATATCTGCTAATATTTCCAATACCATAATATAATAACAAGAATATTATTATTATTATTATTATTATTATTATTATTATTATTATTATTATTATTATTATTATTATAGGTTATTACAGTCATCCCGTCCAATGACCCCTCTCGACCTAATCACCAGCAAACTGAAGCCCAAGTCGCTCTCTTCCCAGGTTCGCCAAGGCTCGCATGACTTCGGTCTTAACTTCCACTTCCCCCGCATTCATTGCTTTCTCGCAGCCAACGAATGCACACCATCAATAGCAATCATGATAAGCAATACTGAGATCATCGCTATTACATTACAGGCCAATCCTTGCATGATCAAAAGAATGCATGTGTAAGTGTGCGTGATGATCACGCCCAACTACACCCTATAAAAGGGACTAAGCAGTCGCAGCAAATATAGCTCAGTACTTAAAGTCCCGAGGTTGAATCCCACAAGGAACACTCGAAATCTAGTTATTATTCTACTCATTTATCTAACCAATTAACTCCCAAAGTTTGTATTTGAATAGTAATTTCAATGAAACAACTAATTAACACTAAAGTAAATAGCAAGATATTAAGAAATAATTAATCAAGGATACAAAAGCCTAGGATTGATTTACCCAACTCCTACCTATGTGTTAGAATAATTCTTTTAACAAATTCAACTTGGTTTTCTTCCTATTGAACACTTGCTCCAATTATACAACTATTCACTTCCATGTAATAGTAGTAACTTTCACTAACCAATTTTTCAATTAATTAATAAAGATAACTAGGGCTACAAGTTTAGTTCACAATCAGGGTCAATGGTCACAAATCACCTTATTGACAACCTAAGTAATACCTTAGTTTTAGGTTGAAATATTGCTAAGTGTTTAACCCAAACCTATCAATATATCCCTAGACACACAAGAATAATGGGAATAATCAATTGGGAGCTCTTCCAATTAATAGCAATCAAAACATAAACACTTAGATAGGAAAGATTCACAAGTTTCATTCATTGAAATAAATATTCATAACACATAAGTATTGGAGTGGTTCAATCAACCCTAGAATGGGTAAATTAGCCACTCATGTTCATGATAGTCATATCAAAATAATTCATAAATGAATAAATTACAAAATTAAGGAAGAATTTAGGAAAAACTCGTGTTCTTGAAGTCTCCAAAGCTCTAGCCTCCTTTTTGCCTCTTTCTCTGTGTAAAATTCACAATGGAGGCAAAAGAAGCTTTTATACCCTGTAGGAAACTAAGCAAAAGTACCAAAAAAACCCTTAAAATTTCGCCCCATAGGTCAGTGCTTCGCGTGGCACCCGTGTGTCACACGGACTAATTTTCTTCAGGGAATCCAGCTCTCGCGTATTTGGCCTAAATGCGCTGAAATTTTTATTCAATTCCTAAGGAAAGACTCTATTTCTTCCCGTATCACTTGCGTGGCACACGGATCACTTGAACTCTTCAACATCTTCACTTTTAGCTCCAGAACTAGCACTTTCTTGCTCAATTCACCATGTTCAAATCCTACAACACCAAACAACTCAATTAGTATCAACTCTTGAGAATTTTGCATATAAACTCTTAGGTGTATTATCATAACATGGTAAAACTACCCTGAAAATATAGGTAAAATAGCCAAATATCACGTGAGCAAAGCATAAGCAAAAGGGAAGCAAAATGAAAAGAGAATTACCTTAAGGAGTCAGCTAACCCCCTCAGGGACGAAATCATTATTTTCACTGGCATGTTGATAGAATGAATACAAAACGGTAAAGTAATAATGGCGAAAATGAAAAGGCATGTTGATGACAGTTTAGACAGAGCGCAATAATGACCTTAGGAATTATTGTGATCACCTCTCCCTCATTGATTAAAAAGAAGTTGAAGTGTTGTGGGAAATAGACAGCAAGTAAAAAGTAGTGGAAGCTGCAAAGAAGTTGAATTGTAGGTTGGTGAATTGAGCATAATACAACACTACTTCTTTTTCAATTTGGGTAGTGCTGATGTAGTGTTAGGATTGCAATGGCTGGAGACTTTGGGGGATATTCAAGCCAATTTCAGGGCGTTGACGCTAAAATTTGAAATAGATGGGCAAAAACGAATTGTTCGGGGTGACCCGTCCTTGTCTAAATCTGGGACTTCACTCAAAACCCTTTTCAAAGCCTTGCAGATAGATGGAGAAGGGTATTATGTTGATTTCTCTAGGTTAACAGTTAGAGAAGAGCAAGAGAATTCAGATTTTCACTAATTACTGAAAGAATTTGAAGTTTGCTTGAGGAACCGAAAAGGCTGCCACCTAATAGGAGTCATGATCATGCAATCTGACTCAAAAAAGGATAAAATCCACCCAATATATCGCCACCCCCACTACCAAAAATGAGATCGAGCGAATTGTTCAGGAAATACTTGCAGCTGGTATCATCCAACCAAGTATAAGTCCTTTCTCTAGCTCAGTGCTGCTAGTTCGGAAAAAAAAAAAAATAAAAAAAAAAAATTGTAGTTGGAGGTTTTGTGTGGATTATCGGGCTCTTAATAAGGTCACTATTGTTGATAAATTTACAATTACAGGGATTGGTGAGTTATTGGATGGGCTTGGTGGTGCTACTATATTTTCCAAATTGGATCTAAGATCGGGGCACCATCAAATTCGGGTTCGCAAGGAGGATGTATTAAAGACGACTTTTCATACACATGAAGGCCACTATGAGTTTTTGGTCATGCCTTTTGGATTAACTAATGCTCCATCAACTTCTCAAGTCTTGATGAATGAAATATTCTGGCCTTACTTACGTAAGTTTGTTTTGGTCTTCTTTGGTATATTAATTTATAGTGCAGATTTTCCTACTCAGTTGGATCATTTGCGTGAAGTGCTACAAATTTTAAAATTTCATCATTTGGCTCGGAATCGGAAGAAATGTCAATCTGGACAGCATCAACTGGAGTATCTAGGACATATCATTTTAGCAAGTAGAGTTACAGCGGATCCTGGAAAAATAGCCAACATGATTAATTGGCCAATTTCCAAATATGTTAAAGGCTTGAGGGTATTTTTTGGACTCACTGGTTATTACAGGATGTTTTTCTATGACTATGGAAAAATAACCACAACACTCACAGAGTTTCTTAAGAAAGATGCTTTTAGTTGGAATACAGAAACTCAGTTAGCTTTTGATTCTCTTAAAGAGGCTATGGTCACTTTGACGGTTTTGGCACTGCCAGATTTTAACAAGGTCTTCATTTATGTGACAGGTGCTTTAGGATTGGTATTAGAGCAGATCTAATGCAAGAAGGACGACCCATAGCTTTCCCTAGCCAAGGACTTTCTCTTCGGGCACAATCTAAATCAGTGTATGAGAGAGAATTAATGGCAATCATTTTTGCTGTACAAAAATGGTGACATTACCTGATGGGTCGATATTTTATTTTTTGGACAGATCAACGAAGTCTTCAATTTCTCATGGACCAGCATGCTATGGCAAAGGAGCATAAAAAATGGGTCACTAAGTTGATGGGATTTGATTTTTAGATCCAATACTGTCTAGGTTGTAAAAATAAGATTGCTGATGCCTTGTCCCGCCAATATCATTTGATGGCCTGTTCTATTCTGCGCAACAATACATTAGATGATCTCTCCACAAAAATTCAACAAGATGATAAAATTCGTTAGTTGACATAAGATTTTCTTCGAGATCCTGCTTCAAGGCCGGATTATGCTCTCAAGAATGGTTGCCTATATTACAAAAGCCGATTGGTGATTCCTCGTACTTCATTGCACATTCCCATGCTCCTAAGGGAATTTCACTCCACACCTACAGGTGATTATTTAGGTTATTTCCGGACAAACACGCGGATCTCACAGATGTGGTATTGGAATGGAATTAAAAGGGACGTACATAACTTTGTAGCTAATTGTGCAGTTTGCAAGCAGAACAAGCGTAAAGATTTTTGTCCCGCTGGTTTGCTGCAGCCATTACCTTTTCCTACTCAAGTTTGGGATGATATTGCTATGGATTTCATCAACGGATTACCAAAAGTAATTGGCAATGAAACTATAGTAGTTGTGGTGGACCGTCTCATTAAATGTAGCCATTTTCTTATCTTATCTCATCCATATACAGCGAATAATGTTATAGCGCTATTTGTTCGTGAGGTTGTAAGATCGCATGGTTTTCCTAAGTCTATTGTTTTGGACCAAGACTGTTTTTTGTTATCCAAATTTGGCAGGAAATGTTTATGTCATCCGGGACTAGCCTCAAGTTAAGCTCTGGTTATTACCCTCAAACTGACAGTCAGACTGAGGTTGTCAACCATTCCTTGGAGACTTATTTACAATATTTTATAGGGACACATCTGAAACAATGGCCAAAATGGATTCCTTGGGCTGCATTTTGGTTCGATACCACTTACCATGTTTCCTCCAAGATAACGCCCTTTAGAGCTTTTTATGGATGAGTTCCTCCTTGTTTGTTGCGGTACACTATGAAGTTTATGCTGTTGAAAAGGTCAAGCAGCAACTTGTTGCTCGCAACACTATTTTGGAAGAACACAAAGCTAATCTTACTCACACCTAAGCTCATTTTATGTTGATGTTAAGCGTCGTGAAGTAATATTTCAGCACGGTGATTTAGCTTATCTTCACTTGCAACCTTTCAAGCTTGCTCACTTGCTAAAAAGGTTAATGAAAAGTTAAGGCCACATTACTATGGTCAATATACAATCTTGATTAAACTTGGCGAAGTGTTTTATCGCCTTGATTTTGTACCCTCATTCCCAGGTGCATCCTGTGTTTCATGTTTCTTGGCTAAAGTGTGCTGTGAATGATTCTACTCCAGTTCAGCGTTTCCTTCATTTCTTATCCGAAGAACTTAAAATGAAGGTGCAACCTGAAAGTGTGGTGGATTGTCAAACGCTCTTGATTGGATCCCAAGAGGTTTTGATTAAGTGGAAAGACTTACCTGACTTTAAGAATACTTTTGAATCCTATGAAGTCAACGCTACTCAGTTTCCTCATTTTCACCTTGAGGATAAAGTAAAACTCATTGGGGCGGGTATTGTTAGACCTTCTATTAGTAGGTTCTATCGTTGCAGGAAGAAGAGAGAAATAAGGCTTAAATATGTCTAATTTAATTATTAATGAATGTGTATTTATTATAGCAATAACCTAACAGTTTTTATAGCAGTTAGCCAGTTATTTTAAGTTTTATATAATAAAAATAAAGTCTGAACAGAGCAGATTATTCTGGAGGCTTGTCTGTATGTTTTTCTCTAGTTGTTGGGAGGATAAAATTTCTCGAAATACCTTGGTTGTTGGGTGTATTGTTCTTCTGATTTCTGTTTGTTAAGTTGTAAACCTTGTTATATTTGTTAGTGAAAATAAAGACTACTTCGAAGTGTGTGTTCTAGTTCTGATTGTTGTGTGTGTTTTGAGTTTAACAGATCAACGTTAGGATTCTGGTTCCTAATAGGAAGACACGAAAATTCAGCGGCCAACCAGACATTGACGCGTGTGCACACTCAAGTGCAAAGTGTTAGCCATCAATCGAGATAACATAGTTGATGTCGTATTACATCTAGTTTTCCGCTGGCACGTCACTTCACTTCCCGAGCGCTTACGTCAGCACCCAAAAAGTTGGGGGACTGCTTGTATGGGTATAAAGTGAACCGTCTGTAATCAATGAACCCGAAGTCCCAGTGGCCTACCCAAAATGATTCTGGCATTAACGGGAGTAGCAGTCCCGGTAGTACACGTCAGCATCACGAGCAATGATTGCTACGTCCATGCAGGCGTAAGATAAACGGACGCAACAACAACTAATGTGTCGCCTTCAGATCTATACTATTCCTATATATGGTACAAAGTAGCTTTAATGAGTCATGGGTCTCATGAGTAGAATTGTATTAGAACTAGAACTAGAATTGTGGTAAAATTTAGCGTATAAATACACCAGTCATCTCGTTTTAATTTTTATTCAAAAAATACTATTCTAACTTGTTATTGCTTTCTTCACATATTCCATTAATGCTTGTTGCATTAAAACTATAAATTCAATCGGTTGACCTACTAATACAAGTTTTAGGTTAAACATATACACCACTGGGCCAATAATATTTGGTTTGAATAAGAGATGAAATTAAATAGATATTCAACTATTAGTTTATTTATCGTTTCTGTTAAATTTTAATACCGCTTTACATAAAATCTTGTCCATGTCACTGCTTTTGATCTTTTAAGTTATATATGTTATACACAACATTAATTCTTAGAGCACGAACTGTCATGATTTCGTGTGGATTACTGTGGAACACTTATTTGACCTTACCATGTTCAAGGCCATTAAACCGTACACAAACTTAATTTTGTTGGTATTTCCACTCATTATTACTAATTCTAGTTGAGCACGAACATGTCAAGATTAATTTCATGTGGATTGTGGACCTATTATCAGATCTTACCATGTTCAAATCTTGTAAACTGTTAAGCAGGAATTCTTCTGGTTTTCAGAAAACCTCTGCATCATGCTCATTTGTGTAATATAATTTCAGCCAGACTTTAAATCTTTTTCTATATTTGCATGCATCAGCTGATAAATGATACTACCAAACACAAAGTAACCAAAGCTTTCTTCATGAATCTTAATAAAGCGCTGGCTTCCAATTATTCCAACATTTTAGGGTCACTTTGCATTGAAATATTTGCGTGCATCAGATAAATTATACCAAATAAAGTACCAAAGCTTTCTTCATAAAACATAAATATAGGGATGGCTTCCAACAACCAAATATGTGCCCTATAACACCAACAAACCATTTGGCACTATACATTGTACACAAAAGATATACTTAATTATTCAAACTCATTATTAATTCTTGTTGAGGACGAACCCTTAAGATCTAATAAGGAACTAATTTTAGAACGTGTTATGTTCAAGTCTATTAAACCGTTAAACACACATATTTCTAGTTTAAGGAAACCAGTGCTCATTTGTGTAATATAATTTCAGCAGTGAACTTTACTTCAATTCCTTCTCTGGAACGCCTTTTATACTATCTGTCAGCATAACCGCTGCCATTCATGGAATTGAGGGCTGGCTGTACGGATGTTGTTTGAATCTGTAGACATTTTGAAAAATTAACATAAATGTCGTGTAACAACTAAATTCGCGTCAAGAAAATAAATATCGAGACAAGAAAATATTGCAACAATATATTTTATTTATCAAAATATGAGTGTTACAATCTCTATGATTCCTCTGATTCGTCTTTTCAAAATAATAACTTCAAGGGTTTTTGAGCTTGATCTTGAAGTTTGGATTTGGGTTTGGATTTGGACTTGATCTTGACTTGATGAGTTCAAGGGCTTTGAAGCTTTGTCTTGAACTTGGTCTTGATCTTGAACTTGTACTTGGATTCAAGGGCTTGAAGCTTGATCTTGAATCTTCGTCTTGATCTCTAGAACTTGTAGAGAAATATTTGTAGAAATCTCTTGCTTTGATCCACTAGCTCTTTCTTGCTTCTTGTTATGGATTCTTGCTTCTGATTTCTTCCTCCCTCAAATGAGAGATTTGACCCCTTTATATAGATATGGGGTGGAGTAGCCACCAAGAAACCCTGACGGGCCTTGGCCCGTGGACCGGCCAATCAGATTTAAGCAGTGACTAGGCCGTATTTGATTGGCCATAACATGTCACATGTCCACATGGCGTATTTTCATTGGTCTTGGGGTTTGACTTGGATTGCCACATCATTTGACGTGTGGCATGATCCAATTGGCTATTTTATTTGACTTGGCGCCACGTCACTTGCCATGTGGCACATTTTTGGGCCTCTAGGAAAACTTATATCCATTGGGCCTTAGGCTAATTTGGGCTAGCTTTTCAAGATTGGACTTTTATTATATTTAAATAATTAGCCCAATTATATTAGCCCATAACATTTGTTTGGACCAGTATGTCTTCAATTTAATAAATAGCCATATTATTTTATGGATTTAAATCCAATAAAATTTACTTGTCTACATGTCCAACACAGCAAGTTGACAATAAATAATTTCGGTGCCACTTCTCTTATTAATTAATGTGTTTCGTCTGATTGGTATAGTTTATTCTGATTAATGAAGATAAGCTGTTCTATTACTGGGGCGGTTCTTTTTAACAAAAGGAGCTTAGAAACAAAAACAAAAAACGTCAAGTGTCCATATATATGTGTGTGTGTGTCTTCAAAACATTTTGCAGTGGCAATGTAAATTACGGTGAATCAGATTTGTAAAGTACGGTGATTTCTAAAAGTTGACGACTTGTGAAATAACTGAATTAGACCATGGAGAGTTTATGAGGGAAATACCAAATCACAATAAGGAATTTAAGGACTCATGTGATGTAGGTTTCTTTCGGATGGAGCTCCTCTCCATTTCTCATTATTTACATTTTCCCAATTCATTTATTTGGATTGAGGGCACTTGTATAATAATAAATGAAAGGTTGAAATTAAGATTCACCAAGACAATGTCCTAATGATGGTTAAGATAGATTATTGCCATATGTTTACTAACAAGAATTTTGATAATCACACAATTCTAGTACATAATGTCATCATAAGTACATAAAAATAATAAGATGATATAACAAGAAGAACTAGAAAAGCTGGGATAGATTAATTTTATTCATTTAACCAACGGCTCATTAATGTAATTAATTTCATTTCTTTTATATTTTTTCATGTGTAAAAATTCGTCTATTTATTTTTTGTACGACAACTGATTAATATGTTTTCTGCTACTTATTTTAGTCACACATGAGAAAGGTAGACTCATTAAAAATCTTAGTGTTTGGATACCCACCAAAATCTTTTACAAATAAAATATTAAAATAGAGAAATGTAACTTTCTCCAAGTCTCAACCATTTATTTAATACTATGATAATATCCCCAAATTAAATAGGTATTTGGAGAAAATGAGAAAAGGGAAATTGTAAAGGAACTAAATCTGTGAATAAAATACATGATGTTTGGCATTTTATGCCTATATTTCCTTAATATTTCCTCACGTTTGAGCTTGTTTTGCACTCATTTTATAGTTTATGAATGTGGTTTTACACTGATTTTATGTCGTGTGTATGTAGGTTGTTACGCAGTGTAATTAGAGCTTTTAGGAGCATGATTGAGCAAGAAAAGATTGAATTTTGATTGAGGATTGGATCGAGCACACGAAGGCACAACACGAAACGAGCGAAGGAGCAAGAAAACAGAAAAATGGCTGGGCGCCGTGGGCTCCGCGCCGCGCCGCGCCCCTTACCGCGTGCAGTGGCTGGCGCGGTTTCCCATGAGCCGCGGAGCCAAGGCGTGCGAGTTTCGACGGTCACTGGTTGTGTCAGTGCGATCGTGGGCGCGGGGCGCCCGTTATAGCGCCCCTTGTGCGCGTTTTTATGTCCTAATTCGTCTAGGCTTGGGACTAACTTATTACTAGGTGTTTGTAAACTCTATAAATACTCTTTTACTTAGTTTTTGATGGGAGTTCAGACTTTAGAGCAAATTTGAGAGCTCATAACATCAAGACAAGGGTTTTTCTTCCTTCCATTAATTGATTTGATCATTATTTCATTATTACAGCAATTCCTTGTATTGTTATTATGAGTATGCGTAGCTAAATCTATCGTTCTAGGGTTAGAGTATTTCATGAAGGTTGATATTTGAAGATTGATTCCCATTAATTGAATCCCACTACGGGTTACTTATTCCTTCTTGATTTCACTTGTGTAATTGTCAGGGCCCGATTATTACGCATTATCTATGGTTTTTAGATTGAACTCGAAAGAGGGAATTTAATTACGTAATAAGAAAGAATAGGACTAGTTTGTGAACCCGGGCATCGGGGAACCAATTTGTGAGTAGGATAGACATATACTTGCTCGCCTAGTTTAACTAATTACAGAATTCGTTAATGCGTGCACGTGATTCAACCCATAGACATATAGGGATTGGAGTAGCCTGCATAGACCGTGAAGAACTGAAAGGTTTTCACGGGTACATTTAATCTGTTAGTTAGTAACCCGGGATTTAAAAAGTGGAATCAATTGGAAAACTCAACTGGATTGTTCGTAACTCTGACCCTGGACCGTCTCCTTATTACTGATAACAACCAACTTTTGCTCCATTGCTTGAATTCACTTTTACCATTTAATTACTGTTCTTTAGTTAACAAAATCCTCACTATTGGAAAAAGATCCCTGAATAGTTTAAATAAATTGTTTGCTAGAACTCAGTCTGCATAGTCCTCGTGGGAACGATACTCATCTTATCACTTTATTACTTGTCGACCACGTATACATGCGTGTGCGTTGGGAGCAACAAGTTTTTGGCGCCGTTGCCGGGGACTAATTATTGACTGATTTCTTTTTGAACAGTTTATTACTTACTATTCAGGTTTAATTTTTGTTTTGAGTTTTGTGCTGTTTTAGGTATTAGGTCCTGCTCGATCTTTACCTACAGGAATGGCAGAAGACCAAGCTTTAGCTGTGCGAGATGTTGCTCTCCCCAGCCTGGAGGGAGTAGCATCGAGCATAGTTAAGCCCGCTATCACCGGGGGATTTGAGATTAAGTCTGGCATGATTCAGTTGCTGCATGTGACTGGACAATATGGTGGATTACTTCATGAGGATCCGCAGCAACACATTCAGAACTTTCTGGAGATCAGTGATACTTATACACCAGCGGGTGTTCCTACTGATTATGTTCGATTGACGTTGTTCCCGTTTTCACTGATTGGGGCAGCAAGGAAGTGGTTAAAGGCTGAAAAGTCTGGGTTTATCACTACTTGGGAGGATTTGGCTAAGAAGTTCTTGGCTAAATTTTATCCGTCTGCCAAGACAGCCCGGCTGAGGAGCGAAATCATGTCCTTCAGACAGTTAGAAGGAGAATCCTTGTATTCAGCCTGGGAGCGATTCAAAGCTCTATTGAGAGATTGTCCACACCACAACCAATCCAATGAGGTTGTTGCACACACTTTTGTTGAGGGGTTGAACCAACACACTAAGATCGTGGTTGATGCTGCTGCTGGAGGCCAAGTACTGGCCTTAAATTTTGATCAGATTTATGATTTACTTGACAAGTTTTCGCAGAGCAATCCTGATTGGCAGGGAGATGGTAGAGCTATTACGCAGAAACCTGCAGGGGTACTTCAGTTAGATGCAGTTTCAGAGCTAAGGGCGAGGATGGATGCTATTTCCAATCAAATTAGCAAGTTAGCTCTGCAAAAGGCTCAGCAACCAGTGGCTCCAGTGCAACAACTCCAGAGCTTTTGTGAGGTTTGTGGTCAAGACCATGCTACAGAGGTTTGCTCTTCTAATCCAGAGTCAGTTTATTACGTGGGTAATCAAAACAGGCTGCAGGGTCAAAACCAGTTTGGTAATGGTTATTATCAAGGCAATACGAGAGCCCCGAATAATTACCACCCACTTCCAGCTCCACCACAGCAGGTTAGCAGTTCAGTTGAAGATATGCTAAAGCAAATAATGGCAGGCCAGCAGAGAATGATAGCTGACACTGCAGCCCATGCACAAGCCATACAAGATCTTGCCAATGCTCAAAAGAACTTGGAGCACCAGTTGGGGCAGTTGGTGGGAGAAATAAGCACTGTTAAAAAAGAGCCTGAACAATGTCTTGCAGTGACTTTAATTGAAGGTGGAGAGCTGATGGCCCAGTCTGAAGAGAGAGCTGAAATAGAAAAAGTTGAAAAAGTGGAGAAGGTAAAGAAGAAAGAAGAGAGAAAGGAGGCACCTCTGCCACCTCCACCATTCCTGCAGAGACTATTACCATCGAAGGATCTGGCCCAGTATCAAAAATTTGTGAGTATGTTGAAAGAACTTCAAGTTAATATTCCTTTGACTGATGTGTTTGAATTGATGCCATCCTTTGTGAAGTTCTTAAAAGAAATTTTAGTCAAGAAGAAAAAGCCTCAAGAGATAGATACAGTTGAGTTAGTTGAGGAGTGTAGCACAATCTTGAGCAAGCTACCTCCAAAACTTCAAGATCCTGGGAGGTTTACTATTCCTTGTACCATTGGAGGGCATAATATCACTGGTGCCTTGTGTGATTTGGGGGCGAGCATAAATCTCATGCCTTTGTCTATTTGCAAAAGGTTAGGGCTAAGAGCAATCAAGCCCTCTTCAGTTACTCTTAAGATGGCAGATGGATCTCTCACTCACCCTGATGGTAAGTTGGAGGATGTGTTGCTAAAAGTTGGTAAGTTTACATTCTCTGCTGATTTTGTAGTCCTAGATTATGAAGAGGACCGAGAAGCTCCAATCATTTTGGGGAGACCATTCTTAGTCACCTCGAAGGCAATTATTGACATGGAGCTGGGTGAGATGACTGTTAGAGCGCATGGAGAAAAAGTTACTTTCAAGGTTTATAATGAGAAGGAGCACATAGCTAAAGTGGAAGAGTGCTCTATGATTGAATGTGTCAAACAAGAAGAGGGAAGTAAACCACATGTGAAGTTGAAGATGGGTTCTCTAAAAGAAGGGAAGAAAGCAAAAGTTCGGCGTAAGAAGAGAAGACATAAAGGCTGGAAGTGAGCTAAAAGTGTCGTCGTGCCACGACGTTAACTAAGGCGCTTCTCGGGAGGCAACCCGAGTTTGTACTTGTATTATTTTATTTATAGTGTCACGTAGTTTTTGTGTTTCCTTGGATTGCAGGTTCATGTAATGTCGAGGCTAAGTGTGGGGTGTCCTCACCCTTGCCTACTATTGATGACCTGATGAGGGAAGTCTGAGTACCTCATACTATATGGAAGCTTGGAGGATGCTAGCACCAAGGACTAGAATCTTCAGGGAAGTTTTCTTTACCTTGCGCTTGCTTATTTTTAGCACTGAGGACAGTGCTTAGTTTAAGTGTGGGGTGGGGAACTACCCTTTATCTATTTTTGAGGTTAGGGATGCATGTACCATAGGATTTTTCTTTTGTCTCTTGACTTTATTTTTATTTGTTTCTTGCTTTAATATATGAAAAAAAAAATTAGAAAACCAATGAAAAATTCCAAAAAGATTTTCTTTTTAGTCTTTATTAGTGGTACATGTCATCCACCCCGTGGTTTTCTTATGGCCGCGGTTCTTTTCCACGGGTAGGCCTCTGAACCGGGTAGTTTTTTATTTTTAGGATTAGAATAGTTAGTATAGGTGACCCTAGACGTAGGAACTAGGTGGAATGCTAAGTGCCTTTGATTTGTTTGATACCGATGGACTTGGACTTGATTGCATGTGCTATTTGTGGTGTCCTTGAGTTTTAATTTTGATGCATGCCTAGGAAAAAAATGGAACAAACCCCTTGAGATGCTTGAGTCCGCTTGCTTGACTTGATTGTTAACCTTTGTGCATTAGTGCTTAAATTTCAACAAGTTGCATTCTAGATGCTTGATTGAGAGTTGTTGATGGAACCTTTTTGTGTGGATCATGTGCAATGTGTGTTGTGAGGCATGTTCTTGTTTACTCCATGTTGCATATTAATGTCTAGAACTTACCCCGTGTGTGTGCAAAGCGAAATCCTAGGTTTGCTCTAGTTGGGAAATGATACAAGGCCTTCTTTTGTTAGCCTACCCATACATATATACCTTGGAAAAAATTGTTGTTGTGATTTCTTTGACCCTTTTTGTTGGCACCCACACCCCGAGCCTACCCATTTGTTCTAAATTGACTCTTTTGGCCCTTTACTCCTTAAGACTTTATTAATATTGTGTAGTTGATTGGAGTTGTGGTTGGATTTTGGGAGGTTTTTGAGTGGAGCTAATGAAGAGGAATTATTGTAAAATTTGTGAAGTAGTGAAAAGCATTGGCAAGGTTGGAAGATAATGAAATTGAAAAAATATATATATATATATATAGCAAAGTTGAAAAGAGAAAGAAAAAAATTGTGGAAAAAGAAAAAAAAAAGAGAAAAGAATATACATTCCTTGCTAGTGTGTGCTTAAAAGAAAAATGCTACTTGTTGAGAAGGTGTGTGTGTGAAAGTTGTTGATTGGGTGGCTTTGATGAGACTTGTGCTTAAATTAATTGTGATGTATTAAAGTGCTTAGGGAGGTAGTCACTATTATCATATGTATCATACCCGCCCCTTAGCCTACATTACGACCTTTCTAAAGTCCTAGTTAATCCCGATTGGAGTGAGCTTACATTAGTGGAGTCCTACACTACGGGCAAGCCTATGGTACATTGTGTGTGACGTGTGAGATTTTCGTGAGAGTGAGTGAATTCATTTGTTATTGCCCCCATTCTATTCATTATATTGATGGTTGTGTGTGATCTTTGGGGGGGCACTCTTTTGTTTCATATTGGTGAGGGCACGTGGTTTGCATGAAATAGGTGAAGTTGGTGGCTTCTTGGTTGAGTAGATAGGTGTGATTTTGTGGGAGCATGGTTGCATTAAGTTGAGTTTGTGCATTTGAGCTATTTTGGGGTGGTTGTTTTTATATTTTTGGTTTTGGTAAATTGTTGGCATGTTGTTGATCCATAGTAGTCATGTGTGTATTGGTTCAATGGTTGGTATCAACCATAGTCATGGGCAGACCTGTTTTACCTAGGTTGGGAAGTTATTTGTGATTGCTCGAGGACGAGCAAAGGTTCAAGTGTGGGGTGGTGATGTTTGGCATTTTATGCCTATATTTCCTTAATATTTCCTCACGTTTGAGCTTGTTTTGCACTCATTTTATAGTTTATGAATGTGGTTTTACACTGATTTTATGTCGTGTGTATGTAGGTTGTTACGCAGTGTAATTAGAGCTTTTAGGAGCATGATTGAGCAAGAAAAGATTGGATTTTGATTGAGGATTGGATCGAGCACACGAAGGCACAACACGAAACGAGCGAAGGAGCAAGAAAACAGAAAAATGGCTGGGCGCCGTGGGCTCCGCGCCGCGCCCCTTACCGCGTGCAGTGGCTGGTGCGGTTTCCCATGCGCCGCGGAGCCAAGGCGTGCGAGTTTCGATGGTCACTGGTTGTGTCAGCGCGATCGTGGGCGCGGGGCGCCCGTTATAGCGCCCCTTGTGCGCGTTTTTATGTCCTATTTCGTCTAGGCTTGGGTCTAACTTATTATTAGGTGTTTGTAAACTCTATAAATACTCTTTTACTTAGTTTTTTATGGGAGTTCAGACTTTGGAGCAAATTTGAGAGCTCATAACATCAAGACAAGGGTTTTTCTTCCTTCCATTAATTGATTTCATCATTATTTCATTATTACAGCAATTCCTTGTGTTGTTATTATGAGTATGCATAGCTAAATCTATCGTTCTAGGGTTAGAGTATTTCATGAAGGTTGATGTTTGAAGATTGATTCCCATTAATTGAATCCCACTACGGGTTACTTATTCCTTCTTGATTTCACTTGTGTAATTGTCAGGGCCCGATTATTACGCATTATCTATGGTTTTTAGATTGAACTCGAAAGAGGGAATTTAATTACGTAATAAGAAAGAATAGGACTAGTTTGTGAACCCGGGCATCGGGGAACCAATTTGTGAGTAGGATAGACATATACTTGCTCGCCTAGTTTAACTAATTACAGAATTCGTTAATGCGTGCACGTGATTCAACCCATAGACATATAGGGATTGGAGTAGCCTGCATAGACCGTGAAGAACTGAAAGGTTTTCACGGGTACATTTAATCTGTTAGTTAGTAACCCGGGATTTAAGAAGTGGAATCAATTGGAAAACTCAACTGGATTGTTCGTAACTCTGACCCTGGACCGTCTCCTTATTACTGATAACAACCAACTTTTGCTCCATTGCTTGAATTCACTTTTACCATTTAATTACTGTTCTTTAGTTAACAAAATCCTCACTATTGGAAAAAGATCCCTGAATAGTTTAAATAAATTATTTGCTAGAACTCAGTCTGCATAGTCCTCGTGGGAACGATACTCATCTTATCACTTTATTACTTGTCGACCACGTATACTTGCGTGTGCGTTGGGAGCAACAATACACGCACAAAACGTGTATCCACAAACTAATACTATATTAAAAATTAAGCACTTAGGGGGATATTAATCGATTATTTAACTTTTCGTAACTGCGCCCTTGGACATGGATAGAATTACAACTTTAGTTATACAAAATAACTACAAAAATAATTTACAAATATAAATTAAGAATCTATCTCACGGCAATAACAACTATATGTTATAAATTCATTTATTTGTGGATGACCACTACTCACATTATCCAATTGTAACATATAGTTTACTACCCCACTTTCTCCTATTTAATTCCTCCCCACTAAGTGACCACTAATTCCTTATTAAGTCATTCTTGTAACCTTTGGGTTGATTTGTAACCTATGTATTTGTATCCTATAAATAGAGCACATTTGACTCTATGGAAGTAAGACTTGAAGATATGAATGGAATAGAATTCTTCCTTCTCCTCCCCATATTTCTTGTATTCTTGCTCTCTTTTACCTTTATTTTATAACACGTTATCAGTACGAGTCTCTAATTTTTCCAAGTTAGAGTTTGATTTTCCAAATTCTAATTCTAAGATGATTGGTGGTCTAGTATTGGTGTGAAAAATAAAACTTGGGGATTTGATGCAATAATGACCCAGAATATTAGTTTCTTCTCCGGAACGACAAGGTATGTACGTGAATTTATACAGTAATATAGTAGATATGTATTTTCACGTGACTTGCTTCATTGTCAAAACAGACATATCTACTTACATTTTTTGTTCAATTTGACACCAAAAAAAAGTAATTACTTATACCAATTCGATAGAAAATCATGTGACTATTCAACAGTTGCATCTTGAGGTTCTAGAGTTTCGGTCATCTCCTATTGCACAATGGATATCTCCAGTAGTTGACTAGCGAATTACTCCTAGCACTTAGTATTTATATGATAGTCCTGTAAGATTGATTTTAACTTGGTTTTAGAAATATGACATATTCAGCTCACGACACTAACCAATCTGGTATGTATGCATACATATTTTTATTTGTCAGAACAAAATTTTATTTTTCTCTTGAAAAATAAATAAATAGAAAGTAGATGTTGACCCTAAATATATGAGATGAAACTCACAAATGAGTTGAGGATATAATGGTACGACTTGACCTAAAATACAACAGAAAGGATTATTAACCAAGTATGCAGGATCACTACCATATAATTTAATGAAGTAGAAGTATTATCAAATTGGTTTAAAGATTGATAACATCTATTATTTATGAACTTTACTTCACATTAGGTGATTGGTCTTATTTACATGAGAATTTGGGTAGTATATCTCATATTATTTTTCCTTTATCAGTTTGACAAAGATATACATTTGTACAGTTTCAATGAACTTACATTTTATTTAGTCTACAAATGCATTCACATGATATCACTTGTTAATGGGAGGTTATACCATCATTTATTATGCGGCAGCGTCTCAAGGTTCTGGTCAAGGTAACCAACATTAGATTTGTGATCTTGGTAATTGCATAACTTGTCTGTATGACACTCATATGTATTTAACTTGATACTAACCTAAAGTTGTTATGCCCTTTGAATTTTAAGTCTAGCCATGGTTGAAAGTTATATCACTTTCAAATGTAATCATACCGTGGTAATACTTATAAACGCTCAAAGATAAGTCCATGCATACTTGGCTTATTATCTTATTTGTTGATGGTAAGACAATTTTTAAGTACTGGCTGTCCACCATTATAATAAGACATTTGGATTTAAGTTCCAATCATTATTGCCTAATATGTCTTTATGAGGATAAAACATTGAGTTCGGGACTCGATGCACCATATTGATGATATAATGATGACAGAGGTAAATAATGAGTTATTAAGTCCGTTCACAGATATGCTCCATTCATAGAGGTGAATGTGGGAGCAATATATGCTCCATTCCCTAAGATTAATGTGGGAGCAGGACAAGCTCCATTCCGTAAAGGTGAATGTGGAAGAAACACATACTCCATTCATGAATGAGAATGTAGTAGCACATAATAATGCCTGAAAGAAGGCAAAATATCTTTACGTCTGAAAGAAGACACAATATTTCATGTCTGAAAGAAGGCAAGTAATTTTATGTCTTAAATATGATAAATTAATTACCATAGTAGAGACTATGGTTGTGGACATGACAAGGGACGAAATAACAGTCATCATTGTGAAATAAATAAGAGAATAATAAGGGTTCTCAAAAGTAACCGTCCAAACGGTCAATAAAATAATGGCATCTGTCACGACCCATAATCCTAGATAGTCGTGAGGGCACCCGAACTAACTCCATCGGGCGAACCCACTCTCTATATTAACGTTTAATCTCAAAATTATTAAATAAAGAATATAATAAAAATTCAAACTGTGAATTTTATTACTGAAATACGCGGAATATCCTCAACACAAATGAAAGGTCTAGTCCTCTACCATAAGCCATGAACATCTATAAGATAAATACTGAATAAAATATCCCGAATGTCTGAAACAATAAATGACATGAATGAAAATAATGGAAAGGTGCGCCACCACGGAATGAGGATGGTTGGCTCACCACCGATCAATAGGAAAATCTTCAACTCAGGCCACGGGCTCGCTGGTGCTCGGAACCGTATCTGCCCGAACAGATAATTAAAAAAACAAATAAAAAAAGAAAATAACGTAAGTCAAGAGGACTTAGTAGGTGGGTAGACTAGTTCCTATGAAAGACAGGAAACTAGTCTAAGCAATAAATTAACAGAATAGAGAAGAGAGAAAAAAGAAACATGTTATAATTCGCTATTTAAATAGTCCATCCAGTCACACCATTCAAAATCAATAAATCTCATTCAAGAACCAACAATTAAACTCAATTAATAAACCAGCAGAATATGTGGGCTAACTCCGAAAAGATGTGATAGTGGACCAACTCCGAGGCTATCAAATGTACCAACTCTAAAATAGATAGTGGACCAACTCCGAGGCTATCAAATGGACAAACTCCGAAAAATTATCAATTGGACAAACTCCGACATATCAAAGTAATCATAAATTTTCATGTCAAACATACACATAACTTGCAATACTTTATACAACAACCAGGAGTAAACACAATCCAGGAAAAACAACACATATTCCAAGTAAATATTTAAACACAACGAAAAGGTGTAAAAGGTTACACCTAGGGCAGTGCACATACAAGTAACGTATGTACAATATCCCGCGTGGACTAGTTCCACCAAAGAAAGGGATAGAAACACCTACCTCTGTTCGAAGAACCAAAGCACTACTCAACAATCTTCTTTCCTTGTCGAATCTCCTCCAAATTGTCTCGCTTTAAGTAAAAGGATGGAGTACATAATTAATTTATTGGTTCAAATTGCCAAGTATATAACGTGTACCTAAATCCCCCAACAAAAGAACGTTCCCGGCTCACAAGTCTAAAACTATAATTAGATTCAATTTTGATACAAATTTCTATACTAAGTACTATTATAGTCCTAATAATAATAATCATAATGTATATGATAAGTAAATAAACTAATGGAAGATAGTAAAAATAAGAAGAAGCAGATACGTTGCTCCATATAATCAATTACGACATCAAGTCCAATCTTTCTATAGTGAGCTTCTGCATTGAAATTCATGCTTTGCACCTTGATGCAATTACTACTCATCATTGAAGTAATGATTTTCCCACTATTACACTAATTATTGCATCATAGTATCCATCCCATCAAAATGCACTATACTAGTAGCTAGAGAAGAATTAGCTAAAAGACCCCTCAAAGTGTTGAATAAAAAGTTTAACCTTTCCATTTCTTTTTGACTTATTTTTGGAGAGAGAAAAACTTAAGTGGGTTTAAGTGGGGACCAGGGACTGGATTAGTACTCTTAGAAACTTGTGGGTGCAAAACAATAATTCCTTAGGGTGCAAAACATAAAAAAAACTTGTGAGCTCTTTTTGAAATAAAAAAAAGTACCCGGGTAATTTAAACAATAACGGATACTACATCTCCTCTGTTTGGTTGATCATACACCACTGCGTTCCATTCCAATTTTCACGCTCAACTTCTCCTATTTTCGCTCTATCAACTGCCTGCACGACTTCAACTGCTGTGAGTGTCTTTTTGGAGTTATTTAAAGGATCTCTGTGGGTTAAGCACATTATCGACGAACAGCATAAACAGGTACGCATCGAGATTTTGTTAGGGTTTTTATTTGAGATTTAACTTTGTATTTTCTACGATTAATGGCTATTCTGCATCTTTACATCTTGATTTCGGGCAATGGGTGTTGTTATTTTACCGGTTCATACGCAATTTTCGATTCTGGTTTACGGTTTAATTTTTGGGGGTTTTTCTTTAACTTTCGTATTAAAATGTGGTTTGTGTAGGTGTAATTATTGGGGGTTTTTTCTTTAACTTTCGTTGTAAAACTGTGTTGTGTTTAGGTGATTAAATGCCTAGGATAAAGCACGCCGTTCCTAAAGGAAAAGGTCCGCGAACTTGGGAACAGCGTAGAGCGGAGCTTTTAGAAGAGAGGAGAGCTAGGGAACAACATATAGGTACGCGTAGGTGGTCCATGCGCAAAGCAGCACAATCAGCTTGGGTGTCTGCGAACATCCCCTCAGATTTTGTCAAGTGCAAAAGAAGAAGGGTGGAGGAAGAACATGATGACAGTGATGCCACATCAACTGATAAAGATGTTGGTGGTGGTCAAACAGAGGTGGGTGACAACTTGAGTTCAAAAGGTGCATCTGCTGATACCTTTGATCAGATTGACAGATTTCAAGCTGAAGATGGAGTTGGTAGTAGTGCTGCTGCTGCAGCAAAAAGAAGAGGAAAAACTGTTGTGATTGATGATGATGAGGATGAGGGTGATTCTGGGGAGGCAAGTAGGAAGAGTGATGGAGAGGAGGATCAGGCTGGTGATAGGGATGATGGAGTTGATAAAGGGGTTGATAGGGATCAGGCTGGTGAGAGGGATGATGGAGCAGGTGATGGAGTTGATAAAGAGGGAGATGAGGATGATGAAGAGGATGTGCATCCTCTTGACAGATTAAGCATTCCACAGAAGGTGATTGACATTGATGTCAGTACCTTTAGGTTCAAAACCTGGTTGTCCAGGTTTGAATCATTTAATGCAAAGATCTCTGTGAGATCTTCAGTTAAAAAATTTTATGACTTCAAGACCAAGCTGGCAAAGTTGGGTCTTGAAAAGATGTTTAGGAGATCAGTTTTTGGGGATTTCTTAAACCTTTCTGAGAACTGGACCTTCAATGGTCAGTTGGTGCACTCAGTGCTTTTGAGGACTATTAGACAGTCCAAGAAAAAGCATGAGATGTGGTTCTTAATTGATAGTAAGCCAGTCTGTTTTGGCTTGAGAGAGTTCTACCTGATGACTGGCTTAAACTGTTGTGAAGAGCCAGATACCAAATTGAAGGCCAAGTTCTTGGCAAATGGTGAAGGATTTCTAGAGAAGGTCTGTGGTGGTGGGGATGTGAGGGCAGAAAATCTACTGTACTTGATGGAGCAGAGACAGTTCTCTAAGGAAGAGAAGCTAAAGTTGGCTCTCCTGTGGTTCCTCCATACTGTCTTGATGGCCAGGGACAAAACTAAAAATGTTGAGAAATGGTGGATCCAATGTGTGGCTAACCTGGACTTTTTCAGCAAGTACCCCTGGGGCAGGCTTTGTTATGACCTGACAGTGGACTACCTCTACAATAAAGTGGATTTTGCGAAGACCCATCGACAGCATGTAGAGGGTAAAACTGCTGGTTATGCACTGTTTGGATTCCCATGGGCCTTCCTTGTAAGTATTATTATTTTATTTTCCAGTTTTATTAAGAATGATTGTGTGAAAACATAAGTAATGTGACTGTGGCATTCATGGCAGGCATGGATATATGAGGCTGTACCCTTGGTTGGCCGTAATGCTGGGAAATCTGAACAGTCCCCCTTGCCAATCCCAAGGATGCTGAGGTGGCAGCATACAAGAAGAAATGTGGGAGATGTTGATGCAGGCCATCAAGGAGCTAGACAGGTATGTACCAATTCAATTTATTAATTATATTATCATTTAATGATTAATTAATTTATTAATTATTTTATCATTTGATGACAGGTTTTGCACCCTTTCTTGATCACAACAGTGCAAGAAGTTGAGGGTTGCAAAAAATTTGTCTCTCCTCATGCTGATGAGGTCGAGGATCCTGCATTGGACAAGCTGAGGGCTATGCTGGAGGGGGTCACTGGGATTAAGTACATTGTGGAGGAGTATGCTGATGAAATGCACAAAACTGAAAGCCAGGAAGATAGGGTTGATGATGGTGATGATGCTGTTGCTGGTGATGGTGTTGATGGTGGTAGCAGGGGAACTTGCAGGCACTGTGGGCATGTGCAAGGTGTTCTGACAAGAATGTTGGAGGTGAGTGAGGAGATTTTAAAATTGTTGAAAGAGAAGAAGGTGAACAGTGAAAGGAAAACAAAGTTCAGGAACTTGATGAAGAGGAAGCTGTTCAAGCAAAGGAAGCTTGTGAAGAGGAAAAAGAAAGGTATGTATATTCATTTTAATGATAATTTGATTATTTTTGTCAATTTCTAAGTATTTCCTTTTAGTTGAAGTGAATGAAGGGAATAATGATGAAGAGAAGAATGAAGATGTGAGAGAAAACAATGCGGCAGTCGATGAAGAAGAAGAGGTTTTCCATGATGCTCAAGTTCATGGAGCAGATGAAGAGATGACTGCAGATGCTGCAGATGCAGAAGATGCCAGAAATGCAGCTCAAGTTGATGGAGTATATGAAGAGAAGTCTGAAGAAGGAGACAATGCAGAGATTGTTGAAGAAGCTAGAAATGAAGAGATTGTTGAAGAAAATCGCGAGACACAAGCGGCATTGCATGTGGATGAAGCTAATGTTGTTGTGAATGAAGTTCTTGCAAGTCTGAATGTTCAGTTTCCTTCAGAGGATATTGGAACAGATAATGTTTGATGGGTTCAGTATTAATGATTGGTTTCCTGGTTTTGTATAAGTTGAATGTTGAACTAGTAGTTTATAACAGTAGTTGATGGTTAACTTTAAATTTGTTAAGGTATATTCTATTGATGACAGTCTAGTATATTCTATTATGGTTATCTCTGGTTATCTCCTGGTTAGTCATAGACAAGTGTATGGTGGCTGACCTTGTTTTTGGACATGAACAGTGGGTTTATCAATGCAGGGTACTTGTTAGGAGAGAACTCATTTCATTCATTGTTCAATGTTTCAATCATGGTTTGCAACTAATAACATGTTTCTCTTCTTATGTGCTCGCAACTCAAACAATAACGAAGATTTTATAACAAAAACAAAACAGAGCTTTCCCAACTACATTACAATATCGATGCTTTTATACAAAAACAGCCAAATTATTTATTGGCCTTAAGTTTATACAATAACAGCCAAGTTATTGGCCTTTATACAAAAACGGCCAAGTTATTGGCCTTTATACAAAAACGGCCAAACGATTGACCTTATGTTAACACAGCGTCAAAATAATAATACACATATCCGAATTATGAACAAAATGTACACAGCCCCAAAATACTACACATACTAAAAGAAGCGAACTACTAGGAGATCCATTTAAAAACGGCGCAGATAACACAACCAGCTACCATCGACTTAATCAACATCTTAAGTCGATGACTCTTCTGCTCAGCTTCTTCCCTCTTCATCTCAGCTACTTTCAACTTCATTTCACCATCCCTCAGCATGATTTTCAGAAAACTATTCTGCTCTTCACATTCACTCAGTAGTTGTCTCAGTAAAACACAATTGTCTTCGGTATCCTTAAGCTTTCTAACCAGATTCCCAATCACACTCGATGCTGCTGCAGGCAGTGGTCCACCATCAAACCACCGAAAGTAGTCGCACCCACCACTTGACTGCATTATTTAACAAAATCCAAGAAAAAATCACTACACTAACAAATAATCAAAAACAAAAACGAAAATAGTCGCACCCACCAGTTGACTGCATTATTTAATAAAACCCAAGAAAAAATCACTACACTAACAAATAATCAAAAACAAAAACAAAACTATAATGTATGAGTAACTCACCTTTGGAGTTTTACAACTCCAAAATCTGCGTCCAGGGTTTGTATTAGTGCGCGATGTCCTCAGCTTCGTACTTTTGCCGCAGAAACAGATATCGGCTTCTACGTTGGAGCTGGACGAATCTTCACTCATGATTGTCTTTGAGTTGTTTGATTTTTCAGCTGGTGAAAGAGGGGTCGTGAAAGAGAAGGTTTTGAAGAATTGGGTGGGTTAGGTTAGAAATTGGGGGAAATTATTGGGGTTCTCTAGAAATTGTTTGGGGAATCGTTAAATCAGCTTTTATATATTTGGGGATTTGTTTTAAAATATTAAAGTTAATGGAGATTTAAGTGAGGCGGGAAATTTGGGCTCCAATTTCCGCTCAAACTTTTTGACTTTTACCTAAGCCGCGTGACCAAGGGCGTGACGTGTTCCGTGTTTGGGTTCGGGGTTTGGGGATTTGGGGTTGGGGGTTTGGGTTTAGGGATAATCGACATATAGTAGTCGATAATCAACTTTGTATCTTGAAAATTAACATATTGAATTATTCTCGAATCCAAGAATACACTAAGGTAGGCATAACAAGAATAGACATAGTAGGCTTATGTATACATGAGATTTTCCCTTGTAGGCATCAATGAGTTGTTATAATGTACTAAATTGGTCAATAATACTCAAATGGGGTCCATATACCATCACATATGGTGTAACAAGACATATGAGTCATGACACTAAGGTAGGCATAACAAGAATAGACATAGTAGGCTTATGTATACATGAGATTTTCCCTTGTAGGCATCAATGAGTTGTTATAATGTACTAAATTGGTCAATAATACTCAAATGGGGTCCATATACCATCACATATGGTGTAACAAGACATATGAGTCATGACACTAAGGCATTGCTTAACAAGAATAGACATAGTAGGCTTATGTATACATGAGATTTTCCCTTGTAGGCATCAATGAGTTGTTATAATGTACTAAATTGGTCAATAATACTCAAATGGGGTCCATATACCATCACATATGGTGTAACAAGACATATGAGTCATGACACTAAGGCATTGCTTAACAAGAATAGACATAGTAGGCTTATGTATACATGAGATTTTCCCTTGTAGGCATCAATGAGTTGTTATAATGTACTAAATTGGTCAATAATACTCAAATGGGGTCCATATACCATCACATATGGTGTAACAAGACATATGAGTCATGACACTAAGGCATTGCTTAACAAAAATAGACATAGTAGGCTTATGTATACATGAGATTTTCCCTTGTAGGCATCAATGAGTTGTTATAATGTACTAAATTGGTCAATAATACTCAAATGGGGTCCATATACCATCACATATGGTGTAACAAGACATATGAGTCATGACACTAAGGCATTGCTTAACAAGAATAGACATAGTAGGCTTATGTATACATGAGATTTTCTCTTGTAGGCATCAATGAGTTGTTATAATGTACTAAATTGGTCAATAATACTCAAATGGGGTCCATATACCATCACATATGGTGTAACAAGACATATGAGTCATGACACTAAGGCATTGCTTAACAAGAATAGACATAGTAGGCTTATGTATACATGAGATTTTCCCTTGTAGGCATCAATGAGTTGTTATAATGTACTAAATTGGTCAATAATACTCAAATGGGGTCCATATACCATCACATATGGTGTAACAAGACATATGAGTCATGACACTAAGGCATTGCTTAACAAGAATAGACATAGTAGGCTTATGTATGCATGAGATTTTCCCTTGTAGGCATCAATGAGTTGTTATAATGTACTAAATTGGTCAATAATACTCAAATGGGGTCCATATACCATCACATATGGTGTAACAAGACATATGAGTCATGACACTAAGGCATTGCTTAACAAGAATAGACATAGTAGGCTTATGTATACATGAGATTTTCCCTTGTAGGCATCAATGAGTTGTTATAATGTACTAAATTGGTCAATAATACTCAAATGGGGTCCATATACCATCACATATGGTGTAACAAGACATATGAGTCATGACACTAAGGCATTGCTTAACAAGAATAGACATAGTAGGCTTATGTATACATGAGATTTTCCCTTGTATGCATCAATGAGTTGTTATAATGTACTAAATTGGTCAATAATACTCAAATGGGGTCCATATACCATCACATATGGTGTAACAAGACATTTTAGTCATGATTTTTTTGATTTTATTTGAAATTACACTAGGTCGATAATCAACCCTTTCGGGGTTGATTTGGTTAATAGTCGATTACCTTTGTCCATTCAAGTCCCGACTTCAGAAAATCCTGCCATTACTTAAATATTTTTCGTATTACTTAATATTTATTTTATTTACATTTTCCAGTAAATATTATTATCGTAATTTATTACTTTACTTTTATCTTTTTCTATTTATATTTTTGTTTTTGGTCATTTTCTGATTATTTCAATTTTTGCGAACCTATCTATCGATTTATCTACTTGGTGTTGGTTGATTATAAACCAAAATGGAGTATGGACAGTTCATCAAGAATACGCAAAAAAATGGGGGAGCGGGAAACTGAACGAGAAATTAAATGCACAATCATAGTTAATAATAACCCAGGGGGCTTTTCATATATAATATTTTTAAAGAAATGAGCAATCATAATGAAAACTCTTTTCTTTTTACATTTAAAAATTAAAAAAAAAAACTAATTATTACGAGGGGAGGGGGGAGGGGTGATGTAGTTGTCCAGATCCTCCCGTGCTCGTTCCATGAGCACCCTCAACATCCTAGCAGTACGGCGGATGTTCATCTCCTGCCTCCTGCGATCTTCACACAGGAGGCGGATAAGCCTGTCTATGTCAGCACGGATCAGCAGCACCTCTGGGTCGTTGTTCCTGAGAGTGACATTGCCATTGTTGTTGTTTCTGGTGGCACTTCCTGGAGCTCTTGCCATTATAAGATGTTTCTGATTCTTGAGTTGTGTTGTGGATTGTTGGATCTAATGCCTCTATTTATAGGCTCCAAATCGATGCAACCTTTGGTGTTCCCAGAAAAAGAAAAGTCTTATCGTTTCAAGTGGCAATTATGAACTGCCACTTCGTTTAACCCAATTCCGGCTGCTTTCAATGACGGGGCGCACGCGTCTATTAAATGAGTTCAATCAGTTTATCAACTGCATTGGGTCTATTAATCGAAATTGTAAATACTCAACTGGTTGTAAGCATGTCCAGCATTTGCTGAACTCAAATAATAGTCATTCTTATACAAGACACTTAAAATAGAAATAAAATACAGTAACGAAACTATTACAATCAGTTCAAATTGTTCCAACAAATAACACAGTACCAAATTAAGACAACCACATCCAACACTACTTAAACACACCAAATATGAAGAACTTAAGCTAATACACCAAATCAAAATTGCAAGGTTGATTATCAACCTCGTACCAAAGCAGGGCAGGTTGTCCTCTTATGGCCACTTCTCTTGCAGTTTGAACATCTATTTTGCCTCTTCCTTGAGAAAAAAGTTTCACCAACTGAGGGAAAACGATTAATTCTCCTTCTACCCTTTTTGGGATCGACCATCGGCGGAAGAATTCTTCTATGAACTACCTCTGGAGGAACCATCCATTCTTGCTCCGGTGGCATTGGATAAACATTTTCTTCATACGCACACATGTAAGTCTGAAGCCTATAAAATGGACAAGTGTAATGGTACGCGCTAGCACCATATTCATCTCCATACCTTATCCTCAACACTGCAAACGCATGCTTGCATGGTATCTTGTCCAGGTCAAACTCCCTGCATGTACACGTTCTGAAATGAAGATTGACAGTGTGGGATAGGCCATCTCCAACCACAGTGTACTTCGGTACTTCCACGCTCCCGCCTGCATGATAAGCAATCAATTTGTTTCCTTCAAGCATATTCTGATTCAATTTTGTTTCAGCACTGGGCACCAAAATGGTGTTGTGTTTCTTCATCTCCTCACGCCTCTCATTGAACTTGTCAGTAAACCTGCGAGTAATAGCATTGCACAGTCCCAGGATGGGGTATTCTCTCTCGTCCTTGAACATTGCGTTGAGGGACTCGGAAAGGTTTGTCGTCATTACATCATACCTGTTTCCTGGAAAAAATGCTCTCGTCCACTTATGGAAGCCCACTTCATCCTTAAGACAAGCAGCTGCAGCAGGGCATTTTGACGCGAGCTGGTTAAAAGCATCGCTGAACACTTCAAAACGGTACGCCTTCGCAGCGGTGTAATAATCCTTCAAAAATGATCCACACTTGAACCTTACGCGCATGTTCTCAGCAAGGTGCTTGGTGCAACAGCCATGAGATGCTAAGGTATACACCCTTCTAATCCCATTTGCTATGGCCTTGGCGCGATCGGAAATTATGCACAGGTCCGGTGTATTGGGGACTACGTGAGCCAGCTGTTCAAAAAAGAATAGCCATGAGCTATCGCACTCCTTGTCTACCACACAGAAAGCCAATGGATAAATGTGGTTCTCCGTGTCCTGCGCGACAGCCGTCAATAAAACACCGCCGTAGGTGGACGATAAATGTGTCCCATCGACTGATATCACCTTCCTCATATATGTAAACCCTCTAACCCAAGCTCCGTAAGCTACAAAAAAATACTTGAACCTCCCCTGTTCATCAACCCTTAACCCAGTCTTGCTGCCAGGATTTAGGCTTTCCAACACAAAACTGTACGCATCTAAAATTGCGTAACTGTGCTCCGGACTGCCCCTAACTAAAGCCTTTGCAATTTCTCTTCCTTTCCAGCACTTCCAATAACTTACCTTACTATTCAGTTGTTGATCCAAAGCGCTCTTGATATCTTTTGTCGTCAACCCTTTGCCTTCAATAAACCTGTTCTTGAAATATTCTCCGATGACATCCGCTGAAGCATGTGGATGATGGCTTGGTAGATGTTGCACCCCACATGTGTGCTCTTTAAAGTATTTGGTGATCACAAACCTGTTGGAATTAACATACTTCATGGCGCGCACCATCCACCTGCAGCGCGCTTCTACACATGCCACGACATACAGGGATTTAGTACTCTTCTTTGTTTTGAATGTGAATGGCTTCTTCATTGAACCCATCTTCAAAGCCACAACCAGGCTCTTCTTGGTATCGAAGGTTTTCCCAGTATGAAAACCTGTGCAATCATCAACCACATCACCCAAGTTGCTGCCTTGAGTGGGAGCAGATTCGGCAACACAGTTGCTCCCATTTACAGCGGGTTCTCCAACCTCTGGATCTTCAATAGCATTTTCTTCTTCACTATCCATATCACCAGCAGTTTCACCAACTCCAGCATCACTGCCATGATCACCCGTACTCTCATTGAATAGTGGTGGTCGTGGTGGTCTTGCAGAATCAGCTGCACCATTAGTGGCAGCATTTGAGCCTGCTTGAGAGCTCTCGCCAACAAATATCTTTAAAATAGGCCTGCTACCATTATTTCCAACATCGAGCATATAGATATGCAAATCATTATCATTTCTTATAAAAGAAGGAGCCACCTTACCCCTCGTAGGAGCAGCACTAAAAACATAGCTAATTGAAACCTCGCTGCGATGGCACGTTAAGTTGCCGCGATCGATTAATTGGTCAATTAACTGATCGTAGGTACATTCCAGATTTAATGCAATAGGGATTGTTGTCTTTGTCCTAGATTGCCAATTCCAGCATTTTGGGGTCTCAATCCATTCACCCATAAAGTCAGCACCTACTACTACGAAACCCCCCATCTACTTCAACGAAGTCGATGATCAACCGAATGTGGTCGATGGTCGATGAAATAATGCAGCAGTTCTGCAACAATGGCGAACGAATAAAAAACAGCTTGAACTTCTTACCAGTTGAAGAAATGAAAGGATGTATGTGCAAAGACGGAAGCCCAGACCAATTCACCTCAGATTTCCATCCACATTACTCGCATTGAGACGTTACAGCCGCAACAAGAAATTTCAAGAAAAACGGGTTCCAAAAGATAACACAGTTATAGATCGAGATGACGCAGTTCTTGATGGGAGAAATGGAGCAAAAAACGAAGCTCAAAAAGCCATTGTAGCCGCAGGTGGTTCTGGGCGGGAAAGCTTGGAGGGAAGAAGAAGGCAGCTGGGGGTCTAGGGATTTTGGTGGGAAGATTTAATTATTTTTTTGCTATTTTAGGTAAATAATAATTGTTTATATAATAGACCAAAGTGTAGTTTTTGTAACTTGGGGGCTGGGGGTTTGAGACTAGAGAACTTGGATAAGATCATTAGTGTTAAATGGTCATTAAGCAATTAAAGGGTTATACACCCAATTTTTAAGACTTGAGGGTTATTCCCTCTATTTCCTTCATTGCAGAGGTCTTTTAGCCAAGTCACCCATTACTGAAAAGATAACAAAATGATGGAAATAGGTGCAGTGGCCTAAATTCCAACAACGAACAATAGCTTCCTCCTTAACTATTATTGAAGCCTTAGCAAATTTCATTAAATTTGAAACCTCATTCCATAACAACTGATCATAATGGATAATTATGTTCCCCTTTAAATTCTAGAAAAAAAAACATTCAGTAATAACGATGGAATATAATTGGGCAAATAGTTTACCTTCACAATATTGAGTAGTGATCCTCGAATTGAATTCTTCAATTCCTCAAAGAGGTCTATGCCTGAGCAGCCGTCTTTACACACTTAGTTTCCAAGTTTTATATTTTGAAACCTAGGTTTTGCATCCTTGTAATTTCAGTGTGCGGGTTTTTACATCATGGCTTACCCCACTTCTCCACTTCTAATTTTATTTTATTAAAATTAGTTAATAGTCAACTAATAAAGGTAATGCATAACTGGTCCAATAATTACTCCTAATTAATTTCTAACCCATCTTCCAACTCATAATTTGTAAAAAAAAAAATTTCATGTAATAACAATTAAAATAAATATACCAAAACTAAAGGAATGACAGAGAAGATAATATTTGTAAAATATTGGGTCATTACATTCTCCCACACTTAAACTCTCGTTCGTCCTCGAACGATACTTGAAAAACCTAAGCCCCATACGATGCACACGAGGCAATAGAAAAAAATATAAACGAATCTCAACCAGTCAAGTCTCATGACACATACCTGGAGTCTCAAACAAGTACGGATATTTCTCCCGCATACTCGCCTCAATCTCCCAAGTAGCCTCATCATGTGGACGATTTCTCCACTGTACCTTTATCAAAGGAATTTCTTTTGATTTCAACTTGCGAATATCCCTCTCAACTATAGCAACCGGAACCTCCTCATAAGTTAGATCCTCATCCAACTTAATTGTATTTGCCTCAATAACTTGAGTAGGATCACGAACACACTTCCGAAGAATAGAAACATGAAAAACTGGATGAACCGGCATCGAATCAGGTAAGGCAAGCTTATAAGCAACATTACCAATACGCTGAATAATCTCAAACGGGCCAATGAAACGAGGGCTCAACTTGCCTTTCTTCCCAATCTCATCACACCTCGCATCGGTGACACCTTTAAGTAAACCAAATCACCCTCCATAAACACCAAGTCCCGGGTCCTCCGATTTGCATATGATATCCGCCTACTCTGAGCAGATCGTAAGTGATCTTGAATAATCCGTACCCTATCCAATGTCTGCTGCACATAATCTGGACCTAAAGCAATCACCTCACCAGACTCTAACCATCCCACTGGAGAGCGACACCTACGCCCGTACAAAGCCTCAAACGGTGCCATCTGAATAGAAGACTGGTAGCTATTATTATAAGCGAATTCTGCTAGGGGTAAATGGTCATCCCAATGACCACCAAAGTCCAGCGCACAAGCTTTCAACATATCCTCTAATATCTGAATAGTCTGCTCTGACTGGCCATCCGTCTGTGGGTGAAATGCAGTACTAAGCTGAACCTTAGTCCCAACTCTCGCTGAAATGACTGCCAAAACTGTGCTGTGAACTGAGAGCCTCTATCAGAAATAATAGAAAGTGGAGTACCATGCAATCGGATAATATGCTCAATAAAAATCTGAGCCAACTTCCTTGCTGAATATGTACTCTTCACTGCAATAAAGTGAACAGACTTGGTTAGTCTATCAACCACAACCCAAACCGAGACATGTTTTCTCAAAGTCCCAGGCAAACCAACAACAAAGTCCATAGTGATCATCTCCCACTTCCACTCGGGAATAGGTAATGCCTGGGATAAACCTTCAGGTCTTCTATGATCGTACTTGACCTGCTGACAGTTTGAGCATGGAGACACGTGCTCAACAACATCCTTCTTCGTTCCCTTCCACCAGTATAACTCACGAAGGTCATGATACATCTTAGCGGTACCGGGATGAATGGAATACCGCTAGCTGTGTGCCTCATCCAATGCCAACCGCCTCAAGTCATCAACATTAGGAACACAAAAACGACCGTTGAGACGAAGGACACCATCATCACAAACTGTAAACTCTGTTGCTCCCCCACTTAGGGTCGTATCTCGCAACTCTAGCAAATAAGAATCCTAATACTGCCTCTCCTTAATCTGATTGGCAAGAGAGGATTGGGTCATCATACAAGCAAACACTCTGTCAGGCGCTGGGCTGAATACTCTAACCCTCTGGTTAGTCAAGGACTGCAAATCAATCGCCAAGGGCCTCATATCAGCATCTAAATATGCAAGACTACCCATAGACTTCCGGCTCAATGCATCAGCTACAACATTGGCCTTTCCCGGGTGATAACGAATGGTAAGATCATAATCCTTGATCAACTCGAGCCATCTATGTTGCCTACCATTTAAATCCTTCTGATTAAATAGGTGTTGTAAGCTCTTGTGATCAGTGAAAATCTCACAAGGCTCACCATAAAGATAGTGCCTCCAGAGTTTCAAAGCAAACACAACCGCTGCCAACTCTAAGTCGTGGGTAGGGTGGTTCTTCTCACTCACCTTCAGCTGCCTCGATGCATATGCAATAACCCTGCCTTTTTGCATTAAGACACACCCCAAACCGATACGAGAGGCATCACAATATACTACAAACCCACCTGAACCAATAGGAAGAGTCAACACTGGAGCAGTAGTCAATAAGGATTTGAGCTTCTAAAAGCTCGCCTCACACTCCTCTAACCATCAAAACTGCATAGCTTTCTGAGTCAAACGGGTCAGCGGAGCTGCAATAGAAGAAAACCCCTGAACACATCGCCGGTAGTACCCTGCCAAGCCAAGGAGACTACCTATCTCTGTCGCAGAAGTAGGTCGTGGCCAATTCTGAACTGCCTCAATTTTCTTCGGATCAACTTTAATGCCTTCACTAGACACAATGTGACCCAAGAATGCCACAGAATCTAACCAGAATTCACATTTAGAGAACTTGGCGTACAACTTCTGATCCCGAAGTGTTTGCATAACAGCTCTCAAGTGCTCCTCATGCTCCGCTCGGCTACGGGAATAAATCAAGATATCATCAATAAAGACAATAACAAATAAGTCCAAGTAAGGCCTGAACACTCGGTTCATCAAATCCATAAAAGCTGCCGGGGCATTTGTAAGCCCAAATGATATAACCAGAAACTCATAGTGACCATAACGGGTCCGGAAGGCCGTCTTTGGGATATCACTCTCACGAATCTTCAACTGATGATAACCAGATCTCAAGTCAATCTTAGAAAAGAATTTAACTCCTTGCAGCTGATCAAACAAGTCATCAATACGAGGCAACGGATACTTGTTCTTTATCGTCACCTTGTTCAGCTGCCTATAGTCAATACACATCCGCATCGAGCCATCTTTCTTCTTAACAAATAATACTGGAGCTCCCAAAGGTGGAACACTGGGTTTGATAAATTCCTTACTAAGTAACTCCTACAACTGCTCCTTTAATTCTCTCAGCTCAGTAGGAGCCATACGATAAGGAGGAATAGAGATAGGTTGCGTACACGGAATAATACCTATGCCAAATTCAATATCTCTATTAGGAGGAACACCCGACAAATCCTCTGGAAACACATCAGCAAACTCACAAACACTAAGAATAAAATCAATAGACGAGGACTTCATGATGGTGTCCCGAATCAAGAAAAGATCAGTCTTGAGCTTCCAACTAATGTTATCCAAATTTCGAGTGGATCTTAAAGAAAAATACAATCAAGCTGTAACAGATGCAACAAGTCATCCCGACATAGAAATGATACCAAAAATTACTATGCTTACCAGTAAAATACTGACTAAGTCCTCGAGAAAACACAACCAAAACCTAATCAACAAACAAAACTCAATAAGAGAATCCCAAAGCAACACAAGATATACCAAATATTTGATACCTATTTTCCAACCAGTTACTGTATCATTTGATGGAATACCAACACTCAATACCCGTCTCGATAAAACTAAAAGACCAACCATAACAAACAAACAAAAGCATCCAAGCCCTGAGCTAAGACTACACACACCGGTCAAAAATTCCACATCCAAGAGACTCCAATAAGTGTCCAAAGATTACCAAGATGCACATAATTCACAACTCCACCTATATAAAAGTATGGAGATATATCGAAACGAATTTAACTCTGTCAAAAGCTAACTATCACATCTGCAATAGTCAAGTTCAACTTAGTTACGCATCATAGGCTCCTCCACTTGAAGCCAAAAGTCGTCAATAACTTATGCAAGAACCTACACTCTGACCTTGTACAACCTTGGTGTTTTATCATCAATATTTCGTCAAACTCTCTGAATTAAAGTTGTGCCTAGCACAACACATACCCAGACACATACATATAAAAAAGGATAAAAAATATGTCCCTCAACAGTCATAACACATCACTTAAATCTAAAACTTCCATTGAGCTCATCTTCAATGGAAAGAATTCATCTTCAATGACAAGGACCTAAAACAAAAGTTTGTTCGAGTCTTAAACAACTACTAGCCCATGCGAAGATCATAGAACTCCACTATTGTAACTTTATATTTTTCTGAGAACCACTATACCAAAAGCTTTATGTGGGCCTGCTGGCTTCCCTTTCACATTGCTAACGTCCACAAATCTCAGTTACACAGTTTATAAACTTGCCAAAGTCCAATTTTTATATCTCTGTCAAGAGAAATTTCAAGTTCATCTTCATTCCTAAGAGTAATGCTCTAAATCATGAAATACTATAATGCACAACAATCTCGATAAAACTTATCAAACCGCGATATAGCTTAAACCATTCCCTGATGCCCTTATTGATTTATTGAAGTCAAAGCAATCTGAAGCCAGAATCTTATTTTGAATATATGAACCTTGTATTTGACATATAAAACTTCTTGCCTTCATTATGATGCTCCCAAATTTGTCAAAGTCAAGCTAATACAACAAACCTTTGCCATCGTGAGAACAAATATCAGAAAAATTTAGTCCTTCGCTTTCAAAATCAACGCACGAGATAAGGAACGAAAGAAGGGAAATTTTCACTAAATACCTCATAGCCCCTCGTAGATAAGTACAGACGTCTCCGTACCGATCAATAAGACTCTATTAGGCACTGTTCATGACTTATCAGGACACTAGACCTAGGCTCTGATACCAATTGTCACGACCCATAATCCTGGATAGTCGTGAGGGCACCCGAACTAAATCCATCGGGCGAACTCACTCTCTATATTAACGTTTAATCTCAAAATTATTAAATAAAGAATATAATAAAAATTCAAACTGTGATTTTTATTACTGAAATACGCGGAATATCCTCAACACAAATGAAAGGTCTAGTCCTCTACCATAAGCCATGAACATCTATAAGATAAATACTGAATAAAATATCCCGAATGTCTGAAACAATAAATGACATGAATGAAAATAATGGAAAGGTGCGCCACCACGGAATGAGGATGGTTGGCTCACCACTGATCAATAGGAAAATCTTCAACTCTGGCCACGGGGCTCGCTGGTGCTCGGAACCGTATCTGCTCGAACAGATAATTAAAAAAAAAAATAAATAAAAGAAAATAACGTAAGTCAAGAGGACTTAGTAGGTGGGTAGACTAGTTCCTATAAAAGACAGAAAACTAGTCTAAGCAATAAATTAACAGAATAGAGGAGGGAGAAAAAAGAAACATGTTATAATTCGCTATTTAAATAGTCCATCCAGTCACACCATTCAAAATCAATAAATCTCATTCAAGAACCAACAATTAAACTCAATTAATAAACCAGCAGAATATGTGGGCTAACTCCGAAAAGATGTGATAGTGGACCAACTCCGAGGCTATCAAATGTACCAACTCTAAAATAGATAGTGGACCAACTCCGAGGCTATCAAATGGACAAACTCTGAAACATTATCAATTGGACCAACTCCGACATATCAAAGTAATCATAAATTTTCATGTCAAACATACACATAACTTGCAATACTTTATACAACAACCAGGAGTAAACACAATCCAGGAAAAACAACACATATTCCAAGTAAATATTTAAACACAACGAAAAGGTGTAAAAGGTTACACCTAGGGCAGTGCACATACAAGGAACGTATGTACAATATCCCGCGTGGACTAGTTCCACCAAAGAAAGGGATAGAACCACCTACCTCTGTTCGAAGAACCAAAGCACTACTCAACAATCTTCTTTCCTTGTCGAATCTCCTCCAAATGGTCTCGCTTTAAGTAAAAGGATGGAGTACATAATTAATTTATTGGTTCAAATTTCCAAGTATATAACGTGTACCTAAATCCCCCAACAAAAGAACGTTCCCGGCTCACAAGTCTAAAACTATAATTAGATTCAATTTTGATACAAATTTCTATACTAAGTACTATTATAGTCCTAATAATAATAATCATAATGTATATGATAAGTAAATAAACTCATGGAAGATAGTAAAAATAAGAAGAAGCAGATACGTTGCTCCGTATAATCAATTACGACATCAAGTCCAATCTTTCTATAGTGAGCTTCTGCATTGAAATTCATGCTTTGCACCTTGATGCAATTACTACTCATCATTGAAGTAATGATTTTCCCACTATTACACTAATTATTGCATACTAGTAGCTATTACTGAAAAGATAACAAAATGATGGTAATAGGTGCAGTGGCCTAAATTCCAACAACGAACAATAGCTTCCTCCTTAACTATTATTGAAGCCTTAGCAAATTTCATTAAATTTGAAACCTCATTCCATAACTACTGATCATAATGGATAATCATGTTCCCCTTTAAATTCTAGAAAAAAAAACATTCAGTAATAACGATGGAATATAATTGGGCAAATAGTTTACCTTCACAATATTGAGTAGTGATCCTCGAATTGAATTCTTCAATTCCTCAAAGAGGTCTATGCCTGAGCAGCCGTCTTTACACACTTAGTTTCCAAGTTTTATATTCTGAAACCTAGGTTTTGCATCCTTGTAATTTCAGTGTGCGGGTAGTTACATCATGGCTTACCCCACTTCTCCACCTCTAATTTTATTTTATTAAAATCAGTTAATAGTCAACTAATAAAGGTAATGCATAACTGGTCCAATAATTACTCCTAATTAATTTCTAACCCACCTTCCAACTCATAATTTGTAAAAAAAAAAAAATTCATGTAATAACAATTAAAATAAATATACCAAAACTAAGGGAATGACAGAGAAGATAATATTTGTAAAATATTGGGTCATGACAGCATCAATGTGTTATGTAAATATGAGGCACGTCCAAAATGATTATGGTCCGTTCCTGAAGTGAATGAGACAATTTATAATAAATATTATGAATGTAGACCCATTCATGAAAGTGAATGTGGAAATATATGAGAAAATGTATGAATGCGGACGTGCCCATGTGTGGTTGATAAAGTACCGCAACTCACCTCCAGAAGAGGTTCGAGTGGAATGAATCTATTAGTCATTATGACATAAATGGTCATTGCTCTCGTACAGAATGTACGTCATAATTATGTATTATGATGAATTACATAAGAGCAAGTGAAGCAAGAAATTGATCTTGCCTATAATTATTTTACCATGAGAAAAATAATATGATTTTCTCCTTGAAATGAGATATTCATCATATGGTTGATGTAATAAAATATATGGTAGCATAAAGCTATTTGAGTGCTCCAGAAGAGCCAAAATATTACTACCTGGAGGAATGAGATTGATGAAATATCTACTGTAGTATTTCTCGAAAGAAACTTGTTAAGTTTCAAATACATTTGCCAAAATGGCAAAGAGACTAAAATTGATGAAAAGATATGAATATCTTTATATTACTACAAGAATGTCGGGTGAGATATATGTGCTTGAAAAACTCCCCGCCTCTTCCTCGAGTATGTACTACTCAAAATATAAGCGTGGTAAAATCATATGTGCATGCCATAATAAATTTTTAGTTTATTGTTACAAAGCCCATGCTATAGTAAACCAGAAGTTTACTAGATGAATAAATTTATAAGTTGGCATGACCGGTTTGACCATCCCGGTTCAAATATGATGTACAAAATATATAAATGAGAATTCGCATGGGTATATACTGAAGAATCAGGATTCTTCAAGAATTTTTTTTTGTGCTGCTTGTTCTCATGATAAATAAATTATGGACCAACTAAATTTGGGATCAGGATCCCCGCAGTTCTGAAATGTATAAAAGGTGAATGTGGGCCCGTTCGCCTGCCATGTGAACCATATAATTATTATAAATAGATGCATCTATGATAAGGTCACATGTGCATTTATTACAGACCCGCAATGGTACTTGCGAGGTTAAGTATTTGCTCAAATAAATTTTATTATGAGCAGATTTCCAGATTATGCAATCAAGACAGTTTATCTTGCTAATGTTCGCAAGCAGGTTTAGCAGATTCATATATTGAAAGCCTCAAATTGCTAAACCATGCATATGAGAACAACGCTACCTAAATCATGTATAAGTTATGGTATATCCATAAAGCACACCAAATGAATTTTTCCTCATAATTGGTTCAGGGTCAGGAACCAAATATTTTCCATCTAATAATTATAATGTGTGATTTGTTATCAATTGGTCCACCACAACGCACAAAGATGGATCCCACATAAGATTGGGACTGAATGTTAGTTCGGCCAACATTAGGGGGGAAAATTAAAGTAGCTGAGGAATGAATAAATTAAATAATCATTTGATTGTGATCCTCATATAAAGATAATGCAACTCACCGCCAGACGCATTACTGACCCAAAGAAAAATATTATATTCCAGCTGCTAATGCTCCTGATATCCTGGTGAGACAATCTATTTATGTAAATGAGTCTAAGGCACGCCTGAAGTGTGGTAGACCATTCGGTTCTAAAGGTAAAAGTCCTTGTAAAAGGAAAGGAGCAAATATTTGATATGGTCAAATAAGGAGGCGGGCTCTAGAAGAGTCCACGACATAACACTTCATAAAACCTCCTCAGGAGAGGTTCAGGTACCTGAAAATTTATGAATGTGAAGAGAAATCAATATGTTATGCCAGATTGGGAACCGAGATATGAAATTATCGTCGACGATATCTTACATATATTATAAAGCTCAATATTATATGATTATGAGGGTCTTGAGCTTATGTCTGTTTGGAATACAGACATAAAATTATTGGCCAAAATAGAAAAATGCATTCAAGCAAAAATTGGCTTCACCCGGGTGACGTGAAGTTTTTGGACCTATAGTCCAAACATCTGAAGGTGCAAAGCCAGTAGTGTACAAAGATATTTTTGTGCAAAAATATTTATAGTAATAAGCCGTTAGATATATAAAGTACGACTTGAGGCACAAAAATCTAACATTGATTATATGGAGATATATTCTCATTTTGGTGGATGCAATTACCTTCAAGTTATATGTCTGGTAGTGCATGAAAGACTTGATATGCGTATGAATGTTGCAACAACCTTTTATATGGCTTATTAGGCAACAATATATTAATCTTTGAAGGATTCAAAATCCTAGAAGCATGTAAAGGTTCCCGGAAAACCTATTCAATGAAGCTTCATAAATATTTATACAGATTAAAAAAATCCAGCCACATATGGTGAAATCGCGTTAGCGTGCTTGTTGGTATGAAAATATCATATTTTAATGCAATGGGTGTATTGAAGTATCTTACCAAATATACTCTACTGGTTATAACTTTTTTTATAAGCTTATTGGTAAGATTTAGTTCTCCCTCAATGCAAAGATATCAGAAGAATACATATGGTATGTACTTGATCCACAAAGCCCGATATCAACTAGCTAGCTATTTTCTTGTGGGAGTATACCTATATTATGGAACTTCACGAAATGCATTGTTGTTGTTACATCTTCAAATCATGAAGAGATAAATAGCTATACATCAAGCTAGTCGTCAATATAAATGATTGAGACCAAGGACTCAACTTATTCAGCAACAATGTGGTGTTTCTTTGAAGATGAAGATTCAGTAATATTATATGAAATATTACATAGAGAATTCAGCTAAAAGGAAGATACAACTAAAGGAAACAATATTAAGCAAAACTCCTTTCAATCATGATCTTCAAGAGAGTGATGAATTTAATGTTGAAGAGTTCATTCCAGTGATAGTTTGCTGGATCTGTCCACTAAGTCATTGCCAATCTCAACATTTGAGAAGCTTATTGGAATATGTCGTCTTCAAGATATTGAATGATGTTTTCATCTGGGGGAGTAAAATACGCACTGCACTCTTTTTTCCTTAACAAGGTTTTATCCCACTTGGGTTTTACTTGTAAGGTTTTTAATGAGGCAGTTCTAAAGGCGTATTAGAGGAAGTGTGTACTCTTTTTCCTTCACTGGGCTTTTTCCCACCGGGTTTTTCCCAGTAAGGTTTTAACGAGGCACATTACCTTCCAAATGGTCATCCAAGAGGGAGTGTTATAAATTCATTTATTTGTGGATGACCACTAATCACATTATCCAATTGTAACCTATGATTTACTACCCTACTTTCTCCTACTTAATTCCTCCCCACTAAGTGACCACTAATTCCTTATTAAGTCAGTACTTAATTCCTGTAACCTTTGGATTGATTTGTAACCTATGTATTTGTATCCTATAAATAGAGCACATTTGGCTCTATGGAAGTAAGACTTGAAGAGAATAATGGAATAGAATTCTTCCTTCTCCTCCCCATATTTCTTGTCTACAATTCTTGCTCTCTTTTACCTTTATTTTATATCACTATAAACACAATTACTATTGAAGTATTTGCTAATTTTTAGGAGTTAAAAGACAGTTAAAATTAGTTAATTAGTTCCCTATATACTGTTATACTAGTTCCTATTTTTTCAGGTTGTCTTTACTACTAAAAATTCAAATCCATGCACTCACTAACTATCCTAGTATTTCTAAATCTTCTCCTAAAATTAATCTTGATTGAATTTCCCTTATTTTCTCCAAGACTGCATACTCTTCCTATTACTTGAGCTCCAAATTTAAGTGCTTAAAGTACATTTTTACTTTGCAAAAAAAAAATAAATAAATAAATAAATAAATTTTTTAAAAAATAAGAGAGAGAGAGAGAGAGAGTGAAAAGTAAAAAGCACTATATGCATAGAGAATAAGTATCCAAAGTTACCATACTGCGACCTCATTCCGTATTCAAGTTTTATTTGATATACTTGTGTGATACCTTTTTTATACTTCCATTATGAATTCTCATGATGAAGAAATGACTGACACCAACGATAAACCATATCAACAAGCTGGATCACCCTCCCCCCCCCCCCCCCCCCCAAGAGAGCTTCTCCAAAAACTAGTAGGCACAAAAGTCGCAGATGAACAAAGAAATTTCAAAAACTTGTTCTTCAAAGAAAAAAATATGAAGGATGAAGTGGAAAACCTTGTAAATGACCCATTCTTCATACCAGTCACAACATCCGACAAAAACACATTATATGATCAATGGAAGTATGTAGTGATCATAAAATTGCTAAGCAGAAGAATGAACCACATTACCCTAAAAGCCAAAATCCAGCAACTGTGGAAGCTTAATAGTGACATTAACCTTGTCGACCTAGGATCTTATTTTTATCTTGTCAATCTTAATTGTAATTATAATTATAATATTGCATTGCATAATGGACATTGATTCATTGGGGCACACTTTCTAACAGTTAGATAATGAGAACCGAAATTCCAAGCTTCTGACACTACAGAGAATTACTCTTCTATCTGGATTATACTACATGATATACCAATTAAATATTACGACAAAGATATTCTGAAAAAGATTGGTGAAAAAATTGGAGCATTTATCAAGGTGGATAATTGTGCTACCCAAGCTTCACGACGCAGGTATGCTCGTCTATGAAATTTAGCACCTATTGGTAAACCTCTTCCTACTAAAATTACGGTAGGCAAGCATGTTCAAAAAAGATCTTGATGAGTCTTCAGTAAAATTTGTGTTAAGTGTGGTTGTACTGGCCACTTGATCCATTATTGTCCTCTCATTAGAAACTCAAATAGTTATGTGCATAGACTTACTAGTTACTTGCGTGCAAAGTAAATAAAGTCTTCAAGATTTTCCATTCTTAGTGTCAATTTCTCTTTATAAAATTTAATCAATTAATGTTATTTCTTGCTCATTCTTGATCTTACTGAATCTCTTTTGCACAAATTTTTAGTTACTTGGATACAAAGTATCTTATATCATAGAGTTATTTTCCCTTGTTTCTATGCAACTAAATAATATCCACCCATAAACTACTACATCCACAATCCATCCCAGAGTGAAATATGCAAGCTAACAACCCTGAATCTTTCCCCAAGAATGCCTCCTTATGATCTTGCAAAGCTTCTGATTCATAGTTACTTGGACACAAATTATACTTTCATGTCTTTCTCTCTCTGTAAGAGAGCCACTTTCCTCTCTCCACGTGAGAGCTAGATCTCTTGTTTTAATACATGCCTTACTTTTTGCCTCCTTTTTTTCACAAAGTTCCATCTTTTTTCACTTAGAACTTTTAATAGCAAAATGGTTTCTTCCTCGCAATCAAATGTTGACAGTACACCACTAGAGGAAAATGTGCGGGATTGAATAAATGATTCTCCAGTTGAGTTTGATACGTTGATGCTAAAGATGTTGCCGACTATGACAAACAAGAAAATAACCAACAATTTTGTATCATCAGTCGGGTGCTTACTGATAGAAATGTTGCACTCCGATCGTTTCAAGACACGATGGGAAATGCTATACGACCAATGGAAGGTATGATATTGAAGAAATTTGGGAATAATATTTTTGCCTTTCAATTTTTCAATGAGTTGGATTATGAGAGAGTCTTGGCCGACTCTCCCTGGAACTTTATGCAGGACCACATTATCATGAGACCACTCTTACCGGGCCAGAACCTTAGACAGGTGGAATTGACACAATTGGATATTTGGGTACAAATGCACGGTTTAGTTGGCGGGCTGAGATCTGATAAGGTTATTCGAGACATTGGGAATACCATCGGAGTCTTTATCTCAGCTGATTCAAAAAATCATGACTCTATTTGGAGGGAATATATGCGAGTTAGGATTGGCATTGATATATGCAGTCCGTTACAAAAGAACATAAAGATCCAGCGATCAGGGGTAACATATATCACGGTTACCTTTAAATATGAGCGGGTTGGAACTTTTTGCTTCTATTGTGGTGTTCTAGGCCACACTGATAAGTTCTGCCGAAAGCTATTTCAAGCCCGAGGAGCTGATAAATCATAATTTCAATATGATATATCTTTACGAGCAGAAGGCCGATCCTCAAATATTGGGATTTCTAGATGGATACGGGCGGAGGATTAGATGGAAAAGGATGAATGACAAATATGGAAGGCACTTATGGAAAGGCTAAGGAAAAAAGTTGAGGAAACTTCAGACAAGAGCATACTGGGAAAGAAAAAGTGAGGTATGAGGGAGTAGAAAGAGGAAAATCCCACGAAAATCAGAGTGGAGAGACTGCTTGTAAAGAGGATAGGGGAAACGAACATGGTAAGGGAGAGAAGAAGGTGATGGTAAATAGAAGCGGGAATGACGGGGGGTAAATGGATAGAGAGCACTAGTGTGGAGACCAATGCGAATATGAAAGTCATTTTGAGAAATTCTGCACTAGCTCCCTTAGATAAAACAAGAAAACTTGATGAGGTGGAGGCCTTGAGTATTGAAGATGGTCCAAAAAGCTTGCTAGTGGCGGGTCCTGTTTCACAGGCCCGTTAGACTCAATGAGTTCATTATGTTGGAATTGTCGTGGGCTTGCGAACCCACAGATAATTCAGGAACTGAAGGACATGGTCTCCTCAAAGCAGCCCACTATCATTTTCCTCGAAGAGACAAAGACAGGTTGGGCCACTTTAGATCAAATTCGAGCTCAACTAAATTATGAAGGACTTTCTGCTGTGGATCCAGTAGGATATAGTGGGGGACTGGCACTTTTATGGAAGGAAAAAAACTCTTGTTCTCTTATTACTTACCACAAGCAACTCATTGATGTAGAAGTTCATATTCCTGGTATTCCCCCATTTTCTTTTACCGGATTTTATAGTTACCCAGGGTCACATCAAAGACATGCATCATGGAATTTGTTGAAGTCTCTGAAAGACAAATCCAATTTCCCATGGTGTATCGCTGGTGATTTTAATGATATACTTGACTACGAGGACAAACTTGGTCGGATATAACAACAAGAATGGAGGATAAATGGTTTCGGAGAGTTGGTAAGCTTTTGTAAACGTTTTTAACTTGGCTACGTCGGTAATCGCTTTACATGGGAAAGATGTAGAAACACTCGAAACTCGGTCAGAGAGAGGCTAGATCACGCTATGGCAACAAGATATTGGCAAAAAACCTTTCCAAATGCCAAAGTGTTCCATATTGAATCAACAACAAGTGATCACGCAGGTATCTTTTTAACATTAGGCATAAATGTTATCTGCTATGCTGCAAAACCTTTCCGTTTTGAAAACTCATGGATGAGAGACATTGATGTTAAGCAAGCAGTCCAAACGGCGTGGGAACATGGGAAAGGTCTACCTATTGACGAAATGATAAAAAGTTGTGGTGACTATCTTCTTGAATGGGGAAAGAACAAAAGACAACAGTTTAAGATCAAGTTAAAGCAAGCCAAAGCACAAATGACAAGATATAGAAACAGCTCACCACCATACCATATGCAGCTAATTAATTCAGCTAAGGAGGCTTACATACAGGCACTTAAACAACAAAATATCTACTGGAAGAAGCGAGCTAAACACCATTAGTTGAGATAAGGTGATACCAACACAAGATTCTTCCATATTATGGCCTCAAATAGGCGAAAGAAAAACACATTCACACAACTGAAAGATGGTTGGGACAGTGGCGTGGGTGGGATAATGGATTACAAGATGTGATTACGGATTTCTATGACACTTTGTTCACTTCTGAATAAGAGGCTGCAGACGCAGTTCTTGACTTGATCGAGAGTAAGGTGACAACAGAGCATAAATTTTCTCCCAGAAGAAATTTTACAGGTGATGAAGTGAAGGAAACAGTTTTCTCTATGCACCCAGACAAGGTCCCAGGACATGATGGCCTAAATCCAGGCTTTTATCGCAGTTTTTGGTCGGTGGTGAGAAAAGATATTTCAGACGCAATTTTACAGTTTGTAAATGGAAATGGCGACATACCTGGCCAAAACAACACCAAAATTGTTTTAATCCCTAGGCCTATATCTCTGTGCAATGTGATTGACCGTATTATTTGTGAAATGATGGCAAAGCGGATGAAGCATTGTCTAAATGATATTATCTCTGAGGCTGAAAATGCATTTATTCCATGTTTTCTTTGAGATAAATCACTATTGAAGCGGAAAACACAAGGAAAATCAGGATTTGCGGCTTTGAAAACTGACATGAGCAAGGCTTATGATAGAGTAGAATGGGATTACTTGAAGAACATTATGCTCAAGCTTGATTTTTCTATGGAGTGGGTCTTGAAAGCCATGAGAATAGTTACTACGGTTTCATATAGAATATCTCATTCATGTAGGGAATTTGGAAACATTATTCCATCAAGAGGTTTACGCCAAGGTGACCCGTTATCACCATATTTGTTCATCATTATGGCAGAAGGTCTCTCGGCACTCTTGAGATTTCATACACAACGTGGGAGCTTACATGGTGTCAAGATTACACCGCATGCTCCCCCTATCTCACATATCTTCTTTGCAGATGATGCACTTTTTTTCTTCAGGCAAATGATTATGAAGCAAGTACCATTAAAAATTACCTTATGATCAATCAACAAGCGTCAGGCCAACAGGTGAATTTTCATTAATTGTAGATCTTTTTTAGCAAAAACACTAATGGAGAAACAAGAGATTCAATTGCAGCTATTTTAATTGTACCGATAATTGATCATCCAGGACAATATCTTGGGCTGCCAGCTTTTGTGGGTCGTAGCAAGAAGGAGGTCTTCAATTATATTATGGATAAAGTACGATCAAAGCTTTAGAGTTGGAAAAGAGCAGTCCTATCAAGAGCAGGAAAGGAGATTCTGTTGAAGACGGTGGTACAGGCAATACCAAATTATCTTATGTCCCTTTTTGCATTTCCTATAGACATATGTGTTGTTATTGAACGAGCTATGAACGATTTTTGGTGTCCCAATGGAAGTAGCGAGGGATCCGGAATTAAATGGATTTCATGGGAGCGGCTTAGCAAACATAAACGTGACGGTGGTATGGGCTTCCGAAGACTCCAACATACAAACACAACACTATTAGCCAAGACAGGCTTGACGATATTGACTCGGCCAAATGCTCTTATAAGTCGACTTCTTGGTGCTAAATACTATCGCAACTCCGATTTCTTTGGTGTAGGTGAACGATCAAATCCTAGTATTATTTGGCGATCACTTTGTGCGGCGAAATACCTTCTCCAAAAGGGCTGTGTTAAGAGAATTTGGAATGGACTAAGTACACGGATATACAACGACCCATGGTTACAAACGGGCCAATCCATGTTTGCCAAAAGTGCTCCAAATGATGAGTCTCTGAATCTTTATGTAGCGGACTTGATAAATAATGATACAAAAATATGGAAACTACACCTCTTGGAAACTCTCTTTACTATAGAGGAGGTAAATTGTGTTAAATCTATTCCCTTGGGATTTACATTCCGGGATGATCGTTGGATATGGAGATTAGATAGACAAGGGAAGTACACGGTTAAGAGTGGGTATTTGATGCTGCAAAGGGATGAGGTTCCTAATCAGGATGGCAATATTTGGAAGAAAATTTGGAAGTCAAAAATGCCACCAAAAGTCCTAAATTTTGCTTGGCGAGCATTGAAAGGAGTACTACCAACAGGGGATAATTTGCTTACTCGAAAGATCATTCAATGAAATGTGTGTCCTGTGTGCCTCCAAGAAGCCAAAACCACATTTCATTGCCTAGTACAATTTGATACAGCAAAACAGGTATGGCTGAAATCTTCTTTGGGGTGGCATACGGTGGGGAGCTCGTTACTGGAGTGGTTTATATCATTGGTACAGACTGTGACGCGTGATCAACTTCATGAGACTATTATGCTCCTCTAGGAGATATGGAATGCTCGCAACAACTTGATCTGGAATGGAAAAAGACACGACCAAAGACTGTTATACATAGAGCCATTCAATTCTGGCAAGAATGGGAAGCAGCACGTATTAATGGTGATTCTTACTTCATACCTGAACCAGATTTTTACGTTAAATAGTTTTCTCCAGATCCGGGTACTCTGAAATGCAACATTGATGCATCTTATGATATTCGCACTAGAAGAGCAGGGGCTGGTATGCTAATACGGGACACTTATGACAATTTTATTAGAGGATTTTGCTCGCCATTAGAGGCTACATCTGAAGCGCTAATGGCAGAAATTCTTACAGGCCGGGAAGCATTAAGTTGGTTAAACAACTACTATCACACATCCCCAATTGTTATTGAAATGGATTGTTTGATAGCCAAGCAAGCATTGGATAAATCTGAGAGCGACAATTCAAACTTTGACATTATTGTGCAAGATTGTAAAGCACTCATGTGTGACTCTATATCCTTATCTTTTGTAAAACGGTCAGCGAATCAGTGTGCCCACATGTTAGCTAGGGCTGCAGGTTCTATGTCTGATGCTATGGAGTGGATCGCACATCCCACATCATTAATTCATGATGTACTCAATTATGATATAAATATTAAGCTGATTGCTTCTTTTCAAAAAAAAAAAAAAAAGAAGAAACTCAAATAAACCAAACGAGGACCCTATATCATCCTCCTCTAGTACCCAGTCACCAGAAAAGGATGATGGATGGAAAATAGTTACATATTCCAAGAACAAAAATTCCAAGTGTCGACTAAAATCTCTAACAGATCTCACTTCAACTGCTCAGGTAGAAAAAATTGACACAACATTCATTTATGTCCCTCCTAAACTGGACAAACAAATAAGACTCTGGCTAAAAACCAAACAGTGAAACCCACTCACACCTCAAAAATTACTACTCTTAAAAATACTCCCTCCGGTCTACTTTATTTGATTTTTTAGCCTATTCTTTTTGGTCCACAATATTTGATCTTTTCAGAAATTAAGATGGATTTTTATAATATCACCCGTTGCTAATAAATGACTTTGAACAAAATGATAAGTAATAATATTTTGAATAAAGGCTAATATAGTCAATTCTATTATTAATTAATGTTAAATAGGTGATTTTCTTAATACCCGTGAAAATACCTAAAACATCAAATAATATGAACCGGAGGGAGTACTAATATCAATAAAAAACAAAAACTAGTGATGTCACTCCTGTGACGACATCAGGATCACACATTATCCATAACCCTCATCTCCAAGGAAAAGTCGAAAGTTCAACTACACTTATCCAAGTAAAAATAGAAAAGCCATGTTAACCCCACTTCCAAAGAAAGAAACAAAAAGACAACTAGTCCCAAACCTATAGACACAAACAAAAATATACTTTTACGACAAGTATCATCCGCCCCTAAAATTATTTCTTTGAGAACATATTGTGAGACCCCTATCAATACTTTTAGTACTGATAAAAAATCTAATCAATTCCTTTATTAATTCCAACTTCAAATATCATTACAACTACTCATTGTTACAACTGTTCCAACTCAAGACCACGTCCCTTACAAAAATACTACTATTACTCCAAAGACGATTGAAAATCTAAATCACTCACCAATAAAAGTAATAGATATGGTTAAACCCATAAATGAGAGCCTTAATGCGGAATCTTGCAAGAATTTAAACGCAAAAGAGAGAAAAACTGACTATTCTTCTAACCTCAATAAACCAAATTACATACCCGATCATCTCCACTTCCCTATGCCCTCTCCTAATAATCCCTACCCACCGCCTCTATTTTAATTTGTTTCCTTTTTCTTTTATTTTTTTATTTTTTTTCTTTTGAAAACTTGCTGGTGCAACTAAAATTAAAACAAAACCTTACAGAACTCGGAATGATCCCGAATTTCTCAAGTAAGTTATACAAAATTTATATGACGTACTCACTAAGGCGGATCTCGAATCGAATTTTCGAATCTCAAGATACGAATTAAATGGAAAAGTTCAAATTCTTTAACTTTCGGTATTTTTGCAGAAAGTATCCGAGCGACCTCAGAATTCCCTTTTGAAAGTTCACACTGGTCAAAAAATAATCATATGAACCTAACGACGCTTTAAAATTTTGAATCCAAGCTCATTCGCCAAAATCAAGCTGGAAAATCTCTTTTTAAAATTTACCGACAACGGAAACTAAAACCTTCTTCCGGTACATACCAAACGAGGTCCGATTTAGCTCAAATTTTATGATAAAGTCCTAATAGACATTACGAAGCTTTTAAAATTATCGGCATGCCAATCGAAGTCCTAACCCGAAAACGACTACCTAAGGTCGTTTTATTCTCCTCCACTTAGACTCTCCTTCGTCCTCGAACGAGCTCAGTCTAAAGCAAAATTCACACTAAAAATAATAGAACTTGCACGACATTCATAAACTACTCCACATAAATTATCTCAAGATTAAAGAATTAGAATTATAGCATGCACAGCAAAACTGTAGAATACAACATATCTGGATAATACCATAACATCATTGCCCAGCTTATTCTGACTAAGTAGACCCTTCCTTGATCACGAGAGGAGAGTTCTACAATTTTTTTTTGGAACGAAGATACGTGGAACTCTGGATAGATTATCATGATTCCATAGACGAAATCGCCTCGTCGGTATACTTTTTGATATAGAACAAGTTGATGAAGCTAAGAATTAGCTTACATTTCAGCAATGCCTTAGAGATTTGATATTAGCATTCAGTATTGGAGGAAGACTCCTCCACTTAGAGCTTAAACTCATACAGCTAGTTTGAATAGGAATAGCCATCCTCGCACCACCTGCTGTACTAAGGAAGACTTAGCTAAACAAGGAACGCACCTCAGACCTGAGCTACCAAATTACCTTCTCGAGTTGCCAAACAGCTACAACTCTCGAGTTCACAACTCCATACCTATTCCATAAGCACCACCACCTGAAGGATTAACTTAGGGGTCAAATGACGCCTCTCATTACCCTTAGTAGCCTTAAAACACTACAATGTGCTTACCCGGCTACCTTGACACGCACTGTGGCTCAACACAGGGAACATCACAAACAGCTACTAACCGCCCAAACTCGCTAGTCGAAGAAGAGATGACAGTTAGACTAAGTATAGGAATAATTAGAGCTTCGGGAAGCTCATTTTCTTATTTTCTTGGCTACCAGAGATAGACACTTCTGAGTCAGGCTAGCAAAAAAAATTGCAATTAAAGAAATATATATTAAATGAGCTTTATAGAACAACATCCATGCCAATTTAACCTTCCAATAAGAAGGAAACTCCGACAGTTTACCCGAAAACCCTTTTATAATCGAGACAAGCTTATAGAATAACGTGTCTCTACTAACGTCTCAAACTAAGATTAGACACGTAGATCGAATATTACTTACTAATAACTTTATACCAGAAGAAACAATGACACTTTCTGATAGTGATGAATAAGAATCCCATCATCGTACCAACACTAAATTCAAAAGAGAGGGGTAGACTGACTTGACATAATAATAGAAGGTGGCACAATAAGATGCCAAGAAGACAATACCGACGCTCACTCCCAAATCCCTCACAATTTCTACGAATAAATCACATTAGAAGCTCACTCATCTACTACAATAAATTCTTAATAGAAACAACATCCCAGGAAACTATGGAAACATGATAAGATAAATGAATTCCAGATCAATCAGAAGAATCAAATCTTACTCACCTATAAGAGAAGGAGAAATATCTGGGGGTCTACTACATCAGATGCCTCAGCATCCTGCCAGCCTAGTAGTTCATAGAACTGCCACTGCGGCTGAGCTGAGCCGCTACCCTTATAATCACTTCCAGAAGAACCACTACCACCACACTCTCGGCCTCTACCAGATTGTGGTATATCTCTAGCTTATTGAGACCTAAATAAAATCCCTTGTGAATATGCAGGTGCCTGTTGGCGAGAAAAAGAATTACTGCCTACGTGTCAAAGTAAGGGAAAACTCCTCCAAAGATGACAGACTCACAGCAATGATCACACCTTTTTGGTAAAAATGGAAGCTGGACAACTTGTTGATAGCTATAAAGAGAAAACTGAGTCTAATCTTGATGAACAACTGGCGCACTCTGAGAATCACGCGCTACAAGCTGAGATAACCTGGCAGGTACCCTCCCACAATAATTAGAACACTTACCTCCAAATGAGGTACCATGGTGCCCACCAGGGTCGTGGGATCTCTTGCTCTAACTTATGGTATGCCTCATACCACCGAGCAATATCAGTAACAACAATTGAAGTCTCGACCTCAATCTCTCGAGCCATCTGGGATCTCAAGGAAGGAGAAAGGTCATCAATAAATCTTTGAACCTTCTCAGAAGGCTCATGGACTAGTTCTAGTGCATATCCAGCCATCTTAGAGAATTCAATCTTATATTCTGGAACCGACAGGCTACCCTGTCAAATCAATTAAAACTAGAGACAATTTTCATCTCGCTCACTTTGCGAAAGGAAATTTTCCACGAATCTACAAGAAAACTCGCACCAAGTCAGCTTAGGCAAGCCCTGCCTAGCTAATAAAAGAGCGGTCCACCAATCTAAGGCTGAATACTGAAGCTGGAAAGCACTATAATCAACACCTGCTCGAGATAACCAAGAGCCTGAAGGATATATCGTCATAATTTTATTTTAAAAAAATACACAGGGATTATCTTATTTATGTCCTAGAATATCGGAAGGTTCGATTGGGTAAAATAATACAGCCTCTTCGGGTACTCAAACCGAACTGTTACCTGGGCTAGCTAAAAATCAAGGAAAATTGAAGGTACAATACATGCTGCCTCTGGAACATAATTTACTGGGACAACATGAGGAACTAGAACAGGAGCTCCCTGAGTCCAAATGTCTATATCTGCGGTGACCCGATAAGCTGCCTGGGGAATGGGAGGTTCTTGCGGTATTTGCGCCACCAAGATTCTTGTAAAAATCATCGGAGAGAGTCGAGGGAACCACAAAGCCTTACTCCCATAGCCCACCGCGAGCTGACATACCTGGGGCCTCCGTAACTGGATCGCCAACATGATCTAAAAGTTTCGGGGCTTAGTCAGCGCTAGCCCCAGGCTAGACTTCTTTGTCTTGAACTCCTACCCTATGCTGATTTGTCGCATGAGGGTTCAACATTACTACGAAGGAATTAAAGAAAAATTTGCATCTTGTAAGTCGACCGACGCATAATTAGAAAAGAAGGAAGAGAAACTTCCTAAATGCCATCATAGCCTCTCGTAGATAAGTACGGACGTCTACGTACCCATTAGCGAGACTCTACTAGACACTATCTTAGTCTGGATAGACTCTAAGTCAGGCTCTGATACCAACTGACATGACCCGGATTTTCGGCTAGGTCGTGCGGGCACCCGACATCCTCCGCTAGACCTTTCAGGCGGACCCTTTTGAATTGAATTCACAAAAATACACATAAAGACAAAAAATAGATAAGAAATAAGACCTACAGAGACACGAAAATAATTATACATAAGTTGTACAGAAGAAGTTACATCTGACTACCAAATGTACTAGATTTAGGGCTTCCAGACAGACATCTAAGAATATAAATAAAGCATAAACATCTCCTGAAGGGAGCAAAATACAACTGAGATAATAAATATAAAATTGGTGGCCATCCTGAACAAAAGCTGGCTCACCCTGACAGCTGAAGTCTTCTGCGCTGCTCAACAACGTGGCGAACTTAATCTTGAAACGAACCTGCCGAAACGAAATGAATAGTACAAGAACAAACTGAGGCTGAGTTGAATGGACTAAGTCAGTGGGGCAGTCTAGCCACCTCGAAGAAGTAGATATGCTAGCCAGGGAGAAGAAAAAAGATAAACCAAATTCACTTTGTCTCTACTATAAAATGGCAGAGCCAAATAATAGATGGAAACACGTAAGAAACAATAAACTCGTAAACAACCAGGGATACGAGCCAGAAACATATCGACAACCATAAATACATGATACATATACAAAACATCGCACTAAGTCACACAGTACACAGCAGCCGGTGCAATGAAATGAAATAAATACACTATGATGAAATTGGGTCGCATGTGCCAAATGAATGGAGCAGAATCCTCTTACTCCGAGGCAGAATCCTCCTACCCTCAATATGATGCTAGAAGCGGAATCCTCCTGCTCCTAGGGCGGAATCCTCCTACCATCAATATCAATGTAATGGGATCATATTGAAACGACCTTAGGTAGTCATTTCGGGAGTTAGGGCTCCGATTGGCCGATAATTTTAAAAACTTTGTAATATCCATTGGGACTTATCTGTAATATTTGAGCTAAATCAGACCTCGTTTGGTAGGCATCGGAAGAAGGTTTCAGTTTTTATTGTCGATAAATATTAAAAAGGTTGAGCTCGGTTTTGGCGAATGAGCTCCAATTCGAAATCCGAAAGCGCCGTTAGGTTCGTATGAATATTATTGAATTTTGTGAACGTTTGAAAGTAAATTTCAAGGTTGTTCAGCTAGTTTCCGCTAAAATGCCGAAACTTAAATAATTTGACTTTTTCCATTTAATTTTCATATTGAGTTTCGGTAGTCAGATATGAGATCCGCCTTAGCAAGTGTGTTACATATATTTTGTATAACTTGTATGCAAAAGCTGGAATTATTTCGAGTATCATAAGGTACCGTTTTGAACAAAAAAAGGACAAAATTGAAAGAGTGAGGAAAAGGATAAAATTGAAAGAGTGAGGTGGTGGGTGATTTCTTAAAGCAATTGAACAACAACAGAAAACAAAATGGAATACACAGAACGAGAAACAGAAACGAAAAGGGGAAATGAAATGCAGAGAAAGGAAAAAATACCAGAAAATGAGAAAAAGAATCAGAGAAAAGTAGATTTTTCACCCCGAAACATTCAGGTAATAATCTTAATGCATTATTTTAGTTTATTACGTGTGTTTGAATATATTTTTACGGTAAAACTTGGAATATTAGACATCATTTTCATAAGTTCAATTAATAGTTTAAAGGGTTTATTGGACCCCGATAGTGGAATTGATTATATATTCATACTCAGTAAGTTATGGGCAACATATAAATATAATTTATTTAGGATTTGGTTATGTGATCTTAAACCCTCTACATAGGCCTGGCCTGCGTATTGTGTATGCGAATAGGGTATCAGTTTGCTAACCGGATTGCCCTAAGACGCAAGAAATGAAGCCTTTAGCCTTATGTGATATATTTTTCTGCTTATTGAATACAGTGGGATCGTTTGGCAATGAATTCAAAAGGATAAAGCGGTTGTTGGGTAGCAGTGTTAACTTTGGAACAAGGTAAGTGTTTATATCCATTTCTTTGGAGGCACCTGGCCTCGTGGATTTTCTACCACGTGTTCCTTACGTGTGTAGCTGCCGATAGACGTATTCATTACGCCTTAGCTTTGGATTTACAGTTGTATATTATATGTTATGCCCTGTTGTTGGTACTGCATTGAGGATCTAAGCATTGTACCTAGCTGTGAGTTGACATATGCTTCCCGGCAGTCGATGAGAGTACATTTCCGGTGAAGGGTTATTATTGCATCATACCGTATTCGTATGTATTACGTTTTCTGGTTATGCGTTGCTATATCACATTGAGGGGTAGGAGGATTCCGCCCCAGGAACCGGAGGATTCTGCTCCATTGCATCATATTGTAGGTAGGAGGATTCTGCCCTAGGAGCAGGAGGATTCTGCTCCATTGCATCATATTGAGGGGTAGGAGAATTCCGCTTCAGGATCAGGAGGATTCCGCTCCATTGCATCATATTGAAGGTAGGAGGATTCCGCCCTAGGAGCAGGAGGATTCCGCTCCATTGCATCATATTGGGAGTAGAAGGATCCGCACTGGAGTAGGAGGATTCCTCTCCATTCTTTTGACACATGTGTTTTCATTTCATTTCATTTCATTTCATACCATTGTGTAGACTTGTGGTACATAACTACTGTTCTGCTTATACGTGCATTGCTTATTTTTTGATATGTTTCTGGCTCATATTCCTGGTTGAGTTTACGGCTCCATACGTGTTCCTAATTATTACCTGGCTCTGCCTTTTCATAATTTAAATAAGAGGAATTTGGTTTATCTATTTTTTTTCTCCCTGGCTTGCTATCCAATTCTTTGAGGTGGCTAGTCTGCCCCACTTATTGAGTCCTTTTGACTCACCCTTGTTTGTTGTTTATTTCTTGTCCATTTATTTCGTTTCGGCAGGTTCGCTCTACGATTGAGTTCGCCACGTTGTGAAGGAGCGAAGACGACTTCAACTGTCAAGGTGAGCCAACTTTTATTCCGGATGGCCATCAGTTTATTGTTTATTATTTCAGTTGCATTTTGCTCCCTTCAGGAGGTATCTATGTTCTTTTGTACTCTTAGATGTCTAGTCTGGATAGCCCTAAGCCTAGTATGTTTGGTAGTCAGCTGTAATTTCGTTTTTACAGCTTAAAAGTATCAGTATTTTTTGTATTTTTTTAAGTCTTATTCTTATTTATAAATTGAATTATATTTATTTTTCTAATTTAATTAGTAAGGGTTCGCCCGACGGGTCTAGGGGAGGATGTTGGGTGCCCGCACGGCCTAGCCGATCTTCGGGTCGTGTCACGCATGTTCCAAATAAATGGAGCGGAATCCTCCTACTCTAGGGCGACTCCTCCTACCCTTAATATGATGCAAGGAGCAGAATCCTCCTGCTCCTAGGGCGAAATCCTCCTGCGCTCAATATGATGCAATGGGATCACCTGTGCCAAAACTCCATCTCTGGCGCATGACTCTCATCGTTTACCATGTGATATACCCAATTATAACCCTTTACGGGCACGAGACCCTCATCGACTACCGAGAAATATATGCAATAATAACCCTTTGCCTGCGCGGGACTCTCATCGACTACGAGGAGATATATGCAACAATAACCCTTCACCGGTGCGGGACTCTAATCGACCACCAGAAAGTATATGTCAAGCTCAAAACTAAAGTACAATGCTCATATGCTCAATGTAATACCAACAATAGGGCATAACATATAATATACAATGTAAATCCAGAGCTAAGGCGTAATAAGTACGCCTATCGGCAGCTACACATGTAAAGAACATGTGGTAGAATATCCACAGGCCAAAGGCTACCAAAGAAATGGATATAATTACTTAGCCTTTTTCAAAGCAAACACTGCTACTCAACAACTGCTTTTTTCTTTGGATTCACTGCCAAACAATCCCACTCTATTCAATAAGTAGAAAAATATATTAAATAACGCTAAATGCTTCATTCCTTATATTTTAGAATAATCCGGTTAGCAACCCGACACCCTATTCGCATACGCGATACGCAGTCCAGGCCTATATACATGGTTCAAAATCACATAACTAAACCCTAAATAAATTACATTTACAGATTGCCCATAACTCTGTGAATTCGAATATATAATCAATTTCACTATCGGGGTCCAATTAACTATTTAAACTATCAATTTAACCAATTAGAACGATGTCTAATATCCCAATTTCTACCGTTAAAATATATTCAAATGCACATAATAAAATAAAGCTATAAATTAAAATTATTACCTGGATGATTCAGGGTGAAAATTCCAATTTTTCCCTTCTATTTTCCCTTTCTTTTTCTCTTTTCTGATTTTTTTAGTCTATGTGTTTTGTCTCTTGTTTTTGTTCTCGTTTCTGTTTCTGTCTTTGTTTCATTTTGTTCATTTAAGCTTAGACATGTAAGCTTAAGGGATTCAATAATCCCTGCCCACCGCCTCTATTTTAATTTGTTTTCCTTTTTCTTTTATTTATTTTTTTTTAAAAAACTTGTTGCTGCGACTAAAATTAAAACGGAACCTTACAAAAATTGGAATGATCCTATATTTCTCAAGTAAGTTATACAAAATTTATGTGATATAGTCTCTAAGACAGATCTCGAATCGAATTTTCGAAGCTCAAGATATGAATTAAATGGAAAAGTTCAAATTCTTTAACTTTCGGCATTTTAGCGGAAACTAACCGAACGACCTCGGAATTCACTTCCAAAAGTTCACACAGGTCACAAATAATCATACAAACCAAATGACGCTTTCAAATTTTGAATCGGAGCTCATTCACCAAAATCGAGCTCGAAAACCTCTTTTTAAAATTTTCCGACAACGAAAACTGAAACCTTCTTCCGATACCTACCAAACGAGGTTCCATTTAGCTCAAATTTTATAGACAAGTCCTAATGGACATTATAAAACTTCTAAAATTTTTGGCACATCAATCAAAGTCCTAACTCTCTAAACGACTACCTAAGGTCGTTTCACATAGCTATTCTATGGAGAAACGATGACTTGCACCTGGATTTTGTATTACACACTCCCCAAGAGATCCATGTCAGTATCAAGGTAAATTATTTGGCCCTTATCTAGTATTTAAGTGTTATCTACGCGAGTTGTAATATACAAAATTGACTCCAATTATGGGATAGTATTGAAATATATGGCTCCACTTTAAAAGGATCGTGGTTACTTTGTGGTGACTTTATTGAAGTCACTGCGACTCATGAAAAGTTTTGTGCCAATCCTGTTAGTACTAGGTGAATAGTACCTTTTATTCAATGCCTTAATAATACTGGTATGATTGACTTAGGTTATGCTGGCTCTAAATTTACCTGGACAAATAAAAGTAAACTGGGCTCTAACATTATCCTTGAAAGACTAGACAGTCTTGTAGCTAATTCTGATTGGTTACAATTATTTAGTGATGCATCTGTTACCCACTTGCCTAGAACTAGGTCTGATCATTGTCCCTTGCTTTTAGACATAATTCCTAATAAAGGCTCATCTAACTCCCCATTTATATTTGAGACTACGTGGCTGAGCCAATATGATTTTCCTAGAATAGTTAAATCCTGTTGGCATAGACTAGCCCATTTTAATCAATCTATTGAAAACTTCACCAAAGCGGCTACTCACTGGAATAAAATTGTCTTTGGTTATATATTCCACAATAAGCGTATTTGCCAACAAGTTAGCTGGTCTGCAAAAAATGGATCCGGCTAGAAAAAATAGTTTCCACTATAACTTAGAGAACACCCTCATTAATGATTATAATTCAATTTTGAAAGATAATGAAGACTTTTCGATGTTAAAATCTCGCGTTCAATGGATAAAAGATGGAGATGCGAACACGAGATTTTTTTCATATTTCTACAGTTAAAAGGCGAAGGAGTAATAAAATTATAGCTCCAGCACACTCTATAGGGAGTTTGTTCTTTAGTCAATCGGATATTCATAGCATGATTATTAATCAATTTTCTACTATTTATTGTACTGTTCTTTTAGAATCTGTCAATCCTAACTACCACTGCCCATGAAAATTTTCTAGACCATTAAACATCGGGCCGTATAGATAGACCTCTTATCATTTGTGAAATTCATAAAGCTATATCATCCTTTAAAACTTTGAAGGCAGTAGGACGTGATGGTCTTCACCCAACTTTTTTTCGAATATTCCAACTTGATACAAAATATGTGACACGACCCTGGCCGTGCGGGCACCCGACATCCTCCCCTAGACCCATTGGGTGAACCCTTACCAATTAAATTAGGAAAATAAATACAACACTTCATGAATAAGGACAAGACTATAAAAAAAACACAAACATACTGATACCTCTAAGCTGTACAAAAGAAATTATAGCTGACTACCCAACATACTAGGTTTAGGGCTATCAAGACTAGACATCTAAGAGTACAAAAGAAGACATATACCTCCTGAAGAGAATAAAATGCAACTGAAATAATAAACAATAAACTGGTGACCATCCGGAATAAAAGATGGCTCACCCAGACAGCTGAAGTCGTCTTCGTTCCTTCATAACGTGGCGAACTCAATCCTGGAGCGAACCTGCCAAAACGAAATAGATAGACAAGGAACAACAACAAACAAGGGTGAGTCAAAAGGACTCAATAAGTGGGGCAGACTAGCCACCTCAAAGAATAGGATAGCTGGCCAGCGAGAAGAAAGAGATAAACTAAATTCCTTTTATTTAAATTATAAAAAGGTGGAACAAGATAATAACTGGAAACACGTATGAAACCATAAACTCAACCAGGAATACGAGCAAGAAACATATTAACAAATAAGCAATGCACGTATAAGCGGAACAATAATTATGTACCATAAGTCTACCCAATGGTGTGAAATGAAATAAAATGAAATGAGATGAAATCTGATGCAAAGAGTCACATGTGCCAAATGAATGGAGCGGAATCCTCCTGCTCCTAGGGCGGAATCTTCCTACACTCAATATGATGCAATGGAGCGGAATCCTCCTGCTCCTGGGGCGGAATCCTCCTACCCCTAAATATGATGCAATGGAGCGGAATCCTCCTGCTCCTGGGGCGGAATCCTCCTTCCCCCAATATGATGCAATGGAGCGGAATCCTCCTGCTCCAAGGGCGGAATTCTCCTGCCCTCAATATGATGCAATGGAGCGGAATCCTCCGGCGCCTAGGGCGGAATCCTCCTACCCTCAATAAGATGCAATGGAGCGGAATCCTCCTACTCCTGGGCCAGAATCCTCCTGCACCCGTTATGATATGCAATATAATGCATATGAATGCAATATGATGCAATAATAAAAGCTGGCTCACCCTGACAGCTGAAGTCATCTTCGCTCCTTCACAACGTGGCGAACTCAATCCTGGAGCGAACCTGCCAAAACGAAATAGATAGACAAGAAACAAACAACAAACGAGGGTGAGTCAAAAGGACTCAATAAGTGGGGCAGACTAGCCACCTCAAAGAATAGGATAGCTAGCCGGGGAGAAGAAAAACAGATAAACTAAATCCATCTTATTTGAACTATAAACTGGCAAAGCCAAATAATAACTGAAAACACGTATGGAATCATAAACAGCCAGGGACATAAGGTAGACAGAACATATGGATATCTTAAACATGTCGACAATCAGAAATACATCCTGTTGCGCCGTGCAACCCGATCCATATATTCATACTGTTGCGGCGTGCAACCCGATTCGTATATTTATACTGTTGCGGGCGTGCAACCCGATCCGTATATTTATACTGTTGCGGCGTGCAATCCGATCCGATCCATGTATTTATATTGTCGCGACGTGCAACCCGGGATACGAGCCAGAAATATATAGGCAAACTGAGATACGTTCACAACATGGTATACATACCGCATATATAAAACACAACGCGATAGTCACACAATAGTCAGCACGCGATGCAATGAAATGGGATGAATGCAGTATGATGCAATGGTGTCACATGTGCCAAATAGATGGAGCGGAATACTCCTGCTCCGGGGCCGGAATCCTCCTACCCTCAATATAATGCAATAGAGCGGAATCCTCCTGCTCCGAGGGCGGAATCCTTCTACCCTCAATATGATGCAATGGAGCGGAATCATCCTGCTCTGAGGGCGGAATCCTCCTACCGTCAATATGATGCAATGGAGCGGAATCCTCCTGCTCCGAGGGCGGAATCCTCCTACCCTCAATATGATGCAATGTGCATACGAATGCAACATGATACAATAATAATCCATCACCAGCGCGGGACTCTTATCGACAACTGGAAAGTATATACCATCTCACAGCCAAAGTACAATACTCAGATTCTCAATGCAATACTAATAACAGGACATAACATATAATATAAAATATAAATCCAAAGCTAAGGCGTAATGAGTATGGCTATCGGCAGCTACACACGTAAGAAACACATGGTAGAAAATCCACGAGGCCAGGTGCCTCCAAAGAAATGGATATAATCACTTACCTTGTTACAAAATTAGTACAACCACTCCATAACCGCTTTGTCCTTTGGATTCATTGCCAAACGATCCCGCTGTGTTCAATAAGCAGAAAAATATAACAAATTAGGCTAAAGACTTCATTCCTCACATCTTAGGGCAATCTGGTTAGGAACCTGATACTCTATTCGCATACGCAATACGCAGGCCAGACCTATGTACAGGGTTTAAGGTCATATAACCAAACCCCAAATAAATTATATTTATAAGTTGCCCATAACTCACTGAGTACGAATATATATTCAATTCTGTTATCGGGGTCCATTTGACCCTTTAAACTATTAATTGAACTTATTAAAACGATGTATAATATTTCAAGTTTTACCGTTAAAACATATTCAAACACACGTATTTCTTGCTACTCCATTTCTTGCTTTTGTTCTGGTGAGGAACCTGATACTCCATTTCTTGCTTTTGTTCTATTTCTCGTTTTGCTCTCTGTTTCTGTTCACTTTTTTCCTTTGAGCTTCCAAATGAAGCAAGGGATATATACATCCCCCACCGCCATTTAATTTTATGTTTTTGTCTTTTTGTCTGTTTATTTCTTTTTCTTTTAAAATTTGCTGTTACGGTAAAAATTAAAACAGTACCCTACGATATTCGAAATAATCCCAACTTTTACATACAAGTTATACAAAATATATCTAACATACTCGCAAAGGCGGATCTCAAATCGGACTCCCGAAACTCTATATGCAAATTTAAATATAAAAAATCAAATTATTTAACTTTCGGTATTTTAGTGGAACTAGCCGAACAACATCGAAATTCACTTTCAAAATTTCACCAAAGTAACAAATAATCATACGAACCTAACAGCGCTTTCGGATTTCGAATCAGCGCTCAAAAGTTGGGATTATTTCAAATATCGTAGGGTACCGTTTTAATTTTCGTTAAGAAAAGAAATTATAAAAAAAAGAGAAAAAGACAAAAAAAAAAAAAAAAAAAAGAAAAGGGAAAGAAGTCAAATGTTAGGAGGTCTAAGTAATAGTATATAACAGAGGCAATGAGCTAAATGAACAGAATACAGGGAATGAAGATGAACACGAAACAGAGAAATAAAACAGGAAACACGCAGCAGAAAAATGCCAGAAAATGAAAAAAGGGACCGAAGAAAAGTAGAATTTTCACCCTGAAACATTCAGGTAATGATCCTAATATATTATTCGAGTTTATTACGCGTGTTTGAATATGTTTTAACGGTAAAACTTGGAATATTATACATCGTTTTAATAAGTTCAATTAATAGTTTAACAGGTCAAATGGACCCTGATAATGAAATTGATTATATATTCATACTCAGGAAGTTATGGGCAACTTATAAATGTAATTTATTTAGGGTTTGGTTATGTGACCATAAACCCCATACATAGGCCTGGCCTGCCTATTGCGTATGCGAATAGGGTATCAGGCTCCTAACCGGATTGCCCTAAGATGTGAGGAATGAAGCCTTTATCCCTATTTGATATATTTTCTGCTCATTGAACACAGTGGGATCGTTTGGCAATGAATCCAAGAGAACAAAGTGGTTGTTGGGCAGCAGTGTTAACTTTGGAACGAGGTAAGTGATTATATCCATTTCTTTGGAGGCACCCGGCCTCGTGCATTTTCTACCACGTGTTCTTTACGTGTGTACCTGCCGATAGGCGTACTCATTACGCCTTAGCTTTGAATTTACGTTGTATATTATATGTTATGTCCCGTTACTGATATTGCATTGAGGATTTGAGCATTGTACTCTGGCTGTGAGTTGACATATACTTCCCGGCAGCCGATTAAAGTCCCTCGCCGGTGAAGGGTTACCATTGCATCATACTGAGGGTAGGAGGATTCCGCCCTCGGAGCAGGAGGATTCCGCTCCGTTGCATCATATTGACGGTAGGAGGATTCCGCCCTCGGAGCAGGAGGATTCCGCTCCATCGCATCATATTGAGGGTAGGAGGATTCCGCCCTCGGAGCAGGAGGATTCCGCTCCATCGCATCATATTGAAGGTAGGAGGATTCTGCCCTCGGAGCAGGAGGATTCCGCTCTATTGTATCATATTTAGGGTAGGAGGATTCCGCCACCGGAGCAGGAGGATTCCGCTCCATCTATTTGGCACATGTGACACCATTGCATCATACTGCATTCATCCCATTTCATTGCACTGCGTGCTGACTATTGTGTGACTATCGTGTTGTGTTTTATATATGCGGTATAAATATACGAATCGGGTTGCACGCCGCAACAGTATAAATATACGAATCGGGTTGCACGCCGCAACAGGATGTATTTCTGATTGTCGACATGTTCAGGATATCTATATGTTCTGTCTACCTTATGTCCCTGGCTGTTTATGATTCCATACGTGTTTTCAGTTATTATTTGGCTTTTCCTATTTATAGTTCAAATAAGATGGATTTAGTTTATCTGTTTTTCTTCTCCCTGGCTACCTATCATATTCTTTGAGGTGGCTAGTCTGCCCCACTTACTGAGTCCTTTTGACTCACCCTTGTTTGTTGTTTGTTTCTTGTCTATCTGTTTTGTTTCGGAAGGTTCGCTCCAGGATTGAGTTCGCCACGTTGTGAAGGAGCGAAGAAGACTTCAGCTGTCAGGGTGAGCCAGCTTTTATTCCGGATGGCCACCAATTTTATGTTTATTATTTCAGTTCTATTTTGCTCTATTTAGGAGGTATCTGTCTTTGTTTGTACTCTTAGATGTCTAGTCTGGATAGCCCTAAATCTAGTATGTTGGGTAGTGAGCTGTAATTTCTTTTGTACAGCTTAGAGGTATCAGTTTGTCTGTATTTTTATTTTAAGTCTTGTCCTTATTTGTGAATTGTTATATTTATTTTCCTGATTTAATTGGTAAGGGTTCGCCCGACGGGTCTAGGGGAGGATGTCGGGTGGCCGCACGGCCTAGCCGAATTTCGGGTCGTGTCACCTAAATGCCATCGTAGCCTCTCGTAGATAAGTACGGACGTCTACGTACCCATCAGCGAGACTTTACTAGACACTGTCTTAGTCTGGATAGACGCTAAATTAGGCTCTGATACCAACTGACACGACCCGAAATCGGTTAGGCCGTGCGGGCACCCGATATCCTCCCCTAGACCCGTCCGACGAACCCTTACCAATTAAATTAGGAAAATAAATATAACACTTCATAAATAAGGACAAGACTTTAAATAAGCACAGACATACTGATACCTCTAAGCTGTACAGAAGAAATTACAGCTGACTACCCAACATACTAGGTTTAGGGTTATCCAGACTAGACATCTAAGAGTACAAAAGAAGACAGATACCTCCTGAAGGGAGAAAAATGCAACTGAAATAATAAACAATAAACTGGTGGCCATCCGGAATAAAAGCTGGCTCACCCTGACAGCTGAAGTTGTCTTCGCTCCTTCACAACGTGGCGAACTCAATCCTGGAGCGAACCTGCCGAAACGAAATAGATAAACAAGGAACAACAACAAACAAGGCTGAGTCAAAAGGACTCAATAAGTGGGGAAGACTAGCCACCTCAAAGAATAGGATAGCTAGCCAGGGAGAAGAAACAAATAAACCAAATTTCTTTTATTTAAATTATAAAAAGGCGGAGCAAGATAATAACCGGAAACACGTATGAAACAATAAAATCCACCAGGAATACGAGCCAAAAACATATTAACAAATAAGCAATGCACGTATAAGATGAACATTAGTTATGTACCATAAGTCTACACAATGGTATGAAATGAGATGAAATCTGATGCAAAGGGTCACATCTGCCAAATGAATGGAGCGGAATCCTCCTACCCTCAATATGATGCAATGGAGCAGAATCCTCCTGCTCCTGGGGCGGAATCCTCCTACCCCTAAATATGATGCAATGGAGCGGAATCCTCCTGCTCCTAAGGCGGAATCCTCCTACCCCTCAATATGATGTTATGGAGCGAAATCCTCCTGCTTCTGGGGCGGAATTCTCCTACCCCCAATATGATGCAATGGAGCGGAATCTTCCTGCTCCTTGGGCGGAATCCTCCTACCCCCAATCTGATGCAATGGAGCGGAATCCTCCTACTCCTAGGGAGGAATCCTCCTACCCTCAATATGATGCAATGGAGCGGAATCCACCTGCTACTGGGGAGGAATCCTCCTGCACCCGATATGATAATGCAATGTAATGCATATGAATGCAATATGATGGAATAATAACCCTTCACCGGCGCAGGACTCTCATCGACAGTCAGGAAGTGGATGCCAACTCACAGCTAGAGTACAATGCTCAGATCCTCAATGAAATACCAACAACAGGACATAACATATAATATACTATGTAAATCCAAAGCTAAGGCGTAAGGAGTGCGTCTATCGGTAGCTCCACGCGTAAGGAACACGTGGTAGAAAATCCACGAGGCCACGTGCCTCCAAAGAAATGGATATAAGCACTTATCTCTTCCAAAAGTTAGCATTTCTAATCAACAGCCGCTTTATCCTTTGGTTTCATTGCCAAACTATCCCACAATATTTAATAAGCAGAAAAATATATCAAATTAGGCTAAAGGCTTCATTCCTCACATCTTAGGGAAATCCAGTTAGGAACCTGATACCCTATTCATATACGCAATATGCAGGCCAGGCCTATGTACAGGGTTTAAGGTCACATAACAAAATACTAAATAAATTACATTTATTTGTTGTCCATAACTCACTGAGTACGAATATAAAATCAATTCTATTAAGATCTCAATTGTTAAAAAGATGTCTAATATCTCAATTTTTACCATCAAAATATATTCAAACACACATAATAAACTCAAATAATGCATTTAGATCATTTCCTGAATGTTTCAGGGTAAAAATTCTACTTTTCTCCGGTTCTTTTCTCATTTTCTGGCATTTTTTTTGTTGGCTTCCCAGCTTTTGCATTTCTGTTGCTGTTCGAATTGCTTAACGCTAAGGGACTTTTGATCTCTTAGCAACCGCCTCTTACCTTTCTTTTTTTTTTTTTTCTTGTCTTTTTCTTTTTTAATTTTATTTTCTATTTTATTTTGTTTTCGAAAATTAAAACGGTACCCTAGGATACTCAAAATAATTCCAACTTTTGTATACAAGTTACACAAAATATATGTAATACACTTGCTAAGGCGGATCTCAAATCGGACTCCTGAAAAATAATATGCAAATTAAATGAAAAAAAATGTCAAATTATTTAACTTTCGGCATTTTAGCGGAAACTAGCCGAACAACCTCGAAATTCACTTTCGAAAGTTCACAAATGTCACAAGTAATCATACGAACCTAACGGCACTTTTGAATTTCGAATCGGAGCTCATTCGCCAAAACCGAGCTCGAAAATTTCTTTTTAATATTTATCGACAATGAAAACTGAAACCTTGTTCCGATGCCTACCAAACGAGGTCTGATTTAACTCAAATTTTATAGATAAGTCTCAATGGACCTTACAAATATTTTAAAATTTTCGGCATGCCAATCGGTGCCCTAACTTCCGAAACGACTAACCGAGGTCGTTTCAAGATGCTATTGACCAAGTGTGTTTAGCAGCTTTTTCTACCAGCAAAATTGATCCCAATATCAATAAAACTCACATTACTCTAATACCCAAAGTCCACCATCCTGAAACTAGGACCCACTACCGCCCTCTAAGCATATGTAACACAATTTAAAAAACTATCACGAAGATCCTTGTTAATAGAATTCGCCCCCATCTAGGGAAAATCATTGGTCCTTACAAGTCTAGTTTTCTTCCTGGAAGGAGAGCAGCAGATAATGCTATCATAGTTCAGGAAGCCATTCATTCTTCCAGGCGTTCATCTAGTAAAGCAGGTAATATGATGGTTAAAATAGATTTAGAAAAGGCTTTTGATTGCCTTGAATGATCTTTTATAAAATACAGTCTTCACTATTTTAACTTTCCTATTAATATTATAAATCTGAACATGGATTGTATTGCTTCATCCTCCATTGTTATTCTTATAAATTGACTAATATTTCTTACCTTCAAGAGGTATTAGGCAAGGTGATCCTCTCTCTCCCTACATCTTTATTATCAGTATGGAAGTCCTCTGCCAAAATATTTTCAAGGCCGACTCAAAATGGCACCCTATTAAGCATTCAAGGTCTGGCCTTAAGTTATCACATCTTCTTTTTGCAGATGATCTCATCTTGTTTTGTTCCGCAACTAGGAAAAATGCTTCCACAATCAAGGATGTCATAACAAACTTTAGCAGACTCTCTGGCCAAATAGTTAATTTTTCAAAGTCCAAAATAATTTTCTCTAAGAACACTCCTATTAGCCTTTGTAATGATATTTCTCTTATTCTAAATATATCTAATGCATCCCATATTGGTAAATATTTAGGTTTTATTATTACAAATCATCACCCAAAGAGTTTGGATTATCAATCTATTCTTGATAATATTAACTTTAAGCTCTCGGGATGGAAAACAAATTGTTTAAGACTTGCAGGTAGAGAAATGTCATCCCAACTTACTCTATGCAGGTTAATTTATTACCAGCAAAGCTTCTGAATAACATTGACCATATTCAGAGAAACTTCCTATGGAGATCAACTATGGATAAGAAAAAAATTCATCATGCAAATTGGGATTTAGTCACAAACTCAAAAAGCTTGTGGTTGTCTAGGCCTTCACAAAGCAAAACTTAAAAATGGAGCCCTAATTTCTGGACTTACATGGAGGTTAAAGAAAGACCAGGGTAAACCTTGGGCGCAGGTTCTTACGAGCAAGTATGTTAGAAATAATAGCACATCCCATAAAATTATTGCAAAGCCTACTAAATCCTACATTTGGAAAAGCATTGCAAAAGCTAACCCTGTCTGCAATATGGGTACATCATGGACGGTAGGCACTGGTGATAAAATTAATATAAGTGGATATACCTAAACACAACCCTAAGATCCCTAATCCACGGGCCAATACCAAATAATCTCCACCAAGTGACAGTGCAATCCATCTTTGGATCCTACTCTTGGAAATTATCTAACCTACCCTTCGAGCTCCCTACTAATATTCAAAAACCAAATCCTACATACCTACCTTAGCCAAACAAATAACCTAGAAGACAAATTTCACTAGAATCTTTCCTATGATGGCATGTTTAGCACCAAGATTGCCAATGCCTTGTGGGCATTCATTTGCTCAAACGATCAAATACCTGAAAGGAAACCAACCTCATGGATTTGGAAATTAAATATTCTAAATAAAATAAAATAAAATACTTTCTTTAGTCCTTTACACTAAATAAGCTCCTAACTGCCCAGAATCTCTTCCACAAGAATATTATCCAATCGGAGTCATGTAAATAATTTCCTACCACCATAGAGTCAATTCACCATCTCTTTGCCGAATGCCCTAAAACTGGAAAAGATCTTTGGGACCAACTTCAGCTAAACCCTCCTCAGGATATTCATCCATGGATAACAGTATTGTGTTGTAAAAATGGGTCGGGAATGCCCTTTAAGGGTATCCCGTTCGAAACATGTATTTCATTTACCTTATGGAATAACTGGAAAACGAGGAACAAAAACGTCTTTGAAAATGGCTCTCTCACTGTGAATTGTACCTTAATTACACACAAGTGGCTGAGTTCTGCTATATTAACTCAACATCCAGGAAAAAGGATGCCACAAGTACCATCTATATTAAATGGAACCCCCTGATGAAGGTTTCTACAAGTTGAATACAGATGGTGCTTTCTACAAATCAACAGGTAACGGAGGAATATGAGGTGTTATACGAGATGCTCAAGGAAGTTCGCAAATGGGGTTTGCTAAATGCCTACCAAGATCCTCTGTAGTCCATGCTGAAGTACGTTCTCGATATCAAGGACTATGTCTAGCAAAATAATATAATCTCATATCTCTGTTGAAATATTCTACCACTCATGTTGAAAGGAACATATGAGATATATTGTAATATTTTACACGACTACATGTCCTTACTATCTGACGTAGGATGTACTGAAGTCAAGCATGTATATAGAGAAGTGAACTTTGTTGTTGACTTATTGTCTAAATATGATTGTAATGTTTCTCAGGACTCTCTAATTTATTTTAATCATGCCCCATCTTTTGTTATGTCTGAACTGGATTATGACTTTTCTTCTCAACTCAGGGAGAGAAAGGGGACCTTGTGTAATATTGATCAGTCATGATATATAATATATATGCTCTCATTTAGCCAACAAAAAAAAAGGATTGATCACATAAGTAGTACATATATAAGTATTGAACTTTTACTTCTTTTTTATTTTATTGTTATATATTCAATAATAGGATTTTGTCAACCTTTGCCATGGATATGATAGTCCACAAATTTATATGCTAAAGTCTACTACATATTGTTTTGTAATGTATTTTATAAAAATAACTCATTAGATATTAGGGAAAATTTCATATCTAACCAAATAAATACCATGGTCCTACATTTAAATAGACACAAGTAACAACCAACAAAGTCTTACAAAAAATACAGTAACAAAATAGGTTTATGTGAATCCCTTTCTATAAAAACTTATGTAATTTTGGTAGCAATCACACCAGTTTATACGACCATTAAGGAATCCCAACAGAAATGAAATCACCTATCTTTGCGTAACATATATCCATTCTAATGATTATTATTAGGAAACTATATCTCATAAATATTTGAGATACTCACCATAAGAAGAAGCAGGAGTCCAGTATTTATTCCATACTGTATTCTAAACCATCAACAAAAAGTAATAGAATCCCACATTACTCATCGTTTTTCTTTAATATCAGTCCAATATGTCTCCAATTATGGTTTTAATTCAATATGGGGGAGATTGGGTTGATGACTTCAAATTCATCAACGTCAAAGCTGATGGTATTCTACTACAACAAGACTGTTCCTGCACCACATTTTTGGGTGCACTTGTGTCTCAACTGGCAATGAGTACATCTATGTATACACTGGATATCCAATATCAAATTAAAGAAGGGTTCCAACCGATCTCAATTAAGAATTACATTGGTGTTCAACAGTACGTAGAGCAAAAAAAAAATCTACCCAGATTAGTGAATATCCGCTTTGCATCACAGCAAAAGAGAAAATCAACGATGGTGGTTCAAGCACGAACGCAATGGTTGTGAATATGAATGTTTTGAGGAATGGTGACCCGCTCCATAATATTAAAATACCTGAAGTAGTCGACACAATATATTCAAGTAACACTAATAAAATTGAAGGTGTACCTATTGAAGAAATTGGTGTCATTGACAATCCAGAACATGACTACATAGAGAAAAATCAGGTCTACAAAGACACAAAAACATTGCAGAGTGTTGTAAAGAACTATACTCTAAAAAAAAGGTTTGAAACTAAGGTTGATAGGTCTTCGACTAAATGGTATTTAGTTATGATTGAAATGTCTTTTATATATTACTGAATATTTCGTGAGTATTTTATGTATATTGATAGCCACAATACATGTATCATCCGACCAGGTACTAAGTAATTCGTGTAAAAAGTCCATGTAGTTAGACGTTTCACTCATCACGCTTGAATGGATCAAGGGTGTACATGATAATAAAGTTCAACAATTTTCACACTTGTTCAATAGAAGAAAGGTTGACATCACATTGGCGTGCGAGTGCAAATGTTATCGGAAAACAAATGAAGCACAGTTTTGTTGATTCGAAAATAATATACACACCGAAGGACAATATCATGGAGTTGAAGAAAATGTATGGGGTCACACTCAACTACATGAAAGCGACATATTAGAGATATTCACCATAAGAAGAAGCAGGAGTCCTGTGTTTAGTCCATAGTGTAATCTAAACCATCACAAAAAAGTAAAAGAATCCCACATTGCACACCATTTTTCTTTAATATCAGTCCAATATGTCCCCAATTTAGATTTTAATTCAATATGGGGGAGATTGGGTTGATGAGTTCAAATTCATCAACTTCAAAGTTGATGGTATTCTACTACAATGAGATTGTTTCGACACCACGTTTTTGGGTGTACTTGTGTCTCAACTGGCAGTTGATACATCTATGTATACACTAGATATCCAATATCAAATTGAAGAAGGGTTCCAATCAATCTCAAACAAGAATGACATGGGTGTTCAACTGTATGTAGAGCGAATAAAAATCAACCAAGATGAGTGAATATTTGCTTAGCATCATAGCAAAAGAGAAAATCCATGATGGTGGTTCAAGCACTAATGCAATGGTTGTGAATACGAATGTTTTGAAGGATGGTGACCTATTCCATAATATTAACATACCTAAAGTAGTCGACATGATATATTCAAATAACACAGATAAAATTGAAGGTGTACCCATTGAACAAATTGGTGTCATTAACAATCCAGAACATGACTACATAGAGGAAAATTAGGTCTATAAATACAAGGAAACACTGCAGAGTGTTATGAAGAACTACACTCAAAAACAAAGGTTTGAAACTAATGTTCACAGGTCTTCGACTAAAAGGTACTTGGCTATGACTGAAATGTCTTTTATATATTACTGAATATTTTGTGAGTATTTTATGAATATTGATAGCCACAATACATGTATCATCCGACCATGTACTCAATAATTTGTGTAAAAAGTCCATGTAGATAGATGCTTCAGTCATCAAACTTGAATGAATCAAGGGTGTTTATGATAAGAAATTTTAACAATGTTCACACTTGTTCAATAGAAGAAAGGTCTACATTACATCGGCGTGCGAATGCAAATGTTATTGGAAATCAAATAAAGGATAGTTTTGCTGATCCGAAAATAATATACACACTGAAGGACATCATCATGGAGTTGTCGATAACGTATAGGGTCACACTCAACTATATGAAAGCGAATATTAGAGATATTCACCATAAGAAGAAGTAGGAGTCCTGTATTTAGTCCATTGAGTAATCTAAACCATCAGAAAAAGTAAAAGAATCCCACATTGCACACATTTTTTTTAACATCAGTCCAATATATCTCCAATTAAGGTTTTATTCAATATGAGGGTGAGTGGGTTGATAATTTCAAATTCATAAAATTCAAAGCTGATGGTATTCTACTACAACAAGATTGTTCCTACACCACGTTTTTGGGTGCACTTGTCTCTCAACTGGCAGTGGATACATATATGTATACACTGGATATCTAATATCAAATTGGAAAAGGGTTCCAACTGATCTCAATTAAGAATGACATGGCTGTTCAACTGTATGAAGCGCAAAAAAAATCTACCAAAATGAGTAAATATCCGATTTGCATCACAGCAAAAGAGAAAATCTATGTTGGTGGTTCAAGCACGAACGTAATGGTTGTGAATACAAATGTTTTGAGGGATGGTGACCCACTCCATAATATTAACATACCTGAAGTAGTCGACATGATATATTAAAGTAACAGTGATAAAATTTAAGGTTTACCCTTTGATAAAATGGGTGTCATTGACAATCCAGAACATGACTACATTGAGAGAAATCAGGTCTATAAAAACAAGGAAACACTGCAGAGTGTTGTAAAGAACTACGCTCTAAAAGAAAGATTTGAAACTAAGGTTATAGGTCTTCGACTAAAAGGTATTTAGTTATGATTGAAATGTCTTTTATATATAACTGAATATTTCGTGAGTATTTTATGTATATTGATACCCACAATACATGTATCATCCCACCAGGTAGTTAGTAATTTGTGTAAAAAGTCCATGTAGTTAGATGCTTCACTCATCAAGCTTGAATGGATGAAGGGTATTCATGATAAGAAATTTCAACAATGTTCACACTTTCCCAATAGAAGAAAGGTTGATTTCACATTGGCGTGCGAGTGCAAATGTTATTGGAAATCTAATGAAGGAAAGATTTGCTGATCCGAAAATAATATACATGCCGAAGGACATCAACATTGAGTTGAAGAAAATGTATGGGATCACACTCAACTACATGAAAGCGACATATTAGAGATATTTACCATAAGAAGAAGCAAGACTTCTATATTTATTCCATAGAGTAATCTACACCATCACAAAAAAGTAAAAGAGTCCCACATTGCTCATCATTTTTCTTTAGTATTAGTCCAATATGTCTCCAATTATGGTTTTAATTCAACATGGGGGATATTGGGTTGATGACTTCTAATTCATCAACTTCAAAGCTGATGGTATACGGCTACAACAAGATTGCTCCTACACCACGTTTTTTGGTGCACTTGTGTCTCAACTGGCAGTGGATACATATATGTATACACTGGATATCCAATATCAAATTGGAAAAGGGTTCCTACTGATCTCAATTAAGAATAACATGGTTGTTCAACTGTATGAAGCGCAAAAAATAATCAACCAAGATGAGTAAATATCCGATTTGCATCACAGCAAAAGAGAAAATCTATAATGGTGGTTCAAGCACGAACGTAATGGTTGTTAATACAAATGTTTTGAGGGATGGTGACCACTCCTTAATATTAACATACCTGAAGTAGTCGACATGATATATTCAAGTAACAGTGATAAAATTGAAGGTGTACCCATTGATAAAATTGGTGTCATTGACAATCCAGAACATGACTATATAGAGAAAAATCAGGTCTATAAAGACAAGGAAACACTGCAGAGTGTTGTAAAGAACTACGCTTTAAAAGAAAGATTTGAAACTAAGTTTGATAGGTCTTCGACTAAAAGGTATTTAGTTATTATTGAAATGTCTTTTATATATAATTGAATATTTTGTGAGTATTTTATGTATATTGATAGCCACAATACATGTATCATCCGGCCAGGTAGTCAGTAATTTGTGTAAAAAGTCCATGTAGTTAGATGCTTCACTCATCAAGCTTGAATGTATGAAGGGTATTCATGATAAGAAAGTACAACAATGTTAACACTTGGCTAGTAAAAAAAAAGTTGATTTCACATCGGTGTGCAAGTTCAAATGTTATTGGAAATCTAATAAAAAAAACGGTTTGCTGATCCGAAAATAATATACACTGCGAAGGACATCATCATGGAGTTGAAGAAAATACGTGGGGTCATACTCAACTACATGAAAGCGACATATTAGAGATATTAACCATACGAAGAAGCAGGAGTCCTGTATTTATTCCATAGAGTAATCTAGACCATAAAAAAAAAGGCAACAAATCCCACATTGCTCATCATTTTTTTAATATCAGTCCAATATGTCTCCAATTAAGGTTTTAATTCAATATGGGCAAGATTGGGTTGATGACTTCAAATTCATAAACTTTAAAGCTGATGGTATTCTACTCCAACAAGACTGTTCCTACGCCACGTTTTTGGGTGCACTTGTGTCTCAAATGGAAGTGGATACATCTATGTATACACTGGATATCCAATATCAAATTGAAGAAGGGTTCCAACCAATCTCAAATAAGAATGACATGGGTGTTCAACTGTATGTAAAGCGAAAATAAAAATAAATCAAGATGAGTGAATATCCGCTATGCATCACAGCAAAAGAGAAAGTCCATGATGGTGGTTCAAGCACGAACGCAATGGTTGTGATTATGAATGTTTTGAGGGATGGTGACCAACTCCATCATATTAACATACCGGAAATAGTCGACATGATGTATTCATGTAACACTGATAAAATTTAAGGTAATACCATTGAAAAAATTGGTGTCATTGAGGAAAATCAGGTCTATAAAGACAAGGAAACAATGCAGAGTATTGTAAAGAACTACGCTCTAAAAGAAAGGTTTGAAAGTAAGGCTGATAGGTCTTCGACTAAAAGGCATTTAGTTATGATTGAATTGTCTTTTATATATTACTGAATATTTTGTGAGTATTTTATGTATATTGATAGCCACAATACATGTATCATCCGACTAGGTACTCAGTAATTCGTGTAAAAAGTGCATGTAGTTAGATTCTTCACACATCAAGCTTGAATGGCTCAAGGGTATTCATAATAAGAAATTTCAACAATGTTCACACTTGCCCAATAGAAGAAAGGTTGATTTCACATCGGTGTGCGAGTGCAAATTTTATTGGAAATCTAATCAAAAAAGTGTTTGCTGATCCGAATATAATATACACGCCGAAGGACATCTTCATGGAGTTGAAGAAAACGTATGGGGTCACATTCAACTACATGAAAGTGACATATTAGAGATATTCACCATAAGAAGAAGCAGGAGTCCTGTATTTATTCCATAGAGAAATCTAGACCAGAAAAAAAAAGTAACAGAATCCCACATTGCTCATCATTTTCCTTTAGTAACAGTTCAATATGTCTCAAATTAAGTTTTAATTCAATAAGGGGGAGATTGGGTTGATGAATTCAAATTCATCAACTTCAAAGTTGATGGTATTCTACTCCAACAAGACTGTTCCTACGCAACATTTTTTGGTGAACTTGTGTCTCAACTGGAAGTGGATACATCTATATATACACTGGATATGTAATATCAAATTGAAGATTGGTTAAAACCAATCTCAAATAAGAATGACATGGATGTTCAACTGTATGTAGAGCGAAAAAATCAACCAAGACGGGTGAATATCCGCCTTACATCACAGCAAAAGGGAAAATCCATGATGGTGGTTTAAGCACGAATGCAATGGTTGTAAATACGAATTTTTATAGGGATGATGACCCACTCCATTATATTAACGTACCTGAAGTAGTGAACATGATATATTCAAGTAACAGTGATAAAATTTAAGGTGCACCCATTGAAGAAATTGGTGTCATTGACAATCTATAACATGACTACATAGAGGAAAATCAGGTCTACAAAGACAAAGAAACACTGCAGAGTGTTGTAAAGAAATACACTCTAAAAGAAAGGTTTGAAACAAAGGTTTATAGGTCTTCGACTAAAAGGTATTTAGTTATGATTGAAATGCCTTCCGTATATTACTGAATATTTTGTGAGTATTTTATATATATATTGATAGGCACAATACATGTATCATCTGAATAGGTACTCAATAATTCGTGTAAAAATTCCATGTAGTTAGATGCTTCACTCCTCAAACTTGAATGTGTCAAAGGTATTCATGATAAGAAAGTTCAAAAATGTTCGCACTTGCCCAATAGAAGAAAGGTTGATTTCACATCGGCGTGCGACTACAAATGATAATGGAAATCTAATGAAGGAACAGTTTGCTGATACGAAAATAATATACACGCCGAAGGTCAACATCATAGAGTTGAACAAAACATACGTGGTCACACTCAACTACATGAAAGCGACATATTAGAGATATTCACTATAAGAAGAAGCAGGAGTCCTGTATTTATTCCATAGAGTAATCCATACCATCAACAAAAAGTAATAGAATCCCACATTGCTCATCATTTTTCTTTAATATCAGTCCAATATATCTCCAATTATGGTTTTAATTCAATATGGGAGAGATCGGGTTGATGACTTCAAATTCATCAACTTCAAAGTTGATGGTATTCTACTACAATAAGACTGTTCCTACACCACGTTTTTTGGTGCAATTGTGTCTCAACTGGCAGTGGATACATCTATCTATACACTGGATATCTAATATAAAACTTAAGAAGGGTTCCAACCGATCTCATATAAGAATGACATGGGTGTTCAACTGTATGTAAAGCGAAAATAAAAATAAACCAAGATGAGTGCATATCCGCTATGCATCACAACAAAAGAGAAAATCCATGATGGTGGTTCAAGCACGAGCGCATTGGTTGTGAAATGAATGTTTTGAGGGATGGTGACCCACTCCATAATATTAACATACCTAAAGTAGTCGATATGACATATTCAAGTAACACTGATAAAATTAAATGTGTACTCATTGAAGAAATTGGTGTCATTGACAATCCAGAACATGACTACATAGAGGAAAATCAGGTCTATAAATACAAGGAAACACTGCAGAGTGTTGTAAAGAACTACGCTCTAAAAGAAAGGTTTGAAACTAAGGTTGATAGGTCTTTGATAAAAAGGTATTTAGTTATGATTGAAATGTCTTTTTATATATTACTGAATATTTTGTGAGTATTTTATGTATATTGATAGCCAGAATACATGTATCATCCGACCAGGTACTTAGTAATTCGTATAAAAAGTCCATGTAGTTAGATGTTTCATACATCAAGCCGGAAAGGCTAAAGGGTATTCATGATAAGAAATTTCAACAATATTCACACTTGCCCAATAGAAGAAAGGTTTATTTCACATTGGTGAGCGAGTGAAAATGTTTTTGGAAATCTAATAAAAAAATGGTTTGCTGATCCGAAAATAATGTACACGCCGAAGGACATCGTCATAGAGTTGAAGAAAATGTATGGGGTCACACTCAAGTACATGAAAGCAACATATTAGAGATATTCACCATAGTAAGAAGCAGGAGTCCTGTATTTATTCCATAGAGTAATCTAGACCATTACAAAAAAGTAACATAATCCTATATTGCTCATCATTTTTCTTCAGTATCAGTCTAATATGTCTCCAATTAACGTTTTAATTCAATATTTGAAAGATTGAGTTGATGACTTAAAATTGATCAACTTCAAAGCTGATGGTAGTCTACTACAACAAGACTGTTCCTACACCACATTTTTTGGTGCAATTGTGTCTCAACTGGCAGTGGATACATCTATGTGTACACTGGATATCAATTATGAAATTCCAACTGATCTCAATTAAGAATGACATGGGTGTTCAACTGTATGTAGAGCAAAAAAAATCAACCAAGATGACTGAATATCCCCATTGCATCACAACAAAAGAGAAAATCCATGATGGTGGTTCAAGCACGAACGCAATGGTTCTGAATACGAATGTTTTGAGGGATGGTGACCCACTCCATAATATTAACATACCTAAAGTAGTCGACATGATATATTCAAGTAATACTGATAAAATTAAAGGTGTACCCATTGATGAAATTGGTGTCACTGACATTCCAGAACATGACTACATAGAGGAAAATTAGGTCTATGCAGACTAGGAAGTACTGCAGAGTGTTGTAAAGAAGTACACTCTAAAATAAAGGTTTGAAACTAAGGTTGATATATCTTCGACTAAAAGATATTTAGTTATGATTTAAATATATTTTATATATTTATAATTATTTTGTATGTATTTTATGTATACTGATTGCCACAATACATTTATCTTCCGACCAGGTAGTCAGTAATTCGTGTAAAAAGTCCATGTAGTTAGATACTTCACTCATCATGCTTGAATGGATGAAGGGTATTCATGATAAGAAAGTTCAACTATGTTCACAATTGTCCAATAGAAGAAAGGTTGATTTCACATCGGCGTGCGAGTGCAAATGTTATTGGAAATCTAATGAAGGAAAGGTTTGCTGATCCTAAAATAACATACACGCAGAAGGACATCAACATGGAGTTGAAGAAAACGTATAGGATCACACTCAAAACATGAAAGCGACATATTAGAGATATTCACCATAAGAAGAAGGAGGAGTCCTGTATTTATTCCATAGAGTAATCTAAACCATCACAACAAAATTACCAGAATCCCACATAGCTAATCATTTTTTTTTAACATCAGTCCAATATGTCTCTAAATAAGGTTTTAATTCAATATGGGCGAGATTGGGTTGATGACTTCAAATTCATCAACTTCAAAGCTGATAGCATTATACTACAACAAGATTGTTCCTACACCACGTTTTTTGGTGCAATTGTGTCTCAAGTGGTAGTGGATACATCTATGTATACATTGGATATCCAATATCAAATTGAAGAAGGGTTCAAACTGATCTCAAATAAGAATGACATGGGTGTTAAATTGTATGTAAAGCGAAAAGAAGAATAAACCAAGATGAGTGAATATCTGCTATGCATCACAGCAAAAGAGAAAATCCATGATGGTGGTTCAAGCACGAACGCAATGGTTGAGATTATGAATGTTTTGAGGGATGGTGACCCACTCCATAATATTAACATACCGGAAGTAGTCGACATGATATATTCAAGTAACACTGATAAAATTTAAGGTATACAATTGAAGAAATTGGTGTCATTGACAATCCAGAACATGACTACATAGAGGAAAATCGGGTCTATAAAGACAAGGAAACACTGCAGAGTGTTGTAACGAACAATGCTCTAAAAGAAATATTTGAAGCTAAGGCAGATAGGTCTTCGACTAAAAGATATTTGGTTATGATTGAATTGTCTTTTATATATTTCTGAATATTTTGTGAGTATTTTATGTATATTTATAGCCACAATACATGTATCATCCGACCAGGCACTCAGTAATTCGTGTAAAAAGTCCATGTAGTTAGATGCTTCACACATCAAGCTTGAATGGCTCAAGGATATTCATGATAAGAAATTTCAACAATATTCACACTTGCCCAATAGAAGAAAGGTTGATTTCACATCGATGTGCTCGTTATTGGAAATCTAATAAAAAAATGGTTTGCTAATCCGAAAATAATCTACACGCCGAAGGACACCTTCATGGAGTTGAAGAAAACGTATTGGCTCACACTTAACTACATGAAAGCGACATATAAAAGATATTCACCATAAGAAGAAGCAGGAGTCCTGTATTTATTCCAAAGAGTAATCTAGACCATCACAAAAAAGTAACAGAATCCCACAATGCTCATCATTTTCCTTTAGTATCAGTCCAATATGTCTCCAATTAAGTGTTAATTGAATATGGGGGAGATTGGGTTGATGACTTCAAATTCATCAACTTCAAAGCTGATGGCAGTCTTCTCCAACAAGGCTGTTCCTACGCCATATTTTTTGGTGCACTTGTGTCTCAACTGGAAGTGGATACATCTATATATACACTGGATATCCAATATCAAATTGAAGAAGGGTTCAAACCGATCTCAAATAAGAATGATATGGGTGTTCAACTGCATGTAGAGCGAAAAAAATCAATCAAGATGAGTGAATATCCGCCTTGCATCACAGCAAAACAGAAAAATCATGATGGTTGTTCAAGCACGAATGCATAGGTCGTGAACATGAATTATTTGAGGGATGGTGACCCACTCCATAGTATTAACATACCTGAAGTAGTCGACATGATATATTGAAACGCCCTCGGTAGATCGTTTCGGAAGTTAGGACTCCGATTGGCATGTCGATAACTTTAAAATATTCGTAATGTCCATTAGGACCTGTCTGTAAAATTTAAGCTAAATCAGACCTCGTTTGGTAGGCATCATAAGAAGGTTTCAGTTTTTATTGCCTATAAATATTAAATAGAGATTTTCGAGCTCGGTTTTGGCGTATGAGCTCTGATTCGAAATCCGAAAGCGATGTTGGGTTCGTATGATTATTTTTGACTTTTGTGATTTTTCGAAAGTGAATTTCGTTGTTGTTCGGCTAATTTCCGCTAAAATACCGAAAGTTAAATTATTTGACTTTTTTTTATTTAATTTCGCATCTTCAGTTTCGGGAACCCGATTTGAGATCCGCCTTAGTGAGTATGCTATATATATTTTGTATAACTTGTATGCAAAAGTTGGAATTATTTCGAATATTGTAAGGTACCGTTTTAATTTTTACCATAGCAGCGAATTTTAAAGGAAAAAGAAAAAAAAAGACAAAAGAAAAAAAGACAAAATAAGAAAGAAAATGAAAGTGACCGTGCGCGGTGGTGCTATATATCCCTTAGCATTTTAATAGAACAGAACAGAAACAAGAGCAGAAACGAAAAGACAGAACGCAGCAAAGAAAAAAAATGCCAGAAAATGAGAAAAGAGCCAGGAAAATAGTAGAATTTTTACCCCGAAACATTCATGTAATGATCTTAATGCATTATTTGAGTTTACTACGTGCGTTTGAATATGTTTTAATGGTAAACTTGGAATATTAGACATCGTTTTAATAAGTTCAATTAATAGTTTAAAGGGTCAAATGGACCCTGATAATGGAATTGATTATATATTCGTACTCAGTGAGTTATGGGCAACTTATAAATGTAATTTATTTAGGGTTTGGTTATGTGACCTTAAACCTTGTACATAGGCCTGGCCTATGTATTGCGTATGCGAATAGGGTATCAGGTTCCTAACCGGATTGCCCTAAGATGTGAGGAATGAAGCCTTTAGCCTAAATTGATATATTTTTCTGCTTATTGAATAGAGTGGGATCATTTGGCAAGGAAACTAAAGGATAAAGCGGTTGTTGATTAGCCATGCTAACTTTTGGAAGAGGTAAGTGTTTATATCTATTTCTTTGGAGGCACCTGGTCTCGTGGATTTTCTACCACGTGTTCCTTACATGTGTAGCTGCCGATAGGCGTACTCCTTACGCCTTAGCTTTGAATTTATATTATATATTATATGTTATGTCCTATTATATATTATATGTTATGTCATGTTGTTGGTATTGCATTGAGGATCTGAGCATTGTACTCTGGCTGTGAGTTGGCATCTACTCCCCAGTTGTCGATGAGAGTCCCGCCCCGGTGAAGGGTTATTATTGCATCACATTGCATTAATATGCATTATATGTCATTCATATGCATTACATTGCATTTCATATTCGGAGCAGGAGTATTCCGCTCCATTGTATCATATTGAGGGTAGGAAGATTCTGCCCCTGGAGAGTGCAGGAGCATTCCGCCTCAGCTTTAGATTATATCGGGTGCAGGAGTATTCCGCCCCAAGAGAGTGCAGGAGTATTCCGCCTCTGGTTTATATTATATCGGGTGCAGGTGTATTCCGCCCCAGGAGCAGGAGTATTCCACACTAGTTGGTTATCAGATTGAATCCCCTCGAATGCAGGAGCATTCCGCTTCGAGATGGGATGGTGGGCACATGTGACCCTTTGCATGTATTTCATTTCATCTCACTTCATTTTATTGCATCTCAATTCATACCATTGTGTAGACTTGCGGTACATGACTAATGTTCTGCTTATATGTGCATTGCTTATTTGTTAACATGTTTCTGGCTCGTATTCCTGGTTGAGTTTGTGGTTTCATACGTGTTTCCGGTTATTATCTGGCTCAGCCTTTTTATAATTTAAATAAGAGAAATTTAGTTTATCTGTTTCTTCTCCCTGGCTAGCTATCTTATTCTTGGAGGTGGCTAGTCTGCCCCACTTATTGAGTCCTTTTGACTCATCCTTGTTTGTTGTTTGTTTCTTGTCTATCTATTTCGTTTCGGCAGGTTCGCTCCAGGATTGAGTTCGCCACGTTGTGAAGGAGCGAAGACGACTTCAGCTGTCAGAGTGAGCCAGCTTCTATTCCGGGTGGCCACCAGTTTATTGTTCATTATTTAAGTTGCATTTTGCTCCCTTCAGGAGGTATCTGTCTTCTTTCATACTCTTAGATGTCTAGTCTAGATAGCCTTTAACCTAGTATGTTGGGTAGTAAGCTGTAATTTCTTTTGTACAACATAGAGGTATCAGTATGTCTGTATTTCTTTTCTAAGTATTATTCTTATTTATAAATTGAATTATATATATTTTCCTAATTTAATTGGTAAGGGTTCGCCCGACGGATCTAGGGAAGGATGTTGACACGACCCAGAATTCGGCTAGGCCGTGCGGGCACCCAACATCTTCCCCTAGACCCGTCGGGCGAACCCTTACCAATTAAATTAGAAAAATAAATATAATCCAATTCATAAATAAAAACAAGACTTAGAAAAAGCACAGACGTACTGATACCTCTAAGCTGTACAAAAGAAATTACAGCTGACTACCCAACATACTAGGTTTAGGGCTATCCAGACTAGACATCTAAGAGTACAAAAGAAGACAGATACCTCCTGAAGGGAGTAAAATGTAACTAAAATAATAACCAATATACTGGTGGCCATCCGGAATAAAAGCTGGCTCACCCTGACAGCTGAAGTCGTCTTCGCTCCTACACAACGTGGCGAACTCAATCCTGGAGCGAACCTGCCGAAACGAAATAGATAGACAAGAAACAAACAACAAACAAGGGTGAGTCAAAAGGGCTCAATAAGTGGGGCAGACTAGCCACCTCAAAGAATAGGATAGCTAGCCAGGGAGAAGAAACAGATAAACAAAATTCCTCTTATTTAAATTATAAAAACGCAGAGCCAGATAATAACTAGAAACACGTATGGGATGACAAACTCATTAACAACCAGGAACGTAAGATAACCAAAACATATAGGGATCCCGAACACATCAACAATCAGAAATATATCCTGTTGCGGCGTGCAACCCGATCCATATATTCATCCTGTTGCAGCGTGCAATCCGATCCATAGATTCATACCATTGCGGCGTGCAACCCGATCCATATATTTATACCGTTGCGGCGTGCAATCCGATTCCCGCAACCCGGGATACGAGCCAGAAATATGTAGGCAAACTGAGATATGTCCACGTCATAGTATACATACCGCATACATAAAACAAAAAACAGTACACATAATAGTCAGTATGTGGTGCAATGGGATGGGATGAATGCGATATGATGCAATGCAGTCACATATGCCTGATACCCATCTCCGGCGCGGGACTCTCATCGTCGACCAGGAGATATATGCAATAATGACCCTTCACCGGCTCGGGACTCTCATCGATTACCGGGAAGTATATACAATAATGACCCTTCACCGGTGCGGGACTCTCATCGCCAACCGGGAAGTATATGCAATAATGACCCTTCACCGGTGCGGGACTCTCATCGCCAACCGGGAAGTATGTGCAATGATGACCCTTCACCGTGGCGGGACTCTCATCGCCAACCGGGAAGTATATGCAATAATTACCCTTCACCGGTGCGGGACTCTCATCGCCAACCGGGAAGTATATGCAATGCTCAAAACAAGAGTGCAATGCTCGTATGCCCAATGCAGTACCAACAACAAGGCATAACAAATAATATACAATGTAAATTCAAAGCTAAGGCGTAATGAGTACGCCTATTGGCAGCTACACACGTAAGGAAATACGTGGTAGAAAATCCACGAGGCCAGGTGCCTCCAAAGAAATAGATATAAACACTTACCTTGTTACAAAGTTAGTACAGCCACTCAATAACCGCTTTGTCCTTTGGATTCATTGCCAAACGATCCCACTGTGTTCAATAACCAGAAAAATATATCAAATTAGGCTAAAGGCTTCATTCCTCACATCTTAGGGCAATCCGGGTAGGAACCTGATACCCTATTCGCATACGCAATACGCAGGCCAGGCCTATGGACAGGTTTTATGGTCACATAACCAAACCCCAAATAAATTATATTTATATGTTGCTCATAACTCACTGAGTACGAATATATAATCAATTTCGTTATCAGGGTCCATTTGACCCTTTAAACTATTAATTGAACTTATTAAAATGATGTCTAATATTCCAAGTTTTACCGTTAAAACATATTCAAACACACGTAATAAACTCAAATAATATAGTAGGAGCATTACCTGAATGTTCTGAGGTGAAAATACTATTTTTCTCCGGCCCCTTTTCTCATTTTCTGGCATTTTTTTTCCGCATTTTCTTGTTTCTTGTTTCTCTGTTATGTTATTCTGCTTTTCCATGGTTTCGATTCTATCTGGTCCTTAGCATATGCTAAGGACCCCCCACCGCCACTTTCATTTCTTTTTTCTTTTTTTTGTTTTCTTTTATTATATATTTTTTTCTTAACGAAAATTAAAATAGTATCCTACGATATTCAAAATAATTTCAACTTTTGCATACAAGTTATACAAAATATATGTAACATACTCGCGAAGGCGGATCTCAAATCGGACTCCCGAAACTCAAGATACGAATTTAAATGAAAAGAAGTCAAATTATTTAACTTTCGGCATTTTAGCGGAAACTTGCCGAACAACATCGAAATTCACTTTCGAAAGTTTACAATGGTCATAAATAATCATACGAACCCAACGGCGCTTTCGAATTTCGAATCGGAGCTCATTCGGCAAAACCGAGCTCGAAAATCTCTTTTTTAATATTTATCGCCAATAAAAACTGAAACCTTCTTCCGATGCCTACCAAACGAGGCCTGATTTAGCTCAAATTTTACATATAAGTCCCAATGGATATTATGAACATTTTAAAATTATCGGCACGCCAATCGGAGTCCTAACTTCCGAAACGACTAACCGGGGTCGTTTCATTCTCCTCCACCTAAACTCTCGTTCGTCCTCGAACGAGCCTAAGTCTAAAGAAAAATTCATATAGATAGCAAGAGAACTTGCATGACCTTCATAAACTACTCCACGGGCATTATTTCTTGATTACAGGATCAGAATTATAATACGCATATCGAATTTTTGGAATAAAATATATCTGGATAATATGATTATACCATTGCACAGCTTATTCTGACTAAGCTGATCCTTCCTTGATCACGAGAAGAGAGTTCTATATTTTTGAAGCAAGATACACGGAACTTTGAATGGGTTAACATGATTCAGCCGATAATCACCTTTTCGATATACTTTTCGATATAGAATAGGTCGATGGAACTAAGAATTAGCTTACGCTCTCACAACGCCTTAGAGATTTAATATTTCTATTCACTATTGGAGGAAGACTCCTCCACTTAGAGCTTCAGCTCATACAGCTAAGTTGAATAAAAATAGTCATCCTCGCACAACCTGCTGGATTAAGGAAGACTTCACTAAATAGAGAACGCAGGTCAGACCTGAGCTACCAAATTACTCTCTCGAGTTGCCAAGCAACTGCAACTCTCGAGTTCACAACTCCATACATTTTCTATAAGCACCACTGCCTGACGGATTAAATCAAAGGTCAATGACGCCTGTCATTACCGTTAGTAGCCTTGAAAAATAACAATGTGCTTACCCGGCCATCTTGACACGACTCTGGCTCAACACAGGGAACATCACAAGAGGCTACTGACCGCCTAAGCTCACCAGTGCCGAACAAAGAAGAGATGGCAACAGACTGAGAATAGAAATAATTAGAGCTTTAGGAAGCTCTTCTTCTTATTTGCTTGGCTACCAGAGCTAAACTACTTCTAAGTCAGGCTAGCCAAAGAATCGCAATTGAATATATAGACCCTAAATGAGCTTTATGGAACAAAATCTATGTCAATTTAACCTTCCCATAAAAAGGAAACTCCGACAATTTACCAGAAAACCCTTTTATGCCGAGACAAGCTCATGGAATAACATGACTTTACTAGCGTTTCGAACCAAGAGGAGACAGGTAGATTGAATATTACTTATCAGTTTACACCCGAAGAAACCATGACACTCTCTTATGGTGATGAACTAGAATCCCATCATCCAACCAATACGGAATTCCGAAAAGAGAGGTAGACTGACTTGACATTATAATAGGAGGTCGCACAATAGGATGCTAAGTAAACAATAGCGACACTCACTGTCAAATTTCTTATGTTTAGACCAGATAAATTAGTAGGGTCTCACCAATGCCAGGAATAAATCATACCAGAAGCTCGCCCCTTTACCGCAGCCGATTCTTAATTAAGTCAATATCCAAGGAAACCATCGAAACATGATAAGACACACCATTTCCAAATCGATCGAAAGAATCAAATCTTACTCACATTTAAGAGAAGAAGAAATCTCAGGGTTTACTATATCGGATACCGCAGCATCCTGCCAGACTAGTAGTTCATAAAACTACCTCTGCGGCTGAACTAAGCCGTTATACTAATAATTACCTTCTGAAGAATCGGTGCCACTGCGCTCTCGACCTCTATTGGATGGTGGCATTTCTCTGATTAATTAAAATTTAAATGAAATTCCTGAGACTGTGTAGGTGCCTGAGGGCAAGAAGAAGGACGATTGTCTACTTGCTGGAGTAAGGAAAAATTCCTCAAAGGATAACCAGACTCATGACAGTGATAACACCCTTTTCCCTGAAAATGGTAGCTGGAAAGATTGTCGATAGCTATAAAGAGAAAAACTGGGTCTAATCTTGATGAACTACTCGCGCACTTTGAGAATCACGCTCTACAAGCTGAGATAACCTGGAAGGTGACTTCAAAAAAATAATCAGAACTCTTACCTCCAAATGAGGTACCATGGTTGCCCACCAGGGCCACGGGATCTCTTGCTCTCCCGCTCTAACTTATGGTATGCCTCGAACCTTCGGCCAATATTAACAACATCAAATGAAATTCAGACCTCAATTTCTTGAGCCATCTGGGATTTCAAGGAAATAAATCTTTGAATCTCTCGAAAGGCTCATGAACTAGTTCTAATGCATATCCAGCCATTCTATAGAATTCAATCTCATATTCCGAAATACCAACAGGCTAACAGACAGGCTACCTTGTCTAATCCACTAAACTGGCAACACTTTTCATCTCGCTCACTTCGAAAGGAACTTTTCCACGAATCTAAAAGAAAATTTGAACCGAGTTAGGTAATAAAAGAGTGGCCTGCCAATTCAAGGCTGGACCCCTGAAAATTGAAAGCAGAATAATCAACATCATACTGCTTGATATAATCAAGAGCCTGAAGGATACGCTGACATCCTTTTATTTTAAAAAATCATGAGGTTTATCTGATGCATTGCTTAAGAATGTCAAAAGGTTCAACCGCGTAAAATAATGCAACCTCTTTGGAAACTCGGACCGAACTGTTACCTCAGCTGGCTAACCAGCCAGAATAACTAGAGGCACAACACATGCTGCCTCTGGAACATACTTTACTGCGGCAACATCAGGGACTGGAACAGGGGGCTCCCTAAGACCGAACATCTCCATCTGTGGCAATCTGATAGGCTTCCTAGCGAATAATAGGTTCTTGCGGTATCTGTGTCGCCAATATTCTCGTAAAAGCATCGTAGAGAGCCAAGGGAACCACAAGTCCCTGCTCCCTTGCCCATCGCGAGCTCGTACAGCTGGGACCTTCGTAACTAGATCGTCAGCACGATCAAAACTCTCGGGGCTTCGTCAGTGCTAACCCCAGGCCAGACTGCTTCGTCTTGAACTCATACCATTTGCTGATTTGTCACACGAGGGTTCACAATTACCACGAAGGAATTAACGAAAATACTTTTGCATCCTAGACCGACGCACGATCAGAAATGAAGGAAGTGAAACTTCCTAAATGCCATCATAGCCTCTCGTAGATAAGTACGGACGTCTACGTACCCATCATCGAGACTCTACTAGACATTGTATTAGTCTGGATAGACTCTAAACTAGGCTCTGATACCAACTGACACGACCCAGAATTCGGCTAGGCCGTGCGGGCACCCGACATCTTCCCCTAGACCCGTCGGGCGAACCCTTACCAATTAAATTAGAAAAATAAATATAATCCAATTCATAAATAAAAACAAGACTTAGAAAAAGAACAGACATACTGATACCTCTAAGCTGTACAAAAGAAATTACAGCTGACTACCCAACATACTAGGTTTAGGGCTATCCAGACTAGACATCTAAGAGTACAAAAGACGACAGATACCTCCTGAAGGGAGCAAAATGCAACTGAAATAATAACCAATATACTGGTGGCCATCCGGAATAAAAGCTGGCTCACCCTGACAGCTGAAGTCGTGTTCGCTCCTACACAACGTGGCGAACTCAATCCTGGAGCGAACCTGCCGAAACGAAATAGATAGACAAGAAACAAACAACAAACAAGGGTGAGTCAAAAGGACTCTATAAGTGGGGCAGACTAGCCACCTCAAAGAATAGGATAGCTAGCCAGGGAAAAGAAACAGATAAACAAAATTCCTCTTATTTAAATTATAAAAACGCAGAGCCAGATAATAACTAGAAACACGTATGGGATGACAAACTCATTAACAACCAGGAACGTAAGATAACCAAAACATATAGGTATCCCGAACACATCAACAATCAGAAATATATCCAGTTGCGGCGTGCAACCCGATCCATATATTCATCCTGTTGCGGCGTGCAATCCGATCCATAGATTCATACCATTGCGGCGTGCAACCCGATCCATATATTTATACCGTTGCGGCGTGCAATCCGATTCCCGCAACCCGGGATACGAGCCAGAAATATGTAGGCAAACTGAGATATGTCCACGTCATAGTATACATACCGCATACATAAAACACAAAACAGTACACATAATAGTCAGTATGCGGTGCAATGGGATGGGATGAATGCGATATGATGCAATGCAGTCACATATGCCTGATACCCATCTCCGACGCGGGACTCTCATCGTCTACCAGGAGATATATGCAATAATGAACCTTCACCGGCTCGGGACTCTCATCGATTACCGGGAAGTATATACAATAATGACCCTTCACCGGTGCGGGACTCTCATCGCCAACCGGGAAGTATATGCAATAATGACCCTTCACCGGTGTGGGACTCTCATCGCCAACCGGGAAGTATGTGCAATGATGACCCTTCACCGTGGCGGGACTCTCATCGCCAACCGGGAAGTATATGCAATAATTACCCTTCACCGGTGCGGGACTCTCATCGCCAACCGGGAAGTATATGCAATGCTCAAAACCAGAGTGCAATGCTCGTATGCCCAATGCAGTACTAACAACAAGGCATAAGAAATAATATACAATGTAAATTCAAAGCTAAGACGTAATGAGTACGCCTATTGGCAGCTACACACGTAAGGAAATACGTGGTAGAAAATCCACGAGGCCAGGTGCCTTCAAAGAAATAGATATAAACACTTACCTTGTTACAAAGTTAGTACAGCCACTCAATAACCGCTTTGTCCTTTGGATTCATTGCCAAACGATCCCACTGTGTTCAATAACCAGAAAAATATATCAAATTAGGCTAAAGGCTTCATTCCTCACATCTTAGGGCAATCCGGGTAGGAACCTGATATCCTATTCGCATACGCAATACGCAGGCCAGCCCTATTTACAGGGTTTATGGTCGCATAACCAAACCCCAAATAAATTATATTTATATGTTGCTCATAACTCACTGAGTACGAATATATAATCAATTTCGTTATCAGGGTCCATTTGACCCTTTAAACTATTAATTGAACTTATTAAAACGATGTCTAATATTCCAAGTTTTACCGTTAAAACATATTCAAACACACGTAATAAACTCAAATAATATAGTAGGAGCATTACCTGAATGTTCTGAGGTGAAAATACTATTTTTCTCCGGCCCCTTTTCTCATTTTCTGGCATTTTTTTTTCCGCATTTTCTTGTTTCTTGTTTCTCTGTTATGTTATTCTGCTTTTCCATGGTTTCGATTCTATCTGGTCCTTAGCATATGCTAAGGACCCCCCACCGCCACTTTCATTTCTTTTTTCTTTTTTTTGTTTTCTTTTATTATATATTTTTTTCTTAACGAAAATTAAAATAGTATCCTACGATATTCAAAATAATTCCAACTTTTACATACAAGTTATACAAAATATATGTAACATACACGCGAAGGCGGATCTCAAATCAGACTCCCTAAACTCAAGATACGAATTTAAATGAAAAGAAGTCAAATTATTTAACTTTCGGCATTTTAGCGGAAACTTGCCGAACAACATCGAAATTCACTTTCGAAAGTTTACAATGGTCATAAATAATCATACGAACCCAACGGCGCTTTCGGATTTCGAATCGGAGCTCATTCGGCAAAACCGAGCTCGAAAATCTCTTTTTTAATATTTATCGCCAATAAAAACTGAAACCTTCTTCCGATGCCTACCAAACGAGGCCTGATTTAGCTCAAATTTTACATATAAGTCCCAATGGATATTATGAACATTTTAAAATTATCGGCACGCCAATCGGAGTCCTAACTTCCGAAACGACTAACCGGGGTCGTTTCAGATGTCGGGTGCCCGCATGGTCTAGCCGTATTTTGGGTAGTGTCATATATTCAAGTAACAGTGATAAAATTTAAGGTGTACCCATTGAAGAAATTGTTGTCATTGACAATCCAGAACATGACTACATAGAGGAAAATCAGGTATATAAAGACAAGGAAACACTACAGAGTGTTGTAAAGAACTACGCTCTAAAAGAAATGTTTGAAACTAAGGTTGATAGGTCTTCGACTAAATGGTATTTACTTATGATTGAAATACCTTTCAAATATTACTGAATATTTTGTGAGTATTTTATGTATATTGATATCCACAATACATGTATCATCCGACTAGGTACACAATAATTCGTGTAAAAAGTGCATGTAGTTAGATTATTCACTCCTCAAGCTTGAATGTCTCAAGGGTATTCATGATAAGAAAGTTCAAAAATGTTCACACTTGACCAAAAGAAGAAAGGTTGATTTCACATCGGCGTGCGACTACAAATGTTATTGGAAATCTAAGGAAGGAACGGTTTGCTGATCCGAAAATAATATACACGCCGAAAGTCATCATCATATAGTTGAACAAAACGTACGGGGTAACACTCAACTACATGAAAGCGACATATTATAGATATTCACCATAAGAAGAAGCATGAGTCCTGTATTTATTCCATAGAGTAATCGAGACCATTACAAAAATGTAACAGAATCCCACATTGCTCATCATTTTCCTTTAGTATCAGTCCAATGTATCTCCAATTAAGTTTTAATTCAATATGGGGGAGATTGGGTTGATGATTTCAAATTCATCAACTTCAAAGCTGATGGTATTCTACTCCAACAAGACTGTTCCTGCGCCACATTTTTTGGTGCACTTGTGTCTCAACTGGAAGTGGATACATCTATATATACAGTGGATATCCAATATCAAATTGAAGAAGCGTTCAAACCGATCTCAAATAAGAATGATATGGCTGTTCAACTGTATGTAAAGCGAAAACAAATCAATCAAGATATGTGAATATCCGCTTTGCATCACAGCAAAAGAGAAAATTCATGATGGTTGTTCAAGCACGAATGCATAGGTTGTGAACACGAATGTTTTGAGGGATGGTGACCCACTGCATAATATTAACATACTTGAAGAAGCTTACATGATATATTCAAGTAACAGTGATAAAATTTAAGGTATACCCATTGAAGAAATTGGTGTCAGTGACAATCCAGAACATGACTACATCGAGAAAAATCAGGTCTATAAAGACAAGGAAACACTACAGTGTGTTGTAAAGAACTACGCTCTAAAAGAAACGTTTGAAACTAAGGTTGATAGGACTTCGACTAAAAGGTATTTAATTTTGATTGAAATGCCTTTCATATATTACTGAATATTTTGTGAGTATTTTATGTATATTGATAGCCACAATACATGTATCATCTGACTATGTACTCAGTTATTCGTGAAAAAGTTCCTTGTAGTAAGATGCTTCACTCCTCAAGCTTGATTGTCTCAAGGGTATTCATGATAAGAAATTTTAAAAATGTTCACACTTGCCCAGTAGAAGAAAGGTTGATTATACATCGGCGTGCGACTACAAATGTTATTGGAAATCTAATGAAGGAACGATTTGCTAATCCGAAAATAGAATACACCCGAAAGGTTGTCATCATAGAGTTGACGAAAACGTATGGGGTCGCACTTAACTACATGACAGCGATATATTAGAGATACTCACCATAAAAAGAAGCAGGAGTCCTTTATTACCAGAATCCATCATTGCTAATCGTTTTTTTTAATATAAGTCCAATATGTCTCTAAATAAGGTTTTAATTCAATATGGGGGAGATTGGGTTGATGACTTCAAATTCATCAACTTCAAAGCTGATGGCATTCTACTACAACAAGACTGTTCCTACACCACGTTTTTTTGGTGCAATTGTGTCTCAATTGGCAGTGGATACGTCTATGTATACACTGGATATCCAATATCAAATTAAAGAAGGGCTCCAACCGATCACAAATAAGAATGACATGGGTGTTACACTATATGTAAAGCGAAAATAAAAATCAACCGAGATGAGTGAATATCCGCTATGCATCATAGCAAAGAGAAAATCCGTGATGGTGGTTCAACTATGAATGCAATGGTTGTAAATACGAAAGTATACAGGGATAGTGATCCGCTCCATAATATTAACATATCGGAAGTAGTCGACATGATATATTCAAGTAACACTGATAAAAGTGAAGGTGTACCCATTGAAGAAATTGGTGTTATTGACAATCTAGAACCTGACTACACAGAGGAAAATCAGGTCTATAAAGACAAGGAAACACTGCAGAATGTTGTAAAGAACTACGCTCTAAAAGAAAGGTTTGAAACTAAGGTTGATAGGTCTTTGAAAAAAAGGCATTTAGTTATGTTTGAAATGTCTTTTATATATTACTGAATATTTTGTGAGTATTTTATGTATATTGATAGCCACAATACATGTATCATCCGACCAGGCACTCAGTAATTCGTGTAAAAAGTCCATGTAGTTAGATGCTTCACACATCAAGCTTAAATGGCTCAAGGATATTCATGATAAGAAATTTCAACAATATTCACACTATCCCAATAGAAGAAAGGTTGATTTCACATCGGTGTGCTCGTTATTGGAAATCTAATCAAAAAACGGTTTGCTAATCCGAAAATAATCTACACGCCGAAGGACACCTTCATGGAGTTGAAGAAAACGTATTGGGTCACACTTAACTACATGAAAGCGACATATAAAAGATATTCACCATAAGAAGAAGCAGGAGTCCTGTATTTATTCCAAAGAGTAATCTAGACCATCACAAAAAAGTAACAGAATCCCACAATGCTCATCATTTTCCTTTAGTATCAGTCCAATATGTCTCCAATTAAGTTTTAATTCAATATGGGGGAGATTGGGTTGATGACTTCAAATTCATCAACTTCAAAGCTGATGGTATTCTACTCCAACAAGGCTGTTTCCACGCCACATTTTTTTGGTGCACTTGTGTCTCAACTAGAAGTGGATACATCTATATATACACTGGATATCCAATATCAAATTGAAGAAGGGTTCAAACCGATCTCAAATAAGAATAACATGCGTGTTCAACTGTATGTAGAGCGAAAAAAATCAACCAAGATGAGTGAATATCTGTCTTGTATCACATCAAAAGAGAAAATCGATGATGGTGGTCTAAGAACGAACGCAATGGTTGTAAATACGAATGTTTATAGGGATGGTGACCCACTCCATAATATTAACATACCTGAAGTAGTCGACATGATATATTCAAGTAACAGTGATAAAATTTAAGGTGTACCCATTGAAGAAATTGGTGTCATTGACAATCCAGAACATGACTACATATAGGAAAATCAGGTCTATAAAGACAAGGAAACACTGCAGAGTGTTGTTAAGAACTACGCTCTAAAAGAAAGATTTGAAACTAAGGCTGATAAGTCTTCGACTAAAAGGTATTTAGTTATGATTGAATTGTCTTTTATATATTACTGAATATTTTATGAGTATTTTATGTATATTGATAGCCACAGTACATGTATCATCCGACTAGGTACTCAGTAATTCGTGTAAAAAGTCCATGTAGCTAGATGCTTCACACATCAAGCTTGAATGGCTCAACGATATTCATGATAAGAAATTTCAACAATGTTCGAACTTGCCCAGTAGAAAAAAAGTTGATTTCACATCGGCGTGCAAGTTCAAATGTTATTGGAAATCTAATCAAAAAACGGTTTGCTGATCCAAAAAAATATACACTTCGAAGGACATCATCATAGAGTTGAAGAAAACGTAGGTGATCACTCTCAACTACATGAAAGCGACATATTATAGATATTAACCATAAGAAGAAGCAGGAGTCCTGTATTTATTCCATAGAGTAATCTAAACCATCACAACAAAATTAACAGAATCCCACATTGCTAACCGTTTTTTTTAATATCAGTCCAATATGTCTCTAAATAAGGTTTTAATTCAATATGGGCGAGATTGGGTTGATGACTTCAAATTCATAAACTTCAAAGCTGATAGCATTCTACTATAACAAGACTGTTCCTACACCACGTTTTTGGGTGCAATTGTGTCTCAAGTGGCAGTGGATACATCTATGTATACACTGGATATCCAATATCAAATTGAAGAAGGGTTCAAACTGATCTCAAATAACAATGACATAGGTGTTAAACTGTATGTAAAGCGAAAAGATGAATAAACCAAGATGAGTGAATATCTGATGTGTATCACATCAAAAGTGAAAATCCATGATGGTGGCTCAAGCACGAACGCAATGGTTGTGATTATGAATGTTTTGAGGAATGGTGACCCACTCCATAATATTAACATACCAGAAGTAGTCGACATGATATATTCAAGTAATACTGATAAAATTTAAGGTAGACCATTGAAGAAATTGGTGTCATTGACAACCCAGAACATGAGTATATAGAGGAAAATCAGGTCTATAAAGACAAGGAAACACTGCAGAGTGTTGTAAAGAACTACACTCTAAAAGAAAGGTTTGAAACTAAGAGTTGATAGGTCTTTGACAAAAAGGCATTTAGTTATGATTGAAATGTCATTTATATATTACTGAATATTTTGTGAGTATTTTCTGTATGTTGATAGCAAAAATACATGTATCATCCGACCAGGCACTCAGTAATTCGTGTAAAAAGTCCATGTAGTTAGGTTCTTCACACATCAAGCTTGAATGACTCAAGGGTATTCATGATAAGAAATTTCAACAATATTCACATTTGCCCAATAGAAGAAAGGTTGATTTCACATCGGTGTGCGAGTGCAAATGTTATTGGAAATCTAATCAAAAAATGGTTTCTTCAAGAAGGGTACCAACCGATCTCAAATAAGAATGACATGGGTGTTACACTATATGTAAAGCGAAAATAAAAATCAACCGAGATGAGTGAATATCCGCTATGCATCATAGCAAAAGAGAAAATCCGTGATGGTGGTTCAACTATGAATGCAATGGTTGTAAATACGAAAGTATTCAGGGATAGTGATCCGCTCCATAATATTAACATACCGGAAGTAGTCGACATGATATATTCAAGTAACACTGATAAAAGTGAAGGTGTACCCATTGAAGAAATTGGTGTTATTGACAATCTAGAACCTGACTACACAGAGGAAAATCAGGTCTATAAAGACAAGGAAACACTGCAGAATGTTGTAAAGAACTACGCTCTAAAAGAAAGGTTTGAAACTAAGGTTGATAGGTCTTTGACAAAAAGGCATTTAGTTATGTTTGAAATGTCTTTTATATATTACTGAATATTTTGTGAGTATTTTATGTATATTGATATCCACAATACATGTATCATCCGACCAGGCACTTAGTAATTCGTGTAAAAAGTCCATGTAGTTAGATGCTTCACACATCAAGCTTAAATGGCTCAAGGATATTCATGATAAGAAATTTCAACAATATTCACACTTGCCCAATAGAAGAAAGGTTGATTTCACATCGGTGTGCTCGTTATTGGAAATCTAATCAAAAAACGGTTTGCTAATCCGAAAATAATCTACACGCCGAAGGACACCTTCATGGAGTTGAAGAAAACGTATTGGGTCACACTTAACTACATGAAAGCGACATATAAAAGATATTCACCATAAGAAGAAGCAGGAGTCCTGTATTTATTCCAAAGAGTAATCTAGACCATCACAAAAAAGTAACAGAATCCCACAATGCTCATCATTTTCCTTTAGTATCTGTCCAATATGTCTCCAATTAAGTTTTAATTCAATATGGGGGAGATTGGGTTGATGACTTCAAATTCATCAACTTCAAAGCTGATGGTATTCTACTCCAACAAGGCTGTTTCCACGCCACATTTTTTTGGTGCACTTGTGTCTCAACTAGAAGTGGATACATCTATATATACACTGGATATCCAATATCAAATTGAAGAAGGGTTCAAACCGATCTCAAATAAGAATGACATGGGTGTTCAACTGTATGTAGAGCGAAAAAAATCAACCAAGATGAGTGAATATCTGTCTTGTATCACATCAAAAGAGAAAATCGATAATGGTGGTCTAAGAACGAACGCAATGGTTGTAAATACGAATGTTTATAGGGATGGTGACCCACTCCATAATATTAACATACCTGAAGTAGTCGACATGATATATTCAAGTAACAGTGATAAAATTTAAGGTGTACCCATTGAAGAAATTGGTGTCATTGACAATCCAGAACATGACTACATATAGGAAAATCAGGTCTATAAAGACAAGGAAACACTGCAGAGTGTTGTTAAGAACTACGCTCTAAAAGAAAGATTTGAAACTAAGGCTGATAAGTCTTCGACTAAAAGGTATTTAGTTATGATTGAATTGTCTTTTATATATTACTGAATATTTTATGAGTATTTTATGTATATTGATAGCCACAGTACATGTATCATCCGACTAGGTACTCAGTAATTCGTGTAAAAAGTCCATGTAGCTAGATGCTTCACACATCAAGCTTGAATGGCTCAACGATATTCATGATAAGAAATTTCAACAATGTTCGAACTTGCCCAGTAGAAAAAAAGTTGATTTCACATCGGCGTGCAAGTTCAAATGTTATTGGAAATCTAATCAAAAAACGGTTTGCTGATCCAAAAAAATGTACACTTCGAAGGACATCATCATAGAGTTGAAGAAAACGTAGGTGATCACACTCAACTACATGAAAGCGACATATTATAGATATTAACCATAAGAAGAAGCAGGAGTCCTGTATTTATTCCATAGAGTAATCTAAACCATCACAACAAAATTAACAGAATCCCACATTGCTAACCGTTTTTTTTAATATCAGTCCAATATTTCTCTAAATAAGGTTTTAATTCAATATGGGCGAGATTGGGTTGATGACTTCAAATTTATAAACTTCAAAGCTGATAGCATTCTACTATAACAAGACTGTTCCTACACCACGTTTTTGGGTGCAATTGTGTCTCAAGTGGCAGTGGATACATCTATGTATACACTGGATATCCAATATCAAATTGAAGAAGGGTTCAAACTGATCTCAAATAACAATGACATGGGTGTTAAACTGTATGTAAAGCGAAAAGAAGAATAAACCAAGATGAGTGAATATCTGCTGTGTATCACAGCAAAAGAGAAAATCCATGATGGTGGCTCAAGCACGAACGCAATGGTTGTGATTATGAATGTTTTGAGGAATGGTGACCCACTCCATAATATTAACATACCAGAAGTAGTCGACATGATATATTCAAGTAATACTGATAAAATTTAAGGTAGACCATTGAAGAAATTGGTGTCATTGACAACCTAGAACATGAGTATATAGAGGAAAATCAGGTCTATAAAGACAAGGAAATACTGCAGAGTGTTGTAAAGAACTACACTCTAAAAGAAAGGTTTGAAACTAAGAGTTGATAGGTCTTTGACAAAAAGGCATTTAGTTATGATTGAAATGTCATTTATATATTACTTAATATTTTGTGAGTATTTTCTGTATATTGATAGCAAAAATACATGTATCATCCTACCAGGCACTCAGTAATTCGTGTAAAAAGTCCATGTAGTTAGATGCTTCACACATCAAGCTTGAATGGCTCAAGGGTATTCATGATAAGAAATTTCAACAATATTCACATTTGCCCAATAGAAGAAAGGTTGATTTCACATCGGTGTGCGAGTGCAAATGTTATTGGAAATCTAATCAAAAAAATGGTTTCTTCAAGAAGGGTTCCAACCGATCTCAAATAAGAATGACATGGGTGTTACACTATATGTAAAGCGAAAATAAAAATCAACCAAGATGAGTGAATATCCGCTATGCATCATAGCAAAAGAGAAAATCCGTGATGGTGGTTCAACTATGAATGCAATGGTTGTAAATACGAAAGTATTCAGGGATAGTGATCCGCTCCATAATATTAACATACCGAAAGTAGTCGACATGATATATTCAAGTAACACTGATAAAAGTGAAGGTGTACCCATTGAAGAAATTGGTGTTATTGACAATCTAGAACCTGACTACACAGAGGAAAATCAGGTCTATAAAGACAAGGAAATACTGCAGAATGTTGTAAAGAACTACGCTCTAAAAGAAAGGTTTGAAACTAAGGTTGATAGGTCTTTGATTAAAAGGTATTTAGTTATGATTGAAATGTCTTTTATATATTACTGAATATTTCGTGAGTATTTTATGTGTATTGATAGCCACAATACATGTATCATCCGACCAGGTACTAAGTAATTCATGTAAAAAGTCCATGTAGTTAGATGCTTCACTTATAAAGCTTGAATGGTTCAAGGGTATTCATGATAAGAAATTTCAACAATGTTCACATTTTCCCAATAGAAGAAAGGTTTATTTCACATCGGTGTGCGAGTGCAAATGTTATTGGAAATCTAATTAAAAAATGGTTTGCTGATATGAAAATAATATACACACCGAAGGACATCAGCATGGAGTTGAAGATAACGTATGGGGTCACACTCAACTACGTGAAAGCGACATATTAGAGATATTCATCATAAGAAGAAGCAGGAGTCCTGTATTTATTCAATAGAGTAATCTAGACCAACACAAAAAAGTAACAGAATCCCACATTGCTCATCAGTTTTCTTTAGAATCAGTCCAATATGTCTCAAATTTAGGCTTTAATTCAATATAGGGGAGATTGGGTTGATGACTTCAAATTCATCAAATTCAAAGCTGATGGTATTCTACTCCAACAAGACCGTTCCTACGCCACGTTTTTGGGTTCACTTGTGTCTCAACTAGCGGTGGATACATCTATGTATACACTAGATATTAGATATCCAATTGAAGAAGAGTTCCAACCGATCTCAAATAAGAATGACACGGGTGTTCAACTGTATTTAGAGTGAAAAATATCAACCAAGATGAGTGAATATCCACCTTGCATCACAACAAAAGAAAAAATCCATTATGGTGGTTCAAGCACCAACGCAATTGTTGTGAATTCTAATGTTTTGAGGGATGATGACCCACTCCATAATATTAACATACCTGAAATAGTTGACATGATATATTCACGAAACACTGATAAAACTGAAGGTGTACCCATTGAAAAAATTGGTGTCACTGACAATCCAGAACATGACTACATAGAGGAAAATCAGGTCTATAAAAACAAGGAAATACTGCAGACTGTTGTAAAGAACTATGCTCTAAATGAAAGGTTGGAAACTAAGGCTGATAGGGCTTCGACTAAAAGGTATTTAGTTATGATTGAATTATATTTAATATATTACTTAATATTTTGCGAGTATTTTATGTATATTGATAGCCACAATACATGTATCATCCGACTAGGTACTCAGTAATTCGTGCAAAAATTCCATGTAGTTAGATGCTTTACACATCAAGCTTGAATGGCTCAAGGGTATTCATGATAAGAAAATTCAACAATGTTCACACACGCCCAATAGAAGAAAAGTTGATTTCACATCAGTGTGCGAGTGCAAATGTTATTTGAAATCTAATAAAAAAATGGTTTGCTGCTCCGAAAATAACATACACGCCGAAGGACATCATCATGGATTTGAAGAAAACTTATGGGGTCACACTCAACAACATGAAAGCGATATATTAGAGATATTCACCATAAAAAGAAGCAGGGGTTCTGTATTTTTTGCATAGAGTAATCTAAACTATCACAAAAAAGTAACAGAACCCCACATTGCTCATCATTTTTCTTTAATATCACTCTAATATTTATCCAATTAAGGTTTTAATTCAATATTGGGGAGATTGGGTTGATGACTTCTAATTCATCAACTTCAAAGAAGATGGCATTCTACTACTACAAGACTGTTCCTACACCACGTTTTTGGGTGCACTTATGTCTCAACTGGCAGTGGATACATGTAACGACCTTAGGTAGTCGTTTCGGGAATTAGGGTCCCAATTTATGTGCCGATAATTTTAAAATATTCGTAAGGTCCATTAGGACCAGTCTGTTAAATTTAAACTAAATCAGACTTCGTTTAGTAGGTAAGACTTCGTTGTCGGTAAATATTAAAAAGAGATTTTCGAGCTCGATTTTAGCGCTTGAGCTCCAATTCAAAATCCGAAAGCGCCGTTAGAATTGTATGATTATTTTTGACTTGTTTGAACTTTCGAAAATGAATTTCGAGGTCGTTCGGATAGTTTCCGCCAAAATGCCGATAGTTAAAGAACTTGATCTTTTCCATTTAATACGTATCTTGAGCTTCGGGAATCCGATTTAAGATCTCTTAGGAAGTATGTTAAATATATTTTTTATAACTTAGTTGAAAAATTTAAGAATATTCCAGATTTCGTAGGACAACATTTTATTTTTATTACGAAAGCAAAATAAAAGAAAAAGGAAAAAGAAAGAAAAGGATAAAAATAAAGGAAAGAAAGGCGGTGGCACGAGGACTTTTATCCCTTAGTTTAAAGCAAAACTAAAATGGAAACTAAAAACAATACAGAAGCTAAAATGACACGACCCGGAATCCGGTTCGGCCGTGCGGGCACCCGACATCCTTACCTAAACCCGTCGGACGAACCCTTATCAATTAAATTAGGAAAATAAATATAATTCAATTTATAAATAATAACAAGACTTAGAAAAAGTACAAACATAATGACATCTCTAATCTATAAAAAAGAAATTACAGCTGACTACCCACATACTAGGTTTAGGGCTATCCAGACTAGACATCTAAGAGTACAAAAGAAGACAGATACCTCCTGAAGGGAGCAGAATGCAACTGAAATAATAACCAAGAAACTGGTGGCCATCCGGAATAAAAGCTGGCTCACCCTGACAGCTGAAGTCGTCTTCGCTCCTTCACAACGTGGCGAACTCAATCCTGGAGCGAACCTGCCGAAATGAAATAGATAGACAAAAAACAAACAAGGGTGAATCAAAAGGACTCAATAAGTGGGGCAGACTAGCCACCTCAAAGAATAGGATAGCTAGCCAAGGAGAAGAAACAGATAAACCAAATTCCTTTTATTTAAATTATAAAAAGGCAGAACCAGATAACAACCGGAAACACGTAAGAAACCTCTAAACTCAACGAAGGGTGCATGCCAGAACATATCAACAAATAAGCAATGCACATATAAGCAGAACAATAGTCATGTACTGCAAGTCTACACAATGGTATGAATTGAGATGAAATGAAATGAAGTGAGATGAAATGAAATGAAATGAAATATGATGCAAATGGTCACATGTGCCCGTAATCCCATCCCAAAGCGGAATACTCCTGCATTCGAGGGGAATCCAATCTGATAACCAACTGGATTGGAATACTCCAGCTCCTGGGGCGGAATACTCCTGCACCCGATATAATATAAACCAGAGGCGGAATACTCCTGCACTCTCTTGGGGCGGAATACTCCTGCACCCGATATAATGTAAAGCTGAGGCGGAATACTCCTGCACTCTCCTGGGGCGGAATCCTCCTACCCTCATTATGATACAATGGAACGGAATACTCCAGCTCCTGGGCGGAATACTCCTACCCTCAATATGATACACTGGAGTGGAATACTCCTGCTCCTTGGGCGGAATACTGCTGCACCCAATATGGTATGCAATGTAATGCATCTGAATGACATATAATGTATATGAATGCAATGTGATGCAATAATAACCCTTCACCGGCGCGGGACTTTCATCGACAGCCGGGAAGTAGATTTCAACTCACAGCCAGAGTACAATGCTCAAATTCTCAATGCAATACCAACAACAGGACATAACATATAATACACAATGTAAATCCAAAGCTAAGAAACACGTGGTACAAAATCCACAAGGCCAGGTGCCTCCAAAGAAATGGATATAAACACTTACCTTTTTACAAAGTTAGTACATCCATTCAATAACCGCTTGTCCTTTGGTTTCATTGCCAAATGATCCCACTCTATTCAATAAGTAGAAAAATATATCAAATTAGGCGAAAGGCTTAATTCCTCACATTTTAGGGCAATCCGGTTAGGATCCTGATACCCTATTCGCATACGTAATATGCAGGCTTGACCTATGTACAGGGTTTAAGGTCACATATCCAAACCCCAAATAATTTATATTTATGTGTTGCCCATAACTCACTGAGTACAAATATATAATCAATTTCATTATCGGGGTCCATTTGACCCTTTAAACTATTAATTGAACTTATTAAAACGATGTATAATATTCCAAGTTTTACCGTTAAAACATATTCAAACACACGTAATAAACTCAAATACTATATTTGGATCATTACCTGAATGTTTCAGGGAGAAAATTCTACTTTTTTCCGGCCCCTTTTCTCATTTTCTCGCATTTTTTCCATTTCTGCGCCATTTCATTTTTCTCTGCTTCTGAATCGTTTTATTTACCATTTTGTACTTAGCATATATAGTCATATATGCCCACCGCCATTCCATTTTAAGTTTTTTTCTTTTTCTCTTTTATTTATCTTTTAAAATTCGCTGTCACGGTAAAAATTAAAACGGTACCCTACGATATTTGAAATAATTCCAACTTTTGCATACAAGTTATACAAAATATATATAACATACTCGCGGAGGCGGATCTCAAATCGGGTTCCTGAAACTCAAGATGCGACTTTAAATAGAAAAAGTCAAATTATTTAACTTTAGGCATTTTTAGCGGAACTAGCCGAACAATATCGAAATTCACTTTCGAAAGTTCACAAAAGTCATAAATAATCATATGAACCTAATGGCGCTTTTGGATTTTGAATCGGAGCTCAATCGCCAAAACCGAGCTCGAAAATTTCTTTTTAATATTTATCGACAATAAAAACTGACACCTTTTTCCGATGCCTACCAAACGAGTTCTTATTTAGCTCAAATTTTACAGACAGGTCCTAATGGACCTTACGAATATTTTAAAATTATCGACACGCCAATCGGAGTCCTAACTTCTGAAACGACTGACCTAGGTCGTTTCATTCTCCTCCACTTAAACTCTCCTTCGTCCTCGAACGAGCCTAAATCTAAAGAAAAATTCGCACAGATAGCAAAAGAACTTGCACGACCTTCATAAGCTACTCCACTGGTATTATTTCCTGATTACAGGATCAGAATTATAACACGCATATCGAACTTTTGGAATAAAATATATCTGGATAATATGATAATACCATTACACAACTTATTCTGACTAAGTTGATTCTTCCTCGATCACGAGAAGAGAGTTCTACATTTTTGAAGGAAAGATACGCGAAACTTTGAATGGGTTAACATGATTAAGCTGATAATCACCCGTTCGATATACCTTTTGATATAGAACAGGTCGATGGAACTAAAAATTAGCTCACACTTGATGCAATAGGGGAAGCTTTTGAAGTACCTTGTTACTACACATTATAGAAGATTTGATGCAATCTATATTATTTTTTTTACGAATACACTATGCAACATCTCAATTGATTTTAGTGTTGTTCCGCAAGCTCCTTGTGGGAATGTAGTTACTCATATCCTAATGTATGTCAAAGGTTCATCTGAAAGAGGTCTATCGTATAAGGATAAGGATTTTATAACTACTACTGGATAGTATGATGTAGACCAAGAATGATCTTCAGGCTGAACATCTACCTCAGGGTATTGTCTTTGAATTGGAATTATTATGACTTGAAAATTTTAAATATAAAAGAGACATGTAGTTGGACCATGAGCTGAGGCAGAATACTAGCACAAAGTTGATTTCATGTGCACTTATAACGCTAAAGTAACTTCTCAAAGAGCTGAGGTGTGAAGGAGATACACATACCGATGATGGATTGTCGACAAATAACCAAATGAAAATCGGAGTCACCATACAGGGTTACTACTGACGGTATTCTCATGTATAAAGATAGACTTTGTGTTCCTGATGTTGCAGATTTAGTTTATGATAAAGGCACATTATTCCAAATACACTATTCATCCAGGTTAGATTAAGATGTACCATGATCTTAAGTAGAGTTATTGGTGGGACAGAATGAAGTGTGACATAGCAGAATTTGTGGCTCAATATTCTAATTACCAGCAAGTTAAAGTCGTGTCATCTTTCCAGACATTATTCTTTCAGTAGATAGGTACGTATATATGATCAGGTTGCCAACTTATCTCTATCATTAATAGATTATTAGTGGGTTTAGCAGTGATTTGACACTCATTGTAGCTTTCTGTCGTGCCCTGGTTGGGTCGTGAGAAAAGTGGTATCAACACCTCGGAGATTTAGTATTACCATTCAGTATTTGGAGGAAGACTCCTCCACTTAAAGCACATACTCATGCAGCTATTTGAATAGGAATAACCATCCTCGCACATTCTGTTGGACTAAAGAAGATTTAGCTAAGAGCCGAACGTAGGCAGACCTACTACCAACTACACTTTCAAGTTGCCAACCTGCTGCAACTCTCGAGTTCACAATTCCATACCTTTGTCGTACACACCACCGCCTGATGGATGGTACTTCTATATAAAAATTTCGGCAGAGTTTCCCCTTAAACTGGATGATCCGCAAAACAGAACCAGAATTATACTATACATGGGAGTGGATACCCGGATAAACTGATAACATAAACATGTTAAACGGATGATAAGATGAGACAACTGGATGACATAACAAATCCGCAGATAGAATGTCTGGACAGCACCACTGTCCTGATTTTCAACCTAATTTTCAGAGTATAGATCAAAGTTATAGACTTCATAGTCTTGATAACAGTTTTACATATATGTCTTAGGGTTCCAGGGAATCTTGAAGCATCTTAATATCAATTTTGTACAAGGAGTTATGCGCAAACTACTAACAGTTGTCCGAAGATAAAAACAATTTTCCAGATTTTGAAACATTTTGTGCTACTATTTTGGACATCTTTTACCGTGGTTCTTAGCAATGCTATCATTTGGAAGAGGTAAGCGTTTGTATCCAAAACAATAATATGCTTACCCGGTTACCTTGACATGCACTCTGGCTCAACACAGGGAACATCACAATAGGTTACTGATCGCCTAAGCTCACCAGTGTCGAAAGAAGAACAGATGGCAATAAACTGAGGATAGAAATAATTAGATCTTTATGAAGCTCATCGTCTTATTTATCTGGCTACCAGACCTAGACTACTTACGAGTCAAGCTAGTCAAAGAATCGCAATTGAAGAGATAGATATTAAATTAGTTCTATGGAACAATATCCATGCCAATTTAACCTCCCAATAAGAAGGAAACTCCGATAATTTACCAGAAATCCTTTTATAACCCAGATAAGCTCATAGGACAACATGACTTTACTAGCATTTTGAACCAAGATGAGATACGTAGATCGAATATTTCTTACTAATCAATTTTCACCGGAAGAAACGATTATAATTTTGGATGGTGACGAATTAGGATCCCATCGTCCTACCAACATTGAATTTTGAGGTAAGAGGTAAACTGAATTGACATAATAACAGAAGGTGGCGTAACAAGATCCCAAGCAGAAAAATACCGATACTCACTCACAAATCTCTCACATTTAAACCAGATAAACTAGTAGGGTCATCATAAATGCCAGGAATAAATCATATCAGAAGCTCACCCCTCTACCGCAACCGATTCTTAATAAAAACGACATCCAATGAAACCTTCGAAACATGATAAGACACACCATTTCTAGATCGATTGAAAGAATCAAATCTTACTCACATTTAAGAGAAGAAGAAATACTCGGGTCTACTACATCGGATGCCTCAACATCCTGCCAGACTGGCAGTTCATAAAACTGCCTCTGCGGCTGAACTAAGCTGCTACACTGATAATTATCTTCTGAAGAATAACTGCCCCCACGCTCTCAACCTTTACTGGATCGTGGCATTTCCCTGGTTGATTGAGATCTAAATAAAATCCCCTGCGGCTGTGCAGGTGCCTGACGAGAGAAAGGATGACTGCCTACTCGCCGGAGTAACGGAAAACTCTTTAAAGGATAGCCAGACTCATGACAATGATACCACATTTTCGATGAAAAATGGAAGCTGGAAATATTGTTGATAGCTGTAAAGAGAAGACTGAATCTGATCTTGATGAGCTACTGGCGCACTCTAAGAATCAACTGACACAAGCTGAGATAAGCTGGAAGGTGACCTCCCAAAATAATCAGAACTTTTACCTCCAAATGAGGTACCATGGTTACCCACCAGGGCCGTGGGATCTCTTACTTTCCCGCTCTAACTTATGGTATGCCTCGAACCTTTGGGCAATATTAACAACAACATAAAATAAAATCCAGACCTCAATTTCTTGAGCCATCAGGGATTTCAAGGAAAAATAAAGGTCATCAATAAATCTCTGAATCTCTCGAAAGGCTCATGCACTAGTTCTAATGCATATCCAGCCATTCTATAGATATCAATCTCATATTCTGAAACACCAACAGGCTAACCGACAGGCTACCCTGTCCAATCACTCAAACTGGAAACACTTTTCATCTTGCTTGCTACTCGAAAGGAACTTTCCACGAATTTAGAAGAAAAAACGAACCAAGTTAGCTAATAAGAGAGGAGCCCACAAATTCAAGGCTGGACTCTGAAACTGGAAAGCAGAATAATAGACAGCATATTGCTCGAGATAACCAACAGCCTGAAGGATATGCTGCCATCATTTTATTTTTTAAAAAGAATCACGAGGTTTATCTGATGCATTGCATAAGAATATCGGATGGTTCAATCGCGTAAAATAATGCAACCTCTTCGGACACTCGGACCGAACTGATACCTCCGTTGGCTAACCAGCCAGAACAATTAGAGGTACAACTCATACTACCTCTGGAATATAATTTACTGCAGCAATATTAAGAACCAGAAAAGGAGCTCCCTGAGATCGAGCGTCTGCACCTGCGGCAACCTGATAGGTTGCCACGCGAATAATAGGTTCTTACGGTATCTGCGTCGCCAAGATTCTCATAAAGCATCGTAGAGAGCCAAGGGAACTACAAGGACCGGCTCCCTTGCCCATCGCGAGCTCGTACAGCTGGGACCTCCGTAACTAGATCGTGAGCACGATCAAAACTCTCGGGGCTTCGTCAGTGCTAGCCCCAGGCTAGACTGTTTCGTCCTGAACTCCTTCCGTTTGCTGATTTGTCGTACGAGGGTTCACAATTACAACGAACGAATTAACGAAAATACTTTTGCATCCTAGACCGACGCACGATCAGAAATGAAGGAAGTGAAACTTCATAAATGCCATCATAGCCTCTCGTACATAAGTACGGACGGCTATGTACCCATCACCGAGACTCTACTAGACACTGCCTTAGTCTGGATAGACTCTAAACCGGGCTCTGATACCAACTGACACGACCCGAATTCCAGTTAGGCCGTGCGGGCACCCGACATCCTTCCCTTGACCCGTCGGGCGAACGCTTATCAATTAAATTAGGAAAATAAATATAATTCAATTTATAAATAATAACAAGACTTAGAAAAAGTACAAACATAATGACATCTCAAAGCTATAAAAAAGAAATTATAGCTGACTACCCACATACTAGGTTTAGGGCTATCCAGACTAGACATCTAAGAGTACAAAAGTAGAAAGATTCCTCCTAAAGGGAGCAGAATGCAACTGAAATAATAACCAATAAACTGGTGGCCATCCAGAATAAAATCTGGCTCACCCTGACAGCTGAAGTCGTCTTCGCTCCTTCACAACGTGGCGAACTCAATCCTGGAGCGAACCTACCGAAACGAAATAGATAGACAAGAAACAAACAACAAACAAGGGTGAGTGAAAAGGACTCAATAAGTGGGGCAGACTAGCCACCTCAAAGAATAGGATAGCTAGCCAGGGAGAAAAGAAATAGATAGACCAAATTCCTTTTATTTAAATTATAAAGAGGCAGAGCCAGATAACAACCGGAAACACGTAAGAAACTTATAAACTCAACCAAGGATGCGTGCCAGAAACATATCAACAAATAAGCAATGCACATAAAAGCAGAACAGTAGTCATGTACCGCAAGTCTACACATATAGTATGAATTGAGATGAAATGAAATGAAGTGAGATGAAATGAAATTAAGTGAGCTGAAATGAAATGAAATATGATGCAAAGGGTCACATGTGTCCGTAATCCCATCCCGAAGCGGAATACTCCTGCATTCGAGGGGATTCCAATCTGATAACCAACTGGAGCGGAATACTCCTGCTCCCGGGGCGGAATACTCCTGCACCTGATATAATATAAACCTGAGGTGGAATACTCCTGCACTCTCTTGGGCGGAATACCCCTGCACCCGATATAATGTAAAGCTGAGGCGGAATATTCCTGCACTCTCCTGGGGCGGAATCCTCCTACCCTCAATATGATACAATGGAGCGGAATACTCCTGCTCCTGGGGCGGAATACTCCTACCCTCAATATGATACAGTGGAGCGGAATACTCCTACTCATGGGGGGGAATACTCCTGCACCCAATATGATATGCAATGTAATGCATATGAATGACATATAATGCAATGTGATGCAATAATAACCCTTCACCGGCGCGGGACTTTCATCGACAACCAGGAAGTAGATGCCAACTCACAGCCAGAGTACAATGCTCAATACCTCAATGCAATACCAACAACAGGACATAACATATAATACACAATTTAAATCCATAGCTAAGGCGTAAGGAGTACGCCTATCGGCAGCTACACATGTAAGGAACACGTGGTAGAAAATCCACGAGGCCAGGTGCCTCCAAAGAAATGGATATAAACACTTACCTTGTTACGAAGTTAGTACATCCATTCAATAACCGCTTTTCCTTTGGTTTCATTGCCAAACGATCCCACTCTATTCAACAAGCAGAAAAATATATCAAATTAGGCTAAAGGCTTCATTCCTCACATTTTAGGGCAATCCGGTTAGGATCCTGATACCCTATTCGCATACTCAATATGCAGGCCAGGCCTATGTACATGGTTTAAAGTTACATAACCAAACCCCAAATGATTTACATTTATATGTTGCCCATAACTCATTGAGTATGAATATATAATCAATTTCATTATCGGGGTCCATTTGACCCTTTAAACTATTAATTGAACTTATTAAAATGATGTATAATATTCCAAGTTTTACCGTTAAAATATATTCAAACACACGTAATAAACTCAAATAATATATTAGGATCATTACCTGAATGTTTCAGGGTGAAAATTCTACTTTTTTCCGGCCCCTTTTCTCATTTTCTCGCATTTTTTCCATTTCTGCGCCATTTAGTTTTTCTCTGCTTCTGAATCATTTTTGTTACTGTTTCGTACTTAGCATATATAGTCATATATGCCCACCGCTATTCCATTTTTATTTTTTGTCTTTTTCTCTTTTTTTTTCTTTTAAAATTCACTGTTACGTTAAAAATTAAAACGGTACCCTACGATAGTCGAAATAATTCCAACTTTTGCATACAAGTTATAGAAAATATATGTAACATACTCGCGAAGGCAGAACTCAAATTGGGTTCCCGAAACTCAAGATGCGAATTTAAATAGAAAAAGTCAAATTATTTAAATTTCGGTATTTTAGCGGAAGCTAGCCGAACGACATCGAAATTTACTTTCGAAAGTTTAAAAAAGTCATAAATAATCATATGAACCTAATGGTGCTTTCATATTCTAATTGGAGCTCATTCGCCAAAACCGAGTTCGAAAATTTCGTTTTAATATTTATCGACAATAAAAACTGACACCTTTTTCCGATGCCTACCAAATGAGTTCTGATTTAGCTTAAATTTTACAGACAGGTCCTAATGGACCTTACGAATATTCTAAAATTATCGACACACCAGTCGGAGTTCTAACTTTCGAAACGACTGACCGAGGTCGTTTCATAAAACAAGAAAAACACTGCGAAAAATATTAGGAAAAAGAGAGAAAGGAAAGGAAAAGGAGGAGGAGAAAAATAGAATTTTTACACCAAAACATCCAGGATCGTTTGGCAGTGAATCCAAAGGACAAAGCGGTTGTTGAGTAACAGTGGAACGAGGTAAGTTTTTGTATCCATTTCTTTGGAGGCGCATTGGCCTCTTGAATATTCTACCACGTCTTCCTTACGTGTGTAGCTGCCGATAGGCGTACTCATTACGCCTTAGCTTTGAATTTACATTGTATATTATATGTTATGCCCTGTTGTTGGTATTGAGTTGAGCATATGAGCATTGTACTCTGGTTTTGAGCATTGCATATACTTTCCGGTAATCGATGAGAGTCCCGAGCTGGAGAAGGGTCATCATTGCATATACTTCTCGATAATCGATGAAAGTCCCGAGCCGGTGAAGGGTCATCATTGCATATACTTCTCGATAATAGATGAGAGTCCAGAGCCGGTGAAGGGTCAACATTGCATATACTTTTTGGAAATCGAGGAGAGTCCCGAGCCGGTGAAGGGTCATCATTGCATATGCTTCCCGATAATCGATGAGAGTCCCGAGCCGGTGAAGGGTCATTATTGCATATATCTCTTGGTAGACGATGAGAATCTTGCGCCGGAGATAGGTATCAGGCATATGTGATTGCATTGCATCGTACCACATTCATCCCATCTCATTTCACCACATACTGACTATTGTGTGTATTGTGTTGTGTTTTATGTGTGTGGTGTATACACCATGTTGTGGACATATCTTAGTTTGCCTATATATTTCTTGCTCGTATCTTGGGTTGCACGCCGCGACAGTATAAATATATGGATCGGGTTGCACACCGCAACAGTATAAATATACGGATCGGGTTGCATGCTGCAACAGTATAAATATATGGATCGGGTTTCACACCAAAACAGTATAAATATACGGATCGGGTTGCACGGCGTGACATTATAAATATATGTATTGGGTTGCATGCCACGATAGTATGAATATATGGATCGGGTTGCATGCCGCAACAGTATGTATTTCTGATTGTTGATATGTTTGGGATACTTAAATACATATATTTTCTGTCAACCTTATGTCCCTGGTAGTTTATGATTCCATACGTGTTTCCAGTTATTATCTGGCTCTGCCTTTTTATAGTTTAAATAAGATTGAATTGGTTTACCAATTTTTCTTCTCCCTGGCTAGCTATCCTATTCTTTGAGGTGGCTAGTCTGCCCCACTTATTGAGTCCTTTTGACTCACGCTTGTTTGTTGTTCGTTTTTGTCTATCTATTTTGTTTCGGCAGGTTCGCTCCATGATTGAGTTCGCCACATTGTGAAGGAGTGAAGACGACTTCAGCTATCAGGGTGAGCCAACTTTTATTAGGATGGCCACCATTTTTATGTTTATTATTTCGTACTTTTAGATGTCTAGTCTGGATAACCCTAAACCTAGTATGTTGGGTAGTCAGCTGTAATTTTTTTGTATAGCTTAGAGGTATCAGTATGTCTGTGCTTTTATTTTTTTAAATCTTTTTTTTATTTATGAATTGAATTATATTTATTTTCCTAATTTAATTGGTAAGGGTTCGCCCGACGGGTCAAGGGGAGGATGTCGGGTGCCCACACGGTCTAGCCGGATTTATAGAGTAATCTAAACCATCACAAAAAAGTAACAGAATTCCACACTGCTCATCGTTCTTCTTTAATATCAGTCCAATATGTCTCTAAATAAGGTTTTAATTCAATATGGGGTAGATTGGGTTGATGACTTCAAATTCATCAACTTCAAAGCTGATGGTATTCTACTACAACAAGACTGTTCCTACACCACGTTTTTAGGTGCAGTTGTGTCTCAACCGGCAGTGGATACATCTATGTGTACACTTCATATCCAATATCAAATTGAAGAAGGGTTCTAAACGATCTCAATTAAGAATGACATGGGTGTTCGACTGTATGTAGAGAAAAAAAATCAACCAAGATGAGTGAATATCCGCTTTGTATCACAGCAAAAGAGAAAATCAATGATGGTGGTTCAAGCACGAATGCAATGGTTCTTAATATGAATGTTTTGAGGGATGGTGACCCACTCTATAATATTAACATACCCTAAGTAGTCGACATGATATATTCATGTAACAGTGATAAAATTGAAGGTGTACTTATTGAAGAAATTGGTGTCATTGACGATCCAGAACATGACTACATAGAGGAAAACCAGGTCTATAAAGACAAGGAAACACCGCAGAGTGTTGTAAAGCACTATACACTAAAAGGAAGGTTTGAAACTAAGGTTTATAGGTCTTCGACTAAAAGGTATTTAGTTATGATTGAAATGTCTTTTATATATTACTGAATATTTCGTGAGTATTTTATGTATGTTGATAGCCACAATATATGTATCATCTGACCCAGTACTCAGTAATTCATGTAAAAATTCCATGCGGTTAGATGCTTCAGTCATCAAGCTTGAATGGCTCAAGGGTATTCATGATAAGAAAGTTCAATAATGTTCACACTTGCTCAATAGAAGAATGGTTGATTTCACATCGGCGTGCGAGTTCAAATGTTATTGGAAATCTAATGAAGGAAAGGTTTGCTAATCCGAATATAATATACATGCCGAAGGACATCATCATGGAGCTGAAGAAAACATATGGGGTCACACTCATCTGCATGAAAGTGTGGAGATGTAAGGAGAAGGCGATCCAATTGTTGAGGGGGGACCCAAGTCAAGCATATAGGAAGATTTCAACTTACCTTTATACGTTGAACAAGGCTTACCCAGGCTCGGTTACAAAGCTATAGAAATCAGAAGATCATTTTTACCTGTATGTTTTTATTGCATTGAATGCCTTTATAACAGGCTGGCAACATTGTAGGCCAGTGATGGTAGTTTTTTGAGTGGTGCATATAGAGGTACAATTTTTATAGTGTGCACGTTGGATGGTTCTGGTAAGTATGTGATGTTGAAGTCCTATATATATTTTTCACATATCAGTTATATATTTTTTGAATACTCCAGTATTATTTTTATTTTTAATGGTTAATACCTGCTCCTTAAAAATGAAATTTGAATACTGATTGAATATTCGAATGATATACCCCAAGTAAAATGACATTAATGAAAACAGAATTTAAATTTGTTAGATTTGCATAACTATAACAACCTTTATTTTGTATGTAGGTCATATTCTATCGCTAGCGTATGCTGTTGTTGATTCTAAAAATGATGCGTCATGGGAGTGGGTTTTCGAATGTTTACGAGAAATATATGGAATTAGGGATAGTATGTGTGTTGTATCTGATCGGAACGAATGTATTGCATGGGCAGTTAAGACGATTTTTCCAGAACCTCACTATGTATGCGTATTTCACTGATGGAATAATGTTTAGTTGAAGTTTAAGAAGGGTGAAAATAAACTGAAAGATGCATATTTTTTTCCTAGTAATGGCATACACAGTTAAAGAATTTTAAAAAGCAATGGATGATCTTGAGGGTATCAATAGTAGAGTGAAGGATTACTTTTTTGACATTGGTTATCACAGGTGGTCAATAGCACAAGTGCTGACTAAGGGTACATTTTTTATGACATCTAATATTACAGAGTCAATAAATATAGTGAATAAGCAGGCAAGTAGACTCCCAGTACTAGCATTGATGGAGTATATGACTGATATGATCCAAATGTGGACAGCAACAACTAGGCAACTTGCAATGGATACATTCACACCACTGGGGGGATAAATTTCAAAACATCCTTAATGTCATCTTTGTTGCTTTCAACAAGTGGAGTTGAAGATTTTATGATTTAATTTAAATACTACTTAGATACTCCCTGCATATGTTAGTACGCTTAAATATCGCACGTATTTTGCTTGAATACAGTTTACATAGGCACTGCATATAGTAGATATCCATTTATTTGAAAACCATAAGCATTAATAATATTCTAGCAATAGCTTGATAATATTTAAATGGTATGCAAATTATTCCTTCGACCAATGTTGTGTATGTGGTGGTCCTTGGGCGAGTGAAACATATTGTAGATCTTCGCGAGAAAACGTGCAGGTGTGGTAGGTATCAGCTTGATGAAATTACTTGTCAACACACAATAACAGTGTTGGATTAAATGCACATTAAACCAGCTGAATATTATACGGATTACTACAAAAAGGCATTAATATTGAAGACCTATGATGTACCAGTTTATCCTATTCCAGGTGAGAGTGACTGAAATATGCCTGAGGAGACAACGAATGAAATTGTGTTGTCACCACATGGTAGGAAACAAGGAGGCAGATCCAAAACCTCAAGAATCAAGTCTGCTTGTGAGAAACCGTTGAAGACGGCACGTATATCATGTACACGTTGTGGTCATCAAGGACACAACCGCAAGACCTGCAGGAATGCTCCAGTAATATTTTAATTCAAATGTTGATTTATTGAATATTACTCTGAAGAAATTTAGTTTAATGGTTTTGTTAGCCTTTGCTGTTAGTTTTGAATAAATTTTTAAAATTGGTATTTAATAAAAAAAATGGTTGCTTGTTATTTGGTTGAAAAATATGTGTGTATTGATCGCACAGTACAAACCAGTTAAGATTTTCTTTTTATTTCGTACTTCAGCATTCATGTTGTCGGATCATTTACTTCCATGGTATCTTGTTCCACTTCAAGTTGATATGCCATAAGTACAACATGGTTCTAACGAGATAGAAGTTATTGAATTCACTTGTTTTTCTTTCTTTTGTTAATCTGTTTAACTAGGCAAGAATATAGAAAAATTTTGCAGGAAAACTTTGGACATAATGAACAGAAATCAAAGCAAACTATACAATCTACATAACAAACAATATTTTTACAATGGTTGTGCAAGAAAAAAGTGAAAAATTCTGCAACAAGGCTTAATGGCTAGGTACAACACTTGCAGCTTGTTGTAAGATTCTTCTAAGCTCAATGCAATGTCATGTAAGTGACATTTTACTTGCATATTATATTGTAATATTGATGATATTTTATGAATATTGCTATCATTGCTCAAATCCAGAAGTGTTGTGCATGCACAACCGTTACATCTAGTGTATATGGTTTACATCCCTGCATTTGACGTACAACTTATTTACATATTACTAGTAAATTTAAAAATCAAGATAACATAAATGGGGACATTGAAAAATGAGCATACAACCTTACTTTATAAATATGAATTTGTCTACATTAATCTTGTAAAACCAGTAGAAATAGCATTATTCAATTTTGATCATCAAGCAGACATAACATCACCAAAGACATCCATTAGAAAAGTCATTAACAAAACAGAAAACTATCTTAAACTACTTAGTTCAAAAGGTTTAACATAATAAAACAAGAGAAGCAGCAGCTATTCCATTTTTCACATCGCTAACAGCACAATGCAATAGTTTAGTCATCCCATAATGCTACAGATACATTGCATAATGTCCGCGTACAACAGACAGATCATCTTTTTCAGTAGGCATGCACTAGTATTGTATATAATACTCCGCAAAAATAACAGCAAAAAAGACATAATCACTGATACAATAATAAAGGAAAACATTAGAAACTCTATTATGTACGTTTATGATCTGAGACAGCAAAAGTTATTGAGATACAACGTACCGTTTCATCAAAGACGGTGGCCTTAGACTAAAGTCCAATAAGAAGGGTTCAGCCAAAGATTTATCCTCATAAGGAGTCCCATTGTAGAACAGTTCAGGCCTTTTTTTAAAAAAAAAAAATCAGTGGCAAATAAGAAGATAGGTAACATGATTGCATATGGCTCCATCGCCCGGATAACTTCTTCGTTGTAAGAGGCTAAACCTGGTTTAGAGTCATTAACATAAATAGACTGGTCCTTCAAAAACAATCTGGCCAAAATCTAGTGCCAATCATGAACAACCATGACAGGGAACAAAATATCATCAACAAGTACCCAAGGAGTATTGCACCGCAAACTACGACCAGATATATACTCAGTGATCATTGTAGCAGAATTTACAATTCCCATGTCTTTGCCTGTGCTGATGAACTCAGTATACATAGTTTTGATGATGGCATCAAACTAACAATCTAAGGCTGTGACTCCTACAGTAATGTCTTGATCATACTTTTCCTTCTTACACAAATAGTAAAACAAAGCGTCCAGATGCTTAAAAAAAAAATAGAAATGTAGTTAGTATTGTATTTTGCTAAATCAAATCAGTATGTATAAAAAAACAAAGCAAACAGTGGATACCACTACATAAAACTAGTATATTTAGAAAAGTTAGTGATATCACATCGGTATATTTAGTGCATATAACATGGATACAAGGCACATAACCATTGCATATTACTGTTATATAGGAAGTGTTGACGGAGATAGTTGTTGAAGAATACCGTGGTGCTTAGATTTTTTGAGCCATAGTTGAGTACATAGAACCACTCCTTCCTGTCCACCATATGCAATATCAAATTAAATTTTGGAACCAGATTATTTATATTCGTGGGATACAGATTTCCAACCCTGCAAAAAAATATCAAACCAAGGATGAAAAAAAAATACGACCTTAAAGGGTGTAATATGCAACACAATTAATGTCATTTACTTACTTAGATTTTGCAATCGCTTTATGGTCAATCCAAGGACCCCAGTTATTTGTAAGATTGATATCAGGCTCAATGTGTATCTCACGCAATAGGGGGTGGATGAGACGAAAGGTGGGTCTCTTAGCCAGTTGCGAGCATGTTCCACTGGAGGAGCATGTTCCTCTAGAGCAAAACTTATTGATAAAAGGTGACTTCTTGAATTTAGAAAGATCTCTCATGCGGACAGAAATCTAAGGTGTTAAATCTGGAACAACAGGAGGAACTCTTTGCACGTCATTCGGATTGTCAACAACATACAATGCGTCCTCTGGTGCTACTTTGTTAGCAACAGGCTCATTAATGGATGTAGTGTTATCTAGAGTTTGAACCCAATTTTTAACCACCTCAGTAGCTCTTGCAGTCAGCTCATGCCACTGGGTTTCACCCAATTGAGAAAGGCCCCAGTCTACACTAGAATTCAAATCAGAAACTGGCACATCAAATTTACTTGCAGAAGCCTCGATGTGTTTAACACTGCCATCAACTTGCATATCATGCATGTTGGAATGATTATACATGATCAAGTCTTCCTTTTCACTGTGTTGAGCTTTTATGTAATTGACAGGACCCGAATTTCGTCTAGGTCATGCGGCCACCCGACATCATCCCATAGACCCGTCGGGTGAACCCTTCTTAATTGAATTCACAAAAATTAACACAAAATCAACTTCCAAATATGAAATAAGACCTAAAGAGACAGAAAACATAGCTATACATAAGCTGTACAAAAAAAGTTACAGCTGACTACCCAACACACCAGGTTTTGGGCTATCCAGACTAGACATCTAAGAGTACAAAAGAATACATACGCCTCTTGAAGGAAGCAAAATACAACTGAAATAATAAACATAAAATTTGTGGCCATTCTGAATAAAAGCTGGCTCACCCTGACAGCTGAAGTCGTCTTCCCTCCTTAACAACGTGGAGAACTCAATCCTGGAGCGAACCTACCGAAATGAAATAAATAGACAAGAACCAAACAACAAACAAGAGTGAGTCAAAAGGACTCAATAAGTACGGGCAGATTAGCCACCTCAAAGAATAAGATAGCTAGCCAGGGAGAAGAGCTAAGCAAATATAGATCCAAAACGCATACAACTAAAGCATATAAATCAATTAGGGACACAAGATAGCCAGAAACATATAGGCAAACATAAATATATCCACAACATGGTATACATGCCACATACATAAAACATAGCACAATAGTCACATAATGCACAACAACCTGTGTAATGAAATAGAATGAATGCAGTATGATGTAATGAGGTCACATGTGTCCGTAATCCCATCCCGAAGCGGAATACTCTTGCATTTGAGGGGAATACAATCTAATAACCAACTGGAGCGGAATACTCCTGCTCCTGGGGTTGAATACTCCTGCACCCGAGATAATATAAAGCTGAAGTGGAATACTCCTGCACTCAGTATCTGACATAAGAGCGGAATAATCCTACTCCAGGGGCGAAATACTCCTACCCTTACTATATGTCATAGCAACCCATAACCAGAAAATATAATACATATGAATGCGGTAGGATGCAATAATAACCCTTCACTGGCACGGGACTCTCATCGACTACGGGGAAGTATATGTCAAACTCACAACCAGAGTAAAATACTTTTATGCTTGATGGAATATCAACAATAAGGCATAACCTATAATATACACTAAATATCTAAAACTAAGGCGTAATAAGTACGCCTATAGGCAGCTACGCACGTAAGGACACGTGGTAGAATATCCGCACGGCCTAAGGCCTCCAAATTACCTTGTTCCAAAGCTAGAACTGCTACTCAATAACCGCTTTGTCCTTTGGATTCTCTATCAAACGATCTTGTTCTATTCAATAAGTAGAAAAATATATCAGATAAGGCTAAAGACTTCATTGCTTACCTCATAGGGCAATCCAGTTAGAAACCTGATACCCTATTCGCATACACGATACGTACGCCAGGCCTATGTACAGGGTTCAAAGTCACATAACCAAATCCTAAATAAATTATATTTACGTGTTGCCCATAAATCCTTGACTACGAATATATAATCAATTCCATTATCGGGGTCTAATTAACCCTTTAAACTATCAGTTTAACTTGTTAGAACAATGCCTAATATCCCGATTTCTACTATTAAAATATATTTAAACAAACATAATAAACTGAAATAATGAACTAGCATCATTACCTGGGTGCACCAGGGTGAAAATTCTACGTTTTCCCTTCTCCGTTTCGTTTAATTTCTTGCGTTTCTGTCTGTATTTTTGTTGTTCTCCGTGTTCCTCTTTCTGATTTAGTTGTTTCTGATTTGCGTTCTCTAGAAATATAGCTGCTAAGGGATTTTATCCCTTAGCTAACAGCCATAGTCATTTCCTTTTTCTTTTCTTTCTTTTTGTGTTTATTTATTTACTTTTCTTTTTGTTTTCATAACAAAAATTAAAACAGAATCTTACGAAAATTGAAATAATTCTAAATTTTGCATACAAGTTATACAAAATTCATGTGACGTACTCATCAAGGCAGATCCCAAATAGGATTTCCAAACCTCAAGATGCGAATTAAAAGAAAAAGATTAAATTATTAATTTTCGGAACTTTAGCGGAAACTATCCGAACAATCTCGAAATTTACTTCTGAAAATTCACACAAGTCGTAAATAATAATACGAACCTAACGACACTTTCAAATTTAGAAGCGGAGCTCATTCACCAAAATTGAGCTCGAAAACCTCTTTTTAAAATTTACTGACAATAAAACTGTTACCTTTTTCCGATACCTACCAAATGAAGTTCGATTTAGCTCAAATTTTACAGACATGTCCTATTGGACCTTACGAAGATTTTTTAAAACTATCAGCACGCCAATCGGAATTCTAACTCCCGAAATGACTACCTAAGGTTGTTTCGGTAATATTTTGATGATCAGATAAAATTTTGCACCAAATAACAGCTAGCATATGACAAATATCTTTTTAGAATATTTATACTTTGATCAATATCAGTAGGAGGGGCATATGTTTTAACTACTTGATTACCATTCAGGTGTGGCATAACATTGTCTTGACCTTACAATTAAGAGAGACAAATTTATAAAACCAAACTCTTTAAGGAAATTAGAAATAAAGGAAACTGAGAATAAATTTTTAGAATGCCATGAATATTACCAGCAGCACATTCCTACTGATTGTGATCTCTCTGCCGATGACTGCCCAAGTCAATTCCTTGAACATCAGCATTTTCTACAGATGTGTCATCAAAACCAACTTTGGCTTCAATTGGAACTGGCTTTCCAGCAACAACACTAGGATTAGTGAAATCGATGTCTTCGAATCTAAATGCATCGCGGATATTATATGTGCTATCCATAAACAGACCTTCATACATAGTTTGGTAGAGTACTATGGTAGCAGATGGAAATTGATAAAAAGTAATGAAAAAAATCTAACCATATTTTTATAGATTTAGCTGGAGACATTCAATACTATTGTTAATGAAAATGCATTGAATATTGGGCAGATATAAGATCCATACCTTGAGGGTTTTTCATTTCAAATCCATCTGAGATACCTTGCATATCATGAAATATTTTTTTATTGCTCTTCAGCTGTTCTTGTCATACAAATAAAAGAACAATAAGCACACAAATAACTGAATATTTAAGGAAAGGTGTTAAGACAAATTAAGAATACCATAAAATTGACAAGCAGGTAGTATATTTTTATTGTATATAATGTAAATATTGGACAAATATAGTACGAATACCTTGAGAATTTTCCATTTCAGTTCCATCAGAGACACCTCTCTGACCATGGAACATGTCAGGTTGCTTTTCAGCAGGTCCTACTTGACAAAATGAAGAATAAGGATCACCATACAAACAAATGAATCTTTAATGGAATGTTTAAAGAGAAATAATAGATACCATAGAATTGATACGAAAAATGCACTTTCTCATTCTGATCGAACTGCACATTTGAGGGATCAGCTCCTTGAGCTTTCCATTTTTTATGCAGGGCAAGGTCTGATCCAGAAATCTTTGAATAAAAAAATCATGGTATAGTATATTTGTACAGACCTAGAAGAACATATGTAGATTAAAAAGGCCAAAGACATACCCCAGAAAAATCTTTGTTATCTCCAATATCAACAGGATCAATGTTAAGCTTCTTGAAGATTTTTTCAAAGCATTTAACTATATACAACTTAGATCTTGACATGTCAGCTTGCAACATTTTTTGTTGACCAAACAAAACTTGCATATCTGGAGATGGGTGGTGATATGCATGACTAGAAGTTGCTTGATTTCCTAGTCCTACAGTTGGTGAACCTTGATTGCCAGCGGATGCCTCATCCTGAGGAGGTTCAACTCCGATCTTTGGATCAGTGTCATCAGATATGGACTGTGGCAGTTTAAGTGTCACACGTTCTTCTTCGGTCAGTTCAATCTTTGTAAAAATAACTTTGGAATATCATAGACAGATACAAAATGAATGTTCAAATAATATTAAAACTAAAAGATAATAGACATTATATAGGGAATATTAATCAAATAATGAAAGAATATTACAAGCAATAAAGTTAGCAACAGACATAAATGCTCAACAGATGGAAAGTATACCTGGCATTTCTTTAAACTGAAAAAACTATTCTGCAACTCTTCAAAGTCATGAGTCCTCTTAACATGCCAGTTAAGAATTCGAGGGATGTGTTTTCAACCCTATATGCAATCTTGTCGTGCACAGTTGGGAAAGATTCATAGAACTATGCATGCAAGGCATACGACAAGCCAGCAAAATGGTAACATTGTAAAAGGGGCCTCAGCTTGTCATGCATTGAAATAATAATTGAAAAAAACTCTTTTATACCCCAGGGAAAGGTCTTCCATGCACCGCACTCAAGAAGATTAAATTCCTTCTCCCCAATAGTGGTGTCATGTTTAGCAGAATTCTTTGTGGAAAACAAAAATGTGTGGATGAAAAATAAAGCTGCAAGCTTATAGCGTCTTCATCAGTATACCACTTTTTACTAATGAAACACTCCACTAATGCAGTCTTTGTAACTATTGATGCTCCACTAAAGTACAACTCCAGCAGCTGATCACACCCAACTACGCCCTATAAAAGGGACTAAGCGGTCGCAGCAAATATAGCTCGGTACTTAAAGTCCCGAGGTCGAATCCCACAGGGAACACTCGAAATCTAGTTGCTAATCAAACTAATTTATCTAACCAATTAACTTTGAGAATTTGTAATTGTATAATGGTTTCTAATGTAACAAAAGTAAATTTCAAAGTATTAAGAAATAAATTGATCAAGGATTTAGAAGCCTAGGATTGATTTACCCAACTCCTACCTATGTGTTAGAGTAACTCTTTTAACAAATTTAACTTGATTTTCTTCCTATTGAACACTTGCTCTAATTATACCACTATTCACTTTCATGTAATAGTAGTAACTTTCACTAACCAATTTTCCAATTAATTAATGAAGACAACTAGGACTACAAGTTTAGTTCACAATCAGGGTCAATGGTCACAAATCACCTTATTGACAACCTAAGTAATACCTTGGTTTTAGGTTGAAATATTGCTAAGTGTTTAACCCAAACCTATGAATCTATCCCTAGACACAAAAGAATAATGGGAACAATCAATTGGGAGCTCTTCCAATTAATAGCAATCAAAACATAAACACTTAGATAGGAAGGATTCACAAGTCTCATTCATTGAAATAAATATTCATAACACATAAGTATTGGAGTTGTTCAATCAATCCTAGAATGAGTAAGTTAGCCACTCATGTTCATGATAGTCATATCAAAATAATTCATGAATGAATAAATTACAAAAAGTAGGGAAGAATTTAGAAGAACTCGTGTTCTTGAAGTCTCCAGAGCTCTAGCCTCCTTATTGCCTCTTCTCCAATGTATTTTTCATAATGGAGGCAAAAGAAGCTTTTATACCCTGTAATAAACTGAGAAAAAGTACTAAAATAGCCTTATTTTTTCGCCCATCAGCCTTGTACTTCGCGTGGCACCCGCGTACAACGCGGACCACATTTCTGCAGGCAATCCAGCTCGCGTGGTGCTCGCATATTTGGCCTAAATGCGCTGAAATTTTTTCTTCATTCCTAAGCAAAGACTCTATTTCTTCCCGTGTCACTCGCGTGGCGCACATATCACTTGAACTCTTCAACATCTTCACTTTTAGCTCCAATTCTAGCAGTTTATTGCTCAATTCACCATGTTCAAATCCTACAACACCAAACAACTCAATTAGTATCAACTATTGAGAGTTTTGCATATAAACTCTTAGGTGTACTATCATAACATGGTAAAACTACCCTAAAAATATAGGTAAAGTAGTCAAATATCACAACCCCACACTTAGACTTTTGCTCGTCCTCGAGAAAAGAAGAAGAATACACAGAAAGCGGGCAAGACATCAGGGTTAGATAAGGACTCGCGACAACAACTTAGCAAAACTCACCCAACAAAAATTCAAACACCCTTTCTTTTGGTCATAGTCAAAGTATTGAAAGTAGAAACTTATAGACCACTCAAGTTCCAATGTACCTTACAGAAAGAAGATGCCACCAAAAACACAACATATGATTTCAAGAGACATTGTGGCATATCAAATATCAAATACTCTCACACTCAGAAAGAAATTTCTCATGTCCCACAGAAAAGTACCATAGGTATGCCCATTTTGTCGTTATCCACTAATGTAGGAGTCTCAATCAAAAGTCAAGTAGGGCTTTTTCATAGCTTGTAATGTTGGCTTGGGGTAAGGTGTGGTACACTTTTGGGTATATAGTGACTAATTCTTCCCCTCAACACTTTAAACATCACTAACTACTAATTTTTCCTTTCTCCTCGTTTATTCATCAACTCATTCTCTCTCTTTTTTTCTTCTTTCTTTTTTTTTATGATTTTTCACAACACTTGGATGATTGGGGGCCCTAAGAGTTCAATGAGATACATCATCCTCCCTAGGGTGCCTTTGGCGTGTTCATACTCGAGGCTTTTATCACCCTTAACCGAGCATAGGAACATTGCCCCCATCCTCTCTTTTTTTTTTCATTTTTTATACGAAGAGAATATCAAGTATTTCATTCTTCATTCTTTTGCAACTTTCCTCCCAGATACACAACAACTCTTATTAATAACCCACAATCTTTCCAAACACACAACCTAAAGTAGTTAAGGAGAAGATGGGTAACAAGAGAGGTAAATAGAAAATAGATAAGACTTGTAATTCAAGTTGCCAAAGAAAAGGTCAATAGGCTCAAATTGGGGACTCAACGGAATATATTCATTAGGTAGGCTAATTTGGGAACTGGCGGGCCAAAGAAGGCCTATTTTCATTCTTAAGATCAAGACTACCTAGGATTTCGCCTCAAACAACAAGCAGGGAAAGTTCTAGACTTAACATGAAACAATGAGAAGTATATAAAAATAACCTCACCACACACTGTACATGGAACTCAAAGATCAATTCAGTTTCATCTCAAAATACCTCACTATGAACTCAAAACAGAAGTTAAAAAATATGTAGGTAGTTCTAACTAAAGGCTGCCTTTCGACTCCCTCACTTCTCTCTTTTTCTGCCTACTCTCCATTTTTCCTCCTTCTGAGCTCTTAGGCTTTTTTTTTTTTAATTTTTAATTATTATCTAACCTACAGACTGCCTGGTTCAGCATAAATAACTCAATGGGAAAGAACCAAGGCTAAGAAAACCCAAAGAGATTATTGATAAACTAAGAATTAACTAAACTAAAAATAAACTTTAATATTAATGAACTACTAAATATTTATAATACTATTCTATTATAGACCATGAATATATAGGATATTACAGACCCAACAAAACTAGAAAGCAAGAAATAAATCAAAAACTGTCAAAAGACAAGAAAGTATGAAAATATCCTAAAATAAACAAGTACCACACAATAAACTCCCACCCCACACTTAAGATTAAACAGTGTCCTCACTGCACTATAACAACAACATATTTAACAAGTAGGGTGGTGGTACTCCTTGTCAAGTAGTAGTAGTCGAACAGCTGGCGCTCGCATCAGGACATGCACCAGGAACAACATCAGAAGTAGTCACAACAGCTACTGCAGTTCAGCAGGCCCACTAGCAGATGTGGCAGCAGCGCTCGGAGCATCCACAGGGGTAGAAAAATAAGGAGTAGAAGCTACCTGGGATGGTGCAACCATAGTAGAAGTAGCAGGTAGCTCAACCTCAGGCGGAAAGCCAACTAGCAAGCGTTCATCAGCAGTATAGGGAAACTCAGTCATAAGAGGAGTGAGATCCACACCCTTCATCTTCAAATCAAGCTCTGTGGCACGCCATTGGAGAAGTAGCATCCGCTCAATTCTATCCAAGCTTCGCTCATAAGATAACTTCTCCACTCTATCTTCATCCGGGCTCTTGACATTTGTGATATCGACTCTCTTTGGAGTTTCTACTTCCTTTTCATCTCCGTCATCAACCACTACCTTCAATGATCGCATATATTTGGTCAAAGTGTTAGGAAAGAACAAGCGCCACTGCATATTCTCTCGAGTGCGCTGCAACTCTCGAAAAATGAAATAGCCCACATTAATATCAATTTTCTTCATCAATGCATAGGTGGCAATAACCCTCTCAAACCGTATGTCTGTCATGTGCTCACAAGGGATCAAACGCAAGCAAACAAATCTCAAATACACTCTTGCTCTCTTAGAGAAATATTTGAAAGCCAAGGTGTTGTGTGGAGAGCATGAACTTGCCTTCCACTTTGCCTTCGAATTATCATCACATATCACACGGCGGATATCATCAAGATCTGGTGCATTCTCAATAGCCTGAAGTGCAGTTCTATCAACCTGTGGGAGCCCCAGGAACTCATTCAGCATATCAGGAGATATGTCAACCATTTTGCTACGAACGTTTACCACATTATCAAAGTCCATCTTCTAATTGGCTAGCAGCTCACGAATCCAAGATATGTTGGCTTTGCCAAACCCCGTTAGCAGCACATCCCACTGTCTCCTTTGAATTTCCTCCGACACATCTGGGAACTTTCTTCTACACATCTAAGTATCAATAGGTGATTCACTCAGAAGCGTCTTACCACAAATCTCTTTGTAATCTTCTTTGGCTCGATCATCACGCTAAACAATGTGAGAAACTGTCTTGCGCCGCTTGGCTACAAGTTGTTGCTATGAATCAATGTCCTCATCATGCCCAATATTCTTTCTGACACGTCCCATTTGGACTCCTACAAACAAAGAGCAAACAACCCAGTAATAAGATAGAATAGGCCAAAAATTCAAAAATTCAGCTTAGCAACACATAAAAAGCAATGTATAACATGAAACACCGCGACAAAGAGCCTTTGAATCAACTAACGACTTGCACAACTTCAAATACGCACAAGTGCCGTCAAATATCATTCCAATAACACAAAGGTGGACAGGTACTCAGACTTCGCCGCTTTAATTCAAATCAAGATAAGCTATATCAAATCTTATTGGAAGATGCTACATTTGTTTAACAACTAGTATATATTAGATTCGTTTTCCCACATGCTGAATATTACTCTATACTAATCTATATTACTCTATATTACTCTATACTACGCAATACTAATCTATATTATTCAATATTACTCTATACTAATTTATATTACTCTATACTATTCTATATTAATCTATATTACTCTATACTAATTTATATTACTCTATACTAATTTATAGTAATCAGAGGTGACGAGTTAAGGAGGAGGGGTGACGGGATGGGGTTGGGGATTGACAGGAACATGCTGGGGTGACGGGGACGGGATTGAGGTGACTGGAACGGGGGAGGGGGTGACGGGACCATGCTGGGGTAACGGGGATGGGATTGGGGTGACTGGAACGAGGGTGGGGGTGACGGGAACATGCTGGGGTGACGGGGACGGGATTGGGGTGACTGGAATGGGGGTGGGTTTGACGCTATAGGGGGGAGGGGATGACAGGAACTGGGGGGTGACGGGAACGGGCGTGGGGGTGTGACTAGGGTTGAAAAGAGAGAGGGAAGAAGAGAAAGTGAAAGGAGGAGAGAGAGAAGCTTACCTGATCGTTGGAGTTCGGCGGTGGTGGCTGCCTGCAGCGGCAGCTTCAGCATGGTGGGTTGTACAGGTGAAGGGTTTGAGGGGAGGGGAGGGAAGGTGGGGAGAGCGTGGTAGTAAACTGATTATCGGGAGGAGGAAAGTTTTATGAAAGGTACGTGTTTTGTGTTAATGAAACGGGTGAGTTTAAGTTAAAATACATACCTGATCAATTTAAATTCATGTGGTGGGCTTGTCTTTGAGCCTCTATGAACTGTATATTTCGTGCTCTCCCTTAAAAAACTGCGCGTGTTCATCTCGTGGCACGAGACTAAAACGAGCCTCAAGCCAAAAATCTCACGTGGCATTAGCGTGCCACGAGCTCCAATTTCTTCTCATTCTCACTGTTACTCACCTCGTTTCATGCCATTTTTTCAACTTGCTCATCTTGATTCACCTTCGCCCGTTCCACGAACTCTGCAACTGTCAATTAATCTTAAAAACACTTGATCAAACATTAATACCCTACAATTAAAATAAAAATTAGTAAAACAATAAATACTAACTAAAATCGTGGGTTGCCTCCCACGCAGCGCCTCATTTAATGTCGTGGCACGACTCTTTTTGTATCTTTTTTATTTTTTATTTTTTATTTTTTATTTTCTTTTTTTTTTACAATTACAAACACGGTTGCCTCCCGAGAAGCGCCTTATTTAAAGTCGTGGCACGGCATTATGCAAGCTTCAATCACTCGTAAAAGTACCAGACAGAGATCACCTTGACCTCTTCTTCCATTCCATAGTAACTTTTCAAACTTTTCCCATTTACCTTAAATCGTCTTGAACCATTCTCGGTCTCTACTTCCACAGCTCCATGAGGTGCCACTTGCACAACTTTAAATGGTCCAGACCACCTCGACTTAAGCTTACCACGGAGCAAACGAAGTCTAGAATTATAAAGCAATACCTGTTCACCCGGCTCAAAGCTCCTATCTATTATCCTCTTGTCATGCAAGTTTTTCATCCTCTCCTTGTACAGTCTCGCACTCTCATAAGCGTTAAAGCGTCTCTCCTCAAGTTCATGCAGCTCGTTGATCCTGCCAGAAGCTGCAGAGTCATAATTCAAATTTACTCTCCTAAGAGCCCACAAAGCTCTATGCTCTAACTCTACAGGCAAGTGACATGTCTTCCCAAACACCATCTTGTAGGGAGTCATCCCTAGAGGTGTCTTGTAAGCAGTCCTATAAGCCCATAAGGCGTCATCCAGCTTCCTTGCCCAATCACTCCTGGTAGCATTTACAGTCTTTTGAAGCACACTTTTAATCTCTCTATTTGAGACCTCAACTTGCCCGCTGGTCTGCGGGCGGTAAGGTGTGGTAACTTTATGATGAACACCATACTTTTCCAGTAACCTCTTGAACACTTGGTTGCAAAAATGACTTCCTCCATCACTAATGATAGCCCGAGGAGTACGAATCTAGAAAAGATGTTCCTTTTAAGGAACTGAGTAACTCCCTTAGCATCATTAGTGAGGAGAGCAACAGCCTCAACCCACTTGGAGACGTAATCTACTGCTACAAGTATGAACTTGTTCCCACAGGAGCTAACAAATGGACCCATGAAATCTATCCCCCACACGTCAAATACCTCAACTTCCAAGATTCATTTCATAGGCATCTCATGACGATGAGAGATATTGCCGGTCCTCTGGCACTCATCACAAGCCCGAACCTAAATGTTAGCGTCCTTGAACAAAGTAGGCCAAAAGAAGCCCGCTTCCAATACCTTAGCAGCTGTCGGGGTCCCTCCAAAATGTCCTCCATAAGGTGAAGAATGACATGCCTGCAAATTGGAAGATTGCTCTATCTCGAGGACACATCTCCGGATCATGTTATCAACACATCTCTTAAACAAATAAGGTTCATCTCAAAAATAAGATCTACATTCATACAAGAACCTTTTCTTTTTCGCCGAGTCAAAATCATGAGGAATTATTTCACTTACCAGATAATTTGCAATATTAGCGTACCATGGAATTTCTTCTAATGTAGTGGCCAACAATTGTTCATCTGGAAAGTTTTCCCAAATCTCACCTTCCTCAACTCGCTTCTCAGCTCCTTCAAGTCTAGACAAATGATCTGCAACCTGGTTCTCAGTACCTTTACGATCACGAATCTCCAAATCAAACTCTTGTAGCAACAACACCCACCGTATCGAACGGGGCTTAGAGTCCTTTTTCTCCACCAAGTACCGGATTGCACCATGGTCTGTATACACCACCACCTTCGAACCAAGTAGGTAAGAACAGAACTTGTCAAAGGCGAATACTACAGCTAGCATCTCCTTCTCAGTAGTGGTGTAATTCAATTGTGCTCCATTCAGTGGGCGACTGGCATAGTAGACTTGGTGCATTATTTTATCTTTTCTTTGGCCAAGCACGACACCCACAGCATAGTCACCTGCATCACACATCAACTCAAAGAGGTCCTCCTAATTAGGTGCTACAATGATCGGTGCTGACACCAACCTCTCCTTTAGCTCCTTGAAAGCTACCCTGCACTCATTAAAAAAAAAAGGGGTGATCCTTTTCAAGCAATGTACACAAGGGATGAGAAATTTTAGAGAAGTCCTTAATGAACATCCTATAGAAGCCAGCATGGCCTAAAAAGCTACGAATCGCCCTCACCGAGCTGGGTTCAGGCAACTCCTTAACTACCTCTACTTTGCCTTTATCAACATCAATCCCTCTAATTGACACTTGGTGCCCTAAGACTATCCCCTCTTGTACCATAAAATGGCACTTCTCCCAGTTAAGCACAAGATTAGTTTCAATACACCTTTTCAACACTCTCTCAAGATTAGTCAGACATTCATCAAAAGAGTAACCTACCACAGAGAAGTCATCCATAAATACTTCCATAATATCCTCTACCATGTCCGTAAAGATAGCCATCATACACCTTTGGAAGGTGGCAGGCGCATTACATAGACCAAAGGGCATCCTTCGAAAAGTAAAGGTGCCATATGGACATGTGAAGGTAGTTTTCTCTTGGTCTTCAGGGGCAATGTGAATTTGGTTATTCCCCGAGTAACCATCTAAAAAGCAAAAATGGGACCTCCCTTCCAATCTGTCAAGCATCTGATCAATAAAGGGAAGGGTGAAGTAATCTTTCCTAGTAGCTTTATTCAACTTCCTATAGTCCATACAAATTCGCCAGCCAGTTACAGTTCTAGTGGAGATTAGATCATTGTTCTCATCTTTAACCACAGTCATCCCACCTTTCTTTGGCACACACTGGACTGGACTTACCCATTGATTATCAGAAATTGCAAAGATAATACCTGCATCTAGCCACTTTATTATTTCCTTCTTGACTACCTCTTTCATGTTTGGGACTAGCCTCCTTTGATGCTCTATTGAAGGATTGGCACCCTCCTCCAACAGAATTTTGTGCATACAAAAAGCTGGGCTTATTCCCTTGATGTCAGCAATAGTCCATCCAATAGCCTGCTTGCACTCCTTCAAAACCAGCATTGACCTTTCTACCTGCGCATCTGACAAACTAGATGAGATAATAACATGCAAAGTAGAGTTAGGTCCCAGGAAAACATATTTCAAGTGCTCGGGCAATGGTTTGAGCTCCAACTGAGGGGGCTCCTCTATAGATGGTTTTGCGGGTGTCGCTATCCTATTAGCCAAATCAAGTGACTCAAATCGTGGTTCTCTATGTCAAAACCTGCGCCCTTCTAAGGCCAACATAGTCTAATCCCATTCCTCGCCATCAAGGATGTCCATGTTCATAATACAAGATTTTAGTGGGTCATTAGGATTGTAAGACTCATCATCCTCATATTCGTCTACCTCTAAGACATTAGCCTTGGAACAATTAGCAAACTCACTAGGTCTCCTCATGGATTTTTTATCCACTTGCACTAGAACATCATCTAAAATACCTGCAGGTCTCTTAACACTCCTATCAGCTAACTGAAGACTCGTTGATGTGGGTCTAGCTATGCCAATACCAAGCTTTATAGATAGATAGAGGCATCAAATTTATACTAGCTCCTAAATCAAGTAAGGCTCTAGCAAAAGTGTGCTTACCAATCGTGCAAGGTATGGTAAAACTACTTGGGCCTGCCAGCTTTTGCGCCACAGGCTTAGTCACCACAGAACTGCAAGTGTGAGTCAGAGTGACCGTAGTCAGATCCTGAAAATCAAACTTTCTAGATAAAAGATCTTTCAGCATTTTAGCATAACCAGGTACATCTCTAATTGCTTCAAGTAAAGGAATGTTAACATGTAATTGTTTAAGCATATCAATGAATTTCTTGTATTGACTCTCTTTTTGCTGTTTTACAAGCCTTTCAGGGTAAGGTGGAGGTGGTGTAAGGGGGAGGTGGTGTCTTACGCTTTAAACTTACTTCTTCATTTACCTTTTCAGTTGGCCTAGTCACAGGGTCAGGTATAATCTCTTTTTCAGCCTCATCCTTGTCACCAACTTTAGCTGGAACATCCACCGGGTTAGCTTTTGGCACACTGGGCACCACTTCCCTTGCCAGTTCTTGCTCTTTGTCTAAATCTCTACCATTCCTCAAGCTATCTACCATCTCTTAGTTAGGATTTGCGTCCTTCGGATTTACCATTGTGTCTCCTGACAAGGTACCCTGAGGTCTATTGTTCAGAGAAATGGCTAGTTGTCCCAACTGTGTCTCTATCCCCTTAATGGCAGTGTCATGGGCTGTAACTTGATCTTGCAACTTCTTGTGTACTCCCACCATGGACTGCACCATACTCTTAATGTCAGCTATATCATTAGCTTGCTGTGTAGGTAATACTACCTGCTGGTTATTACAAGCTGCTTGTCTCTGGTAAGGAAGTTGTTGTCCCTGCTGTCTGGCAGTGTTGTATGGAACTGGTTGTTGTGCCTGTCTAACTGGAGCCTACTGATTGTATTGCTCTCTCTGCCCATAATTCAGAAAATTGGCATCTTCGGTATAACCCAATAAATCAGAGTAAACAAAATTACCAGGATCAGGTGTGTCCACTTGGTTAACGGGTTTCAGCATGTTTTCATTAAATTATTTGAAAACCACATCCAGCGTAGTCTGCAGCCTCGAAATTTGCTCTTCAACCCCATGATCAATTCCAGCAGCCAAAACCTTTGGGCCTGAACCAGCAGATGCATCTCTAGTCAACCAGCCTGAATTTTGAGCCATGGTATCGAGGAGAGCTTTTGCTTCAGTAAATGTTTTACTCAAGAGTGCTCCTCCAGCAGCTGCATCTAAATTGCCCTTGATTTGATCACTCATGCCCATGTAAATTCTTTGTCCCAACATCTGATCAGGAATTCCATGATGGGGACACTTCCGCAAGCAACTTTTGAACCTCTCCCAATCCTCTGGCAGAGTCTCGAATGGGGTCTGCCTGAACATAGGTATCTCATCAACCAACTTCGCAGTTTTGTTTGGTGGGAAATATTTCTTCATGAACTTGATCACCAACTCATCCCACGAAGTAATAGAATTGACTGGCAAAGAATCAAACCAGTTACTAGCATCATCCATCAAAGAAAACGGGAATAACATCAATCGCATGACCTCAGCCGGAACTCGAGCATGCTTCTGAGTTTCACACACCCTCGTGAACTTTTTCAAATGCTTTTGAGGATCATCAGTCAATTTACTCGCAAAAAGTCCAGCATTGGACAACAGACTGACCATAGTTTGGGTGATGTAAAAACTTTCAGCTTCAAATTCCGGAAGCCGAATAACAGAAGCCAAGTTTCCAGCCACAGGCTGAGCAAAAGCATTAAGTTCCAAATCTTCAGCTATCTCAATATCTTTGGTTTCTAATTTTCTAAGTGTATTGCCAACAGTATTCGCCCTTTTTAAGGCGTGGAATGTCCTCTCAATCTCTGGGTCAAACGATTTCAACTCTGCAGACTGAGATCTTGGTTTACGCATACACCTGAAACACACAAATTCCAAAGAGTTAACTTAAGATGAAAAAAGTGAAGTCAATTAAGAAATAAAACTAGTTATTTTAACAACTAAAATAACACCGTGTTCCCCGGCAACGGTGCCAAAATCTAATCACGCCCAACTACGCCCTATAAAAGGGACTAAGTGGTCGCAGCAAATATAGCTCGGTACTTAATGTCCTGAGGTCGAATCCCACAGGGAACACTCGAAATCTAGTTGCTAATCAAACTAATTTATCTAACCAATTAACTTCGAGGTTTTGTAATTGTATAATGGTTTCTAATGTAACAAAAGTAAATTTCAAAGTATTACGAAATAAATTGATCAAGGATTTAGAAGCCTAGGATTGATTTACCCAACTCCTACCTATGTGTTAGAGTAACTCTTTTAACAAATTTAACTTGATTTTCTTCCTATTGAACACTTACTCCAATTATACCACCATTCACTTCCATGTAATAGTAGTAACTTTCACTAACCAATTTTCCAATTAATTAATGAAGACAACTAGGACTACAAGTTTAGTTCACAATCAGGGTCAATGTTCACAAATCACCTTATTGACAACCTAAGTAATACCTTGGTTTTAGGTTGAAATATTGCTAAGTGTTTAACCCAAACCTATGAATCTATCTCTAGACACACAAGAATAATGGGAACAATCAATTGGGAGCTCTTCCAATTAATAGCAATCAAAACATAAACACTTAGATAGGAAGGATTCACAAGTCTCATTCATTGAAATAAATATTCATAACACATAAGTATTGGAGTTGTTCAATCAATCCTAGAATGGGTAATCTAGCCACTCATGTTCATGATAGTCATATAAAAATAATTCATGAATGAATAAATTACCAAAAGTAGGGAAGAATTTAGAAAAACTCGTGTTCTTGAAGTCTCCAAAGCTCTAGCTTCCTTTTTGTCTCTTCTCCAATGCATATTTCATAATGGAGGCAAAAGAAGCTTTTATACCCTGTAATAAACTGAGCAAAAGTACTAAAATAGCCTTATTTTTTCGCCCATCAGCCTTGTACTTCGCGTGGCACCCGCATGCCACGCGGACCAAATTTCTGCAGGCAATTCGGCTCGCGTGGTGCTCGCGTATTTGGCTTAAATGCGCTGAAATTTTTTCTCCATTCCTAAGCAAAGACTCTATTTCTTCCCGTGTCACTCCCGTGGCGCACAGATCACTTGAACTCTTCAACATCTTCACTTTTAGCTCCAAATCTAGCCGTTTATTGCTCAATTCACCATGTTCAAATCTTACAACACCAAACAACTCAATTAGTATCAACTCTTGAGAGTTTTGCATATAAACTCTTAGGTGTACTATCATAACATGGTAAAACTACCCTGAAAATATAGGTAAAGTAGCCAAATATCAGCAGCCGGTTAGGCTCAACAGAATGATACTCCTTGAAATAATCACCGACATAGCTCAGACCAGTTACTATCCCAAATTCCATGAGACCTACCCTCAATATATTGCCATAAAAATCAAACCACAAGGCATCTGAATCATCTCTTGGCGAACATACATCTCGTATCAACAGAGCATTCAACAATTTATTGCACGTTATGGAGTAGGCATATCAAAAAAATGTCCAAAGCAAGACTACCTGAATATTTCTAACAAGCTGTCAGTCAGCACTTTCTTGATAGTTGGGACAGCTTCAACAGATGTATGCATATATATCCTACGGCTTCACTGTTGCTCCGGACGAAAATAGGGTTCCATTGGCTAATATACAATATGAATTCTAAAATTGGATATGAATTTTAAAACATGAAGAGTGCACCAATAACAAACTACGCAAGCACGCAAATGCATATACTGAAACCATAAACTTTAATTTGACTGCATATATGAATATAAATGCATATTTATGTCTACAAAACACACAATATCTAATCTTGTTAGCTATATAAAAATTATAGTGGGTCTATGCTATAATCTACAAAATATTCAATAGATTTGCAATTTTAATACATATACACATATATGTAGTCTGTATACTCTGGATATGCATGTTAGTTGCATTTTTTTGTTACATAACACTAATATGCAAGGTATATCAGCGAGGTATGTACCAAAAGTACAATGGTAATAAATAAATCAACATATAAGTGATACGCACATGCAGAATATTATATTAACATACCTCAACAAAAACCAAAGGAAAGTTGTCATTCCTAACAGATTTAACTGATTTCTTTCTCTTCATCTGAAATAACTTCTTCCTCGTAGAACAGGAAGATGGACCACACAAAACTTTCTTTTTTAACAATAACAGGGGAGTCGCTGTCAGAGTCCTCGCTCGATGTCTCGATTCTTACAGCTTTACCCTTAGCGTCTGAACCAACACTTTTGGATTTATGCTTGAGATTGTTAGTCTGTCGAGGCCTCTTGTTTTTGTTCAATTTTGTCATTGACCTTGTGATACGACTTGGTGTATCAACACCTCTTTTGGTCGGTGAGGAAATATAAAAATCCTCGAAATCATTATCATCGTTAACATGCATGGGGTTTCTGTCATTCTTACCCCCTCGCCTAGCCATTAAGACACTTGAAATTATACCGAAAAAAACCACAACAAAAAAAACAAAGTTAAAAATAGTTAAATTCAATTAGATATCAACAAATACATTACATATATTTAGATTATATAAGCTGAAATAACAAATAAGCAAAGGAATAAATGAAAACTGAAATGGGTCTTACTGGAAAATGTAATACACTGGCTGGAGAAGACGAAACGTAATCAATTGAAGTTATATATACCGGCTGGAGAAGACGAAACGTAGTCAAGTGAAGTTCCGTTCACTTTGCAATAGTTCGATTAGAATCTCAATGGGATGTGAGAGAAATGGAAGTAACAGGAAAGGCTCAAGTAACTGTTTATATTACAATCTTTAAAATATTTTCACTTGTTGTTTTACCGCTCTAATTGATAGATTAGCTTAAAATTAGGAGATAACTGATTTTGTAGGATAATCAGATAATATTCGAAATTATTGAGAAGATATGCACAATAAAAGCTGTAACAAACCATCAATCCCACCCATCAATCGTATAATTTTCTCCATTCCTAAGCAAAGACTCTATTTCTTCCCGTGTCACTCGCATGGCGCACAGATCACTTGAACTCTTCAACATCTTCACATTTAGCTCCAAATCTAGCCGTTTATTGCTCAATTCACCATGTTCAAATCTTACAACACCAAACAACTCAATTAGTATCAACTCTTGAGAGTTTTGCATATAAACTCTTAGGTGTACTATCATAACATGGTAAAACTACCCTGAAAATATAGGTAAAGTAGCCAAATATCAGCAGCCGGTTAGGCTCAACAGAATGATACTCCTTTAAATAATCACCGACATAGCTCAGACCAGTTACTATCCCAAATTCCATGAGACCTACCCTCAATTTATTGCCATAAAAATCAAACCACAAGGCATCTGAATCATCTCTTGGCGAACATACATCTCGTATCAACAGAGCATTCAACAATTTATTGCACGTTATGGAGTAGGCATATCAAAAAAATGTCCAAAGCAAGACTACCTGAATATTTCTAACAAGCTGTCAGTCAGCACTTTCTTGATAGTTGGGACAGCTTCAACAGATGTATGCATATATATCCTACGGCTTCACTGTTGCTCCGGACGAAAATAGGGTTCCATTGGCTAATATACAATATGAATTCTAAAATTGGATATGAATTTTAAAACATGAAGAGTGCACCAATAACAAACTACGCAAGCACGCAAATGCATATACTGAAACCATAAACTTTAATTTGACTGCATATATGAATATAAATGCATATTTATGTCTACAAAACACACAATATCTAATCTTGTTAGCTATATAAAAATTATAGTGGGTCTATGCTATAATCTACAAAATATTCAACGGATTTGCAATTTTAATACATATACACATATATGTAGTCTGTATACTCTGGATATGCATGTTAGTTGCATTTTTTTGTTACATAACACTAATATGCAAGGTATATCAGCGAGGTATGTACCAAAAGTACAATGGTAATAAATAAATCAACATATAAGTGATACGCACATGCAGAATATTATATTAACATACCTCAACAAAAACCAAAGGAAAGTTGTCATTCCTAACAGATTTAACTGATTTCTTTCTCTTCATCTGAAATAACTTCTTCCTCGTAGAACAGGAAGATGGACCACACAAAACTTTTTTTTTTTAACAATAACAGGGGAGTCGCTGTCAGAGTCCTCGCTCGATGTCTCGATTCTTACAGCTTTACCCTTAGCGTCTGAACCAACACTTTTGGATTTATGCTTGAGATTGTTAGTCTGTCGAGGCCTCTTGTTTTTGTTCAATTTTGTCATTGACCTTGTGACACGACTTGGTGTATCAACACCTCTTTTGGTCGGTGAGGAAATATCAAAATCCTCGAAATCATCATCATCGTTAATATGCATGGGGTTTCTGTCATTCTTACCCCCTCGCCTAGCCATTAAGACTCTTGAAATTATACCGAAAAAAACCACAACAAAAAAAACAAAGTTAAAAATAGTTAAATTCTATTAGATATCAACAAATACATTACATATATTTAGATTATATAAGCTGAAATAACAAATAAGCAAAGGAATAAATGAAAACTAAAATGGGTCTTACTGGAAAATGTAATACACCGGCTGGAGAAGACGAAACGTAATCAATTGAAGTTACATATACCGGCTAGAGAAGACGAAGCGTAATCAAGTGAAGTTCCGTTCACTTTGCAATAGTTTGATTAGAATCTCAATGGGATGTGAGTGAAATGGAAGTAACAGGATAGGCTCAAGTAACTGTGTATATTACAATCTTTAAAATATTTTCACTTTTTGTTTTACCACTCTAATTGATAGATTAGCTTAAAATTAGGAGATAACTGATTGTGTAGAATAATCAGATAATATTCAAAATTATTGAGAAGATATGCACAATAAAAGCTGTAACAACCCATCAATCCCACGAAAATAGGTATTTAATTGGGTAAGTGTTAAATTGAAAAGACCTCGGTAGTCGTTTCGGAAGTTAGGACTCCGATTGGCGTGCCGATAATTTTAAAAATTTCGTAATGTCTATTAGGACCTGTCTGTAAAATTTTAGCTAAATTAGACCTCGTTGGGTAGGCATAGGAAGAAGGTTTCAGTTTTTATTGGCGATTAATATTAAAAAGAGATTTTCTAGCTCGGTTTTGCCCAATGAGCCCCGATTCGAAATCTGACAGCCCCATTAGGTTCGTATGATTATTTGTGAGTTTTGTGAACTTTCAAAAGTGAATTTCGATGTTGTTCGGCTAGTTTTCGCTAAAATACCGAAAGTTAAATAATTTGACTTTTTTATTTAAATTCGCATCTTAAGTTTCGGGAATCCGATTTGAGATCCGTCTTAGCGAGTATGCTACATATATTTTGTATAACTTGTATGCAAAAGTTGGAATTATTTCGAATATCGTAGGGTACCGTTTTAATTTTTTGCCACGAAAAGAAAAGAAAATAAAAGAAAATAAAAAAGGAAAAGACAAAAAAGGAAAGAAACTCAGAGAGTAGGCGGTGGAATGTACATATATATCATAAAGCTAGCTTGTACAGAAAGAGAGCAGAACCTTTAAGAACAGAAACATTAGAAACGAAACCAAAAAAATTGAAAGAGATTATGCAGCAAAAAAATGCCAGAAAATGAGAAAAGAGCCGGGAAAATAGTAGAATTTTTACCCCGAAACATTCAGGTAATGATCTTAATGCATTATTTGAGTTTATTACGTGTGTTTGAATATGTTTTAACGGTAAAACTTGGTATATTATACATCGTTTTAATAAGTTCAATTAATAGTTTAAAGAGTCAAATGGAACCCGATAATGGAATTGATTATATATTCGTACTCAGCGAGTTATGAGCAACATATAAATGTAATTTATTTAAGGTTTGGTTATGTGACCTTAAACCCTGTACAGGTTCCTAACCAGATTGCCCTAAGATGTGAGGAATGTAGCCTTTAGTCTAATTTGATATATTTTTCTGCTAATTGAATAGAGTGGGATCGTTTGGCAAGGAAACCAAAGGATAAAGCGGTAGTTGATTAGCAATGCTAACTTTTGGAAGAGGTAAGTGTTTATATCCATTTCTTTGGAGGCCCTTGGCCTTGTGGATATTGCACCACGTGTTCCTTGCGTGTGTAGCTGCCGATAGGCGTACTCATTACACCTTACCTTTGAATTTACATTGTATATTGTATATTATGCCCTGTTGTTGGTATTGCATTGAGCATATGAGAATTGCACTCTGGTTTTGAGCATTGTATATACTTCCCGGTAATCGATAAGAGTCCCGAGCTGGTGAAGGGTCATTATTTCATATACTTCCCGGTAATCGATGAGAGTCCCGGGCCGGTGAAGGATCATCATTACATATACTTCCCGGTAATTGATGAGAGTCCGAGCCGGTGAACGGTCATTATTGCATATATTTCCTGGTAGACGATGAGAGTCCCGCGCCGGTGATAGGTTTCAGGCTTATGTGACTACATTGCATCGTACCGAATTCATCCCATCTCATTGTACCACATACTGACTATTGTGTGTATTGTGTTGTGTTTTAAGTATGCGGTATGTATACTACGTCGTGGACATATCTCAGTTTGCCTATATATTTCTAGCTCATATTCTGTGTTGCGGGGATCGGGTTGCACGCCGCAACGGTATAAATATATGGATCGGGTTGCACGCCGCGACAGTATGAATATATGGATCGGGTTGTACGCCGCAATAGGATGGATATATGGATCGGGCTGCACGCTGCAACAGGATGTATTTCTGATTGTCGATATGTTCGGGATACCTCTATGCTCTGGCTATCTTACATTCCTGGTTTTAATGAGTTTTGGTTCCATACGTGTTTCTAGTTATTATCTGGCTCTGCCTTTTCATAATTTAAATAAAAGGAATTTTGTTTATCAGTTTCTTTTCTCCCCGGCTAGCTATCCTATTCTTTGAGGTGGCTAATCTGCCCCACTTATTGAGTCCATTGACTCACCCTTGTTTGTTGTTTGTTTCTTGTCTATCTATTTCGTTTCGGTAGGTTCGCTCCAGGATGGAGTTGGCTACGTTGTGAAGGAGCGAAGACGACTTCAGCTGTCAGGGTGAGCCAGCTTTTATTCCGGATGGCCACCAGTTTATTGGTTATTATTTCAGTTGCAGTTTTCTCCCTTCAGGAGGTATCTGTCTTCTCTTGTACTCTTATATGTCTAGTCTGGATAGCCCTAAACCTAGTATGTTGGGTAGGCAGCTATAATTTCTTTTGTACAGCTTAGAGGTATCAGTATGTCTATGTTTTTTTATGTCTTGTCCTTATTTATGAATTGTTATATTTATTTTCCTAATTTAATTGGTAAGGGTTCGCCCGACGGGTCTAGGGGAGGATGTCGGGTGCCCGCACGGGTCTAGTACGGACCTCAGTTTAGAGTCTATACAGACTAAGACAGTGTCTAGTAGAGTCTCGCTGATGGGTACGTAGACGTCCGTATTTATCTATGAGATGCTATGATGGCATTTAGGAAGTTTCACTTCCTTCTTTTTTGATCGTGCGTTGGTCTAGGATGCAAAAGTATTTTTGTTAATTCCTTTATGGTAATTGTGAACCCTTGTTCGATAAATCAGCAAACGGTATGAGTTCAAGACGAGGCAGTCTAGCATGGGGCTAGCACTGACGAAGCCCTGAGAGTTTTTTATCGTGCTGACGACTTAGTTACGGAGGCCCCAGTTATACGAGCTCGCGATGGGTAAGGGAGCAGGGCCTTGTGGTTCCCTTGGCTCTCTACGATGCTTTTACGAGAATTTTGGCGATGCAGATACCGCAAGGACCTATTATTTGCTAGGCAGCTTATCTGGTCGCCGCACATGCAGATGTTCGGACTTAGAGAGCTCTTGTTCCAGTTCTTGATGTTGCCCCAGTAAAATATGTTCCACATGCAGCATGTGTTGGGCCACTAATTATTCTGGGCAGTTAGCCAGCCGATGTATCAGTTCGGTCAGAGTGCCCAAAGAGATTGCATTATTTTACTCGGTTGAACCCTCCGATTTTCTTAAGCAATGCATCAGATAAACCTCATGATTCAATTTAAAATAAAATGATGTCAGCATATCCTTCAGGCTCTTGTTATATTGAGCGGTATGATGTCGATTATTCTATTTTCCAGTTTCAGCGGTCCAGCATTGAATTGGTGGACCGCTCTTTATTAGCTAACTCGGTTCCATTTTTCTTCTAGATTCATGGAAAAGTTCCTTTCGAGTAGCGAACGAGGTGAAAAGTGTTGCCAGTTTGAGTAGATTGGACAGGGTAGCCTGTCAGTTAGCCTGTTGGTTTCAGAATATGAGATTGAATTCTATAGAATGGCTGAATATGCATTAGAACTAGTCCATGAGCCTTTCGAGAGATTCAAACATTTATTGGTGACCTTTCCCCTTCCTTGAGATCCCAGATGGCTCGAAAAAATGAGGTTGGAACTTTATATGATGTCGTTGTTGATATTGCTCAAAGGTATTAGGCATACCATAAGTTAGAGGGGGAAGAGTTAGAATGGGAGAGCAAGAAATTCCGTGCCCATGGTGAGCAACCATGGTACCTCATTTGGAGGTAAAAGTTCTGATTATTTTGAGAGGTCACCTTCCAGGTTATCTCAGCGTGTGTCACGTGATTCTTAGAGTGCGCCAGTAGTTCGTCAATATCAGACCCAGTTCTTCTTTTTGTAGCTATCAACAATCTGTCCAGCTTCAATTTTCACTGAGAAGGTATTATCATTGTCGCTAGCATGTCATCTTTGGTGGAGTTCTCCCTTACTCCGGAAAGTAGGCAGTCGTCCTTTCTCTTTTCATCAGGCACTTGCACAGTCGCAGGAGATTTTATTTAGATCTCAATCAGCTGGAGAAATGCCACCATCTAGTAGGGGTTGAGAACGTGGTGGCAGTGGTTCTTCAGAAGGTGATTATCAGGGTAGTGGCTCAGCTCAGCTGCAGGGGCAGATCTATGAACTGCTAGTCTGGCAGGATGCTGAGGCATCCGATGTAGTAGACCCAAGTATTTCTTCTTTTCTTAAATGTGAGTAAGATTTGATTCTTCCTATTGATTCAGAAATGGGGTGTCCTATCATGTTTCCATGGTTTCTCTTGATGTCGTTTCTATTAAGAATTGGTTGCGGTAGAGGGTGAGCTTCTGATATGAGTTATTCGTTGCATTTATGATGACCTTACTAGATTTTCTGGTTTAAATGTGAGAGATTTGTGAGTGAGTATCGGTATTGTTTGCTTGGCATTTTGTTGTGCCTCATTCTGTTATAATGTCAAGTCATTCTACCTCTCTTTGGAACTCAGTGTTGGTATGATGATCGGATTCTTATTCGTCACTATCCGAAAGTGATATTATTTCTTCCGGTGCAAAGTGATCAGTAAGTAATATTCGATCTACGTATCTTCTCTTGGTTCAAAATGCTAGTAAAGTCATATTATCCTATGAGCTCATCTTGGTTATAAAAGGGTTTTCTGGTAAACTGTCAGAGTTTCCTTCTTATTGAGAGGTTAAATTGGCATAGATGTCATTCCATTAAGCTTATTTAATGTCTATTTCATCAATTGTGATTCTTCGGTTAGCCTGACTCGTAAGTAGTCTAGTTCTGGTAGCCAAGTAAATAAGAAGAAGAGCTTCCTAAAGCTTTAATTATTTTTATCCTCAGTCCATTTCCATCTCTTCTTTATTCGGCACTGGTGAACTTAGGCGGTCAGTAACCTATTGGGGTGTTCCCTGCGTTTAGCCAGAGTGCGTGCCAAGGTAGCCGGGTAAGCACATTGTTGTGTTTTAAAGCTACTAATGGTGATGAGAGGCGTCATTTGACCTCTGAGTTGATCCATCAGGCGGTGGTGCTTATAGCAAAGGTATGGAGTTGTGAACTCGAGAGTTGCAGCTGTTTGGAAACTCAAAAGTGTAGTTTGTGAGCTCAGGTCTGACCTACGTTCTTCTTTTAGCTAAATCTTTTTTAGTCCAGCAGACTATGCGAGGATGATTATTCCTATTCTAATAGCTGCATGAGTTTGTGCTTTAAGTGGAGGAGTCTTCCTCCAAATATTGAATGGTTATACTAAATCTCTAAGGCGTTGATATCACTTTTGTCAAGAACCAACCTAGGCCCACGACGGAAACCTACAATGAGTGTCGATCATTGCTAAACCCACTAATAATCTATTAATGCTAGATATAAGCTGGTAACCAGATCATATATATGTACCTATCCGCTGAAAGCATAAAGTCTGGAAAGATAACACAACTTTAACTTGCTGGCAATTAGAACACTGAGCTACAAATTCTGCTATGTCACACTTCATTCTGTCCCACCAATAAATCTGTTTAAGATTATGGTACATCTTAGTCGAACCTGGATGAATAGTGTATTTGGAATAATGTGCCTCTATCATAATCTGTCCTCGTAAATCTGCAATATCAGGGACACAAAGTCTATCTTTATTCATGGGAACACCGTGAGTAGTAACCCTGTATGGTGACTCCAGTTTTCTTCTGGCTATTTGTCTGTGTTCAACTAGAACTGGATCCTCATATTGACGCTGTTTTACTTCATGAAAATTTAGAGTTAAAGGTCTAGTGCAGCTTGTCGTCCATCCATCATTGGCATATCTCTTTCACATCTCAACTCTTTGAGAAGTTACTTTAGCATTATAAGTGCACATGCAATCAACTTTGTTGCTGATATTCTGCCTCAACTCATGGTCCAACTACATGTCTCTTTTATTTTAACTTTTTCAAGTAATAATATTTCCAATTCAAAGACAATACCCTGAAGCAGATGTTTAGTCTGAATATCATTCCTGGTTTGCATCATACTATCCAGTAGTATTTGGGTGATCCTTACCCTTATATGATAGACCCTGTTCAGATGAACCTTTGATATACATTAGGATATGAGTAACTACATTCCAACAAGGAGCTTGCGGAACAACACTAACATTAACTGAGATGTTGCATAGTGCGTTCGTAAAGATAATATAGCTTACATCAAATCTTCTATAGTGTGTAATGACAAGGTACTTCAAAAGCTCCTCATTACATCAAGCGTAAGCTAATTCTTAGTTCCATCGACCTGTTCTATATCGAAAAGAATATCGACGAAGTGATTTGTCGGCAGAATTATGTTATTCCAAAATTTCAATATACGTGTTATAATTCTGATCCTGCAGTCAGGAGATAATGCCACTGGAGTAGCTTATGAATGTCGTGCAAGTTCTCTTGTTATCTGTGCAAAATTTTCAGACTTAGGCTCGTTCCAGGACGAACGAGAGTTTAAGTGGAGGAGAGTAAAACGACCCCGGTTAGTCGTTTCGGAAGTTAGGACTCCGATTGGCGTGCCGATAATTTTAAAATATTCATAATGTCCATTAGGACCTGTCTGTAAAATTTTAGCTAAATTAGACCTCGTTTGGTCGGTATCGGAAGAAGGTTTCAGTTTTTATTGGCGATAAATATTGAAAAGAGATTTTCGAGCTCGATTTTGGCAAATGAGCTCTGATTCAAAATCTGACAGCACCCTTAGGTTCGTATGATTATTTGTGACATTTGTGAACTTTTCAAAGTGAATTTCGATGTTGTTCGGCTAGTTTCCGCTAAAATGCCGAAAGTTAAATAATTTGACTTTATCTATTTAAATTCGCATCTTGAGTTTCGGGAACCCGATTTGACATCCGGCTTAGCGAGTATGCTACATATATTTTTTATAACTTGTATGTAAAAGTTGGAATTATTTCGAATATCGTAGGGTACCGTTTTAATTTTTGTCACGAAAAGAAAAGAAAATGAAAAAGGAAAAAAGGAAAAGACAAAAAAGGAAAGAAACTCAGAGAGTAGGCGGTGGAATGTACATATATATCCTAAAGCTAGCTTGTATGGAAAGAGAGCAGAACCATTAAGAACAGAAACATTAGAAACGAAACAGAAAAAAATGAAATAGATTACGCAGCAAAAAATGCCAGAAAATGAGAAAAGAGCCGGGAAAATAGTAGAATTTTTACCTCGAAACATTCAGGTAATGATCTTAATGTATTATTTGACTTTATTATGTGTGTTTGAATATGTTTTAACGGTAAAATTTGGAATATTATACATCGTTTTAATAAGTTCAATTAATAGTTTAAAGGGTCAAATGGACCCCGATAATGGAATTGATTATATATTCGTACTCACTGAGTTATGGACAACATATAAATATAATTTATTTAGGGTTTGGATATGTGACCTTAAACCCTATACATAGGCCTGGACTGCATATTGTGTATGCAAATAGGGTATCAGGTTCCTAACCGGATTGCCCTAAGATGTGAGGAATGTAGCCTTTAGTCTAATTTGATATATTTTTCTGCTTATTGAATAGAGTGGGATCGTTTGGCAATGAAACCAAAGGATAAAGCGGTAGTTGATTAGCAATGCTAACTTTTGGAAGAGGTAAGTGTTTATATCCATTTCTTTGGAGGCCCTGCACCACGTGTTCCTTGCGTGTGTAGCTGCCGATAGGCGTACTCATTACGCCTTAGCTTTGAATTTACATTGTATATTGTATGTTATGCCCTGTTGTTGGTATTGCATAGAGCATATGAGCATTGCACTCTAGTTTTGAGAATTATATATACTTCCCGGTAATCGATAAGAGTCCCGAGCTGGTGAAGGGTCATTATTTCATATACTTCCCGGTTGGCGATGAGAGTCCGGCACCGGTGAACGGTCATTATTGCATATACTTCCCGGTAATCGATGAGAGTTCCAAGCTGGTGAAGGGTCATTATTGCATATACTTCCCGGTAATCGATGAGAGTCCCGGGCCGGTGAAGGATCATCATTACATATACTTCCCGGTAATTGATGAGAGTCCGAGCCGGTGAACGGTCATTATTGCATATATTTCCTGGTAGACGATGAGAGTCCCGCGCCGGTGATAGGTTTCAGGCTTATGTGACTACATTGCATCGTACCGAATTCATCCAATCTCATTGTACCACATACTGACTATTGTGTGTATTGTGTTGTGTTTTAAGTATGCGGTATGTATACTACGTCGTGGACATATCTCAGTTTGCCTATATATTTCTAGCTCATATTCTGTGTTGCGGGGATCGGGTTGCACGCCGCAACGGTATAAATATATGGATCGGGTTGCACGCCGCGACAGTATGAATATATGGATCGGGTTGTACGCCGCAACAGGATGGATATATGGATAGGGTTGCACGCCGCAACAGGATGTATTTCTGATTGTTGATATGTTCGGGATACTTTTATGTTCTGGCTATCTTACGTTCCCGGTTTTAATGAGTTTGTGATTCAGTACATGTTTCTAGTTATTATCTGGCTCTGCCTTTTCATAATTTAAATAAAATGAATTTTGTTTATCTATTTTTTTCTCCCTGGCTAGCTATCCTATTCTTTGAGGTGGCTAGTCTGCCCCACTTATTGAGTCCATTGACTCACCCTTGTTTGATGTTTGTTTCTTGTCTATCTATTTCGTTTCGGCAGGTTCGCTCCAAGATTGAGTTGGCCACGTTGTGAAGGAGTGAAGACGACTTCAGCTGTCAGGGTGAGCCAGCTTTTATTCCGGATGGCCACCAGTTTATTGGTTATTATTTCAGTTGCATTTTGCTCCCTTCAGGAGGTATCTGTCTTTTCTTGTACTCTTAGATGTCTTGTTTGGATAGCCCTAAACCTAGTATTTTGGGTAGTCAGCTGTAATTTCTTTTGTACAGCTTAGAGATATCGGTATGTCTGTGTTTTTTGTGTCTTGTCCTTATTTATGAATTGTTATATTTATTTTCCTAATTTAATTGGTAAGGGTTCGCCTGACGGGTCTAGGGGAGGATGTCGGGTGCCCACACGGCCTAGCCAGATTCTGGGTCGTGTCATAAATTAATCGTAATAACTATTAAAAGTGGAAAATATAAGGTTAAAGGTCTATATATCATAAATAAGGAACAATATATCTATTTTATGTTAAAGACACTTCTAATTGTCTATTCCATATAAATTTCACTAGATTTTACCCCTCTATTTTGTTAATCAATGTTTCCAGATGATATTGAACACCACTCGGCCTTGTTTCGTCGCTTATTCATGTTTAGTTTCAAAATATCCATGTGCCCAAAGGTATTGTATTGAGCATATAATATGTTCCGGAGAAATTATATATCAATTTTTCTCTGGAGCATGTTTGATTTATTTTCAAATTCTATTTTGACTATCCTCAATTTATGTTGGAATTATCATGCTTTTTCCTAATGTTTCTATTCTTGCATTATCAAAGTTTCATTGCTAATTGATTTTACGAGTTGAACTATCAAATTAAATTATTCTTGGTGACAAAATCATCCATAAATTATGACCCACATATATTATAGGAATGGATCACTATTATCTTCGTATGGGTTCCTCTTATCCTTATAATACATGGTACTGAAAATAGTTTGTTTGCAATGTTTATAATATTTGAGATTACTGTGCTCAAATAGATACCATCTGACTGTGTAGGTTCAACTCTCAAATACAAGTGAAATTTCGCCAATGACTTTTCATCACATCTCATCTTACAATCATGATTTAGCTGTAATATTTTGTTACATTTATCGTTACTTGTTATTTCCCAAAACACACCACTAATTACTTAAGGACCAGTTTCTTCAATGTGTTCCTTTACTTTGCTGAATGCGGAATTAAATAAACTGTAAGTAAATAACAACTTGATTTTAGCATGGAAAAACCCCATTAACTAGGGATAAAAAAACTACGACCTACTCTTTCAAGTAGGATTTCAACTTCACTATTTGAAATACTCACTTGGTTACAAGACTACCTTCTTACTAACCTAGGACTAACTCTAATCCTATAGTGACTCCTTTCACAATCAATGAAGCTTCTCCAAGTGCAAGACTTGAACTTAATAGTACAACTCGATAGTACCTACTACAGATGAACTAAGACTGAACTTTGACAAGACTCAATTTAAGGAACAAATTCTTTACTTCATTCCCTGTAGCTTAATAATTACACAAATATAATGAAGACTCTTTCAATGCTATAGCTCGACTCTCTCTGTATTTGTATACACTTCAACAGCTTCGATCCTTCTGATTTTATAGCCTCGAAATCCAAGAAGTCTTGAACAATTAGAACTCCAAAGCTTCCAAGAGTTTGAGTCTTAATTGAACTACCTTGCTAGGATGACCGAAATCCTTTAGCTCTTATCCAATCTTATGCAATATTTTCTTCTCTCGTGCAATCCTGCATAATTATCAGGATAAACATTAGATTTTAGGATAACAATTAATTTTTCCGCTTAATTGATTTTGCGTAATAATTTAATCAACTGCAGTGATCCAAAGAAACATGTCCTTGGATCTGTTCCTTAGTCATCAGTCAAAGCTCCAAGCTTATCCAAGCTAAAATTTTCCCCCTTTTTGATGATGACAAACTCATAGACTAAGCTTCATATCCTAAATGTCCTGAATCACAACTTGTAACTTAAAAGAAACATTAGTAGAGGATCAGGTTCTCAATCAGGTTATAAATATCACAAGCAAAATCGGACTTACTCTTCCCCATTTTGGCATCATTGAAAAGGTTGCATAAGTTAGAATTTATCAAGCAAAAGAACAAGCAGCTCATAGCCATTGAGGCAACTCAAAATGCAAGCATAATTCAACATAAAGCAACTACAATAAAATGATAGTAGTCATCGAAGATAATTTATCATTAGAAAATATATGTCAACCAGGGGATACAAGCAGATACTACTAAACTATTCAAAAACTAGAAAACGAAAAGACTAAGGCACTAGAACTAGTCTAGATCCCACTAGACAAAAGATGGCTTTTTTTTGTTTAGGTTATCAGGTTGTGGAAGGACCAGGTCCCTGAGACTTTTCCTGCAACAGCTCAAACATCTTTTTGAGCATCCTTTCATTTGTCTCTTTAGCTTTAGTAGCCTCAGCTTTCCAGTAGTCCCTTTCTTCCTCCAACCTAGTTATTTCAGTAGCTTGAATGGCAACTTGTTGCCGCACGGCCCTCACCTTGTTGTTTAGAGGCTGTTTACCAACTCTAACCATCAGAGGATCAGCTTGTACATTCAGATCGCAGCTGATCACTGTGGCAATTCCAAACCTCTCCTTCTTAGTAGAATTTATCACACCTTCCAAAAGAATCCCCAATTTGGCAAACAGATCAGTCAAGATAAATCCAAATGGCAAGGAATGCTCTTTCTTTCAAGTAAAAACCCTGTTAATCAGGTGAATCATGAACCTGGGCCAGTTTATCTGCATATCACTATCCAACAGTTCCATAAGGACCAGGTCCATGAAACTGGCTACCCCTCTCTTTTTCTGCCTTGGCATCATTATCTTATTCACAAACCCAAACAAAAACTGGTGTTGACGGTGCATTTCACTCTTTTGCACAACCCTTGGCTTCTCCTCCTCTGGATTTTCAACAAATTTTCTGGTGATTTCCAGACAAGTGGGAAGGTTTGTCAAATCTGGCCAAATCTTTTTGATGTAGTTTTCATACCCCGCAGAAGGAATACCAAGCATTTAACCTAACTCCTTTGTGTCAAAGGTTATTTCTCTATCATAGACAGAAATAGTGATCATATCCCTCTTGATAGAGCAGTTTTTATAAAATTCATGAACCATAACCTTGGCACACCTCCCCTTGGTCTGAAGGACCATGTCCTTCTAGCCTTGCACCTGCAATATTTGCAACATCCAGAGCATACCCTCTTCCTCAACATCAGAGACCACTCTACCTTTCAAAACTTTTCTTGTCATAATATCATTATGCACACAATTTTGAACATTATCTCCCTCATTCTCATTTTCACTATCGTCACCTTCAGCAGACTCTTCAAAACTAGAATCAGAACTTTCATCAACTAAAGTTCTCTTTGAAGACTTGGTCCTCTTGGAAGATTTACCAGCAGTGGCTTTTATAGAACTTCTTGTCACTCGCCCTAGAGAAATTTTCTTGTTCTTAGGCTGAGGAACAACTTCCTCCACATCATCTATCGCATCATCTTCTTATTCATCAACCTCCCTTTCTTTCTCAACAGATTCAGTTTCTTCTTCAAAAACAGGATCAACAACCTGCTTGCTTTTCCCTTTCCTACTTCTTTCGAATACAGCAGCCATTCTTTTATCAGCAGCCTTTATAGAACTCCTAGTTCTTCTAACCCCACAAGCAGGAGTTGAAACAGAAGGAACAATTCCTTTTGCCTTAGAAGAACTTTCACCCTAATTTTTCTTAAGACCTGGCTTATAGCTATCACCAATTTTCTTCAACTTTGCATTAATATCAGCGGCTAACTTTGCATCAATTGGACCTTTTCTAGCAAATTTTCTCCCCATACTTCTTATGTTTATAAGATAAATTATTGGTCGATCACCGTCAGTTAAAACTTCATCATCCACATCCACCACATTCTAATCCTTCATGGGTGCTCCAAAAGCAACCTCTGGAGACCGTAGATATTCATGCATGGGAGCCTCCAAATGCCTCATTTCATCCTCTTCACCTTCTCCCTCATGAACCAAACCCAAACCCCCTTTACCCTTTCTCCTTGGTTATCAATTACATTCAAAGGTGCAGCATAGTTTACATGAAATTGGTATACAATCACGGCCCTTGACAAGTCCTCCACTTGTTCTAAAATGGATTTTGCAGTGGGAACTGGTCCTTCCCCAAGATTTTCAGGCTCGGTGCTTTTGTGGAATTGGGTTTTCAGGGTTTGGTGAAGTTGTATCCATCGGTGAAGGTGAGTTGGGAATTGGTGGTTGATCAGAAGTGGGGTTGGAAGAGACGTTTTCAGGTGAGAGAGACATGGCAATTATACGTCGTAGGAGGCAAGTTATTATTCTTTCTGAAATGTTGAAAAAATTTTAAGAAAGCAAAGTGAAAGAGAGTTGGTGATTATGTGATTTTATATTGAGTGAATTAGGGAGTGGATTTAAGTGTAAAACGGATTCACTAACCTCAGTAATTGTATTTGTTACATCTCGTATGTCTAAAGTGACGTATATCATTCTAATGACATGTTAAGAATTATTAAGTGAGTTTAGAGTCATAATATGATCATATATGATGTTTATATGTTGAATACAAAGATTGGAAAAAAATCGGATTTAAGTTGCGGAAAAACCGTCTAAGGATTGCCTTGTAACGAAGCTTTTTGAGTAATTAATTCTGTGTGTTATATGAGATCTTTTCGGGACATATCATATACAAAATTTAAGGTCTTGGAGTGTCGGTTCCAACGCTTTTGACTGTTTGTTCAAACAATGTCTGGAAAAAAAGATATGAGCATCATAAGTCAGGTCAGAAGAAGGGACATAAGCGGAAAAGAAGACTAGAAGTGAAATATTTTTTATTATAAAAGAGAAATTCGTCTCTTTCTCGACATTTTCCAGAAATCTTATGATAGAAATAGTGTCTTCTTGAAATTTTAATCCATTTTTCTGATTTCGAAGGAAGGAAGCCAATCTTAACTCGAAAATGAAGATGGATTGCATCAAAACGCTCTACGCGATTAAGGTAACATTATGCTACCTTCAATTTCGTCTATAGTTTGAGGTTCAGAATTACTTCATACCTAAGTAAAGTACCTAAATGCCGTGTTATAGCTTTTTTAAGCTTTAGAAGGTGTGGAATTCAAGGAAACAAGGTTTAGAAGCAAAATAAATCAAACGCATGTAAGGCTACACCTTTCTTTCGACAAAACATTTGTTTTATATCATTTGTAGTTTGTCTTAGTTCCAAAATTGATGGTTCTTGTGGGGAACTTGTGTGGAATAAAGGTAAGAGTATATGTGCTGAATTTGGTACTAAGAACCACGGTGAAAGATGTTAAAAATAGCAGCACAAAATGTTTCGAACTTTGAAAAATTGTATTTATCTTCGCAGAGCTGTTAGTTGTTTGAGCATAACACCTTGTACAAAATTGATATTGAGATGATTTAAGATTCCATGGAAGCCTAAAACTTATATATAAAATTTTCATGAAGTCCATGAAGTCTATAACTTTGATCTACACTCTGAAAATTAGGTCATAATGCAGGACAGTGGTGCTGTCGAGACATTCTATTAGCAAATTTGGTATGTCATCCGGTCATCTCATTTTGTTATCAATTTAAGTAGTTTATGTTATCAGCTTATCTGGGTACCCATTCCCGTGTATATTATAGTGCCGGTTATATTTTTTTGGATCATCTAGTTTTAGGTGAAACTCTGCCGAAATTTTTATAGAAACTTAACGAGTTGGACAAATTCTGAGTTCTAGGTTGTGTCTATAATTCCATCAATAGTTTTCTTATCATTCCTTTGAGCCTATATCTAGTGTGGACACATATGTTATGCCTCATACATGCTTATGCTTATATTTTAATCATATTATGTATGATTTGGAGTCCCCCATAGAGGCTAGACATTGGGCACACAGTCCGGTCGCATGTGATACTACCCGTCTGGGGGACACAGCCCCTCTGATTCAGGCGAGAGTTGAAACACCTAGTGTGATCAGGTGTCATTCACACACTCTGACTAGAGAGACAAGATATTACTGGCTGGGGGGACATAGCCTATAACACCCGCCAGGTTTGTTATATACACGTATATAGCCACAGTATACACCGTATGACTATACATGAGGCTAGTTCAGATGTTCAGTTACCTGATTTGGGCGGATACAGCCCATAACGCCAGACGGGTACCAGTTCAGATAACCGTTCATTTTTAGCTTAGTACTAGTTGTCACTTCTCAGGTATCAGTCACCAGTTCTTAGTATCAGCATCAGTTGACAACTATCAGTTCCAATTTCTAGTTACCAGTTATCAGCCATATTACATTCATTTATCAGTATAGTTCAGCTTGGTCTTCAGTTTCAGATTCAGTTAGACTTCAATTTATATTTAGATCATGTTTAGTTCATGTTTCAGATTTCCATCTTCATTGCTATATTTCAGCACATATTTTATATTTACATTCCAGCCTTACAGTTTCATTCAGCTATGCCATATATTACATCCTCATGCCTTACATACTTTGTACGTATCGTACTCACGCCCTTTTCTGGGGCGCTGCATTTCATGCCTTGCAGGTACAGATAGATCACCGCTTGGGCCACGTTAGTAGGCCATCTACCAAGTATTGGAGTCACTCCGCTTACTCTAGGAGTTACTTATCTTTTGGTATGTGTACAGTCAGCTAGTTTGGGTATGGCAGGGCCTTGTCCCGTCCTTTGTGTGTTCAGTTCAGCACTCTTATAGCCTTGTCATCTTTCCAGACTCTGTGTTTTCAGTAAATATGCATATATTTATAACCAGGTTGCCAGCTTATCTCTATTATTCATAGATTATTTGTAGGATTAGCGATGATCGATACTCAGTGTTGGTTATCCATCACGGCTGTAGGTTGGGTCGTGACAAAAGTGGTATCAGAGCAGTTCAGTCCTAGGGCGTCTATAGGTCGTGTCTAGAGGCTTGTCAGGATTATGTTGCACGCCATACTTATGAATAGGAGGCTACAAGGCACTTCAGGATGGTTGTCTTTCTTTCTTCTCTAGATTGTGTGATAGGGCCATGATTATAGAATTCAACCCTCTAACCATAACGTTTTGAGTAGAGCGATGCCGTCGAAGAAACTAACAGCTGTCCAGAAGGGCAAGGCCATTGCTGTCAAGGGTACTAGTAGAGTCACACCTGAGGTGAATGAGAGTGAGGAGTCCAAACCTGAGGCTCCATCTGAGACCTCACAGATCCCCTCAATGCAGCGCGATATTAGAGGTACTGCAGCTATTTTACCTCCAGCTTCTCAACCTGATAGCTAGGGGCAGGAAGTAGGGGATGCCATCAGATTATTGACTAGTCTTGTAGTTTCTCAGATTAGACGGCATACTGCAGATGCCTAGGGAGATACTAGATCCAGGATCAAGGATTTTATCCAACTAGAGCCTCTAATCTTTACTGCATCCCGTACAAAAGAGGACCCTCAGGATTTTCTAGTGAGAATAGTCAGGATGTTGAGGGTCATGCACGTGTCAGACACAGAGTCAGTAGAGTTGGCTGCATTCAGATTGCATGACTTAGCAGGAGGGTGGTATCAGACATGGGAGCTATCTAGAGGGCCAAATGGTACTCCGGCGACTTGGGAAGAATTCTTGGATGCCTTCCTTCATCAGTATATGCCAATGGAGACACAAAGAGCATGTGTTGATCAGTTCCTAACCTTGAGACAGGGAAGTTTGAGTTTAGAAGAGTATAATTATCGGTTTAATTCTTTGGCAAGGTTTGTCTACTGTGATAGCAAATATGGAGGATAGAATTCACAAGTATGTAGTGGAACTAGGTCCACACCTGGTGAACGAGTGTATGACTATTGCTATGCAGCAATGTATGATCATATCACGCATTCAGGCATTTGCTTTATCACTTGAGGAGAGGAAGCAGAAACAGAGAGCCAACAGGGATATAGGGTCACATAAGAGGGGCAGATTGTCTGGTTCATTCAGAGAGACATCTGGATTGAGTAGGCAGCAGAGTGTTAGACAGCCAACAGCTAGAATACCTCCACAGTCCTGTGCCTCGAGATCTAATAAACCTCCTCAGTCCATGGCTAGTCAGGCATCACAGACTTCAGGATTTCAGTGTCGTGGTAATTTTGTACAGGCCAGTCAGACATATCCCAGATGCCAAGATTGTGGTAGACGCCACTTGGGCCCATGTCAGTTAGGAGTTGATACTTGTTATATTTGCTGCGAAGCAGGCCATTTCATGAGAGATTGCCCGACTAAGGGTAGTAGTGGTGCAACCCAGCCAGCCAGATCAGCAGTAGCTTCCTTAGCACCAGGACGCCCTCAGGGGCAAGTTCCTCGGGCACCAATAGGTCATGAAAGAGGTCGAAGTGAAGCTCTTATAGCAAGCGGTCCTCAGAATCGCTCCTATTCTCTTATTGGTCAACAGGACCAAGCCGCTTCACCAGATGTAGTCACAGGCAGCTGAAAAAGCACGAGCAGAACTACCCTACCCATGATTTGGAGCTTTCAACACTCATTCATGCATTAAATATTTGGAGACAGTATTTGTATCGGGTTCATGTTGATATTTATACAGACCACAAGAGCCTCTAGTACATGATTAAGCTGAAGGAGCTAAACTTACGACAGAGGCGGTAGCTAGAGTTGCTGAAGGACTACGACATAGACATTCTTTATCATCCAGGTAAAGCGAATGTTGTAGCAGATGCCCTTATTCATAAGTCTATTGGTAGTCTATCTTATTTACAGCTACAGAAAAGAGAGTTAGCTCATGCACTCCATCAGTTAGCCAGCATGGGAGTTAGATTAATAGATTCAGAGGACGCAGGAGTCACAGTTCCGAACACAGCCACTGCTTGCCTAGTGACAGAAATAAAACAGAGCAAGTATGAGGATTCATTTCTAGTTGAATAAAAACTGATAGCAAGAAGAAAACCGGAGTCACCATACAGGGTTACTAGTAACGGGGTTCTCATGTATAAAGATAGACTTTATTATCCTGATTTTGCAGATTTACGTGGACAGATTATAGCAGAGGCACATTATTCCAGATATACTGTTCATCCAGATTCGACTAAGATGTAACATGATCTTAACCAGATTTATTGGTGGGACGAAATGAAGCGTGTCATACAAGAACTTGTGGCTCAGTGTCCTAACTGCTAGCAGGTTAAAATTGAAGATCAAAAACCCTGTGGCTTGTTGCAGGAAATAGAGATTCCATCATGGAAATGTGAAATAGTGAATATGGACTTCATTACAGGCTTGCCCCGTACGTGGAGCAGGTATGACTCTATCTGGGTTATAGTAGACAGGCTTACTAAATCAGCTCATTTCTTGCCAGTTAGAACTACAAATACAGTAGAGGATTATGCCAGAATTTATATCAGAGTGATAGTTCGGCTACATGGTATTCCAGTATCTATCATTTAAAACAGGGGCGCAAAGTTTACAGCTAATTTCTGGCGATCATTCCAGACGGGTTTAGGGACACAGGTAAATCCGAGTACATCATTTCATCCACAGTCAGACAGACAGGCTGAGCGGAGCATTCAGACATTAGAAGATATGTTTAAAGCTTGTGAGTCAGATTTTGAAGTCAGCTAGAGTGATCATCTACCTTTGATTGAGTATGCATATAATAATTGCTATCATTCTAGCCTACATATGGCGCCATATGAAGCTTTGTATTGGCGCAAATACAGGTCTCCTATAGGATGGTTCGAGGTTGGCGAGTCCCAATTGATAGGTCCAGATTTAATCCAGCAAGCAGTTGATAAAGTCAAGTTGATCGGGGAAATATTATTACCAGCGGAGAGCAGACAGAAGTCCTATGTTGATAATCGACGTCGATATTTAGAATTTCAGATTGGCGATTGGGTATTCTTGAAAGTATCACCTACGAAAGGCGTTATGAGATTCGAAAAGAAGGGCAAGCTTAGCCCTAGATTCATAGGTCCATATCAGATTATCAGACTAGTCGGGCGTGTTGCCTACGAATTAGACCTTCCAACAGACCTTCAGGAGGTCCATCCAGTATTTCATTTTTCCATACTCAGAAAATGTGTCGGAGATCCTTCTATTGTACCAATAGAGGATGTACAGATCACAGAGTAGTTGACTTATGAAGAGGTGCCAGTTGCAATTTTGGATAGGCAGATTCGTCGACCAAGGACGAAAGACATTTCTTCATTTAAGGTGCTACGACGAAGCAATAACGTAGAAGAAATGACTTGGAAAGCTGAGGAAGATATGAGACCCAAGTATCAACATCTCTTCACTACTTCAGTTATATAAAAGATCCTTGCTTAATGCTTGTACATACTTCATTTGACATTCGAGGACAAATGTTCCTAAGGGGATAGATTGTTACACCCCGTATGTCAAAAGTGGCGTATATAATTCTAATAACATGTTAAGAATGATTAAAGTGATTTTAAAGTCATAATATGACCATATATGACATTTATATATTAAATATAAAGTTTTAAAAAAAATCGGATTAAGTTGCGGAAAAACCGATTAAGGATTGCCTTGTAACAAAGATTTTTGAGCAATTAATTCTGTGTGTTATGTGAAGTCTTTTGGGGACATATCATATACAAAATTTAAGGTCTTGGAGTGTAGGTTCCAACTCTTTTGAATGTTTGTTCATACAATGTCCGAATAAAAGGATATGAGCGTCATAAGTTAGGCCAGAAGAAGGGACATAAGAAGAAAAGAGGCCTAGAAGTGAAATGTTTTTTATGATAAAAGAGAAATTCATATCTTTCTCGACATTTTCCAGAAACCTCATGATAGAAACAGTGTCTTCTTGAAATTTTAAGCCATTTTTATCATTTCGAAGGAAATAAGCCAATCTTAACTCGAAATGGAAGACGGATTGCATCAAAACGCTCTGTGCGATTAAGGTAACGTTATGCTACCTTCAATTTCGTCTATAGTTTGAGTTTTAGACGAAAGTACCTAAACTCTGTGTTATAACTTTTTTAAGCTTTAGAAGGTGTGAAATTCAAGGGAAACAAGGTTTTGAAGCAAAAAACATCAAAGGTATGTAAGGCTAAACCTTTCTTTCGACAAGACATTTGTTTTATATCTTTTGAAGTTTCTCTTAGTTCCAAACTTGATGGTTCTTGTGGGGAAGTTGTATGGCATAAACGTAATAGTGTATGTGCTTAATTCTGTACTAAGAATCACGATGAAAGATGTCCAAAATAGCAGCACGAAATGTTTCAAAATTTGGAAAATTGAATTTATCTTTGGACAACTGTTAGTAGTTTGAGCATAACTCTTTGTACAAAATTGATATTGAGATGATTTAAGATTCTCTGGAATCTTAAGACATATATCTAAAACTTTCATACAGACAACGAAGTCTATAATTTTTATCTACACTCTGAAAATTAAGTCGCAAGGCAGGACAGTGGTGTTGTCCAGACATTCTATCAGCAGATTTGTTATGTCGTTCGATTATCTCATTTTGTTATCCATTTAAGTTTTTTATGTTACCAGCTTATCCGGTTACCCATTCCCATGTATATTACAGTGCTGGTTCTGTTTTTGCGGATCATCCTGTTTTTGGGGAAACTCTGCCGAAATTTTTATTGATATTCAAAGAGTTGGACAAATTCTGAGTTTTATGTTGTGCCTATAATTCTATCCAGAGTTTTCTTATCCTTTCTTTTAGTGCATATATGTTGTGGACACATATGTTATACCTCATACATGCTTATGCTTATACTGTGATCATATTATGTGTGATTTGGAGTCACCCATAGAGGCTGGACAATGGACACATTGACCGATCGCGTGTGATACTACCCGTCTGGGGGAAACATTACCTCTGGTTCAGGTGGGAGTTGAAACATCTAGTGTGATCGGGTGTCATTCACACACTCTGACCAGAAAGACTAGACATTACTGGCTGGGGGGGGACATAGCCTATAACACCCGCCAGGTTTGTTATATACACGTATATAGCAATAGTATTCACTGCATGACAATACATGAGGCCAGTTCAGATGTTCGATTGCCTAATTTGGAGGGATACAGCCCATAACACCAGACTGGTACTAGTTCAGATAACAGTTCATTTTTAGCTTAGTACCAGTTATCTGTTCTCAGTTATCAGTCACCAGTTCTTAGTATCAGCATCAGTTGAAAACTATCAGTTTCAGTTTCTAGTTACCAGTTATCAGTCATATTACAGTTATTTATCAGTATAGTTCAGCTTAGTCTTCAGTTTCAGATTCAGTTAGACTTTAGTTTATATTCAAATCATGTTTAGTCCATGTTTCAGATTTCCAACTTTATTGATATACTTTAGCACATATTTTTATATTTATATTCCAGCCTTACAGTTTCATTCAGCTATGTTATATATTACATGCTCATGCCTTACATACTTTGTACATATCGTACTCATGCCCTTTTCCGGGGTGCTGCGTTTTATGCCGCACAAGTACAGATAGATCAGCACTTGGGCCACGTTAGTAGGCCATCTACCAGCTATTGGAGTCACTCTACTTACTCCCGGAGTTACTTATCTTTTGGTATGTGTACAGTCAGATAGTTTGGTCATGGCGAGGCCTTGTCTCATCCTTTGTATATTCAGTTCAGCACTCTTAGAGGCCTGTAGATATGTCCCTGTATGGTTCAATCACTATGTTATGTATGTCAGCATGTTATAGCCTTGTCATCTTTCCAGACTCTATGGTTTTAGTAAATATGTATTTATTTATAATCAGGTTAATAGCTCATCTCTATTATTCATAGATTATTAGTAGGATTACCGATGATCGACACTTAGTGTCGGTTATCTGTCGCGGCCCTAGGTTGGGTCGTTACAGTATTTCACACGTTAAGGACTCTTGGTAATCTCCCAAATATAGCCATTATGATGTGAGAGTCCTTGAGGGATTGGGAACTGTTTCTTCGATGGGACTCTTTTTCAGAACAGATAAATTCAAGTTACCTAGCGGGATTCTTCCTAAATTTACGTTACCTATAGTCTTTAACCTTTAATATAATCTGAATAAAAAAGAGTACATACCTAAAATATTATCACCAAAACAATGTCCATCCCAATTTAATCAAAATTGCTCAATATGAATTTGTAAGAACACATGGGTAACATCATTAAAATTTAGCAAACTTTCATAGAAATCATGGCGTAGGAGTATACAATTAAGTATGAAACAGAGCTGAAACTTCAAATTGACTTTAATAGAATACATTTTTAAGCCAAATTTTCTAGCCAAATTTGAAGTAAAGCTTAGGTAGACTTAGGTGAATTTAATCATCCCTAATTCTAACATGTTCCTTTCAATATGATCTCTACCTAAGGCCTTGGTAAAAATATAAGCAATTTGTTTATCAGTAGGACAAAAAGCTATAGAAATCAAACCCTTCTCATAATTGTCCCTCAAGAAATGATGTCTTATGTCAATGTGTTTAGTCCTTTTGTGATGCACTAGATTTTTAGTCATGTTAATTGCACTACTGTTATCACAATAGACAGGAACCGTTCCTACATCAGCACCAAAATCTTGTAATGATTGTTAATCCACAACAATTGAGAACAACATGAGGCAGCTGCCACATACTCAGCTTCTACAGTAGAAAGTGCCACTGAATTTTATTTCTTAGTTCCCCATGAAATCAAACACTCACCAAGAAAATGTGCCATACTTGAGGTACTCTTTCTATCAACAAGAAAACGTGCATAGTCAGCATTAGTATACCCAACAAGATTAAAATTACAACCTTTTGGATACCAAAGTCCCAAGGAATATGTTCCTTTCAAATATATCAATATTCTTTTAACAGCTTTCAAATGAGATTCCTTAGGATCTAACTGAAACCTAGCACATAAGCCAACACTAAACACAATGTCAGGTCTACTAGCAGTTAAATATAGCAAGGAACCAATCATGCCCCTATACAATTTTTGATCAACTGAAATTCCATGTTCATCAAGATCTAATTTTGTGGCAATTGCAATGGGTGTATCAATTTCCTTAGCATTATCCATATCAAACCTTTTAAGTAATTTCTTAACATATTTTTGTTGATGAATCATAGTTCCATTTGAAGTTTGCTTGATTTGTAAACCCAAAAAGAAATTGAGTTCACCCATCATGCTTATTTCAAAATCACTCCCCATCAAGTTTGCAATTTCCTTACTCAGATTTTCACAAGTAGCACCAAAAATTATATCATCTACATAAATTTGAACAATTAAGAGATGTTTACCCTTTTCTTTCAAAAACAATGTGCTATCAATTTTACCTCTTTAATATCCATGCTGAAGTAGGAATTTTGATAAACGTTCATACCAAGTTCTTGGTGCCTGCTTGAGTCCATACAAAGCTCTATCTAACTTGTACACATGTTCAGGGAATTGTTCATTCTCAAAACTTGGTGGTTGTTTGACATAGACTTCTTTCTTTAAGTATTCATTCAGAAATGCACTCTTAACATCCATTTGATGTAGAGTGAATTCCATGTAAGTAGCAAAGGTTATATGAAGTCTTATTTCTTTCAATCTTGCAACTTGAGCAAAAGTCTCATCAAAGCCAATGCCCTCGTCTTGGCTATACCTCTGAATGGCCGACCTGGCTTTATTCCTGGTTGCCATACCATCCTCATCAAGTTTGTTTCTGATAACCTATTTTGTTCCTGTAATGGACTTGTTCCTTGGTTTGGGTTCCAGATGCCAAACTTGACTTCTTTGAAATTGATTCAACTCCTCCTGCATAGCATTGATCCGATTTGTATCTTTCAGTGCCTCTTTTATATTTTTGGGCTCAACAAGAGATAAGAAGGCACTAAAGGCACACAAATTGTGATTCTTGACTGCTGATCTAGTTTGAATTCCAACAGCCTTGTTTGAGATTATCTGATCAACAGGATGTGAACCTTGATACTTGTAAGGCTTGTGTACCAGTCCATCCTCAGAAGCACCTTGCTGAGGAACAGTTCCTGGTGTAGTAGCACTACAGGTTTGTGTGGTGGAACCAGCATTTGTTCCCCCTGTTTTTGTGTTACTTTCTACAGATCTATCTTGAGGAACAGTTCCTTGTGCTTCACTTCTCGCAACATTCTCATCCAATGTCTGCATTTGCCGAGGACCAGGTTTATCATGCCTCAACATTCCAATTTCCTCATCTTCTTTTACTTGTTATTGAGATAAATTGTCCGATTCATCAAACTTAACATGCATGCTTTCTTCAATTTTCATAGTTTTCTTATTAAACACCCTATATGACTTTCTATTTAAGGAATAGCCAACAAAGACTCCATCATAACTTCTAGGATCAAATTTCCCTAAGGCATCTTTCCCATTATTATGAATGAAACATTTATAGCCAAAAGGTCTAAGATGTGAAACATTAGGCTCTCTTCCTTTGAGTAATTCATACGGGGTCTTTTCCAACAAAGGTCTTGTCATGCATCTATTAATTATGTAGCAAGCAGTGTAAATAGCTTCCGCCCAAAAACTTTGTGAAAGATTTCCAGATAACAATATAGTCCTCGCCATTTCTTCTAAGATCCTATTTTTTCTTTCAACTACTCTATTTTGTTGTGGAGTTCTAGGTGAAGAGAAATTATGATTAATGCCATTCTCATTACAAAAATTTAAAAATATATAATTTTTAAATTCAGTTCCATGATCTGACCTAATGGTAACAATATGACTATCTAGCAAAAAGTGAAAATGCATTAAATGCTTACTCTTTAGATGCAAGAAATATAGTCCATGTAAATCTAGAATAATCATCAACTAGTACCATAACATATTTTTTACCATCACGGCTCATTGTTCTCATTGGTCCACAAAGATCAATATGGACCAGTTCCAAAGGTTTGGTAGTACTTACCTGTTTCTTTGGTTTAAAGGAAGATTTTACCTGCTTCTCCCTGGCACAAGCTTCACAAACTTAATCATCCTTGAACTTGATGTTGGGAAGACCTATCACCAAGATTTTGGAAACTAGCTTGTTTAATTGTAAAAGACTAGCATGACCAAGTCTTTTGTGCTATAGGAGGGGATAATTTTGCATTACACTCAGACAACTCATGCTTCTATCAACTAGTGTTAATAGATCTACCTTGTAGATATTTCCATGCCTATTTCCCAGCAAAATAATCTCTCCAGAAATTTGTTTAGTCACAGTACAACCAGTAGGTGAAAAATTAACATTATTACCTTCGTCACACAATTAAAATATACTGAATAAGCAATGCTTCAAACCATCTACTAGAAACAAATTATCTATGCTATGTGAATCAGATCTACCTACCTTTCCAATGTATATAATTTCCCCTTTCTTACCATTATCGAAGGAAATACTTCCTCCGTGAAAGGCTGAGAGTGAAAGGAACAGTTCCTTGTGTCCTGTCATATTCCTGTAGAAACCACTGTCCATGTACTATTTGTGGTTCCTCACCTTCACTCTAGCCTGCAAAAGAAAACTATGGGTTAATTTTAAGAACCCAAACTAGTTTGGGTTCCTTTCCTAGAATGGTAATGATATCTTTGTGTGAACAATTTTCTTTGCCACTGAGTTTTGAACAGGTTTATAGGACCTGTTCCTTTGTCAAGCCTTTGCCAGAAATTGGTAATTTCTTTTCAAGTGGCCAGTTTTCCCACAGTTTGTGCATAACCAATTTTCAGGAAGAGTTATATACTTACTCTTTGGATCCCATTTGGGCAATGACTGAGATTTCATAAACCTAATACCCTTCCTATTACTACTATGATTTTCTTGTAACCATTCTAGTGCTTCAAAGGACTTGTTCCATTTTACAGTTTTGCTTAACTCTGTTTTCGTTTTAACTAAGTCCTCTTCCAAAATCTTATATTTTCATCTTTTTTATACAGTTCATCAAATGTGACTTTCAATTTCTCTTCAGCAATGAGCTGATGAGAATTAGCAATGCCCTTACAATTTTCAACTGTTTTGACTTCCAATTTCTCATTTTTCTAGTTCCTGAACAGTTGATTCAAGTGTGAGGACCTTTTCCTCTAGCATGCTAATTTTCCTTTTCAAAGTATCATTTTTAATTATAACCTTTTTTGTATTATGTTTCTAAACTTTCAGTTTCATCATGCAGTTGATCTTTACCATCTCTTAGAGATTTAAACTCATTTAGCACAGTGTGAAACACTTTAACTAATTTCTCTCTAGGCATGTTTTTCACATCTTCTTTGAGTTTAGAAACAAATACCTCAACATCTTCTTCATTATCAAAATCTTCAAGAGCCATTAGAGCAAGTTCATCATCCAGATCATCATCAGATTGCTCATCTTCACTATCTTGCCAACCAGCAACCATAACTTTGGGATTTCCAATTTTCTTGCGGGCCTGTTCCTTAGCCTTTCTTCTTTCCTCAACATATATATTTCTCAATTCTCCTTCCATAACTAGACATTTGCTGATGTAGTGCTCCACGCTTCCACATTTGAAGCATTTTCCAGCCTATTTCATGTTAGAAGACCTACCATGTCCACTAGCCCCCTTTTCTTATTCAAATATCTTTGGACACTCTTAGCCATAAGGACCAGTTTCTTATCATCAATGGACTTATCAACAACAGTTAAGGCTAGGTTAGGTTCAGTTTAATTGGTTCACCTATGTTCTTAACCTTTTTCCTTAATTCATAAGTTTTCAAATTACCTATAAGCTCATCTAAACAAAATGTGGTAAGATCCTTACTTTCAAAAATGGCACAAGCCTTAATTTTCCAAGACTCTGGAAGAACTTTAGTTAGGATTTTTTCAACTCTATCATCAACACAAAAAACCCTTCCCAAAGATATAAGTTAAGAAGAAATAGCATTAAACCTAGTATATATTTCAGAAATTGATCCTCCTTCTTTTATTTTAAAACATTCATATTCAGCAATAAGAAGTGTACCTCTAGATCTTTTCACTTGACTTGTTCCTTCATGAGCAACCCAACACGACCTGGAATCTGGCTAGGCCGTGCGGGCACCCGACATCCTCCCCTAGACCCGTCGGGCGAACCCTTACCAATTAAATTAGGAAAATAAATATAATTCAATTCATAAATAAGAACAAGACTTAAAAAAAATAGAGACATACTGATACCTTTAAGCTGTACAAAAGAAATTACAGCTGACTACCCCACATACTAGGTTTAGGGCTATCCAGACTAGACATCTAAGAGTACAAAAGAAGACAGATACCTTCCGAAGGGAGCAAAATGCAATTGAAATAATAAACAATTTACTGGTGGCCATCCGGAATAAAAGCTGGCTCACCCTGACAGCTGAAGTCGTCTTCGCTCCTTCACAACGTGGCAAACTCAATCCTACAGCGAACCGGCAGAAACGAAATAGATAAACAAGAAACAGACAACAAACAGGGGTAAGTCAAAAGGACTCAATAAGTGGGCCAGACTAGCCACCTCAAAGGATAGGATAGCTATCCAGGGAGAAGAAACAGATAAACAAAATTTCTCTTATTTAATAAAAAGGCAGAGCCAGATAATAACCGAAAACACGTACGAGCCAGAAACATATCAACAAATAAGCAATGCACGTATAAGCAGAACAGTAGTTATGTACCACAAGTCTACACAGTGGTATGAAATGAAATGAAATGAGATGAAATGAAATATGATGTAAAGGGTCACATGTGCCAAATGAATGGAGCGGAATCCTCCTGCTCCTAGGGTCGAATCCTCCTGCTCTCAGTATGATGCAATGGAGCAAAATCCTCATGCTGCTAGGGCGGAATCCTCCTACCCTTAATATGATGCAATGGAGCGGAATCCTCCTGCTCCTAGGGCGGAATCCTCCTACCCTCAATATAATGCAATGGAGCGGAATTCTCCTACCCTCAATTTGATACAATGGAGCGGAATCCTCCTGCTCCTATATAATAAAACCAGAGGCGGAATACTCCTGCACTAAGTAAATGATATAGCAACGTAATGCATATGAATGCAATATGATGCAATAATAACTCCTTTACCGGCGCGGGACTCTCATTGACAGCTGGGAAGTAGATGTCAACTCACAGCCAGAGTACAATGCTCAGATCCTCAATGCAATACCAACAACAGGACATAATATATAATATACAATGTAAATCCAAAGCTAAGGCGTAACGAGTACGCCTATCGGCAGCTACACACGTAAGGAACACGTGGTAGAGAGTCCACGAGGCTAGATGCCTCCAAAGAAATGGATATAAACACTTACCTTGTTATAAAGTTAGTACAGTTACTCAACAACCGCTTTGTCCTTTGAATTCATTGCCAAATGATCCCACTGTGTTCAATAAGTAGGAAAATATATCACATAAGGCTAAAGGCTTCATTCCTTATGTCTTAGGGCAATCCAGTTAGGAACCCGATACCCTATTCGCATACGCAATACGTAGGCCAGGTCTATATATAGGGTTTAAGCTCACATAACCAAACCCTAAGTAAATTACATTTATAAGTTGCCCATAACTCGGTGAGTACGAATATATACTCAATTCCATTATTAGGGTTCAATTAACCCTTTAACCTATTAATTGAACTTATTAAAACGGTGTTTAATATCCCAATTTTTACCGTTAAAATATATTCAAATGCACGTAATAAACTCAAATGCTGCATCAAGATCATTACCTGAATGTTTCGGGGTGAAAATTCTATCTTTTCTCCGGCTCTTTTCTCATTTTCTGGTATTTTTCTTTTCCCTCTGCGTCATTTCTGCTTCTTCGCTTCTCATTTCTTTCTGTTTCAGTATCTATCACTTAAGCCTTGGGATTTTATCCAAAGGTCAACCCACCGCCTGCCTTTCTTTTTCCTTTAACTTTTTTTTTTTTTTTTTTACTTTTATATTTTCTTTTCTTAATCGAAAATTAAAACGATACCCTATGATACTCGAAATAATTCTAAATTTTGCATACAAATTATACCAAAATATATGTAACACACTTGCTAAGGCGAATCTCAAATCGGACTCCCGAAATCAATATGCAAATTAAATGGAAAAAAGGTCAAATTATATAACTTTCTGCATTTTAGCGAAACTAGCCGAACAACCTCGAAATATGCTTTCGAAAGTTCACACATGTCACAAATAATCATACGACTCTAACGGCGCTTTCGAATTTTGAATCGGAGCTCATTCGCCAAAATTGTGCTCGAAAACCTCTTTTTAATATTTATCGACAATAAAAAATGAAATCTTCTTTCGATGCCCACCAAACGAGGTCTGATTTAGCTCAAACTTTATAGATAGGTCCTAATGGACATTACAAAGTTTTTAAAATTATCGGCACGCCAATCAGAATTCTAAATTCTGAAACGACTACCTAAGGTCGTTTCATTCTCCTCCACTTAAACTCTCGTTCGTCCTCGAACGAGCCTAAGTCTAAAAAAAATCGCACAGATAACAAGAAAACTTTCACGACCTTCATAAGCTACTCCACGAGCCTTATCTCCTAATTACAGGAACAAAATTATACTACGCACATCATACTTTTGGAATAAAATATATCTGGATAATATGATAATACTATTGCACAGCTTTTTCTTACTAAGCTGATCCTTCCTCGATCACGGGAAAAGAGTTCTACATTTTCGAAGCAAAGATACACGAAACTTTGAATGGGTTAACATGATTCAACCGATAATCACGTCTTCGATATACCTTTTGATATAGAACAGGTCGATGGAACTAAGAATTAGCTCACGCTTGATGCAATAGGGGATCTTTTGAAGTACCTTGTCACTAAACACTATAGAAGATTTGCTGCAAGCTATATTATTTTTATGAACGTACTGTGCAACATCTCAGTTGATGTTAGTATTGTTCCGCAAGCTCCTTGTGGGTATGTAGTTACTAATATCCTAATGTATGTCAAAGGTTCATCTGAACAGGGTCTATCATATAAGGATAAAAGGATCATGCAAATACAACTGGATAGTATGACGCAGACGAGGAATGATCTCCAGAGTGAACATCTACTTCAGGGTATTGTCTTTGAATTGGAAATATTATGACTTGAGAAAGTGAAAATAAATGAGGCATGAAGTTGGATCATGAGCTGAGGCAGAATACCAACAACAAAGTTGATTACTTGTTCACTTATAATGCTAAAGTAACTTCTCAAAGAGTTGAGGTGTGAAGGAGATATGCCAATGATGGATGGATGACAAGCTGCACTAGACCTTTAACTCTAAATTTTCATGAAGTAAAACAGCGTCAGTATGAGGATCCAGTTCTAGTTGAATACAGAAAGATAGCCAGAAGAAAACCGGAGTCACCATACAGGGTTACTACTGACGGTGTTCTCATGTATAAAGATAGACTTTGTGTTCCTGATGTTGCAGATTTACGTGGACAGATTATGATAGAGGCACATTATTCCAAATACACTGTTCATCCAGGTTCGACTAAGATGTACCATGATCTTAAGCAAATTTATTGGTAGGACGGAATGAAGTGTGACATAGCAGAATTTGTGGCTCAGTGTTCTAATTTCCAGGAAGTTAAAATCGTGTCATCTTTCAAGACTTTATGCTTTCAGCAGATAGGTACGTATATATGATCAGGTTGCCAGCTTATCTCTACCATTAATAGATTATTATAGGGTTTAGCAATGATCGACACTTATTGTAGGTTTTTGTCGTGGCCTTAAGTTGGGTCTTGACAAAAGTGGTATCAACGCCTTAGAGATTTAGTATTACCATTCAATATTTGGAGGAAGACTCCTCCACTAAAAGCACAAACTCATGCAGCTATTTGAATAGGAATAACCATCCTCGCACAGTCTACTGGACTAAAGAAGATTTAGCAAAAAGTTGAATGTAGGCAGACCTAAGCTACCAACTACCCTTTCGAGTTGCCAAACAGCTGCAACTCTCGAGTTCACAACTCCATACCTTTGCCGTAAACACCACCACCTGATGGATGGTACTTCTACTACCCTTAGAAGCCTTGAATAATAATAATATGCTTACCCGGCTACAATAACACGTACTCTTGCTCAACATAGGGAACATAACAAGCGGCTACCAACCGCCTAAGCTCACTAGTTCCAGACGAAGAAGAAATGGAAATAGACCGAGGATAGAAATAATTAGAGCTTCAAGAAGCTCATCTTCCTATTTGCTTGGCTACTAAAGCTAGACTACTTACGAGTCAAAGTAGCCCAAGAATCGCAATTGAAGAAACAGATATTATATGAGCTTTTTGGGACAACATCCATGCCAATTTGACCTCCCAATAAGAAGGAAACTCCGACAATTTACCAGAAACCCTTTTATAACCCAGACAAGCTCATAGGATAACATGACTTTACTAGCATTTTGAACCAAGAGGAGATACGTATATTGAATGTTACTTAGTAACCACTTTACATCGGAAGAAACAATGACACTCACTGATGGTGATGAACTAGAATCTCATCATCCAACCAACACAGAATTCCAAGAAGAGTGGTAAACTAATTTGACATAATAATAGAAAGTGGCACAACAAGATGCCAAGCAGACAATACCGACACTCTCTCCCAAATATATCATATTTAGACCAAATAAATTAGTAGGGTCTCACAAATGCCAGGAATAAATCATACCAGAAGCTCGCCCCTCTACCGCAACCGATTCTTAATAGAAACAATATCAAAGGACAAGAACAATGACGACTGTCTACTTGCTGGAGTAAGGGAAAACTCCCCAAAGGACAACCAAACTCACGACAATGATAACACCTTTTTCGCTAAAAATGGAAACTAGAAAGATTATTGATAGCTAGAAAGAGAAAACTGACTCTGATGTTGACGAACTACTTATGCACTCTGAGAATCACGGGCCACAAGCTAATATAACCTAGGAAGTAACCTCTCAAAATAATCAGAACTCTTACCTCCAAAGGGGGGTATGGTGCCCGCCAGGGCCGTGGGATCTCTCGCTCTCCAACTCTAACTCTTCCTGCTCTAACTTATGGTATGCCTAATACATCTAAGCAATATCAACAACAACAATAAATGAAGTCCTGGCCTCAATTTCTCGAGCCATCTGGGATCTCAAGGAAGGAGAAAGGTCACCAATAAATCTTTGAACATTCTCGAAAGAATCATGGACTAGTTCTAGTGCATATCTAGCCATCCTAAAGAATTCAATCTCATATTCTGAAATTCATAGGCTATCCTGTCTAATCCACTAAAATTGGCGATGCTTTTCATCTCGCTGGCTGCATGAAACGAACTTTTCCATGAATCTAGAAGAAAAATCGAACCAAGTTAGCTAATAAGAGAGTGGTCCACCAATTCAAGGCTGGACCCCTGAAATTGGAAAGCAGAATAATCAACACCATACCGCTCGATATAATCAAGAGTCTGAAAGATACACTGACATCATTTTATTTTAAAAAACTTACACAGGGATTATCTAATGCATTGCTTGGGAATATCTCCGCATAAAATAATGCAACCTCTTTGAGCACTCAGACCCAATAATTACCTCAGTTACCTAACCAGCCAGAACAACTGGAGGCACAACACATGCTGCCTCCGGAACATACTTTATTGCGGCAATATTAAAAACTGGAATAGGAGCTCCCTGAGACCGTACTTCTGCATCTGCGGCAACCTGATAAGCTACCTAGCGAATAATAGGTTTTTGTGGTATCTGCGTCACCAAGATTCTCGTGAAAGAATCATAGAGAGCCAAGGGAACCATAAGGCCCTGCTCCCTTGCCCATCGCGATCTCGTACGGCTGGGACCTCCGTAACTAGATCGTCTGCACGATAAAAACTCTCGGGGCTTCGTCAGTGCTAACCGCAGGCTAGACTTCTTCGTCTTGAACTCATATCATTTACTGATTTGTCGCACGAAGGTTCACAATTACCACGAAGGAATTACAAATTAACGAAAATACTTTTGAATCCTAGACCGACGCACGATCAGAAATGAAGGAAATGAAACTTCCTAAATGCCATCATAGTCTCTCGTAGATAAGTACGGACGTCTACGTACCTATCAGCGAAACTCTACTAGACATTGTCTTAGTCTGGATAGACTCTACACCGGGCTCTGATACCAACTGACACAACCCGGAATCCGGCTAGGCCGTGCGGGCACCCAACATTCTCCCCTAGACCCGTCGGGCGAGCCCTTACCAATTAAATTAGGAAAATAAATAAACTTCAATTCATAAATAAGAACAAGACTTAAAAAACAACAGACATACTGATACCTTTAAGCTGTACAAAAGAAATTACAACTGACTACCCAACATACTAGGTTTAGGGCTATCTAGACTAGACATCTAAGAGTACAAAGGAAGACAGATACCTCCTGAAGGGAGCAAAATGCATCTGAAATAATAAACAATAAATTGGTGGCCATTAGGAATAAAAGTTGGCTCACCCTGACAGCTGAAGTCGTCTTCGCTCCTTCACAACGTGAAAAACTCAATCCTGGAGCGACCCTGTCGAAACGAAATAGATAGATAAGAAACAAACAAAAAACAAGGGTGAGACAAAAGGACTCAATAAGTGGGGCAGACTAGCCACCTCAAAGAATAGGATAGCTAGCTAGGGAGAAGAAATAGATAAACCAAATTCCTCTTATTTAAATTATAAAAAGACAGAGCCAGATAATTACCGAAAACACGTATGAAACCATAAACTCAACCAGGAATACGAGCCAGAAACATATCAAAAAATAAACCATGCACATATAAGCAGAACAGTAGTTATGTACCACAAGTCTACACAAACTCAACCAGGAATACGAGTCAGAAACATATCAAGAAATAAGTAATGCACGTATAAGCAGAACAGTAGTTATGTACCACAAGTCTACACAATGGTATGAAATGAAATGAGATGAAATGAGATGAAATGAAATGAAATGAAATGAAATATGATGCAAAGGGTAACATGTGCCAAATGAATGGAGCGGAATCCTCCTGCTCCTAGGGCGGAATCCCCGTGCCCTCAGTATGATACAATGGAGCGGAATCCTCCTGCTCCTTGGGCGGAATCCTCCTACCCTCAATATGATGCAATGGAGCGGAATCCTCCTGCTCCTAGGGCGGAATCCTCCTATCCTCAATATGATGCAATGGAACGGAATCCTCCTGCTCCTAGGGTGGAATCTTCCTGCCCTCAATATGTTGTAATGGAGCAGAATCCTCCTGATCCTATATAATATAAACCAGAGGCGGATCACTCCTGCACTCAGTAAATGATATAGCAATGTAATATATATGAATGCAATATGATGCAATAATAACCCTTCACCGGCGCAGAACTCTCATCGACAGCTGGGAAGTAGATGTCAACTCACAGCCAGAGTGCAATGATCAGATCCTCAATGCAATACCAACAACAGGACACAACATATAATATACAATGTAAATCCAAATCTACGGCGTAATGAGTACGCCTATCGGCAGCTACACACGTAAGGAACACGTGGTAGAAAATCCACGAGGCATACCTTGTTACAAAGTTAGCACAGTTACTCAACAACCGCTTTGTCCTTTGAATTCATTGCCAAACGATCCCACTGTGTTCAATAAGCAGAAAAATATATCACATAAGGCTGAAGGCTTCATTCCTTACGTCTTAGGGCAATCCAGTTAGCAACATGATACCCTATTTGCAAACGGAATACGTAGGCCAGGCCTATGTACAGGGTTTAAGGTCACATAGCCAAACACTAAATAAATTGCATTTATATGTTGCCCATAACCCACTGAGTACGAATATATACTAAATTCCATTATCAGGGTTTAGTTAACCCTTTAAACTATTAATTGAACTTATTAAAACAGTGTCTAGTATCCCAATTTTTACCGTTAAAATATATTCAAACACACTTAATAAACTCAAGTAGTGCATCAAGATCATTACCAGAATATTTCGGGGTGAAAATTCTATCTTTTCTCCGGCTCTTTTCTCATTTTCTGGTATTTTTCTTTTCCCTCTATGTCATTTCTGCTTCTTCGCTTCTCATTTCTTTTTGTTTATGTATCTATCACTTAAGCCTTGGGATTTTATCCCAAGGTCGACCCACCACCTTCCTTTTTTTTCCTTTTACTTTTATTTTATTTTCTTTTACTTTTATATTTTCTTTTCTTAATAAAAAATTAAAACAATACTCTATGATACTCGAAATAATTTCAACTTTTGTATACAAGTTATACAAAATATATGTAACACACTTGTTAAGGCGGATTTCAAATCAGACTCCCGAAACTCAATATGCAAATTAAATGGGAAAAAAGTCAAGTTATATAACTTTCGGTATTTTAGCGGAAACTAGCCAAACAACCTCGAAATTTACTTTTGAAAGTTCTCACATGTCGCAAATAATCATACCAACCTAACGGCGCTTTTGAATTTTGAATCGAAGCTCATTCGCCAAAATTGAGCTCGAAAACCTCTTTTTAATACTTATCGACATAAAAAACTGAAACCTTCTTCCGATGCCTACCAAACGAGGTCTGATTTAGATCAAATTTTATAGACAGGTCCTAATGGATATTACAAAGTTTTTAAAATTATCGGCACGCCAATCAGATTCCTTACTTCTGAAAAGACTACCTAAGCTCGTTTCACAACCTGTAAAGCATTCTAAATTTCTTTGGCAGTGGTATACCCTCGAATCCTAGTGCACTTATCAGGACTAAGTCTACAGACAAGCCACTTTCTAGCTTTGGCATTCTTTTTTCATTGCCTCAAGTCTTCAGTTGTGCATTCCTTTCTGGTTTTGGAAACATCATTCCCTTTAGCATCTTTCCTCATTGCAAACATAGGACCTTCAGCGACTATGTACCATAACTCATAGTCCTCAGCTTGAAGAGGATCTCTCATCCTTTCTTTCCACCATGAGTAGTATTTTCCATTGGACAAAGGTGCCGTAACAGTAGACTGACCCTCACCATATTCTTGTGATGTACTCATTCTAATCCTAGGTGTTAGCCTCTTCAAGGATAACCCGCTCTGATAGCAATTGTTATTTCCAAGACACACCATTTATTACTTAAGGACCAGTTTCTTCAATGTGTTCCTTTACTTTGTTGAATGCAGAATTAAATAAACTGTAAGTAAATGAACACTTGATTTTAGCATGGAAAAACCCCGTTAACTAGGGATAAAAAAATTACGACCTACTCTTTCAAGTAGGATCTCAACGTCACTATTTGAAAGACTCACTTGGTTACAAGACTACCTTCTTACTAACCTACGACTAACTAATCCTATAATCTTTCACAATCAGTGAAATTTCTCCAAGTGCAAGACTTGAACTTAATAGTACTACTCGATAGTACCTACTACAGATGAACTAAGACTGAACTTTGACAAAACTCAATCTAAGGAACAGGTTCTTTACTTAGTTCCCTGTAGCTTAATAATTACACAAATATAATGAAGACTCTTTCAATGCTATAGCTCGAATCTCTCTGTATTTGTGTACACTTCAACAGCTGTGATGCTTCTATTTTTATGGCCTCAAAATCCAAGAAGTCTTGAACAATTAGAACTCCAAAGCTTCTAAGAGTTTGAGTCGTAATTGAATTTCCTTGCTAGGATGACCGAAATCCTTTAGCTTTTATCCAATCTATGCAATCTTTTCTTCTCTCGTGCAACTCTGCATAATTATCAAGATAAATATTAGATTTTAGGATAATAATTAATTTTCTCGCTTAATTGATTTTGCATAGTAATTTATTCAACTGCAATGATCTAAAGAAACATGTCCTTGGATCTGTTCCTTAGTCATCAGTCAAAACACTCAGTCAAAACATCAAGCTTATTCAAGCTAACATTACTAAAGAATTTTGTTCTTTTTTTTCCTATCTTTCTTGTTCTCACATTATTTTTTGTTAGTTAGGTATATTTGTTTACTCTTTTCACTTTTGTACGTAATAAGTTAATCTTAGGTAAGTAATTATGAGTTGTAGGATAGGGTTTCTTCATTTATTGAGTTAGCTCAATTGGATCAACATCATTGTAAGGATTTAATTTTTCCTTTTGATTTATTGGTCTAACTTAAATATATTGCGTAGGAGTAGTATTTATGTGATTTCTATTATTACGATAGAGCATGCGCTTTTGCGCATATTTAGAAACTAATATGTATAAAGACAGGTATACGTAGTCTTAAGTTGGGAAAACAAAATGGAAAGACGAGGGAATTCGTGCGCTTTAGTGCTTGCATTTGGAAGAAAATATAATTGAATAGTCTTTTAAGTGGCAAATCAAACAGGTTGTTGGATATTAAGTAATTACCAACAATATAGAGTACTTCTGGAAACGATGAATATATTTTGCTGCCAATACACTAGTATTTTAAGGTTCTTTTATCTTCGACATAACATAGTAAAGAGATTAAGATTTCTAATAAGAATAAGTCCACGGGTAAAATTTTTTTAATGCCAATAGTTATATTAAGTTGCACCCATTTATTGAGATTTACCATAGTTGTTACTCTACTAAAAAATTATTGTTAACTGTATGGACCTAAACCAGTTTTAGGATCACAAATCGAATTTGGGTTTGAATATAAATAAAACTTCGTATCAAAGCTAAATAAATGCAAATATTAGACATAAACGCGAAAGACTAACTTGATTTCAATATATTATGATGAGTACAAATTTGGGCAGAGTTTCAGTATGTATTTCTGGATGTCCATTATACAAAATGAAGTACTATTTATAGGCCTAAGAGCATTGCCCACGTTCTCTACTATCAGTTGTGCTTTGACGCATGATCTTGGCATTAATGGAAGGAGTTAGTGGGCTGAAGTAGTGGGCTGCAAAGCCGCTGGAACCTAGGCTATTCACTGCACATATATGTGACCTCGGTGGGGAGGCCTTGCTGTTCGATCGAGGCGGACATCACTGAAGCTCAGCTTACGGCTCGCTTTCGGTGACGACCTTGATGTGTGACTTCGGCGACCCACTTACTTGCTTTGGTCTTCGGCTTGTTGTTATGTGCTCGGTCGCTGTCAATTTGCATGACCGGGGCGAATCATCGCGAGTAGATTTTTATCCAATACAGATAGTCCCCCCACTCTTCGGTTACTTACCGAAGTTACCGAGGAGTGGAGTGAAATTTAGTGGGAAAGCAGCGTGGCTTGATCTTATCCAAGCATTTCAGATTTTTTCAATAGTTCGCGTCTCTTCAGGTCACTTCTCGCTGACACGTGTCACCCATCTGTTGGGTTTTCGAACGGTCATGCCGCATTTTTTGTTTCTCCCAATGTTATAATCATGACGCCTTTCCACCCGGTTCTTCCATACCTATAAGTACTTCTCCACCTAACTATTCCTTCTCACTTTCACAATCGACAGTGCTAAGAGAGAAAGAAGCAAGAACTTCCATACCTTTCTTAACAGATTTCCATCTTTACGAAACTTCTCAATTTCAAGCTTCAACCATATCTGCCACTCACTCACGACAGGATTCGAGCGACTCCGGCGAAAGGGCAAAGATCGCACAGTATGCCGCCATTATTTCCAGTGGTGAGTTTATCACCACCGTGCCTGCGCTACAAGTAATAGAGGCGGAGCGGTGACTTCCAGCGCTGGTGGCTCCAAACGTCGAAAGGCGAGGGCTAGGCATGACGTCGCTGCTGTGAGCGAGGACGTCATCCTAGAAGAGGACGATGACGTCGTGGATGGTGGCCTCATGGAAACGGCTGGTGCTGAAGACACCACGCATAGAGACGAGGATGCCGAGGGTGATGATGCTGGGGGTGAAATTGAAGGTGGAAATACCGCCGAGCTGGGGTCCTCGGTCCCAATGATTCCTCTCAAGCAAGAGCTCGAACCTCACCAAATCATTCCCTCCCATTTCGACAACGGCAAGGATCTTAAGCTGCAGGTCCAATCTGCCGATCAAGAAGAAAAGAATAGGAATATACCGGTAAACACGACACCGACCCGTATAACACAAGCCCATATTGAACGGGTCCGGAGGGAGTGCAAGTTTGGGCACGAGGTGAAAGTGGTTATCCCCGACCCAACGAGCAGAGTTTGTCACCATGTCGAGGGGATCTCTTTCGTTTATACCTACCCTTTCACCCTCGGCTTCTCCCTTGCAGTGCACAAAGTTATTGATGACTTCTGCCGAGCCTATAACTTGTGTTTGGCCCAACTAGGCCCCGGCGTTTGGAGGGTCGTCCAATGCATGGATTGGTTGAGTAAGAAAGCCGGGGTGGACTTCACATTTTAGCATCGCATTTCACTTTACTACCCTTAATTTCATAAGGTCGGGGTTATGGCCTTAAACAACCGAGGTAAGTTCGCACTCATTCATAAGAGCGAGGATCATGGGGACCGAGGCTGGAGCGACCGTTACGTCCAGCTGGAGACCAATATTTTGTCCGCCGAGCCTGATTTCCCCGAGCAATGAAACAACACAAGTATCTCTTCGTTCTTGCTTCATCCCCCGGTGATCATTCATGTTTGCTAACCCAGTTTCTCTATTACTTCTTAGCCAACAAGTTTGATATCATACCCCCCGAGGGATTGACTAGATGGGTGAAAGCAATGACCGGAGCTCGCACGCGCCCCGAAAGAACGTGGATAAAGATGGCTGCCGACTTTGGTTGGCAGTGCAAACAACATGGTAGGTTCTTTTGTAATGTTTTATTTGGTATGTTTTTTTGGGGTTTTGACTTCGTTTTGCTAACTTCTTTCCCTTCGGAATCAGGTTTTCCAAACCGTGCCATCAATACAAAGAAAAGCAAGAAAAAAAAGAAGAAAAGAAGAAAAAAGATGGAGAGGAGACCGAGTCAGGCGACAACCTGGCTTCGGTGGTAGGAGATTTGAAGGAGTTGAAGGCTGCGAAGTCTCTAAAAACTTCAAAGGGGGCCCCCGGTCAAGGGTCCTCCAAAGGTAATCACTATCCTTGATCAACTCGTCGGTTATCATTCCTCTTTGCTTTCTTGCTTCAATTCCTCTATGTTACTTTTCGTAGGTGTGAAGAGGAAGAGGGCAGTTTCAAAGAAGCCCTCTTGTTCGGTGGCTCCTCGCACCGAGGTGGAAACTTCTCCCCGGCCCAAGGCAGCGGTGGAAGGGCGCCGAAGACTACTCGATGAGCCCGATGATGCAGCTACCGAGAGTTTAGCTCGTAGGGAGGTCGAGTTTTTTGACCTCGAAGGCCAAGAACGTAGCTCCGAGGCGATAGTTGCCAAGATCAAAGGCAAGGCCAAGGTTGTAGAGGCTGGCGCTGCTATCATTGAGGAGGGGGCTGGCACCGGCACAGTTAAGGCGCAATCTGAACCCGCGAGGATTTCATCCTCGGTGGGGTCTTATCGGAAGCTTTAGGTGCCGACCTCTTCAAATCTGTTGGCATGCAGCCGAGCCGACATCTTGAGTCTCACGCCTTTGCTGGGCCCGGAGGAAGATAAAGTCGTGCAGGAATTTTCCCAGGGTCAACTATATAACACCATTGCTGCCAATGCTATCAGAGTAAGTTTCATCGCTTTTGAGTTTTACCTTAAATTTTCCCTTCATCTTTGTCCTCGGTTCATAGCTGACTTCGATTCCTGATTGATCTCTACTCAGAGTTTCGTTCTGTCACTAAAGGCTATCGAGGTCGAGACCTCGAGGGATGAAGAAGTCCGGCATGTTGCTCGTGCGTGGGACAGGCAAAGAGATAGCTTCAATGTACAGATAGCTACACTAAAAGCTGATTTGTCCAAGTCCCTATCTGATCTACATCAGGCCAAGGCCACTTCCGATGCGAAAATCAAAGCCCTCGGTGATGGCTTCCAGGTTGAACGCTCGAGGCTGGAGGCTGAAGCTGCGAGATTAAGTGTCGAGCTGACTCAAGCGAAGAGCAAGGCCGAGGAGATGGCCAAAAAGCACCATGATCAGCTGCGGGAGCATATACTCCACATCCGGAAGTTGGAGGGTGAGAACTCCAAACTTTCAGCCAGAGAGGCCGAGGTCGAAGCATTACGAGACGAAATCGCCGATCGTAAAAATAGAGCTAAGATCAAGGTCAAGAGGGCTGAGCTGGATAAATAGTGGGCTATTATCAGCTCTAGGTTGAAATTGCTCAAGCGATGTCGCGCTGGTGAGCTCGACTTGGAGTAGGAGATTGTAAAGGCCGAGGCAAAAGCGGCAAAGGCCCAGGCTATCATTGATGAGCTCCCCTCAAGTAAAGCCTCGAGCGATGAGGACGATGAAGAGGATGAAGAAGATGCCGAGGGGGGCTCTGAGGATGGAGGCGATTCTCCCGAGGCTTAGACTTCTGGTAGCATTATTTTTGTAAGCCCTCGGGCTCTTAAGCTTATATCTTGGACCTTCAGGTCTTTTTTGATGTAAATACTTAGCCTTCGGGCTTTTTAATGAAATGACTTTGGTATTTTCATCTTAAGTGTTGGTTTTTGCATGTACCGAACATCTTATAATAAATAACTTGCTTGCAAGACTTAATTGAATTTTGATCGATGCAAACATAGAACGACGTCTCTCCCTCGAGTCGGTGCATTTTAAGTGCAACTTCGGAGTGTAAATTTATAAAGACATACAGCTATGGGATGAAGCTCATTTCATTGATAATATTGACAAGCCGGAATTGGCTTTTTACAAGAAACCAAGTCGAGGCGGACCTTGGGTAAAACTATGAAAACACAAATTAATAATGTGATTGATAATGTGCCACTACTGGGCGGAGTTACAATGTACTAAATCTATTCCTCGGGTATCAGTCCCCGGTTGTCGAATAGATGGTCTTCGGTTGGGAGGCGCATTTTTGACCTCGGTTGCAACTTGTCCCTTACTCCCCCCCCCCCCCCAGTGTTCGGGTATGAATCTTGATGAAGACCCGGACATTGGAGATCGTTTAATCTGCTCCCTGAAGAGGTCAAGCAAAATGAAACGAGAAGCAAGTTAGTACATTCGACCGAAGCCTTTAGGAGCATTGTTCTGCTCGGGGCCGTGGGTAACATATTTAAAAATGAGTGAGAGATGTTTACCTCGGTTAGAAGTAGTACCGTTTTAAATTAGAAATGTTCCAATTTAAGGGTTCGGGTACCCCTTGTAAATCTTCAATTTGATAGGACCCTTTCCCGACGATCGCTTTGACTCTGTAAGGTCCTTCCCAATTTGCAACAAGCTTTCCCCCGTTGTCTTTCTTCGTTAACTGATTTGTGGCCTTTAGCACATAGTCGCCAACTTTGAAGTCTTTGAGTTTGGCTTTCCTGTTGAGGTACGCTTCGATCTGCCTTTTTTGGGCGAATAGCCAAACCAAAGCTAGTTTTCTTTTCTCCTCGAGCAGATCCAATTCTATGCGCATAGCCTGTTGATTCGCGTCCTCAGTGGTGTGGGCGTACCGAAGACTTGGTTCGCCCACTTCCACGGGGATGAGGGAATCCATACCATAAGCAAGTGAGAAAGGAGTCTCACCGGTGCTGTTCTTCTCCGTTGTCCGCATGGCCCACAACACACCTGGCAACTCTTCGGGCCAAGGATCCTTTTTCTCATCGAGCCTCTTCTTGAGATTTTCAATTATAATTCTATTTGAAGATTCAGCTTGGCCATTGGCACTTGGATGATAGGGGGTCGAAGCGATTCTTTTGATTCCCCATTGTTTGAAGAACTCAGTGATGGCTGCCCCCATGAACTGTTTACCGTTGTCACAGGCAATTTACCTTGGAACACCGAAGCTGTAGATGATGTTTTTCTTGATGAAATCGATTACCTGCTTTTGTTTGACTTCGGTAAGAGCTCCTGCTTCCACCCATTTAGTGAAGAAATCTGTTAGCACGAGGATGAAGCGAACACCACCCTTTCCCTTTGGTAGGGGTCCAACAACATCCATCCCCCACTTCATAAAAGGCTACGGTGATACCACCGAATGTAGAGGTTCGGCCTGTTGGTGGATCATCCGTCCATGGCGCTGGCACTTGTCATAGTTCAACACGAAGGCTTTTGCATCTGCACTGATGGTGGGCCAATAATACCCAGCTCTTAGTAGTTGGCGTACCAAGGATTTTCTCCTCGAGTGATTGCCACACTCGTCTTCGTGCACCTCGGCCATCATATATCTAGCCTCACCGGGGCCCAAACACTTGGCCATCGGGCCGCAATATAACCTCTTGTACAAATTGTCCTCGATCAAGTGATATGAAGCTGCTTGGGTCCTCAACTTTTTTGCCTCCTTCTTGTCTTGGGGGACTGTCCCCGAGTCGAAGTAAGAGATGAACTTACTCCGCCAATCCCATCTGTTGTCCACCGAGTTGACTTGCAACTTCATCTCTCTCATTTGCGCGGACAATAGCCGAACCACTGAATCAGTCCCCGAGTGGGCTTCATCAACCGCCGAACCAAAATTTGCCAGGGCATCGGCCACGGTATTTTCCTCCCGGGGTACTTGCTTAACTTGCCACTCTTGGAACTGTGCTAAAATCCTTTGTGCTCGGTCTAAGAATAGCTGTATCCTGGGCTCTCGAGCCGTGTATTCACCGAGCACCTGGTTCACCACCAACTGAGAATCGCACCTTAGCTCGATTCTTTCCACCCCCATTTCCTTGGCCAACTCTAAGCCTGCTAGAGCTGCTTCATATTCAGCCTCATTGTTGGTCACTTTTTTTAACCGAACCGAGTGCCTGATTTTCTCCCCGGTAGGTGCTCTCAAGACTATGCCTAACCCCGAACCTTTGGAGTTAGTTACCGCATCGGTATGAAGTATCCATATCCCCGAAGCTGTTCCTTTCGATATTGAGTTTTCTATTTCGGCTTTGGGCAGAATTCCGATGCTAAAATCGGCTACGAAGTCGGCCAAAACTTGGGATTTTATGGCTGTTCGGGTTGATAGGTGATGTCATACTCGCTTAATTCTACCGCCCATTTTGATAACCTCCCCGATAACTCTAGTTTGTGTAATATACTTCTTAAGGGGAAGGTTGAAACTACCGCTATTGGGTGACATTGAAAATAGGGTCGTAGTTTTCGAGCAGTAATAATAAAAGCAAGTGCTAGTTTTTCCAAATGTGGGTACTTTGTTTCGGCATCGAGGAGTGTCTTGCTCATGTAGTAGATGGGTTGTTGCTTTCCATCCTCCTCTCGAACCAAGACCGCGCTTACTGATACCTCGGACACAGCCAAGTAAACTAGCAATGTTTCACCCTCCTTAGGTTTGGCGAGCAACGGCACGTTAGCCAAATAGCATTTCAAGTATCTCAGCGCTTTTTTACACTCCGGTGTCCATTCAAAGTGGTTGTTCTTTCTCAAAATAGAGAAGAATTTGTGGCATCGCTCCAAGGAGCTTGAGATGAAACGACCCAAGGCAGCGATTCGGCCAGTTAAGCGCTGAACTTCTTTCACCCCGGTCAGCTCCTCGGGGATTTCTTCGATGGCTTTGATTTTGTCAGGGTTTGCTTCGATGCCTCTTTCAAAGACGATGAATCCCAAGAATTTGCCTGAACCAACACCGAAGGCGCACTTCTCAGGGTTCAATTTCATGCCATATTGCCTCAGAATGGCGAAGGCTTCCCTTAGGTGGTTCAAATGATCCTCCATTCGAATCGATTTTATGAGCATATCGTCTATGTAGACCTCCATAGATTTTCAAATATAATCTTTGAACATGCGACACACCAATCTTTGATACGTTGCCCCAGCATTTTTCAGACCGAAGGGCATTACTTTATAGCAAAAGGTACCTCGGTCAGTGATGAACGAGGTCTTTTCCTCATCCTTCAGGTCCATGAGGATCTGGTTGTACCCCGAATAAGCATCCAAGAAAGTTAATAGTTTATGTCCACCCGTGGAGTCTATTAACCTGTCTATTTGTGGCAATGGGTAGGAGTCTTTGGGGCAAGCTTTGTTTAAATCGGTGTAATCTACACACATTCTCCACTTGCCATTCTTCTTCGGTATGGCCACCGCATTGGCCAGCCATTCGGGGTACTTCACCTCTCTTATGAAACAATTTTCTTGCAACTTTGTGGTTTTATCTTCGATCGCCTTCTTTTTTACCCCGGCATGAGGTCTTTTCTTTTACTTTACCGAAGTGAATTTTGGGTCCACATTCAACTTATGGATCACGATCTCCGGATCGATACCAATCATGTCTGAATGAGACCAAGCAAATCAATCGTTGTTGGACTTTAAAACTTCAATAATCGCTTTTTTCGACTCTGGGTCCAACTCCGAGCCGACAAACACTTTTCTTTCGGGAAAATCTTTCAATAAGATGAAAGATTCCAATTCCTCAATGGTAGAGTCCTCGGCTTTTTGTTTCCGAGGCACTTGAATGCAAACCGGGATCTTCTCAATTTCTCCTCGGAGGTCCTCCTCACTCGACCCCGGTTGCTGTAGTTGCTATTGTTTAGGCCCGGTAGGGGCGACTCCACTTTTCAACACAACCGTGTAGCACTCCCTTGCTACTCGTTGCTCTCCTTTGATTGATCGAACTCCCCAAGGCGTAGGGAATTTAATCACTTGATGCAGTGTGGAGGGAACAGCTTCCATGGAATGGATACATGGCCTACCGAGGATCACATTGTATGCCAAGTCCTCAGGCAATACTTGGAACGGTGTTTCTTTGCTTACTCCTTCAGCAAATGTTTTGAGTGTGATTTCACCCAAAGTTTTTTCTGCGGAGTTGTTGAAGCCGGTTAGCACTGTCGCTTTGGGGACAACTTCCCCTTTTAGCCACATTTTCTTAACAGCCCCGTAGATGATTATGTTGGCCGAGCTACCGGGGTCGATCAAGACTCGCTTGATGTCGGAGTCGTTGATTCTTAGCATTATGACCAAGGCATCGTGATGAGGGAACATCATCCCATCACAGTCATCATCGTCAAACACGATCTGTTTACCCGAGCCGCCATTTCGGGTTCTCTTCTCCATGGTGATCGATAATTTGGCGAATTTCTTCGCTGCTGCAAAATTCACACCATTCACCTCTGATCCCCTGGTGATGATATTCACAACTCTCTCCAGGGGTAGAGCCCGAGGTGGTTGCCCATCACCTCGGTTCTTGGAGAAATTGTCCTTTCCCTTGTCGGTAAGGAAATTGGCCAATACGCCTTTTTTCAACAAGTGAGCCACCTCGAGGCACAAAGCTTTGCAATCCTCGGTTCGGTGGCTATAATCCACATGGAACTCGCAGTACAAATTGTGGTCTCTTTTATCTGCTGGAGTCCTCATGTCTTTGGGCACTCTCACCCCGGCAGTCCCTTTGACTACATTGACCAGCTCCGAGGTCGATATGTTGAAATTGTAGTCAGGGATCCGAGGCAGATCCTTCTTCGGGGCCGAAGTTGGGCCTGAGGAATTTCTTTGGTTCGTGTTGGGTTGAACCTTCCCTCCGAGTCGTTGGCTTATGTGCGGACTTGTGTATGAATTTCCGAAGGAATTTTCCAGCCTTTGGCTAACAGGCTGCCTTGTTGAGGTGTATGGTTCGTACCTCCCCTTCGGATTTCCTCGCTACGCCTCGACGCGGTGCGAGGATTCGCCTCGGTTTTTATAACTGTAACCTCGGCTTTTGAACTCAGCTTCCTCCAATCTGATTTTGGAGTAAGTCCGCTTGTGTAGATCCTCCCATGTCAGAACTTGGTATTGTTGGAGTTCCTTTCGCAATTCAGCAGCGGCGTCAGAATTGCGAACATTGATACCCTTTTCAAATGCAATAATGGCAAGAGTATCATCCATCCGAGGCAGCTCCATGCGTTCAGCGTGAAAGCATTTGAGGAACTCCTTGAGTGGTTCACCGGGCTTTTGCTTAACCTCACATATGTCCTCCTTCATTTGGAGGATTTTTTGGGCCCCGGTGTGTGCCTTAACGAAGGCGTTGGACATTTCCTTGAAGGTAGAAATCGACCCCGCCGGTAAGCACATGTACCAACGCAGAGCTCCTTTCTCCAAGGACTCGCCAAACTTTTTTAAGAACATCGACTCGAGCTCTATCGCTGTTAAGTCGTTGCTCTTTACCATTGTCATGTATTCTCTTACATGCTCTCTGGGATCGGTGGTACCATCATACTTCTTCAAAAACATGAGTTTGAAGTTCTTGGGCGTTGGGGCTGGAGCCGCTTCGGACTTGAAAGGTAGCTCCCTGTATTGATCTATATCAAGATTATCTTCAACCTTCGTCAACCCTGGCACGCTCTTGAGGCGTTTTTCCACGCGTGCCTCGATGCGAGCCTCAACGCGTGTTTCAATCTCCCTGGTCAATCTTTCGACATCGACCGAGGACGTTGTTTCGGCCACGGTAGGGATCGTCCCGAAGTGTGGCGTTGCAGCTGGTACGTTTCCCGAATCCCCAGATGTGGCTCTGTTAAGAGGTCCCCCTATTATCGCGCCCGTAGGAACAAAAGTCGGAATGCCTCCATTTGGAGCCGAAGGCTGGTTGCCATTCGGTGCTGCGCTGTTCCTCGCTTCCAACGAGGCGCGAAATTCAGTATTGATGTTGACTTGCTCATCCTGTCGATCTTGGAGAGCTCTTAGTGTGTTGACAACGTAAGCTTGGAACTCTTTGGTTGTCATTGGTGATGTGGACTGTTGGCTCGACGGAACACCAGCCCGTTCATTAAGATTATCACTGTTGTCAGCCATGACGTCGTTGAACTGTAAGCTTTAACGAAAAAGGACGTAGAACTTTGGAACAAAGAGTTTCTGCTTATATCCTCACAGACGGCGCCAATTTGTATGGGCCTAAACCAGTATTAGGATCACAAATAGAATTTGGGTTTGAATATAAGGAAAACTTCGTATCAAAGCAAAATAAATGCAAGAAGTAGACGTAAACGCGAAAGAATAACTTGATTTCAATATATTATGATGAGTACAAATTTGGGCAAAGTTTCAGTATGTATTTCTGGATGCCTATTATACAAAATGAAGTACTATTTATAGGCCTAAGAGCCTTGCCGACGTTCTCCACTATCAGTTGTGCTTTGACCCACGATCTTGGCATTAATGGAAGGAGTTAGTGGGCTGAAGTAGTGGGCTGCAAAGCCGCTGGAACCGAGGCTATTCACGGATGTGGATATATGTGACCTCGGTAAGGAGGCTTTGCTCTTCGATCGAGGCGGATATCACCGAAGCTCAGCTTACGGCTCGCCTTCGGTGACGACCTTGATGTGTGACTTCGCCGACCCACTTACTTGCTTCGGTCTTCAGCTTGTTATTATGTGCTCGGTCGCTGTCAATCTGCATGATCGAGGCGAATAATCGCGAGCCGATTTTTACCCAATACATTAATTATGTACATTCTTGTAGTGAAATTAGCTTGCCGTGAAGAACTTCTCTTTGTGAAGTTCCTCTATAAATTCAGCTTCAACAAAACATTTCAGCACCACTTTATCTCTTGCATTCCCTGTATTCTCCGAAGTGTCAGGTCTTAAAAACAAAAGCTTTTTTTATTCATAATAAATAATGGCTTCCATATGGTTTCCTGCTCTTATGATGTCAATTATACAAATCGGATATGCTGGAATGAATATGCTGTCGAAGCTGGCAATGAATACAGGGATGAGTCCATTAGTTCACGTAGCTTATAGGCAACTGTTTGCGGTAGCAATTATGTTGCCTTTAGCCTATTATAAAGAAAGGTATAGCGAGATAATGTTAGTATTTCATATTATTAACTACTAACTTTTCGTCTAACTTCTACGTACAATTATTCTAAAAGTGGAATGTTACCTAGTACAGGAATATCAGACCTGCCATCACACGTTCTACACTATTGAAAATTTTCCTAAGTTCTATTTTTGGGTGAGAACATGTAGTTATTTCCTCTTTTTAATTTTGCTTTGCCAAATGAGCTTTTAGACATATAATCTTTAATGAACGTCTCAATTTTTGCAGGGGCACTGCTAATCAGATTGCATACATTTTCGGGTTGAAGCATTGCAACACTACCGTTGCATCTGCGCTAACTAATTTAACACCAGCAATCACCTTCATTCTGGCTATTATTGCCAGGTAGTTATTTTGAATCTTAATATGTTAATGGAAAAAGGCGTTTCAAAATAATTATATTTAACTACATCTTTTTTGTTTGCTCTTCATTATTACATTAGCAGACTAGAAAGAGTAAGATATGACACAAAGGAAGGAATAGCAAAAGTTTTCGGCACTACAATCTGCATAGGAGGTGCCATGATTCTTTCATTTTACCATGGCCCAGTAATCCCCATTGGCCTACCGGAGATTCACTGGAAAATTCTAGGAGGCATAACACAGAACACAAGTACAAGCACCAACAATAACTCCTTCCTGGGCCCTCTCCTCATAATGGCTAGTGCTTTATCTTGGGGGATCTGGACAATAATTCAGGTAAAGCCAAATTTTTTACTTATAAATAGCTATACTTTTTGACTAAAATTTGAATTTTCTGAAATTTTATTTTTTCCTTATTAGGCACACGTACAAAAGCAGTATGCAGCTTACTATTCAAGCACAGCTTTGATGTGCTTGATGTCCAGTTGTATGTGTTCTATAATTGCCTTTGCTTTAATCAGAGCCAATCAGACTGGTCTTTGAGCAGTGGCGTTAGAGCTATTTCCGTAATTTATTCGGTGAGTAAATTAGCCTAATTTTTTCAACTTGTACTAAAAAAGCCCTTTTACTAATCCTTTAATATCTCTAGTATTAGTACCCGACACTGATTCTAAACAAAGGATTAAAGTATTTTACTAATCCTTTTATATCTATTCAGGGAGTTTTCTGCTCGGCTTTGTCCTACTTCGTGATGTCTTGGTGCATCCAAAGCAGAGGCCCTTTTTTTGTTGCCATATTCAACCTACTACCCATCATTTTCGTTGCCACACTAGGTTGTATCATGTTGTCAGAAAAAATTTATACGGGAATGTAAGTTTTTTCAACTATTATATTTAATATTGACTTATGATAATTTCTGATTACACAGTTTATTCTCTTTTCTAAATTTTCAGGATTGTAGGGTCTGTATTTATTGTTTTAGGATTATTTACGGTGCTATGGGCTAAAGAAAAGGACTTCATGCAAGAGGAGCTCGAGAAAGAAAGGGCACCGGATTTGGAGGCGGAGCAACAAAGAGAACCAGATTTAAAACCTTTTTTTTTGTTTTAGGAAAATATACTTCTAGGTGTTAGAAAATGTCGTTATTGATACTATTTTTTTGTCAAACTCTAGAGCTAATTAGACCCAAAGTAATTAAAAACGACTAACATCTCTAGCCTGCCAAGTGTCAACATTTTCCAAGAGATATATGCATGAAAAGTGATGCAATATAGTATAATTAAAGTTAAATCTTAACAATCATGCATGTCTCTTGAAATTTATTCAATTCAAAGTTTACATTACTAATTAAAGAGTTTCATGGTTGTTGCTTACATATCGTCTGTGTATGATTTCCCTGCTTATTGTGGTTTCCTAGCCAAATTCGTCGTGTTGAATTATTTTGCATCTTTAATTTGCGTTTTGTGGTTCCCTTACCAAATTCGTCGAGTTGAATTAATTAGAACCTGTAGTCACTGGTGATGGAGAAAGAGAATATGACTACTGAAAAGAAGATAATTAAAGATCTGTTTCTATTAATAAGTGCTACTAATAATTTCCAGCTCTTGAGGTATAAGTAAGCAACAATGTATTTTCATGCAAAGCACGATAACTTATCAATAACAGATTTTCTTCTATAAAAATATGACCCAGTCAGAAAATTGAACAAGTGCTTTGCCCGAATTTTCCAAAAAGATCGTGCGGGCATCCGACTATTTCCGTAGAGCTGCCAAGTGAACCTTATAAACTTAACTCAAGTTGAATGACATAAAACCAACTTAAATATTGTACACGTTACTTGAAAATACTTGAAAATCAACTTAAATAGTAACATAAGACGGCTCAAAATCATATAAGCGTATGAAATGCATGTCATATATATATTGATATATACACAAGTTATTTGAACAAACTGACACGACCCGAAATCCAGTTAGGCCGTGCGGGCACCCAACATCCTTCCCTAGACCCGTCGGGCGAACCCTTACCAATTAAATTAGGCAAAAAAATAAATATAACAATTCATAGATAAGAACAAGACTTAAAACAAAAACACAGACATACTGATACCTCTAAGCTGTACAAAAGAAATTACAGCTGACTACCCAACATACTAGGTTTAGAACTATCCAGACTAGACATCTAAGAGTATCAAAGAAGACAGATACCTCTTGAAGGGAGCAAAATGCAACTGAAATAATAAACATGAAACTGTGGCCATCATGAATAAAAGCTAGCTCACCCTGACAGCTAAAGTCGTCTTCGCTCTTTCACAGCGTGGCGAACTCAATCCTGGAGCGAACCTGCCGAAATGAAATAGATAGACAAGGACAAACGACAAACAAGGGTGAGTCAAAAGGACTCAATAAGTGGGGCAGACTAGCCACCCCAAAGAATAGGATAGCTAGCCAGGGAAAAAAGAAACAGATAGACCAAATTCCTCTTATTTAAATTATAAAAAGGTAGAGCCAGATAATAACCGGAAACACATATGAAGCCATAAACCCAACCAGGAATACGAGCCAGAAATATATCAGCAAATAAGCAATGCACGTTTAAGCAGAACAGTAGTTACGTACCACAAGTCTACACAATGATATGAAATGAAATGAAATGAGATATGATGCAAAGGGTCACATGTGCTAGTTATCCCATCCCGAAGCGGAATACTCCTGCTCCTGGGGCGGAATACTTCAGCACCCGATATAATATAAACCAGAGGCAGAATACTCCTGTACTCTCGTGGGGCGGAATACTCCTGCACCCGATATAATGTAAAGTTAAGGCGGAATACATCTGCACTCATTATCTGACATAAGAGCGGAATACTCCTGCTATTGGGCGGAATACTCCTGCAGCCAATATGATATAAACCCGAGGCGGAATACTCTTGTACTCTCCTGGGCCGGAATACTCCTACACCCGATAAAATGTAAACCAGGGGCGAAATACTTCAGCATTCTCCTGGGGCGGAATACTCCTGCACCCAATATGATATGCAATGTAATGCATATGAATGACATATAATGCATATGAATGCAATGTGATGCAATATTAACCCTTCATCGACGCGGGACTCTCATCGACAACCGGAAAATAGATGTCAACTCACAGTCAGAGTACTCAATGCAATACCAACAACATGACATAACATATAATATACAATATAAATCAAAAGCTAACGCGTAATGAGTACGCCTATCGACAGCTACGCACGTAAGGAACACGTGGTAGTAAATCCACGAGGCCAGGTGCCTCCAAAGAAATGGATATTCACACTTGCCTCTTCCAAAAGTTAGCTTTGCTAATCAACAACCGCTTTATCCTTTGGTTTCATTGCCAGACGATCCCACTTTATTCAATGAGCAGAAAAATATATCAAATTAGGCTAAAGGCTTCATTCCTCACATCTTAGGGCAATCCGGTTAGGAACCTGATACCTATTAGCATACGCAACATGCATGTCGGACCTAAGTACAGGGTTTAAGGTCACATAACCAAACCCTAAATAAATTACATTTATAAGTTGCCCATAACTCACTGAGTAAGAATATTAATCAATTCCATTATCGGGATCCATTTGACCCTTTAAACTATTAATTGAACTTATTAAAACAACGTCTAATATTCCAAGTTTTTCCGTTAAAACATATTCAGACACACGTAATAAACTCAAATAATGTATTAAGATCATTACCTGAATGTTTCGGGGTAAAAATTCTACTATTTCCCTGGCTCTTTTCTCATTTTCTGACATTTTTTCTGATAATTTCTCTGTTTCTCGTTCCTTGCTCATGTTTCTGTTCATATTGTTTCTCGTCCTTAGCTTAAACCCCCACCGCCTAACTTTCCAATTTTATTCTTTTTCTTTTTAAAAAAAAAAAAATCGCTGCTAGGGTAAAAATTTAAACGGTACTATGTGATACTCGAAATAATTCCAACTTTTACATACAAGTTATACAAAATATATGTAACACGTCTGCTAAGGAGGATCTCAAATCGGACTCCCGAAACTCAATATGCAATTTAAATGAAAAAAAACTCAAATTATTTAACTTTCGGCATTTTAGCGGAAACAAGCCGAACAACATCGAAATTCACTTTTGAAAAATCATAAAAGTCACAAATAATCATACGACCTAACGGCACTTTCGGATTTTAAATCGGAGCTCGTTCGCCAAAACCGAGCTCAAAAAATTCTTTTTAATATTTATTGACAATAAAAACTGAAACCTTCTTCTGATGCCTACCAAACGAGGTCTGATTTAGCTCAAATTTTACAGATAAGTCTCAATGGACCTTACGAATATTTTAAAATTATCGGCACGCCAACCGGAGTCCTAACTTCCGAAACGACTAACCGAGGTCGTTTCATTCTCCTCCACTTAAACTCTCGTTCGTCCTCGAACGAGCCTAAGTCTAAAGAATAATTCGCACAGATAACAAGAGAACTTGCACGACCTTCATAAACTATTCCACGGGCATTATCTTCTTATTACTGGATCAGAATCATAACGCGCATATCGTACTTTTGGAATAAAATATATCTGATAATATGATAATACCATTGCACAGCTTATTCTGACTAAGCTGATCCTTCCTCGATCACGAGAAAAGAGTTCTACATTTTCAAAGCAAAGATACACGGAACTTTGATGGATTAATATGATTCAGTCGATACTCACCTCTTCGATATAGAATGGGTCAATGGAACTAAGAATTAGCTCACGCTTGATGCAATAGGGGGAAACTTTTGAAGTACCTTGTCACTACTATTTACTACACACTATAGAAGATTTGATGCAAGCTATATTATTTTTACGAACGCACTATGCAACATCTCAGTTGATGTTAGTGTTGTTCCGCAAGCTCCTTGTGGGAATGTAGTTACTCATATCCTAATGTATGTCAAAGGTTCATCTGAACAGGGTCTATCATGTAAGGATAAGGATCATGCAAATACTACTGGCTAGTATGATGCAGACCAGGAATGATCTTCAGACTGAACATCTACTTTAGGGTATTGTCTTTGAATTGAAAATATTATGACTTGAAAAAGTGAAAATAAAAGAGTCATGTAGTTGGACCATGAGCTGAGGCAGAATACCAACAACAAAGTTGATTACATGTACACTTGTAACGCTAAAGTAACTTCTCAAAGAGTTGAGGTGTGAAGGAGATATGCCAATGATGGATGGACGATAAATTGCACTAGACCTTTAAATCTAAATTTTCATGAAGTATAACAGCGTCAGTATCAGTACTCAGTTCTAGTTGAATATAGACAGATAGCCAAAAGAAAACCGGAGTCACCATACAGTGTCACTACTGATAGTATTCTCATGTATAAAGATAGACTTTGTGTTCCTGATGTTGCAGATTTACGTGGACAGATTATGATAGAGGCACATTATTCCAAATACACTGTTCATCCAGGTTCGACTAAGATGTACCATGATCTTAAGAAGATTTACTGGTGGGACGGAATGAAGTCTGACATAGCAGAATTTGTGGCTCAATGTTCTAATTGCCAGCAAGCTAAAGTCGTGTCATCTTTCCAGACTTTATGGTTTTAGCAGATAGGTACATATATATGATCAGGTTGCTATCTTATCTCTAGCATTAATAGATTATTAGTGGGTTTAGCAATGATCGACACTCATTGTACGTTTCTGTCGTGGCCTTAGGTTGGGTCGTGACAAAAGTGGTATCAACGCCTTAGAGATTTAGTATTATCATTAAGTATTTGGAGGAAGACTCATCCACTTAAAGAACAAACTCATGCAGCTATTTGAATAGGAATAACCATCCTCGCACAGTCTGCTGGACTAAAGAAGATTTAGCTAAAAGCTGAACGTAGGCAGACCTAAGCTACCAACTACCTTTTCGAGTTGCCAAACAGCTGCAACTCTCGAGTTACAACTCCATACCCTTGCCATAAGAACCAGCGCCTGGTAGATCAACTCAGGGGCCAAATGACGCCTCTCATTACACTTAGTAACCCTAAAACACAATGTACTTACCCGGCTACCTTGACATGTACTCTGGCTCAACACAAGGAACATCACAAGCGGCTACTAACCGTCCAACTCAGTAGTGCCGGACAAAGAAGAGATGGCAACGGACTGAAGATAGGAGTAATTAGAGCTTTAGGAAGCTTATCTTCTTATTTACTTAGCTACCTGAGCCAGACTATTTACGAGTTAAGCTAGCAAAAGAATCGCAATCGAAGAAATAAATATTAAATGAGCTTTATGGAACAACATCCATGCCAATTTAGCCTCCCAATAAGAAGGAAACTCTGACAATTTACCAGAAAACCCTTTTATAACCCGGATAAACTCATAGAATAACATGACTTTACTAGCGTTTTGAACCATGAGGAGATACGTAGATCGAATATTACTTACTAATCACTTTGCACCGGAAGAAATGATAACACTTTCAGATGGTGACGAATAAGAATCCCACAATCCTATCAACATTGAATTCCAAAGAGAGATAGACTGACTTGACATACTAAGAGAAAGTGGTACAACAAGATACCAAGCAGACAATATCGACACTTTCTCTCAAATTTCTCACATTTAAACCAGATCAACTAGGACGATCTCAGAAATGCCAGGAATAAATCATACAAGAAGCTCACCACTTTACCGCAACATGATAAGACAACCATTTCCAAATAGATCGGAAGAATCAAAACTTACACACATATAAGTGAGGAAGAAATACTTGGGTCTACTACATCAGATACCTTAACATCCCGCCAGACTGGTAGTTCTTAAAACTGCCTCTGCGGCGCGGCTGAGCCGAGCCGCTACCCTGATAATTACTTCTAGAAGAACCACTACACCACGCTCTCTACCTCTATCGAATGAGGGCATATCTCTAGTTGATTGAGATCTAAATGAAATTTCCTGCGACTGCGCAGATGCCTAATAACGAGAGAAAAGACGACTGCCTACTTGTCGGAGTAAGGAAAAATCCTCAAAGAATAGCCAGACTCACGACAATAATTCCACCTTTTCGCTGTAAAGTGGAAGCTAGGAAGATTGTTGATAGCTATAAAGAAAAGACTGAATCTGATCTCGACGAGCTACTGGCGCACTCTAAGAATCACGTAACACAAGCTGAGATAACCTGGAAAATGACCTCCCAAAATAATCAGAACTCTTACCTCCAAATGAGGTATCACGGTACCGACCAGGGCCGTAGGATCTCTTGCTTTCCCGCTCTAACTTATGGTATGCCTCGTACCTTCGAGCAATGTCAACAACAATACCAAATGAAATTCCGACCTCAATCTCTTGAGCCATCAGGGATCTCAAGGAAAAAGAAAGGTCATCCATAAATCTTTGAATCTCTCTAAAGGCTCATGGACTAGTTCTAGTGCATATTTAGCCATTTTATGGAATTCAATCTCATATTCTGAAACACCAACAGGCTAACCGACAGGCTACCCTGTCCAATCCACTCAAACTGGCAACACTTTTCATCTCGCTCGCTACTCGAAAGGAATTTTCCACTAATCTAGAAGAAAAATCGAACCAAGTTAGCAAATAAGAGAGCGGCCCACCAATTCAAGGTCGGACTCCTGAAACTGGAAAGCAGAATAATCAACACCATACCGCTCGATATAATCAAGAGCCTGAAGGATATGCTGACATCATTTTATTTTAAAAAAATCACGAGGTTTATTAGCACGACCCGAAATCCGGTTAGGCCGTGCGGGCACCCGACATCCTCCCCTAGACCCGTCGGGCGAACCCTTACAAATATAATCAAGAAAATAAATATAACAATTCACGAATAAGGGAAAGATTTTAAAAAAACACAGATATACTGATACCTCTAAGCTGTACAAAAGAAATTACAGCTGACTACCCAACATACTAGGTTTAGGGCTATCCAGACCAGACATCTAAGAGTACAAAAGAAGACAGATACCTCCTGAAGGGAGCAAAATGCAACTGAAATAATAACCAATAAACTGGTGGCCATCCGGAATAAAAGCTGGCTCACCCTGACAGCTGAAGTCGTCTTCGTTCCTTCACAACGTGGCAAACTAAATCCTGGAGCGAACCTGCCGAAACGAAATAGATAGACAAGAAACAAACAAAAAACAAGGGTGAGTCAAAAGGACTCAATAAGTGGGGTAGACTAGCCACCTCAAAGAATAAGATAGCTAACCAGGGAGAAAAGAAACAAATAAACCAGATTTCTCTTATTTAACTTATGAAAAGGCAGTGCCATATAATAATTAGAAACACGTATGGAATCGCAAACTATTCAATAACCAGGAACGTAATACAGCCAGAACATATAGGTATCCTGAACACATCAACAATCAGAAATACATCCTGTTGCGGCGTGCAACCTGATCCATATATTCATCCTGTTGCGGCGTGCAACCCGATCCATATATTCATACCGCTGCGACGTGCAACCCGATCCATATATTTATACCGTTTCGGCATGCAACCCGATCCCCGCAACTTAGAATACGGGCCAGAAATATATAGGCAAACTGTAATATGTCCACAACATGGTGTACATACCGCATACATAAAACACAATATAATACACACAATAGTCAGTATGTGGTGCAATGAGATGGGATGAATGCGGCATGATGCAATGCAGTCAGATACTCTTGATACCTATCTCCGGCGCGGGACTCTCATCGTCTACCAGGAGATATATGCAATAATGACCCTTCACCGGCTCGGGACTCTCATCGATTACCGGGAAGTATATGTAATGATGACCCTTCACCGGTGCGGGACTCTCATCGCCAACCGAGAAGTATATGCAATAATGACCCTTCGTCGGTGCGAGACTCTCATCGCTAACCGGGAAGTATATGCAATAATGACCCTTCGCCGGTGCGGGACTCTCATCGTCAACCGGGAAGTATATGCAATAATGACCCTTCGTCGGCACGGGACTCTCATCGCCAACCGGGAAGTATATGCAATAATGACCCTTCGCCGGCGCGGGACTCTCATCGCCAACCGGGAAGTATATGCAATAATCAAAACCAGAGTGCAATGCTCATATGTTTAATGCAATACCAACAACAGGGCATAACATATAATGTACAATGTAAATCCAAAGCTAAGGCGTAATGAGTACGCCTATCGGCAGCTACACACGTAAGGAAACACGTGGTAGAAAATCCACGAGGCACAGTGCCACCAAAGAAATGGATATAAACACTTACCTCTTCCAAAAGTTAGCATTGCTAATCAATAACCGCTTTTATCCTTTGGTTCCATTTCCAAACGATCCCACTGTGATCAATAAGCAGAAAAATATTTCACATTAGGCTAAAGGCTTCATTCCTCACATCTTAGGGCAATCCAGGTAGGAACCTGATACCCTATTCGCATACGCAATACGCATGCCAGGCCTATATACGGGGTTTATGGTCACATAACCAAACCCTAAATAAATTACATTTATAAGTTGCCCATAATTCCCTTAGTACGAATATATAATCAATTTCATTATTGGGATCCATTTGACCCTTCAAACTATCAATTTACGTCATTAGGGCGATGTCTAATATCCCTATTTTTACCGTAAAAATATATTCAAACATACGTAATAAACTCAAATAATATATTAGGATCATTACCTGAATGTTTCAGGGTGAAAATTCTACTTTTTTTCGTCCTCTTTTCTCATTTTCTGGCATTTTCCGGCCCCTTCTCTTTTCTGCTAAGCTTTTGAGCAATATGATGGTTTCTGCTCGTCCTTAGCAATATGCTAAGGACCACCGCCATTGTTAACTTTTGACTTTTTCTATTTTTTTTTTGTTTTCTTTTATTATATTTTCTTTTCTTAAAGCAATATTTTCCCCATGAGGTTGTGAAAGTTGTCTTTTCTGCATCATCTTTATCTATGAGCACTTAGTGGCATCCGGAAAAGCAATCTACAATGGTCTGTAATTCATTCTTTGCATAGTTGTCAATCAGAATGTGTATGGTGGGCACCGGCACATGCGCTTTATTTAGCACCTTCATAAATGCACTCGTGCGGCTCTCCGAATTCACCAATATAGACAAAAGGGAGATTTAGGCTGAATTTTTGCCTAGATGGTTAACCACAGAATAGCCTTTTGCTTGCACCTTCTTCCACAATTCTTAAGACTCTGCTTCACCGATCTCTTTTCGGGTTTGTTCCTTGCCATGAGTAAGATTTTCCTGAGTATACATCCTCCCGCTCCTAGTCATTCCTTCGGCTGCAACAGTTTCGATTACCGCCTTTCCTATACTTTTCTTTTCAGCCTCGTAAAACCGCCTTGTCATCATAAGGTTGGACTATGTCTACGTCAAATTTTGGAACCATTTCTACTTTAATAGAAGTTGGTGCCTTAACAGCTTGTGAAACAGAAGCGGTTGTTAGCTCCGTTTCTTTTTCCTTTATAATAGTTCCTTCTATGTTGTAGTCAGCCTCTAGCTCAATCATGTTCACCCTATTGTCCCCGAGATCAGATAGATGATTGTTATGGACATTAGGAGCTTTTAAGTTTATCACTTTCTGGTCGATCAGGTCTTGTATCTTGTCTCTCAAAGCAAAGCAATTCTCAGTGTCATGATTCAGTCCTCTAGAGTAGCAAGCACAGATTTTGGAGTAGTCAAAGAATGGTGAGACTTTTTCTAGCATCTTGAAAGGTAGGGGTTGGATGTGCCTGGTTGCTTTGAGCTTCTCGGATAGTTGAGTTCAGGATTCAGCTAGCGGAGTGTAGTTCCTTCTGGGCTTTTGATTATTATCTGGGCGAGGTCTTGGAGGGTATGTGTTGGTATTTCTGTAGTTTGGTGCTGAGTTTGGTGAGTACAGTGGGCATTATGGAGGTGGACCTTGGAAGGCAGGTTGGCTGTTTTATACGGGATAAGCAGGTGGGGGTGGATCATATGGATACGTTGGGAGTGGCATCTAATAGTAGTGATTGTGGGTTGGGAGATCCATAGAAGCAGTAACAAAAAAGACTTCATCCTTCTTTTTCTTGGTAGTGCCAGTGCTGCCCGTTTGTAGGGCCTTATTGATAGCTTGTAGTGTGGCGAACCTAACAATTCTTCCAGTTTTCAGACCATCTTCAACAATGTCATCGATCTTGATTAGGTCTCCGAACTTCCTATCCTACATTTTCAGCATCTTGTCAAAGTAGACGTCTTCATGTATGCGAATGAAAGTGGAGACTATTTCAACATCAGTCATGGGTGGTAGGGCGTTGGCAGCCTCAGCTCTCTATCTAGTTGCATATTCCCGAAAGGTCTTGGTAGGTTTTTTCTTTGAATTCTCCAAATAAAACCGGTCGGGCATGGCATCGATGTTATCCCCGAAGTTGTCAGCAAAGTCTCCTGCCAAGGACTCCCGGCTAGTCTACTTCATCCATTGTTGTTTGGAGTACCATACCAATGCATCCCCTATTAGACTTTGGTTGAACAGTTTCATCCAAATTTTCTCGTCGTATCCTACCCTAATATGTTTTTCACAGTATGATCGCAAATGTGCCATAGGATCACCCTTACTGTCGAACTGGTTGAATTATGGGATCTTGTACCGTTCAGGTAGTTTTAGGTCCGGGTAAATGCACAGATCCTCATAAGCCAGACCCATAGTTTCCGTAGAAACTTGGAATTGTTTGAACCTCTAGACTAACCACTTGACTTGTTCCTTGGTGTCATATGTCTCATATCTTGTCCATGCATAGTGGTCATGCTCTTTGGCAGGCGAAGGGATGAGTTTGGTTTTGGCAGTAAATTGAGAGGCGTTAGTGTGGTGAAAGGTGTTTTGTAGTGCTTTTGGTGGTGCAGTATAAGCTGGGTATGGTATATCATTCTCTTGCAAGATAGGTTTATTGTTGTGGGGGCATGGGGGTTTATTTTGGTGAGTAACCGTGTCAGCATGGGGAATTCAGTTCTCTAGTTCGAATAACCTTTGCTCTAGCTTCACATATTCTTTGTATGCGACCAAACTTTTCTTTCTAGAAGTTCCTCCAATGATGGAGTTAGTAGCAACACCGTCAGAGGATATTGCCGCTCGGCAAAAATGCACAAACCAACCTTTGGGGACTAGGAGTAAAACAAACAAAGGAGAGCATTACTTGAGTGTTAGGAAAACATGGACACAAAAGAATATCACATAAGCAGGTCCTATTATGCAAGGGACCTCTTTTGTGCTAGAGGTAAGCCTATTGATGATTCAAGACAATGTTTGTGCCAGATGCATCATTTTATTCGTTTGAGAATAATCAAAATAACTATATAGACCAAAACAGAAAATTTTATTAATAATATTGCTTGGCTTTATTACATCCACTAATTGCAAAATGAAAAACAACAACAACTAGACTAAGAATTCAAACTATGGCCAAGCAAAAATCATGTCTTCTTCAAATGTCTTCCTTGATCTCTCCTTCTTCGGGAGCATTTGTAGGTTGGTTCACCTCCCCTTCTTCCACAGGGCCTTCTTCATCCAAGTCGGGAATGAAGATGATTACTTCTATCGTAAGATATTCCTCGGTTTGTAAACGTGTAAAAGCTATCACAAAGGAAGTCAGGATTTTCATTCCCTCTTCTTTTTTGTCTCCCGGCTTCACACTCTTAAAGTAAGCCATTCATTTTTTCAGAAGGTGTGCCTGTTGACCAGCCTTGCAGCATAACTCTATAACCTTGTTTGTCCATAACTTGATCTCCTCATCCTTGAGTGTGCTTTGGTATTGCCTTCTTATTTCTCTATCTTGGGTCTCCTTCAACTCGACTTTCTTTTGTTCAAATATAGTCCTCAATCTTTTGTACTTTTCTTCGAGAATGGGTATTTTGATTTTTCTTTTGAGTGCGGGTTTAAGCATTCCAAACTTCCGCTTATCCTCTTGGAGCCACTAGGGATAGTGCATAAAAACATCAGGCTTCATCCGACTATCACGATGAAAGTTGTGCCTCCTTGCCAATTTTTTTCCCGACATCCCCCTTGTGGTCTTCAACATTAGGGTGTTCAAACCTTCAGTCCAGTGTTAAAATTCCACCCATCTTCTAAGTCGGGTGTTGGTTGTCGAATCCCCACTTGCCTAAGGACCCTTAGTGGGAAATAGTGATGCGTCCCTCAGAACCCTACAAGTGTCAAAAATGTTATGAGTCGACTCTCGGTAATGACGAAAGCACAAGCACTACATTCTATGACCTATTGAATTTCTTCTTCCCCCAGCTGATTCAATACGCCATACCAACCTTTCATGCTTTAAGGTTTTTCCCATTGTTTGGTATCAACCACACGTACAACATGTGTCCTAATGTCGTCATTTCAAGCGGCTAGTGGAGGCTGCGGACTAACCTAAAGTTTTGAAGATATTAGACCAACCATATTTGCAGCAGAAGGGTGCTACCCTCGAAGAAATTATTTATTTTCTTGAATTTAGTCAAGGCTCGGTAGATTACAACAACTACCATTAGAACCAGATTGACTCAATCCCTTTGAACACTGTTGACACCAAATTTTGTCCTTCCTGTTTCAATTGTAATTTTTCCAGAAGAAATCGCACTGATAAACACACAATTGTCTTCACTCTGACCCCTATTCAAAATCATTATTTCACCCAAGGACGCCAATTTGTCTATTTTTAAAGACACCGACACAAGACACAGATATTTACAAAATTAGTACATTCAATTGCGAATGTTTACAAACTACATTATTTTCAACAAAATTGGTTAAAATCATTTTAAATCTCATAATAATATTTTTACATTTCCCCAAATCATTATGGCATTTTTCAAATTAATTATAAACACACAAGACACATCAGCCTCCTTTTACGCCTACGTGGCAACATCTCAATCGTCCACAAATTTGATCCAACGGCTCTAATCTATATTTCCATTTTTAATTACACTACCATCCCCAAAACCCTAATGATCCTCCCCATTTCACTCATAACTCAGCGCCGCCCCTCCCCTTATCCTCTCTCTTGTGAAAATCTAGCTACCGCTGTCCATGGCCGTTTCCGACCATTCCTACCAGCAAAACCCTGAACAAAATACATTTTCTTGCTCCTTTAAAAAACCTCTACACTTATGTTCTAATTTGACAAAAAGTTAAAAGGTCGACCCTCGCCTTGACTTCATCTCTTTCGCCGAAGAAGATACGCCGACGGCGCCTGAGCAAAGCCTGAACATGGCCATCTTGACGAAATGCAATACCCTTGTGCATGTTTGACTAGAGTTGGGTCCAAATTTAATCCGATTCCAAAACATAAATGGGTAACCTTTGTCTTTGTTGATGTTTTTCAATCTATGTGATACTAGGCCTAAAAATTGCCTAATTTTATATGCAGCTATATGTTTGTATGTTACTTGACAATTAATTAGTTAAATCCATGTGATTAACAATTCTTGCCGGGTCCACTGATTTAAGTTAAACGTTGTCTTGAATTCTCGCATGTCTGAGTGAAATATACTCATAGTTTCTGCCTTAGGCCATCTTTGTTAGTGTCTGAATGTAAAATCAAGGACAGTTAGTGAAATGGTCCTAATCATCCATGATTGATGTGTATGTGCGTTTGGTTTCGTCAAGATACATTATTTCAACGATTATATGCTTGAACTTGAAGTGGTAATTTGACTTCATGATTAAAGGATCCGGATTGACTTAATTTGAAATCTCTAATTGATATTTGATTGGAAAAGTTGTTATAGTAATTGATACGGTACCAATTTGGGGTCTGTGCAAAAATTGTGAAGAGAATCAGGATATTTTCGAGCCTGGAACATGTTTTGATTGACTAATTTTGAACCTGAACCTAATTTGTGTTTAAGATATGGAACCCTAGTGATTAGGGATTTAATTTATCTTAATTTGGGGATTCAAATTGATCTATGGTTGGAAGGAGTTCCAAACTAAATCCTTGGAGGTTCTGGAAGACTGGCCCTTTACCATAATTACTCTTTGCCCGTTTGAACTGATTCCCCAACCCCTTTACCTATATAAACTAGTCCTATTATTCACATTGAAAAGGTAATACACTGCACATCTTCCATATACTGAATGCATACAATTCTCTCATAAAATGTACTGCATATTGAAAGCACTGGTAGCATATTTCCTTCTATCATTTACAAGTTTCTGGGAAAAGTTCTGCCTCCTCTCTTGCTTTGGATTCTGATCCTAGAAGTATTTAGCACAGCCTAAATGATTGTTTGCTTGATTGCTATTCCTGACAAGGTATCAAATTCTTTTCCAAGCTTATGTTGTTGCCTGCCTACTGCCTATGTCTATGCTCTTTGTTTGGCTCCCCAATCATCTATGAATACTTGTTTGGGCTCTCTCTTTGCCCCTACTAACCTTTTGCTGGCAGCTTGTTTGGATGGTTTTAGATATACCATACCAGTTTTACTGATCATAGGAGGACCAAAGTTAATAGGGTCAGTGGTTGTAGCTTTCTAAACTGGCTATGGTGCTGGGATTCTGGAAGTGTAAACCTTTGATGTTATGAATATAATAGAAGTCTTGAGCCTGATGCTTGAGAAACAGGGCATCAACTCATGTTTTTATCCCCTTAGAATCCTCCTATCTTTATATTTGTTTGGATATCCTGCCTGTACTCATTGTGTGAGTGAGAAGTGCTCACTGATTGTGTTGCCTTGCCACACAGGGGCCTCTTATAACCTTATCTTTATATGGTTGCATTCCCATCATTCTAAGACAAGTATTGCATTGTTAAACTAAAGTCAGGCCATTAACAAATACATGCTCGTGTGAAAACGACAGTTAGGTGTTCAAATCAGTATGCTCGTAATACATTATTGGTCAGATTTAATCCTATCATATTTAACTGAAATCTCACATGTGAAAATATGGAAGTTTCAACAACAGGGGCTAAATGTGTGATGCTTGCCTAATCTGCAATTATTTTTTGTAAAATTGAATCTGCCATTCTTTGTTTAAACAAGACAGGCCCAAAACTGTTTTTAAAACATGGCCTTTCACGCGTACAAATTGATTTTGACCTACTTAATCTCTTATACACTAACTAATCATGTATAGGGGAGTATAAGTGTGGGGACTACTATATAAATATTTATATAATTATTTTCTAAAGTATATTACCACTTACTCATGTATTTTTATATATATATATATATATATATATATATATATATATATATATATATATATATATATATATATATATATTGTTGACACCCAATTTTGTCCCTCCTTTTTCTAAATTGGCTATAATTCAATTTTAGGGTGTAATGTGACTATTTGTGAAAAATGTGCATTAGAAATCATGCATTTATGTGCGTTATCCTCTATTTATATATTATATACTTAAGTGTGACTATATTACGCAAATTAGTGACTGTATTATGTAAATTTGCATCATTTAAGCTATTTGTCAAAACTGTGACTACTTTTAAAATTAGTACATTTATAATATCAGTGGCTATATTATATAATCGCATCATTTAGGCTATATGTCACACCTTTATCAATTAGTGATAATTCGTGCAAATTAGTAACTATCTGTGATTATGTATATCTAGATAATTTTATTTGAGTATTATTTAATTAGTATTTGTGCATTTTACATAATATATATATATATATATATATATATATATATATTTTAATTTCTTTGCACCTTTAAGTTACATATTAGTCAATTGAAAAGAAAATGTCCATTTTACTTATTCTCCTTCTTCTTTTAAAATTTCCTACGAATCTAGACGAGAGTCCGTCTAGGTACGCCCGTGCTATTAGGATGAATTGCTATTTTCAATAAAATCCAAAAAACTATACAATTTTCCTTTTACAAAATTTCTACCAAATTCTTTATTTATTTTATTTTTATTATTTTATTGAATCTAGACCCAAAACATAACCAAATACATTTTCTTGAATATCAAATTACTTCCATAATCTTTCCAAAATCTTGCCAAAATCTTTTCCTAATCTTTTCAAAATCCCTCAAATCCCCAAAAATCCCTTAATCTCACTCAATCTCCTAATCTCCTAATCCCCCAAATTATGCCATCCCCAACAACTCTTTTTCAAAAATCCTTATTTTTAAAAGGAGAATACATACACTATACCCACAATCAGCAAGGACCCCACTCCTCTTCGTCACAATACTCGTCTCCACCTCTCTCTACCGATACACAAAAACTCCATTTTTGTTCTTATTCTCTAAGGATCCTATCCATAACCATTATCTTCTCCCTCTCAATTTACAAAGCAGACACAGACATATAAATAATCGGATACACACACCACCTCACACTCCCTCATCTTCCCCCACAACAACAGACCTCGCTTCACTTGATCTTCTTCCCCGAAGATATATACCAACACACAGTCAATACATACTCAGAACCACACCTATCTTTCCCTCCTCACACTTTCACAGTACAAACGTCATCACCACCATCTCATCTTCTTCTCAATTCCACCAGAAAACTCCTTACACAGTACCCCCCAAACAAGCACACAAAATTAATCCCCCTCTAATCGCTTCTTGCTTCGTCAAAATCAGAAACGTTCCCACCACAAACAGATCCATACATGCATACATACACACACATCCAGATCGAAAAGGAGATCAGAAATAGGGAGTTTGGAGATGTAGATCAGGAATAAGGGGAATAGGGGACGGGAGCTACAGATCGATAACAGTGGAGAATTAAAATGGAGGTCTTGGGGTCGCAGCGGTGCCGCTGCGTTTCTCATCGGAGAAATGGAGCTGGCGATCGCTCCTCCACCACTTTTGCCCGTTCCACCGCGTCGCTGCCCTATTCTTTATCGCTGATTGTTCTGTTCTGTCGACTCTGCGGTCGCCGTCAGAATATTTGTGATTTCACTGGCTTTTCCTTCTCGTTCCACCGGTGGCCTCATTCTGCTTGTCGCGTGTGTTGTTTTGATCGGAGGAATTGTATCTGCCCATGTGGGAAATTTGGTGGTGGACTTTGGGTTGTCAATTGCCATTATTGGCAAATTGTTTCTGCATCTTGTATTGGATAAAATCTGACAACACCTAAAAAAGGACACGTGTCTGCCACATGGCACGAGTAGACATTTCTCCGGCCAAACGTCTTACGAGCAGACAGCCCGCCAAGCGCTTACCACAAGCAGCAATTATGTAACGTCTCAACAGTCAACACGATCTGAATGAAGAGTTATTAACCTGATCATGCGCAATCACTGAATGAATGGTCATAAAGGCAATAATTACAACCCAGCGGTTACGTATCCAACGGATACGTGCCCAGCGGTTACAAAACCCAACGGACGCCTATCAGACCTATAAATAGCACTTGTTCTAATCCATTATAACAGAACTTTACTTCTGATCTACTACAGTCAATAAGAATACTCTCTCACTCTCGCTCAAATATTGCTTTTTACTTATATTCGTTCAGTACTTGGTTCTCTAGTCTTCTAAGTGCGATCAGTAATGAGGAACTCTCACTGGGATTAAGCGATTCAACACGGTTACCTCCGTCTACTTTTCACTAACGCTTTAACCCTATTTACTTTAGTTCACATCTTGTTTCCGTATTGTTATTCATCTTCATTGGAAATCGCGCTGCTTTATTAACTAACGCTATTCATCCTTTAAGCTCTTAATCTAAACTATTGATCGTGACTCACCAAATATAAATTTAATGGTTAATTGACCTAAAAACTGATCTAGGTTAAACAATTTGGCGACCACAGTGGGAGCCGGTCAATAGCCTTCATAGGTTAATAGTTTTTTATTCCAGTATTATATCTCTTTTCGTCGATCTTTTTGTTCCGCAACTAACATAGCAGAAAGCGGCTCACAACGAACTATCGTAGGCGGAAGTTAGGTAAGTACCCGCGTAGAGGATATCTTCGACAATCAAGCAAAGGCCCGATGAGGCTCTCCGCAAATACGTGGATCGCTTCCAAAGAGAGCCTATGATGCTTCCGAAAATACCGGACAAATGGGCAGCGATCGTGTTTACCAACAGTCTGGATATCAGGAGCTCGGAGGCTACACGCAGACTTTACGAGTCTCTTCGCGAGTTCCCAGCAGCCAGCTAGTCGGACGTCTACAACCGTTACAACTCAAAGGTACATATTGATGAAGATAAATTGATTGGAACAGGTACCCGAGGAAGGACTCAGGTGCGCAACGGTGGCTCCGGCGGAAAGGATGAGACCGAGAGATCAGACGTACGCTACGAACCGTACCCTGACAAGTCACGCAGCAATTCCAAAGGACGTAACCGCACCAACAGAGGAGTGTCCCGGAGAGATGATTCAGAATCAACCCTCTGTGGAGCCCCGAACCTGCCGAACTTCAACGTGGAGATGTCTGAAGTAGTGGCAGCGCTCAAAGATATGGGAGAGAAGGTCAAATGGCTGAAAGACATGAAGACCGACCCAAACAAGCGAAACCAGGATTTATGGTGCGATTTTCATCGCGACCACGGTCACACCACCGAGGACTGCAAAGCCCTAAGGTATGAAATTGCTCATTTGTTGAAATAGGGATTCTTGAAGGAGTTCATGACCGAGAAGGGGAAGCAGACTCACGCGAAGGCGCTGCAAAACAAACCTGGCCCTCCACGAGCATCCTCTCCAAGGAGGACAGTTAATGTTATTTCAGGTGGAATCGAGGTTGATTCCGTCACCTTCACAGCGAAGAAGTATGCAAAGGTCTCCATCACAAACACCAAACGCCCACGATCAGAAGGAATAATAACATTCGAGGACTCCGATGTAGACGGTTCGCAATTCCCACACGCTGATGCATTAGTGATAACGTTACGCATGGCGGAGTTCGTCGTCAAGAGAGTACTCATCGATGCGGGCAGCTCTGCAAACATTATCCAATCACGGGTTGTAAGGGAGATGCAGTTGTCAGATAAGTTCGTACCGATATCTCGAGTTCTCTCCGGTTTCAACAACTCGAGTGTGAAGACTCTTGGCGAGATTACCCTGACAACTCTCGCCGAAGGAGTAGCAAAGGAGACAACTATTCATGTTGTTGATGCAGACCTAGCCTACAATATCATCATGGGGAGACCATGGATCCACGATATGCAAGTTGTTCCCTCAACTTATCATCAAGTATTGAAGTTCCCATCCGAGTGGGGGGTACGTGAGGTCCGAGGAGAGCAACGCTCTGCCCGAGATGGCTAATCAGTGGCTCTCAAACTGCCTGAGGAAAATAAATAGCAATTACAGCGACCGGGACCAGACGTGCTACATGAAGAAGTAAAGTGCGAGGTCCCGGAATTCATCACGAAGATGGACGAACGAGAGAACCACATGCCGACCGTGGAAGCTTTGGAACCCGAAGAATTGTTCGCAGACAAGCCTGAATGGAAAGTGTACTTAGGAACCAAATTGAGCAAACGTCTACGAGCAGATATCCTCCAGTTCCTCAAGGAACGGCATACAACGTTCACCTAGTCTCACGCAAATATGACAGGTATTTCTCCAGACATTATTACTCACAGGTTGAACGTCGACCCATACCATCGCTCGGTAAAACAGAAGACGCGCTAACAAGGAGCTTTTCGGAACCAGGTCATCAATGATGAGGTCGATAGGCTGTTAAAAATCGGATCGGTACGCGAACTCAAATACCCAGACTGGCTAGCCAACGTGGTCGTTGTACCCAAGAAAAATGGAAAATGGCGAGTCTGCATTGACTTCACAGATCTAAACAAAGCCTGCCCCAAGGATTCATATCCCCTTCCCTGGATAGATCAACTGATTGACGCAACAGCCGGGCACGAGGTGCTCACCTTTCTCGACGCATATTCCGGATATAACCAGATATTGATGGACCCCAAAGACCAGGAGAAAACAACGTTCATAACCTGCAGAGGTACGTACTGTTACAAAGTTATGCCATTTGGGTTGAAAAATGCATGTGCAACATATCAGCACCTAGTCAATTGAATGTTCCACGACCATATCGGAAAGACTATGGAATTGTACATCGATGACATGTTGATCAAGTCCAAATGAGCAGAGGACTATCTGGCACATCTAAAAGAAGCTTTCCGGATTCTCGATCAGTACAACATGAAGCTGAACTCGGAGAAATGTGCATTCGGAGTCGGATCGGGAAAGTTCCTAGGCTTCATCGTTTCTCAGCGTGGAATTGAAGTCAATCCCGCTCAGATGAAAGCCATTGAATCAATTCCAGACGTACTCCACAACCGGAAGGACGTCATGAAGTTGACCGGAAAAGTGGCGGCTCTGCGAAGATTCATTTCCCGATCATCCGACCGATGCAAGAGTTTCTTCGACGTTTTAAAGCAAAACAAAGAGTTCGAGTGGACCCCTGAATGCCAACAGGCATTGAAGGATATGAAAAATTATCAGTCCAATTCACCACTGCTCTCTGCACCTCAACATAGGGAGCAGCTGCTGATCTATCTGGCAGTCTCAGAATCGTCGGTAAGCACCGTTCTAGTTCGGGAAGAAAAAGGATTGGAACTAGCCCGAAGTTATGGAGCGAATATCATCAAACTCAAGAGTGATTCTCAACGGGTAGTCAACCAGGTAACTGTAGGCTTCATTGCACGAGAATCTAGAATGCAGGTGTACCTCGCCCGAGCGAATGAACTCCTAGCACAGTTTGATGAATGGGAGGCACTTCAGATTCCACGAGAAGAAAAACATGAAGCTGATGCTCTCACCAATCTAGGGTTGGTAGCAGAGATGGGGGCAGACAGCTCTTCATCTGTTGTTCAATTCCTTTACACGACCATAGAGCAGGAAAAGTTCGAGGTTAACACCATCAACGCAACTTGGGACTGGCGGAATGAAATAACAAACTATCTGTTACACCCCGTATGTCCAAAGTGAGGTATATCCTTCTAATGACATGTTAAGAATGATTTAAGTGAGTTTAAAGTCATAATATGACTATATATGATGTTTATATTCTGAATATAAAGTTTGGGAAAAATCGGATTTAAGTTGCGGAAAAACCGACAAAGGAATTGCCTTGTACCAAAGCTTTTTCAGCAATTAATTTCATGTGTTATATGAGGTCTTTTAGGGACATATCATATACCAAATTGAAGGTCTTGGAGTGTAGTTTCTAACACTTTTGACGGTTTGTTCATACAACGTATAGATAAAAAGATATGAGCATCAAAAGTCAGGCTAGAAAGAGGGACATAAGCGTAAAAGAGGACTACAAGTGAAATGTTTTAAGTATGAAAGGAAAATTACTTCATAATCTCGTCATTTCCAGAAAGATAAAGAGAGAAACAGTTCTCTCATTTAGTTTTGAGAAAATTTTATGATTTTGAAGGATGGACGTCAATCTTAACTCGAAATTGAAGACAAATTGCGTCAAAATGCTCTACGCGATTAAGGTAACGTTATGCTACCTTCAATTTCGTCTATAGCTTGAGTTTTTAGAATTACTTCATGGCTAAGTAAAGTACCCAAATGCTATATTATAGCTTGTTTAAGCTTTAGAAGGTGTTGAATTCAAGGGAAACAAGGTTTAGAAGCAAGAAGCATCAAAGGTATGTAAGACTAAACATTTCTTTTGGCAAAAGCATGTATCTTTTAGCTTTTGAAGCTTTTCTTAGTTCTAAACTTAGTATTTCTTATGCGAAACTTGTATGGTATCAAGGAAACCTTGTATATACTTAATTTTGTACTAAAATCTAATGTGAAAGATGCCGAATCAGCAAGACAACACGTTTCAAAATCTGGAAAATCATTTTGATCTTTGAACAGCTGTTAATATATTGATCATAACTCCTTAGTAAAAAATTGATATTAAGATGCTTTAAGAATCCATAGAATCCTAAGACATATATATACAAATTTCATGAAGACCATGACGTCTATATCTTTAATCTACACTCTGAAAATTAGGTCGAAAGGCAGGACAGTGGTGCTGTCCAGACATTCTATCAGCGGATTTGTTATGTCATCCAGTCGTCTCATCTTGTTATCCATTTAACATGTTTATGTTATGAGTTTATCCGGGTACCCATTCCCGTGTGTAGTATAGTGCTAGTTCTGTTTTTGCAGATCATCCAGTTTTAGGAGAAACTCTGCCGAAAATTTTATGGAAATTCAAAGAGTTGGACAAATTCTGAGTTCTAGGTTGTATCTATAATTCTATCCAGAGTTTTCTTCTCATTCCTTTGAGTCCATATCTATTGCTGCCAGGTGTTATGCCTCATACATGCCTATGCATATATTGTGATCATGTTATGTGTGATTTAGAGTCCCCCACAGAGGCTGGACATTGGACACACAGTCCGGTCGCGTGGGTATCAGGTTCCTAACCGGATTGCCCTAAGATGTGAGGAATGAAGCCTTTAGCCTAAATTGATATATTTTTCTCCTTATTGAATATAGTTGGATCGTTTGGCAAGGTAACCAAAGGATAAAGCGGTTGTTGATTAGCCGTACTAACTTTTGGAAGAGGTAAGTGTTTATATCCATTTCTTTGGAGGCACCTGGTCTCGTGGATTTTCTACCACGTGTTCCTTATGTGTGTAGCTGCCGATAGGCGTACTCATTACGCCTTAGCTTTGAATTTATATTGTATATTATATGTTAAGCCCTGTTGTTGGTATTGTATTGAGCATATGAGCATTGCACACTGGTTTTTAGCATTGCATATACTTTTCGGTTGGCGATGAGAGTCCCGCACCGGTGAAGAGCCATTATTGCATATACTTCCCGTTAATCGATGAGAGTCCCGAGCCGGTGAAGGATCATCATTGCATATACTTCCAGGTAATCGATGAGAGTCCTGAGCCGATGAAGGGTCATCATTGCATGTGCATCCCGGTAATCGATGAGAGTCCTGAGCCGGTGAAGGATCATTATTGCATATATCTCCTGGTAGACGTTGAGAGTCCCGTGCTGGAGATAGGTATCAGGCATATGTGACTGCATTGCATCATATTGAGGGTAGAAGGATTCCGCCCTCGGAGCAGGAGGATTCCGCTCCATTGCATCATATTGAGGGCAGGAGGATTCCGCCCTCGGAGCAGGAGGATTTCGCTCCATTGCATTATATTGAGGGGTAGGAGGATTCCGCCCCAGAAGCAGGAGGATTCTGCTCCATTGCATCATATTGATGGTAGGAGGATTCTGCCCTAGGAGCAGGAGGATTCCGCTCCATTGCATCATATTGAGGGTAGGAGGATTCCGCCCTTGGAGCAGGAGGATTCCGCTCCATTTATCTGATACATTGTGTAGTCTTACGATACATGACTACTATCCTGCTTATATGTGCATTGCTTATTTGTTGATATGTTTCTGGCTCGTATCCGTAATTGAGTTTATGGTTTCATACGTATTTCCAGTTGTTATCTGGCTCTACTTTTTATAATTTAAATAAGAGGAATTTGGTTTATCTGTTTCTTCTCCCTGGCTAGCTATCCTATTCTTTGAGGTGGCTAGTCTGCCCCACTTATTGAGTCCTTTTGACTCACCCTTGTTTGTTGTTTGTTTCTTGTCTACCTATTTCGTTTCGGCAGGTTCGCTCTAGGATTGAGTTCGCCACGTTGTGAAGGAGCGAAGAGGACTTCAGCTGTTAGGGTGAGCCAGCTCTTATTCCGGATGGCCACAAGTTTATTGTTCATTATTTCAGTTGCATTTTGGTACCTTCAAATAATCCTTTGTACTCTTAGATGTCTGGTCTGGATAGCTCTAAACTTAGCATGTTGGGTAGCCAGCTGTAATTTTTTTTGTACAGCTTAGAGGTATCAGTATGTCTGTTTTTTTTTTTTTAAGTCTTGTCCTTATTTGTGAATTGCTATATTTATTTTCCTAATTTAATTGGTAAGTGTTCGCCCGACGGGTCTAGGGGAGGATGTCGGGTGCCCGCACGGCCTAACCGAATTCCGGGTCGTGTCAGTTGGTATCAAAGCCCGATTTAGAGTCTATCCAGACTAAGACAGTGTCTAGTAGAGTCTCGCTAATGGGTACGTAGACGTCCGTACTTATCTACGAGAGGCTATGATGGCATCTAGGAAGTTTCACTTCCTTCTTTTTTAATCGTGCGTCGTTCTAGGATGCAAAAGTATTTTCGTTAATTCGTTCGTGGTAATTGTGAATCCTCGTGTGACAAATCAGCAAATAGTATGAGTTCAAGACGAAGCAGTCTAGCCTGGGGTTAGCACTGTCGAAGCCCCGAAAGTTTTTAATTGTGCTGATGATCTAATTACGGAGGTCCCAGCTGTACGAGCTCGTGTTGGGCACGGGAGCAGGGCCTTGTAGTTCTTCTTGCTCTCTATAATGCTTTACGAGAATCTTGGCAACGCAGATGCCGCAAGAACCTATTATTTGCTAGGCAGCTTATCTGGTCGCCGCACATGCAGATGTTCGGACTTAGAGAGCTCTTGTTCAAGTTCTTGATGTTGCCCCAGTTAAATATGTTCCATAAGCAGCATGTGTTCGCCACCAATTGTTCTGGCTGGTTAGCTAGCCGATGTAACAGTTCGGTCCGAGTGCCCAAAGAGGTTGCATTATTTTATGCGGTTGAAATTTCTGATATTCTTAAGCAATGCATCAGATAAACCTCTTGATTCTTTTTAAAATAAAACGATGTCAGCATATCCTTCAGGCTGTCGGTTATCTCGAGCAGTATGGTATTAATTATTCTGCTTTCCAGTTTCAGGGGTCCAGCGTTGAATTGATGGACCGCTCTCTTATTAGCTAACTTGGTTCGATTTTTCTTCGAGATTCGTGGAAAAGTTTCTTTCGAGTAGCGAGCGAGATGAAAAGTGTTGCCAGTTTGAGTGGATTGGACAGGGTAGCCTTTCGGTTAGCCTATTGGTGCTTCAAAATATGAGATTTTCTATAAAATGGCTAAATATGCACTAGAACTAGTCCATGAGCCTTTCGAGAGATTCAAAGATTTATGGATGACCTTTCTTTTTCCTTGAGATCCCTGATGGCTCAAGAGATTGAGGTCGGGATTTCATTTGGTATTATTGTTGACATTGCTCGAAGGTACGAGGCATACCATAAAGTTAGAGCGGGAAAGCAAGAGATCCTACGGCCCTGGTGGGTAACCATGGTACCTTATTTGGAAGTAAGAGTTCTGATTATTTTGGGAGGTCACCTTCCAGGTTATCTCAGCTTGTGTCACGTGATTCTCAGAGTGCCCCAATAGTTCGTCAAGATCAGACCCAGTTTTCTCTTTATAGCAATCAACAATCTGTCCAGCTTCCACTTTCATTGAAAATGTATTATCATCGTCGTGAGTCTGATTATCCTTTGAGGAGTTTTCCCTTACTCCGAAAGTAGGCAGTCGTCTTTTCTCTCGTCATCACGCATTTGCGCAGTCGAAGGGGATTTCATTTAGATCTCAATCAGCAAAATAAATGCCACCATCTAGTCGAGGTTGAGAGTGTGGTTGCAGTGGTTCTTCAGAAAGTGATTGTCAGGGTAGTTGCTCAGCTCAGCTGCAGAGGCTGTTCTATGAACTGCTGGTCTGGCGGGATACTGAGTATCCGATGTAGTAGACCAGAGTATTTCTTCTTCTATTATAGGTGGGTAAGATTGGATTCTTCCGATCTGTCTAAACTTCGTTTATCTTACCATGTTTCCATGGTTTCCTTAGATGTCATTTCTATTAAGAATCGGTTGCGGTAGAGGGGCGAGCTTCTAGTATGATTTATTCCTGGCATTTGTGAGACCTTTCTAATTTATTTGGTCTAAATGTGATGGATCTGGGAGTGAGTGTCGGTATTGTCTGCTTGGCATCTTGTTGTGCCACCTTCTATTATTATGTCAAATTAGTTTACCTCTCTTCTCGGAATTCCGTGTTGGTTGGATGATGGAATTCTAGTTCATCACCATCAGAAAATATCATCATTTCTTCTGATGTAAAGTTATTAATAAATATTACTCGATCTATGTGTCTCCTCTTGGTTCGAGACGCTAGTAGAGTCATGTTATTCCATGAGCCTGTCTCGGCATAAAAAGGTTTTCTGGTAAATTGTCGGAGTTTCCTTTTATAGGAAGGTTAAAGTGATCTAGATGTCATTCCATAAAGCTTATTTAATGTCTATCTCTTCAATTGCGATTCTTTGGTTAGCCTGACTCGGAAGTAGTGTAGCTCTGGGAGCCAAGCAAATAAAAAGATGAGCTTCCTGAAGCTCTAATTATTTCTATCCTCAGTCTATTACCATCTCTTCTTTGTTCGGCACTGGTGAGCTTAGGCGGTCAGTAGCCTCTTATGATGTTCCCTGTGTGGAGCCAGAGTGCGTGTCAAGGTAGCTGGGTGAGCGCATTGTTGTGTTTAGGACTACTAAAGGCAATGAGGGGCATCATTTGACTTCTGATTTGATCCATCAGGCGGTAGTGCTTATGACAAAGATATAGAGTTGCGAACTCAGGAGTTGCAGTCGTTTGGCAACTCGAGAGGGTAATTTGGTAGCTCAGGTCTGAGCCGCATTCTATTTTTTGCTATGTCTTCCTTAGTCCGGTAGACTGTGCGAGGATGACTATTTATATTCAAGTTAGCGGTATGAGTTAATGCTCTAAGTGGAGGAGTCTTCCTCTAATTGATACCGAATCATAATATTAAATCTCTAAGGCGTTGCTGAAGCGTAAGCTAATTCTTAGTTCCATCGACTTGTTCTATATCGTAAAGTATATCGACGAGGTGATTTTTCGGCAGAATCATGTTAATCCATCTAGATTTTCGTGTATCTTTGTTTCGAAAATATAAGAACTCTCCTCTCGTGATCGAGGAAGGATCAGCTTAGTCAGAATAAACTGGGCAACGACGTGAGGTTATTATCAAGATGTATTTTATTCCAAGAGTTCGGTGTGCGTGTATTCTATGATTAGGAAATAATGCCCGTGGAGTAGCTCATGAAGGTCGTGCAAGTTCTCTTGTTATCTGCGTGAATCTTGCTTTAGACTTAGGCTCGTTCGAGGATGAAAGATAGTTTAAGTGGAGGAGAATGAAACGACCTCCGTCAGTCATTTCGGAAGTTAGGACTCTGATTGGCGTGCCAATAATTTTAAAATATTTGTAAGGTCTATTGGGACTTATCTGTAAATTTGAGTTAAATCAGACCTCGTTTGGTACGCATTGGAAGAAGGTTTCAGTTTTTATTGTCGATAGATATTAAAAAGAAATTTTTGAGCTCGGTTTTGGCAAACGAGCTCCGATTCGAAATCCGAAAGCGCTGTTAGGTTCGTATGATTATTTGTGACTTTTGTGATTTTTCGAAAGTTAATTTCGAGGTTGTTTGGCTAGCTTCCGCTAAAATGCCAAAAGTTAAATAATTTAAACTTTCACATCTCTTAACTACTACAAGTATGTAACAGATCGTTGCTTAATGTTTCTACGTACTTCATTTAACATTCGAGGACGAATGTTCCTAACGGGGAAAGATTGTTACACCCCGTATGTCCAAAGTGAGGTATATCCTTCTAATGACATGTTAAAAATGATTTAAGTGAGTTTAAAGTCATAATATGACCATATATGATGTTTATATTTTGAATATAAAGTTTGGGAAAAATCGGATTTAAGTTGCGGAAAAATCGACAAAGGAATTGCCTTGTAACGAAGCTTTTCAGCAATTAATTTCGTATGTTATATGAGGTCTTTTGGGGACATATCATATACCAAATTGAAGGTCTTGGAGTGTAGTTTCCAATATTTTTGACGGTTTGTTCATACAACAATAGATAAAAAGATATGAGCATTAGAAGTCAGGCCAGAAAGAGGGACATAAGCGTAAAAGAGGACTAAAACTGAAATGTTTTAAGTATAAAAGGAAAATTAATTCATAATCTCGTCATTTCCAGAAAGATAAAGAGAGAAACAGTTCTCTCATTTAGTTTTGAGAAAAATTTATGATTATGAAGGATGGACGTAAATATTAACTCGAAATTGAAGACAAAATGCGTCAAAATGCTCTACGCAATTAAGGTAACGTTATGCTACCTTCAATTTTGTCTATAGCTTGAGTTTTAGAATTACTTCATGGCTAAGTAAAGTACTCAAATGCTATATTATAGCTTGTTTAAGCTTTAGAAGGTGTTGAATTCAAGGGAAACAAGGTTTAGAAGCAAGAAGCATCAAAGGTATGTAACACTAAATCTTTCTTTTGGCAAGGCATGTATCTTTTAGCTTTTGAAGCATTTCTTAGTTCTAAACTTAGTGTTTCTTATGATAAACTTGTATGGTATCAAGAAAACCTTGTATATACTTAATTTGGTACTAAAATCTAAGGTGAAAGACGTCCGAATCAGCAAGACAAAACGTTTCAAAATCTGGAAAATTATTTTGATCTTTGAACAGCTGTTAGTATATTGATCATAACTCCTTTGTACAAAGTTGATATTAAGATGCTTTAAGAATTCACAAAATCCTAAGATATATATCTACAACTTTCATGAAGACCATGAAGTCTATATCTTTAATCTACACTCTGAAAATTAGGTCGAAAGGCAGGACAGTGGTGCTGTCCAGACATTCTATCAGCGGATTTGTTATGTCATCCAGTCGTCTCATTTGTTATCCATTTAACATGTTTATGTTATCAGTGTATCCGGGTATCCATTCCCGTATGTAGTATAGTGCTGGTTCTGTTTTTGCGGATCATCAGTTTCAGGGGAAACTCTGCCGAAAATTTTATGGAAATTCAAAGAGTTTGATAAATTCCGAGTTCTAGGTTGTATCTATTATTCTATCTAGAGTTTTCTTCTCATTCCTTTGAGTCCATATCTATTTTTGCCACATGTGTTATGCCTCATACATTCTTATTCTTATATTGTGATCATGTTATGTGTGATTTAGAGTCCCCCCATAGAGGTTGGACATTGGACACACAGTCCGGTCGCGTGGGTATCAGGTTCCTAAACGGATTGCCCTAAGATGTGAAGAATGAAGCCTTTAGCCTAAATTTATATATTTTTCTGCTTATTGAATAGAGGAGGATGGTTTGGCAAAGAAACCCAAGGATAAAGCGGTTGTTGATTAGCCGTACTAACTTTTGGAAGAGGTAAGTGTTTATATCCATTTCTTTGGAGCTTTGAATTTATATTGCATATTATATGTTAAGCCCTGTTGTTGGTATTGTATTGAGCTTATGAGCATTGCACACTGGTTTTGCGCATTGCATATACTTCCCAGTTGGAGATGAGAGTCCCGCACCGGTGAAGAGTCATTATTGCATATACTTCTCGGTAATCGATGAGAGTCCCGAGCCGGTGAAGGGTCATCATTGCATATACTTCCAGGTAATCGATGAGAGTCCTGAGCCGATGAAGGGTCATCATTGCATGTGCATCCCGGTAATCGATGAGAGTCCTGAGCCGGTGAAGGATCATTATTGCATATATCTCCTGGTAGACGTTGAGAGTCCCGTGCCGGAGATAGGTATCAGGCATGTGTGACTGCATTGCATCATATTGAGGGGAGGAGGATTCCGCTCTCGGAGCAGGAGGATTCCGCTCCATTGCATCACATTGAGGGTAGGATGATTCCGCCCTCGGAGCAGGAGGATTCCGCTCCATTGCATTATATTGAGGGGTAGGGGGATTCCGCCCTAGGAGCAGGAGGATTCCGCTCCATTGCATCATATTGAGGGTAGGAGGATTCCGCCCTAGGAGCAGGAGGATTCCGCTCCATTTCATCATATTGAGGGTAGCAGGATTCCGCCCTCTGAGCATAAGGATTCCGCTCCATTGTATCATATTGAGGATATGAGAATTCCGCCCTCGGAGCAGGAGGATTCTGCTCCATTTATTTGACACATGTGACCCTTTGCATCACATTTCATTTCATTTCATCTCATTTCATACCATTGGGTAGACTTACGATACATGACTACTATCCTGCTTATATGTGCATTGCTTATTTGTTGATATTTTTCTGGCTCGTATCCCTAGTTGAGTTTATGGTTTCATACTTGTTTCCGGTTGTTATCTGGCTCTACTTTTTATAATTTAAATAAGAAGAATTTGGTTTATCTGTTTCTTCTCCCTGGCTAGCTATCCTATTCTTTGAGGTGGCTAGTCTGCCCCACTAATTGAGTCCTTTTGGCTCACCCTTGTTTGTTGTTTGTTTCTTGTCTATCTATTTTGTTTCGGCAGGTTCCCTCCAGGATTGAGTTCGCCACGTTGTGAAGGAGCGAAGACGACTTCAGCTGTCAGGGTGAGCCAGCTCTTATTCCGGATGGCCACCAGTTTATTTTTTATTATTTCAGTTGCATATTGCTCTCTTCAGGAGGTATTTGTCTTCCTTTTTACTCTTACATGTCTGGTCTGGATAGCTCTAAACTTAGCATGTTGGGTAGTATGCTGTAATTTCATTTGTACAGCTTAGAGGTATCAGTATGTCTGTTTTTTAAAGTCTTGTCCTTATTTGTGAATTGTTATATTTATTTTCCTAATTTAATTGGTAAGGGTTCGCCCGACGGGTCTAGGGGAGGATGTGGGGTGCCCGCACAGCCTAACCAAATTCCGGGTCGTGTCACTATCTTCTTTATGGGACTCTACTAATTGATACAAAAGCCGCTCGCAAGCTCCGAATAAAAGCTGCTCGGTATACAATCGTCAACGGCGATCTCTACCGCAAAATGTTTTCAGGACCTCTCACAAAGTGTCTCGGACCGAATCAAATCAACTACGTGATGAGAAAAGTCCATGAAGGCTGTTGTGGACATCATTCCGGGGGCAAGGTGCTAGCCCGAAAGTTGATTCGCGCAGGTTATTATTGGGACAAGATGGAGAAAGATACGAACTAATTTGTCATAAAATGTGACAAATGCCAGAGGTTCACACATCTTCTCCATTAGCCAGCAGAACTGCTCCATTCTATAATCTCTCCGTGGCCCTTCATGAAATGGGGGATGGACATAGTTGGTCCTCTTCCCACAGCGCCGAGAGGAATGCGCTTCCTGCTGATCATCACTGACTACTTCACCAAGTGGGTCGAAGCAGCAGCATATGCGAAGATACGGCAAACAGAGGTTGTCGACTTCCTTTGGCGCTTTGTCGTGTGTCGTTTTGGAGCACCTAAGGAAGTAGTTATGGATAACGGCCCACAATTCATCGGCCAGAAAGTGACTAGATTCCTCAACGATCTGCACATCAAGAGGATCACTTCCTCTTCGTATCATCCCGTTGCTAACGGACAAGCAGAATCTACCAACAAAATCATCGTTAAATCCCTCAAAAAGCGCCTCGAGCTGGCAAAGGGATGCTGGGTAGAAGAGTTACCTGGTGTATTATGGGCTTATCACACAACGATAAAAATGAGTACTAGAGAGATTCCTTACTCATTGGTGTACGATGCAGATGCTTTAATCCCAGTCGAAATCGGAGAGCCCAGCTTGCGGTACGCACATGCCACTGAAGAATCTAACTCAGTCAACCTTTCCGAAGAGCTGGACCTCCTCGAAGAATGAAGGGAGCTAGCCCTCGTACGAGTAATCACCCAAAAAGAACGAATTGAACAATACTACAATCGGGGACTGCGCGTACGAAGCTTCCAGGTTGGAGATTTTGTACTAAGGAAAGTCTCCCAGAGCACACAAGAAACAAATTCTGGGAAGCTAGGTCCTAACTGGGAAGGACCCTACAAGGTAATCGCTTCAGTCGGTAAGGGATCTTATCGCTTGGCACGTCAAGATGGCTCCACTGTCCCGAAATGTTGGAACGTGATTCACCTCAAAAGATATCACTTTTGAGTGGTAAAACGCTTAGTTATTTTATGCTTGCCTTTATCTTTTACAAAAGTTCTTACTTTTATTATAATTTTTATAAATGGTACTAACGGCCTGAACAAGGTCAGATCCATTTAGCTCAACCGGTAGAGCTCGAAGTTCTTCAACTTCGCGGCTGTGGGTTCGAATCCCACAACGGACACACTCCTCGTTTTATTATATGTGTTCTTCTATATGCAACCTGCCTTAACTCTTTTATGTTATCACTTCCCGTGTTCCAACATAAAAATAAGGAGGGTGGTGAGAGGCCCCCTTAGGCCAGATAAGACCTTCATAAAGGCAAAAGACCTTGCCAAAAGGCGAATTTTTGAAATTTTACAAATTCAAAAAAAAAAAAAAACTTCTTTTATGTGACAGACTTCCACGAAAATAAGAGAAGTCGTTCACAAGGCCAGCGACTCGGCCAGAGCCAATCTACAAAGTCCTGCGACGACTTTCGATTATCAAAACGATAAGCAAAGTTATGCGCAAAAGGGCAACGATTCGGCCAAAAATCTAACGACCACGACTCGGTCAGAATAAAAATATCTGCGCAGATTACTCACAACTTATGACCTCTTCCTGAGGAAAGGCTAAGTTAAAATATTCGGGCAGATTTTTGGAGACCAGAACTTAATAAAGTTCAAACTTCAAAAAGCTCCTAAACATAAGACACGAAGGCCACAATACATAAAAACAAAAGGTCAAATATTCAGGCTAAATATAGTCATTGAATAGATCTAAAATCATATATACATAATCCTGTAAAATGATAAGATGCCGAAAATGGCTGACAGAAGTTTACAGAGTGATCAAAGGCCAAATAGAACCGGCCCTCCAGAGATCAGAGAGTCTTTACAAGACCTCTGTCCACAACCAATTAATCCGACTCTCGCCAGATGAACAAACTCAAAGATTGGGGAGGGGCATCAGCTTTTGGGGCTATGATCAGAACTCGACGCACCAGCTCCGTCGATTCTGCCATCATTCCCTGAATTCTCGCCATCGTCTTCATCTTCATCCTCATCTTTACCTTCAGACTACTCAGGAGAGCAGTGCTTGTCTTACTCCGCGAACAGTGCTTTTCGTCTTCTGCAACATTTCCTCAACATTGATCTGCTTAGCCTGGACCAGCCCGAGCAATAAATGCTTAGCTTCGAGCACAGCAAGCTTTGCCCTAATTTCAGATTGGTCTCGCAGATTTGCTAAGTCTTTAGACAGCGCAATTTGAGCACTGATTGACTGAGCAACCTGGTCTTTGGCAGCTTGGAGCTCAGCTCTGGCCCTAGCAGATTCTTCGTTAGCCCTTTGCAGATTCTTCTCAAGAGATGCACGATCATCAAACTGCCCTGTTCAGCGAAGCCTTGCATTCTTCAAGTAAATTCTCCAGGCTCTGGGCAGAACGTGCGAACCCTTCTTTTTTTCTAAAAAGAAGGTCCTTCTCATTGGTAAGTTCGTTAATCTGCTCAAGTCGCTCATTGCTAACATCAGTTAATCGATTAACTTCACTCCAAAGGAGACCACACTGTTCTGCCAGAATCTTGTTCTCCTTTAGAGCATCCAGCAGCTCTTTCTTTACCTCGAGTACTTGATCGACGTTGTTGATCCTGGAGCGGAACATGAGCTCGGCAGCCATCATACTTGACTGAAGAAACAAAATAAGAAAAAATTAAAAATCTGAGGTCAAAGTCACTTCCAATACAAGCGGTAAACACTTACCCGGGCTGAATCGGCAGCAGTTTTGAAAGCCAACTCCTCATCACTCATTTCCCACATTATCCACTCCTCTCGGGGACCAATGAGTGATGAAACCACCTTGGCCAAACTGCCTGGCCGGGATATCAAGTTGATGTCAGGGGCTAGCTTCATGGTATGCTTTCTCTCACAGAACTTGGGTTCCCAAGCCTGCTCTGAGGGATAGTTGTGACCAAACTTGTAGCGAACACCCCTAATATCCTTCAACCCGGTCTGACCATTGGTGACGGACCGCCAGATAAGCTTTGTTGTTGATAAGTCGGAATCACTCTCCACTCCAGGATTTATCGTATCACACTCGTGAAGAACGACAGGCGTTGCACCCTCTTAGTAGTAGTAGTAGTAGTAGTAGTAGTAGTAGTAGTAATAATAGTAGTAGTAGTAGTAGTAGTAGTAGTAGTAGTATTTATTGACGTACTAATTCATATGCACATTTTTTGCAAGGTAACTTTAGACAGACAATATTGAAAAACAACACCCCCGAAAAACGTCTTTTAAATTATATTATTTTTATTTAATTATTATTATTGCATTTTAATATACTAACTAATTTAATTGATTTTTGCAAGGTCTACTTCACTGAAGTGCTTTAAGGAAGAAAATAATTAGTAGAAAGAGCTGTTTTATTTAATTTTAATAATTATTTCAAATTTATATATTGCTTAGTTACTTATTTTGACACCCAATATAAAGTCCGGCCGGTAACCACATTTGGTGGAGCTCGAGAGGTACCTAACCCCTTCCTCTCGAGTTAACTTGAACCTCTCACCTGGAATATCTGTTTCATAGACTAAGTTTCGGAGTTAATTGTAAAATTAGCTAGAAACAAAGTAGGTGCCCTAATACGCCTAGTTTAAAATATGTTAGGTGGCGACTCCAACACTTCTACTTAAACGAGTTTACCCAGTCAAATCCGAAACCCGACTTGCCTCGAGTTGAGTCCACATAGAGCCTGTTTGGGTGGGCTTATAAGCAGCTTATTTTAAGTGGCATATAAGTCAAAAAGTGACTTAAAAGCCACTTTTTGAGAAGTTAAGAAATCCTAACTTCTCAAAAAGTGGCTTTTAAGCTACTTATGTCTTATAAATCCAAAAATTTTTAAGTTACCAAACATATATTAATGTGCTTATAAACTTATAAGCCACTTTTAAGCTCACCCAAACGGCTCATAGTTGTAGTAGGTTAGCAAGGTATGCTTATTTTAATTCTCAATAATACCCTTAACAGTGTATCAACATTACTTTAGTTGCAGGGGCTGTTTTGTCAATTTACAAGAAAATATTAATCCACGTTTACCGACTCTGTCTCTCTCCATGTCATTCTCTTTTACTTTCTTTTTTGGTTCTCTCTAGATCTATATTTTTTTTTCCTGTAAAGAGTGACAATCTGATTTAAATTTTTTGTGACAATTTTGAGTTAGCTTATATCTTTGCGTAATTGTTGTTATTTCTTGGAAACTCAAATAGTCAGCAACTTTAACTTGGGTAATTAAGCAAAAATTTCATGAGAAGAAAATGAGAAATCCCAATTTTGAATTAAATTTCTTGAATGGAAGTGACTCAACTAATAGCAAATTACTTAAGAGAGCTACGAAAGAGTTTTGCTGTATTTTTCTATGACAAAAAAAGTATAAATTTGACTTTGATATGGCTGGGATGGAGAAACAATGTTAAATATAGGTAGAAAATAATGATGCTAGAATGAGAAAAGAGTGGTGAAAGGGGCTGCTGAAAGATGATGCTAGAATGAGAAAAGAGTGGTGAAAGGGGCTGCTGAAAGCTGACGGTCGACAGGCGGAGGATTTGAGTCTTGGTAGTTCAATCTAAAACAAAATGTAGATGAAAGAGAAGGAATTTGGTATAAATACAAAACAAATCCTTAAATTTAAAATGGTGGCACCAAACAATAAGGGTAATTTGGAAAATTAAAAAATGCATACCTTGCTAACCTACTACAACTATGTTGTATGTTGTTATGTATATATATATATATATACATAATACAACTATGTTTTATATATATATATATATATATATATAATGTGCGATCAGCCATTTTGCTTACATTTGTGTGCTTCCATGTACCCTTTTCAAAAACAGCTCACTACTATATATTTTGAAACTGACCCAAAACTAAATAACCATTAAGGTTAGGGCTCGACAATTAATATCAAGTCACATCGATCCGAAATGGCTAACATTTTCTTTATAAAATAACCTCAATTTAGTTTGTGTCAAAATTTGAAAGATTTTTGAAATTGGTTATTTCTGCAAAAGCCTACTGCACACTGAAATTGCGTAAATGAACTGATTTGAACCATTTCTTGCGATATTGTCCCGATTAACTCAATGTTTACAAAAAATGAGGCCAAAAGTGCGATTAGGCATTGGGATTAGGTCGTTTCTACGAGATTTCGCAAGCCCTGTCGGTAGTCACGACTGCCTTTTGGACTGTTTGCATGAATGAGCCAAATACCTCATTGCAGACACTCCTGAAAAGGGACACTTTGCAGACACCCGAGCGATTACGTGGATATCACGGTCGGTCCACCACCAAAAAAAAAAAAAAACCCTTTAGGAGGGACGTCTGGAATATAATTGGTCCGTGGTATAACCAACAATTTCAAATAATCCCACCACTTGGTCGTCCAACTTGGGGAACCATGTCTACAATTACACCAATCTTGGAATGTAATATGCATGCATCATGCCATAGGAAGGACTTCCCGAAAACCGACTAGTCTTCAACTTATTCAAACAACTTGATGGGTTTTTAACTCCGAAGGAACGTTTGGACATGCTTATGTTCATTTGAGAGAAAATGAGAAAGAAAAAGAAAAGAAGAAAAGAAAAAAAAAAGAGAGAAAAGAAAAGTAAGACGAAAATAAATACTGATTTTGATTGTCCAGTTGTTTTCAAAATGGGGAGGGGGATTTTAATCTTTTTTTTTCTTTTTTTTAGGTCATCATGAGTCAAAAGTTTCATCGTGTTGGAATGACTATGTTTGCACCTCCTGTGTTGACTAACGGGTGGAATCATTTGTCAATTGGTAAACAAATCGAAGTACGCCAATATTTGGGTCATTTGGTTTCTCTGTTAGAAATGGAACCATGAAGAAAAATGATTGAAGCGTCGGTGTCATTTTGGGATGAAAAACTAAACATGTTTAGATTTGGGGACGTCGAGTTAAAACCTTTACTAGAAGAGATAGGCAGATTCATATCACATTCGGGGCTAGACAAACATCGATGGCAAATGAGTCGCATTTTGGCTCCCAGTGTCCCTTCACCCGAGGAGTTTCGTGACAAATTGGGCATGGTAGCATATGTGAACGTAGAAATTTACAACAAAAGAATTACCCTTTTCGTATATCTGCCCATGTGGGAAATTTGGTGGTGGACTTTGGGTTGTCAATTGCCATTATTGGCAAATTGTTTCTGCATCTGGTGTATCTGTTTTTACTCATGTTTTGCTACATCGACCCCATTACACTTAATCTATGTTTTGCTTAATGTTGCAGGGCTTGGTTTCGTTGGATTTCACGGTCACTGGTCATTGAGGCCTATGAAAATAATTATTTATTTGAGGCCTATACACATGGAATTGACGGATATACAACGAATTGACGGACGTTACACTGTTTATAGCTGATGAAAATAATTCAATAATTAATTTGGATTTAAGGCTTTATTTGGACTGATATTGCACTTAGGACAAGAATGTTTGGAGGCCTAAAAATCAGTCCCGTCACATTCCCCGAGTCCTTAAAAAGGCTATGATGATGTGTGTGAGCCGTTATGGAGTGGTGGGACGGCACTTGACATGGCAACACGACCGGCCAGCGTGTTCGCAGCCGTACCGACGTCCCTAATCTCTTAGTCGATTCACACAAACCTGAGTTGACACTTTCAAAAATCCCTTTCCCCTTTATTTTAAAACTATCATTATTTCATTATTATTATTATTATTATTATTATTATTATTATTATTATTATTATTATTATTAAAAGCAATCTACAAAGGTCTGTAATTCATTCTTTACACCAATGAATTCCATGTCATTATTTTCTTTACAGAATGTGTATGTTGGGCAACAGAAAGTCATCTTTTGGGCTAGCCTTGTTCAAAGTCTGTAGTCCAGACAAACTCTAATATTTCCATCTTTCTTTTCCACCGGCACAATGTTAGCCTACCATGTTGGATATTTGACCACTTTTAAGATTTATGTGTTGAGCTGCTTGGTTACCTCTTCACCAATTTTCACTAGGGCTGATGATTTAATGTTCGACCTTTTGCTTAGCTGGTTGGAACCTGGATTGATAGGTAGCTTATGTGCAACGACATATGTGCTTATGCCTGTCATGTCATCATAAGACCAGGCAAATACATCTTCGTACTCCTTAAGGAATTCAATGTATTATTTTCTTTCACAATTTCGGCATCGCCTAGATTTGCCACATCTGTTTCATCCAAGTTTGACTTAGGCTTATTTTTAAATTTCTTGATCTCTTCTTGTGTTGCCTCATTGAATTCCTCATAGTCCAGATCAGATTCTTCAAACTCAGTTGTTTCATTACACGTTACAGTTGCAGATTCAATGGAATTATTAGTTTGAGTGGTGGAAAAGTAAAATAATGCTTAAATAAAAGTTAAATAAAATAGAAAGGAAAGAAACAATTCTTTTATCGATGAATCTTTGCAAAACAAAATTTTTACGGAAACATTTAATCATGACAGGTAAAGATGAAAAAGAGAAATGCAATTCTAAGGACTCGGAGTCGTGTTTTATTTTTAAAAACATGAAAACATAAAACGAATGCCCCCTAACTCTACCACGGTCTGCATATGCTCGGGCCAAGTTGCTGGTGTAACAAGTCCAGTGTTGCTCCAAGTTTAGCCTTTGCAAGACCCGGTGGTTCAACGTGTTCCTCTATGATCACAGAACAATCTTCTTTAGTCAAGAACAACTTCTGCATGCTTGCCAGCAAGTCTTCCTTAGCATCATCGACCTTTGGCTTGTCTTCTATCACTACATATTCCTCCCCCTTGTGACCATCCAAGAAATCAGCTGAGACAAAAACCTGTAGCAGAGATCGGATGGATCTTCCCAGTATGCAGCAGTAGTAGTTGAAGTCTAAAGACTCTTCTTCTAAGAATTCTGCATAACCCATGAAATAGCCTATGCCAGTTTTGTCATCATCGTCTCTAAGCACGACCCGGATAGGTCCAACTATACCATCGAAATTCTTGCCCAAACCTTTTCCCGTTTCATAGCCTTGTTCTAGCATGATACCAATCACCCAGTCTCCAAGCCATTTTGCAGGCTGTGGGAGAATGTATGGTTTTTCAATGATTACTTCCATAGGCTCGAGTTCGGGTATCTTGGGTATCCAGACTTGCTTTCCCTTGGTTTCTCTAGAGATGCGCCTCAAGTTAGGACGGGCATTGGGAGGGTATACATGTCATTTTTCAGTCTTTTGCTGGGTATTGTCTGACGAAATTCTCGTGAGGGCACTCCCCTGTCAGACATTACAGCCTCCCAGACTAGATTTTTTTTCTTCATATCCTTTGACTCAGCTGTCCTAGTAAGCACTATAGAAGTTCTTCTTCTTATTTTGTGTATCTATCAGAGCATTGACGAGCTTGGGGGTAGTGTATGCGGGATACTCCTCTTGTGTTGTACTGGTGCTTCTTCTATGACCCCCTTTGAGGTAACCATGGTGGTTCTTATTGTGCCCTCCTCACCTACCGTGCATCGCACCAATGAGTTCAACAATGTAGAAGGTTTGCCTGTCTGGAGTATTCCCCTCAATTGCTGGTATGATCTGCTTATTGTAGATTGAGTTGTTCCCTTCCCCGAACACTACAATCTCTTTGTTGTCCCATTCAAATTTCACCGTCTGGTGCAGGGTAGATGGTACTGCCCCATCCATATTGATCCAAGGTCTTCCCAGTAGCTAGTTGTACGATGCCGAGATATCCGTGACATGGAACTCGATAGTGAACTCGACTGGGGCGACAAAGATGGTCAGGTCGATCTCCCCAATGGTGCTTCTCTGCGACTCGTCATCATCAAAATCTTGGTTTGTTCAATTCTCATTCTCTTTATAGTGATGAATAGGCATATGTTTAAATTTGAGCCTCCATCGGTCAGGACTCTTCCTATGAACCAATCTTTGCACTTGATAGTGACGTACAAGGCTTTGTTGTGTCCGAGGCCCTCTGGTAGTAATTCATCTTTGTGGAAAGCATATTTGTTGGACTCTAAGACTTGTCAACCCATGCTTGCTAGGTTTTCAATAGTGGTGTCCACTGGCACATGCGCTTTATTTAGCACCTTCAAAAATGCACTCGTGCGGCTCTCCGAATTCACCAATATAGACAAAATGAAGATTTAGGCTAAATTTTCGCCCAGATGGTCAACAACAGAATAGCCTTTTGCTTGCACCTTCTTCCACAATTCTTAAGACTCTGCTTCACCGATCTCCTTTCGGGTTTGTTCCTTGCCATGAGTAAGATTTTCTGGAGTATACATCCTCCCGCTTCCAGTCATTCCTTTGGCTGCAACAATTTTGATTACCGCCTTTCCTATACGTTTCTTTTTAGCGTCGTAAAACTGCCTTGTCATCATAAGGTTGGATTATATCTACGTCAAATTTTGGAACCATTTCTACTTTAATAGAAGTTGGTGCGTTAACAGCTTGTGAAACAGAAGCGGTTGTTAGCTCCATTTTTTTTCCTTGATAATGGTTCCTTCTATGTTCTACTCAGCCTCTAGCTCAATCATGTTCACCCTATTGTCCCCGAGATCAGATAGATGATTGTTATGGACATTAGGAGCTTTTAAGTGTATCACTTTCTGGTCGATCAGGTCTTGTATCTTGTCTCTCAAAGAAAAGCAATTCTCGGTGTGATGATCCGGTCCTCCAGAGTAGCAAGCACAGATTTTGGAGTAGTCAAAGAATGGTGATACTTTTTCTAGAATCTTGAAAGGTAGGGGTTGGATGTGCCCGGTTGCTTTGAGCTTCTCGAATAGTTGAGTTCAGGATTCAGCTAACGGAGTATAGTTCCTTCTGCGCTTTTGATTATTATCTGGGCGAGGTCTTGGAGGGTATGTGTTGGTATTTCTGTAGTTTGGTGCTGAGTTTGGTGAGTACAGTGGCATTATGGAGGTGGACCTTTGAAGGCAGGTTAGGTGTTTTATACGGGATAAGCAGGTGGGGGTGGATCATACGGATACATTGGGAGTGGCATCTAATAGTAGTGATTGTGGGTTGGGGGATCCATAGAAGTAGTGACAAAACAGACTTCATCCTTCTTTTTCTTGGTAGTGCCAGTGCTGCCAGTTTGTAGGGCCTTATTGGTAGCTTGTAGTACGGCGAACCTAACAATTCTTCCAGTTTTCAGACCATCTTCAACAATGTCACCGATGTTGATTAGGTCTCCGAACTTCCTATCCTACATGTTCAGCATCTTGTCAAAGTAGACGTCTTCCTGTATGCTAATGAAAGTGGAGACTATCTCAACATCAGTCATGGGTGGTAGGGCCTTGGCAGCCTCAGCTCTCTATCTAGTTGCATATTCCCGAAAGGTCTCGGTAGGTTTTTTCTTTGACTTCTCGAAATAAAACCGGTCGGGCATGGCATCGGTGTTATCCTCGAAGCTGTCAACAAAGTCTCCTGCCATGGACTCCCAACTAGTCTACTTCATCAATTGTTGTTTGGAGTACCATACCAATACATCCCCTATTAGACTTCGGTTGAACAGTTTCATCCAAATTTTCTCGTCGTGTCCTACCCTAATATGTTTTTCACAGTATGATCGCAAATGTGCCATAGGATCACCCTTACTGTCGAACAGGTTGAATTTTGGGATCTTGTACCGTTCAGGTAGTTTTAGGTCCAGGTAAATGCACAGATCCTCATATGCCAGACCCATAGTTTCCTTAGAAACTTGGAATTGTTTGAACCTCTGGACTAACCACTTGACTTGTTCCATGGTGTCATATTTCTCATATCTTGTCCATGCATAGTGGTCATGCGCTTTGGTAGGCGAAGGGATGAGTTTGGTTTTGGCAGTAAATTGAGAGGCGTTAGTGTGGTGAAAGGTGTTTTGTAGTGCTTTTGGTGGTGCAGTATAAGCTGGGTATGGTATATCATTCTCTAGCAACATAGGTTTATTGTTGTGGGGGCATGGGGGTTTGTTTTGGTGAGTAACCTTGTCAGCATGGGGAATTCAGTTCTCTAGTTCGAACAACCTTTGCTCTAGTTTCACGTATTCTTTGTATGCGACCAAACCTTTCTTCACAGAAGTTCCTCAAATGATGGAGTTAGTAGCAACACCGTCAGAGGATATTCCCGCTCGGGCAAAATGCACAAACCAACCTTTGGGGACTGGGAGTAAAACGAACAAAGTAGAGCATTACTTGAGTATTAGGAAAATATGGACACAAAAGAATATCACATAAGCGCGTCCTATTATGCAAGGGACCTCTTTTGTGCTAGAGGTAAGCCTATTGATGATTCAAGACAATGTTTGTGCCAGATGCATCATTTTTTTTTGCTTGAGAATAATCAAAATGATTATATAGACCAAAACATGAAATTTTATTAATAATATTTCTTGGCTTTATTACATCAACTAATTGCAAAATTAAAAACAACAACAACTAGATTAAGAATTCAAACTATGGCCAAGCGAAAATCATGTCTTCTTCAAATGTCTTCCTTGATCTCTCCTTCTTTGGGAGCATTTGTAGGTTGGTTCACCTCCCTTTCTTCCACAGGGCCTTCTTCATTCAGGTCGGGAACGAAGCTGATTACTTCTATGGTGAGATATTCCTCGATTTGTAAACGTGCAAAAGCTATCCCAAATGAAGTCATGATTTTCATTCCCTCTTCTTTTTTGTCTCTCGGCTTCACACTCTTAAAGAAAGCCCTTCATTTTTTCAAAAGGTGTGTCTGTTGACCAGCCTCTCAACATAACTCTATAACCTTGTTTGTCCATTTTCCTTCTTATTTCTCTATCTTGGGTCTCCTTCAACTCGACTTTCTTTTGTTCAAATATAGTCCTCAATCTTTTGTACTTTTCTTCGAGAGTGGATATTTTGATTTTTCTTTTGAGTGCGGGTTTAAGCATCCCAAACTTCCTTTTATCCTCTTGGAGCCACTAGGGATAGTGCATAAAAACATCAAGCTTCATCCGACTATCACGATGAAAGTTGTGCCTCCTTGCAAATTTTTTTTTCCCGACATCCCCCTTGTGGTCTTCAACATTAGGGTGTTCCAACCTTCAGCCCAGTGTTAAAATTCAACCCATCTTCTAATCGGTTGTTGGTTGTCGAATCCCCACTTGCCTAAGGACCTTTAATGGGACATAGTGATGCATCCCTTAGAACCCTACAAGTGTCAAAAATGTTGTGAGTCGACTCTCAGTAATGACGAAAGCGCAAGCACTACATTCTATAACCTATTGAATTTCTTCTTCTCCCAGCTGATTCAATGCGCCATACCAACCTTTCATGCTTGAAGGTTGTTCCCATTTTTTGGTATCAACCACACGTACAACATGTGTCCTAATGTCGTCATTCCGGCCGGCTAGTAGAGGCTGCGAACTAACCTAAAGCTTTGAAGATGTTCGACCAACCATATTTACAGCAGAAGGTTGCTACCCTCGAAGAAGTTATTTATTTTCTTGAATTTAATCAAGGCTCAGTAGATGTCAACAACTACCATTAGAACCAGATTGACTCAATCCCTTTGAATACTGTTGACACCAAATTTTGTCCTTCCTGTTTCAATAGCCATTTTTTCAGACGAAATCGCACTGATAACCACACAACTGTCTTCACTCTGACCCCTATTCAAAATCATTATTTCACACAAGGACACCAATTTGGCTATTTTTAAAGACACCGGCACAAGCTACAGATATTTACAAAATTAGTACATTCAATTGAGAATGTTTAAAAAATACATTATTTTCAACAAAATTGGTTAAAATCATTTTAAATCTCATAATAATATTTTTATATTTCCCCAAATCATTATGGCATTTTTCAAATTAATTATAAACACACTATACACATCACACTCCACATCAGCCTCAGTTTACGGCTACGTGGCAACATCTCAACTGTCCACGAATTTGATCCAATGGCTCTAGTCTATATTTCCATTTTTAATTACACTACCACCCCCAAAACCGTAACGATCTTCCCCGTTTCACTCATAACTCAGCGCCGCCCCTCCCCTTATCCTTTCTCACGTAAAAACCTAGCTACTGCTGTCCATGGCCGTTTTCGGCCATTCGTACAAGCGAAACCCTGAACAAAATACATTTTCCTGCTCCTTTACAAAACCCCTACACTTATGTTCTCATTTGACAAAAAGTTAAAAGGTCGACCCTCGCCTCGACTTCATACCTGCCGCCAGAGCAGAGATGCTGACGGCGCCTGAGCAAAGCCTGAACATGGCCATCTTGACAAAAGGGAAAACCCTTGTGCATGTTTGACTAGAGTTGGGTCCAACTTTAATCCGATTCCAAAACCGAAACGGGTAACCTTTGTGTTTGCTGATGTTTTTGAATCTATGTGATACTACGCCTAAAAATTTCCTAATTTTATGCACATACATGTTTGTATGTTACTTGACAATTAATTAGTTAAAATCCATGTGATTAACAATTCTTGCCGGGTTCACTGATTTAAGTTAAACGTTGCCTTAATTTCTCGCATGTCTGAGTGAAATATACTCATAGTTTCTGCCTTAGGCCATCTTTGTTAGTGTCTGAATGTAAAATCAAGGACAGTTGGTGAAATAGTCCTAATCATCCATGATTGATGTGTATGTGCATTTGGTTTTGTCAAGATACATTATTTCCACGATTATATGCTTGAACTTGAAATGGTTATTTAACTTACATGATTAAAGGATCTGGATTGACTTAACTTAAAATCCCTGATTGATATTTGATTGGAAAATTTGTTATAGTAATTGATGGGGTACCAATTTGGGGCCTGTGCAAAACTTGTGAAGAGAATCAGGATATGTTTTAGCCTGGAACATGTTTTGATTGACTGATTTTGAACGTAGGCCTAATTTGTGTTTAAGACATGGGAACCCCAGTGATTAGGGATTCAATTTATCTTAATTTGGGGATTCTAATTGATCTATGTTTGGAAGGAGTACCAAACTAAATCCTTGGAGGTTCTGGAAGACTGGCCCTTTACCATAATTACTCTTTGCCCGTTTGAACTAATTCCCCAACCCTTTTACCTATATAAACTAGTCCTATTATTCACATTGAAAAGGTAATACACTGCACATCCTCCATATACTGAATGCATACAATTCTCTCATAAAATGCACTGCATATTAAAAGCACTGGTAGCATATTTCCTTCTATCATTTACAAGTTTCATAGAAAAGTTCTGCCTCCTCTCTCTCTTTGGATTCTGTTCCTAGAAGTATTTAGCACTACCTAAATCATTATTTGCTTGATTGCTATTCCTGATAAGGTATCAAATTCTTTTCCAAGCTTATGTTTTTGCCTGCATACTTCCTATGTCTATGTTCTTTGTTTGGCTCCCTGATCATCTTTGAATACTTGTTTGGGCACTCCCTTTGCCCCTACTAACCTTTTGCTTGCAGCTTGTTTTGATGGTTTTAGATATACCATACCACTTTTACTGATCACAGGAGGACCAAGGTTAATAGGGTCAGCGGTTGTAGCTTTCTAAACTGGCTATGGTGCTGGGATTCTGGAAGTGTAAACCTCTAATGTTATGAATATAATAGAAGTCTTGAGCCCGATGCTTGAGAAACAGGCAATTAACTCATGTTTTTATCCCCTTAGAACCTCCTATCTTTATATTTGTTTGGATATCCTACCTCTACTCATTGTGTGAGTGAGAAATGCTCACTGATTGTGTTGCCTTGCCATGCAGGGGCCTCTTCTAACCTTGTCTTTATATGGTTGCATTCCCATCATTCTAAGACAAGTATTTGCATTACTAAACTGAAGTCAAGCCATTAACAAATACATGCTCGTGTGAAAACGAGAGTTAGATTTTCAAATCAGTATGCTCGTAATACATTATGGTTCAGATTTAATCCTATCATATTTAACTGAATTCTCACATGTGAAAATATGGAAGTTTCAACAACAGGGACTAAATGTATAATGCTTGCCTAATCTGCAATTTTCTTTTGTAAAATTGAATCTGTCATTCTTTGATTAAACAAGACAGACCCAAAACGGTTTTTAAAACATGGCCTTTCACGCGTACAAATTGATTTTGACCTACTTAATCTCTTATACACCAACTAATCGTGTATAGGGGAGCATAAGTGTGGGGTCTACTATACAAATATTTATATACTTGTTTTCTAAAGTATATTACCACTTACTCATGTATTTACATGCATAAAAATCAGCAGGGACCCCACTCCTCTTCCTCACAATACCCGTCTCCACCTCCCTTTACCTATACACAAAAACTCCATTTTTGGTCTTCATCTCTAAGGATCCTATCCAAAACCATTATCTTCTCCCTCTCAATTTACAAAGCAGACACAGACATATATATAATCGGATACACATACCACCTCACACTCCCTCATCTTCCCTACAACAACAGACCCCACTTCACTTGATCTTCTTCCCCGAAGATACAAACCAACACACAATCAATACATACTCAGAACCACACCTTTGATCTTCCCCTCCTCACACCTTCACAGTACAAACGTCATCACCACCGTCTCTTCTTCTTCTCAATTCCACCAGAAAAACTCCTTACACAGTACCCCTCAATCACACACACAGAATTAACCCCTTCTAATCGCTTCTCGCTTCGTCAAAATCAAAAACGTTCCCACCACAAACAGATCCATACATACATACACACACATCCAGATCGAAAAGGAGATCAGAAACAAGGAGTGGGGAGATGTAGATCAGGAACAAGGGGAATAGGGGAAGGGAGCTACAGATTGATAACAGTGGAGAATTAAAATGGGGGGTCTTGGGGTTGCAGCGATGCCGCTGCATTTCTCATCGGAGAAACGGAGGTGGCGATCACTCCTACGCCACTTTTGCCCGTTCTACCGCGTTGCTGCCCTATTCATTATCGCTGATTTTTCTGTTCTGTCGACTCTGCAGTCGCCGTCAGAATATTTTGGATCTCACTGGCTTTTCCTTCCCGTTCCACCGGTGGCCTCGTTCTGCTTGTCGCGTGTGTTGTTTTGATCGGAGGAATTGTATCTGTCCATGTGGGAAATTTTGTGGTGGACTTTGAGTTGTCAATTGCCATTATTGGCAAAGTGTTTCTGCATCTGTTGTATCTGTTTTTGCTCATGTTTTGCTATATCGACCCCATTACACTTGATCTGTGTTTTGCTTAATGTTGCAGGACTTGGTTTCGTTGGATTTCACAGTCACTGGTCATTCAAGCCTATGTAAATAATAATTCATTTAAGGCCTATACACATGGAATTAACGGATATACAACGAATTGACAGACGTTACACAGTTTATAGCCAATGAAAATAATTCAACAATTAATTCGGATTTGAGGCTTTATTTGGACTAATATTGCACTTAGGCCAAGGACGTTTGAAGGCCTAAAAATCAGTACAGTTACATTCCCTGAGTCCCTAAAAAGGCTATGATGACGTGTGTGAGCCGTTATGGAGTGGTGGGACCGGCACTTGGCATGGCAATACGACCCGCCGGCATGTTCGCAGCCGTACTGACGTCCCTAATCTCTTAGTCGATTTAAACAAATCTGAGCCCACACAAAAATTCTTTTCCCCTTTATTTTAAATCTATCATTATTTCATTATTATTACTATTGTTGTTATTATTATTATTATTATTATTATTATTATTATTATTATTATTATTATTATTATTATTATTGTTATCATCATTATTATCATTATTATTATTATTTTTACTAACTCATTTTCTTATATTTTTTGCGAGGTCAAATTGGATAAGAGAAGGCGGTCTATTTTAAAATAGAACAAAATCCTTTCATTATTATTTTTTTATTATTATTATTAGTATATATTGACGTACTAATTCATTTGCACATTTTTTGCAAGGTACATTTAGACGGGCAAGCTTGAAAAACAACGCCCCCGAAAAACGTCTTTTAAATTATATTATTTTCATTTAATCATTATTATTGCATATTTATATACTAACTAACTTAATTGATTTTTGCAAGGTCTACTTCACTGAAGTGATTTAATGAAGAAAACAATTAGTAGAAAGAGCTGTTTTATTTAATTTTAATAATTATTTCCAACTTATATATTGCTTAGTTACTTGTTTTGAATCCCAATATAAATTCCGGCCGGTAACCACAATTGGTGGAACTCGAGAGGTGCCTAACCCCTTCCTCTCGAGGTGCCTAACCCCTTCCTCTCGAGTTAAGTTGAACTTCTTACCTAGAATATCTGGTTCGTAGATTAAGTTTCGGAGTTAATTATAAAATTAGCTAGAAACAAAGTACGTGCCCTAATACGCCTAGTTTAAAATATGCTAGGTGGCGACTCAACCACTCCTACTCAAACGAGTTCACCCAGTGAAATTCGAAACCCGACTCGCCTGGAGTTGTGTCCAAAATCGGGTATGACAGAATGGCGACTCCGCTGGGGATAGGGTCAAACCATAACGGACTTTAAATTGGGATTTTTTACTTTTTTTTTTCATTTATTTCGATACTAACTTTTTTCTTCTTTTTCTTTTGTAGGATTAAAGTTTAGTTTTTATTTTTTATTTATGTGTTTTATTCTTTGAATTGTGTGATTATATTTTATTATTTTCTCATGTCACTCACACTTCCCCAACTCCTGGGAAACGACACTTGCACACACCATAAACGGTTACGTGGATCTCACGGCTGTTTCACTCTAAAAAAATCTTTTAGGAGGAACAGTTAGAATCTAGTTGTTCCTTGGTACAACCAATAATTCTAAACGTTCTAACCCTTTGGTTGTCTGCTTGGGGGAACCATATCCTTGTCTAGATTACCCCACTCTTAGTCTAGATATCATGCATCATGTCATATTTAGGACCATTTTGACTTTGGCTCAGGTCTAAGTCTATTAGTTCACCATATTTGAATGAACCAAACGGGTTTACGACCCTAAGGGACATTCAAATATGTTATGTGTGCATTTATTTAAAGTTGAACGTGTCTAAAGTAGACCATTTGTTCATGTAACAAAATCAATTATTTATTTCTAAAATAGTTATTTCTACATTTATACAAACAAAACCAATTAGTTTATAAAATTATTTTGGGTTATGAATGAAATTAATTTTTTCTACTTTTATGAAAACAAAATCATAGATTTTAAATTAATTTCTTCTACTTTTTATGAAGCAAGATCAATTATTATTTTTATTTACCCAAAGAAAAATGTTATTTCTACATTTATGCAATAAAATTAATTATTTTATAAAATTATTTTCTAGTTAATTTTGGGTTATGAGAACAATTGGGATGATACAAAATACACGTTCAATTTTAAATACCATAATCAAATTAGGAAGGCTTAACATCCTTGGTATGTTAAAGTCCATTAGCCAATCTCGTCCAAAAGCGTCATCATATGACGCCTATCATGCATATTATGTGTATTGATTTGCTTTACATATGAAATTATTATTTCTAACTTGTTGTTTCATGTTTTAGTTTTACTCCCACTCCCGAGGTTGACTTGTGCATTTGTTTCAAGACTTGTACATTTCTAAACTCGTGCATATCATGCATACCTTCTGCCACTTTTGGCCACTTTCTAAAATCGTGCGTTGAAAATACGGTGTGTACAACCACATCTCCCCTAACATAAAAATTCCTTTAGGGGGAACGACTTGGAACCCATTTGGTCCGAGACGCTCCCGCTCCCGAGCCGTCCGCTTGGGAGGTTAATAACACCTGGTCTAGCTAACTCCTTTCCTTAGTAGCGGCGTTAGGAATCATGCATCATGACATGTCATTAGTCGACTTGTTCTCAAGTCCGATAGGCCAACTTGTTCAAACAATCTGAACGGGTTTTCAACCCCCAAAGAGCGTTGGACATGATTTATTTTGCATTTACTTAAAGGATATTAAACGTGTAAATGTAGACCGTTTATTAACATTGTTCTGCATTCAGTGCCATTCAAAGGCACAAAGGTTACCTAAGAGGCTTTAAAAACCCAAAGTGAATCAGAAATGATTGTTTATTCCTACACGGTCAGAATTACTCTGTATTCAATGCCATTCAAAGGCATAAAGGTTACCCAAGAGGCGCCAAAAGCCCGAATTGAATCAGAAATGATTGCTTAAACAATCAGAGTTATTCTGTATTCAATGCCATTCAAAGGCACGAAGGTAACCGATGAGGCGTCAAAAGCCCAAATTGAATAAAAAACGACCGTTTATTTCTTAAACAATTGGAATTATTCTGTATTCAATGCTATTCAGAGGCATTAAATGGTAACCAAAGAGGCATTAAAGGCCCAATTTGAAGCAGAAATAACCGCTTGATAGACGGGATGACGCATAACGCACATTTATCCTTTAAGCATTATATAAAGACTTGACATCCTTGGAATCTCACAAGTCCATTAGTAATTTCCTTCTAAAGTGTCTAAAGGGTTCTCAACTCACAACGACACATCTCCTCATATCCTCTGTCGCATTGTTTTCAAAAACTTGTGCCGTACGTTGATCATTTTGCTCACAGTGAAGCGAATCTTAGTCATTTTTCTTCTCCCTTTTCCTATTATCCTTCACCTTTTCCAAAAGATCATGGCCACTAGAACATTTGACATGGTTGTTGAAACCTCTCAGTTGCTCAGGGATTGGCAGGGAAACTTAAGCATAGATCAACAAGACCGAGTCAAAATGGTGATGGGTAATATGATTTCACTAATGGAGCACACTGCAGTGGAAGGGATGATAGAAGCAACAGTACATTATTGGGATGCAGACCGAGCACTCTTTCACTTTGGGAATGTAGAGTTAACACAATTACTGGAGGAAATAGGTGGGTTAACTCAATTTCCATTTGAAAGTGAAGAAGTCTTGATGCCTAAGAACATTACACCCGAGGAGTTCTTCGAAATGGTAGGGTTGAAGTCTGAGTTGTGCACAGACAGTATGCGGCAATCGAAAATTTCTCTAACTTCCCTCTACATCAAATTTGGGTATGGAGAGACATTTCAAGAATCCGAAGACTATTTCAGCATTAACCAGGCAGATTCGCAAGAGCAGAGAGTACTTGCTTTTGTCACCGGCTTTCTAAGGACTATCATCTTTCCACAACACAAAGGACGAGTTGATGTTTGCATGGTAACGATTGCTGATGTCTTACTCAAAGAAACTAACAAGAACTACGCTTTGGTACCGATTATTATTGCAGAGATGTACCGAGGTTTAGAAAGTTGCAAGAAGGGCGCTGGTTTTTTTGAAGGTTGCAAATTGCTTTTACAAATTTGGCTGATGGAGCATTTGCAAAGGATGGCTAGCACAGACCAAGCTTTTCTTTCCATACCAAGAGAAAACTACCTCTTGACTCATACCGCCCGCATGGACAGTGCTTTTGGGAAATGGTACCAAACAACAACCGCCAACGGTTGGCGCCACATGTTCTGTCAATTGACACTTGAGAATATTCAATGGATGTTTGATTCCTTTCCCAGCACAACGGTAATCACACGGTCCGAAAAAGACTCATTTCTCATCTTAGTGGGCTTTAGAGGAGTTTATCCATACACTCATTGAAGGACACCTAGACAAGCAAGGAGAAAGCAGACTGTACCTCAAATTGCTGACATAAGAAATTTCTAAGCAATATTCTCGGAGGAGTGATACCGTTCAAAGACAAGATAATAGAACTTTGGAAAGAAAGGCAACGAATGGGAATCGAGACTATTGGGCGAGACAGGTTTGACGCTGGCTATGATGAAGACTATCCAGACTGGCTTAGGAAGGACATAGCCAGGGCAGTTCAACCAAGTTCAACAACAAAAAGGAAAAGGAATGACGATTAGTTAGAATCTGATTACAAAATGTTACGCAAACAACTGACAAGGGCACAAGGGAAAATAGCAAAGAAGTAAAGCTTGGTCGAAGCAAAGAACGAAGAAAAAGGCAAATGGCGCAGCAAAACAGAGCTCCTGACAAAACGCATAGAGTCTATTAGAGTATGGGTGTAACGACCCTCAAATAGTCGTTACGGGATCCGGGACCTCGATTTGCATGTCGACAGTCCCAAAAGCTCCGTTAGGTTATTTATGACCCGTCTGTGAAATCTGAGTCGAAACGGAGTCCGTTTGATAGGTTTTCGAGAAAATGATCCGTTTATGAAATTCCGGAAAGGAATTTGGGGTTTCGATAGGTCGTTTTGAGTAAACGAACCCCGATGGAAAATCCGAGCATACCGTTAGGTCCGTCTCGTCATTTATGATATGTAGCAACCTTCAAAATTGAAAACGGACCTCGTTTGATAGGACTTTTGATAAAGTCCCCGTTTCGGAAGTTTAAAAGAGTTAAAAGAGGTTTCCGAGCTCGATTTGAGCAAATGAGCTCCGATGAGAGATCCGAAAGTTCCGTTAGGTTCGTATAGTCATTTGTGACTTGTAGCAACTTTCGGAATTGGATTCCGAGGTCGTTTGGTTAAATTTCGCTATTTTGGCGAAAGTCGAAAATTGAACCTTTGCCGTGGGACCCACTTTTTGAGTTCTGGAGGTCCGAATTGAGTTCCGTCTTGACGAGCATGTCACCCAAGTATTTTATGGCTTGTGTGCAAAATTTGGGATCATTCCGAGCTTCGTAGGGTCCCGTTTTGCCCCTAAAACAGTAGAAAATCTGGTGCGACTTTTCTGTTCTGTTTTGGCGCAAACAACCGGATAAAAGCTGATTTTTCGGCCAATCCGTAAGGAATTAGGAAAAACTCAAAACATGAAAGTTGTAGCCGTTTGAGTTGTGGTTCTAATTGCACCGGTTTCAGGTCATTTGGACATTCCTATCAAAAGTTATGATTTTTGCCATTTCGGGCCATTTCGGTTCATAACTTATAAAAATCATTTGGTGAGCTCTTGAGGCGATTTTTGGGTATTTCTTGAAGACCCAATCATACTTACACTTAAGGTAAGCCCTTTCAGTCCATATTTATGTTGATTAACACAAGAATCAAAGGGTTGATTCTTGGAAATGGGTTAGAACCCTAGATTCTTAAGAATTGGGGAAAGACATCGAGCAAGGCTCGCATGTGGAATCTAAGTGTACTTTTGGATTCACGGGAGCGTGGGGAGTCCGGAAAAGTACATTTTGTAAATTTAGGGCTCGGCCCTACCCGGGGGCATTTTGGTAATTTTTACCCTAGGATGCCTATAGGCTTAAATAGCTATAATTGAGCACTCATATGTGCTATATCTTGTCTTAATAGACCTAGTGGAGAGTCCTTCGCGGACAAGGCGAGCGGGAAAGGAGATTCTTCCCGGCATTTGAGCCCGAATTTCGAGGTAAGTGAGACTTGACCTCTATTGTGCTTGTGGACTCTTCCTTCATGCTAATATGCTTCATGTACGCATATATATACCTAACAATGGTTAGGATTAATGATGTGAATTACTTGCTATTATTGTTTGTTATAAATAGCGAGATTGTGACTCGATTGAGGTATGTGCCGGTCTAAGCGCTACGTCGAGGTAGCTTAAATTTATATCGTAGTAACGCTTGCTACGCCATGCTTAGATAGCAAGAACTTGGGACATGGCCGAGGATGTTGCCGGCATGTCATGATAAATGTCTTGCCGAGGATTCTGCCTGCTTTTGTATGATATTGGTACTTGATTTGTTCACGTGCCGGGTTGGGTAGTGCTGTCTATACGTAACCTTGGGTTGGACGACATGGGAGTAGGGATTGTACCCCCAAACTGTGGTCGGGTTAACCTTCGCCTTACGTTCAGCTAGCATAACCAATCTGGGTTACGGTGACTGTGAAATATTATCGTTATTAATATTTCTGTTATTATTTCTGTTATTGTTATTAATGTCGTGGATATTAATACTGTTAGAGGGACACTTGACAGGGGGTGTGGTGTCGCCTATACTATGAGATGTGTCACACTTGACAGGGGGTGTGGTGTGGACACTTGATCTTTGAGATGTGACACACTTGACAGGGGGTGTGGTGTGGTCACTTGATTTATTGAGATACGACGCACTTGACAGGGGGTGTGGTGCGATCGTAGACAGATTTGAGATGAGCCAACGACTACGGGTCGTTGGTCTACTTATTCATGATTGTGATAGTGACTTCGGGTCACGGTATATGGTTGATACTTAGTAGTGGTGTTGCTAGTCCATCGTAGGTCTAGGTTAGTCGGCACGGGAGTAGAGATTGGACCTCCAAACCGCCGCTGAGTTGACCTATGCCTTACGTTGGATGGGCATAATCCTTGAGACTTCTGGTTACTACTTGTGTGTATGGAATGTGTTACATCTATTTGTGATTTCACTACTTTATTGTATGATTACTATAGTATGTTGTTGCTTATGATGCATGTAGCGACTTGTCCCGCAAGGGTACCTTAGCGGGCCTGTCGGTGATCTTACTGGGCTTCGGCTCATAACTTACTCTGCTACGTGCGCAGGTCCTTCATCCAGTCAGCAGCCCGGACGTTAGCGGTTCCCGAGGCTTCTGAGACTTTTGATTGAGGTGAGCCGACCACACAGACCGTGGTGGCATACCGCCGGAGTCTCTTAGAGATAGGACTCAGATTTCTTTGATGTATATTCATACTTTATTGAGTCACTCTTAGAATGCTCCAATTCTTTTGTGGATATATTCTTTTGGACTTCACCCTTTTATCTTTATATATCCATTTATGATCTTTTCACATTATTGTTCTTTTCCGCATCTTGTTTCATTGGTTCGCCTAGGCAAATGTTTTTTAGGTGCCATCACGAGCCCTTGGAAATTGGGTCGTGACAGTTTGGTATCAGAGCCCTAGGTTCTAATTCGAGTCCTAGGAGTCTTGGAGCAGTGTCTGAGTTGAGTCTTGCTTATGGGTATGTTGTCGACCATACTTATGAGCGAGAGGCTACAAGGGCATGTTAGGAAATGTTTTCCCTTCGTTTCATCTCTATTCGTGCTGAGTAGCTTATATAGGTGCTGACCCTTTTTCGTGTATTGTATCAGATGGCGAGGACGCGAGCATCCTCAGCCAGGAGGGCTGCATCTTCTACACCCTCGTCTGCGGGAGAGCCATCAGCACCTACGCAGCCGCCAGCTGCTAAGAAGACTCGGGCAGGTCGCCCGTCAGCCACTAGGCAGGACACAGCTATCCCTGCGGTGTCCGCAGCGACTCTGTCAGCATCTATTCCCCCTGTGCCTGCTGTTGTGCCAGGCACCGTTGTGATCTCTTTAGAGGAGTATATGAGACTGATGGCCTTGTCTAGCCATCAGGTCCCTGTCAGAGATGATGTTGCAGCTCCTGTTTCGGCTCCTCAGCCGACCACACCTGTTATGAGCACGCCTACTTCTGAGGCTGCTCCTGATCATATTGCCCAGCCTTCTGCTTCTGCTCCTCAGGCAGGTCCTGTTATTTCTACTCCTCCTATGGGCACTGAGGAGGTTGCCAAGAGGATAGAGTCATTCATGAAGCTTCAGCCTCCAGAGTTCGACGGTACCTCAGCTACATGTACTGCCCAGAGGTACATTCAGAAGTGTGAGAAGATTTTGACAGTTCTTGGTACTAGAGACACCTTAGGGCTGTAGTGTGCTTCTTTCAGATTATCGGGAGATGCGGAGACATGGTGGGTCTCCATGATGCGGCAGAGGTCTAGTGACCTCCCTCCTTTGTCTTGGGCTGAGTTCGTGTCTATGTTCATGAGCAGGTTCGTGCCCCAGAGTCAGCACGATGCTCAGAGGCGCGAGTTTGAGGGGTTGAGGCAGGGAAACCTGTCTGTTTCAGAGTATGACACCAGGTACTTGTGGTTGTCTCAGTTTGCGCCGGCTATGGTGGCTCAGGAGAGGGACAAGGTCCTCCGGTTTGTTGAGGGTCTTCATCCCCGCTTGCAGGTAGCTGTTGCCCCTGATATGGGCAACAAGTCATATTTTGAGATAGTTGATGTGGCGCGGCGGAAGGACGATATCTTCGCCAGGGCTGACGCGGAGAGGGCGGCCAAGAGATCGCGTCAGTCTGGTGGGTATAGTGGATCCGCTCAGAGGGGTCAGGGTCATCAGGGCCGTTCTCAGTCTAGGCCCCAGGCTGCTGCTTTGCCTGCCCAGGATTTTTCTTCAGAGACCCCGAGGCCTCAGTCATCCCAGAGGCGGGGTGGCTCTTCGCAGTCTGGTCGGCCGCAGTGCGGGAGGTGCCATCAGAGGCATCATGGGAGGTGTTCGTCTGGAGGTGGTCATGGCAGAGGTGGTAGAGGCGGTAGAGGAGGTAGAGGTGATGGATGTTTTGAGTGTGGGTCTCCAGAGCACTATGTCAGGAGTTGCCCTTATGTTTCATCAGGTCGCCAGGGATCCGCAGCTATGGTACCATCTGGTCCTCAGGCCGCCAGGCCCGTTTCTCAGATTCCTCCTAGACAGCAGTCTCAGAGAGCTCCGGGTTCAGGAGGCTCGGCGCAGGTCTATGCTATGACTCGTCAGGATGCTGAGGCATCCAATGATGTCATCACAGGTATTATTTCTGTCTGTGGCCGCGATGCTTATTCTCTTATTGTGTCGCCGGGATTTGCCCCTTGCTTGGGCAAGGATCTGGTCTTCTTAGATGATCCCTTTATGGTTGCCACCCCTGTCGGGTCTTCTATATGTGTAGATAGGGGTTATCGGCAGTGTATGATCTCCATCTGTGGTGTAGAGTCCTTAGTGGACCTGATGCTGCTCGATATGTCTGATTTCGATGTCATTATGGGCATGGATTGGCTGGTTTCCTGTCATGCGACTTTGGATTGCCATGCCAAGTCCGTGACGATCGGGGCAGAGGGTGAGTCTCGAGTTGTATAGGGAGGTTCCAGGCCTTCTCCGAAGAGTAGGATCATTTCTTTCTTGGAGGCGCAGAGGATGATATCTAGTGGGTGCGAGGGATATATTGCTTCAGTTCGGGATGTCCGGGCAGAGGAGTTATCCCTTGATAGAGTTCCGGTTGTTTGTGAGTATCCGGATGTGTTTCCTGATGATTTGCCGGGTTTGCCGCCTATGCGGGAGATAGAGTTTTGCATTGATCTATTGCCAGGCACTCAGCCTAAATCTATTCCCCCGTATCGTATGGCTCCTGTTGAGTTGAGGGAGCTGAAGGAGCAGATTCAGGATTTGCTCGATAAGGGCTTCATTAGGCCCAGTGTGTCTCCATGGGGTGCCCCGGTATTATTTGTGAAGAAGAAGGATGGCTCTATGCGGATGTGTATTGATTACCGGCAGCTGAATAAGGTTACTATCAAGAATAGGTATCCTTTGCCGCGTATTGATGATTTGTTTGATCAGCTTCAGGGTGCTACCTTCTTCTCGAAGATTGATTTAAGGTCGGGGTATCATCAGTTGAGGATTCGGTCCGAGGACGTTTCCAAGACTGCTTTTCGTACCCGATATGGCCACTATGAGTTTCTGGTGATGTCTTTCGGACTTACGAATACCCCAGCTGCTTTCATGGATCTGATGAACCGAGTGTTCAAGGCCTACCTTGACTCCTTCGTCATTGTGTTTATCGATGATATCTTGGTTTATTCGAGGAGCAGGGAGGAGCATGAGCAGCATTTGAGAGTTGTTCTTCGGACTCTGAGGGATCAGCAGTTGTATGCCAAATTCTCCAAGTGTTAATTTTGGCTCAGTTCTGTATCTTTCCTAGGTCACGTGGTGACCAAGGATGGGGTGTGTGTTGATCCGAAGAAGATAGAGGTCGTTCAGAGTTGGCCTAGGCCTACTTCTCCTACAGAGATTCGGAGATTCTTAGGCTTGGCAGGTTATTATCGGCGGTTCGTCGAGGGGTTTTCTTCTATTTCAGCACCTCTGACGAAGTTGACCCAGAAGAATGTTCCTTTCCTGTGGTCCGATGCCTGTGAGTCTAGCTTTCAGAAGCTTAAGACTCTGTTGACTTCAGCGCCAGTGTTGGCCTTGCCTAGTGGATCCGGGGGATTCACCGTATATTGTGATGCTTCGGGTGTTGGCCTGGGTAGCGTTCTGATGCAGGAGAGTAAGGTGATAGCTTATGCCTCGAGACAGCTGAAGGTCCATGAGAAGAATTATCCTGTCCATGATTTGGAGCTGTTAGCTGTCGTGTTTGCACTGAAGTTGTGGAGGCACTATCTTTATGGCGAGCCATGTGAGATATTCACCGATCATAAGAGTCTCCAGTACTTGTTCACTCAGAAGGACTTGAACGGGAGACAGTGCCGCTGGTTAGAGCTGCTGAAGGATTATGATCTTTCTATCCGGTATCATCCCGGAAAGGCTAATGTTGTAGCCGATGCCTTGAGTAGGAAGTCCATGGGTAGCCTCGCCTATCTTGATGCTGATATGAGGCCGTTGGCCCATGAGTTGCAGGCTTTGTCCATTAGTTGGGTTCGGTTTGATGATTCTGTTCCAGGCCGGGTGCTTGCATATGTGGGGTCTCAGTCGTCTTTAGCTTCCCAGATTCGGGAAAGGCAGTTCGAGGATCCTTATCTGAGAGATCTCCGGGACAGGGTCCTGAGTGGGGGAGTGTCCTCGTTCGTGATTGGTGATGATGGTGCTTTGCGGCTTAACGGCCGGGTATGTGTTCCAGCCATTGTGGAGCTAAGGCAGATGATTTTGGCAGAGGCTCACAGTTCGAGATATTCCATTCATCCGGGTACTGCGAAGATGTATCATGATCTTCGAGAGCTGTATTGGTGGAAAGGGATGAAGAGGGATGTTGCTGATTATGTATCTCGGTGTTTGAATTGCCAGCAGGTGAAGTATGAGCACCGGAGGCCAGCCGGGGTGACCCAGTCTATGCCCATTCCCGAGTGGAAGTGGGAGCAGATCACTATGGATTTTGTAGTTGGTTTGCCGCTGACCGTGGGTAAGCATGATTCGGTGTGGGTAGTAGTTGATCGACTGACGAAGTCGGCTCACTTCATTCCAGTGAGGACTACTTATACCTCGGAGCGTCTGGCTCGTATCTTCATTGAGCAGATTGTGAGATTGCATGGTGCTCCTGTTTCTATCATTTCTGACCGAGGTGCTCAGTTCACAGCTCAGTTTTGGAGATCTTTTCAGAGAGAGCTGGGTACTCGGGTCGATCTCAGCACTGCATTTCACCCGCAGACTGATGGCCAGTCTGAGCGGACCATTCATATCCTCGAGGATATGTTGAGGGCATGTGCTATTGATTTTGGAGGCCATTGGGATAGCCATTTTCCGCTAGCAGAGTTTGCGTATAATAATAGCTATCAGGCTTCTATCCAGATGGCTCCGTTTGAGGCATTGTATGGTCGGAGATGTCGCTCGCCTATCGGTTGGTTCGAGTCTGGTGAGCTCCAGGTGTTGGGGCCCGATTTGGTACAGCAGACCTTAGATAAGGTCCGGGTTATTCAGGATCGACTCCGCACGGCGCAGAGCCGGCAGATATCGTATGCAGATCGGAGGCGGAGAGATCTTGAGTTCATGGTTGGGGACCGGGTATTCCTCTGAGTGTCGCCCATGAAGGGTGTTATGAGATTTGGGAAGAAAGGCAAGCTCAGTCCTAGGTTCATTGGGCCTTTTGAGATATTGGAGCGCGTTGGCGCCGTTGCTTATAGACTGGCTTTGCCTCCCTCTCTGTCTGTTCATCCGGTGTTCCATGTGTCCATGCTCCGGAAGTATGTTCACGATCTGTCTCATGTGATCGATATGGCTTCCGTGGAGGTAGATGGCGACTTAGCTTATTCGGAGGAGCCTATTGCTATTGTGGCTAGGGAGGTCCGTAAGATGAGATCGAAGGTGATCCCGCTTGTGAGAGTTCAGTGGGGGCATCACTCCATTGTCGAGGCCACTTGGGAGCTTGAGTCCGAGATGCGTGAGAGGCATCCGCGCTTGTTCGATGATTCAGGTATGAAATCCTTGTATTTTCTAAGCCTGAATTTGCATTTTTAAGTTTTATTGATTTCGGGTGGTACCGAGGGGTCCTCGAAATCTGTGCCAGCTCCGTGGCTAGTGTGTTGATCCTACCTTAGACTTAGGCTCGTCCGAGGACGGCCGAGAGTCTAAGTGGGGGAGAATGTAACGACCCTCAAATAGTCGTTACGGGATCCGGGACCTCGATTTGCGTGTCGACAGTCCCAAAAGCTCCGTTAGGTCATTTATGACCCCGTCTGTGAAATCTGAGTCGAAACGGAGTCTGTTTGATAGGTTTTCGAGAAAAGGATCCGTTTATGAAATTCCGGAAAGGAATTTGGGGTTTCTATAGGTCGTTTTGAGTAAACGAACCCCGATGGAAAATCCGAGCGCACCGTTAGGTCCGTCTCGTCATTTATGATATGTAGCACCCTTCAAAATTGAAAACGGACCTCGTTTGATAGGACTTTTGATAAAGTCCCCGTTTCGGAAGTTTAAAAGTGTTAAAAGAGGTTTCCGAGCTCGATTTGAGCAAATGAGCTCCGATGAGAGATCCGAAAGTTCCGTTAGGTTCGTATAGTCATTTGTGACTTGTAGCAACTTTCGGAATTGGATTCCGAGGTCGTTTGGTTAAATTTCGCTATTTTGGCGAAAGTCGAAAATTGAACCTTTGACGTGGGACCCACTTTTTCAGTTCTGGAGGTCCGAATTGAGTTCCGTCTTGACGAGCATGTTACCCAAGTATTTTATGGCTTGTGTGCAAAATTTGGGATCATTCCGAGCTTCGTAGGATCCCGTTTTTCCCCTAAAACAGTAGAAAATCTGGTGCGACTTTTCTGTTCTGTTTTGGCGCAAACAGCCGGATAAAAGCTGATTTTTCGGCCAATCCGTAAGGAATTAGGAAAAACTCAAAACATGAAAGTTGTAGCAGTTTGAGTTGTTGTTCTAATGGCACTGGTTTCAGGTCATTTGGACATTCTTATCAAAAGTTATGATTTTTGCCATTTCGGGCCATTTCGGTTCATAACTTATAAAAATCATTTGGTGAGCTCTTGAGGCGATTTTTGGGTATTTCTTGAAGACCCAATCATACTTACACTTAAGGTAAGCCCTTTCAATCCATCTTTATGTTGATTAACACAAGAATCAAAGGGTTGATTCTTGGAAATGGGTTAGAACCCTAGATTCTTAAGAATTGGGGAAAGACATCGAGCAAGGCTCGCATGTGGAATCTAAGTGTACTTTTGGACTCACGGGAGCGTGGGGAGTCCGGAAAAGTACATTTTGTAAATTTAGGGCTCGGCCCTACCCGGGGGCATTTTGGTAATTTTTACCCTAGGATGCCTATAGGGTTAAATAGCTATAATTGAGCACTCATATGTGCTATATCTTGTCTTAATAGACCTAGTGGAGAGTCCTTCGCGGACAAGGCGAGCGGGAAAGGAGATTCTTCCCGGCATTTGAGCCCGAATTTCGAGGTAAGTGAGACTTGACCTCTATTGTGCTTGTGGACTCTTCCTTCATGCTAGTATGCTTCATGTACGCATATATATACCTAACAATGGTTAGGATTAATGATGTGAATTACTTGCTATTATTGTTTGTTATAAATAGCGAGATTGTGACTCGACTGAGGTATGTGCCGGTCTAAACGCTACGTCGAGGTAGCTTAAATTTATATCGTAGTAACGCTTGCTACGCCATGCTTAGATAGCAAGAACTTGGGACATGGCCGAGGATGTTGCCGGCATGTCATGATAAATGTCTTGCCGAGGATTTTGCCTGCTTTTGTATGATATTGGTACTTGATTTGTTCACGTGCCGGGTTGGGTAGTGCTGTCTATACGTAACCTTGGGTTGGACGACATGGGAGTAGGGATTGTACCCCCAAACTGTGGTCGGGTTAACCTTCGCCTTACGTTCAGCTAGCATAACCAACCTGGGTTACGGTGACTGTGAAATATTATCGTTATTAATATTTCTGTTATTATTTCTGTTATTGTTATTAATGTCGTGGATATTAATACTGTTAGAGGGACACTTGACAGGGGGTGTGGTGTCGCCTATACTATGAGATGTGTTACACTTGACAGGGGGTATAGTGTGGACACTTGATCTTTGAGATGTGACACACTTGACAGGGGGTGTGGTGTGGTCACTTGATTTATTGAGATACGACGCACTTGACAGGGGGTGTGGTGCGATCGTAGACAGATTTGAGATGAGCCAACGACTACGGGTCGTTGGTCTACTTATTCATGATTGTGATAGTGACTTCGGGTCACGGTATATGGTTGATACTTAGTAGTGGTGTTGCTAGTCCATCGTAGGTCTAGGTTAGTCGGCACGGGAGTAGAGATTGGACCTCCAAACCGCCGCTGAGTTGACCTATGCCTTACGTTGGATGGGCATAATCCTTGAGACTTCTGGTTACTACTTGTGTGTATGGAATGTGTTACATCTATTTGTGATTTCACTACTTTATTGTATGATTACTATAGTATGTTGTTGCTTATGATGCATGTAGCGACTTGTCCCGCAAGGGTACCTTAGCGGGCCTGTCGGTGATCTTACTGGGCTTCGGCTCATAACTTACTCTGCTACGTGCGCAGGTCCTTCATCCAGTCAGCAGCCCGGACGTTAGCGGTTCCCGAGGCTTCTGAGACTTTTGATTGAGGTGAGCCGACCACACAGACCGTGGTGGCATACTGTCGGAGTCTCTTAGAGATAGGACTCAGATTTCTTTGATGCATATTCATACTTTATTGAGTCACTCTTAGAATGCTCCAATTCTTTTGTGGATATATTCTTTTGGACTTCACCCTTTTATATTTATATATCCATTTATGATCTTTTCACATTATTGTTCTTTTCCGCATCTTGTTTCATTGGTTCGCCTAGGCAAATGTTGTTTAGGTGCCATCACGAGCCCTTGGAAATTGGGTCGTGACAATGGGCTGGCGAGGGGATGAACTCTGTGGCAAACAAAGGAATAGAGGAGAAAGGAAGAAAGGCTTGGGAAATGTTGAAGAACTTCACATTTGACATATCCCGGCTCTTAACTGATGCAGACAATATCATCTTCCAAGGATACTCATCAGAGGCAAGCTTGTCCAAGGAAGACTCGACCGAGGAAGAAGAAGAAGAATCTTCTGGGGAAGGATCAGCATAAAGATGTTCACCTAGCCATGATCTAACCCTCTAGCAAAGTTTTCTTTCTGTGACACTGTTTCAATATCAGCCAATGTAACAAAAGTTCAATAAATACAATATTGTCTTTATGCTTCATATTTTGTTAGCAAGTGAAATGATGCATGTGGCAGAAAGAGTTTTCCAAAATCATTGTGCGTAAAACGGTCCTTCATATTAGGATGCATTTCTTATTTGATATGTGTGCATTGCATGAATTCGTATGTTGTTCTGAGTCACTTTTTACCTAAGGAATTCTTTCTCAAAATTCAATCGCCTACTGAGGCACCTCCTCTCTCCACTCTATGATCAAATCTTTCGCATGCCTAAACTGTCTCTAAATTCACCTATCAAACTCAAAGTCTATTACCAAAAGGTTTGCTCGAGTTGAATACCAAGGCAAAGGACATGGTTAAGCGAGTGCACTTGTCAGGAATTTTCCAAACTAAGGAGTTCTTCACAGCAATTCCCACTAGCCCTCATATTTCTACATTACCTCCACTGTACTACAAACTACCAATAAAGCTAGCCAGCCCGAAAATATGAGCCTTTTCAAAAGAGAAAGATGAAGTCACTTTTGTCACGACCATTCAAGACTCTACCTTCAACCACTATTATCAAACAGCGCCACCATTTTATCCCTACCCTTATATACCACCTGAATATCCCGCTCAGTCCACTCGAGATATATTCCACATCCCAGCACCAAATCATCCGCCATACCAGCAAACACTCAAGCCAACTACCGAAAATACACCACCATATCCTCCTAATGTCTCGCCCTGATGCAAACCAAAGACCGAAAAGAAACTATACTCCGCTTGCCAAAACCCACACTCAATTGTTCGAGAAATGAAAAAATGTCGGGCTTATTTCCCCAAGCACCTCAATTGTTCCATCGAGCAATATGAAAATTGACAAGGAAAGGAAAATGTTGGTCAAACTCAAAGGAACCTTAAGACCTTTTAACACCAACATCCAAGGATCATTTTGTTGCACCTGTCCACACAGTCACACCACCTACAATACATGACTGTGACCCAAAGAACTTTCCAACTTATTCCCATCATAATCAAAATAGCAGTCAAAGGGCTAGTGAAATACAAAATCAAAAAACAGAGATATAGCAAATACTTGCGCACAACAACCAAAACAAGCAAGTCGATTCAACTTGCAAAGGGGAGACAAAACACAATGACAAAACCATCGTTATATGACAAACTTGAAGACTTCCTGGAGCAATTTTTGGTCGAAGGCTTTTATTGGGCTGATATGATTTCTCATGACGCCAACTACAAAATGATGCAACAACCTAAGAATATACATGATATAGGCAACCTACATCGATTTCACGGTTCGGCAATAAGATATTATCCAACAAGGAAGGTCGGTGAGAGGACTATATTGCAACAGTTGGTCAACGAGTAGGAAAGACGTTGAGAACCTCTTTGAAAGATACATAGCCGTCATGATAGACAAATTTGGAATGAAAGGATGACAAATGCACTCAAGGTCCTGGTATTCGACAAAATCCAACATCCTTTTCTGTCACACAACACAATATATTCCTTACACAATGTCTTTATCACTTTTCAGTGACATTCAACTCCTCATCTCCCGCTTAAACAGACATCGGTCGTATGACCAAAATCCTTGCCTTGATTGCTACATAAAGCACTTGGGCTGTCTCTTGTGATATCTATATGATCTATTACGACCTCCAAATTTAAGCGCTAATCTGTCATTTACAGTCTAGGCTTTTTCATAAGCTTGCATGTCATTTTTGCTTCAAGTCTTTGCTAACATGCCCACACTATTTTGTGCATTTCACCACTTTGTTAAAGTTGTATTGCGCCTGAATGCTGAAATCGGTCAAGAATCTGCATTCGAAAAAGCCGAAATGGCAAGCCAAGTAGCAAACACTTTCCTCTGCAACAATGTCCTTCGAACCACCATCATATAACACCAAGGGAGTTCAGACAATCCCAGTACTGTACAACCTACATTATACTCACACAAGAGTCACAACAAAGAAATCTGATCACTATACGACAAAGCTCACAACCTTACACTGCACCCAAGTTACACAATAAACAACCTCCTCTTTGTCAAGACTTCCAACTACAACCCTATCAGGCTCAACACAATCAAGGACATACAAAAAGACAAAACATCATGCCTTTGTTCCTTTAGCTCAATCAAATGATATTGCAACCAACAGATAAACTACTCCATAGATACCCGTTCCTAAATTCGATCCAACAAGATCTACACTCAAACATTCCATACCATGACACCGCAAGACATCCAGCACCGAAACACAAAGTTCAGAGCCTGATTAACCCAAAGCAAAACGGTGGTACAACAAAAACCGACAAAGGGAAACTGCAACTCCAGAACTACAAACACACTTTCCATAAAGGCCTATCCATCAAGCACAAAAATAAATTTTTGACAACCTTCAAAATCCGGCAAAATCCAAAATATCAAACCCCAGTCTGAGTATGCAAAATATCCGCATACTCATAGTCATCAATACATCCGACTGACACACTAATGGGCGAATGCAGATTGTAGCCAATATATTGGTGTTTAGTACAATGCAACCACCTTCGCTCGGTGATTTGTCATAAATAATAAACTGGAGCAGAATTTTTGAGGATCACCTCAAAAATTCCAAAAGACGCAAACATGACACTGGGGCAGAAATTTTTTGGGGGACCTCAAAAATTTCAAGAAAACTCCTTACAACAGCAACATGATAGTCTCATTAGCACATCGCATTATATAACAATAGCATTCTACTTGTTGCGCTACTCTTGATGCATCGACTGAGAGCATACAGCCCGATGTCAAATTTCACACTTTCATTAGCTGAGGACACACAACCCGAAGCGTCGGTTGAGTGTACACAACCCGATATCGATTTTTCATTTAAATTAGCCGAGGGCATACAATCTGAAGCGTCGGTTGAGGGTACACAGGCCAATATCGATTTACATTTTAAATTAGTTGAGGGCACACAACCGGAAGCGTCGATTGAGGGTACACAGCCCGATATCAATTTGTCACTTTCATTAGCTGAGGGCACACAACCCGAAGCGTCGATTGAGGGTACACAACCCGATATCGATTTGTCATTTAAATTAGCTGAGGGCATACAACCCGAAGCGTCGGTTGAGGGTACACAACCCGATATTGATTTGCATTTTAAATTAGCTGAGGGCACACAACCCGAAGCGTCGATTGAGGGTACACAGCCCGATATCGATTTGTCATTTCAATTAGCTGAGGGAAGACAACCCGAAGCGTCGATTGAGGGTACACAACCCCATATTGATTTGTCATCTATATTAGCTGAGAGCATACAATCCGAAGCGTCAATTGAGGATACACAGCCCGATATCGATTTGTCATTTATATTAGTTGAGGGTACACAGCCCGAGGCGTCGATTAAGGGTACACGGCCCGATATCGATTTGTCATTTACATTAGCTGAGGGTACACAGCCCGAAGCGTCGGTTGAGGGTACACAGCCCGACATCGATTTGCATTTAAATTAACTGAGGGTACACAGCCCGAAGCGTCGGTTGAGGGTACACAGACCGATATCAATTTGTATTTTTATTTTTGCGGATAGTACACAGCCTGATGCATCGACAGAGGGTACACAGCCCGATGTCAAAACTGAAACCACGGAGAATACACAGCCCAATGCAAATTTTGACATTGTAACATGAAGAAAACCTGGAGGATAGATAGCCCATTGAAAGGACAACATGACATAAGGTGTGCAACCAAAATGAAAGAATGATAGGCAACCCTGCATGGAACGATACACAGCTCAATACAAAAGGAGTATAATGCCTGACGTAAAAAGCACACTTTTAAAAAACAAAAAACAATGGACATGCTATCCGGCGTCACACTGGCGAGATGATCCAACAACAGTTCAGCACGACAAGGCAACTACCTCCTGACGAGAAGCACTTAGCAAATGGATATCCCCTAGAGGAGAGGCATACATTTCCTAGCACTGAGCACCTGAAAGCGGACCAGACAACCAGAGCTCAACTCAACAAGGATGTTTACTTTATCTCTGTTTTTTGTCTCAAATTGCATTTATCACTGTAGGGACTCCCCGATATCCCGACAAACCCATGTGCCCTACTCTCACACCTGCTCCCAAAATCACTACCAATTGTGCAACCACAAAACCTCAAATACATACCAAAGCATCATCTCAAAACCCAATTCAAAAGTCCTAATCCTACAGACAATGCGTTTGCTACGCCGGCAAGCTGCCTAGTTTGCCGAGTCCATAAGCACTCAAAGCTACAGTTCCATACTCGCACCACTGGTCTACCCAACCTTTCCTTGCCAATTGGGTACCAGCTCCGTATTCATTCCTATTCGTGCCTGCCTATTTGAATCGTGCGCATTTCTTGTGCCTTATTCCTCAAATTTCCCCAAGACAATGTTGAAGCCAAGATGATTCGTTTATCGAGTTGTGGTGGAAACTATGCCTATGTAAACTCCTCTTTATGGGTGTATCCTGCACCACATCTTCATAACTAGGACGTTTACAAGCCTATTTCACCACACTCGATCTATCGATGATAACTCGACTTCGACAACGCCTTTGTCCTACCTGCAAAAAATACCTATTATGTCGAATTCTGACATGCCCAAAAGCCGATCATTTCATGCCCTCACAAGTAATCTGCCTAATCCTTCATTGCAAATTAGGATGTCATTCTGTATTTCCTATTCGGCCCATTCAAGCCTATCTGCATTAATCGTGCTTGTTTTCATGCCTAGTCTTGCCCATCTATTTGAGTCCTGCGCATTTATAAAACTCGCTTCTCAAATCCTTCCCAGCTCAGTCAAGGCAATATCGAGGGAAATATTGCTCATTTATCGAGATGAAGTGGAAACTATGTACCTATAAACTCCTCTTTGTGGATGTGTAGCGCGCCACATTTTCATAACTAGGACGATTATAAGCCTCTTTTCCCACGCTCGATCTGTTGAGGTTATCTCACCTTCGCCAATGCCTTTACTTCATCCTTCGTTTATCCCGCCGAAAAGGCAAAACATACACGAATCTAACCTTTATATACCTGGATAAGTTTAGTCCTTACTTGTAAAATCGTGCGTCATAAATCTCTCACACAGGCAAAACACCATTCTAGAACTACACAAGGCCTGATTCTAGTGAAACCCGAGATATGTAGGCAACTCAGAGACCGAGGTTCGGCCAAAAACACCCCAAAACTCCCATTTGCCCTTTTCGATCTTTTTGCCCACCAGTCGTGACAAAATTGGCTACTCCGTCAACTATTTTGAGGCAGCATCTGACACCCAATTTTGTCCCTCCTTTTTCTAAATTGGCTATAATTCTATTTAAGGGTGCAATGTGACTATTTGTGCAAAATGTGCATTAAAAATCATGCATTTAAGTGCGTTATCCTCTATTTATATATTATATACTTAAGTGTGACTATATTATGTAAATTCTCATCATTTAAGCTATTTGTCAAAACTGTGACTATTTTTGAAAATTAGTACATTTATAATATCAGTGGCTATATTATATAATCGCATCATTTAGGCTATATGTCACATCTTTATCAATTAGTGATCATTCGTGCAAATTAGTAACTATCTGTGATTATCTATATTTAGATAATTTTATTTGAGTATTATTTAATAACTATTTGTGCATTTTACATGATATGTATATACATATATATATTTTTATTTCTTTGCACCTTTAAGTTTCATATTAGCCAATTTAAAAGAAAATGTCCATTATACTTATTCTCCTTCTTCTTTTAAAATTTCCTACGAATCTATACGAGAGTCCGTCTAGGTACGCCCGTGCTATTAAGATGAATTGCTATTTTCAAAAAAATCCAAAAAACTATTCAATTTTCCTTTTTCCAAATTTCTACCAAATTCTTTATTTATTTCATTTATATTATTTTATTGAATCTAGACCTAAAGCATAACCAAATACATTTTCTTGAATTTCAAATTACTTCCATAATCTTTTCCAAATCTTACCATAATCTTTTCAAAATCCCTCAAATCCCAAAAAATCCCTCAATCTCCTAATCTCCTAATCCCTCAAATTATGCCATCCCCAACAACTCTTTTTCAAAAATCCTTATTTTTAGAAGGAGAATACATACACTATACCCACAATCAGCAGGGACCCCACTCCTCTTCCTCACAATACTCGTCTCCACCTCCCTCTACCTACACACAAAAACTCCATTTTTGGTCTTCTTCTCTAAGGATCCTATCCACACCATTATCTTCTCCCTCTCAATTTACAAAGCAGACACAGACATATACATAATCGGATACACGTACCACCTCACACTCTCTCATCTTCCTCACATCAACAGACCCCACTTCACTTAATCTTCTTCCCTAAAGATATATACCAACACACAGTAAATACATACTCAGAACCACACCTTTGATCTTCCCCTCCTCACACCTTCACAGTACAAACGTCATCACCACCGTCTCATCTTCTTCTCAATTCCACCAGAAAACTCCTTACACAGTACCCCCCAAACACGCACACAGAATTAACCCCTCTCTAATCGCTTGTTGCTTTGTCAAAATCAGAAACGTTCCGACCACAAACAGATCCATACATACATACACACACATCCAGATCAGAAACAGGGAGTGGGGAGATGTAGATCAGGAACAAGGGGAATAGGGGATGGGAGCTACAGATCGATAACACTGGAGAATTAAAATGGGGGTCTTAGGGTTGCAGCGGTGCCGCTGCATTTCTCATCGGACAAACGGATCTAGGGATTGCTCCTCCACCACTTTGCCCGTTCCACCGCATCGCTGCCCTATTCTTTATCGCTGATTGTTCGGTTCCGTCAACTCTGCGGTCGCCGTCAGAATATTTTGGATCTCACTGGCTTTTTTTTTTCCGTTCCACCGGTGGCCTCGTTCTGCTTGTCCCGTGTGTTGTTTTGTTCTGAGGAATTGTACCTGCCCATGTGGGAAATTTGGTGGTGGACTTTGGGTTGTCAATTGCCATTATTGGCAAATTGTTTCTGCATATGGTGTATCTGTTTTTGCTCATGTTTTGCTATATCTACCCCATTACACTTTATCTGTGTTTTGCTTAATGCTACAGGACTTGGTTTCGTTGGATTTCACAGTCACTGGTCATTCAGGCCTATGAAAATAATAATTTATTTGAGGCCTATACACATAGAATTAACAGATATACAACTAATTGACGGATGTTACACTGTTTACAGTCGATGAAAATAATTCAATAATTAATTTGGATTTAAGGCTTTATTTGGACTGATATTTCACTTAGGCCATGGACGCTTGGAGGCCTAAAAATCAAATCCCGTTACATACCCTAAGTCCCTAAAAAGGCTATGATGATGTGTGTGAGCCGTTATGGAGTGGTAGGACGGCACTTGGCATGGCAACACGACCGGCCAGCGTATTCGCAGTCGTACCGACGTCCCTAATCTCTTAGTCGATTCACACAAACCTGAGCTGACACTTTCAAAAATCCCTTTCCCCTTTATTTTTAAACTATCATTATTTCATTATTATTACTATTGTCATTTTCATTATTTTCATTATTATTATTATTATTATTATTATTATTATTATTATTATTATCCGGAAAATCAATCTACAAAGGTCTGTAATTCATTCTTTACACATTTGTCAATCAGAATGTGTATGTTGGGCAACAGAAAGTCATCTTTTAGGCTAGCCTTGTTCAAAGTCTGTAGTCCAGACAAACAATAATATTTCCATCTTTCTTTTCCACCGGCACAATGTTAGCCTACCATGTTGGATATTTGACCACTTTCAAGATTTATGTGTTGAGCTGCTTGGTTACCTCTTCACCAATTTTTACTAGGGCTGATGATTTAATGTTCGGCCTTTTGCTTAGCTGGTTGGAAACCTGGATTGATAGGTAGCTTATGTGCAACGACATATGTGCTTATGCGTGTCATGTCATCATAAGACCAGGCAAATACATCTTCGTACTCCTTAAGGAATTCAATGTATTATTTTCTTTCACAATTTCAGCATCGCCTAGAGTTGCCACATCTGTTTCATCCAAGTTTGGCTTAGGCTTATTTTTAAATTTTTTGATCTCTTCTTGTGTTGCCTCATTGAATTCCTCATAGTCCAGATCAGATTCTTCAAACTCAGTTGTTTCATTACACGTTACATTTGCAGATTCAATGGAATTATTAGTTTGAGTGGTGAAAAAGTAAAATAATGCTTAAATAAAAGTTAAATAAAATAGAAAGGAAAGAAACAATTCTTTTATCGATGAATCTTTGCAAAACAAATTTTGTACGGAAACATTTAATCATGACAACTAAAGATGAAAAAGAGAAATGCAATTCTAAGGACTCGGAGTTGTGTTTTATTTTGGAAAACATGAAAACAGAAAACGAGTGCCCCCTAACTCTGCCAAGGTCTGCATATACTCGGGCCAAGTTGCTGGTGTAACAGTCCAGTGTTGCTTCAAGTTTAGCCTTTGCAAGACCAGGTGGTTCAACGTGTTCCTCTATGATCACACAACAATCTTCTTTAGTCAAGAACAAATTCTGCATGCTCGCTAGCAAGTCTTCCTTAGCATCATCGGCCTTTGGCTTGTCTTCTATCACTACATATGCCTCCCTCTTGTGACCATCCAAGAAACCAGCTGAGATAAAAACCTATATTAGAGATCGGATGGATCTTCCCAGTATGCAGCAGTAGTAGTTGAAGTCCAAAGACGCTTCTTATAGGCTTTCTGCATAACCCATGAAATAGCCTATGCCAGTTTTGTCATCATCGTCTCTTAGCACGACCCGGATATGTCCAGCTATACCATCCAAATTCTTGCCCAAACCTTTTCCCGATTTATATCCTTGTTCTAGCATGATACCAATCACCCAGTCTCCAAGCCATTTTGCAGGCTGTGGGAGAATGTATGGTTCTTCAATGATTACTTCCATAGGCTCGAGTTTGGGTATCTTGGGCATCCAGACTTGCTTTCCCTTGGTTTCTCTAGAGATGCGCCTCAAGTTATGATAGGACGGGCATTGGAAGGGTATACATGTCATTTTTCAGTCTTTTGCTGGGTACTGTCTCACGAAATTCTCGTTAGGGCACTCCCCTGTCAGACATTACAGCCTCCCAGACTAGATTTTTTTCCTTCATATCCTTTGACTCAGCTGTCCCAGTAAGCATTATAGATTCTTCTTCTTATTTTGTGTATCTATCAGAGCATTGATGAGCTTGGGGGTAGTGTATGTGGGATACTCCTCTTGTGTTGTACTGGTGCTTCTTCTATGACCCCCTTTGAGGTAACCATGATGTTTCTTGTTGTGCACTCCTCACCTACCGTGCACCGCACCAATGATTTCAACTATGTAGAAGGTTTGCATGTCTGGAGTATTCCCCTCAATTGCTGGTATGATCTGCTCATTGTAGATTGAGTTGTTCCCTTCACCGAACACTACAATCTCTTTGCTGTCCCATTCAAATTTCACCGTCTGGTGCAGGGCAGATGGTACTGCCCCATCCATATTGATCCAAGGTCTTCACAATAGCTGGTTGTACGATGTCGAGATATCCATGACATGGAACTCAATAGTGAACTCGACTGGGGCGAAAAAGATGGTCAGGTCGATCTCCCCAATGGTGCTTCTCTGCGACTGGTCATCATCAAAATCTTGCTTTGTTCAATTCTCATTCTCTTTATAGTGATGAATGGGCATATGTTTAAATTGGAGCCTCCATCGGTCAGGACTCTTCCTACGAACAAATCTTTGCACTTTATAGTAACGTACAAGGCTTTGTTGTGTCCGAGGCCCTCTGGTGGTTATTCATCTTCGTGGAAAGCGTATTTGTTGGACTCTAAGACTTGTCAACCCATGCTGGCTAGGTTTTCAATAGTGGTGTCCACCGGCACATGCGCTTTATTTAGCACCTTCATAAATGCACTCGTGCGGCTCTCTGAATTCACCAGTATAGACAAGGCTGAATTTTTACCCAGATGGTCAACCACAGAATAGCCTTTTGCTTGCACCTTCTTCCATAATTCTTAAGACTCTGCTTCACCGATCTGCTTTCGGGTTTGTTCCATGCCATGAGTAAGATTTTCTAGAGTATACATCCTCCCGCTTCTAGTCATTTCTTTGGCTGCAACAGTTTCGATTACCGCCTTTCTTATACTTTTGTTTTCAGCCTCGTAAAACTGCCTTGTCATCATAAGGTTGGACTATGTCTACGTCAAATTTTGGAACCATTTCTACTTTAATAGAAGTTGGCGCCTTAACAGCTTGTGAAACAGAAGCGGTTGTTAGCTCCATTTTTTTTTCCTTGATAATGGTTCCTTCTATGTTCTAGTCAGCCTCTAGCTCAATCATGTTCACCCTATTGTCCCCGAGATCAGATAGATGATTGTTATGGACATTAGGAGCTTTTAAGTGTATCACTTTCTGGTCGATCAGGTCTTGTATCTTATCTCTCAAAGCAAAGCAATTCTCGATGTGATGTTCTGGTCCTCCAGAGTAGCAAGCAAAGATTTTGGAGTAGTCAAAGAATGGTGAGACTTTTTCTAGCATCTTGAAAGGTAGGGGTTGGATGTGCCTGGTTGCTTTGAGCTTCTCGAATAGTTGAGTTCAGAATTCAGCTAGCGGAGTGTAGTTCCTTCTGGGCTTTTGATTATTATCTGGGTGAGGTCTTGGAGGGTATGTGTTGGTATTTTTTTAGTTTGGTGCTGAGTTTGGTGGGTACAGTGGGCATTATGGAGGTGGACCTTGGAAGGCAAGTTGGGTGTTTTATACGGGATAAGTTGGTGGGGGTGGATCATATGGATACGTGTGGAGTGGCACCTAATAGTAGTGATTGTGGGTTGGGGGATCCATAGAAGTAGTGACAAAGAGACTTCATCCTTCTTTTTCTTGGTAGTGCCAGTGCTGCCAGTTTGTAGGGCCTTGTTGGTACCTTGTAGTGCGGCGAACCTAACAATTCTTCCAGTTTTCAGACCATCTTCAACAATGTCACCGATCTTGATTAGGTCTCCGAAATTCCTATCCTACATGTTCAGCATCTTGTCAAAGTAGACGTCTTCCTATATGCTAATGAAAGTGGAGACTATCTCAACATCAGTCATGGGTGGTAGGGCCTTGGCAGCCTCAGCTCTCTATCTAGTTGCTTATTCCCGAAAGGTCTCGGGTAGGTTTTTTCTTTGACTTCTCCAAATAAAACCGATCGGGCATGGCATCGGTGTTATCCCCGAAGCTGTCAACAAAGTCTCCTGCCATGGACTCCCAGCTAATCTACTTCATCAATTGTTGTTTGGAGTACCATACCAATGAATCCCCTATTAGACTTCGGTTGAACAGTTTCATCCAATTTTTCTCGTCGTGTCCTACCCTAATATGTTTTTCACAGCATGATCGCAAATGTGCCATAGGATCACCCTTACCGTCGAACAGGTTGAATTTTGGGATCTTGCACTGTTCAGGTAGTCTTAGGTCCGGGTAAATGCACAGATCCTCATAAGCCAGACCCATAGTTTCCTTAGAAACTCGGAATTGTTTGAACCTCTGGACTAACCACTTGACTTGTTCCTTAGTGTCATATGTCTCATATCTTGTCCATGCATAGTGGTCATGCTCTTTGGTAGGCAAAGGGATGAGTTTGGTTTTGGCAGTAAATTGAGAGGCGTTAGTGTGGTGAAAGGTGGTTTGTAGTGCTTTTGGTGGTGCAGTATAAGCTGGGTATGGTATATCATTCTCTGGCAACATAGGTTTATTGTTGTGGGGGCATGGGGGTTTGTTTTGGTCAGTAACCGTGTCAGCATGGGGAATTCAGTTCTCTAGTTCGAACAACCTTTGCTCCAGCTTCACGTATGCTTCGTATGCAACCAAACCTTTCTTCCCAGAAGTTCCTCCAATGATGGAGTTAGTAGCAACACCGTCAGAGGATATTGCCGCTCGGCCAAAATGCACAAACCAACCTTTGGGGACTGGGAGTAAAACAAACAAATGAGAGCATTACTTGAGTGTTAGGAAAATATGGACACAAAAGAATATCACATAAGCGTGTCCTATTATGCAAGGGACCTCTTTTATGCTAGAGGTAAGCCTATTGATGAGTCAAGACAATGTTTGTGCCAGATGCATCATTTTGTTTGCTTGAGAATAATCAAAATAACTATAGACCAAAACAGGAAATTTTATTAATAATATTTCTTGGCTTTATTATATCCACTAATTGCAAAATGAAAAACAACAACAACTAGACTAACAATTCAAACTATGGCCAAGCAAAAATCATGTCTTCTTCAAATGTCTTCCTTGATCTCTCCTTCTTCGGGAGCATTTGTAAGTTGGTTCACCTCCCCTTCTTCCACAAGGCCTTCTTCATCCAAGTCGGGAATGAAGCTGATTACTTCTATCGTGAGATATTCCTCGGTTTGTAAACGTGCAAAAGCTATCACAAAGGAAGTCATGATTTTCATTCCCTCTTCTTTTTTGTCTCCCAGCTTCACACTCTTAAAGTACGCCATTCATTTTTTCAGAAGGTGTGCCTGTTGACCAGCCTCTCAGCATAACTCTATAAACTTGTTTGTCCATAACTTGATCTCCTCATCCTTGAATGTGCTTCGGTATTGCCTTCTTATTTCTCTATATTGGGTCTCCTTCAACTCGACTTTCTTTTGTTCAAATATAGTCCTCAATCTTTTGTACTTTACTTCGAGAGTGGGTATTTTGATTTTTCTTTTGAGTGCGGGTTTAAGCATCCCAAACTTCCGCTTATCCTCTTGGAGCCACTAGGGATAGTGTATAAAAACATCATGCTTCATCCGACTATCACGATGAAAGTTGTACCTCCTTGCCAATTTTTTTCTCGACATCCCCCTTGTGGTCTTCAACATTAGGGTGTTCAAACCTTCAGTCCAGTGTTAAAATTCCACCCATCTTCTAAGTCGGGTGTTGGTTGTCGAATCCCCACTTGCCTAAGGACCCTTAGTGGGACATAGTGATGCGTCCCTCAGAACCCTACAAATGTCAAAAATGTTGTGAGTCGACTCTCGGTCATGACGAAAGCGCAAGCACTACATTCTATGACCTATTGAATTTCTTCTTCCCCCAGCTGATTCAATACGCCATACCAACCTTTCATGCTTGAAGGTTTTTCCCATTGTTTGGTATCAACCACACGTACAACATGTGTCCTAATGTCGTCATTTCAGGCGGCTAGTGGAGGCTGCGGACTAACCTAAAGTTTTGAAGATGTTAGACCAACCATATTTGAAGCAGAAGGTTGCTACCCTCAAAGAAATTATTTATTTTTTTGAATTTAGTCAAGGCTCGGTAGATTTCAACAACTACCATTAGAACCTGATTGACTCAATCCCTTTGAACACTGTTGACACCCAATTTTGTCCTTCCTGTTTCAATAGCCATTTTTCCAGATGAAATCGCACTGATAACCACACAACTTAAATGGAAAACCTTTGTCTTTATTGATGTTTTTGAATCTATGTGATACTACGCCTAAAAATTGCCTAATTTTATATGCACCTACATGTTTGTATGTTACTTGATAATTAATTAGTTAAATCCATGTGATTAACAATTCTTGTCGGGTTCACTGATTTAAGTTAAACATTGCCTTGAATTCTCGCATGTTTGAGTGAAATATACTCATAGTTTCTGCCTTAGGCCATCTTTGTTAGTGTCTGAATGTAAAATCAAGGACAGTTTGTGAAATGGTCCTAATCATCTATGATTGATGTGTATGTGCGTTTGGTTTTGTCAAGATACATTATTTCAACGATTATATGGTTGAACTTGAAGTGGTAATTTGACTTCATGATTAAAAGATCCGGACTGATAGGGTACCAATTTGGGGTCTGTGCAAAACTTGTGAAGAGAATCAGGATATTTTCGAGCCTGGAACATGTTTTGATTGACTGATTTTGAACCTAGACCTAATTTGTGTTTAAGATATGGAACCCTAGTGATTGGGGATTTAATTTATCTTAATTTAGGAATTCTAATTGATCTATGTTTGGAAGGAGTACCAAACTAAATCCTTCGAGGTTCTGGAAGACTGGCCCTTTACAATAATTACTCTTTGCCCGTTTGAACTGATTCCCCAACCCCTTTACCTATATAAACTAGTCCTATTATTCACATTGAAAAGGTAATACACTGCACATCCTCCATATACTGAATGCATACAATTCTCTCATAAAATGCACTGCATATTGAAAGCACTGGTAGCATATTTCCTTCTATCATTTACAAGTTTCTGGGAAAAGTTCTGCCTCCTCTCTCTCTTTGGATTTTATTCCTAGAAGTATTTAGCACAGCCTAAATCATTGTTTGCTTGATTGCTATTCCTGAAAAGGTATCAAATTCTTTTCCAAGCTTATGTTGTTGCCTACCTACTGCCTATGTCTATGCTCTTTGTTTGGCTCCCTAATCATCTATGAATACTTGTTTGTGCACTCCCTTTGCCCCTACTAACCTTTTGCTGGCAGCTTGTTTGGATGGTTTTAGATATACCATACCAGTTTTACTGATCACAGGAGGACCAAAGTTAATAGGGTCTGTGGTTGTAGCTTTCTAAACTGGCTTTGGTGCTGGGATTCTGGAAGTGTAAACCTCTGATGTTATGAATGTAATAGAAGTCTTGAGCCTGATGCTTGAGAAACAGGGCATCAACTCATGTTTTTATCCCCTTAGAATCCTCATATCTTTATATATGTTAGGATATCCTGTCTGTACTCATTGTGTGAGTGAGAAATGCTCACTGATTGTGTTGCCTTGCCACACAGGGGCCTCTTATAACCTTCTCTTTATATGGTTGCATTCCCATCCTTCTAAGACAAGTATTTGCTTTATTAAACTGAAGTCAGGCCATTAACAAATACATGCTTGTGTGAAAACGACAGTTAGGTGTTCAAATCAGTATGCTCGTAATACATTATGGTTCAGATTTAATCCTATCATATTTAACTGAAATCTCACATGTGAAAAAATGGAAGTTTCAACAACAGGGGCTAAATGTGTAATGCTTGCCTAATCTGCAATTATTTTTTGTAAAATTGAATCAGCCATTCTTTGTTTAAACAAGACAGGCCCAAAATGGTTTTTAAAACATGGCCTTTCACGCGTACAAATTGATTTTGACCTACTTTATCTCTTATACACTAACTAATCGTGTATAGGGGAGTATAAGTGTGGGGTCTAATATACAAATATTTATATACTTGTTTTCTAAAGTATATTACCACTTACTCATGTATTTATATATAATTTTTTTTTTGTTGACACCTAATTTTGTCCCTCCTTTTTCTAAATTGGCTACAATTCAATTTTAGGGTGTAATGTGACTATTTGTGAAAAATATGCATTAGACATCATGCATTTACGTGTGTTATCCTCTATTTATATATTATAGACTTAACTGTGACTATATTACGCAAATTAGTGACTATATTACGTAAATTTGCATTATTTAAGCTATTTGTCAAAACTGTGACAATTTCTGAAAATTAGTACATTTATAAAATTAGTGGATATATTATATAATCGCATCATTTAGGCTATATGTCACATCTTTATCAATTAGTGATAATTCGTGCAAATTAGTAACTATATGTGATTATCTATATTTAGATTATTTTATTTGAGTATTATTTAATAACTATTTGTGCATTTTACATAATATGTATATAGATATATATATATTTTTATTTCTTTGCACTTTTAAGTTACATATTAGTCAATTTAAAAGAAAATGTCCATTTTACCTATTCTCCTTCTTCTTTTAAAATTTCCTATGAATCTAGACGAGAGTCCATCTAGATACGCCCGTGCTATTAGGATGAATTGCTATTTTCAATAAAATCCAAAGAGTGACGATCTATATTTTTTTTCCTGTAAAGAGTGACGATCTGATTTAAATTTTTTGTGAGGATTTTGAGTTAGCTTATATCTTTGCGTAATTGTTGTTATTCCTTGGAAACTCAAATAGTCAGCAACTTTAACTTGGTAATTTAGCAAAAATTTCATGAGAAGAAAATGAGAAATCCCAAATTTGAATTAAATTTCTTGAATGGAAGTGACTCAACTAATAGAAAATTACTTAAGAGAGCTACGAAAGAGTTTTGCTGTATTTTTTTTATGACAAAGAAAAGTATAAATTCGACTTTGATATGGCTGGGATGGAGAAACAATGTTAACTGTAGGTAGAAAATAATGATACTGATGAGAAAAATAGAATCTTTGCAAAATTATTCTTTGACTATGTTTAGAGCGAAGAGAAAAGAGTGGTGAAAGGGGCTGCTGAAAGCTGACGGTCGACAAGCGGAGGGTTTGAGTTTTGGTAGTTCAATCTAAGGCAAAATGTAGATGAAAGAGAAGGAATTAAGGCAAAATGTAGATGAAAGAGAAGGAATTTGGTATAAATACAAAGCATATCCTTAAATTTAAAATGGTGGCACCAAACAATAAGGGTAATTTGGAGATTTAAAAGATGCATACCTCGCTAACCTACTACAACTATATTGTATGTTAGCAAGACCTATATATATATATATATATATATATATATATATATATATATATATATATATATATATATATATGCGATCAGCCCTCTTGCTTACATTTGTGTGCTTCCATGTACCCTTTTCAAAAACAGCTCACTACTATATATTTTTAAATTGACCCCAAAAGTAAATAACCATTAAGGTTAGGGCTCGACAATTAATATCAAGTCACATCGATCCGAAATGGCTAACATTTTCTTTATAAAATAACCTTAATTTAGTTTGTGTCAAAATTTAAAAGTATTTTTGAAATTGGTTATTTCTGCAAAAGCCTACTGCACACTGAAATTGCGTAAATGAACTGATTTGAACCATTTCTTGCGATATTGGCCCGATTAACTCAATGTTTACAAAACATGAGGCCAAAAGTGAGATTAGGCATTGGGATTAGGTCGTTTCTACGAGATTTCGCAAGCCCAGTCCTTAGTCACCACTGCCTTTTAGACTGTTTGCATGAATGAGTCAAATTGTTTAACTGATTGCATTTATAACCATTTGAGTTAGTAAAGTAATTTGCAAATGTGACTAATACTTTTCTATGACCTCTTTAACATCCCAAAAGCTAAAACTCGGGTGGGAACCACTTTTTGTGGGACTCGGGGAAGTGCTTAACACCTTCTTCCCCAAGTCATTTGGACTTCTTACCCTCGAATCTCTGGAAATATACTTTTATTGAACAAGACTCGACCTTAGACATCTAGGTGACCTAATACACCTTAGAAGACTTATATTAGGTGGCGACTCAAATTTCAAACTCAACCGAGTTACCTAGTCAAACCCGAGCCTTGACTCGCTCCAAGTTAGGTAAAAAGGTGGGTACGACAAAATGGCGACTCCCTGGGGAAATTCAAAGTCCTAACCATAACGAGTTTTTTATTTTGAGATTTTATTATTGTTTATTATCTTGTTTATTATTATTATTATTATTATTATTATTATTATTATTATTATTATTATTATTATTTTACTAACTTATTTTTCTTTGTTGTTTTTCTTTTATTTATTTATTTATTATTATAAAAAATTATAATATTGGCATACTTCACTCATATTCCTCCACTCTTGAAAAAGGACACTTTGCAGACACCCGAGCGATTACGTGGATATCACGGTCGTTCCACCTCAAAAAAAAAAAAAAAAACCTCTTTAGGAGGGACGTTTGGAATATAATTGGTCCGTGGTACAACCAACAATTTCAAATAATCCCACCTCTTGGTCGTCCAACTTAGCGAACCATGTCTAGAATTACACCACTCTTGGAATGCAATATGCATGCATCATGTCATAGGAAGGGCTTCCCGTAAACCGACTAGCCTTCAACTTGTTCAAACAACTTGACGGGTTTTTAACTCTGAAGAAACATTTGGACATGCTTATGTTCATTTAAGAGAAAATGAGAAAGAAAAAGAAAATAAGAAAAGAAAACAAAAAAAAAAGAGAAAAGAAAAGTAAGACGAAAATAAATACTCATTTTGATTGTCCAGTTCTTTTCAAAAGGGGATGGGGATTTTAATCTTTTTTTTTTTTTTAAGGTCATCATGAGTCAAAAGTTTCATCGTGTTGGAATGACTATGGGTGCACCTCCTGTGTTGACTAACTGGTGGAATCATTTGTCAATTGGTAAACAAACCTAAGTACGCCAATATTTGGGTCATTTGGTTTCTCTGTTAGAAATGGAACCATGAAGAGAAATGATTGAAGCGTCCGTATTATTTTGGGATGAAAAACTAAACATGTTTAGATTTGGGGATGTCGAGTTAAAACCTTTACTAGAAGAGATGGGCGGATTCATATCACATTCTTGGCTAGACAAACATCGATGGAAAAGGAGTCGCATTTTGGCTCCCAGCGTCCCTTCACCCGAGGAGTTTCGTGACAAATTGGGTATGGTAGCAGATGTGAACGTAGAATTTTTACAACAAAAGAAAATACCCTTTTCCTATCTCTACAACAAGTTCGGGTATTTGGGTGCTTTCGATGATCGTCGAAAAGAATTCAAATCCTACGGTGACTGGAGGAGAACTAGACCATTTGCATATAATGGTGTTTCCTGAAAGATCCAACTACAATATATGTTCGAGGCTTATCATGGTTACTGATGCGATGTTCAACAGGATTGATGGTTATCGCTACACTATAGTCCCTATGATTATGGCAGACATTTATCAAGCTTTGGGTTATTGTAAAAGAGGAGCAAAATATTTTCATGGGTGTAATCTTCTATTGCAAGCGTGGTTCAAGGAGCATTTGAGAAAGGCGAAAGGTGCGGAAGAGTTATCCAAGCCAGCTGGTTCAAATTACTTGATTGGAGAACGGTACGGTGTTCCAAAATTCAAGATGACAAGCAACAAAGAGAAATGAGTAAGGTTGTTTGAAAACATAACAGAGAATTCAATTCAATGGATGTTCAGTTGATTCCTTTCATCAAACTTTATCATCAGCTCTGAGAAGGCATCTTTTGTGATACTTATGGGATTGCGCGGCCTCCAACCCTATCAACCACTAAGGGTGATGAGGCAGGTAGGGAGAAAGCAAATCGTCCCACTCATACCGGACACGAAGGCCTACCAGATCGAATAAACAGAAGACATTGTCCCAAAAGTCAAAAGTATTATGAAATCCTGGGTAGGTAGATAAGTCATGGGGGAGAAGTCATTAGCGCCAGACAGATATAACGCCAGATGCGAACCAAATTACATTAGTTGGTTGCGTTCTAGCATGAAGGAAAATGTGGCAGTAGGGCCAGGCCGAGGGAATGACATAAGAGACCGAGAAGCGGAGGCTCATGTTCGATATTGTGAGTTCATGTTGAATAAATAAGAAAATAAAGAAGAGATCGAAGTGTGGAGGAAGCGTACATTAGATTTGGAAGGAAAGATAGAGGAGCTGGGGATTGCGAGGCCTCCAAACCTATCAACCACTAAGGGTGATGAGGCAGTCAGGGAGAAAGCAAATCGTCCCACTCATACCGGACACAAAGGCCTACTAGGTCGACTAAACTGAAGACATTGTCCCAAAAGTCAAAAGTATTAGGAAATCCTGGGTAGGTAGATAACTCATCGGGGAGAAGTCATTAGCGCCAGACAGATATAACGCCGGATGCGAACCAAATTACATTAGTTGGTTGTGTTCTAGCATGAAGGAAAATATGGCAGTAGGGCCAGGCCGAGGGAATGACATAACAGGCCGAGAAGCTGAGGCTCAAGTTCGATACCGTGAGGTCATGTTGAAAGCTGTTAAAATGAACAAAGAAACCAAAGAATAGATCGAAGTGTAGAGGAAGCGTACATTAGAATTGGAAGGAAAGATAGAGGAGTTGGGGACAAAGCTTGAACAATGGAATTCAGAATGTGCTGAAGTAGACATCTTGCACCTAGTTGCGGCCTTGGTTTGCCTAACCAAAGCTATGGAAAAAATCAAGGAGGTTGCGCGAGAAGCAAAAAGAGCTAGGCTAGAGAAGGAGCGTGTTTTTTAGTCTAGTGTCATTTTCATTTCTTGTGTATTTTTCATGTTTCCAAATAAGTCGTCATGTATTGAATATAAAAATTGTATTGGGAAATTATGAGAACAATTGGCAACAAAATACGTACTTATTTTCTTTGCATCATGATAAACCTAAGAAGGCTAGACGTCCTTGGCACGTCATAGTCCATTAGTAAACCTCATCCAAACGTCGAAAGAGCCCTTGAACCAAAAATGACAAAAATGCATCCTCTCATAGATTTAAAGAAGTGTTTGCGAAAATATTGATCGTTTGCTTGAAGTGTGATAAAGACCATAGGATTATTTTGACCTTTTTCTATTTTGTTTTCAGACTATGGCTGCAAGAGGCACACTTCACTTTGATACCGTCTTGCAAGCTCCTCACTTGATAAGACTTTGGTGGGAAGATTCGGCAACTGTTAGCAGGATTCATATTAAAAAGATATTGGGAGAATTGATAGCTCTTAAGGCTTACACTGTATGCCTGGTCTGGTCGAAGCTGCTACACATTTATAGCATTACAAAAGGGCGATGTTTCATTTCAATGGTTTTGAGTTAGCACCAATGTTAGAAGAAGTTGGGGGTTTGGGGTGGCTAGAACCTAGGCCCGAGACCATGATCTACCCCCGAGGTATGGAGCGAAAGGAGTTCATTGAGCTGTTGCAAGCCCCCTATTACCCATATGTCGAGGGAGTGCGCGATGGAAAGGTTACTTTGGAGTTCTTATATTCTAGATTTGGAGATCCAATTCTTAGACACAACTTGACATGGGAATGGGAAATTCAAGATTGGGAATGGACCGAATCTACTGCTTTCATCATTTCTTTTCTGGGAAGCATGGTCTTCCCCGATAGAGAAGGAAAGATCGACAAAAGGTTGGGAATGGTAGTTGAAGGATTTCCTAAAGGTGCCCACAAGCGCCCAGTGAATTTCGTTCCAATAATCGTGGGAGAAATCTACAAGGCTCTGGCCAAATGTAGAGAAGGAGCTGATTTCTTTGAAGGGTACAATCTCTTACTGAAAATATAGTTGATAGAACATTTACACAAGGTCACAATTGGTCCGATAGCACCAATGGCGACAAGAATTGGTGGCATCCTCTCACATAGCCCTCGCATGGCTGGCACAGTAGTATGGGAAGACCCTAAAAACGTACGATGATGGTACGCCAAGTTTGAAGAGTTACAAGATGTGCAATGGGTAATAGAGGATTGAGCTTGCTTCAATGTTTCTGTGCAAGGTTAAGACACTACCTTCTTGACATTGATTGGATTTCGAGAAACTCACCACTACGTTCCTTTAAGGATCCTCCGGCAAGTAGGAATGATGCAGCAAACCCCGCAGCTGACACATGGAAGGCGTTTCAATATTGACATAAAGACATTGAACACCCAATGATTGGTACGATACTGACCATGTGGGAAGGGAGGGTAACTACGCAGGTTTGTCGCGGCTGAGACAACAGGGTGAATCCTGTCACCACTTTGACCTAACCTCAATGGCTCAATGAATATAGAGAGAAATTTGGATTAAAGAGCACATTGAAAAGGAAAGCTGAAGCTCCAAGTGTTGTTGCGAAGTACAAGAGAATGCGACACAAGTTTGATCAAAAAAGGAAGAAGTTAAGAATAACACAAGAAAGGGAGATGAGAAGGCAGTATAGGGAGAAAATCAAAGGAGATGAACTCAAGTACTGGATAAGTAAGACAATAGCGGCCAGAGAAGTCGCTGGAAATTTGCAAGATCTGCTCAAAGGTTGGGGAGAATACTTCAAAGCAGTACCGTTAGCAGAGAAAGAGACAATGGGAGTGGAAATTGTTGACACCTAATTTTGTCCCTCATGTTCTCAAAATCAACCGTTCTTAAATCCTTCACTTGTATATCCATTCCTACCTCGGCTATTCTTTTCAAATTGATATCCCGACAATTGAGGCTATTTTCACAGCATCGTCCCAAACCATAGCTGTTTTTACAACTCTTGTAATTATTTCTATTTTAGCAAATTTATTCAAAATTGTTTTAAGCCTCAAAATTATAATTTTTTTTAATGTATTTTAGCCTCTCTCACATTTTGAAATTGATTCCCTAATTTCCCTATAATTAATCCATTTTACACTATTTTTATACCTATTTATACCCTATGCATGACCTTGGATCGGGTCAATTCAAACCCGATTCCAAAACCTAAATGGTAAACGGTAACTCTTCCATTCCTTTTTCGATGTTTTCTGGTCCTACGCGACATTATTCCTAAAATTTGCCTAAACTTTTGTTCATGCATTAATGTGCTTGACTGATTGCTTGTTGATTAGATTGAAATAGAATAGCTGCATGATTATCAATCTTCATCTATATTTCAAGTATCGTTTGAATCTCTGTATGCCTAAATTTCGATATGTGAACAGTACTTTTTGTCTATTTGCTCAAAACCCGATCTTTAAAATCTGTAAATGCCTGAAGCATTGTCCTGATGTTTTGCAACTGTTTTGATCCTCTACCTTGATTTAAAATTGCATAGTTTCTGTGATCACCTATGTCTTACATTCTATTCGCCATTTTTATTGGATACGTGATTTAATGCCTAAAATTAGGGTAACAATCTGACTAAAAGATTCTTGACTGATTGAATCGATATTGTGGATTGGAAACTTAAAAGGAAGTTGGTTCTTGATTGACATGATTTCAATTAGAATCCTCTTCAAATATGTTGTTTGTTTTTAACTAATTCCGAGCCTAAGACTGGTGAAGGATGATCTTTTGAACCTGGACACTTTCAAAACTATGAAGAGGGAGTCCAAAATGATTTAGGAAAAGGTTTGCATTGATTCTAGGAAATTTGATTGGTTTATTTTTGGTAAATCCACCTAAGGGCATTGTTTTAAACTTGGAAGTGATTTTCCCTTACCCTGTTTAGTTCTTCCTGTTTGAATTAAAGCCCCTACTCTTCACCTATAAAAGGGACTCCCTTTCAACTAAAATAAAACAAGTTCTGAACACATGAAATCCAGAAGTACTTTAATACACTTAGCAAAAACAAAATGACCCGCATAGCTTTCCTGGCATCCATCTCTCTCTGCTTACATTGTTTTCTGTGGAGGATTGTTTCTTGCTATTGATTCTTGCATCTTCTGTCTTCATTCCAAGCTAGAGGTATTCATCCTTATTGTTTCTTTTGCTTCTGCATATATATGTGTGTATTGCAACCATGCTTTGTTAAAACCAATTATAGGCACATTATGTCTGGTTCTGGGTAGTGTTTGCATCTCTGTTTAAAATTCAGTCAACTGTGCTAGTACATAGTTAGAGGCATGATGCCTAACCTCCTTACTGTTTGCTTAGAGCTCCTGTGTTGATTTTCTTGACATGTTTTCTTGTCTTACCTCTGTTTCTGCCTGAACTATGGGTCTGCATTACCCTCTTTTGATAACATGCACACCAAGATGCACTGACTGCACTGGTTCATGCTAGACCTCATTCCCCCTTTCCTCACCCCCTGCTAACCCTATCTTTTGCAGCTATGTTTTATTGCACATAGAAATTTGAGGGTTCAATGAGATTAGTATATGAACTACCTGAACTGGTTCTAGTGGCTTTGAAATAATGATATTCCTGACTGTTGATACTTCTGAATCTTGAAACTGGTTACTTCTTTGAGAAACAGGGCCCTCTTCCTTTGGCCAATACTCCTTCTCTTTCTCTGTTTCTCCTTAGGAACTGTCCCCCTAAAGCTTGTATATTTGTTAGGAGCCCTGCTTGTACATCTTAAAACAGGGGTACAACAATAATGATGTACCAAATAGGCTACCCAGGAGCCATTCTCTCAACTCTCTCACACCATATCTAGGCCTAAGTTAAAATGGTTTTGAGTTATATCTCTTGCGACAACTGATAGCATGATTAAATGTCAATTTTTCTGAAGATCTACACTTTAGAAGTTTAGAAGCCTGATTAATCAATGTTATTATCTAAATATTCGACAAACAGGAGGTTATAGGTGTTCCAATTGTCTATTTGAAACTGTCTTTGAAAATTAAACTTGTCTCTCTTTGCATAAAAAGTCCAGGCCCAAAAACACTTTCAAAAGGGGCCTCTTATATGTTTAAACTGATTTTTAACCTTTACTATCGCCCTTATACACTAATCTAATAGTGTATAGGGGTGTACAAAGTAATAGGGGGTCATTTATACAATCTATAACTATATTATTGAAAGTATAATCATCATCTAGTTCATGTGTTTACGTGAATATACCTATATGTATACTTATTACGTGCGGCAGCCCATTATTTGCCTTTATGTGTTTCTTGTGATCCCGTTTTTCGAAAACAACCTTCTTGTCTGTGTATATATCTTCCAAAAACTTGACCCCTACACAAAAAAGGCCATTAGGGTTAGGGCTCGACAATTAATGACGAGTCACACCGACCCCGAATGAGCCAGCATTTCGTTTTAAACCAACTCTCCCTTTGTTTTTGCCGAGATCAAAATCCTATTCGCAAAGTAGGCTATTTGAGCAAAATGTTTTAAATGTGCAACTTATCTATACTAGAATTGGAATCCCATTTATAACACCTCTTGATATGTTGTTCGCGATTAGGCACGTAATGTTAGAGGTCCATACTACGATTAGGCTTAATTATAGGTCGAACATAAAAATGTTTGTGTGTGCTTAGCCAAAATAATAAATCCACTCTCAAGTTAGTATTCATGACAAGATACACTGTTTACATCCACAAATTAAGACTCGGACGGTAACCACCCTTTTGGTGGGACTCGGGGAAGTGCCTAACACCTTCTTCCCTGAGTCACTTGGACTTCTTACCCGCATAGAATCTCTGAATAGACTAGTAGACCTTTCGAACTTGACTTTAGACACTAGGTGACCTAATATGCCTTAGAAACTATATTAGGTGGCGACTCCGAAACCTTAACTCAAATGAGTTACCTAGTCAAATCCGAAACCCGACTCGCCTCGAGTTGAGTTCAAAATCAGGTATGATAGAGTGGCGACTCTGCTGGGGATACTCAAAGTCCTAACCACAACGAGTTTTTATTTTTGAGATTTATTTACTTATTATCTTGTTATTCCTTATTGTTATTGTTTTACTAACTTGGTTTCCTTTTTTGTTTTTCTTTTTTTATTTATTGTATTATTTATGTTAAATTTTGCATACTTCACTCATACTCCCCCACTCCTGAGAAACGACACTTCACACACACACGACGATTACGTGGATACCACGATCGCTTCACCACCAAAACACCTTTGAGAGGGACATGTTGGAATATAGTTGGTCCATGGTACAGCCAACAATTTCAAATGATCCCACTCCTTGATCGTTCGCCTTGGGGAACCGTCTCTAGAATCACACCACTCTTCTATTGTAATGAGCATGCATCATACCGTAGGAGGGGCTCCCCGTGAGCCGACTAGTTCTCAACTTGTCCAAACTACCCAAACGGGTTTTCCGACCCCAAAGGGGCGTTTGGACATGATTATATACATTTGAGAGAAAAGGAAAGAAAAGAAAAAGTGAGACAACAATGAAAATGCATTTTGACTTGATCAATTATTCTAAAAAGGACGGGGTTTTAAATTTTATTTCTTTATTTTTTAGGTCACAATGAGTCAAAAGTTTCATCGTTTTGGAATGACTATGAGCGCACCTCCTTTGTTAATTAATTGGTGGAGCAACTTGTCACTAGGAGAGCAAATCGAAGTGCGTCAACACTTGGGTCTTTCGGTTTCACTGTTAGAAACGGAACCATGTAGGGAGATGATGGAAGCAACAGTGTCATTTTGGAATGAAGAGTTGAACGTGTTTAGGTTTGGGGATATCGAATTAATGCCTTTGTTGGAAGAAATAGGGGTAATCGTGTCACACTCGGGGCTACACAAACATCGTTGGCAAGGGGGTCGCATACTAGCACCTAGCGTCCCCACAGCCGACGAGTTTTGTAAGAAGCTAGGAATGGTAGCAAGTGTGGACGTGGGATTGTTACAACGAAAGAAAATCCCCTTTTCCTATTTTTATACTCGATTTGGATATTTGAGGGAGTATGTTAGTCATTAGAAGGAGTTTGAGTCCTATGGTTGCCGATGCAGTGTTCAACGGAATTGATGGTTATCGTTATACCATAGTTCCTATGATAGTAGCGGACCTTTATCGAGCTTTGGGTTGTTGCAACAGAGGAGCAAAATACTTCCAAGGGTGTAATCTTCTACTACAAGCATGGTTCAAGGAACATTTAAGGAAAGCAAGAGGTGCGCAAGCATTGTCCAAACCAACTGGTTGCAACTACTTGATTGGGGAACGGTATGGGGTTCCAAAACTCAAACAGCTAATTAGCACTGAGAAGTGGGTAAAATTGTTCGAAGACATGACCGAGGACTCGATCCAGTGGATGTTCACTTGGGTTCCTTCATCAGATTTAATCATTAGTTCTGAGAAGGCGTCCTTTGTGATACTTATGGGGGTTAAGAGGCCTCCAACCCTATCAACCGGTAAGAGTAATGAGGAAAGCAGGGAGGAAACAAATCATACTGTTGATACCGAGCACGTAAGATTATCAGTTTGACTACATTGAAGACATTGTTCCAAGGGTCAAAAGCATTAGGAAGTCATGGGAAGGAAGACAAGTCATGGAAGAAGCATCGCTAGCGCCTGATAGATACAATGCTGGATGCAAGCCAAACTACAAAAACTGGTTACGCTCTAGTATAAAGGGAAATATGGTAATAGGGCCAAGTCGTGGGAACGATGTAAGAGACCGTGAAGCAGAGGCTCAAATCCGGTACCGAGAGTTCATGTTGAAAGCTGTCAAGATGGATAAGGAAAACAAGGAAGAAATGGAGAAATGGAAGAAGCGTACATTAGAACTAGAGGGAAAAATAGTGGCTTTGGAAGCAAAACTTGAGCAATGGAATTCGGAGTGCATAGAGGTAGACATCATACACTTGGTAGCAGCCAAAGGATATTTAATCAAAGGCATGGAAGAAGTCAAGAAGATCACACGAGAAGCAAAGAGAGCCAAGATGGAAAAGGAGTGTGTCGCCTAGTCAAAGTGTCATTTTCATTTCTTCTTTTGTATTTTACATTTCCAAGAATTATTGTCACGTACTGATTTACAAAATTTTGGAAAATTTACGAGAATAATTGGCTACAAAATGTGTATTCATTTTTCTTTGCATAATGACAAACTTAGGAAGGCTATACGTCTTTGGCACGTAATAGTCCATTAGTAAACTCACGCCAAATGTCAAAAGGGTTCTAAACCCAAAAAGTGACAAATTGCATCTCTGCATTGATTCGAAGAAACATTTGCACAAAACATTGATTGTCTTTTTGAACATGATCAATACTATAATGATGTTTAGGTCTTTACCTTTCCTTGTTTTGTTTTCAGACTATGGCTGCAAAAGGCACTCTCTAATTTGAGATCGTTTCCCGACCTCCTCACATGATCAGACTTTGGTAGGGGAGGATTTGGCCGTTGTCAGCAAAGCTCATGTTAAAAAGATGTTGAGGGAATTGATAGCCCTCAAGAACTACACTGCCGTGACTGGTTTGGTTGAAGCTGCTACACATTTCTGGGGCTACAAAAGGGCTGTGTTTCACTTCAATGGTTTCGAGTTGGCATCGATGGTGGAATAATTTGGAGGATTAGCAGGGTTAGAGCCCGGACCCGAGACCATGATTTATCCTCGAGATGTGGAGCCTAAGGAGTTCATTGAACTGCTGGGAGCTCCTTATGATCCATATGCCGAGGGAGTGATCGATGGAAAGGTCACGTTTGAATACTTGCACTCTAGGTTTGGAGATCCGACACGAATGGAATGGGGCGTGGGAAGTTCAAGATTGGGAATGGACTGAATCCAACGCTTTCATTATTGCTTTTCTGGGAAGCATGGTTTTTCCCGAGAAAGGAGGCAAGATCGACATAAGGTTAGAGAGAGTAGTAGCGGGGCTGCGAAAAAGGGCTTTCAAACGTCAAGTAAGTTTGATCCCCATGATTTTGGGAGAAGTTTATAGGGCTTTGACTAAATGTAGGAGGGGAGGAGATTTTTTCGAAGGTTGCAATCTGTTGCTAGAAATATAGTTGATAGAGCACTTGCACAGTGTCCCTGTCAGTCCGATAGCACCAAAACCCTCTTGGCAAGGAGGAATCTGTTCACATGGCACCCGTATGGCTGGAACAGTAGCAAGGGAATACCCCGCAAACATGGAAGGTTGGTACGCCAAGCTCGAGGAGTTACAAGAGGTGCAATGGGTGATTGAACATTGTGTTGGCTTCGTTGTTTCCATACAAGGTCAAGACATCACTTTCTTGACATTGATTGGATTTCGAGGAACTCATCACTATGTTCCTCTAAGGATCCTTCGGGAAGTGGGCATGACACAACAAACTCCGCAGCTAACTGAAGGAAGAAGTTTCAATGTTGACATAAAGGGCATCGAGCATCCGATGGTCTTCACCATACTGACAATGTGGGAGAAAAGGCTTACTATGAAATTTTTCCGTGGTCGTGACAGTAGGGTGAACTCCATAGCTACCCTGACTTACCCTCAATGGCTCGACGAAGATAGGGCAAAGTATCGATCCAAGACTACACTAAAAAGGAAAGCCAAAGCTCCAAATGTTGCTGAAAAATACAAGAAGCTGAAACAAGAGTTTAGCAAAAGGAAGAAGGAGTTAAGGATGACACAAGAAAGAGAGATGAGGAGACAATACAAAGATAAGATCAAATGGGACGAACTAAAGTATTGGGCCGGCAATGTCATGACCGCAAGGCAAGCTGCTGGGAATTTGCAAGATTTGCTCAAAGGATGGGGAGAGTATTTTAAGTCAGTACCAATGGAAGGGAAGGAAGCGAGAGGGTTGGAAATTTGTGAGTTTCTGGTAAAAGCTCTGGGTGACATGGAGGATGAGAAAGACTTGCTGGAAACATTTGCCGATACTCCGCTCATTAGTCTGGTTCACAAACCCAAAGAAGAAGCCAAAGAGGATAAGGAGAAGGAAGACGATAAAGCTGATGTCTGAACTTGAAGTCCTTTTGCTTGGCGCCTAGTCTAGTCGTGTCGAGTCAAGTTGTCTTGTCTTTTCTTTATTGTCGTTTTCATCTCAATTGAGTCATTAGTGGTTGTAATAAAGCTAAGCAAACTAAATAAATTTCGTTATTTTGGGGTTTTAGACTGGTGATGATCATGTTTATTCAAACAAAATGATGTTTTTGGTGCAAACGTTACTTCGAATCCGCGATAGGCCCACCTTTGGCACAAAAAGAGGTCCCATGCATGATAGGACGCGATTTTATTCAAGCTAATGTATACTCACATTTTCTTCTTCTTGTTTTGATGTGTTAGTTCCCAAGTCCCTGAAAGTCTGGTTTGTGCATTCTGGCCGCGCCGCAATACCGGTTGATGTCCAAAGGAACGATCCCAACACCTCCCCCTTTACCTACAAGGACAAGGACGAGACGAAATATCATGGCTGAGTTCGACAAGGTTGGTACTCCTGAGAAACAAAGCATGGCTGCTTATG